>JBAJHW010000001.1:350053720-351394303 GCA_037013535.1 Intellagama lesueurii | reverse complement strand
GAGGATCAGGTGCCCCAACGTGTGAACTCAACAAGTGGTTTCTGCTCCAGGTCCCAAAGATCTGTGGGTCCCACAAGGTAGCAGGATGTTTTCCCGTCAGAGAGCCAAAGGTTTGGGCTGCCTCACTTCTGACATTCACTTGTTGTTGCCTTCTTTGATAACCTTTATCAACCGATTTGGAGAGCAGAGTGCTCTCCAAATCAGTTGGACTACAGCCCCATGGGGATTATGGAGACTGTAGTCCTATATACATGGAGGGCATTGCACTGGGGTTCTGTGTTTTTGTCTTGCAGGCCAGTGAAGCCAGCTTTGCAAGTGGGAGATAATTTGCCGACTGTGCCACCATATATTAGTTTTATGTTTTAATGCATTTTTTAAAAAAATTGTTCAATGAATTTGATTTTCTCCTTGCACAGGGTTTTAGGAATGCTGATTTAAATGAGGCCGGGGCGTTCTGCAGATCCATCATCAAGTCTTTGAATGAGTCAATAAACTCAGGAAGCTTTCAAACTCTTAGGTCCCGTTTTGTTCTTGAAATACGGATGTCTGTCAGCTTTTGGCTATAACAAATAATATAGTGCTTTGATAATAAAATACACCACTTGGTAGAGTAAAATTTGATGTTCTCCCTTATGTGTGTGTTTGGGCCAGCAATGGATAGTAAAATAATCACTTGTGCCTTTTGGTTAAAACATTAAATAACATTTATTATGTATAAACATATGTAAAAAAATAGCATAACTCAAAGTGCATAGACATTGGGTATTTGTCATACATGTTATTGATTTATTAACAGACATCTCTTCTTGGGTAAATAGCTAACTCTCTATTGGTTATACTATTCCATTTGTAAGCCCTACCTGACCGTTATTACATATTTTAGTCCCCGTCTGTGTTACATGTTCGTTTCTTGTCCCTGTCTGTCTGGCAGACGTCTGACTGACACCTGCCTTCTACATCTGCCTGTCTGACTCCAGATGCATTCGGATCCTATGCTGTGCAAACACAACATTCTGGCCATTCCTAGCAAACACATTTAAACATACAGATCCACATATACATACTGTGTTGTGTAGTGATATATACGCCAACCATGTCAACCATTGTAATTAATGGCCAAATTAAGAGACGTGGGCCATGGCTTCTTTTGGTGATGATGATGATGATTATGACGATGATGATGGTAACTGGAATGTTCTTTCAGCTCTCCCTGAAAGGCACGGTGCATCTTCCATGTCAGAAGGCCATGCCCGTACCTGTCCGTCTGCCGTATCGGTCCCTGACGCCCATCATCGTCGCGCCTCCTCCACCGGGAGATGCAGGTTGGGCCACGATTCCCTTCTCCAGGAGTCCCTCTACTCAAGGAAACCCACCCACCCTTCCGTACTCCAGTCACGCCAAGGGACCTTTTACGTAGAGTCCAGTGACATGGGGTGGAGGGTGTTTTCTCCTCCTCCGTTCCCACCCCACCCTCGGCCCAACGGAGAGGCATTTCCATGAGGGGGCAGGGCAAGGTTTGCCTTACGTCCTTTAAGGCTCTTGTCGGGCTGGTGGCTGCCTCGTTTTGGGTTTTTCCGAAGAATGTCCCCCCCCCCACCTTTCAAAAGCCACTGAGAGGCCAGGGAGCACTTTGAGAGGAAGTGGCCTTAGAGGACAGGGGCCACTGTCGGCTGCCACCTCATCATCCCAAGACAGGCATTCTGGGAAATCTGTAAGAGTGGCGGCCAGCCTGGCAAAGCTTTGAAGGAATTTGGCAAGCCCCCCCCCTTCTCTGAAAATTGTGTCCCCAACACCCACACCCCCCACATTGGGACTGGAAGGCAGGGTGGCTAACAGACACGGCAGAAGGTCTTCTAGCCTCTCTTCCTTCCTTCCTTCCTTCCTTCCTTCCTTCCTTCCTTCCTTCCTTCCTTCCTTCCTTCCTTCCTTCCTTCCTTCCTTCCTTCCTTCCTTCCTTCCTTCCTTCCTTCCTTCCTTCCTTCCTTCCTTCCTTCCTTCAGCAGCTCCTTCCTTCCTTCCTTCCATCAGCAGCTCCTTTTCCTTCCTTCCTTCCATCCATCCATCCATCAGCAGTTCCTTCCTTCCTTCCCCCCTTCAGCAGCTCCTTCCTTCCTTCCATCAGCAGCTCCTTCCTTCCTTCCTTCCTTCCTTCCTTCCTTCCTTCCTTCCTTCCTTCCTTCCTTCCTTCCTTCCTTCCTTCCTTCCTTCCTTCCTTCCTTCCTTCCATCCATCCATCCATCCATCCATCCATCCATCCATCAGCAGCTCCTTCCTTCCTTCCATCCATCAGCAGCTCCTTCCTTCCTTCCTTCCTTCCTCAACTGAATTTTGGACTTGCAAAGTTTGGTCCCATTCTGCTTCTTAATACCCTTAATACCTTTGCTCCAGGGAACGATCTTTGAGTAAGGGTTGCCTGGATCCCGGAGCCCTCTGAGGTTCTGAGTTGGACATTATCGGGAAAGGAGCGGCACTTTACTTATGCTCAGAGTACCTCCTTCCTGAACCATGTCACTGACTAACAAGCTGGTTGGGAATGAGTGCAAAGACTGAGCCTTGACGCTGCCGCGTCTTCCGGATCAGGGCCTGTTGAACAGCCTCTCTGGGCTGTCGCGGACAGCATAAAACCAGGGGAAACTCCTTCTGCCTCCACGATGGTTGGGGAATTGTAGGGGTTGTACTCTATAAACAGAGTAAATTTGGGAAATAACGGTGCCTGGGGAGGAGTGAACCAGGATGACCAACAACAGTACAGAATTTATGATTGTGCTTTTCCTACCAAGGGGCATGCTGAATATTTGGGAAGTGTTCCATACGATGGTGCGATCCACTCTTTTGACAGAGAACCCGGGAACAACGGCTTGCCCGGAATGTGCCTGGACCCAAAGGGCCCTAAGAGGTTGGGAGGTGGGCTGTGGGGCCATGCGGGTGGGGAGAGAAAGGTCCACCAAGGTCCTGAGAACACAGAGAGAGGCCAACGGACCTTGGAGTGATCACGAAGCCCGCCTCTCCCCTCCTGCCACGGCATCCAGGCATCCCTGACAAGCTGGGGAAACAGGATTTATTTTTCCCTTTGTGAAATAGGAAGGGCTGCTAATGAGAAGAACGTGTTCCACACCCAGGCGGGTGGATTTTTTTCCCAGGGAAAGAGGTGAGATTTTTGCACCTTTTCTCATCAGCCACGGGGATGTAAATGAAGGACGCACTTCCAGATCCCTGAGAAAGGAGGACAAGGGTGACGGAAGCAGGGGGCCCAAGAGAACCCTGACCGGGATCAGGGGGTGGATCTTAACTTAACACGGAGTGATGCAAAAGCAGAAACCCTTTCTGTAATTTCAAGACAGTCCTCCGGTCTGTCCCACTCAAGCGGAGAAAGCCATAGGCAGTGACCTCAAGCCTGTTGGGCAGATGCCGTGCATGGTGGATGACATGGGACTTCCAGCTCCTCGATCTCTCTCCTCTTTGTGGTTCTTGATCTTTCAAAAAACATGTGGACTGGACTGAGTCCTTTAAATGGACCACACTGTTAGAGCAGTACGACAACGGAACCCATGACTTCAGAGTGAGGTGGTGAACATTCCAACCCTGGAGGCCTTCAAGAGAAACTTAGACCACCCTCGGTCAGATCTGCTTTGATTTGGATTCCTGCCTTGAGCAGGGGGTTGGACTAGATGGCCTTAGAGGCCCCTTCTAACCCAATTATTCTAGAATTCTACTAAAACAATGATTGCCCTTTGGCTGGTCTTCTAATGTAGGTTGATTTTCGTTTTAAAAAGTGGCATGCACATACCCAGCACACCACACAGGATGTCTGTACATCATGAGCTGGTTCATTTTTGTGCACCAAACAAGACAGGACATTTTCCTCCCTCTTTGCTTCAAGATGATAAGCATTGTTTTTGTGGGTCCCAAAGAGAAATTTGTGCATTTGCAGTACGGGTGTTTTCGGTTTTTTGCACATTTTTGTATATGCTCAGAACGGAACCTATAGCAAGACTGCCCTTGGAGCACACACCATTATGGAGTAGAAGCACTGGATATGTTGTGTGTGTCTTTGCGAGCCATCAGCCTGACATTTCGTTTTCCCGTGGTGCATTTCATTAGCTTCAGAAATAGAAAAGGTGCTACAGGGTATTTTGCGCAGATTATGATGGGAGAAAAAAAAGAAGCTCTTGATTTCTCCCTCTTAGGGTGGAGGAGAGCTGTCTCGTGGAAGCTTCCAGATCCTCAGCAAACAGTCTCAACCATGAATGAGAGGCTGTCAAGATTTCTTTACAACCCTGGTCGGAAATTGCACAACATTCATATACTTCTGGGATATTTTGATCTCATCAGTACTGGCAGAGCAAGAATATGGCCGACTACCAGAGCCAGCTTGACCATAGCTGACAAATATTACAATTTTGGACAACAATTCTCAAAATGCCCTCACCAGAAGGGAGATTGTGAGTGTCCCAATCACTCAAAGGAACTTTTTGAAGGAGCTCGAAGGAGCTCTGCATACATACAAGCATGTGTGCACAGGCACACATGTATATTTACAGACTGGTGGCTGCCCTTGCATGTAGTCTTAGATGTGTAGCAACAAACCTTCTACAGAATTCAGAGCATATTATGAATCCTGACCTTCCTTGGCCTCTATCCCATGTCCCACTACACAAAAGACCATCATGGCAAGGAACAGACTGGATAAAATAAAGGAAGGTGGGACATTTTATCAGGGAAAAAAAGAAAAGGGAATCAGGGTGTGATCACACAAGGAAAGGGATTGCAGTTTGGACCGACAGAGAAATAGACCGGTGTGGTCTATTTCCCAGCGATCTCACACTGCTGCGTGGGGAAAGGCGCTCCAGCCCAACCCTGACCTCTGAGAGGTTTTGGTCGGAGGAGGCAAAAAACAAGCCAAGGAGGCAAAAAACAAGCCAAAGGCTAGCCCCAGATTTACACCCCAGAGCTGTGGGAGCACGACCAGCCGCCGGAATTTGGCCAGCTGGCGAAGGCACTTGGCTGCAGGATTCAGTCCTTTGTTCTTCGAGGGAGAAAGAGCTATCCCTCAAGGAGACCCCTTACTCTCCAGGAGGCCTTTTCTCCAGAAGAGTTTTTTTGCTTTCAGCCTAAAACTTTTGCCTGGGGGCTTCTGGCCAGGCTCAGGGCTTTCTCCCGGGATATGCTTGAACAAGGGTCAACGGACAATCCTCCCCAGGCAGAACTCCCCGGGAGTCCAAACCCACAGACCCACCCTTGCAGACAGCCACGTTTCGCTCACCTGGTCCAGGGCTTCTCTCCGAGGCGACATGCCTGCCTCAGGCCTGGCTTCCTGGGGTTAAAGTCCAAAGAAAGGAAGCGCCTCCCAGTGCTTCCAAGTGAGTTGTAGTTCTCTGGGAGGTGCCCTCTGTAGAACCTAAAGGGCAGCAAGACTATGACTTCTTGGAGTTGAATTAAAAAAACACAAAAAACACAACAACTCAATAACAACCACCAATGGCATGTCCCTAATGGTGAAGCTGCCTTGCCTGTCTTAAGCACCATGCCATTTTCTTCTGGGGCTTCAGCTTTCTGAGCCCCCAAGCTGTTCAGGATATCAGTTCCTCTTCTCTGTCTAGTTTGGGTAGAGGGTTTCAGCTCATCCCATCCAGCTAGAGGACTCATCCAGCCGGATCCGAACACTCACTGAGAGCTGAAAAGGCAACAGCATCTGATTCTCCCTTTCAGACAACAGATGTCGTTGACACAGCCAACTCAGACTCAAAGGCAGGTTGTCTCCTGGCAGACCTTCCAAAAGAGGTCCAGCCTCCGTTGGACTAAGCAGCTGCCTAAGCATGCTCAAGATGCTGACTCAGATGTTCCCCATCCTCTGTCCACAACATGCACTTGATGATGGAGCAGGGTTTAGCTTTTCAGCTAGGCCACCCGTTCCTGTTTATTCGCCATTCGCCTTGCCAAAACACTGCTAATTTCTCTCCCAACCATTCTTGACAAATTGCTGCTAATATTCCTTGGCGTTGTCTTTTGTTTACATTTGAGAAAGCTCCCGAGATGAACGTGAGCAGAAAATAGCACACAGCCCGTGGAGACAAACTATTTTATAGAGTGCTGGTTGTGCAAAGTGTCTGTGGTACTGGGCTTTCAGGCAACAGTTAATTCCCAAGATTTGCACCCCCAGGGCCACCATAAACGTTCAGGCTTAAAGGACCTAAGCTTCCCCGGTCGTAACTTCAGAGCCTGAACGGAAGATCTTCCTGCTATAAATCTCTCTCTGGAAGCAAATAGAGGTATTAATTTATTGGAGCCCATAAGATGCCAGGATCTGTGAAGCTCAAGGTGAGTCACTCACACATGGATGCTGACCAGAATCCTGTTTGCTTGAGTGATGGCGCAGGATGATTAGAAGCACTCTCCTCCCTCTGGCCCATGCAGACCCACTCATTCATTTATTTAAAATATTTTTACCCCGCCTTTCTCCTTAAAAAGGACCCAAGTGGGCTGGCATCATTCCAAGACAATATTTGAAGCTGAAACAGTAAGTCCACAAATAATTTGTTGTTGTTGTTTAGTGGTTAAGTCGTGTCTGACTCTTTGTGACCCCATGGACCAGAGCACGCCAGGCCCTCCTGTCTTCCACTGCCCCCCGAAGCTGGGTCAAACCCATGTTGGTAGCTTCGGTGACCCTGTCCATCCATCTCGTCTTCTGTCGTCCCCTTCTCCTCTTGCCTTCACACTTTCCCAACATCAGGGTCTTTTCCAGGGAGTCTTCTCTTCTCATGAGATGGCCAAAGTATTGGAGCCTCAGCTTCAGGATCTTCCAAATAATACACCACAAATAATAAAAAGGATCAAATATTACTTTAAGAAACGGTAAGCAAAACAATACCAAAAACATGTTCAAAACAGTAAGGCACAGCCATCCATTTTAAAAAGGATCAAACCCATACCACCCGACGAATGGTAGACAGGCACCAGATCTCACATTTACTTCCAAATCAGGTACACAACCCACTGTGCAACAGATCCCATGAAGGAGAGCCAGCAGCAGGAGGAAAACCACTGCATAAAGATTGCCCTAATGTGCATCGTTTTTCTCTGGTTGGATTCTGGCTGCTCTGATTCTGAAGCCGCTCGTCTCCTGCCCGCTCTCCCTTACACACACACACACACACACACACACACACACTCCCTCTTCCTTCCTTTGAGGGACTGTGGCTTGGAGGGTCAGAACACATGGCACGCTCGGTGGTGCAGCATACTTTGCAAGCTTTCGATACAGAGGGGTGGAAATTCAATCCCTGACATTTCTAGGTAAGTCAGGAAAAAAATAAATCCAAATGAAACCCTGAGCAGCTGTTACTGGGCTATAAGAACCAGCAGGCCTGAGTCAGTGAAAGCCACCTTCCTCTTTTCCTGCTCCAGTTGCCAAACACCTTTTTCCAAAATGGGGGTTGGGGGGCAGGGGGGTTAAAGCAAAAAAGTTATGGTAGGAAATTCAGGTCATGACTCCCTACCCCATGGGCGTGTGGTTACATCTTTTCTTGTACCTTAACTTCTACCTCAAGTAAACATGGTAGCGTATTCCCCACTTCATATAAGCTTGCTTCTCTTGGCAGCAGGCATTCCTAATACAATTCTACTCTGTAATGAAGTGACCTCATAACCCTCTAAAGCCTTCAGAAGACTTTGATCCTCTGTGAGGAATCAACGGGGAACCAGTCTTTCCATTACATTGAAGATGTACAAAGTGTTTGTATTTGCTTCTATTTTTGCTGTACGGTTTTTGCTCCCAATCACTACTGTACATTTTCCATTTACGACGAAGATGCAAGCAGAGGCTCCAAGCTTTCAAAAGGTGGCAGGATTGAAAAACAGAACAAAAGAGTCAGCCAATAATAGCTGTAAGAAAATGGTTGCCAAAAAGGAAAGGAGCACAATCTATGCCATTAACTTTGATGGGGATGTGAACAGAGAAACCTCTCATCACCTACAACCATGTGGTGGCTAGAGCCACTGAATAATAACGAAGGTGTTGGGAAAGCACAGGGAAAAGTTTCCAGCATGTGGGTCATGGGAATGGCTTGCCGGAATGCCCCCAAACCACTTTTTCAGGGTGCAGGATATAACCCCCAGTTATACCGATTTTGCCGTTATCTAAATCGTTTATAAATTTCTGTTCACACAATGCCTGGGTTACATTGATTCATTTGGCCAGCCCATTGGTTTTTGTCCATCTCACCAGCATGGCCTTTTAAACATGATCTAATCCCCGTATTGCTTCAATCCTTATTGTTTCATTGTGTGTAAACATTGCTGTTGATATTATTTCTTTTGCAAATGAGTCCGGATTTGGGGCACGGTAGCCACTGCATGGCCCTAGTCCTGGTACCCCTTTTAATTTTTTTTAAATGCTTAGCAATAAATCACTTATTTTTTTATTTTTTTTTCTCTCCACAACAGTTTACTGATGTATTGCTTAGCCGATGTCTTCTCTATTGTAACCATCTTCCCATGCCTTGTGTGGCATATGCTTAATTCCCCCCCACTTGCTTTTCGACAACAATTCAAGCCCTGTTTAATGATGCCCTGCATTTATCTCGTGGCATATCCCACCAGGTAGCACATTGACTAACAGCTGGAAATGACACGATAATGACTTTACCGATATATCGCTTATGATTTTTTTTTTTTAAAGAAAATTTTAGGGCAGCAGGAACCCAGAAACAGGATGGAAAATGAATCGGTTTATATGAGATGGCAAGTGTAGCCTACAGACCAGGACAAGTAGTAATCAATGCACCAACAGCCATAGGAACGGGCCCAGAGGTGTATACACCACATGACCATACATACAAATATATCAATATAAAAGAAGGAGGGGGAAAACCCAATGCAAAATGTCCGTGCGATCAGGCCCACCATTTACTTCTCACGTCTGGTGGAGAAAGTTGCTTCCAAAGCCTCCCTTCTCCTTCTCCGGTCCTACTGGGTCTCCCGTTGGGTCTCCTTACCTTCCAAGGCATCACGGTAGGTCCCGTTTTGCAAAGCAATCAAACCCAAGCCGTTTAAATGAGGCTGCGTTTGGGGTAATAGCATTAGCGTGTCTGGAGAGGAATTAGGGAAATAGTGAGGAGCTTTATTAAGACGCTTAATTCGATTACCGGTGGGAAATGTCGAGCTCTGCTTCAGACAGAAGCTGCTTTGCCGTGTCTTGACAGGGACGGTGGCAAGCCTTCAGACCAGGGGGTGCCCACCCCACCAACCACCACCTGCGTGCAGAAGCGGGGAGAGAGGGGCACTAACGTTGGCATGAGCAGCTGAGAGGCCAGACGGCATTAGAGACCCTGCAGATATTCGGCTATGATGCCCATCTCCTCGCCCCCCCCCATCTTGTGTCCATGGTATCCACAGAAAGGAGGGGGGTGGAGGGTCTCAAAAGAAGGTGCTTCGTGATCAATATTAGGGGGGAAAAAGCTTTCTTAAGTTGAGCACCTTAAAAGGTTTTGGGTTTTGAGCGGGGCAGTGAGGGAGGGGTTTCTTAACTATGCCCATTCAGTGCCCATAACATCCAGCGGCCAAAGTGCCAGGAGGACGCTGTACTTACGACACAGAACTTGGGAGATGCAGGTTTGGGTCTCCAGATAAACAGTAAAAATTACAAGGCAGCGTGGGGCTTCTCTGTGTCTCTCACTGCCTGGTCTGACTTGTAGGTAAGTGAGGCCAAGAGAGAATAAGTAGGAGAGGGAAGGACACATAGACTGATGACATCAAATCACGACACAAGTGTCCAATACAACACAGTGGCTGAAATCCAGTGGCAAGCCACAACTAGAGTAGGCCCAAGGAACCTGTGGGACATACAGAGTTGACTCATGGAATCTCCAATGATTCAATCAGCCTCCTCTAATTCTGATTTACCACTGAGTTTCATTTGTTGGCTTTTTTCCAACCTTGCATCCTGACTTTAGTAGGTTTGGCTGGGAGGGACCTTTCTGGGATGGGGTGACTGTCAATCTTTCCAGCACTAACCAATCATTCCTTCCCTGCCTTTGAATTCAAAGAGAGACTCACCTCCTTACTTTTGAGCTCTTTCTAGAGTCTGTTGAAGACTGTTGTTGAAAGCAGTCATATTGGTCAGTTTGCTGTTGATCTGTTCACAACCGTAAGTAAAGAAATTGTTTTTTTTCTTTCTCTCACAAATGTCTCAGAGTGAGTTACTGAGACTGTACCAGTTAATGACTAATCACTAATGTGGAGAACTTGAAGCTATTCTGCTTTGTGAATCCCTGCACTTCTGCTGGGCAGCTAGAGGAATTTAACCCAAAATTCTAAACTCTGCAACATCATTCAAGCTTATCCCACCTAACACCCAGTCTTTGGCAGTACTGGCCCAAGAAATTTGCTCAGCCAACGTCCTCCTAGGTGTTAAGTCGAAATGCATAGTGCCCTCCTCAAAAAGCCAGCCACATTATTTGGACCCAGGCGACTGGAAATTCCACATGACTCTTTCCCAATTCCTGACATTCACATCACTTTACAAAGACAGGAATAAAACAGAGAACTGTTTGCTGCCCTTCCAGAAGGACATCCAAAATCTACTGTGTGGCCCAGCCATTCTCCTCTGCCAGGCGATAAGGCTGTCCTTGATTTTGCTCATCACTGAAATGTTGTGGTGTAGCCCCACATGATCTGGGGGGGGTTGTTTCCAGCAATCCTCCAATGTTCACAGATTCCAGGGTACATTTCTTGAACCACATGGCAAAAATTTCTTGCGTTATAAAATTGTAGACTTGTCAAGTTGGCATCACGGATCCCAAATAAAACCTATCCGGCAGATGGCCATCCAAACTCTGTTGAAATAGCCCAAGGAGGACTGTGTCCAGAGAAATCCATTCAACTGCTGAACAACTCTTCAATGTCAAGAAGTCCTTCCGTCATGCTTAGGGTCCTTTTTTATCCATTATTTCTGGTTCTACCCTCTGGAATAACAGAAAATACGACCTGAGCAAGGCTGTGGATGGCAGGACCTTTCAACCCAATCGCCAATGTCAGAAATGACTTGATGGCACATAACAAAAAAAAACCTGGATGATAAAATGACTAAAGTAAGGTTATGGTACCACGGGTGCCAATGCTTTCCATTGGCAAAGCAGCTACCATGTTCTCTAGACTCACAAAGAGAGTATGGCTCAATAAGAAGCTGACGGCATAGACCAAGATCCAGGTGTATAGAGCCTGTGTCCTGAGCACACTCCTGTCCTGCAGCGAGTCCTGGACCCTTTGTGCACGGCAGGAGAGGAAGCTGAACACCTTCCATATGCGTTGTCTCCGACGCATTTCTGGCATCACCTGGCAGGACAAAGTTCCAAATAGAGTAGTCGTAGAACGAGCTGGAATTTTTAGCATGTATACATTACTGAAACAGCGACGTCTACGTTGGCTCGGGCGTGTCGTGTGAATGGCTGATGGTCGGATTCCAAAAGATCTCCTGTGTGGAGAATTAGTGCAGGGAAAGCGCCCCAGAGGGAGACCACAGCTGCGATACAAGGAGATCTGCAAGCGGGATCTGAAGGCCTTAGGAATGGACCTCAACAGATGGGAAACCTTGACCTCTGAGCGTTCAGCCTGGAGGCAGGCGGTGCATCATGGCCTCTCCCAATTTGAAGAGACCCTTGTCCAGCAGGCCGAGGCAAAGAGGCAGTCCTGAAAGCAGCCAAACCAGGGAGCTGGACAGGGGACAGATGGTATTTGTCTTCAGTGTGGAAGGGATGGTCACTCTCGAATTGGTCTTCTCAGCCACACTAGACGCTGTTCCAAGTCCTCCATATAGAGCACGTTCCCATGGTCTCTCGAGACTGAAGGATGCCTACACAGGTACCATGGGTACATCGTGAGAAGACAAGACTTATAGGAAAGACAATAATGCTGAGAAACATGGAGGGCAGCAGGAAAAGAGGAAGACCCAATGCAAGATGGATTGACTCCTTAAAGGAAGCCACAGCCTTGACTTTGCAAGACGTAAGCAGAGCTGTTAATGACAGGGCCTTTCGGAGATCATCAAGTCATCAGGTCCACATGAAACAGGGACAATGTGATAGTGCAAGAGCAACCTGACAACTAAGTGCTGCTCCTTGTTCTTCTCCTTGGTCCACCTTTCTTGCTAGCAGGGTCCTCCTCTCGGCGTGACAAGACTCCTCTTCCCACGCACCTGTTCTAGAAACGAGCTTGCTTTCGGAGTTGTGTAGCTGAGATCGTGAGAAAGCCTTGACCCCACAGGGGCACAATTGCAAGAAAGCATAGCCATGTTGTTGGTGGTGGTGGGGGGGTAAGCCTCCAGGCCCACGAGACCACGGTTCTCTTCCAAAGCTGTCCATCTCTGCACCATGTTTTCTTCCCGGGTCGCTGTGTTTCCCATCCTTGGAGCAAACCTGCTCACCAGTCAGCTGCAGAGGGATCTCCAAGCCACCAGCTGGAGGACTGCGGCCTGCCTGGCAACGGTGCGGTTGGGTAGAACGCCGAAGGCCCTCGATGCCGGAGAGTGTATTTTTAGACGACTAATGTGGTTAAACTCTGAATTATCTATGAGGACCATATGCTTGCTCAGCTGGAAAGTGGCAGGCAAGGTCTCAGCCTGCTGCGTTTTTTTGTTTCTTTTTCTATAAAGGACTTGATATCCTTTTTTCTTACCAAAACACAAGAAGGCAAAACGGCATGCATGACGCCAGGAGGAGTGACCTCATTTTTCAAACACCCCTTAGGTGGTGCAAAGTTTGTTACTGCCTTAGTTTGCCGAGTGTCGTGGCAAGTTGGCCAAACCTGTAACGTCCCTGCGAACACAAATATTCAGGAATCCCCACAATGTTGCAGAATATCCGCAATCATCGGGCTTCTGCATAAAGTTCCCTTCACCCATGGACGTCTTTTTGAACGAACAGTTATAAGAGCGGTGCGATGGCCTTTTAACAAATAAAGTTGATGATTAGATCTAGGGTTGTCTTTTAAATGTTGTTGTTGTTTAGTTGTTAAGTCGTGTCCGACTCTTCGTGACCCCATGGACCAGAGAGCACGCCAGGCCCTCCTGTCTTCCACGGCCTCCCGGATGTCGTAAGCTGCCTTTTAAGGAGAGAGGTGGGTTCAAAAATATTTTAAATCAATAAAAAAATAAATCAATTTAAGCCAACTCATGAGCTGGGCCGCCCAAGAGGTTTTGCTGCCTGAGTACATGCTACTAGTTAGAATATGTGGAAAGGAAACTACCAGCTCACAGGGAGGTTTTCACTCAGCCCTTCCTCTGGGGTTGCCAGGAGTTGGGCAACAAGAAAGCTCACAAATCACAACCTCGGTGTTCCAGGCCTTGCTTTGCTCCAACGGCACGAGGAGACCCCTTCACGCACTCCCGCCCGAGTCTCTCCCTCTCCCTCCTGACTTCTGGGCAGGCTGTTCAAGGCAGAAAAGGGGCACCCTTTGCGCGGAGCCCGGGTGTGGTCTGGGGACGGGCAGAGACGGGGCAACCAAACTTTCACGGAAGCCAACTTGCAGGCGAAAACCACATCTTCCTCCAGGCTTGCTCGCCCTCCGAGATTCCTCCCTCAGTTACAAAATCTCGAGAAAGGGAGCCGTTCCCCGAGACTTCGCCCGGCGCCCTAAAACCTGCCAGCCCCACAGAGCTCTGAGACAGGAGGAGAACAGCAGTTGCCAGGATCCTTCCCACAGGCGCCCCTGTAGGCATCCTTCAGTCTCGAGAGACGATGGTATGGAGGACTTGTTCCAAGTCTGTATGGAGGACTTGGAACAGCATCTAGTGTGGCTGAGAAGGCCAATTCGAGAGTAACACAATCCCTTCCACACTGAAGACAAATACCATCTGTCCCCTGTCCAGCTCCCTGGTTTGGCTGGTTTTGGCTGTGGTCTCCCTCTGGGGCGATTTCCCTGCACTAATTCTTCATACAGGAGATCTTTTGGAGTTCTGAGCAGTTTACAAACTGTTCAAACAAACTACACAGAGCAATAAACACTAAACACAACATAAATACTAAAAACAAGAGTCTGAAAATATTTATATATATATATATATTTTTTATTTTTCTTATAAGGGTAGGGTAAGGTAAGGGACAACTGGGATGGGGGTACCCTCGGAGGGGGTGGATTTGAACGGATACATTACAGATCATTATTTTCCATAGTAATTCTATACATTCTACCTAGTAATATTTCTACATATCAAAAAGAAATATAAACAGTGAGCAAAAGGGAAAATCAAATTTGGACCGTTATACTATTGTTCTGATTATTGATTATATAGGTGATAGTCTTTATCCATTTTCATATATTTTTCTTTCATTTCTTATATACCATGGCACTTTTCTTATTTCCCAGGGGATATATTTCAGTGTCTTCCGATTCCTTCCTTCTCTTTGCTTATCTTGTGAGGGATGATATTTTTTTTTTTTTTTTTTTTTTTTTTGTAAATAATGAGGAAATTCTTCTGGCCCCGTCTATGTTCCTCTTAATTTCCTCTTTCTCACATTCCGCCCAATCTGATAATAAGTCAGTTGTGACTTCTAGGAGGTCTTCATTTTGAGTTTCTAGTATATTCTGTATTCTCAGAATATATAATGCATTCTCTATCTGGGTTTAAATCGTAGATCATTATTTTCCATAGTAATTCTATACGTTCTATCTAGTAATATTTCTACATATCAAAAAGAAATATAAACAGTGAGCAAAAGGGAAAATCAAATTTGGACCGTTATACTATTGTTCTGATTATTGATTATATAGCTGATAGTCTTTATCCATTTTCATATACATTTTTCTTTCATTTCTTATATACCATGGCACTTTTCTTATTTCCCAGGGGATATATTTCAGTGTCTTCCGATTCCTTCCTTCTTTTTGCTTATCTTGTGGGGGATGATTTTTTTTTTTTTTTTGTAAATAATGAGGAAATTCTTCTGGCCCCGTCTATGTTCCTCTTAATTTCCTCTTTCTCACATTCCGCCCAATCTGATAATAAGTCAGTTGTGACTTCTAGGAGGTCTTCATTTTGAGTTTCTAGTATATTCTGTATTCTCAGAATATACGATGCATTCTCTAACTGGGTTTGAATCGTTGATGTCTCATATTGGTTTTGTCGGATTTCCACTTTTCTTAAGTCCTTCTGAAATTCTGTTACTTTCTTCTCCATTTTCTTTGCTGGTCTCGCTGTCTTCTGTATTTCTTGATTTTGCTGTGTTACCTCCTCTTTCATTTGCCCCGATTGTAAATTTATGTCCTCCTGCTGCTCTGTGCCTGGCTCACGCCCTGGTCGAATCCCTGGAGAAGGAGCAAGCCATGCAGGACCTGCGCCTGTGCCTGGCCGAGGACCTGGAGAAAGGGCCCAGCCGGCCTTTGGTGGAGTACCCCGTCTGCCTGCTCTGCGGCCGATGCACCCCGTTCTGCCCGCACCCTCGCCTGCGGCACAGCCCTCGTCTCCTGGTCTACCCGCGGCTGACGGTGCAGGAAGGGGAGGTCCATATGAGCCTGGGCTTCCTCCTGAGGCTTAACGTGGCCGAGTCCAGCGAGTGGGGACTGCTGCCAGGGAAGGACGCCTGCCAGACCGGCCCTCCAAGCCCAAAAGGGCCGGGGGGCAGAAGCAGACCCCCAAAGAGTCACACCACGAAGCCTCCAGCCAAAGGCTCCCCAGAAGCGTCCCAACATCTTCAAAAGCCTGGTGCTCTGCCTCAAGGGAGTCTGTGCTCAATTACGGAAGAAGAAGCAGAAGAACCCCCAATGCAGGACTCTGTGGGTGCCTTGCTGATGTTGGCGTCACCCTCTGAAACCGAAGAGTCCCCTTCGGTGTCCTTTGAGGATGAAGATGAAGAAGGGCTTTTGATTCCTGCCCAAGAAAGGGGGAAGCTGGCTCCACAGAATACTCGCTTCTCCTGGGACTTCAAAGAGACCTAGAAGGAAGCCTTCCTCCACCAACTTCATAAAAAGCCTCTCCAAGAAAAGGACTAGCAAAGACAAGCTCTATGGAGCCCTTAATGATCAGCGAGGCACCCACTTCCATGGAGATGAATCACTTCCACTCAGCCACCTCTCTCCCTCTCTCTCAACTTTTTTCCCCTTCCTTTTTCCATCCTTCTTCTTCCCCCTCTTCCACCAAACTGGCCCCATCTCTTGGGGGTTGGTGGGGACTGTCTTTATTCCCTTTTTTTCCATTTAACCATGTCTTCTCCCTCTTCTTTCCTTCCTTCCTTGATTACTGTCAGCTGTTTTCTCCTTTATAAGTAGTGCCTTGACTTACGAACGCCTTGACCTACGAACATTTTGAGTTACGAACAGCTCCGTTCGCAAAACTTTGCTTTGACTTGTGAACGGAGCTTTGACTTGTGAACGAAAAAAAGGCAGGGGAAAAGGGTGGGAAATTCAAATGTACTAACTGTTGGTGGCGAAGAGACTGCTTCTTTGTAGCTCTTTCGCCCCAACGGTTTGGGAAAGTGGTTTGGGGGTGGCCCAGCGTCGGGAGGCTTGAGCCTGGCCGGGATGATTCGGCCTCTGGCCTCCCGGCTCGCCTCCCACTCGATCCTCGCTGCCCTCTGCGGACTGAAGGCGGGAAATTCAAATGGCCTCTCGGCCGGGCTCTGACTCCCGGCGCTGGGTCCGTCTGCGCTGCTCGCTTCCCAGCCGGGCTCCGGCAGGCAGAGTCCGGCTGGGAAGCGAGCAGTGGGAACGGACCCACTGATGGGAGCCAGAGCCCGGCCGGGAGGCCATTTGAATTTCCCGCCATCGGCCCGCAGAGGGCGGCAAGGAGCGCCGAGGACTGACCCGGCCGCCACAGCAAGCAGCCGGTAGTGCCGGTTCTGGAGCTGGAGCCGGCGTTGGGCACCAGCGGTGGCATCGGTCCGTGGAAGGCGGCGAGGAGCAAGAGGGAGGTGACCCGGGAGGTGAGAGGCTGAAGCACCCCGGCCAGGCTTAAGGATCCCGCAGCCCGGCTGAGAAGCGAGCAGTGTGGACGGACCCAGCGCCGGGAGCCAGAGCCCGAACCGTTGGGGCGAAAGAGCTACAAAGAAGCAGCCTCTTCGCCACCAACGGTTTGAATTTCCCACCCTTTTCCCCTGCATTTTTTTGTTCGTAGGTCAAAGCTCTGTTCGCAAGTCAAAGCAAAATTTTGCGAACGGAGCTGTTCGTAACTCAAAATGTTCGTAGGTCAAGGCGTTCGTAAGTCAAGGCACCACTTATAAAGGAGAAAACAGCTGACAGTAATCAGGAAGGAAGGAAAGAAGAGGGAGAATACATGGTTAAATGAAAAAAAAGGGAATAAAGACAGTCCCCACCAACCCCCAAGAGATGGGGCCAGTTCGGTGGAAGAGGGGGAAGAAGAAGGATGGAAAAAGGAAGGGAAAAAGAAAGTTAAGAGAGAGAGAGAGAGAGAGAGAGAGAGACAGGTGGCCGAGTGGAAGGGATTCCTCTCCATGGAAGTGGGTGCCTCACTGATCATTAGGGTCTCCATAGAGCTTGTCTTTGCTAGTCCTTTTCTTGGAGAGGCTTTTTATGAAGTTGATGGAGGAAGGCTTCCTTCTAGGTCTCTTTGAAGTCCCAGGAGAAGCGAGTATTCTGTGGAGCCAGCTTCCCCCTTTCGTGGGGAGGAATCAAAAGCCCTTCTTCATCTTCATCCTCAAAGGACACCGAAGGGGACTCTTCGGTTTTAGAGGGTGACGCCAACATCAGCAAGGCACCCACAGAGTCCTGCATTGGGGGTTCTTCTGCTTCTTCTTCCGTAATTGAGCACAGACTCCCTTGAGGCAGAGCACCAGGTTTTTGAAGATGTTGGGACGCTTCTGGGGAGCCTTCGGCTGGAGGGGTCCTTCTCCCGCCAGGACGTGCTTTGCAGACCAGGAGTGCGTTTGTGATTTGCATGGTTTCATGGGGAACTGGGAACGGGTAGAAAGCTGACCTTTGGGGCTTTGGGCGCAGCCTTGTGGCCTCCGGGCCTTCGGGCAACGTCCTGCGCGGAACGAAGGATCTTTCTCCAGGTCCTCGGCCAGGCACAGGCGCAGGTCCTGCATGGCTTCCTCCTTATTCAGGGACTCGACCAGGGCGTAAGCCAGGCACAGAGGCCTGAGAAGCTCACCATGGGCAGCTCTGCTATGGCAGTCTCGGCCCAACTCAGTCGGATTATCTTCTGTTTGCAGCTTTCCATTTTGCCCTCGGTCCGTTTCTTGAGGCTGGTCCGGCTTTCGGACGGGCAGATGGGAAGGAGGGAAGGGAGCGTCTCTGCAGGGGATGGCACAGGGGGGCAGGCGCAGAGGGATCCTGGGCTTGACAGGCGGGGTTCTGGGCAAGGCATCTGGAGTCCTGGGCTCAGCCGGCAGCGGCCTGGGCTTGGCGGAATAGATGGTAACCATGTCAAGACTTCCGTTTTCACCTTTATTTGGAGCTGAAAATAAAAACAACACACAGGTGTAAGAAAGGCAAGGCACAAAGAGCTGTATAGGGTCAACCGCTATGTTTAAAGATGATCATCAGGAGACACTTCCATGGGCACCCCTTCCCATTCTGCTCTGTTCTCGGGTTAGGGTTAGAGCAGTGGGTCCCAACCTTCAGCTTCTAGGCTCTGCTGAGCTACAAAACTGTCTGAAATCAGTGGCTCCCAACCTTGGGTGCCCGGATGTTCCTGGACGACCACTCCCAGAAATCCTGACCGGCACAGCTAGTGGTGGAGGCTTCTGGGAGTTTTAGTCCAAGAACATCTGGGGACCCAAGGTTGGGAACCCCTGGGTTAGAATAATGCTGTGGAACCCGGGACTCCCAAGATATGGGTGGAGCTGAACCTCTCATTTGCTTTGGTCGCATGGCCCATGGTCTTCATCTTGCACCACACACGATGAGATGGTGAGATCAAGCCTTGGGCTGCTCTGTAGATGAACAGAGATTTCCTGCATTCATCCCTGGATCGACCACCATGGCCCGTGGGCCTGCCTGAATGTGGCTGTGATTTCTAGCGTCTATAACTACCCCAACAGCTATTTCTTCTTCTCACCCTCTGACCTTACTAATCGCCTAGCCCACCCGCTTCATTTGGATTCATCTAGGGGTCCCGGATAATGTCCCCTGTTGGTTTGCTTGGCTGCCTACCTCGGGTCCACTCCGCCTTACCTGCCACTGGTCTCACAAGACCTACTGCTGGGGTGAGGAACCTTTGCTCCCCCAGATGTTTTGAACCTCAGCTCCCACAAGCCCTCACCCCTGGACAGGGCTGGGAGGAATGAGAACTGTAGAGCTGGGGTGGGGTGGGATCCCCAGGGTCCTCGAGTCCAACCTCCTGACAAGCCAGCCAGCAGACTACACCTTGTTGTTAGTTCCACCTTGAGCAGACCCTCCGAATCCATGGAGCTTATGTGTTGACTTACCAAGTGCCCCTTGATTCAGTCGGTCTACTCTAATTGCCATGGCCCATGGGATTTCGGCCCGCAGATTTCACCTTCATGCTTCACGACATAATTCAGAGTGTTGGCTCTAACCTATAAAGTCTGAAACTGCTTAGGCTCAAGATATCTCAAGGACTGTGTTTTCCTTTTTGAGCCTGCCCAGGCGTTAAGATCACCAGGAGAGAGAGGCCTTTCTCTCGGTCCCCGCCACCTTCACGGGTGCGCTTGGTGGGGACACGGGAGAGGGGCTTCTCTGTGGCTGCTCCCAGACTCTGGAACTCCCTGCCACTGGAGGCCAGCCTGGCCCCCTCTTGGCGGGGTCCTTCCGCAAGCAAGCCAAGACCTCTCTCTTCAGACGGCTTTCCCTGAGTGATTGGCTCTCTGAGAGGGGTTTTTAAATGGGGCGTTGTGCCTTTTGATTCTTTTGTAATATTTCTATACTTCCTGTTTATAGCTTTAAATATTGTCTTTGAATGATGCAAGCCGCTTTGGGTTCTTTTTTAAGGAGAAAGGTGGGATAGAAATATTTTAAATAAATTAGAAATAAGAAATCCTGGGGGGATGTGGAGGAAAGAAAAGGACTAGCTGATGGCTGGCGCTCTGCTTTATGGCAGAGGTGAGATTGGAACCAGGGACTTTCTGATTTTTAGATCAACCCCTTTGCCAAATCCTACCCAGAGGAAGCTCAGCTGGGCATCTTTGCCCTTAGGGAGGGAATGACTCCACCAGCAGCTAAAGATGTGGTTTGTTTCAGCAGCCCTTTTTTACAGCTAACTGGCTGCTGAGTGTTGTCTTTTTATACTGCATTTTTGTTTTCAATTATGCTTTTACTTTTATTCTGATTAACCAGCTGATCTTGTTCTTTTTAATCGTGTTCTTCTTTTGCTGACATGATTGCAAGCTGCCTTGAGTCCCACTTTGGAGAGAAATGCAGGACAATAGACAGTCGTGAGGTTCCCAAACACTTCCCAAAGGGCTAAAAGGATTCCTAGGAAACTGGAGGGGGAGAATATGAAGCTTTAAATGAAACTGAGGATTACTATCCCAGGAAGATGACATCATCAGAGTTGCCCTGCGTGCAGTGACGCCAACAGGCATTCCACCCTCTTCAAATCCTTTTTCAGTCGCATGTGTCGTTGAAGAAATGGGAAGGAGTGCTTAATCAACAATATGTGAGACCCAAAGCAAACAAGGAAGAATAGAAAGCTCCTGTTTGGGGGAAGTTCCTGGTTAGAGAGCCAGCCAGCCAGCCATACCTTCTTCTGGGATGACTCAGTTCCAGTGCCACAACCTGTATTTTAACCCCTTTCAATATCTTTTCACCCTTCTTTATTTTGTTACTCACATAACCCATCTCTGGCCCACCTCCTCCCTGTTTCACTCTCACAACAAACAGGGCAACCTGTACAATTGATGGGTACAAGGTCATCTGTACACCTGGCTAGATGGAGATTTGAACCCAGGACTTTGGAGTCCAACACGTTAACTACTACGTCACACTATCTCCGTGGCCCGTGTGTACTCGAGTCCCCTGAGGCTTCAAAAAGAGTTTGAGGGTTCTGCTTCATCTGTCAGTGGTTTCTTTTTGAGGAGGTAGGTCCCTCTAAGTAGGTTTGGTCACGCGGAGAATAAGTTTTGATGGTGGCACACGGATGACGGTTTAGATGCAGCTACGGAGTGTTCCAAGGGCTTCACACCCATTATCCTTCGCTCCGTACAACAACTTTGTAAAGTGGACCATACTTAAAGCAAAGCAAACTGTGCTGCTTATAGACCGCCCCATTGAGTTTAAAGCACGGTCCGGATGGTTTGCAATTTAATTATGCAGGCTACACCTTGCCCTTACCCTACTCAATTCGAGGCAGAGCCTGCATACATGGCCTGCTCCTCCTGCAAGCATTCCCTCTCCAAAAGTGTCCAGGACAATGGCCTTTGCACCAAGTGACAACTTATGGGCAGGCGGAGGTAGCCAGCTGCTGAGCCGCCTCCTGAGAGGTGGGGATTTAGGACTTTTGGTGCCAGGCAGCTCCACCTCAGGTGTGATAACACCACCAGCCCCTTTGCAGAAGCGAGAGGCAAGTCCAGTGGAGAAGCTGCTTTCGTTGGGATACCTCAGTGGCCTGGCACGCTCCACCTTCTACCCAAGGAGAATTTCTTTACCATTTCTCTGTTTCCCTACCATTTCTCTGTTTCCCTCGTGCCCAGGCAACGGGGCAAGATCCGATTCACCGTTTGGCAGGAGGGGACAGCCAGCCAGCTTACCGAGGGAGTCCGAGGAATCCCGGGGCATTTCAGCTTTGCAGAAATGACCAAAACGGCAGCCCTCTAAGGTCTGGCCCAAGCAATGGCAACGGCCCCTTCCTCTGAACTCACCTGGTCGGCTTGGCTGCGGTCTTGCTCCCTTTGTAGGCTTTTGCCGAAATCTGTCCCTTCTCCTTCTGCTCCTGATCATTTTTTCCCTTTTCCTTCTGCACCTGGTTGGTCTCCTGTTTCTTTTCTTCAGGAAGCGGAGAACCCTGAAGCTTCTCCTGGAGTCCAAGGCAAGAAAGAATTTATTTATCATAAATAATAATGAAGAGAGAAATTATTTATCATTAAATTGATCATAAATGGTTGGATTTTTTGCAAACTCGTCTTGAGTAGGTTTGGCTTGGAGGGACTTTTCTGGGCTGGGATCAAATAGAATTTGTCCAGCACTAACCAATCATTCCTTCTCCTGCCTCTCAATTTAAAGAGAGCCCGGCCTCTCTCTGCGCTGTGCTTTTCCTTTCTTTTTTATCTGTTGGAAGCAGTGAATCGGTTGATAATCTGTTGCTCAAAGCAACCCTGTTTGTCAGTTTGCCGTTTGATCTGTTCAATTGTATGTAATGAAACCTTAAATTCTTTCTACTATTAATGTCTCAGAGTAAGTTCCTGAGACTGTAAGTGCCAGTTAAGGAGAGAAAAAAAGGAGGTGGTCTACTCTGGGCAACTTAAGGCTATTCTGCTCTGTGAATCTCTGCATTTCTGCTGCGCAGCTGGGAGAATTTAACCCAAATTCAAAACTCTGCAACATAAACCACTAGAGAGGAGAGATCATTCAGTTTCAGTTTCCTTCTAATAGGTGTTTTCCAAAATCCCCTATTTCCTTCCTATCTAGGATAGAGAGAATGTGAGAGGAAAAGCATGTGAATCTACGAGAAACCAGACAATGCAAAGTCATCTTTACAGGCTTAGAGCTTTGAGGGCATAATTCTTAAAAGCCTAGGTTTGAACCTCTGGGGATTCAAGCACGTTGACGAAGAATTAGGGTTGCCACTTCATTTTTCTGTCACGCACCACCTCCTTAAAACATATGGGTGTCATGAATATGGGCAAAGGCAGGATCTCTTTAATCTGGCAACTGCAAATGGAGGCTAATTCAAGTTTGGGTCAAAAGATTTCCCCCCAACCTCTGACTCTGCAGCCAAATGCTTAAACCACTGACCTGTCCAGCCAGCTGTAGCTAACTCAGGGCAGAACAATAGTAGGAAATGCGGTTAGTGTCCTGAGAAGAAGTGCTTTCTTAAGAGAGAAAAGACCTTTATTGATCCTACCATGAACCTGCCTGTCACGGTAAAAGAAAACCCCCAGGAAAAAAAAATATTTTCACATGCATTACCAGAAGTGGCCACTGGAGGGTGCCAGAAGAATACATCCTATGTATTCTTCACTAACAACTATTCATTGCACGGTCTCTAGCTCACTCTAGTGGCCAGCTCTGGTAATACACATGAAAATATTTTTTCCCTGGATTTTTCTTTTAATATTTTTAATATTTTCAGACCATAGATAATTGAAACGGTGGATACAGATCCCATAGATACAGAGGTCCTACTGTATCCATAGCAGGAAACACACATTTTCTGGAGTGTATAATTTGCTCCTCTTATCTAAGCATCGCATTGGTTCTCCCCACCCAATTTTGTCTACTGCTCTTGTTAGAAAAACTCTCAAGAAGTGTTCGCAGAGAGCTGCACAGAGCTGGTAGGGACCGAACGCAGGACCTTGTGTGATTCCAGAGGTCAATTTAAGCCATTCGAGTGTTTAAGATCCCTCTCCAATTCCCTGGTCTTGTGAACAGCAAACTCCACCAAGCTCCTTTTATACTTACGGCTTCGTCGTCACTTGAGAGAACCTGGATGCTCACGTTGTTCATGCCAGTGAGGGAGATGGGTCTGGGCCTGAAATAGCAGGCGGGCGGGTGGTGGAGAAGGTAGAGGAGCGACCGCCAGCGCTCGAACTGCTCGTCTCTCGCCTCGGTGGAAGGGTGAAGCAGAAGGTAATAAGACCGCCGATTGCTCAGGAGGATTTTAAGGATCTGCTTCTCCCGGTCATGGATGGCGAGCCAGACAAATCTCAAAGGAATGACCCTGCAGTGGCAACACAGGAAAGCAAAGAAAAAAAAGGGCTGCTTATATACGACCCCATAGCGCTGAAAGCACTCTCTGGGTGGTTCACAATTTAATTATGAAGGCTACACATTGTCCCCCTCCTCACCCTGCAGGGTACTCAGTTTTACTGACCTCGAAAGGATGGAAGGCTGAGTCAGCCTTGAACCGGCTACCTGGGATTGAAACCAAATTATGAGCAGAGTTTTAGCTGCAGTGCTGCAGTTTAGCCACTGTGCCACAAGGATCCCTCGGAGAAGGAAACATGGAGCCTGTGTTTTTTTTCTCCCTTGTCTTTTCTAAATCTAATGCAGATTGGTGCTTGTAGGCTTCCTTTCTACTTCCTCTGAAGTTATTTCCTGATTCTTCTTGCCAAAACACGACTTCTTTTAAACACATTAGTAAGCAGCCATCTTTCAAGAAAGCCACAGTCTTGAATTCAATTCCTTAGGACAGGTCTACTGGTTGAGATCAACCCGATGGGCAGGGATGAAGAGGGCCCATGACTGGAGGGGACAGAACCAAGTGCTCTAGTCACATGATCAAGATTCAGCAAGCGAAACTCATCCAGTGTGCTAGACCATCCCACCATCTGGTTTGCGTAGCTGCTTGGCCAAGCTGTGGCCGACCTGAGCGAAATGGCCCTCAAAGTACCCCCTACAGACCAATCACATCCAGCAGTCTAGGATCTTTTTTTTGAATGGCTTGCAAGAAGACTGTGAACAGACCGAAAAATCTCGACAGGGGGGATGCTTTGAGAATCCAGTGGAGGCGAAAAAGAAATGCTTCTTTGCCATCATCACTACTATCACCACCACAGAGCAGGCTGGCTAATGGTCCCTAACCCTGTGTAACTTGTAACTTTGAACTTGTAAACTGCTTAGAGTAATGCATGCACTAATGGGGTGGTATATACATCAAAGAAAGAAAGAAAGAAAGAAAGAAAGAAAGAAAGAAAGAAAGAAAGAAAGAAAGAAAGAGAAGAGGGAAGGAAGAAGGGAAGGAAAGAAGGAAGGAAAGAAAGGAAGGAAGGAAGAAAGGAAGGAAAGAAGGAAGAAGGGAAGGCAGGAAGGAAGGAAAGAAGGAAGGAAGAAAAGAAAGAAGGAAGGAAGGAAAGAAGGAAGAAAAGAAAGAAGGAAGGAAGAAAAGAAAGAAAGAAGGAAGGAGGAGAAGAGGGAAGGAAGAAGGGAAGGAAGGAAGAAGGGAAGGAAGGAAGGAAAGAAGGAAGGAAGGAAGGAAGGTCTAGAGTCTAAAGTCTTCCAGAACCTGTGTTCCAACCATTTCCCCTTTCCCCTTTATTGTCTGCTTAAGTGCCAGGGAAGCGGGTGCAGGGGAGCGATCCTGTCCGTTCTCTTAATCAAAGTTTGATTTCCACTACAAGGTAAAACGTCAACACATACTCCAACCACGTCAACAGGAAAAATCCTCCCAGCCCTTGGGGACCTCATTCATTTTCAGAGGCAGATCTTCTTAAGGCCGAACCTCTGCAGAACGAGATCTCACCAGGCCACCGGGGCTGATGTAAGGCGTCTTCCTTTCAGATTGCCATCTGAGTGTCCAGGGGTAAAGATCAGGTTGACAGCATGTTACTGCTCGATGCGTTGGGCTGCTGGCACGGACCTACGGTTTTCATAGAGCCCACAAACTCCAAAGCTGCTCCACAAATGGCATCCTCAATGTGGAAATTTTGGGGACCCATTAAATTGGGGTTGAACAACATCCTGGATGTCCTCAACATCAAATAAGACATCATCTCTATCAGCTCAAGAAGGGAATCATCATCATCATCATCTTAGAACTGCAGAGGTGGATCATGGAGTCCAGCCCCTGTCAAGGAGGCACTGTGGGGGAATCGAACTCCCAACCTCTGGCTCTGCAGTCAGAGACCTCAACCCCTGAGCTACCCAACCTGTTGTGAGAATCTCCAGTTGTTCCTGAGAAACCAACACCAGGTATAGACTCTCAAGATTAGGACTCACTTGAACAGGGATCTGAAAGAGGGAGAGGGAATCCTTGTAGATCAGTGGCTCCCCATCTTGGGTCATCCAGATGTTCTTGGACTGCCACTCCCAGAAGCTTCCACCACGGGCCAGGATTTCTGGCAGTTGTAGTCCAAGAACATCTGGATGACCCAAGATTGGGAACCATGTTGTAGATGACGTTGGCTACTCTCCTGCCTGTTGGGGCTCTATCAAAACCCAGGGGGGCACAGCTGAGATAATCCCACTTGATTTTCCCAGCCGATTCTCAGTGATGGCACATCTGGTTGCCTTTCTCACTCAGAAATGTTAAATGATGGAGTTGTTCTTGACCTCATATTAATGATGACCACCAAGAGACCCGAAGGAATTCTGATTAGGGCAACGTAATTGGGGAGGTGAGAACCAGGTGTGGAAACAGACGCTAACTCTCTCTCTTCACATCTCTTAGACTGTCATTTAGACCCTCTTGTGCTGTATTTCCCCCTGGCAAACAACCTTAACTGTGGAAGCCCCATCCCCATCATCATCATCATCATCTCCTCCCCAAATATCTCCCCCTCTCAAACACACGCCAGTCTCAGGTAGTCAGAGATGCTTCCAGGGAGAGCCGTTCGCCAGGGAGATGCTTCTACCCACCGAGGAAGCATAGCCAGCTCCTATAGGCTACCTGACAGGAAATAATCCCACAGCAAAAACAGGAGGAAAGTAAGGAAAGATCCACCTTCAGGTAAAACCTCCTCACCTGTCCTTTGTGGCCCTTAAGGAATGTGCTGACTTTCTCCATTGCTTCTGTTACCAATGGAGACAGTTGTCTCCTCCGTAGGTGCTGTTGGACTCAGTGCTTACCTGGTGAGTACTAGTTCCTCCTCAGGGGTTCCCCGGGAGAGCCGCTTGACAACAGGACGTGCGATCAACATCATGTTCGGCAACGGCAGCTCAATGTCGTTTGAAGCGATGCCTACGATGGCCTCACTGCACTGTTTATGGACAAACACAGGCCTGCCCTTCCTTGTGACCTGCGAAGAGAGTGGACACCAAGCACAACACTGAGAAGGGTCGAATAAGGTGGGAGAAGCTCTCTTAGAACAGAGTGGGGTAGACTTGATGATCCATAGGGTCCCTTCCAGTTCTGAGATGATGGCGATAATGCTCAAGGACCCTTCTAGTCCTGCATCTTGTTTCCAACAAAGGTTGATTCACAAACAGCTTTATCGCCACCTCTGATTTATTGTTTGCAAAGGGTGGAGTTCTAGAAGAAAGAATGTAAGTTCCCAGGAGCTGTCAGGCTGGAATGTCATCACGGATGTCCAGACATCTCTCCTCTCTCCCACACTTACCTGCACAAATCTGCTCTCAAACATGGCAATACCCTTAAAAGAAGGGTATTCCTTTGCAATGTAGTTCTGCAGGACTGTAGCCATTTCTGCAAGGTTTTCTTTAATTTATAACCTTCTTCTCTGCACTGCAGGATCGAAGCAGACCGATGATGCCCTAGGTAAGTAAGTAAAGATGCTGCTAAAAATTCACAATGTTTAAACAAATTTAATTAGATTATCATATTAAAAATGAACACTGAACTAAAGGCCTTAAAACCCATCTCAAAACAACAGCAACAGAAAGAAGCACAAACACTCATTGCTTTCTCCTGGAGCCATCATGACTGGCAGCCGTCAAGCATTTTATCCCTTGATCAGGTTCAGCCTCCAATTGAAGCAGAATTGGCCCCTCACCTCATGGCTTTGAACAGTACTCGGGCTGCCAGTAAGGTCAAGGTCAAGGTTCTCCTTGACATTTAGTCCAGTCATGTCCGACTCTAGGGGGCGGTGCTCATCCCCGTCTCCAAGCCATAGAGCCAGCGTTTGTCCGTAGACAGTTTTTCCGTGGTCACGTGGCCAGCGTGACTAGACACGGAACGCCGTGACCTTCCCACCGTGGTGGTACCTATTTATCTACTTGCATTTTTACATGCTTTTGAACTCCTAGGTTGGCAGGAGCTGGGACAAGCGACGGGAGCTCGCTCCGTCGCGTGGATTCGATCTTACGACAGCTGGTCTTCTGACCCTGCAGCACAGAGGCTTCTGTGGTTTAACCCGCAGCACCACCACGTCCCTATTACAACATTAGGCAGCTTCAAAAATTTTCCTCAGACATATGACTTATGCGTATGCTCATAAAATATAAGACAAGAAACACCTGTATTCCAGAATGAAGGATTTTAATGCTCAGATAGGAAAAAGTGCACAAAGAGATTTTATTGGAAAGTATGGAGTGGGACTATGAAGTGAACTCAAGAGAGCATGTGATGAATCGCCGAGAGTTCCCAGACAAGAAATTGTCTTGTTTGAAGTTAATTTGGGAAAATGATTTAAAGACAGAAATTAAAATAGAGGATTGGATAAAAATTTGGAGGATGAGAGTTTTAAGATTAATGTCGGTAAGAATAAAGGGAAAAAATTTTAAAATCAGTTTAAGGTGGTATATGACTCCGGTGAAAATGAATATAATAAGTTCAGATTATTCTAAAGCTTGTTGGAAATGTGATCAAGAAATTGGCACATATTATCATATGTGGTGGGAGTGTAAACAGATTCAGAAATCGTGGAAATTGATTTTTAAGGAAAGATGTGATATGTTTGGAAAAGATATTGAATTCCATTCTAAAATTGCTTTGTTGTCAATTTTTGATAAGATAGAACTTGATTATTGTTCGAAGGAATTGATTTCCAATTTTATGACACGTGCTAGAATATTAATAGCTAGATTTTGGAAAAGTCTACTCTAGCCGCCCAGAGTAGACTTGGGCGGGGTATAAAATAAATAAATAAAGAAAGAAAGAAAGAAAGAAAGAAAGAAAGAAAGACAAAAATGACATTAAATTAGAAGATTGGTATAATGAAGTATGGGACATTGCATTAAATGATAAATTAACTACCAAACTTAAGATGAAAAGAGGGGAAATAAGTTCAAAACAGACCTCGTGGTTTGCCAATCTGTCTGCTCCTCCTATAGTCAAGAGACAAGCCAGGTTGTGTGAAACAGGTCCCTGGGGAGGCTAGGTGCTTCCTGCTCCTGGCTTGTGATGTCACTAAGCCATGGTGGCTACCTCAGACCACTCCAGCAGCTGCCTTACTGGGCAGGTAATCTCTGTCAAGGATAATTTCCAAACCTGAGACAGAACAAGGTTTGTGTTAATTAGCAGCCATGTTTGCACAGATGTGCAAGATGCTGAGTCATGCAGAATGCTGAGTCATGGATGATGCAACATCTGCAGTGATTGGCTGTATGCAAATATGTATGTGTATATATGTATGGAGATGTACTGAAGATGTATCGGATCTCTTCCTTGGATGTCATCCTGTCGTGCTGCCGGTTGGAACTGCTGTATATACTGTAAATATACTTTGGTGTTGGGAGAAGCTGCCTGTGTGTGAGAGAGTTATTTGGACTGCCTGGACTGGACATGACTCTGCTAACTTTACGCCACTTTTGCGCCAACAATCTCTCCCCTGCAGGCCATCTAATGGTGGGGGCACCTGGGGCCAACGTGGCAGCAGAAGGCCGCGAAACCGCTCTGGCTTGTCTCCAAACTTGACTGGCGTTGTCCAGCGTGCGGAAGCTGGGGGAATGGGTTCTTCTTCCCCCTTTGGACAGCCAACGAAAGGTTGGACTAAAACCCAGAGCAGCTTCACGGCCCTGTGAAATCGGTATTATCAGTTTCCGCTGAAAGTGGGAAAGTTACGTTTTTGGATTACATCTCCCAGAATCCCCAAACCCACACAGCCAGCGGCCACGGTGGCTGCAGACTGGGGAGATGTAGTCCCATGGAAGTAACCTAATCTCTCCATTCCAGGTGAATATTATAAACCCTTTGCCATTCATATACAGAACTGCCGGACAGCTCAGGGGTCAAGGTCTCTGTCAAGGTCCCTTCCAGCTCTGCAGTTCTAAGATGATGATGATGGAGAGGATATATGTTGCTCAGTGACCACAGCAGATGAATCATGATTTGTACCTTTCAAAAAAACCATCTGAGGCAGACTAGTTGACAAAGGGACATGCTTACCTTTGGGAAGCATCTCCAGGTAGACCCCAGAAAGACTTCTGCCTGTGATCTAGCAGGTGTTAGTTCCTAACCATAATATGGGGCACGATTAATCCCTTGGTTTGACTAACTCTAAGTATTAGTGGGATGTGGTAGCGCTGCGGGTTAAACCGCAGAAGCCTCTGTGCTGCAAGGTCAGAAGACCCGCTGTTGTAAGATTGAATCCACGCGACGGAGTGAGCTCCCGTCGCTTGTCCCAGCTCCTGCCCACCTAGCCGTTCGAAAGCATGCAAAATGCGAGTAGATAAAATAGGTACCACCTCGGTGGGAAGGTCACAGCGTTCCGTGTCTAGTCGCGCTGGCCACGTGACCACGGAAACTGTCTTCGGACAAACGCTGGCTCTATGGCTTGGAGACGGGGATGAGCACCGCGCCCTAGAGTCGGACACGACTGCACTAAAGCATAAGGCAGTGTTCTGTGTGCCCGAGAGCCTATCATCCCCTGACCCTCCTATTGGAAGAAGCAGGACATTTCACACATTCTTTGGGGAGATTCCTGGAGCGAGACGTGGGCGGGTGGGAGCCAACGCCCAGCCTCTGTGGCGAAATCAGTGCGAAGTTGTACTAAAACCCCAAAGGAAAAGGAGAGCCGTTCGACCCGGGCTGCTGACGATGGGGGCTTCGGCAGTTCCCCTTGCGCCTCATCCAGGTCAGGAGCGGAGATGGAGAACCACCGTTCGTTTCATTCTGATTTCTCAAGCCAGTTGGGGGAGCCCTCCCAGTTCTGGCTGGTTGGGAAAGAGGGCTGATAAAGGTCACCCGGATTCCGCAGCCAACACACTTTGGGACTCCTTCACAACCTCTTCTCGCTCACCATCGTTCTCTTTCTCCTGTTGCTTCAGGGCTGGCTCATTTTTACAAGGACTTATAAAATCTTTCATTTGGAAGATCATCCCCAGAGATCATCTAGTCTAACCCCATATTGAAGCAGGGAATTTTGGTACAGCCATATCGGACAGGAGGCCACTCAGTTTCTGCTTAAGAGACCTTATAAAAGTAAGCCCCCCCTCTGTTTTTCGCCATGGTCGAATAGCAAGCAATATTTATTTATTTATTTTTATTTTATTTTATTGGATTTCTACCCCGCCCATCTAGACCAAAGGTCTACTCTGGGCATCAATATCAGAGAACGACCTTTTTAAGTTAGTTTTTTAGTCAAAAAACCCCTTTGCTGTCATTTGAACACATTGATCTGGGTCTTATTTCCGCAGCAAAAGATTTTTTTAAAAAGGACAGTCTTAAAAACGTATGAAGATGGTTATTTTCTTTTAATTCCCCCTCACCAATTTCCAAATACAGTTGGTCCAAGCAGTGCTGTGGTCTGCAGCCAAACCAGTCTCTGAGTTCCTTCTGCTTTTATGTTCTTCTCCTTCCGACATGCCTTTCCCCCTATATTTTTGTGTTGAATGATCAGCTGTAACAACCTGCGCTTCTGGTTTCTCGTTATGAAGCATTGTCGCTTTCTGCACAGTCTTAGTTTTTATCCATTCGAGTCCTTCTTGGACAATCACCCCCTTGATCTAAGAAATTCTTAGCATCCTCTAGTACTTTAAATCCATGTGTTATAGCTCCCGCATCACCTCTTCATTGCCTCTTCTCTAAATTATCGCTACCTAGCTCAATTTTTTGAGAGTCCCCTGGACTGCAAAGAGAAGAAACTTATCCATCCTAAAGGAAATCAACCCTGAGTGCTCACTGGAAGGACAGATCCTGAAGCTGAGGCTCCAATACTTTGGCCCTCTCATGAGAAGAGAAGACTCCCTGGAAAAGACCCTGATGTTGGGAAAGTGTGAGGGCAAGAGGAGAAGGGGACGACAGAGGACGAAAGGGATGGACAGTGTCACCGAAGCGACCAACATGAATTTGACCCAACTCCGGGAGGCCGTGGAAGACAGGAGGGCCTGGCGTGCTCTGGTCCATGGGGTCACGAAGAGGCGGACACGACTTAACGACTAAAAAAGAAACTCTTTATCCTGTATATTATTTTGTCCTGTATAACTGGGAGCAGTTCCCTTTGCTTTTATACAAATTTGACATCCTTCTTTTGACTTATCACATTTAGAAGCATCAATTCCACATTCTGTCAGTAATCTTTCAATACTTTGCATGTTTCTATGTGCCAATTTTACATGCCATGAATAAAGACAAGTTTTATCATCACAAGTATTTTGCCTAGTTTGACATACAGATCTTCCTTCATCTACTACAGTATTTAAATCATCACTTTAGGCATCCTTCAGTCTCGAGAGACTATGGTCACGTGCTCTGAATGGAGGACTTGGAACAGCGTCTAGTGTGGCTGAGAAGGCCAATTCGAGAGTGGCCATCCCTTCCACACTGAAGACAAACACCATCTGTCCCCTGTCCAGCTCCCTGATTTTGCTGCTTTCGTGACTGCCTCTTTGCCTTGGCCTGCTGGACAAGGGTCTCTTCAAATTGGGAGAGGCCATGATGCACTGCCTGCCTCCAGGCTGAACGCTCAGAGGTCAAGGTTTCCCATCTGTGGAGGTCCATTCCTAAGGCCTTCAGATCCCGCTTGCAGATATCCTTGTATCGCAGCTGTGGTCTCCCTCTGAGGCGCTTTCCCTGCACTCATTCTCCATACAGGAGATCTTTTGGAATCCGACCATCAGCCATTCTCACGACATGCCCAAGCCAACGTAGACGTCGCTGTTTCAGTAATGTGTACATGCTAAAAATTTCAGCTCGTTCCAGGACTACTCTATTTGGAACTTTGTCCTGCCAGGTGATCCCAAAGATGCGCCGGAGACAACGCCAATGCGTCTGGTATTGCTGTGAGGCTGAGCGCTCTCAAACCGAGGCCTCGTCCAGCCCGTGCCGGCTGCAATCCTCCACCCCAGCACTGACAAGGGAGTAAACGTTGGGCCTCTTGCACGCAGAGCAGCCTGTGCGCTGTGGCCGCTGGTGCTGAGCCACCTTCTCTCTCCCTAGAAACAGCAGCAGTGGCACAACTCTTTCCCTCCTCCCCCCTTTCCCACTTTTTAGCTTTTCCCCTTCCATCCCCCCCCCCAATCTTATGGATCTAGCCCGTTTCTTTCTTGACTTCGCTGCCTTCCCACTCAGTCCCCTGCAAACCTTTGGGAAAGACAGGGTATTTAAAAGGCGCTCTGCGGGTGCCGCCACAACCCTTCCAAACGCATCCACAAAAGAAAAGAGGAGAGGGGTTGGAACGCAGTGGGAAAGACTTACTCCGGTGCCCGTTCAGTCCCAGGTAGGATCGGGCCCACGTCGGGCAGGGGTTGAGATGCTTCCCTCTGCCTAAGACTGACCGTGGGGAGCTAGAGGGACCCACGGCAGTGCGGCTCAGAGAGGTTGTGTGCCATCCGGAAGCTAAACAGATAAACTGATTTTAGAGTATTGCTCGGGAACGGTAGCTCCGTAGTTTGTTGGGCAGCCCCATCAAGTCCACCTGTATTTTATGATTAATAGTCAGCTTTTCACAAATGCCACCCAGGGAACAGCTTGTGTCAAAAGAATCATGCATGCAAAGTAGGCAACCAGATTGAAGCTTTAGAAAGGACATGAAAGCAGAGCTCGGAAGAGTTACCAGGGGACGGGAAGGGGGGGGGAAATCACTACACCCAGGATCCCTGGACAGGAGGCCAGCAGGCGGTGGAACCAAAAAAGTAACTGTTCCAACCAAAAAAGGCCAAAAAAGTAACTGTTCCAAGCTAGAAAAAACATGCTTGGCCAGCTCCTCTCCTCTGCTGTTCCACCCTTCAAACAAAACCCATGGGCCACCTACACCATCATGTGAGTGAGTAATAAATCAACTCTCAGCTGACATGTTTGGAGAGGAGATCAATGAGAAAAAGGGACTCATTACTCACTGATTACAAACTTGGGGCTGGAGGAGCAATTAATGCGACAGCCCGGATCCACGAGCATTTCCCTACTGGGTGCTTTCCAGATGTGTGGGACTACAAGTCACATTACCCCCGATACGGGAAATAGTGGGGATTTTATTCCAACAAATCGGGAAGACAGATACTGTCATTCCCCGTTTGTTTGTTTGTTCATTCGTTCATTTGTTCGCTCGCTCGTTCACTCATTCGTTTGTTCACTCATTCATTCATTCCTTTGTTTTACATGGCACCCTTCTCCAAGTCAGGCCACATAGTGGCTTACAACATACATTTTCAAAACAGATCCACCGGAAAAAGCACAGTAGTCGGGATCCTATCAGGGATTCACCCCGTCGTTAAAGCCTCTGTGCATAATCCATGGTGCAAATTGCTTCATTAACCAACTCCCACTGGCATGGATGGCTGCTTGCCTGTCGCACGAGTTGGCACAGGGTGGGGAAGGCAAATGGCCACTCATTTATTCGTTCCAATTGCCTCTCGTGATCTACACAATTATACGTAACAACAGTGTAAATCTGGCCAATAAATTATAATACGAAAGCATTCTTACAACAACCCTGCAGGGTAGAGTGAAAGGATTGTCCCTGTCACAGAGGGAGCCGAGAACTGTAAGGAAGAGGATGATTGAGGACCTGGAGGTTGCCCATCATCCACTCTGAGCAGCAGCATGGAAACAAACCCAGCAGCCGGGATGCAGGCTACTGGGCCACTGTCTTCCCTACCGGAGCGAGATGCACTGGAATGTTCTTTAAATACTAAAAATCATCTTCAGCTTTGCACCTGCAGTACTAAGTCAGAACTGGCTTGACTGAAAGGAATTATTATTATTAAAAAAAATAAGCCGACAGGTGCTGTTGTACGTAAATGAGGGCACTCCTTTTATTCTTCTACTTTTGAGGACATCTGAGAGGCAACCCAAAAGGTCTAGGGTTAGTGGCTGAGAGAGCGGTGATCAGAAGACGCTGGGCACCCGCCGTTCTTGAAAGCAACCACGCGGGCCTTGCTGTCTGAGGGGTGTGTCCCTGGTCGCCAAGGGTGACCAAAGGCTTGGTTCCATGCTTTCTTCTTCTTCCGGCCATTGAACATTCCGAGCAGGAGACATGGGCCAGTGCTCAAGCCTCTCCCTGACGACCGCAGAGTTGGAAGAGTATCAGGTGAGGAGGAGGAATTCCCCCTAAGTCACATTTTGGTCATCCTCTTAGTCTCTCTTGTCCCGGAGAGACACCTTTGGGTACAGCCCTCCGAATGGCAGGAGCAATCTTGCCTGCACTCCTGACCAAAAAACGGGCTTGCATTCTTCCGCAGCCTGCATTGCATATGAAATCATAGTCAGAACTTCCACAGGGGCTGTGGACTGATTCGAGAGTTCATCATTCATACTGGATGCCATGTGAGCTGCATTCCAGCCCACCGCCCCCTTTCCTTCCTTCCTTCCTTCCTTCCTTCCTTCCTTCCTTCCTTCCTTCCTTCCTTCCTTCCTTCCTTCCTTCCTTCCTCCCTCTTGTCCTGCCCTCTGCCAATCCTTCCATCCTCTGGTCCCACTTCTGTCAGTTCTTTTATGGTTCGCTATGAAGCCACTTTCTCATTTAACACTACTGTATTTCACACATCATAATTCACATTCACATTATACCTTTATTGTTTCTGGCACCACCTACAGACACGCCCTTCCATCTTTACAAAATCCCATCACAACTAACCACATGGGGAAAAAAACACCCATTTGAATAGTTCCAGCTTGGAAAAGTGTAAGTATTTTGCAGTAAGTATTATGGTGGTGGATCTCTGACCTCCAGAAGCAGAGGCCCAGGTGAATCATTCAGAACGGTTTCCTGCAATTCTTCAGAACATCTGCAGATTCTACTTTGGGCCAGCGGAGACAGGGTTTTCCCACCTACTCATGATTTTAGGCAGCTGATCATTAACCGCTTAACTTTAAATACAGTTTCATGTTGTGAAAACATCAGCAGGGGTCACCTTGTTAAGACAGGAAACTTCCAGTTTAACAAACAGAAAACGATCAGTCACAGTCAGAAAAGAAAGCATGTTTACGGTTTTCCAAAATGTACCAGGAGACAGTTACTTTAAAAACGAGGCTAATCCATGCACCCATACCCATCAGCCAAACCAGTTAAAACTGGCTGAGATGCCACCAGGATCCACCCTTAGCACAGCAATTGGACGAAGAATCTGCTCCAGATTTTCAATATTCCCAAATAACATGTATTTTCAACCACACCTTCGCCGCTGAGCTGATGCTCCTTTTCTGGCTGTTTGTCTGCTTCGGGGCTTCTCATGTGGGTGAAGCCGGGCACCTTATCAGGTAGCATGACATCTCTCTGGTTTGCTCCAGGTGCTGACCTTTCTCACCAAGGAGGAAATCCTTCGGTAAGTCCACGTCTGATTTCCTTTTTCTTTTGCACAGTCTGTGGCCATTTATTTATTTCTTCATTTGCAACATTGACACATACGACTTGATTTTGTAAAATCTTCCACGTCGTTCGTCTTAGAAATGGGAATACAATATGGGATAAAAACAGTACCAATTTTTTTTTCTTTTACAGATGCCTTTGTAGTAATAGCTACTTAAACAGTTCTCTAAATCATTTGATTTATCTTTCACCTCCATCGACTCAAAGCAGCTTACAAAATTTTTAAAAACAGGCGCAGCTTTTAAAAAATACTGTGTCTGGTTTTAAAAACAACAATTCAATACAGTTGCTATTAGAGCAACATTCCAACAAGAAACAGAAGGGGAAAATTCAGTGGAGGTATTTATCAGGCAGCCAGCACTTTGTTAAACAGACATATTTTCAAAGGGTATTTGATGTTTTGCTCCTTTTGAAGCTTTCTGCTATCAAAAGTGAAGCCTCAAATATGGCTAGGTCTGTGACAGGCTGGTAGTGTATTATTTTCAGCACAGATGTAAAATAAGCATCACGTGGGGCTCCCGGGAGCACCTGAGTTGTTGCTTTCTGCTTTAAAATCATCTTCTGAAGCAGGTGCATCGGCAGCCCCATAGAGAGCAGACTGCAGTAGTCTAATTGCTAGCTTGCCTGGGCATCGATCCTGGATTTTATTACAAAAATATGAAATCCACTGACTGGTGTCATCATGACCCACCTAACCCCCTCATCCCCATCCAGTTATGAAGTAACTGTAAAGTAATTCTAAATTATCTGCTTAGGAGGGCTGATGGAGTCTAAGTCCACCCTGAACTTGAAGAGGGAGGAACCGGCACCTTATCCTTCTCTAAAAGAAGGCAGATGTTTAATTCTCATCTCCAGTGGGGTTTTCGTGGAAAATGTTCACGAAATACATATGCAAGACATGGGTTCTGCTGATCATAGCCTGCTTCTTATGAAGGTGTTCCCGGGTCTCCTAAAATCGACTCAGCTGAGCTCCTTCTTGACTCTCCTGGGAATCAAGCGTGGAGGACCTGCCCAGAGCATTTTCCTCCTTCTGAGCCCAGAGAGCCAACATGCTTTCCGGATAGTTCTACTAAAGGAAGGCGCGCCTGTCACTATGGGGTGCAATGGGACCGCTGTGCCGTTTTGCTGGAAATCTGTGGTGTCTTTTCCAGCCCCGTGGAAAGCCGGGTAGCTTCACTAGTACGATTAAAATGTGACATGGCCCACAAAGCTGATCCCAGATGACCGTTTGCTCTTTCCCCTTTCCCTTCCAGCATCTATGATGCTTTCTGTAGCTCATGCCCCCAAGGGAAGGATTACAAGCAGGAGAAACTGACCTCAGAGCAGGTGTGTACCTGGCCGCAACTCAAGGTAAGCCCGGACGGACCACCACCAGCTGAACGAGAGGGTTCTGTGCTCTCTCTGTCCGATATGCACCACGGGGAGTGGAGGGGTCCATGAACCACCCTGTGTGGATGAGAGATCTCCGGCAGGTTCCATTTACAGCTGTTTCCTGGCATTGAATGTACGAGAGGGGCTGGTACCCTGGCAGGGCAGTTCCTGTGTAACCCTTTTAAGTTCCATGGGTCTATTTGCCTATTAGGGATGAATCTTGCAAACACAAATTTCACCAAAAAAAAGTCTCTTCTTATTTGCACTCATATAACAGAAAACATGAACAATTATAACAATGACAATATGGTACCATGTGTGCACCCAAGCCCTCGGCTACAGCACCCATCCAGAAGTGGCTTGTAAAATTTGCAAAGGTCAAGTGTCTCAAAGCCAGACAAAACTCCAAGACACCTTCCTCAACTGGGTTGGATTTCCATAACGCAGGAGGATCTTCAAAGCCCTAAAATAAAATATCAATAAAATGGTATGCAGATCATGAATTCGCTAGGTGGGTTCACCCTTCCAACACAAAGATCTAGGAATTATACCTAGACCAAAGGGCAAGGGCCTTAGCAGTCCAACTGGCAACAGTAGCTCCAGCCCCTTCAGCACTCCCGCTCTTTCTGAGATTCAAACCTCTTACTCACACCCATGCTCTTTCTTTATCCCACCCCTTTGGGCTGAACCAATGTCTCATAGGGGTTACACCAGCACATAGAGAACACTGGTCTGTCAGGGCAGCCAAGATGCTGGGCTATAAACCCAGCAAAGTCCATGCTCCAGTCTTACCTCTGCTAAGGACTTAGTCCAGATAATGCACGTAAAGTCCTTAGAAGCGCTTCTGACTCGAGGCGATGATCCCTACTGTGGCATCCATGTCTTGAACACCAAAAGGGTTGCCTTCAGGGATGAAAGAGAGGTGGCATTAATTTTGTGGACACAGTTCATGTTTCTGTTCCTTGTGAGAGAAACAGCAGGTTCAGGGAAGCCCCAGACAGCCCCAGGATGGGACCAGAGCTGGGCGTGAGGAAGAATATTTGACCCTTTCACTCCTTAATCATATAATAATTAAACACCTTCAAGTTGATTCCAGCTTATGGTGACTTCTTCCAGGGTTTTCTAGGCAGAAAATACTCACCCTGAACTAAGGACCAGAGAACAGGTAGTCTTTTTTCTCGACACGATAGCCATTCTCCTGGCCATATCTTTCCCACTACATCTGCAGCCTCTCAGTTGAACAAAGATGGTCTCTGGATGCTGGGAGTTTTCTTTTTTCCCTTCAGTTGCTGACATTGCCAGCGAGTGCTTCAGGGTCCAGCTCTTCCTCCAACCAGGTGGAAGAGAAAATCTCTCTCTGATTGGTGACCCTGGTGTGCATGGGTGAACACGGATGCCTCCGTGGAGCGAGGAATAACACATTGTGGAAGGAAGGAAGGAAGAAAGGAAGGAAGGAAGGAAGAAAGGAAGGAAGAAAGGAAGGAAGGAAGGAAGGAAGGAAGGAGCTGATGACGGATAGAAGGAAGGAAGGAAGGAGCTGATGACGGATAGAAGGAAGGAAGGAAGGAAGGAAAAGAAAGCAAGGAGAAGGAAGGAAGGAAGGAAGGAAGGAAGGAAGGAAGGAAGGAAGGAAGGAAGGAAGGAAGGAAGGAAGGAAGGAGCTGGTGGTGGAAGGAAGGAAGGAAGGAAGGAAGGAAGGAAGGAAGGAAGGAACGAAGGAAGGAAGGAAGGAAGGAAGGAAGGAAGGAAGGAAGGAAGGAAGGAAGGAACGAAGGAAGGAAGGAAGGAGCTGATGACGGATAGAAGGAAGGAAGGAAGGAAAAGAAAGCAAGGAAAAGGAAGGAAGGAAGGAAGGAGCTGATGATGAAAGGAAGGAAGGAAGGAAGGAAGGAGCTGATGACGGATAGAAGGAAGGAAGGAAGGAAGGAAGCGAGAAGAAGGAAGGAAGGAGCTGATGACAGATAGAAGGAAGGAAGGAAGGAAAAGAAAGCAAGGAGAAGGAAGGAAGGAAGGAAGGAGCTGGTGGTGGAAGGAAGGAAGCAAGGAAAAGAAAGTGAGAAGAAGGAAGGAAGGAAGGAAGGATCCTGTGACCCTTGTGCACAATGGCAGGTGGTGCCTTCACATCAGGAACAGCCTAGCTTTTCCATCCTTCCGGAGTCTTTCTTCACTCCAGGGCTTGGGCCCGAGAAACAGCATACTGTATTTCCAAAATCATCCGGGTTTAAGCTGGTGCTCCTGAATGTCGGCCTCAGTCTTGTAGCATCAGCTTAGAGGAGAAGGTTTCGTCTCAGGGGATGTAGATCTCATGGCTTTGCTCCATCTACTTCTTAGGCAACAAGTTGTCCCTCGCCCTGCATCTTCCCTCTTGCCTTATCCTGAGATGTATTTTCTTTTATCGTGTATCTTTCCCCCAAAGCATAATCTCCTTCTTGGCTTTTAATTTGATTTGAAACCAGCACAGACAGGAAGGAAAAGCATCTTGCAACGTCCAGCACAGCTGTTATTGAGAACCTTGGACTTGGAGGGGTTCCTCTTGTCCTCCCACCTCAACCACCTGCTTGAGGCAGGAAATCAGCACCCAGTCTCCCCCAAACTGCTGCTCTGCAAGGTGTGGAACTACAGTTCCCATTATACTAGCCAGCAAAATCATAGTGAAATGTGCCTTCAGCCTTCCACTTCCCTGTGCCACCACATGGACTTAAATTTCTCCTTCCAGTTCTAGAACATCACCACTTATTGTCCTCTGTTTAGCATCCTTTTGTCTGCTGCAAGGTCAGGAGGGAGGGAGGTTAGACTGTTGTTGTTGTTTAGTCGTTTAGTCGTGTCCGACTCTTCGTGACCCCATGGACCAGAGCATGCCAGGCCCTCCTGTCTTCCACTGCCTCCCGGAGTTGGGTCAAAGTCACGTTGGTCGCTTCGATGACCCTGTCCAACCATCTCGTCCTCTGTCGTCCCCTTCTCCTCTTGCCTTCACACTTTCCCAACATCAGGGTCTTTTCCAGGGAGTCTTCTCTTCTCATGAGATGGCCAAAGTATTGGAGCCTCAGCTTCAGGATCTGTCCTTCCAGTGAGCACTCGGGGTTGATTTCCTTCTGAACTGATAGGTTTCATCTCCTTGCAGTCCAGGGGACTCTCAAGAGACTTCTCCAGCACCACAGTTCAAACTGTTGTTAGACTTTTGTTACGTATTGTCTTCATCCTTTCCACACCTTGAAAGGTAAATCTGTCTGGTGCATTCAAAGGTCAGGACATGTCTGTCCATCCCAGTCCTCACACCAAAAATCCTGACAAAGAGCCAGCTGTGTCCAAGGCTTGGATTCAAGATCATTGGATCTGGACGGCCCACCAATGTCCAGATCGAACTAGAGGGTGAACTAGGGCTGGTTGCAGGGATCACATAACCATGAGGAGAGGCCTTCCTCTCCGTCCCACCCCGTTCACAGGTGAATTTGGTGAGGACACAGGAGAGGGTCTTCTCTGTAGCTGCTCCTTTAGACTGTGGAACTCCCTCCCACTGGAAACCAGTCTGGCCCCATCTCGGCTGTCCTTCTACAAACAAGCAAATACCTTTCTCTTCAGGCAGGCTTTCCTTTCAATGACTGAGTGGTTTTTTTAAATGCAGGGTTGCCCTTTCCTGCTTTGAATCTGTTTTGGTGTTGCTTTGGTTTACTGTCTTTTCGTTGGTATCTATTTGATCCTTTTTAGTATGTGTATACTTACTGTTTTAAGCTTTTACCTATTGTATTCCCATGATGTCAGCCACCTTGGGTCATTTTTAAGGAGAAAAGGTGTGGCAAAAATATTTTAAATAAATTAAGTAAATGTCCCTCATACAAAAAGAGGGAAGCGGTGAGAGACACAGGACTGCCCCAAGACATTTTGCTGCCTGGGTCAAATCAGCCCATGGTTTCCCCTCTCTGCCCCCTCATGCTACCTGACACGGAGGGCCAGGCGAGACCATTCGATATCAGATCAGACAGAAAACCCTATAAGCACCTTTTTTGCACCTTTAGCAATAAAAAAGTTTGCACTGTGGTGACAACGCATGTAATGAATACTTTTCTGCGCTTTTATGCCACACCAGTTCCGCTGCCTGAGGTGGCTGGCTGCCCGCCTTGTCTAATGGCAGAGATGGTGTTTGTAGTCATGGCGCTGTACGTATGATCTATGTTGTTTTGGAAGTCCTCTTTCCCTCGGTGCCTCTTCAATCCAGCTTTTTTCTTTCTCTCTCTCTCTCCCCCCTCTCCCTCCATCTCTTGCACCCTGACACTGAAAATACAAAGTTTGCAATTAACACACAGCACCTGGCCATCCTGGGGCAACGGTGAGCAAGAGGAAAACCACAGGCGGCCTTCATACCCATGTCTCCTTCAATTACCTTCTCTTGGTTCTGAGAGGACGGCCGGAAGGTCATGGTGCCAGATGGTTCGCCCTCGTGAATATTCCCGTATTCCCCCACTCCTAGCTTGGGATCTGAATTACGGATGAGGGATCAATTCTACTTTTGCAAATTAATGTCGGAACTCACCTGATCTTCTGCACCTCTCAGTTCAGCTTGCAGATGGGACAGTTGGACAGCTGCTGGATTGCAAGAGCTTAGAAGTCTCAAAATACGTTTTCGGATGAAATTGTGTTGCTTTGTGTGGTAAGACAAAGCAACACAAGTGCTTGATAGAGCAATTGCTTTGTGTGGTAAGACAAAAGCAACACAATTGCTTGATAGAGCAGGCCCGTTGGACCTCTGGAACTTATAGCGGAGTCGACTCACCAGCTCCTCGCTGCTTTGACGGGCTTACTACTAGTTGTGTCTTACTATAACCAAGCGACACGACGTCAGCCTTTGAATGGGTACTTGAGCGAAAAATCACTTTTTAAAGACATATTTAAGCACATCTTTATTTTAAAATTTAAATACAAACATTTCAATGCCCCTTTCCAGACAGATTTTTTCTCTCTCTCTCCTTAATTTAAGGATGTGCAGTTTCATGAGGGAACGAGCAGAGCCGATTTCTGAGCAAATGCGTGTATACGGTGACATGAGCCAGAGAAAGGCTGTCCTCTCTCTGCCTAACCTGAAGGGCCAGGATTCTTCTGTAGTTAAAGGTCTTCCAGCCCAAATTAGGAAACAGTTCTGATCCATGCAAGGCAAGGCAAAGCCAAGCCCTGTGTTGCCAGCATGTGAAAGTTTATGGTGCATTTAGCACTCTGGACAGCTCCATAAAGTCTGGGATGCTTGGTGGGCCATACAGAAACTCAACGGTTGTGTCAACCATAGAGCGCCACCATCAGGGCCTACAGCTCCGCTTAGGTGCTCACCTCCCTCTGCTCAGCTTTGTCTCTTAAGAGTCCTGCATCCCAACCTTGGGTCCCCAGATGTTCTTGAACTACAACTCCCAGAAATCCCGGGCAGTACAGCTAGGGGTGACGGCTAGGAACTGTTGCAGCTGTTGGTTCTCATTGTACAGGAGAGAGACCATATCTCCATCATCTGGACCAGATTTCTCATGTGACAGCAGCTGGACCTCCTGCAGGCACTCATGGCGCACCGGAGAAGGCAGGAAACGCAGCTGAACTTTTGAGTAGGAATACCATCCCACACAATCTGGGGGACATTCCTTCTTGCAATGCTCATGAGCTCATAAGCCTAGAAATCTTATTTTTCTACTGCCATTTCCAGATTTGCACGTGCAAACACGCACCATGCCGCTTGGAATATTCTGGGAGCGATTTTTTAAAAAAACACCTCTCACTAGCTCTGGGAAGAGCTGTTAGCACAACAGGCGAGCAGCATTAATCACACACCCTGGGACACAATGGGCCTCCCCCCCCCCCAACTTCTGCAAGAAGGCACAGCCAGCACATTGAAATCATATTTAAAGACCCAAGCACTGGAGGGTTTAATTAAAACCCAAGAAATAAATATATTTAGCCTCACTGTCATTTTAGATTAGAGCGAGTGGGTTTACATTTTTTTTTACACATTAAATCAGTGTTATTTGCATAGAAGGGAGGGCACGAGGCAACATTTAATATTAATTAGGGGAGCTCAAGTGTTGGCTCTTCAGACAATACTACCAGCACATGGAACGGCTTTATTTATTTATTTAAAACATTTATAGCATGCCCTATATTGCAGGATTTCAGGTGAGTTATAAAACAGTTTTAAAACATAAGATACTTAAAACAATTTAAAACCAAACCATTTAAAGCAACAAAAGTAAAAGATTCAAACATTTAAAACATTAAAACCATGACACGACAACATGTACAGGTCACGATCTTCAACGCTCAGAAGCCCTAATTAATGAGTATGTCTTGACTTGGTGCTGAAATGATGCCAGTGTTGGCACCAATCAGAGGGCGTTCCACATTTGGGATGCTGCAGCAGAAAAAAACCCCTAACCCCGTCCTTCCACATAAGGGACTGTTCTCTGAAGAGGGCCTCCCCAGAAGATCTTAGTGACCGGACAGGTTTAAATAGGGAGAAGCGCTCCATCAAACATCCAGGTCTCAAACCATTTAGGGCTTTGTAAATCATCACCAACACCTTGAACTCGGTCTGGACACCTATTGGCAGTCAGTGCAAATCCTTCTGACTGGGTGTCAGGTGGGTTCTGAAGGATGTTCCTGTTAGTAGTCTAGCTGCTGCATACAGCATAGATATCTTCAAGGGTAGCCCCACATAAAGTGCATTGTGGTAGTCAAACTGGAAAGTTACCGGGGCATGGACTACTGTGGCCAGATGATCCTGGTCCAGGAATGGTTGTTGCTGGTGGTGGCAGGTGCTCCAAACCACTGAGCTCCCGTAAACCTCCAATGACAAAGAGGAGTCTAGGAGTACCCCCAAACTATGCACTCCATCCAGAACCGGTATCCTGCCCAACTTAACACCTAATGAGCCATTTGGCTGCCGCATGGTGGACCCGCTGAAGTTTTCAGACACTATCCATAGGCAGCCCCATGTGCAGCGTGTTCCAGTAATCCAGCTGGGATGTAACTAAGGCATGTGCCACCATAGTCAGATCAGACCTCTCCGGGGATGGGCACAGCTGTCGCACTGCCCAAACCTGGGCATCCAGGCTCAGAGACGAATCCAGGGCCACCCCTGAAGCTGCACACCTGTGTTTTCAAGGGGCAGGGCAACCCCAGCCAGGACCAGCTGCATCCGTGTTCCCTGATCTGCCTTTTGACTGACCAGGAGCGCCTCTGTCTTGTCTGGATGAAGTTTCAGTTTATTCTTCCCTCATTCAGTCCATGACTGACACCAGACACTGATCTAGCGCTAAAACAGATTCAGATGGTGAGGAGAGAGAGTGCTGGTTCTTGTCTGCATCCTGGTGATGCTGAACCCCAAAATTCTGGACCAGCAGTTTCAGGTAGATGTTAAAGAGCACAAAAAAGTCTCTGAAAATGACTTTTTTTTAAAAAAAAAAATGAAAGTAACTTTAGAAAGTAACTAGGGAGTTGCATGACTTGTCACCAAAAAATTAACTAGTTACAGATAATGGCATTGTTGTTGTTCAGTCGTTAAGTCGTGTCCAACTCTTCGTGACCCCACGGACCAGAGCACGCCAGGCCCTCCTGTCTTCCACGGCCTCCCGGAGTTTGGTCCAATTCATGTTGGTCGCTTCGATGACACTGTCCAGCCATCTCGTCCTCTGTCGTCCCCTTCTCCTCTTGCCTTCACTCTTTCCCAACATCAGGGTCTTTTCCAGGGAGTCTTCTCTTCTCATGAGATGGCCAAAGTCTTGGAGCCTCAGCTTCAGGATCTGTCCTTCCAGTGAGCACTCCGGGTTGATTTCCTTCAGAATGGATAGGTTTGTTCTCCTTGCAGTCCAGGGGACTCTCAAGAGTCTCCTCCAGCACCACAATTCAAAAGCATCAATTCTTCGGTGGTCAGCCTTCTTTATAGAGAATGGCATTACTTGTCACCAATTACTTTCAAACTCTGTGCGGGACTAGGGGGGTCCTCCCCAGCCTCTTCTGGAGATGCTGACTGCTGGGTCCGAGACCTTCGGGATGTGAAGTCCAGGCTCCGTGGCTGGGCTACAGTCCGTTGCTTTCTCAAACACCTTTCCTCTATGGACTGCTGGAAATGGCAGAAGCACCGAGGGGGTGTGGAGTTAATCTTGTTGGCTCCCAGATACCTCCCTCCCAACCTATGCATCTGATGGAACAGGGTGTCTTTTCTGATAAGGCAGCTCCGGGTCCCTGGCCAATGGTGACCCTTGCTGCTTGGCCCAATGTTGAACTTGCCGCAGATCTTCCTGGAGGTGTCCGCAAGGCCAGCTCTGGCAAAAGGGGAATTAATCCTCTCTGCCGGTTTGGCCTCCTGGCCCTCCGTCATTTCTCCCACTGGCAGCGTGGACTCTCAGCAGAGGCCAAAAAAAGCATCACATCAGCCTTATTTAGAAATCCAGCAAGTGCAACGCTGGGGAATCGGGGCTTCCGGGATTCTTGACGGAGTGACCGAGCGGGCTCCCTCCGTTCGCGGCCTTGCTCATAGACAGTGGTGCATCTCCCCTTGCAAAAGTGGAGCTGTTGCGCGGGGGGGGCTGCGTCCCCTTCTTCCCCTCCAAAAGGAATTCTTTCATCCTGCAACGTCTTTGGGTGCATGGGCTGCTTTGTGAATTTCTAGCATCAGTGGGACCTACGTTTCTGTAATAACTGAGGAAGGGTTAAATCGCAGGGAGCGGAAGGCCCCATGGCTCTGGCTTTGTTTTGACGGCGCATGCAGCCGTATGTTCTGCTTGTGGCTGTCGTTTTCCTTGCCCCAAGGGGCTTCCACTACCTCGTTGCTCACACAGAGGCCCCATTGCTTTCCATGGGGCCTTCCCTGGCCTGAGCCACCGGACGCCGGAGGTCCTGCAGAGCGCTATGCTACCGGCATGCTCCTCTCTGGATTTCCTGAACAGGATCCTGGCCACTGTGAGAAGGAAATGCAGCTGGTTTTCATATTTCCAGGTCCTTATTACTATACAAGACCAGGAGTAGAACAGTCTTGAATGTTTAGCTTGGTGGGAACGGTAAGGGTGGCCTTCTGTGGGGCACGTCGACAAAAGAGCATCACCCTGAAAAGCAGTTACAGGTTTGGAAATGAGCCACAATGTTTGGACAGAAAGGAAGGGGAGGTGGAAGAGCTAATTTTCTGCCTCAAATCCTGTAGGTCCAATCTCTTTCTCTCTCCCCCAGAGTACAAAATCTGAAAAAATATCGAAGTCCGCTTCCAGTTGGTTGTTGGTTGTTGTAGGTTTTTCAGGCTGCTTGGCCATGTTCTGGAGGTACTGGTGTTTTGGTTGACAGCATGCAATAATAATAATAATAATAATAATAATAATAATAATAATAATAATAATAATAATAATAATAATAATAACAATAATAATAATAATAAACAATTTAAATGTGATTTTAAAGGTTATGAATGCTTTTAAACAGTGACGGTCTTCTTGGCATAAGAAGAAATATTTCGTTTCCTAGATTAGTTGGAAGGGAAAGATATTACAGATGGCATTTCCTCCCAGGCTAAATTTAATTATTAATAAATTGATACTTTATTAATCAGATAAGTTCCTCGGGCTTAAAAAAAAAATCCACAAAATAGCAGCCCACCTTTAGAGCCAGGATTTAAAGGTGCAACCGCCCTGTTTTCTACCTGGGGATTTTTTCTCCCTTCCTTCCCATGCTTGTATTCAGCTGCCAAGTGGGTGGGTGGGTGGGTGGGACTGGGGTAAGGGGGGTACGGAGAGGGAAGAAAAGAGCCCCCTTATTAAGATGTGTAGGCTCCATTTTTCCCCCTTCCTTGAGGGACCCCCCCTCCACAAAGCTTGTTCCTGGCTTTGTCTGGCAAGCCCCTTCCTCGATTTGCCGGTGTAGCTCCAGAGGGGCTGTTGCTGAGCTTCTGACCCTGACAGCCACATCAACAAACACAGATGAGAGGACTAGCTTTTATTTTTTCTAAAGAACAAAACTCATTTGCAAAATACCACGGTGACATTCAAAAGCGAGGAAGAGACCGGTGTCACGGGCCTCTGGGCCGAAACGGATCCTGAGCTCTCTTTTCCGAAGCATCCGAGTCTTCCACCGGGGAGTCCCGCGATGGCTTGAGGATGGGGGGCCACATGTCCGGGTCTCCGGTGATTCCCTGCTTCCTGAAGGTGTAAATCCCGAGTCGCTTCCTTCTTGTGAGGCAAATGTGACAATCAGAGCACTTTGCTTCCCCCCTCCCAAAAAAAGACAGCCTGAGGATTTTGCACCTTTGGTGGGTCAGGAGAGTTCAGCAAAAGGCCGGATTCTTAACCCTCCACCCAGTGTGCAACCTACGGAAGAAGAAATGGATGGGCAGTGACGATACAAGATGGGTTCGGGCACGTTTGAGCAAGAATTGTGAACACAAAGTAGCTCAAAGCAGGGGAGGGTCTTTCCAGATCCAGGACCAGAACCCACAGCACCAGGGACTTCTCCCAACAAGCATCCTATCACATCTTAGCCCTTTTTCTAGGCCTGGCAATACCTCTTAGAGTCATAGAGTGGGAAGAGACCACTGAGGCCATCCAGTCCAACCCCCCGCCATGCGGCGGCTGCACCTGCTCATTCTTAAGTGTGGTGCCTTAAGGAATAAATCTTGTCATCGTTTTTTCCATCACCTCTCCCATAAGGGCATCAAAAAGGAGAAGGTCCTTTTCTGCATCGTGATCACCCAGTGAGCCATTCTTTAGTATGGTGAATCAGTTTCCCCCAAAAGGGGCCCTCTCCAAGCACACTGGACTACAACTCCCGCGATGATGGGAACTGTAGTTCAGCAAAGCTGGAAAATGCTAAGTCAGGAAAGGATTCTCTTAGAGGTCTCCTCCTTCCGTGTACTTTTGAACTGTTTACTTAAAGCCTAAGTTCTTCTTAGGTAGTGGCGGGCCAAATTTCCTTTCTGCGCCTCCCTACGGAGCGGGCCCTTGGTTCCTTCTCCCGTTGCCCCACTCGGCGGCCTGTCCTGAAAAGTGTCAACTGCTCTGATTTCCTCCTCGAGGACCTTTCGGTGATTCATCCGCACGCCGAAATGAAAGTGACTCCCCGCCGGCGAAAGCCATTTGCTCGGAATACGAAATGCAAAACTTTGCGCCGATCAAATGGGTTGAGGCGCCGACTTCTGCACCGGCATTTGGTATGCAGTGCGTGCTTTGGGAAAATAGCTTCGCAGGGCTTTTTTCATCAGCCGCAGTGGCAGAGCCATCTCGGTTCCCCCAGGAGGAAAGGCTGGGAGCTTGAGCTCAATCACAAATTACTTCCCAAAGTGGGTTTGGAATCAATGTTTTCAAAGATGATGCAAGCCAGTGGCAGACTAGCACCTTATGGTCGCCTCCTTTCCGTCCTTCCTTTACCGTGGCTGGCTGAAGACTGGCCGAGGAGATAAATGGTTGGCAACGCTTGGGGTGAACAAACTCTTGGGGGACAGCTGCCTTTTTAGCCATGCAACGGACATTTTGACAAATTTTGCAACGAACGTAGAATGTGATTTATTTAGTGGGTTGGCCCTCACGCCCAGTTTAGTACAGTTCTTCCAGACGAGCCACATTTAGATGTCTGTAAGGTCGACAGACCTTCTAAAATAGAGAATGATAGAGTTTCTAGTCCACCACCACCACTCCCGAAAATCAAACAAACCTGCAAGGCACTCCCATCTCTAGCACTTCAGCACCAGCAAAATATGGAAAATCCCCTTCAGGGTGGGCCAAAATCAGCGTTTGTGCCGTCCTTTCCCGAGACATTTTGCTTGAGCTGGTCCTGGAAAACAGCCCCACCCGCCTGATTCGAGGTGCGCAGAGCATCGAAAATCAGCCAAGATAGTTTGGCACAAGAGGGAGAGAATCCACAGCCGACCCTTCTCCTCTTTTCGAACTCAAAATACGATGATAACATAGTATAACCAGTAATATGCTGCCCTTTTAATAACAATAATTGTGTGCTGCCAAGTCAGTTCGACTTATTGCAACCATTTCCAGGGTTTTATAGGTACAAAATAAACAGAAATGGCTTGCCAGTATCTGGCTGGGGAGCCAGAGGTGGGGAGTTCGATTCCCCCTCGGTGCCTCCTTGACAGGGGCTGGAGTCGATGATCCAAAGGGTCCCTTCCACTCTGCAGTTCCAATATGATGATGATGATGATACCATTCCCTTCTTCTGGGGGCATCCTGGGGATTGTGCAACTTGCACAAGAGGAGACAGGCTGGCTCTGCTCCCTGGAGGCCCAGTGTGGGAATCGAACTCCTAACCTTTGGCTCTGAGCGATCCAGCCAGGCCTTTTAAAACACCCCGAATCTGTTACACGAGACAGCTGCCTCATGGAAAGGCCGGCCCCGGTCTGTATTTTCTTATTTTTTATTTTATTTGTCTTATTTTTAAGCCCCCTTTCTCCGACTAGGGGGCTCACAGTATTAAAAAGAACAGAATTAAAAACACAAGTTATACATTAAAAAAAACAATTAAACGATAAAACGGATGAAAATGCATGAATAATGCAACAATAATGTTTGTAACAATAACAATTATTGTTTTTAACAATTACAACTAAAATGTTAAAAACTAAAAAAACGGCATTTCAGGGACTCCGTCATGACTGTTAAAAGCCTGCCTGAAAAAGTGGGTCTTTGGCGGTTGGCGGAAGGAGAAAAGGGAGAGGGGGCCAGCCTGATCTCCCGAGGGAGAGCCTCCCATAACCTGGGAGCAGCCACCGAGAAGGCCCCGTCTCGCGGGTCCCCATCAGCCGTGCCTGCCTTGGCCCTGGGACCGAGAGGAGGGTCTCCTCTGGCCATCTTAAGCGCCAGGAAGGCTCCTGGGGGGGGGGGGATATCTGGTCCTTCAAGCAACCGGGACCCAAGCCGCGCAGGCAGGTCAGGCTGGGTGGAAACCTTTCAACAGTCCAGGACAAACCCCGAAACGGCATAAGGCTTTTTTTCCCCCCCACGGCAGGAGAAGCTGAAGGCACTTTTGAAGACTGTATGGCTTTGAACTTCATTCTGTTCAGCTTGGTTTCCTGCTGAGGTGGAGAAATGGCCCTTACCATGAAGAGCAGATGCCGTTCTGCTTGCCTTCCACCCCCAGCCAGACGTACATTAAAAAAAAAAAAAATTAGCAATCTTACCTAAGGACATAAGTGTAACACGCCTAAATTAGATCTCTATTGATGAACCTTGCAAATGCAATTGCACAGAATGAGTCTTTCCTTATTCGCAGTGACATAACAGACAGCACGGACAATGATAACAACAACAACATGCTACCGTTTGTGCACCTAAGCCCTCGGCCACAGCGGCGACACAGAAGTTGCTTGTAGAAGGCCAACGTTCCAGTCTCCCTTTGAATTCAAATTCAGATACAAAAAAATGTAAGACCTCTTCCTTAACTGGGTTGGGTGAAAGGGAAAGGATATATCCCTGGACACGAATCGCTGTCTTTCTGGGGAGAAATGGGGCTCGATGAAACAAAATGTAAAATAAATACGGAAATTAGTCCCGAGGGTAGTGGGGAGCAGAGAGCCAGAAAAGAAGGTTATAAATGAGTTTTTAAAAATATTTTTTTTGAGTTGATACGTTAGTAGCATTTTGTTTATTTGCTGTTTTTAATCTTATTGAAAAGTAATTTTCAAAATTTAAACTGGGTTGGGTGTCCAGTACCTAGAAGAATCAACTCCACACGTGGAATCTTCAGAACCCTAAGATAAAATATCAATTCAATTGTATACAGTTCATGAATTCGCTGTGTGGATTCACTCCTTCAACACAAACATATAGGAATCAGACCTAGATCAAGTTGGCAAGGGCCTCAGCAATCCAAGTGGCAACAGCAGCTCCGGCCTCTTCAGCTCTCCCACTCTTTCTGATTCAAACCTCTTACTTACGGCCATGCTCTTTCTCAGTCCCACTCCTTTAGGCTGAACCAATATTTCATAGGGGTTACATCAGCAGAACCTGGTTGCTGGATCAGGCCAAAGGCTTAGCTTGCATTTGGGAAAGTGCTATCTTATTGGACTACTTTTCCCAAAAATCCCCCAGCTATCCTGAACCCGGGCTTGGAGTGGTACTCGAAAAATGCACTCAGCTGACATTCTTTCCCTTTGAGAAGTAAGTATACACCTCTCCATCCCCTCACAGACAGGACGTGGGTGGTGCTGCGGGTTAAACCGCAGAAGCCTCTGTGCTGCAAGGTCAGAAGACCAGCCGTCGTAAGATCGAATCCACGCGGCGGAGTGAGCTCCCGTCGCTTGTCCCAGCTCCTGCCAACCTAGCCATTCGAAAGCATGTAAAAATGCGAGTCAATAAATAGGTACCACCTCGGTGGGAAGGTAACGGCGTTCCGTGTCTGGTCGCGCTGGCCACGTGACCATGGAAACTGTCTTCGGACAAAAACGCTGGCTCTACGGCTTGGAAACGGGGATGAGCACCACGCCCTAGAGTCGGACACGACTGGACTAAATGTCAAGGGGAACCTTTACCTTTACCTCGTACCCCCTCACAAACTCATGTGTTGCTCTTGAAGTTGCATGTTTCCTTCTCAGTATGGGTGTCAGGATATTTTCCCTTCTTACCTCAAAGCAGTGGGAAAACAATCTCTTCATAGGCAAGAAAAGTGTGGGCAGTTTACCCCAAAAAACAGGGGTGGAAAGAAAGAGAGGAGGAAATTGCTGTGTCTCCTTCAAATCTGGATGGCTACAGCAAAAGCTGCCTTAACAAGCTGCAAACAAGGGCTGATTGGCAGTTTTCTCTCTCTCTCTCTCTCTGAATGATGCAAAAGTATTTGCTTGCAAAAATAAAAGAGGAAGCCCCAGTGGTGGAGGGGGAAAAGCATGGATGTGGGTGGGGGTGGAGAACTCTGGGTTGGTCTGCACTTACTTGTACGTTGTGTAGTTGATGGATGATTATATGAATCTGACTGTCTCAATCCCATCATATTTCTCAGTGTTGTTGCCTCCTCCAGAGGCATAGACCAAGATCCAGGTCTATACAGCCTGTGTCCTGAGCACACTCCTGTACTGCAGTGAGTCCTGGACCTTTTGTGCATGGCAGGAGAGGAAGCTGAACATGTTCCATATGTGCTGTCTCTGACGCATTTTGGTATCACCTGGCAGGACAAAGTTCCAAATAGAGTAGTTCTAGAACGAGCTGGAATTGTTAGCATGTATACATTACTGAAACAGCGACGTCTATGTTGGCTCGGGCATGTCGTGTGAATGGCTGATGGTCGGATTCCAAAAGATCTCCTGTATGGAGAATGAGTGCAGGGAAATCGCCCCAGAGGGAGACCACAGCTGCGATACAAGGAGATCTGCAAGCGGGATCTGAAGGCCTTAGAAATGGACCTCAACAGATGGGAAACCTTGATGTCTGAGCGTTCAGCCTGGAGGCAGGCGGTGCATCACGGCCTCTCCCATTTTGGAAGAGACCCTTGTCCAGCAGGCTGAGGCCAAGAGGCCGTCCCGAAACCAGCCAAACCAGGGAGCTGGACAGGGGACAGATTGTGTTTGTCTTCCGTGTGGAAGGGACGGTCACTCTCGAATTGGCCTTCTCAGGCACGCTAGACGCTGTTCCAAGACCTCCATTCAGAGCATGTTCCCATGGTCTCTCGAGACTGAAGGATGCCTACAGGGTGCCTTGTGGCCCATGCAGGAAAGGCCAACCGGCCAGACTAAGCTCTCTGTACTTTTTCCTTGCTCTTCGGTTAGTGGAGTTTCTAAACGGATCCTTCTGGACCCCCATACAGACTACAGGAACCCCATGACAGTTGGAGGATTATGGGTGTCACAGTCTCTGGAAGTAATTTCCCCACCCCTCTGTCAAACTATGATGGGGAGACCAACAAGGCCACGATCCAGCAAGTGCTTTGATGTCCAGGGGATGGTTTCCTTCCCCAGGAAGGGCTGGTCAAAACCTTGGCCTTCTCCGGCTGGAGGCCCACGTCCGGCTCGCAAACCAGTGACTCCGAAGGTGGAAATATTTCCATTTTGTGTGGACAGAGACGTGGCAGCAGTGTGAGTCTTCATGCCTGCTTTCTCTACTCTGTTTGAAAGAGCAGCTGGTGAAAATGTGGGGGGGGGGGGGGAGGCCCTCAGTGAACGGGTCCTCTTATCAAGGAGGAGGAGAGGGGTGGATTTCGGGACACAGAATCTAGGTTCCCAAGAATCCCCTGATGCGGCTGCTGTGGCTGCTGATGGCCAGACTATGACGGAGCAAGCCTGAAGCAATGCTGCCCTCTTCAGGTAAGAGGGTGCCATCGCAATGGTCTCCTAAAAGGTGGCCCACGGGAGAACCGCCGGGTGTTACGTGCAGAGCGCAGTGCCGTCGTTCTGAGCCTGTGACTATTGATGAGAATAAGCAGTGAAAACTGGGGAAAGAAACATCAGTCCCGGAAGATACGCAGGCCACGTCATCTTACTGGCAGAAAGCAGCAAGGGCTTGAAACCACTGTTAGGGACAGGGAAAGAAAAAAGTGTCAAAGCAGGACTGCAGTTGAACGTTGAGAAAAGCAAAATCATGACCACAGAACAACCACACACCTTTCATGCTGACAATGAAGAAACTGAAATGGAGATTTTGTATACCTTGGTTCAGTCATCCGTCTAAAGGGAGACGGCAGCCAAGAAATCAGAAGAAGGCTGAGACTCGGGAGGGCAGCCAGGAAGGAATTAGAAAAGATCATCAAGTGTCAGGATGTGTCCCTGGAGATCAAGATCAAGATCATCTACACTGTTCTTCCATTTACTATGTATGGGTGTGAAGGCCCGACAGTAAAGAAAGCTGACAGGGGGGAAAAAATTGATTCCTTTGAAACGTAGTGCTGGAGGAGAGCTTTGGGGGTGCCCTGGACTACCCGAAAGACAGACAAGTGAGTCGTAGATCAAATCAAGCCCAAACTATCTCTGGAAGCAGAAATGTGGACACTGAAGCTGTCCTCCTTTGGGCACCTCACGAGAAGGCAGAATTCTCTGGAAAAGACCCTTATGCTAGGAAAGGTGGAAGGCAGCGGGAAAAGAGGAAGACCCAATACGGGATGGACGGACTCCCTAAAGGAAGCCACAGGCTTGAGTCTGCAAGAACTCAGCAGAGCAGTGGAGGACAGGGCTTTCTGGAGAGCACTCATTCATAGGGTCACTAGGAGTCAGAAGCGACGTGATGGTACATAGCAACAACCAACTGGTCGTCAGCCCCACTCTCTGGCTAAGGAGACCGAGTGGCCGGGATCCTCTTGGTCTTTGCCTGAGATTTCCATGCCTTGCCATGGTTAAATATTTGTCATTGAGCAGATGCCAGGGCGTGTCTCCACCCTGAGCCCTGTCACACCCCTGATGGCACAACCCACCGGTGTCCCCCAGCACCCCGTCCATCCGCTGCGATTATCGACGGAAAGGTAGGCAACCCGTACACAAACACCAGCAGGATCCGGGCCCTTGAAAACGTATTGTTTAAGGGCGTTTATTCCACGATAGTGCAGGAGGGGGGGCAGGGAAGATCACTAAACTTATTTAGAGAAGCCCCTGAAGCGGATTTCCATGAGTGCGAGCCACGGCAGGTCGCTCTTCGTAGAGGAAGAAAGACACGCAACAGAGACGTGGGATGCGTGGCCGTGGATCAGCCTTGGGACTGAGAGCCCAGAAGCGATGGGAGAAGGTCCCACACCTGGGCTTCCTTTAAGGACCCTGGAAGCCCACCAGGAGGAAGGCTGGCAGGCCAGTAGCATTCCCCCCCCCCCCCAGCCCTCAATGCAAAATATAAAAGCAAACAAACATGGGCCCGACAGGAGTCACAACGACGACAACACCCCGTCCTGCCCCATGGTTTGTTCCACACACGCCTTGGTACCCTGTTCCCATGACAGCCGCATCCGGGCTTGCCAAGGATGGAAGAACCGAAGGGAGCAGGGCACCCCCCCCCCTCCCCTGCAGTGGCCGGTTCTGTCTCTTGCTGTCGTCTTCTTTTTTTGATTGATTGATTGATTGCAAAGCACTGCCCTAAGTGGTTTACAAAAGGACAGTTAAAAAAATAGCCCGTCCCTCCATCAAACCAACCCTGAAGACCCCTAAATGAACACATATACAATAAATAAAAGACCCCAAATGATGGTGGAATTTGTGTTCACAAATGATGGAAGACAGATAAGCATTGCGTAAACGGAGGATGCCATTTCTATTGCATTTTGACTCGACCTCTATCTCTTCATGGCTCATTCTGACGGTAAATGGGCTTTTTCCAGGAGGGTGTTTTATAGCCAAGGGGAAATAGCTTTGCTTTCGGGATGATCCCATTACCTGGAGTGGAAATTTAATCTTCTTTAGAGAAAGTGTGTGTTGGGGGGGGGGGGGGGGGGAGAGAGAATATGGTAAGCAGCAAGACCGATGCTTCACTGCCACCTTGTGGTGGAAGAGCAGGACCGCAGGCGGCCACCCATCCACAGGCTGGGCAGGGGATGCAGGACTATTCTGTCGAAAGGCCAGCTTCTCGCGTGGGTGAAATCTTGCTGGTGTTTGCATCGTCTTTGCGTAGCACACTGTGGCTAATGACAATCAACTGATGAGATAACCAGGGCATGTCTTTGTAAACTCTGTGAAATAGTGATTCAGAATGAAACGGGGGGTGGCGGGACTAAGAAAGAGCAAGGCTGTGAGTAAGAGGTGTGAATCAGAAAGAGTGGGAGAGCTGAAGAGGCTGGAGCTGCTGTTCTCACTTGGACTACTAAGGCCCTTGCCAGCATTGGTCTAGGGATGATTCCTATATGTTAATGTTGGAAGGATATTGAATCCACATAGAGAAAGCTTGAATTGCATACAATTGAATTGATATTTTATTTTAGGGTTTTGAAGATGCCACGTGTTGAGGCGATTCTTCTAGGTACTGGACACCCAACCCAGTTGAGGAAGGTGTCTTGGATTTCAAAAAGGCACTTGAATTTTGCAGTTCTACAAGCAACATCTGTGTTGGTGCTGTTGCCAAGGTCTTGGGTGCACACATGGTGGTATTTTGTTGTTGTTATAATTGCTTGTGTTGTCTGTTATAATATTGTGAATCAGAAAGGGCTCATTTGGTGAAATTGTCTTTGCAGGGGTCATCAATAGGTATCTAAGTAAGCAAGCAGCTTGATGTGGATTCCCTTTATCAGCAAGGGGTTAGACTAGATGGTTTCCCTGAAACCTCTTCCAGCTCCACAACTCTGTGATTCTCTTCTAGGGATCGTTCCCCATCCTGATCGGCTTGCCTTGAGCTCGGGCATAGGGTGGAGTGTGTTTTTTTTTTTGAACTACAATGCCCAGAACTCCCAAGTGAGACTTAGGGAATTCTGGGATATGTCATCCTCAAAAGTCATGTTCCCAAGGCTGGAGGTGGCCTCAGGCAATAAAATGTCTCGAGTCAGCCTTGGAGTGTTTTCATCCTTTAGATGTAATCATCTTCCCGATTTATAGATAGGCTGTGTTGTGGCACATAAGGAACAGGGGTTTGCTAGCTGTCCATCCATGGCCCTTGTCTGTGTGAGAATCTAAGGGTGGATCTGGCCCTTTCTCTCTCTGGAGAATGGGGGAGAGCCTTGAAGAGAACAGCAGCTGGTGCCGAAAGTCCAAACTGCTGCCTTCTCTGAATTTAGCTGTTCTACTTTGGGCACATTCTGAGAAGTCAGGGTTATTTCTGGCAAAGACCATTATGGTGGGAAAGGTGGAAGGCAGCAGGAAAAGAGGAAGACCCAATATGAGATGGACTGACTCCCTATAGTCTTGAGTCTACAAGAGCCGAGCAAGGCTGCTGAAGACAGGACATTTTGGAGACCACACATTCATGGGGTCGCCATAAGTCGGGGGTGACTTGACGGCACGTAAAAACAACAATTTTCAACAGGAAACACAAACATTATTTCTCAGCAATCATGGACATTACTCATTCTAGTTTTACTCTTCTAGTTTTTATAAAAGTCCTTTTTAGATTTAAGGATTTAATTAAAGAACTCATTTTAGAAAGTGACTTTCACACCATAAATCAACACATTAAAACTTTCTTCAGCCCTTTGCGGTTAACATGTGAATCCCAGGAGCGACCTTTACTGGCCCCACTGTTTCCATACAGGTGAATCCGTTCCGGGACAGAATCTGCCAGGTGTTCTCCACGGACGGCCACTTCACCTTTGAGGATGTTCTTGGGATGGCGTCCGTCTTCAGTGACCTGGCATGCCCCAGCCTGAAGATTGAATATGCTTTCCGAATATATGGTATACTGCTCCCCTCTATATAATAATAATAATAATAATCTTGGAACTGCAGAGCTGGAAGGACCATTGAGTTCAGCCCCTGTCAAAGAGGCACAGTGAGGATTCGAATTCCCAACCTCTGGCTCTGCCGCCAGAGACCTAAACCCCTGAGCAATCCACAGCTTTAAAAACTTAGTTTTGGAAGGACTACACCATGCGCCTTCCCATGATGACCCCATTGTTTGGGGTGGGAGGTCCTAGCATTTGTATGAGTTTTTCCCCCACCCTAAAAACTTGATGTACCTCTGCTAAGCCTTACAGAATGCAGGGAAGGCTTTCAGCTACAATAGGGTGGTATTTTTCAATGCTGGTATCGTGCACTAAGCCAGGGCTTGGACGTGATGGCCTTATGTTGTTGTTGTTTAGTCGTTAAGTCATGTCCGACTCTTCGTGACCCCACGGACCAGAGCACGCCAGGCCCTCCTGTCTTCCACTGCCTCCCGGAGTTGGGTCAAATTCATGTTGGTCGCTTCGATGACACTGTCCAACCATCTCGTCCTCCCAAGAAGCAGGCGTCTTTTAATTTCGTGGCTGCTGTCACCATCTGCAGTGATCATGGAGCCCAAGAAAGTAAACTGTCACTGCCTCCATATCTTCCCCTTCTATTTGCCAGGAGGTGATGGGACCCGTGGCCACGATCTTAGTTTTTTTGATGTTGAGCTTCAGACCATTTTTTTTTTTTGCACTCTCCTCTTTCACCCTCATTAAGAGGTTCTTTAATTCCTCCTCACTTTCTGCCATCAGAGTGGTATCATCTGCATATCGGAGGTTGTTGATATTTCTTCCGGCAATCTTAATTGGGATTCCTCCAGTCCTGCCTTTCGCATGATGTATTCTGCATATAAGTTAAATAAGCAGGGGGACAATATACAGCCTTGTCGTACTCCTTTCCCAATTTTGAACCAATCAGTTGTTCCATATCCAGTTCTAACTGTTGCTTCCAGTCCCACATATAGATTTCTCAGGAGATGGATAAGGTGGTCAGGCACTCCCATTTCTTTAAGAACTTGCCATAGTTTGCTGTGGTCCACACAGTCAAAGGCTTTTGCGTAGTCAATGAAGCAGAAGTAGATGTTTTTCTGGAACTCTCTGGCTTTCTCCATAATCCAGCGCATGTTAGCAATTTGGTCTCTAGTTCCTCTGCCCCTTCGAAATCCAGCTTGGACTTCTGGGAGTTCTCGGTCCACATACTGCTGAAGCCTTCCTTGTAGGATTTTGAGCATAACCTTGCTAGCGTGTGAAATGAATGCAATTGTACGGTAGTTGGAGCATTCTTTAGCACTTCCCTTCTTTGGGATTGGGATGTAGACTGATCTTTTCCAATCCTCTGGCCACTGCTGAGTTTTCCAAACTTGCTGGCATATTGAGTGTAGCACCTTAACAGCATCATCTTTTAAGATTTTAAATAGTTCCACTGGAATGCCATCTCCTCCACTGGCCTTGTTGTTAGCCATGCTTTCTAAGGCCCACTTGACTTCACTCTCCAGGATGTCTGGCTCAAGGTCAGCAACCATATTATCTGGGTTGTCCGGGACACCCAGATCTTTCTGGTATAATTCCTCTGTGTATTCTTGCCACCTCTTCTTGATGTCTTCTGCTTCTGTAAGGTCCCTACCATTTTTGCCCTTTATCATGTCCATCTTTGCACAAAATGTTCCTTTAATATCTCCAATTTTCCTGAACAGATCTCTGTTTTTTCCTTTTCTATTATTTTCCTCTATTTCTTTGCACTGTTCATTTAAGAAGGCCCTCTTGTCTCTCCTTGCTATTCTTTGGAAGTCTGCATTCCATTTTCTGTAACTTTCCCTATCTCCCTTGCATTTGGTTTTCCTTCTCTTCTCTGCTATTTGTAAGGCCTCGTTGGACAGCCACTTTGCTTTCTTGCATTTCCTTTTCTTTGGGATGGTTTTTGTTGCTGCCTCCTGTACAATGTTACGGGCCTCCATCCATAGTTCTTCAGGCACTCTGTCCACCAAATCTAGTTCCTTAAATCTGTTCTTCATTTCCATTGTGTATTCATAAGGGATTTGGTTTAGATTATACCTGACTAGCCCAGTGGTTTTTCCTACTCTCTTCAGTTTAAGCTTGAATTTTGCTATGAGAAGCTGATGATCAGAGCCACAATCAGCTCCAGGTCTTGTTTTTGCTGACTGTATAGAGCTTCTCCATCTTTGGCTGCAGAGAATATAATCCATCTGATTTCGGTATTGCCCATTTGGTGATGTCCATGTGTAGAGTCGCCTCTTGTGTTGTTGGAAAAGAGTGTTTGTGATGACCAGCTTGTTCTCTTGACAAAACTCTATTAGCCTTTACCTTGCTTCATTTTGAACTCCAAGGCCAAACTTACCTGTTGTTCCTTTGATCTCTTGACTCCCTACTTTAGAGCATTCCAGTCCCCTATAATGAGAAGAACATCTTTCTTTGGTGTCAGTTCTAGAAGGTGTTGTAAATCTTCATAGAATTGGTCAATTTCAGCCTCTTCAGCATCGGTGGTTGGTGCATAAACTTGGATGACTGTGATGTTGAAAGGTCTGCCTTGGATTTGTATTGAAATCATTCTATCATTTTTGAGATTGTATCCCAGTACAGCTTTTTCCACTCTTTTGTTGACTATGAGGGCTACTCCATTTCTTCTACAGGATTCTTGCCCACAATAGTAGATATGATAATCGTCTGAATTGAATTCGCCCATTCCCGTCCATTTTAGTTCACTGACGCCCAGGATGTCCATGCTTATTCTTGCCATCTCCTGTTTGACCACATCCAGCTTAACAAGGTTCATAGATCTTACATTCCAGGTTCCTATGCAGTATTTTTCCTTGCAGCATCGGACTTTCCTTTCACTTCCAGGCACATCCACAGCTGAGCATCCTTTCGGCTTTGGCCCAACCCCTTCATTAGCTCTGGAGCTACTTGTCCTTGTCCTCCGCTCTTCCTCAGTAGCATGTTGGACGCCTTCCGACCTGAGGGGCTCATCTTCCAGCGTCATATCTTTTAGCCTTTTGTTTCTGTCCATGGAGTTTTCTTGGCAAAGATACTGGAGTGGCTTGCCAATTCCTGCTCCAGGTGGATGGCCTTATAGACCCCTTCCAACTCCGTTATTCTATGGTTCTATGATTTTTTGGTCTCCAACGTTTGTGTTTGGTTCACCTGTCACTGGAATATAACACACCCACTCCACAAAAACCCCATGGTATTGAAAGCACCCCTTGGACTGAAAGGGGCTCTCCATCCCACCCCATGCTCAGGACAGGAGAAATACCCTGAGCAAGAACCTTCCAATCCATGGATGTGTTCAAAGGACCCCCAGAGGGCAAAGCAACATCTTAGAGGCTTTAATTGGCAGGACGGGTTCGGGGTGACCCTCTGGAGAACCACCTTGCCGTTCTTGCGCCTAAGGTTGGCCGCCCGGCTGCAGATCTGCCACCCTCAGCCCACCCCATCTCTATCTTCCCAGACCCACTTCATCTCTACTTCGCTTCCTCAGATTTCAACGAGGACGGCTTCATTGATCAGGAAGACCTCCGGAAGGTCATCCGCAGACTGGTGGACAAGAACCGTCTGAGCGAGGAGGAGATTTCATCCCTGGTCCACCACGTGCGTATCCTCCTTACGGCCTTTTCCTTTGGGGGCGAGTCCAGAGATTCTTGACACTGAGATTGGCTGCAATGGGGTGTCCCGGGATAGTCACAGCAGGGGAGGGATGATGGGCTATGAACCTCTAAGACAAAGAAGAGGAACACCCAACCCATGTGTGGTTGCAACCCAGCCTGGGAAGAGTGCAGGAGATGCTCCCAATCCTCCCGCACTGGGAAAGATTTTCTGACACCCTATGAGCCCTCCCAGGTGAGATGGTGAGCCAGCTGAATCTGCACGATGCTCCTTCCTTACACTGAGTTGCACCAAGGAAGGAGCTTGGAAAAACTACTTTCTGAATTACACAAATTCCCAGAGGGCATGTTGGCTAGTGGTCCTTGGACTTGTGGTTTCCCAAAAGTAACTTTTCCACAATTAAGTAGAGGTACACCTGGAGTGACTGATGGTTTTATTACTGCCGTTTAACTAGAAATATTTCATATGGTCTGAGCTGTCTGCATATCCCCAGACAAGCTGCATGGCCTTTGCAACCCAGACGGATGTCCCAGTGTTAATTTCTGTTTTTCACAGAGCAGCAGTTCCCAACGTTGGGTCACCCACGTGTTCTTGGACTGCAACTCTCAGAAACCTTCACCACTGGCCGTGCTGGCCAGGGTTTCTCGGCCTGGAGCACCTCTGTCTTTTTTATTTATCTCAAATATTTTTACCCACCCTTTCTCCTTAAAAGGAGCCTTCTCTGGATTAAGTTTCAGTTTATGTGCCCTTATCCAGTCCATCACTGTCACCAGACACTGATCGTAGAGCCAATGTAGCTTCCTCAGATTTAGAAGGCAAGGAGAGGGAGAGATGAGTGTCATCCGCAAACTGTTTTTTTTCCCCAGGTGGTGGGTCTCTGAGTAGTTCCCAGAGCTAACGTGAAATGTTGGTCTCAGCTGGAGCATCTGGTGGTGCAGGGGGCAAACCCAGACCTTAAATTCCCACCCACCCTGTTGTCACAGCATCAGAACCAAAACCGATGTCTCCCTACTGGGCAGGATTGTGAGAGGTTCTGATCTCCCCTTGCCCCCCTTTTAAAAAATCAGAGCTTTTTCTTATGAAAATAACAAGATTATTTGGGTTTAAAAGGGGGTGTGCTTTGGATGTTTGTCTCTTTGGGCTAACGCGACTCATGTTGCCACAATCACAAGCCTTTTCCCACTTGTGCAGGAGTGAAAAAGATCTCTCAACAGTCGGCTGCTTTTCGGAAAGAGTGCAATCGTGTTTTAAGACACCCTTTTTTTTCTTGGCCAAGGAGAAGAACATTTGCAAGGATTTGTTACATCCTTACTCTCAGGACGGGCATGATCTTTGTCAAGCTGTGTGTGTGTGTTTGGGTGCACGCAGTAGAGGTATGAGGGGTTGTAACACACGTGTTTGTGTTCTAACAGATTCTGGAAGAAGCTGACTTGGACAAGGACAAAATGCTCTCTCTGGCAGAGTTTGAGCATGCCATGACAAAGTCTCCAGACTTCTTACAGTAAGAATGGGATATTTATTTATTTATTTATTTATTTATTTATTTATATTACAGTAGGACCCCCTGCCCCGTATCTGCGGGATCAGTATTCAGTAATATTAAAAAATATTAAAAGAAAAGATCCAGGAAAAAAAAACTATTTTGACATGTAGTACCATAACAGGTCACCAGATGGAGCCAGAGCCCATGCTATGAATACTTTTTAGTGAAAAATACATAGCATGGGCCCTGATGCCCTCTAGTGATCAGGTCTGGTAATACATGCAAAAAAAAATTTTTTTTCTTGGATGGATGGATGGATGGATGGATATCCATAAGTAGAAGGGAGACCTGGAATCTTGATGTTGTCCATCATCCACAGTGAACAGCAAACTCTGCCGACACGTAGAGATCACTGTTCTCATCATTTAAGTCAGATGCACTGCAGTTCTGAATTACAGAAAACATTCCTAATTTTGCATCTGCTTATGTATAGCACATTAAATGTTATACCAATCAGTGTCCTCTTAGGTCCTGGTTTTGGGGATGTGCAGTTGTCCACCCTAGCTACCCTCCTGCTATTGTCCCCACTCCCCCATCCGTTTCATTCTGCTGGCCTCGTCATTTTCCTGACTCCTACCGAGACTGAGAGAGATGGGTGGGTTCGCAGTCTCGTCTTTTCCCGTGGTTCTCACAGCTGGTTGTGAGTCAGGATTCACACAGCCCCATGGCAGGAGAAGCCTGCCATACTTGGTGATCCTGGGTGTGTGGGTGTGGGTGTTCTACTCTGTGGGCCCCAGTGGTCAATCAAAGTGGGCACTGAGAGTGCAGAAAACCCCGTGGCTGTTAAGGGGGCTTCCGGGAACCAACCAACCAACCGACCGACCGACCGACCGACCCAAACCCAACCCCAACCCCAACCCCAACCCAACCCCAACCCCAACCAACCCCAACAACCCACCCACCCACCCACCATCCATCCATCCATCCATAAATGGCGGCAGCCAATCAGTTCAAGGGGACAGGAGGAGCAGAGAGGGGTGGAAGTGACCCAGTGGTCCAAACGGCGTCTGTGACTCACATCAATTTATTTTCCAAGCTCTTTTAGGATCTGCTTCTGAGGAGGAAGAGGAAGGAGGCAGGGCGGGAGACTCCAGGCAGCACTGAAGCTTTCTACCCGCCGCACGGATGGTTGGGGAGAGAACCAAGTGGCAAATCAGATTATATATTTTTCATTGGGGGTGAGAATAAAAGCGATGCCAAGGAAAGGCAGCCCTCCCTGGTTTCTCTTTCTTGCCCTCTGCAGTCACAGAGAACGGCAGCATTTTAGCTGCCCAGGGGATGGGGCATGTCTGGGAAGGTGGGCAGCACTTCAGAAAGTTACTTTTTCTAGGGTGGAGCTTTCAGAGTTACAGAATCCCACACAGTTCAGGAGATTCTGGGAGCTGTTGTCCAAACAGTCACGTGTCCCAAGCCCTGGGAGGGGAGAAGTTGGCAACAAGATATGCACCAAGGGCCAGTGACAAGGCACAGGGGATGTCACTGTCCCACTTTATCTGTGTTGGTTCAGGTCATGCATGAAGGAAGGTGTCCAGTTCTGGGCACCCCATTTTAAGAAGAACATCGGCAAGTCAGATTGCTGTTGCTGAGTTTTGAATTTTTGGTTCAATTCCTCTAGCTGCACAGCGGAAGTGCCAGGGATTCCCAGAGCAGAATAGCTTCATGTCCCCCAGAGTAGTCCACCCCTTTTTGTATCAACTTACACTTATAGTCTCAGTAACTCCCTTTGAGACATCAGTAGTAGAAAGAACAAAGATCTTTCAGAAACAATTTAAAAAGTAGGGCTGGGCACAGAAAAGGTCAACGGGAGATGCCAGGGGAGAAAGGGAACGGGTAATATGGTACAGAACATGCAACGTTTTCCTCCAGATGGATGATTCAAGCACAGATGTGATGACCCCGTCTAGCGCTTTTCACTCCACCTTCCCCTGAGTACTTTTGTTCAGCCTCTTGCTCAACCCACACATTAAAACAAAATTCCTTGCTCTAAAGTTTCCCTTCCAGGCCCCTAAATCCTTTAAAATGTCTTGCCTGACCAAGCAGAGGTGCCAATGAAGGCCGTGTTTACCTCCTGATGACCAACCACAAAAGAAAAACCAGCAAACTTGCAACTTGTGAAATGAGGCCAGTTCCGGCTGACATAAACCGGCGCCTTTCACTCTTAGCGTAGCTCCGCTTAATGACGTGGTAGCGGCATCACCCATTTGGGGTCCACCTGCTCCCACTTCCGACTTCCCATTTCACTTCTAGAAAATTCTGTATGTGGACAAGAAAAACTTGGATCATCACCTGGCAAATCTGCTTTGATTTGTATTCCTGCGTTGAGCAGGGGGTTGGACTTGATGGCCTTGTAGGCCCCCTTCCAACTTCACTTTTCTATTATTTCTCTGATTCTATACCTTCATGGTTTGTTAAGACAGCCAGTATCTGGCCGTCTCTGTTAGTTAAATGCTGGATCTGTAACCCATCTGCACTGGTTCCATTCATCTCCTGGTCTAAAGAGTTCAGGAGACCAGGTGAAAGAAGACGTTCAGCTCCTACATTATTGATAGTAAGCAGATCCATCCCCAGGCACTTGTCTTTCTCTCTCCATGGAAGCAGACTTCCATCATCCCAAGCAGGGCCTGTCTCGGCACACATTGGTCCTGTCTAGCTTCTCACATTGTGATGGTCGGTGGACTGCAATTATAACCAATTTTATTTATTTATATTTATTTATTACATTTATAGCCCGCCCATCTAGTCATATAGACAAGCCTTTGGGTCAGGCAAGTCGGGCGAAACTCTGAATTCTGCACCACCACCTCAAGAAATTTTATCCACATGTGAAAATACAGACAACAAGAGCCAAAGATGGATCACTCCATTTATTTATCTGTTCACATATTTATTACACAAGCCCAAAGCAGTGTGCGGTACATCTTCTCTCCATCCTCACATCACCCCATATGAGCCTTCTTGTCTTTTAAGATCATCTGGGGAGGCCCTTCTCTCGGTTCCACCACCTCCCCAAACTCCCCTCCTGGTGAGGACACGGGGCAGGGCCTTCTTGGTGGCTGCTCCCAGGCTTTGGAACGCATTGCCCCAAGAAGCCAGGCTGCCCCCCTCCCTCTGGCCCTTCTCTCGCCAGACAAAGACCTCACTCTTCCGCCAGGCCTTTGAGCGGTCAGTTATCTCAGGAATGCTAGTTTTTAGCTTCCAGGTTTTTAAACTGTTTCTGAATTGTTTTTATACTTGTTTCAATTTGAATATATGTTTAATTGTTTTTAAAAAAAGATATAATATATAGTGTTTTTAAATCTGTTTCTTCTTCTTGTGAGCCACCTTGGGTCCCTTATGGGGAGAAAAGCAGCACGTATTAAATAAATAAACCAACCAACCAACCAACCTCACGTCAGCCCAGGGAAGGAGGTCCGGCTGAGTGAGTGGTCCAAGGGCTACCAGGTGCTCATGACGGATGAGTGCCTGGGGGACTTCCCGAATCCTAGCACACAGTCCTAAGCAGGACAGGCACACTGCCTCTCTTGCGGAGTGTTGCCCAGAACGGGGTTCTTGGGCCCATAGCTCTCAGAGTTCTTAGCTCCGTCGTTTAAGTAGCTGGTGGTGGAGCCAGAGGTTGGGAGTTTGATTCCCCCCCCCCCCCCGGTGCCTCCTTGACAGGGGCTGGATTCGAAGATCCATAGGGTCCCTTCCAGCTCTGCAACTTCTAAGGTGATGATGACGATGATATTTCATAAGGGCACTGTTTTTGAGCATTTAAGGCGCCTTGCGCTATCTCAATGCCACCATCCAAACAAAGGTAGGTCAGCATCAGGAGTGTGGCCAGTAGCATTCCTTTTTCTTTGGGGTTTTCTGAGTCTAGCTAGGTTGAGATTCCCTGTCGAGATTCCCTCCTGAATCAGTGGTATTTCCTGGCCAAGAAGACAACTTCCTTCTCATTTCCCCACCACCACCATTTTTGCTGGCTGTTTTGCATAGAATTTGGCAATTTGTTTGCACAGAAGCCACCAAATTCGGTGCAACTTCATGCTCTTTCTAGGTGAATCCTGCACAGGAAAGATGCCATTCTGAGCAGGAATTGTAATGATCTTGCCCCGCGTAATTTGGTTCCCCCTGTTTATAAATGAATCCTGCAGAGGACGGATACCGTTCTGAGAGGAACTGTAATAATCCTGCATAGCCTGATATTTCATCCTTTAAAAAAAATAAAAAAGGAACTGAGCACCACGCAAGGGCCACAGCAAGGGAAGATGGGCTGATTTCCCATTGTGAAAGCCAAACTAGACTTTGGGAGCGAAAACTTAAGGAGTTCCTGCTAGGGACTTGAGCGCACAGGCTAGTGGGCAGGAGGCTTAACCTTGCTGTTAAGTCACAGACAACCACGGGCACCCTGGCAGTTTCAAAGGCATTTTCCCCAGAGCGCAAGTAACCTCCTTGAAATACAGAACCCAGGCTTGCTTGGAGATTCTCGAAGCAACCTGGTTTGGAAGTGAACCCAGCTCTGCAGACAGAAAGAAGGGGGAAAGTGAAGACAGATGATATGCAAGGGGGACGATGGGTGCAGGGGAAGGACTTTAAGCCATACGCGTCTCCTATCAATTCACCACTAAGAAGGACCCTCACCTCCGCCCCAGCCTTCAGATTCTCTGCTAATTCTTCCCCGCGGGAGGATCACGTTGGGGCACAGAGCTGAACGGTGGGGAATCCACAACAGTCAGGACTAGATTAGGGCTCTAGAGCACAGCCAGCGGCAGAGAATGTAAAACGCAGCTGTCTTTAAAGCAGCCATCCTTGGCCAACATCTGTATCGGCTTTCACAGGGTTTGGCAGCGAGATCCCAGAAGGTGTGAGGCAAGGAAAGAAGCTGTACTGCCTTCAAGAGCTGTCTACGGGCCTCCTCGTGGCACCTGGCGGGCCCCTGAGGAACACCAGAAACTGGCCCATAATGTGAAAACCTTCCTTTCTGGGACTACAATTCCCAGGCTCCCCGGTTTGCTCTGCTCTGGATTCCAAAGACCCTTCTTCTCTTTGTCCAGCTAGCTTCCCATGACTGGCTTAACGACTTCCTTTTCTACCATGCCTTTTCCCCCAGAGAGCATCCGTGGCTCACACCTTCTGTCGTTTACCTTCACAACAAACCTGTGAGGTAGGCCAGACGGAGAACAAAGCATGACTGGTCCAAGGTTGTCGTCGTCGTCGTCATCATTCAAAAACAACAGGCAGAGTCAATCGAAATTATAAAAATTGGACAGACCTCTGGAATTTGCCAAACCCTGCCCTAACCACTAGACCAAACTCTCACGACCCGATTCTCCACCAGAGAAGCAGGACGGCTCCCCCCACCCCCCAAGCTGGCCACCATCTAGAACCAGCAACACAAACACAGTCACCCTTTCACCAGCCAAGCTCAGCGAGGTGCCCGGCTGAATGACAAATGACCCGACCAAGCCTTTGCCAGCTCAGTGCTTTTCCAGAATGGTGGTTTTCCCAGGTCCAGTTGGGAAGCCACCGTAGGTGCCAGAATGACTCTCTGGCTCCAGTTTCGGTGGAATGCTGCTTCCCGCAAGGATTCCCGGGGAACGAGATACGGCAAAACCATGAACAGAATATTGGGTTTATCATCCCCTGGTCCCCAACACTGGCTACTCTCCACTTCTGGGGTTCCTCCCGAGCGATCCTCCGACGGTGGTGGCAGTGGTGGCAACGGGCAGCTGTGCCCCGTTCCCTCAGGCTCTGTACTCGAAATAGCTGTCTCGGACTTCCCTCTCCTGCGAGGTCACCCTCTTCCCGGATGGGAAAGTCTGGTAGGTCCTTAGGTTTTCCGGAGACACCCGGTGGAGGTGCCACATTGTCTTGGCGCTCAAAGGTGGGCTGGAAGAGACGTGAGGAAGGGTGGGGAGAAGAGAACAGAAGCACACAGAAGAGACAGGGGTTACACAGCTGTTGGTCTGCCTGAAGGAACCCAGAGGAGATACAGTCATGTGAAAAACAAAATACACCCTCATTGAATTCTATGGTGGTTTTTTTTACAAATCAAATAAATTTATTGTCATTGTAAGTATATACATAGTATACCCATACAACAAAATTCACACAGACACCCAGAGACCAGACCCACATGCACACACATAAAAAATCCCCAAACACTCCCCACCAAAAATCCCCCACTAAGAGTACAAACATCTATACCGCAGGCTAAGTAACACTGTCCAACTAACTATTCACTACTGGTGGTCTTTAAGCTCATTATTAAGTGCAATTATAGCTCTGGGATAAAAACTATTCAGAAAACGTGCGGTCCGAGTCTTAATTGTTCTATATCTTCTGCCAGACGGCAACAGTTCAAAAAAAGTTGTAAGCAGGACGTCTTGCATCAGGACATAATAAAAGTCATCGGGTCCTTAGCAGGTCTGAAAATTTGGTAAATACAACCTCAGATGAAAAACAACACGTGACATATTACGCCGTCTCATGATTTATTTAACAACAACAACAAAAGCCAACATGGGAGAAGTCATGTGTGAAAAACTAAGTACACCTTATGAGTCAATCGTTTGTAGACCACCTTCCGCAGCAATTACTTGAAGCCACCGTTTTCTGCATGACTTTATCCATCTCTCACATCCTTGTGGAGGAATTTTGGCCCACCCTCTCTACAACGTTGCTTCAGTTCCTCGAGGTCTGTGGGCCTTTGTTTATGCACAGCTCTCTTAAGGTCCCGCCACAGCGTTGCAGTCGGGTTGAGGTCTGGACTTGGACTGGGCCATTGCAACGTCTTGATTTTCTTTTTCAGCCATTCTGCTGTAGATTGGCTGGTGTGCTTGGGATCACTGTCCTGTTGCATGACCCAATTTCGGCCAAACTTTAGCTATCAGACAGATGGCTTCACATTTGACTCTAAAATACTTTGCTATACAGAGGAGTTCATGGTCGACTAAATGACTGCAAGGTGCCCAGGTCCTGTGGCTGCGAAACAGGCCCAAATCGTCACCCCCTCCACCACCGTGCTTGACAGTTGGTATGAGGTGCTTTTGCTGATACGCTGTGTTTGGTTTTCACCAAATATGGCACTGTGCATTATGGCCAAACATCTCCAACTTTGGTCTCGTCTGCCCAAAGGACATTGTTCCAGAAGTCTTGTGGTTTGTCCAGATGCAGCTTTCCAAACCTAAGCCGTTCTGCCATGTTCTTTTTAGAGAGAAGAGGATTTCTCCTGGCAACCCTTCCAAACAGACCATACTTATTCAGTCTTTTTCTAATTGTACTGTCATGAACTTTAGCATTTAACATGCTAACTGAGGCCTGTAGAGTTTGAGATACAACTTTTGGGTTTTTTTGCAATTTCTCTGAGCATTGTACGGTCTGACCTTGGAGTGAATTTGCTTGGACATCCACTCCTGGGAAGATTGGCAACTATCTTGAATGTTTTCCAGTTGTGAATAATCTTCCTCACTGTAGAATGATGGACTTTAAATTGTTTGGAAATTGCCTTATAACTCTTCCCAGATTGATGGGCAGCAACAATTGCGTCTCTACAATCATTGCTGATATGTTTCCTTCTTGGCATTGTGTTAACACACACTTGAATGCTCCAGATCAGCAAACTGCTAAAACTTTGGCTTTTATAGAGGTGGTCATACTTGCTGATGATCAATTACTGAAGGGCATTTGGTTTTCCAATTTTGTCAAGGTCTATGGTCACGGATTAATAGAATATTGTCTTTTGCCAGCCCAAGATTTTTTTCACATCAGCACTTTAACAATACATTAAAAATGTATATAAGGCAGGGGGGGGAGTGGAATGCAGAATTTTATTTCCAATTTCTCCTTCCAAATTGCATGCATAGTATAAATGTACCAGCCATGGGTGGGAAGGAGCAGTGTTGGAGGCTACACACACACACACACAGCGCACACAAAAGCTGGGTTATGCTTGTGATTTGTTTAGTAGTCTACTCAAGGTTATCAGCCCCCCTTGGCTTCAAATTGTGTAGAAGAACCACATTGCTTTCCCCCCCCCTTTTTGCTGCACACAGAAGGGCAGGAAGAGCAGTTAAGAAGCCATCAGAGGTGTGTCGCTCTCTGCTTGCCCGCTCATGCACCTGTGAGCAGCTCACCTGGCATCTTTTTTCCTATATTTCCCAATGCACCTGAGCTGTGGAACAGCCACTTGGTACCGCCAGAGGGCAACCATAAACCATAAGACCATTCAGGGTTGGTCTGTAGCCACTTCAGTTTGTTTGAGCCAGCAAACACCCCAGGGGTGGAAGGGAGCAACGTGCCAGCACAGAAAAATTCAACATGCGAATCAGGAGGGTCATCTCTCAGCGATGCTTTCATTCTGGACTCCTGCATTAGCAGACAGTTCAACTGGATGACCCCCCAGGGCCTCGTCTAGCCCTACAGGTCTATGAGTCTGTGATTCAAAGATCATATCCGGAAGCAATTCCCACAATTATAACCCCAGGAAAAAGTGCTCCCCAGCCTCGCCGCGGCATTCAGCGTTGGATCTCTTGCAAGCAAGGGCTGGCTTCTTACTCTGAAGGGAAGAATCACTCCTAAAAGAGGTCAGTATGGTTGAATCACGGAATTGTAGAGCTGGAAGGGACCCCAAGGGTCATCCAGACCAACCCCCTGCCGAAGCAGAGAACTCAAAGCTAAATCATCCCTAATAGCTTGCTATTTAATCTGTTTCAAAACCTTCGAGGAAGGAGAGCCCACCATCTTTTGAGGCACTGTTCCACTGTTGAACAGCTCCTTACTGCCAAAAAGTTATTTCCAGTGCTTACTAGCGGAATGGATGGAAAGAATACTTGCTCAGTTCATTGCCGTTGAACTTTTGTTGTTTAGTCGTTAAGTCGTGTCCAACTCTTCATGACCCCATGGACCAGAGCACGCCAGGCCCTCCTGTCTTCCACCGCCTCCTGGAGTTGGGTCAAATTCATCTTGGTAGCTACGATGACACTCTCCAACCATCTCGTCCTCTGTCGTCCCCTTCTCCTCTTGCCCTCACACTTTCCCAACATCAGGGTCTTTTCCAGGGAGTTTTCTCTTCTCATGAGATGGCCAAAGTCTTGGAGCCTCAGCTTCAGGATCTGTCCTTCCAGTGAGCACTCAGGGTTGATTTCCTTCAGAACAGATACATTTGTTCTCCTTGCAGTCCAGGGGACTCTCAAGAGTCTCCTCCAGCACCACAATTCAAAAGCATCAATTCTTCGGCAGTCAGCCTTCTTTATGGTCCAGCTCTCACTTCCATACATCGCTACTGGAAAAACCATAGCTTTGACTATGCGGACCTTTGTCGGCAAGGTGATGTCTCTGCTTTTGAAGATGCTGTCTAGGTTTGTCATCGCTTTCCTCCCAAGAAGCAGGCGTCTTTTGATTTCATGGCTGCTGTCACCCTCTGCAGTGATCATGGAGCCCAAGAAGGTAAAATCTGTCACTGCCTCCATATCTTCCCCTTCTATTTGCCAGGAGGTGATGGGGCCCATGGCCATGATCTTAGTTTTTTTGATGTTGAGCTTCAGACCATTTTTGGCGCTCTCCTCTTTCACCCTCATTAAGAGGTTCTTTAATTCCTCACTTTCTGCTGTTGAACTAGGTTGACAAGACTCTTCCGCCCTGGATACACTTCTTCATCTCCAAGCACATGGGAGGCAAGAAGTACAAGTATTTTACCATTAAGTTTTCCATAACGAGCACAAATTGTCTTCACAACTTTCCGTTTGAGAAACAAGCACACACAGAGAGACAGCACAAGACAACCGGCTGATGACTGAAAAAGAGGCAAACCACCCATCCGACACTCGTAATTTCCACAGTTCTGTGCAACAAAGGAACCACCCTCATCAATTCAAATCTGTGGTGTTCTGTTACTATTTTGTTGAAAATATACTTCTCGTTTTCATAGTTTTCTCTTGTTGAGAGTACCTCTTGCCTCCTCGTGGGGGGGGAGGAGACGTGCCCTCCTCTTTAGTCACGATGTCTTTCTTGTCATTTGGCTCAGCCTGCTTCATCCTCCACCTGCCAGCCTTTCAAACCTCGGAAGACGGCTTTCTTTCCCTGCTCCCTGAACATCAGTAAAAGCTGTTGCCATTCTGCCTTCCACCTGCTCTTGCTATTTTTCAAGATACATGTCCGGCTGAAGAAGTGACGCTCGGCATGTGATGGGCCTGCACTGCGTCCCAGGCTCGCCTCCCACAAGATGAACACGAGACTCCGGCACAGAGACAGCCTGGGAAGACAGGATGTGGCCCACCTGGTTGCCTTCAGAAGCAGGAGGGGGGAAAGTTAACAGAGGAAAAGCCCCTTCGGGGGACTTTGCCACTGCTAAAGCCTATAAAGAACCGGACACATGGATAGGGACAAACAGACAGGGAGAACAGAGGCAGAGATGCTTTGGGCTTGAGATTACCCTGAGAATGGAAATATCGGAGGGCTACATGCACCTAACAAAAATTCCAAAATAGCATTTCTGCATCACAGCAATCTGTTCCTGAGAATCATGCTTCACACTGCAAAGGAACACATCAGGTCAAACGATATCAACAGGAACACAGAGTGCAACTCCTGTGCAGCTCCTTGGTTTCGCCCCACGGAACCAAAATGATGAGTGATCAAAGACAGCCACCTCTGCATCTTGGTCATAATGATGGTGGACGGGAAGAGGGCGTGCGCAGGACGCTAAGGGATAAGGACCCTGTCAGGATGTCATCACTCACATGCACACGCGCTCATGATCTCACGTGTTTGGGCTGATCCCCTTGATGGAAGGAACAGGGAAAGCTTGGAGCGATCCAGGCACAGACTGGAAGGCTTTATTCCAAGGAATTCAGAGCGATGAGGGACAGAAGCAAATGGCAGGCATTTTACACGAGCTTTCTTTCTGCTGTTTGCATGGAATGAACCACTCCCCTGCATCTGGCCTTTGGAGGCACCTTCCTTTTAAGCCTGGAGATTGTATACATCCCTACCGCAGGTGACAAGCCATGATGGGGATGTATCATCTCCAGGCTTAAAAGGAAGGGACCTCCAAAGGCCAGATGCAGGGGAGGGGGATCAAGAGACAGGTCTCTTGTGGTCTCGTGTGCTCCCCGAGGCATCTGATGGGGCCACTGGGAGATTCAGGAATCTGGACTTGGCCTGATTCAGCAAGGCTCTTCTTATGTTCTTATGTTCAGGTTGCATATTAACACTGCACACAGGAATCATCAGCAGGCAAGCAATCATCTTCAACTCCACCACCGCTGGGGGAAAATCCAGCAAAAATGAGAGAACTGTCATTCCTGCCCAGTCCCAGTGTCTTGTTTGCCACCCAAAACGAGGGTGTGAGGGGGTACGAGTGGCTAGCTCTTAAAAGGCTGGCTTGCCACCCCTGTCTACTATAGGGCTGCATTTTGGCAGTGGCGGCGGTGGCGGGCGGGCTCTTCCTTTGATCGTTTTAAGACAGGGAGGTACTACAATGTTCCACCCACCACCACCCCCCAACCCACACTCTTGTGCCAGAAATAGTTGTGCCTATTGAACTTGGCAGGTGCAGACAGGGGCGCCTTTGAATTTCATTCGTTTCTGATGACAGCGCCTCAAAAAAAGGTGCCCTTTTCTTCCTAAATTCAAAAAAGGAAAACTGGGGATTTAGAAACAGTAGAAAGTGGGAGGGGGCAACATTTCCCAATATTTATCTGTAGGCATTTCTAGTATCCAAGTTCAGCTGGAGAGAAAATCATTTCTGGAGTCAGACACTGGGGACCAGAGCGGTCCTCGCCCTTGAGTCATTAAAACTGGATTCCTCCTCTCTTTCCAAACGGCTGGAGTGGATCCAGGTTTGAACACAAAGATCGGTAACTGCCATGTTGACTTTGGCTTTAAGCACAAAGACTTTCACACTACCTACATTTCCAAAACGTAAATCTCCTGACATTTTAAGGAAGCCTCGGGTAGACGACAGTACATGAGCACTCTGGTTTTAATCAAATTGCAGGCAGGAGGAACTTAAGCCATGCAGTTACAACAAAGCCATCAGGTTTGCCAGCAGTCAACACACACAAATACCCAACAGAGAGCTTGACTACCAGGGCCCGGAGACGGCAGAGAGGATTCCCGCAAGTGATCCCATGGGGAAGTTGACTGGATGCACAATGTAAGGAGAGGGACTGTAGGTCAGGAAGAGATCAACTGCTTTACTCACAGACAGGGATGCGAACTTGAGTCGCAGGACTCTCTGTCGAGTCGGACTTAAGTCACACCGGTGACTCAACTCGGACATGACCCGTTTGTTGTTGTTGTTTTTAATGACTCAGACTTGACTCAAGACTTGGAACCCACCCGCCCCTCCCCTTTTTTCTGGGGACAAAAACATGTTTTCAATAGGGACTCAGACTTGGCCCTTGGCCCCAAAGACTTGGGAGTCAGACTCAGGACTTGGTACCAAAGACTCCGACTCAAGACTTGGGACTGTAAGGCTTGCCACAGGCAGTCCCAGATTCAGTTGGATCTTGGTAGCAGGGTTGCAAAAGCCCTTCCTTTTCCGGGTAGCAGAAAAACAGGGAGGCCATGTGGGGTAGTGGGCAGAGGGATGGACTGGGACCCAGAAGCCTGGGTTCAAATCTCCACTCAGCCATGGAAGCAGACTGCACTAGTAAAGGTAAAGGTTCCCCTTGACATTTAGTCCAGTCGTGTCCGACTAGGGCGCGGTGGTCATCCCCGTCTCCAAGCCGTGGAGCCAGCGTTTGTCCGTAGACAGTTTCCGTGGTCACGTGGCCAGCGCGACTAGACACGGAACGCCGTGATCTTCCCACCAAGGTGGTACCTATTTATCGACTCACATTTTTACATGCTTTCGAATGGCTAGGTGGGCAGGAGCTGGGACGAGCGACGGGCGCTCACTCCATTGCGTGGATTCGATCTTACGACGGCTGGTCTTCTAACCTTGAAGCCCAGAGGCTTCTGTGGTTTAACCCACAACACCACCACGTCCCTAGTGGGTTTTGCAACCCTGCACTAGTAAAACCACATCTTAAATATCTCACACACCTTATGGGGGTCCTTGTAACTCAGATGTGCCTTGACGGCACATAACATATATAGTAGACCATGCCAACCCAAGCGGAAGCCTTGGCCCAGCTTGGCCCAGGATGGCCCGCCTACATTTCAGGTTGTACGGTGATACTGCTGAACATCTTCCCACCCCATGTGTGCTTACTCAAAAGGAACTCAGTGTCTCCTGGGATGTCTCAGGCTCCAGATCCCAGGGTCAGGGTCCGCATAAGGGATAAAGATCGCCCTTTAAAAGGGGGGAGGGGGTGTTAGAGATTCACCGGTCATCAGTCAGGGCTATTTTAGCTCTGGATTCCACAGTTCCTTGTGCTTCTACGATTCCTTACTGCAAACAGCAGGAACAGGGAAAGACCAATCAATATGAAGATCGCTGCGGGAAGGAGTGGAAATCAACAGAGCAAACTGTTCCCTCTCCTCAGTTGTACAACTGAACAGGGTGGAAAAGCAAGCAGGACAAACTGGGGTCTGGCAAGACAAGTAAAGAACAGCCAGGGCGCCTCTCTCCCCATGAGATGCCCAAGTCTGCTTAGGACCTTAAGGCCAGCCTCCCCTCTCAGTCAAACCACCTCTCTCACACACAAACGTGATCAGAAACGGTTCTTCCACTGTTCCAAAGGCAGCTACTCTCCTGCAAGTCCCAGCTGCTTCATTCACCACTGCCCTTGAAGACAGTCTCTCCTCGGGAGGGATCCAGAGCACCACTAAGGTGTAAAGGTTCTCCTGACATCCTGGATGTGGGCCAGAAGGGAAGGGCAGGAAGGATGAGAAAAGAGAAGAACTCTTCTTGAAGCACGGGAAACTTTTCTGGGCTGGGTTGTTTGTAAAGAAAGAATTAAGAGGACTCAGGCCTATGGTAAAATAAAAAGGGAAATTAGATTTCAAATAAAGAAATAGGGGGCAGAAAGCAAAACAAGCAAACAAAACCTCCTCTAGAATTAAAATTATCCCATATTCAGAGAGATCATTCATTTCTTCCTCCTGTTTGAAAGCTACCATTTGATGACAGAAGGCAGAGGAACTGCATTCATACAGAACGAATGGGGTGTAAGAAATGTACGAAGTGTCTGTCTAGTTTGTATTAGGCGACCGGAGGATCTTAGCTCCCAGGATCTGCTTGTTAATGAGTCTCAGCCCCTTTGCCATCAGCCCCTTGGCCCTGAATCTCTAAACTGCGTGGTCTGAGAGCAACTCTCACGGTCATTTGCTCTCCTGAGCTCCTCACCTTCTTTCCAAGACAACCAGATGCTTTTCAAAAGCGTTCCCATAAAACTCTAAGACAGAAAACCCTTCTCCCCACATTTGCCCAACACACTCACAGGTCAAGGGGGTGAGGGTACTTGTCTTTCTCCTTCATGGGCAATACGAAGTACGGGACCCGGTGCGCCGTCCCAGTCTTGTCGGTGTAATATGCACGATGCATTTGGGCAAGCTGTGGGTCAAAAACAAACCAGTCAGCCACGGGTGCAAGACTGGACTTGGCATCATCATCATCATCATTGTACCAGAACATGCAGTTCTACCCAGCCTCCTTCTCTTTTTGGAAGATTCAGGGGGTGAATAGATGTTCCCTCCAACTCAGCACAGGTTCTGTGGGCAGCATGTTGCTCGGAGCAGGAAAATCTAAGAGATCTGGCCAGCCAGGAAGCTCAGTGAAATAGGTCGAGGGGTGAGAGCCTCAGAGTGATCACCAGGAGAAACGGGAGGTTTTTCTCCAGGTGATCATTAGATGACAGATATTGCTTTAATGTATCTGCCCAGAAGGATGGGATAAAAAGCTAACAGACAGGATTGGGGTCCAGGCCACCTGGAAGACGGCAACTCTCCACGTGAGCCCTCCCGGTTTTTTAGATCTTGCACGGAAGGTCCTTCTCGCATTTCCACTCAGTGCCGCTCACGGGCAGGATGTTTTCCGAGGACACGAGAGAGGGCCTGTGCAGTGGCTGTTCCCAGGCTGTGGAACTCCCTTCCACAAGAAGCTAGGCTGGCCCTCTCCAGGCAAAGATTTTTTTTCTCTTCGAGCAAGGATTGAGAGAGAGAGAGGTGTGCGTGTGTTTAATGTTTAAAATTGTCTCGAGTTATGGGTCTAAGTTAGAGGGCTCACAGCAAGAGGGTTAAGCATCTCACTTGCTGCTCCTACTTTCTCCATCAATGGCTTCCAAGCCTCCTTTTCCATTCTTTTTGTTCGTTTTCTTTTTAAGTGACAACTTAATGGCATGAATTTCATTTGCAAGGAATGAACAGTTTGCTCCTAAGCTGGCCAAGGCTCGACCCAACAGCTGCCCTGTCAGCTCAGTGGGGCAGAGACTGCCACCCACCACAGCCTGTATCATTTTTCTGCAGGCTGTCTTTGGAGACGCGGGTGGGGGGGGAGACGTGAGGGCTTTGAAAATATACATATTTTTAAAATATTAGCATTGCTGGCCCCACCTTCTGCATGAGCACTAACAAATAAAATATAGAATTGAACAAACGGTGTTTGTTCTCAATTCATCAATTTTGGTAACCCACTCTTAATTATTTATAGTTTGTTTAACTGTCGTGGAGCCGCTGAATGCTGGAAAACGAGAAAGACTCCTGTCTGAAATCTCAGCTCTCCCTGGGATGGGGCGGATTTAAGCAGCAGTCAGCACAGGAAGGTCTGACCAAAGGCCAGCTCCTGGTGCAAGAAAGCAGGTGATGAGCCCACCACCAGACATGGCCATTTGCGTGCAAACACCCACACCCACCCCACTCCCACACCCCACTGTGCTCCAGATTCAGCCCTTCTGTCACTGTTTTTGAGTTTTCCTCTGCAGCGCCTGGAGCTTCATGCACCCCCCTGCAGAGACAACACGGGCATGGATGTGAGAGCAGGAATGCTCTGCTCATGTGCCTTTGGGCTAGAAGCAGGAGGGCAAAGTGGATGATGGGATTCAGGGAGTCTTTTATTTTACTCTCCTGTACTTAAGGGGCCAGTAGGACGGGCCTGCAGAGCGGCTTGCAAACTACATTTCATGGCAACCCTTTGGATGGAGTCGGTGGAAGCTTATCAGAGGCTCCCCCGAGATTTCTCACAGCACATCAGCTTCCCTGGATAAAGACCTATGCACCCGAACTGATTTTCCCTGGAACAGCTGGGGGTGCTTTTCAAATAGACTCTCAGTGTGCATAGGATGGAGGAAGGGAGTCACAAGCCGGACTGATACTCGCCACCCCAAAATCTGCTCTGTGTTGTCAGGCTGCAATCCCTCACGACACAGGGGAGGTTTTACCGTAGATTTGTAGAGGCTACCAGCACCAACGGTGACTGCTGATGAGTCCAATTTCGGAGGTGCTGCGAATCCACTCCAGATTTTAGTTTGCAGTTTACCGGAGCTTAGATAATGCTGGCAAAGTCCAGGCTAAAACCCAACATAGATTTCACAGCACCTTCAAAAGTGGAGTCACCAGCAGACTGATGAAAATATAGAGGGTGCTCCTGAAGGCAGAAACTTAAGTAACTCTGAATGAGTTTAACAGGCTCTGGTGAGAAAAGGAATCAGCAAATGCTTCTCCCACTAAATAGCCATCTTCCTTCTGAATCAGAGTACTCTCCTTCCCATCATCCTGACACCATCTACTTTCACCCAGCTTTTTGCACTTTTTTCAAAACCTATTCTCACCTATCCATTTCAGGGCCATTTCAAAAAATCCACAGGATCCCTTGGCAATGCTGATCATGAATTACTCCGTTTCAGACTACGGAGGGTGTCTCGGTGCCATGTTTTGCTACCATGTCACCAAAAGCCCCTCCAAGATAGAAAATGAAGTTGCAAGGTTAGGGAGAGAAGATGGGAAACAAAAGGTAAATGGCCAATCGAATCATCTTTGAAAAGACTCCATCTGAGAAACAACTAAGTTGTACATGCTGAAAAATGTGAGAAGACGCCATTAGATGTAACTTGAAGCCCACATCAAATCCAGAAAGGCCTGATTCAATTAAGTTTGCACCACTTTAACTCTCTAAGCAAGTAGACTTCCTGAGTTTAACCTCATCCGCCCTTCAGATCTTACCCCTTCCTTTTTCTTTTCTTTTTTGGGGTGGGTGGGAGGGAGGCAAATCCTTGCCTAATTAAGACATCTCAACATCTCAAAAGCTGCCACAAATTCGTACACATTTTTGGTTGATCCTAGTAAATAAGTGCCTGTCAGTGGATTCAGAAATGCAGTATTAAAATACATGGGAGGGGGGCATTCAAACACGCAGCCCCCTCCACTGCAACACATTAACAAGCAGTCATATCAAGACATATCCTCCAGAAAAAAATTGTACTCCAGATTCTTGTACTCCCAATTCTGATGACTGTGTAAGTTTACCAACAGATGGTAAGCATGCAGTGATGAGATTACGCCGTCCTAGTACAATGTGTCTAGCATAGTTGTTAAAATGCGATAATTAGTTATAACTGGGTGTTGTTGCTGTTGTTATGTGCCACCAAGCTGAAACCAACTTATTCCAACCCTAATAAGGCTTTCAAGGTCAGTGAGCTATTCAAGGAACGGCTTTACCGTTTCCATTCCCCCAGTGAGTTTCCACAGTCGAGTCTATCCACTACACCACACTGAGTATCTCGTAACTGGGTGCCCGTAGCATATTTTCTGAGGTTGGAAAAGTTACTTTTAGACCGCAGCTCCAAGAATAGCCAGCAAGTATGGCCACTATCCATGCTTACTGCTGAATTATGGGAGCTCCAGTCTGAACAGTAAGTTTCTCTCCAAGTTCTGCAACTCTCGAATCCAAGGATCCTTCAAATGTCACCTTACCTGGTGGAACTCCTTTAGTTCTGCTGCACGGTTGAAATCCAGGTTAAAACGGGAATAGGTTGGGGTGTGGAGCCACCTGTCCCAGCCTCTTGCCCTCGCACCCAGCACCAGGCCTGGGTCACGCGAGAAGAGGGTAGGGAACTGCCCCCCTTTGCTATAGGGGCTGTGGCTGGTCTCCATGGCAGCACTTCGGAAATCCTGGAAATATTTCATGGTGGCATTTCCATAGGTGTCTCCAAAGGAAAACGCCACGTTCGGGACATGCCCACGGTACCTGGAGGAAGGGAGGGAGAAAAGAGGAAGGTGTGTGAATTTTGGAAAGAAGAAACCAAGTTAGTTTTAATTATTTTTCACCATCTCAATCGTATTCCCCTCGAGAGTTGTGCAATCACCTCTTTTACCTGCAAAACCCTTATTTTCAGTATGCCAGTTTTCCGGATGAAAAAGTGAAGTCAATGGCTCCTTCTGATATTACTTTTCATCTCTATAACAAAATTGGCAATTTCTATGCCTTGCAAATTGGGTGAGTCACCTGTTCCTTCCTTCAGAACAACCCTGGATATAAAAATATGGCAGAGAAGAATCCTCCTTTTGAAGGCACCCTCCACCTCAGGAGTGATAAAGTCCACTCCTGAGATAAAGAGAAAGAATCTGATGAAATGGTTGTTGTAGGTTTTTCGGGCTGTTTGGCCGTGTTTCGCCAACATCTTCAGAGGACAGGACTTAGAACTCTGTCTGTGTTCTGGTGTAGTGTGTGGGATAGTTGAGTATTTGTAGCTGTGGGATCTCAGCTTTTTGTCCTTTTCAGGAGACTGGGTGTTTCCTGCGATCAGGGTGTTTTTTGTTATGAGTGTTTTGTTGTGATAAGGGGGGAGATGATCTGTCCCTGTGATTGATGAGTGTCATTCGCTAGTCTTTTGTGTGCAGTGATCACCCATCCTTGTAACTGGGTAGAGTTCGTTGACCTTTTTGCAGGCTGTATTTTTCAGTGCTGGGAGTCTGGACAAGCTGGACATAAAATCCTATTTCAAAAGACAGAAGTACAGAAGTAACACCAGCAATCATTATGTTAGACTGCACAGGGAAGCCATTGAAATCCACAAACACCAGCACAGCTTCAACTATCCCACAGAATACACCAGAACACAGACAGAATTCTAGCTCCTGTCCTCTGAAGATGCCAGCCACAGAGACTGTCAAAACGTTGGGAAGAAAAACCTCCAGAACACGGCCAAACAGCCCGAAATAACCTACAACCATCCTCAGATCCCGGCCGTGAAAGCCTTTGAGAACACAAATCTGATGAAAGATGATTAGGGAGACCTGGAAGTTGTTCGACAGCTGTGCTTAGACAGTGGACTCAGCACCAAGAACCCAAAGTCACTGTCTTCCTCAGTCAAGAGGGAGCCAGTCTAATTCTCCTTAAACTCTAAAAACCATTTCTAAATTTGCATCTGTATATACATAGTAGCATCTGTAATTTTAGGCCAGTCAATGCTTTCCTTTGGAGGGATGTGTAGTAAGGGGCCAACCTGCTTGGGAAGGCTGCCGTCTCCCCAGGAATTGGCCAGGAGAGCTGAAAGAAGAAACAGTTGGGTTGGACCCAGAAGGGGAAAATGTCCCTGAAATGTCCAATTTTCATTGCTCGGGTGAGCTGATCCAACTCCAAAGCTATTGCACAGAAGAAAACAAACCCGTCCAGCAATTACTGTCCAAGATTTGCGTGGGAAATTCTTGTTTCTGATGGCTTGGTCTCTACCCAACTCTTGACATTATTCTACTGCCGAACGGGGCTTTCCTGCACGAAGCTGGACGGGGCTGGATTCGATGATCCATAGAGTCCCTTTCGGCTCTGCCAATCTAAGATTATTATTGCTGTTGTTGTTGTTGTTGTTGTGATTATGATGAAGATGATTGTGCCAAGATGCTAACAAAGCTGCCTCGCCCACTAGCCTCACTAAAACTCAGGAAAGGGAAACCAACCTATAATTTAGCTTTCTCTGCTATGACCGTTGCTACGTGACAGGCGTGATTCAGCATCCTTTGGTAGCAGCAAAACAAAAAAACAGTGGTTTTTTTCCCGGAAGCCTATTTCCTGAGCGAAAGCCTCGAGGGATGGCAGCCCACTTGGGGCTGAAAAAGATGGCGCCCCCCCCCCCCCCAAAAACCTGATGTTAAAATGAGGGTGTCAGCCTTCAGAGTCCCACCAAACTCTTTGCGGTTTTCGGCCGTGGGCTTCCCTGCCTCCGGGGGCGGGCTGGACTAGATGACCTTCAGGGTTCCCTGCAATCCTCCAGTCCCGTCTTAGGATCCCTAATTTTAAAACCTTTTTTCAGCAGCAGTTGCCTAAAAGATGAGTTCGGCAAGTCAAGTTTTCCTTCTTCTTTTCCCCCTTAATTTCGAACCCTTCCTTGCTTTCCATTGGCTTGGAAAAGGCCGCGCGGCAAGAGTGCCTCTGGGCATGTGCAGAGGGCCATTCGTGTTCCCTGCCTTTTTTTAAAATAAATAAATCCCCTCCACGCCTCGGCCATCTCAAAGGAAGGGAAAACAGCCCCGAGACGACCCTCCTCCACCATCCACGCCGGCCCCGTCTCTCTCTCTCTCTCTCTCTCTCCCTCACCGATCCTCCCGGCCGCCCCATCGCCTCCAGCCGCCGCCACCCACCCACCGACCCCCCGGCTTCCCCGGCCCCGAAGGCATCCGACCCACCCCGGCATGAGCCCAGGCGGCACATAGACCGCGTTATTCTGGGTTAAAAGGGTCCCGGCGCTCCGCGTGGCCATGGCGGCTGACACTCCGACAACAGGTGGCACGGCCGGCCGGCAGGCTGCTCAGGCGAGGCCGAGGCTTCGGGCCGGGCCTAGTAGGCCGCGGCGGTCACACACCCGTCGTCAGGGCAACCAAGCAAGCCAGAGCGGCGGGGGGAGGGGGAAGAGAGGAGAGCGTCTCGTTTTGCGCAGGCGCAGAGCTGCTCACGTGCCTTTATTTTTTTTCCGTCTTCGCCCCCAGAGCTTGGGAAAGTTACTTTTTTTTTCTTTTTTGGACTACAACTTTCACCCCACCCACAAAAACAACAGGCCTATGTAGGGGGTCGTCGTTTAAACGTGGGGGTGGGTAGGTGGGAGTTGGAGTCCAGGAAAATAAGTTACTTTTTTGGACTAAAATTCCGAGAAGCCTGCCTTCCAGCAAGGATGTTGGCATTGTAGTCCAGGTCGGTTACTTTCCCAAACTCCAATCATACCTTCCTTGTATGAGGGAAAACACACACACGCTGCAAATAAATTCAATAAATAAATAAATTCAAGTAAATAAATAAATAATGTTAGAACTGCAAAGCTGGAAGGGACCCTGTGGATGATTGAGTCCAGGAGGCACTTAGGGGGAATCGAACTCACAACCTCTGGCTCTGCAGCCAAAAAAAAGTACTGAGCTGTCTGTCCATCATCATCTTGGAACTGCAAAAGCTGGAAAGGACCCTAGAGATAATCAAGTCCAGCCCCTGTACAGGAGGCCCAGGGGGATTCGAACTCCCAACCTCTGGCTCCTCAGTCAGGAAAGAAAGAAAGAAAGAAAGAAAGAAAGAAAGAAAGAAAGAAAGAAAGAAAGAAAGAAAGAAAGAAAGAAAGAAAGAAAGAAAGAAGGGGTGAAGGAGAAGACTTTTTGGCATTTTGAGCAAGATGTTTAAATAAAGGATTTAAAGAACCTGCTTCTCAAAGGTGAGACCCCAAGACCAGAACTCCCTCCCCCGTGGCTGCCGTCCATGAACATGTGGGGTCCCATATTGGGGAGCTTCTGTGCCAGGCCACGTTTAGGAAAAATAAGGCCCTCTTAGCTCATCAGTGGGATTTGTTGTTGTTGTTTAGCCGTTTAGTCGTGTCCGACTCTTCGTGACCCCATGGACCAGAGCGCACCAGGCCCTCCTGTCTTCCACTGCCTCCCGGAGTTGGGTCAAATTCATGTTGGTCGCTTCGATGACACGGTCCAACCATCTCGTCCTCTGTCGTCCCCTTCTCCTCTTGCCTTCACACTTTCCCAGCATCAGGGTCTTTTCCAGGGAGTCTTCTCTTCTCATGAGATGGCCAAAGTACTGGAGCCTCAGCTTCAGGATCTGCCCTTCCAGTGAGCACTCGAGGTTGATTTCCTTCAGAACGGATAGGTTTGATCTCCTTGCAGTCCAGGGGACTCTCAAGAGTCTCCTCCAGCACCACAATTCAAAAGCATCAATTCTTCAGCGGTCAGCCTTCTTTATGGTCCAGCTCTTACTTCCATACATCGCTACTGGAAAAACCATAGCTTTGACTATGCGGACCTTTGTCGGCAAGGTGATGTCTCTGCTTTTTAAGATGCTGTCGAGGTTTCTCATGGCTTTCCTCCCAAGAAGCAGGCGACTTTTAATTTCATGGCTGTTGTCACCATCTGCAGTGATCATGGAGCGCAAGAAAGTAAAATCTGTCACTGCCTCCATATCTTCCCCTTCGATTTGCCAGGAGGTGATGGGACCAGTGGCCATGATCTTCGTTTTTTTGATGTTGAGCTTCAGACCATTTTTGGCGCTCTCCTCTTTCACCCTCATTAAGAGGTTCTTTAATTCCTCCTCGCTTTCTGCCATCAGAGTGGTATCATCTGCATATCTGAGGTTATTGATATTTCTTCCGGCAATCTTAATTCTGGCTTGGGATTCATCCAGTCCTGGGATTTACATCCAGGTAAAGAAGGGCACGTATGTAGGTCTACTTAGAGTGCACATGTCTGCTCAGGCGTCAAGTTGAGCTCAACAGGAAGACTTGTTTTTGAACCAAGAGGCTTGTGAATTTGCACTCCAAATCCTGGGTAGCCCTCATTTGTTCAGAGGAAGAGTCTGGACCGTAGATGGAAATTACTTTCCCCCACCCCTCTTTTGATCCCCTTGGCCAACTGACGGTAGACCAGTTATAGGGCTGCAAGTGAGAACTAGGGTTCAAAGGCTGCACTTCTGTGCCATAAACGCATAAGCTGTGGGTTAAAGGCCATTGAACCCAACGGGACTTATTTCTGAATAGCCATGGGGAGAACCATGGTAGTATGAAACTTGTACTGGTAAATCCCAGGGAGCCAACCCCACTGAACGCACAGGCATGTCTTGTTCTCACGGCAGGTCTGGGTGGCTTCCAAAATATCCTATCATTCTGTGGGACCTTCTTCTCAAATAAAAATTTGCACTATATAAAGCATGGCTGGGCTTTTGTTACACGAGACTCAGCCTTCCCCAGGAATTTGTAGTCCACGTGAAAAAAATGTACGTGCATGTCTTAAATCTGGACTCATAATAAATCCATAGTTTAACAAGAGCACTTAACCGACAGCCTTCACTGCAGCAGGCCTGAACAGAGTGATTTCTTATTTTCATTTCAAGTCGGGTCTATCTCCCGACTTGCAAACAGTAAGTACTACTACAAACAATAACTTTTTAAAAAAACACACACACAAAACAGGGATGCTAAGCAACATGAAAAGCAGCTAAAGCCATTATAGCAGAAAACCTGTAGAACATACACGAAACACAAATAACCCCCCGCCCACTTAAAAGTAAGAAGGAACAAAGCAAAACTGACCTGTGGGTGAGTATGGACACCATCATGCTGTCAAAGATTTTCTAGTCCTCCCCCCCCCCCCCCCCCCCCGTGAGACTTAGATAATAGGAATAACTCCGTCAGCATTGGGATCGAGAAGGAAAAAGCCGGCATACAATGGCTGGCATTTCTTTTTTTTCAAGGCTGAACACATTATCAGCTGCTGATACTTTTCTGAAACTGGGGTGGGCTGAACTGGTCCACATGTTAAGTTCTGATCAAAGCAGAGTGCCATCGAGCCATTCATTCCCATTTCTCAGGGTCACATTTTAAATTTGTTTGTATATTTATTGATCTTTGCCTTCCTAGTGCCTGTCAATGTTAAAAGATGCCTCCTTATTCATTGTTCATAGTTTTAAATATCATCTTTTAAAGATGTGAAAACCGCCCCTTGTAGACTCATTGTTTTGCATTTTAAATATTGTCTTTCGTTGTTTGTAAGCCGCCTTGGGTCCATTTCAAGGAGAAAGGCGGGGTAGAAATATTTTAAATAAATAAATAAAATGATGAATTGATGCAACCTGGAATCACATGTGCTTTTTCTGCTGCAGCATCACACTGCTGACTCATGTTTCACCTGTGGTCTATAAAGAAACCTACCCATATATCCTTTTCACGTATACTTATGTCAATCCAGATTTAACCCCTCCACATCTCAGTACTTGAACTTTTTTGTTGGTTGGTTGGTTGGTTGGTTCGTTCGTTTGTTTTGGATCAGATCTCCATTTTACTGAAGCCAGCTTGAATCCTCATTTGGTCTTTTGAGGTATTAACTGCTCCTCCCAGTTGGGTGTCATGTGAAGACCATCCCTTCTCCTCCTTCATCCACATCATATATAAAGATGCTGAAAAACCCCAGGGCCAGGACCAAATGCCACAGTAGGCCACCTGTACCTTCTTTCCAGGCAACCATTGCTGATTTTCTCTGGGATACATCCCGTCCATCAGCTACACATCTCCTTAATAGTAGCAGCATCTAGTTCAGTGGTCCCCAGGTGTTCTTGGACCACAACTCCCAGAAATCCTGGCCTGCACAGCTAGGGGTGAAGGCTTCTGGGAGTTTGAGTCCAAGAACATCTGGAAACTACTGATGCAGCCCATGTGTTACCAGCTTGGCCCCAAAAACTTTGTAGCCTTGCTGAAATCAAAATACACAACACCCACAGCATTTTCCTCCTCTGTGTTGCTTGTGAATCTACAAAATAAAAGATGAGATTAGTCTGGCGTATTTTAGCACCCCATGATACATCTTGGAAATCACAGTGTTCCTTTCTAAGTCCTCACAGATGGTTTAGCAATCATCTTCTGAAACTTTTGCTAGTATGGATGTCAACCTGACCAGTCTGTATTTGTCCGGCGCCGCATCTTCTCTGTTTTTGAAAATGAGGACAACGTCTGCTCGCCTCCAATCTTCAGTGAAATTTTGTGTTCTCCAAGGATTCTCATATACGAAATAGATGGCATTGTTCACTGTTTACCAAAATATTATGGTTGAATACATTGAAGGGCAGAAATGATATGTAACAGAACAAAGCGAACAGATCGTGGGGATTTGAAGAACACCTGTCATTTGTGTGTATGTGGTTAGAGCTTTTATTTTTCACAGTTTTCATGGGGTGGATTGATCTCATTTTGTCAGATTGTAGAAGTTTGGTAGCACACGCGCCTTGTTTTGATCAACACAACATACTGAGCAGTAGGAATAAATGCATGCACCATGGGTGTTCTGCCTTCGTGCAACCACCAGCGTAGATACTAAAGCCCTTTTGACTGCAATTTCTTGTGGACAGCAAAGCACGACCAGTTTTCAGTCTGCAAACCTCTTGAGGCAGCTGGTTGTTTTTCCCTTCCTCGTGGCAAAGAAGGGTCTGAATTTTGTGTGCTGCCGGCACGTCTGTAAGGAGCTGCTGAGTCTTCGGAGCATCATTAATGCCTCTTTAAATCATAACAATGATCCCCGCCCTCCAGTCTGGCCCATTGTCTGGCACCATGTTTCAGGCCAATTAATTACCCTACAGAAGCTTTCTGGGCGTTCTGAGCTGAGCTGTTCGCTATGGTGATAGGGAGGGCACATGGAGGTGCCACTTGCATGCCAGGCGAACACACAGCCTCCTGCTCCTCTTCAGTGCCTCCGCTTCAGCAAGGCAGAAAGGATCCCCGAGGGAGGCAACACAGAGAGAGACAAGATGACACACACACACACCCCAGCCTGGGCAAAAGCCTTTCCTAAGGGCCAGAGGATCTTGGGCCCGGGTGCAAGAGGAGCGATGGCTGCAAAGCAAAAATTCTCTCCCTTACTGTGAAAGGGGGGTGGCGGTGGCTTAGCGATCTGGAAACGAAAGCCAAAGCAGTGACTTATTCATCTGACAGGCTTTGGAAATTTTACTTCTTTGGACGGCAGCTCCCAGAAACCCCAGACAGCATAATTCAGAGGGTTTGGGTTTTTTTTTTTTTTTTCCTTGCCTGATGTCTGAATCCCACTCTTACAGCTAGTGCATGTATCAGTTAAAGCGTACATCCAGGACTCCGGTGACTTGGGTTCAAATCCCCAATCACCCATGAAGTTCACGGGGTGATGGGAGGCTCGACCTGGCTTGCAGGGTTGTTCTGACAATAAAGAGCAGGACTGCACGACCAGGCACACCATCTGAATTTCACAGGAGTCCAGGGGGCATATGAAAAGTAACAAACTGTCCTCGTCATCGCCATCGTTTTTATCTCTTTAGGTCCCACAGATTCCCTCTGCACCAAGGAGCTAGCTGTCAAAAGCCTGAGATCTATACCGTGGAGCAGAGGTATATGTGTGTGTGTGGGGGGGGGGTGTTAGTGGAGCCCTGGGTGCCTCACAGCCTGTTTCGGCCTCTCCCAAGTCAGGGCTGTCTAACATGCTGGACTACTAACTCCATTTTCCCCCACCAGCTTGGACAGGTTGGGGAAGGCTCTTTTGTAAGGATATGCAAGGAGGCAATAAACCCACCCGCAGGCACTTTGATAATAACTAATAACATCGAGTCTATGGTGTACTAGTAGATTTTGGACTGTGGGCCTCCCGTGGTGACACTCCCCATAGGAAACCAGCTACGGAAAGTATGAAAAATTGGGCTTCTGTGTTGATTCATACCTACAAACCAGTTCTAGGCCTTTTCATCTTCAACAGGAGCAGACCTTTTGTAAAGGCAATGGATCCTAATGACTTATTTATGGCTGGGTTAATCAACCTCCCCACCAGCAGCTGAGAGAGAGAGACAGCTAAGCTCAGAAGGAACCGGAGGCACTGAGAAGGTGTGGGTGGCACAGAGTGGGTAGGTGGGCATCCGGAGCTTGGAAGCCTTATGTTTTTGGTCTCCCCCTACCAGACTCCCACAGCCAGCCACGCTGGGTACCGTCTGGATTCTGGTAAGGACTGTGTCCGAGTGTTGCAACTTCCCCCAGACGTCCTTACCTCAGAAAACAGAGGAGAAGGGGCATTTAAGCGTTTAAATCTGGCCGAGCTGACCTAAAAAGAGGGGGACAACTTTTAGGAAAGGGTGGCCGGTGAAAGAAGAGAAGAGAGGAGAAGAAAAGAAAAGAAAAGAAAAGAAGAACTGCTTTCCAGCTGTTATCTTGCTGGGTCATCAAATGGATCAGGTAGCCATAAAATATTTATTGACAGAAAACGGCTCTTCTGTTTTCCTTCCATGTCAGCAGCTTCCGTCCTGAGCTCCAGCAAAACAGCCTGGGATTCAGGACAGAGAAGGGGGGGGGGGGGGCTTTCGTGGTTTTTGTGACAGGCACGTGGCTCCGTGGCAGCTGTTTGGAAAGACAGGCTTCGAAGCCACCGGGGGGGGGGGGGGGGAATTCTGGTGCAGAACCGACATCGAACAGGGCCAAGTCATGTCTCCGAATTTCAGCCACCTCAGGACGAAAGCAAAAGACAGCTGTTTCGGTTTCCCAGTGCAAGTCAAATGCATTGACTTCACAAATCTGCAAATTAATTTGGAGGCAGGACACACATGGTATTGGATGAGGCTCAGATCCCTCCAGATTGAATCAGGATACAACTGTTTACTTCAGTGGAGCGTGTGCAGCAGAAATCTTCAGTGGATTATAATGGTAATTACATGCTGTTGAGTCAATTCTGATTTATGGCAGCCCTTGCCAGGGTTTTCCAGGTAGAGAATACTCAAAAGCTGTTTTCCGTTCCCTTCTTCAGGGGGGCATCCTGAGCAGCTTGCCCAAGGCTACCCAGGTAATTGGCTTTTCTCCCAGGAGGCACAGTGGGGAATCGAACTCCCGAATTCTGGCTTGGCAGCCAGATGTGCAAATGTTTAATTTCAAAAGCTTGGCCATGGACTAGGGAGAGGGTGGTAAGCAGCAGCAGCAGGTTGAAGCTGCCATGGTGAGCGGTAAGCGCCAAAGCAGGACTGAATGTGGCAGAGCAGTGATACGGTGTAGGAAAAGCCGGCCAACCTCGGCTGAAAAGTCTCCAGCGAAGGAAAATCTGCTACCTTCCCTGCCTCAGAAAGTGGTGGGCTGTCTTTCACCGGTGGTTTCTCAAGAACCTTAGCCATTGATTTCCTCTTTGGCGGGGTTTGGACTCCAAGCCACGTGGGTTCCCTTCCCACTCGACCGTTCTATGATTCTGTAATTCTGGGCCAACGTTCAAGCGCCGGAACAGGCCATGCAGGTGGTCTGCCTGGTGAGCCGGAGGGCCCCAAACGGAGGAACTGACCCTGCCCCGAGTGACCTGTATGGAGAACTAGGCAGGTCCTTCAGGTCAGCCCATTAGTCTGCAGATCAGTCTACAGGTTTGTGGGGAGCCCGTGCAAAAGCCTCCTCGTGAAAGTATGGCAAAATAGTGGGAAATGAAAGCAACAGAACAATAAAATAATTGTGTGCCATCAAGTTAGTGATGGTGACCCTTTCCAAGGTTTTCTAGGCAGAGAATACTCAGAAGTGCTTTACCCTTCCCTTCCTCTAGGGGCAACCTTGGGACTTTGCAGCTTGCCCAAGGCCACCCAGGCTGGCTCTACTCACAGGTGGCCACAGTGGGGGGATTCGAACTCCCAACCGCAGCCAGATTCTTAAACCATTGAGCCATCCAGCCAGCTCTTTTCTAAGTGTAGAGTCTGCAGAAGGGGTTCACCTTTCCTTTCTTCTGGGGTTACTCTAAGATTGTGCAGCTTGCCCAAGGCCACACAGGCTGTCTCTTCTCCCTGGAGGCCCAGTGGGGGAATTGAACTCCCGGCTTCTAGCTCTGCAGCCAGACATCTAAACCACTGAGCTATCCAGCCAGCAATCCTGTGCCATCACGTCAGCTCTGACTTAAGGTGAACGTTTCGGGGTTTTCCAGGCAGAGAATACTCAGAAGTGGTGACCTGTTCCCTTCTTCTAGGGGCGCCCTGGGACCCCCGTGTAGCTTGCCCAAGGCCACTCATGATTAGGTGGGAGTTTCTCTAAAGAGCGCCGGGTTGCTCAGCTCTGATCTGTGTTCTTTATTGGGGTGGGTTGGGAACTTCTACACATTCCCGCATGATGTTATCATGTAACCTAACCATCATGGACCAGGTAGAGACTACTGGTCCTATTCTCCCCAGCAAGCACAGTGTACCAGCGGGGATGATGTGAACTGTAGTCCCTTTCACAGGGCACCAGTTGTACGCCATGACATCCACACCTTTCTTCCTGTCCTATCCCAGGACTCGGACGTGTGCAAAGAAAAAACGGTTAGAGAAGGGAGATGAACCGTGAGGTGAATCCAGTTTTACAGGCTGTGCCAATGCATGGAACAAACTCTGAGCACCAAGAAAAACATCTATATTGTTTGCTAGCTCACCAACCCCCTGAATTAAGAACCAAGAATATAAATATTTTAGAGAAGCATATTAAAAAAAAAAATTCTTTGCTGCTTGGAACGACACAGCCACTTCATTTCTCCTGCCTGATTAAAACTGCAACACAAATGGATGGAGGGTGTTTTGAGAGTTTTTGCTCCGGCAGCGAAACAGGAAGATAAAATAATGTCTTATGGGGAGAACAGCTTCATCGGAGGCTATATTGCGAGGGAGTGAAAAATGAAGTTGCATTTCTGCCTCCACAGCACAATTGATTTTTACATCAGGTGCCCCTGCAAACTGCACTTTTTCATCATGCCAGAATAATTTTTTATTATTATTATTATTATTATTATTATTATTATTATTATTATTATTATTATTATTATTATTATTATTATTATTATTATTATTATTATTATTATTATTATTATTAAACTCTAGTAGCTCGTTTTGCTTTCCTCCTCAGGGAGTATTGCTGCATGGTTTGAAAAAGGCATCCTCGGGGAAAAAATGATTTGGCAAGAATTGTGTCTCATTAATCGTTCAGTGTCTGTCACAGTAAACACTGTGGTGTGCCTTTGGGGTATGACTCTATGAAACGGGGTAGAGCGCGGACAGTCAATTTTCATTCCCCATTCATCCCATCTCTCTTCATTATACTACTTTATTCCACCGCTGAGCGCATGATGGCTTTACAACCATGATAAATACGAAGGTGGCTTTTATCTGGCCCAGACAGACTCTTACGAATGTTGTTACTTCAGCCACCACTCCTCAAGGCTGGACCACAGCCATGCCATTTACGAGGGGCTGTCGTTGAAGTATGTTCAGAAACTCCCTCTTCTAGAGCAGAATGTGGCCACCCACCACTGCGAAAGAGAGGGCAGGTCCCTGAGTGGATCATCATAGACTCATAGAATAATAGTAAAATAATAGAGTCGGGAGGGGCCTTTAAGGCCATCTAGTCCAACCCCCTGCACAAGGCAAGAATCCAAGTCAAAGCAGATCTGACAGAAGGTTGTCCAATATTTTCTTGAATGCCTCCAGAGCTGGAGCGCTCACCACCTCCAAAGGCAATTGTTTCCATTGTCGTACTGCTCTAACAGTTAAGACATTTTTCCTGATATTCAACCGAAATCTGGCTTCCTGTCACTTGAGCCCATTGTTGCATGTCTTGCACTCTGGGATGATCACGAGCAGATCCTACCCCTCCTCTGTAGGACAGCCTTTCAGGTATTTGAAGATTGCTATACTATCTCCCCTCCATCTTCTTTTCTCAAGGCTAAATATGCCCAGTTCCTTCAGTCTTTCCTCCTAGGTCTTGGTTTAAGAAGTTTTCCTTGATATTTAACCAAAATCTGGTTTCCTGTAACTTGAGCCCGTTGTTATGCGTCCTGCACTCTGGTGGAGCCTCTTATATCTTTTGGGACACTCTTCAAGGTGTCCAATTGGCAGCCCCAATCCAATTGCATATTCTTAAAATCCTATTGAATTCAATGAGTTTTACAGACTTGGAAGTTTGCTTGGGAGAAAGCCAGCCTGAGTTCAGTGAGGCTTTCATCTGAGTAAAAAATGTACAGGATTGGGCTCTTCGCCAACCTATGAATTGTTGCACAGCTGGGATGCAACAAAATTAATTCTACAGATATTTATATTTACGTGCCTGCTTTTTCTCGGGTGAACTCAAGGTGGTGTGCGTGGCTCTCCCTCTCTGTTTATCCTCCAGGGAGGTAATTCAGGCTGAGAGTGCGTGCCTGGCCCCGAATCACCCAGTCACCTCGCTGGCTGAATGGGAGTTTGAACCCAGGACTTCAAAGTTGCAATTCAACACGTGTTCATTTTCTAAATTCTAGAAGTACTCATCGCTTCTTGTTCTTCACAGATTTTTTAAACTTTATAGCCTGTCTTTCATTGATAAGAGGGGCATACCTGGGGAACAACGGACCCTTCAGGTAATACTGGAGCACCCCTCCCATCATCCCCCCCACCCCACTATTGGCGATGCTATTGAGGGTTGGTGGAGCTTCCTGTCTAGCTCCTTTCTAGAGCCCCCCTCTGAGGGTGCAGTGCTTGGATTACACGGCACAGCCCCCTGGGAAAGGCTCGGCTTTCAAGAGTCAGCTGCAGAACTGGCAGCTTCATCTGTTTGTAATAAAACCCAAGGGGAACTAGTTACCCAGTTCCAGGCGAGGCAGTGGAAGAGCATTTGATGCTTAGCTGTGACCTAGTTAGGGTTACCTTTCCAAGTGCCTGTAAGCAGATCAGTTTTGCTCTTTCACTATGTCCTGTTTTTACTCTCTTTAGATTCACCAGAAGGCAGGGGTTCAAAGGACCCTGGGATAACGTGACCAGAGAGGGTCACGGAGTTGGAAGGTGCTAGAAGAAACGATGCAGTGTTGGTCTTCCAAAACCTGGCACTTTCCGGACAGTTTTGACTGTGATGCACATGATCCTCAGCCAGCAAGGCTCACACTGAGGGGCTGATGGGTGATGTGGTCCGACGGTACTTCAATTCATATTCTCCGGCACAACAGTCATGGAATTAAGAGATTATGGGGTTCTAAACCAGCCCACTCCAAATCCATCATCTGCTGGTTGGAGAGCTGACCTGTCCATCCTTCAGCCTCTGCAGTTTAGACCATGGGTACAGAAAGCAGGGGTCCTGGAGAACAAGATATTTGAATTTCACGGCTGTTTAACCTCTTCTTAGCCTCTACATTTTCCCCCTTCTCATTAATGTGGTTAGAGTCCTGTCTACTAGGGTGTGGGGTGATTTTCTTAAATATAGCTATTTCCAGAAGGAAAGCTCTGGCTGGTTATGGCCACAGGAAGGGCAAAGCATCTTATGTGAACTGGGTTGACTGATTATGGCGGAAGATCTTTTGTGAATTGGAAATGATAATGAGCCAAAACCACTGTTCTCTTGCCAACCTGAGCCTTTTACAAGTGAGAAGGAAGGCTTTGTATGGTGTCCAGAACTGGACACAGGACGCGAGGCCTAACCAGTGCTGAATAGGGGAGAACTAGCACCCCATGGGATTTGGAGACTCTACTTCTGTTCATGCAGCTTAAAATCACATTGGCCTTTTTTGTAGCCACATCACATGGTTGGCTCATACTCAGCTTTTCATATTATCATATTATCTCCCCTCAGTCTTCTTTTCTCAAGGCTAAACATGCCCAGTTCTTTCAGTCTTTCCTCATAAGGCTTGGTTTCTAGTCCCCCGATCGTCCTTGTTGCTCTTCTCTGAACTTGTTCCAATGTCAGCATCCTTCTTGAAGTGCGATGTCCAGAACTGGACACAGGACTCAAAGTGAGGCCCAGACAGTGCCAAATAGAGGGGAATGGGTACCTCACGGGATTTATACAAACCTTATGCGGACACCAATAAAATTCTGGCTAAGAATATCCTCAAGCTGAGGATGGGACCCAAATTAATATGCTGAAATGATAAGATGTGGGTTTGAAGATAATTGTCATGTGCTGTCTGTATTTTAATCTAGTTATGTGCTTGAACACCAGTTTTGGTGGACAGGTGGAATGTGAATTATCTATCTGTCTGTCTGTCTGTCTGCCTCCCCTTCAATTTCTGTAGCCTGCTGGTAATGGCAAAGCAGTGTATTAATAATTCACTATGGAACAAACTCTTTGAGCTAGAAAGCAACATGAACATAACAGTGTGATGGACAGTAAATTCTCTGTTCTCCTGAAAGCTTCCTAGCCAATTCCAACAGGGAAAAGCCACTGCCGGTCAAGTGCAAAAGACACAGAGAAAGAGAGAGAGAGAGACTTGTGCAATCTACCAATTTAACAGCTAGGCACGGTTTCAACGTGGCTGAGCTGGAAAGAGAACCAGTAAAGGCTGGGCTGAGAAACATTGAAGGCTTGGATAGAAAAGAAGCCCGTTGGGGCTTGGACTTCAATGAAGCTAGACAGGGCTTGGCTTGGGATCAGCGGAGACAATGAACTTAAGAGATGGAGGAAAAAACGATGAAACTTTAATTAAAAAGGCAATTAAGCAGAAAGCATAACATAACTGAAACCTTACCGCCCTTTTGCTCATTGGGAGCCCATGAAGAACAGCAGCCGCTGCATGGCACCTGGTGGGATTTCAGCCTTTGCTGAGACTCTGCAGTGACCAGAGCACACCTAGCCTTTATATACCTGTTCATGGTGTAGCACGGAAGTGGACCTGTTCATGAACTGCTGGATAGCTCAGTGGTTTAGGCATCGGAGCCCGAGGTTGGGAGTTCGATTCCCCCCCGGGGCCTCCTTGACAGGGGCTGGACTGGATGATCCACCGGGTCCCTTCCAGCTCGGCAGTTCTCAGATGATTATCAAGCACACTTCTGTTTGGCCAACTTTTTGGATGCTTACATTTCCCTACAAAGAGCGCAGAGCAGCTCACTGGTGAGCACAATGAGAAGAGAACCGGACACCAAAGAATAGCCGAGTTGGGCATTATAGGATAAGCACTTGTGTACTTCTCGTCACCCTCTAACACCTCACGCCAGCAGACGTGAGGTAAACAATTCACACCTTCCCAGGTGAACTCCAGCCCGACAGCCAAGCAAGGCTGGCTTCTACTAGTTTCTACTAGTAGAAACTAGTTTCTACTAGCATCTCATGCCTTCTCATGTAACCTATGGTAACCATGGGTGTTTTTCAGTATCTAATAATAACAGAAATAATAATTGTGTGCTGACATAGGAATTTTTTTCCAGTGTTTTTTCCTCAGGCTGGGTGAACGTTTGTTCGTTCGTTCATCTCTTCATTCATTCATTCACAATATTTTACCTACTTTCTCCTTTAAAAGGACACATGGCGGCTTACATCATTTGAAACACAATATTTAAAAGCTAGAAACAGTAAGTATGCAAATATTTAAAAGGATCAAACAAATACCACACCAGAAGAAATGAAACAAAGACAGTAAACAAAAACATATTCAAAGCAGGAAAGTACAACACTGCATTTACCAAACCCGCTCAGGCAGCAAGTCGTTTACAGGAAAGCTCGCCTGAAGAGAGAGGTCTTGGCCTGCTTGCGGAAGGATAGCAAAGATGGGGCCAGACTGGTTTCCGGTGGAAGGGAGTTCCAAAGTCTGGGAGCAGCCACAGAGAAGGCCTTCTCCCGTGTCCTCGCCAGATGCACCTGTGAACAACCAAAAAGTGGTCACAAAAGTAGGCAATCTTTTTGCAAGGCACCATTTTTTTAGTAAGTGGATGGTTGTTGAAGTCTCTGTACTTGGCGATGCACTGAGCCAGCAATCAATCAATCAATGTAGGCATCCTTCAGTCTCGAGAGACTATGGTCACGTGCTCTGAATAGAGGACTTGGAACAATGTCTGGTGTGGCTGAGAAGGCCAATTCGAGAGTGACCATCCCTTCCACACGGAAGACAAATGCAGTGGTGCCTCGACTTACGAATGTCCCTACTTACAACCATTTCGAGTTGCGACCAGCTCTGGCCGCAAAATTTTGCTTCGACTTGCGACCGGAGCTTCCACTTACGAACAGAAAAAGGCAGGGGGAAAAGGCGGGAAATTCAAATTGCTATCTGTAGGTGGCGAAGAGGCTGCTTTTTCCGTAGCTCTTTCGCTCCAGCAGTTAGAGAGTATGCGATTGGAGGAGGCTGCCTGGTATTTATTTTATTTATTTATTTATTTATTACATTTATAGCCCACCCATCTAGTCATATAGACTACTCTGGGCGGGTAACAACATATCATGTAATAATTTAAAACAATTTAACAATTTAAAAATCATAACAATATATTACTAAATAAATTACTGGTAAGGTAAGGTGCTGTTTTCTGCTTTTTAAAAACTGTTCTGGGTGTTTTTGCAGCGTGGTTTTGAGCTGGGGGGTTATGTTTCTGTGCTGTGATGGGTCTTGGGGGGTTTGTTGGTTTCCCCCCCATTTCCGATGGGTCTTGGGGGGGTTTGGTTGCTTTTTTGGGTTTTTTTCCCCATTTCCGATGGGTCTTGGGGGTTTGTTTTTTGGTTCCCCCCCCATTTCCGATGGGTCTTGGGGGGATTGGTTGTTTTTTGGCTTTTCCCCCCATTTCCGATGGGTCCTGCATGCTTCCCTTGCTTTTTCCTTTGTTTTCTTTGCATTTCCGACCTGCCCCCTTTGTTCTCTGTGCATTTCTGATCTGCTCCGTTTGTTTTCTGTGCATTTCCAATGGGTCTTGCGTGCTTGATTGCTTTTCTCTTTTCCCCCCCTTCGGCCGGAAGGGATTAATCGCGTTTCCAATGAGTCTTGCAGTGATTTTTTTTTTTTTTTGGTGATTTTTTTCTTTGGCCAGAACGGATTAATTGCATTTCAATGCATTCCTATGGGAAATGGTGCTTTGACTTACGACCATTTCGAGTTACATCCATGTTCTGGAACGGATTATGGTCGTAAGTGGAGGCACCACTGTACAATCTGTCCCCTGTCCAGCTCCCTGATTTGGCTGCTTTTGGGACTGCCTCTTTGCCTCGGCCTGTAGGACAAGGGTCTCTTCAAATTGGGAGAGGCCGTGAAGCACCGCCTGCCTCCAGGCTGAAAGCTCAGAGGTCAAGGTTTCCCATCTGTGGAGGTCCATTCCTAAGGCCTTCAGATCCCTCTTGCAGATCTCTTTGTATCGCAGCTGTGGTCTCCCTCTGGGGCGATTTCCCTGCACTAATTCCCCATGTTGTTGTTTAGTCGTTAAGTCGTGTCCGACTCTTCGTGACCCCATGGACCAGAGCACGCCAGGCCCTCCTGTCTTCCACTGCCTCCCGGAGTTGGGTCAAATTCATGTTGGTCGCTTCGATGACCCTGTCCAACCATCTCGTCCTCTGTCGCCCCCTTCTCCTCTTGCCTTCACACTTTCCCAACATCAGGGTCTTTTCCAGGGAGTTTGAAAGAGCGACTGTCTCCGTTTTCTTATCTATATATTTCTGGGCAAAAGTTACACACCAGCACAGCTCTGTAGAACAGGATTTACTCTCTTTAGGTTTGCTGGGTGACAACAGGATCTTAATGGAGACAGAACAGGCTTTATCACAGCAGGGTTCAGTTTTCACGGACTATGAATTTAGAAAACAGACAGGAAGAAGAAGGGAGGGGAGGGGCTCCTGACGACCTCCTGCCCAGGTGACCACATACCTTTACCTCCTGCAAACTGTCAGGGGAAGGGAAAGACTCACCTCCAAGAATCCCAATGGAAAGGATGTTTTTGTCCAGACGAAATTGCCACGGAAAGCACTGTTCATCATTTAATTTCTAAGTGATCTCGTGCGCACAGTAACATTTCAGCCAATTGCACACAGTCACCAGCATGGGGTGGGAGGCAATACATGACACCGAATGGGAATGCAGGCACTCTATGCAAAGCAGATAAATTATGAGACAAAAAGTGCATGTGGAGAAGAAGAATCCCGTTAGGGTTTTATTATTCGCCCATGCAGTGGCACCTTCTGGGGCTCTTTGCAAAAGGCTGGGTTTTTGGAGTGGCACCAAAGAATCCTGAGCCGCCTTCCCCACCCGGAGGTCCCACCGTGGCTGTGGATGATGGGAGCAAAATAGAAATATTTGAATCAAAGAATCATGGAGTTGGAAGGGGCCTATAGGCCATGGAGTCCAAACCCCCTGCTCAAGGCAGGAATCCAAGTCCAAGCAGATCTGACAGAGGGCTGACCCATTTTCTCTTGAAGGCCTCCAGCATTTTGAAAGCTTTTGAAAGGCTATCCTTCAGAGGAGGGGCAGGATCTGTTCTCGATCCTCCCAGAGTGCAAGACATGCAATAATGGGCTCAAGTTATAGGAAGCCAAATTTCGGTTGAAGATCAGGAAAAACTTACTAACTGTTAGAGCAGTACAACAATGGAACCCACGACTTCAAGAGTCAGTGAGCGCTCCAACACCGGAGGCATTCAAGAGAAATTTTAGACAATCCCCTGGCAGATTTCTTTTGATTTGGATTCCTGCCTTGAGCGGGGGGTTGGACTTGATGGCCTTATAGGCCCCCTTCGAAATTCATGATTCTATTTTACACATTGTGGCTTCTTTTGCTTGTAGGTAAGACTGTTCTTGTTATCTGCCGTCAAGTTGGAACCTACCTATAGCGACCCTGATAGGGCTTTCAAGGTAAGTGAGATGTTTAAGGAGTGGTTTTATCCGTTCCACTCCCCCAGTGAGTTTCCATGGCTCAGTGGAGATTCACACCCAGGCCTCCTGGGTCCATCTCTCTGTCCACCACACCATAAGATTAGGAGAATTTTTTAAAAACAATGTTGTCCCAATGTGTTGTCCAGTTGCTTCCCACTTATAACGACCCCCCAACTCGGTTTCTCAGGTATGTGCCATGTTCAGGCAGTGGGTTTTATCATTGCCCCCCTGCAATGCATTTCCACAGCCAAGTCATGATTTGAACCCAGGCCATCCAAAGGCTAGTTTGAGACTCAAACTGCTACACCACCTTGGGCTTTGATTTTTAAAAAAAATGTTATGAAGAAGCAAGTCAGTAGGGCTTTGAAGAGATATCCCAAGAGGCTAATTTGTTTTGCAAAGTGCATTCCCGCACAGGTGAGCCCACAAATGGAGACCGGGGGGGGGGGATGATTTTGTATCCCGTTTTGGCTTTGAGTGAAGGGCTGCGTGCTGTGCACACCTTTTCTGGAACACTCCCCTGCGTGTCATTGCAAATCACTTCTAGAAAGCACTTCCTGGACTAGCCTCAAATCATTTTGGCTCGAATGAGGTACTTAGGCCTGATACTCGTGGGCATGGCAGGCGACGGTGGAAGCAACCAATACGCTGGGGCAAGCCGCACTTGCTCCCCGCTGGGATGTCAATAGAAAGAGCGAGGCAATGAGGTAGAGGAGCTGCAGGATGTGCCACGGAGGACTGGAGTGACATCGACAGCTCCGGGTGGCTCCGGCGCTCGCTTCCCTAATGAGTCTGCGAGCATTTCTGAAGGGCTTCCCGGCTTGCAGAGAGGCAGGTGTTCCCCTCCTCAGACATGCCGATTATCCCAGGGTGCAGGAGGGGCATGGACCCGTCTAGGTCCCTAACGTGGAAAATTAGAGGTGGCCCGTCTCTCCCGTCCCCAGCTGGGCCTTCGTAACATGCATTTGAGTCCTTTTGGAGGAGAAAGAAAGGCGGGGTAAAAATATATTAAATAAATAAATGCATCATAAATTTGTATAATATCAGCAGATTTACCCACCTTGTTCACTACAGGAGTTGAAGTCTGGCTAATAATTTTTCCATGCTCTGAGCATGACAGTATCCCAGAGAGCCACTGAGTACATAAGATGCTGCCACATCCTGAGCTTGGAAAAAAGGTGTGTGTGTGTTTTTTTGGACTTTAGCTCCCAGAATCCAGGAAAACAGTATTGTGTAGTGGTTAGAGCGCTGGATTTAGGCTCAGGAAACCTGAGTTCAGCTCAGCGTTAACACAGAAAAGTCCTTGTATCCAGGTCCTACTTCTGAGCCTTCCAGGGGCATCCGGCCAGCTGCTCAGGTGAGCAGAATTACAGCAAGGGAGGTTACCTTTGACTGCCACACCCATATCCCCCAGCTCTCATGCCTAATGGCTCTAATTGGGGGGGGGGATTCTGGATGTCGTAGTCCAGAAGGTAGCTCTCCCAGGATGCTGAAACAGATGGGCAGGAAGGGTCCAACAGCAGAGCCTTCTTTACTGTGGCCCCAAACGCCTCAGAAAGCAATGTGCGGTCTTTCCCAGAGGTCTCCAGAAATCCAAAGCTATGGGGTGAAGGTGAGGGTGGCAATTTGGGTCTTCTAGCACAGTAAGCCAAGGGAGGAAGGTGACAGATGAGCTTTGCAGCTAGAAAAGGAGCTGGCTTAAGCAGTAAAGCAGGTGTGATTGTCCTCTAATGGCTTCCACCGCTTCTGAAGCTGCAACTCCGGATCACTGTTTTTATCACTTTCTAATTATGAATTACTAAAAACTAAGATCATGGCCACGGGCCCCATCACCTCCTGGCAAATAGAAGGGGAAGATATGGAGGCAGTGACAGATTTTACTTTCCTGGGCTCCATGATCACTGCAGATGGTGACAGCAGCCACGATATTAAAAGACGCCTGCTTCTTGGGAGGAAAGCGATGAGAAACCTAGACAGCATCTTAAAAAGCAGAGACCTCACCTTGCCGACAAAGGTCCGCATAGTCAAAGCGATGGTTTTTCCAGTAGTGATATATGGAAGTGAAGAGACCCTTGTCCAGCAGACCGAGGCAAAGAGGCAGTCACGGAAGCAGCAAAATCAGGGAGCTGGACAGGGGACAGATTGTATTTGTCTTCAGTGTGGAAGGGATTGTCACTCTCGAATTGGCCTTCTCAGCCACACTAGACGCTGTTCCAAGTCCTCCATACAGAGCACGTTACCATAGTCTTTCGAGACTGAAGGATGCCTAATACTAATACTAATAATACTATATGGAAGTGAGAGCTGGACCATAAAGAAGGCTGACCGCCGAAGAATTGATGCTTTTGAATTGTGGTGCTGGAGGAGACTCTTGAGAGTCGCCTGGACTGCAAGGAGAACAAACCTATCCATTCTGAAGGAAATCAACCCTGAGTGCTCAGTGGAAGGACAGATCCTGAAGCTGAGGCTCCAATACTTTGGCCATCTCAGGAGAAGAGAAGACTCCCTGGAAAAGACCCTGATGTTGGGAAAGAGTGAAGGCAAGAGGAGAAGGGGACGACAGAGGACGAGATGGTTGGACAGGGTCATCGAAGCGACCAACATGAATTTGACCCAACTCCGGGAGGCAGTGGAAGACAGGAGGGCCTGGCGTGCTCTGGTCCATGGGGTCACGAAAAGTCGGACACGACTAAACAACAACAACAAATTACGAAGTTGCCCGGTTGTCTGTTTCGGCCCCTTATATGTGAGCCCATTTGAGCTCCAAAATGTTCCAGGGTGGCTTGGACTCAAAGATTTAAAAAACACAGGGTGCGATCCTGGAAACCTCTTTGTCTCAGGCACTGCACGGATCACAGCCAGGCAGGGCAGGAACAACACTCTGCCGTCAAGTGATGTGTGTTTTTAAAAAGCTGCATCTAATTACCGAAGCAGCCCTATTTTATGCTGCACCCAGTAACTGTGAGCATTGTGGCATCACACCCACCAGCCTTCCAGTTTCACAAGAAAATCTTCCATCTGTAGGTGTGCCCCTTCCTCCTCTCTCTGCCTCATCACCGCATCCCTGTGCATTCAGTAGCTGGGTAGTGGGCAGGAATTCAACAGGTGAATCATTCCCCATCATTAGGTTTATCTTCAGGGGTGGGGGGAATAACCCCTGACTAGTTGTCTGTAGGTCCTCTTGAAAAGAGAGGTGCTGCACCCGGGGGGGGGGGGGGGAGATGGCAAACCAACCAACCTGAAAGGTTGTCTCTTCATTCCCATTTACAGACCTGACCTGCTTCACGCGTGCGCACAAACTCTCCCGTCTTTCTGTCCAGCCTACCTTTCAGGGCTGTTGTGAGGCTGGAGAAGGAAGGGGAACGGATTAGCAAACCAAACCAAACCAAACTCTTCGATCTCCGGGAATGACCGGCGCAGGGCCAGCCCCAAAGGAGTAACTTAAGCGGAGCCCCAAAACCTTGCTTTTTTCCCCGGACTCCTGGGCCTAGAGACGTCTTGGGGATGCTGGGAATTGGAGTCGAAAGCAGCACCCTTCCCTGGTTTGGAGGGAAACCTCCCCCGGGCAGAAGGAGGCTATTTCCGATCCCCCGAGGGTGGGAACCCGCAATGGGGGGGGGGCATTTGCGCCCTTCCCATCCCACCATCCCACCTCAGCTCAGCGGTCTGGGGCCAGGATGAAGTCTGGATGGGGGAAGAAGACAGCCGGGCTTTTCAAAACGCCACTGACCAGCGCGAGTCACCAATTGCATGGTCTATATTGCAATTGTGATCTTCGATTTTGGTGCAACCACCGTGTTTGATGTTTTTTTTTAAGTTTTCTTATCATTTTAATGTTTACATTTTTTACATCTTGGATTTTGCATGTTCATGGTTTCTATTGTTTTTAAATTTGGTAATGCCGCCCAGAGTAGACTATCTGTCTAGATGGGCGGGGTATAAATCTAATAAAAATAAAAATAATAAAAATAAAAAATAAATAAATAAAAATTAGGTTGGAAACCGCCCGGAGTGGCCTTGCAGTCAGACGGGCGGTAGAAAAGTCAATCAATCAATCAATCAATCAATCAATCAATCAGAATCGGGGAGGGCCTTCCCGGCCGGGCGGGTTTTCAAAATCCTCTCTGGAGAGACAGGAGTCTCTATCTGCCGGCCCCCCCGCCTTTGCCTGCCCGCGGCGGATGCTGATGCTGCTGATGCCGCCCGGAGGCGCCCGCCCAGCGACCCTGGCACCCGCGGGCAGGGAGCGCGCAGCCTCCGGCGGCTGCGGAGGCAGGCGAGAGGCGCGGCTCTGGCTCTGGCTCCGCGGAGGGAAGCGCGCAGCGGGCGCGGAGCGCGCAGGCCAGCCTGGCGGGGGGGGGGGGGGCGGGCGCTGCCCAGCTGCTGAATAATTGAGCGCCGAGGCGGGCGGGCGGGCAGCCGAGCGCGCAGCCCGCCTCCCCGGGCAGCGCACCAGCAGCTCCGCGGACGCACCAGCTCCGCCTGCGCTCTGCCCCGGCCGCTTGGATGCTGCCCGGCTGGCTCGCCATGGCCCCGGGGGCAGCCGGGGGCTGACAGGAGGCACGGCGCCCGGCCCAAGAGCAGGGGAGGGGGGCAGGAGAGAGAAGGAGGGGGCTGCAGCTCTGACGGGGGATCGCCCCCCCTCCACCCACTCGGCTTCTCCGCCCCAGCCTGCTCTGACCACTAGGCTCCGCTGCCAAGCGCCAGCCCCGCTCCCCTTCTCCCACCCACCGCCGCCGCCATGGCGTTGATCGTGCGCCTCAAGTCGGCCACCGACCTGCGAGGCAAAAGCGACCGGATCGCCAAAGTGGCCTTCAGAGGTAAGGGGCTCGGGGGGGGGGGAGCTCCTGCGGGCCTTGGGAGAGGGCGAAAGGGGGGGGGTTTCACGGCCTCCTGCCTCGTCCTGCGCGCCAGCCCCCAGGCTTTTGCGCGACCTTCTTGCGCGCTTTTTCCTCTCTGCGCCCTCCTGGGACGCGCAAAAGTTCTCCGCAGGGCAGTTGCCCAGGGCTGGAATCCTGCAGCAAGCAGCCGCAGCAGCAGCAGCGAGAGCCCGGACCCCGGGCAGAGAAGCGGGGGAAGCCACTTTCTCCCGCTACACCTCTCCACCCCCCCCCCCCAAAAAAAACCCTCCGGCTTGGGCCAAAGTGGGCTTCCTTGGGTTTTCTTTTTTCCTGAGCCTCGAGCCGGCCCAGGTGGGTTGCCTGGCTGCTTCAGCCCTTGTCCCAAGGGGGGGGGGGTTTACAGGACCGAGGGTGGAAGTGGGCTTGCATCTGGATGGCTGTGTGTCGGTGGGTTGTTGATTCGGATTCTTAGGCTTTGGTGCCTAAAAGGCTTGTGCGCCAGGCAGGAGGGCACAGCTCGTTGGCAGAGGAATCCCCTTTCCAACTCTGCCTGGCTTCTGACATGCCCGTGTGTTTTGCCCTGACACCACTTTTTCAGGGGATGCGGTGGAGGAGGGACAAAGCAGGCTGCAAGCTGGACCTTTGTTCCCTCGCTGTTACCTGTGGTGACTGGCAGTGATGGCTCCTGAGGGTTTTAGGATGAAGGTATTAGCCCTGTCTAGAGAAGCCACTTAGGAGAGGCTGAATTTTGCTCATTCATTCAGCTTATGAGGCACCGTGTAGTTGATGCTCTCGTGACGGGAAGCATCATTTAAAACACACACACACACACACACACACACACACTGAGCCACATGCGCTCACACATGAATTTAGCCTTGGAAGGCGCATGTTGCCACAGCACCCCTGTGTGTGTTCTCTGACCGTAGCAAAAATCTCAGCTTCCACATAACATTGCTGAAATCTCAGCATGCTCCATGTGTGTTATGTTAGTAACCTTTAGGACAGCCTTGTCAGGCAGGTGAGTGGCAGAAGCCTCCTGGGGCTTGCATGTTTATACTTTGGCTGAGGCTGGGAAGGACTGACTTGAGTAAGAACCAGAAAGTCAGGGTCAAACTGTGTAGGGCAGAGAGCCTGTCCCAAGGAGCTGGAAATCTAGCAGTGTTGCAGAGACGTGGTTCAGGCAGAGCGCCAGGTTTGAGCAGTGAAAACAATGCTTGTGTTTATAGCCAAAGACCCGTTATAAAACCGAGCAGGCGAATCGGCAAACTGCAGGGAGTGTGAAAAACTCCTGCTCTCGCAGTCAGACGTGCTCAGCCCTTCGGGAATTCACTCCGGTCATCGTGTGTGGTCTTCAGGGCATCATTGGGCCCCAAGCTTTTTGTTGATGTAGGATCTGCATGGAGAACACCCTTTGCTTAAACTGCACTGGGATAATAATCGCTGCTACACCATCCCGTCACAAGTACACTAATGTACACAGGTGTGCAGTCAGCAGACACAACACGGCGTGCAACCGAGAGGCGTACGGTGTTTCCAAAGTGCGGAGACCGTGTTGTTGGTGTTCTTGCCCTGGAACATGTCCCGGCAGAGAACCAAGGAAAGGAGATCGAGCTTTGCATTTCAGGACTGTTATTTTCCCTAAATTACGTAACAGAAGCAAAACAGAAGCCCAGGTGGAGCTCACCAAATTAAAAGACCGGCCTAGCTTTCACAGTACAGCCAAAGTGACTTTTGAAGCCCTGGCAGAGATTAAGGGGTACACCACCCATCCTTTTTTCACTCGGACACGGTCCAGATGGGTCGGACTATAATTTTGTCACCCACAAACAGAATGGAGCAGCCGTTTAACCCCTCTAGAGAGCCCTCCACTTGCAGATCAGGTGTGTGGCTAGCAGATGTGATGAGCATGCAGGGGAAAAAATGGTGTTGTGCCATAACATTGGAAGGAAATACTTCCCCACCTCCCAGGGGAGATGGGGTAATTCAGGATGGAAGCCAGCAGGGCCAGGAATGTCATTGGAAAGGCAGCTTCAGACTGTCACGGTAAAAATCTAGCCAGGAGTTGTGTTAAAGTCTGTTGCAGCTCAAGGAAAAACAGATGTCCTGTTCCACTTTTCAGACAAACTAGTTTTTATTTTCTATAAGCTTTCTTGGCTAACAGCTGTCTTCAAATAAAAGCTGGATGTTACATTTTAAAAGGAACTTCTGGCTCTATTCCCCTACTTCTGCACAGACGGGTTGCCCTGATCATGGTTGATACTTAAAAAGTAACTTTGGAATTACTCAAAATTAACTAGTTATAGGTAACTATGTTGTAACTACTTAGTTCAGATTTCTGAAGAGCTGTCACGTAGGAGAAGGGCTACCACCGTTTTGCTGCTCCGGGAGGACAGAACCTAAACCTGTAGATTTAAAAGACGAGAAAGGAATTTTTGATCAAAGAGGAACAATCCTGGAGGTAAGAAGCAGTTCGAGAGTAAAATGAAAGACAGTGGCTGCTCCTTGGCTAGAGGCTTTGTAACAATTTTTTTTTCCTGTCAATAATGTTTTAGTTGTGGCTTTTCTTCATGACCAGTGGGTTGGACTAGATGGCCTTTGGTGTAATAATGGGCTCAAGTTACAGGAAGCCAGATTTCAGCTGAATATCAGGAAAAACTTCCTAACTGTTAGAGCAGTACGACAATGGAACCAGTGACCTTGAGAGGTGGTGAGTGTTCCAAGGCTGGAGGCATTCAAGAGAAAATTGGACAACTGTTTGTTAGATCTCCTTTGATTTAGATTCTTGCATTGAGCAAGGGGATGGACTTGATGGCCTTATAAGCCCCTTCCAACTCATTTATTCTATGATTCTTCCAAGTTCTGTGACCTGTTTAAGTTGCACAGATCATGTTCCTTCCCATACTGCATAGATCAATGGCCTGATCTATCAGGTAGAATTTTACCGTTCTGGTACAGGGCCTCTCCAGAGCCTGCTTACTCAGAATTAAGCCACCTGGGCATTCAGGCTTCTGTTCTCACTCTTAAGCATAGCTGGAATGGAGCTTCACAGCAACAAGATATAGCTGTAAACTCCTCTTGTGATGGAAAGGACTTCGAGTGTGGTGACATCTTGAATGGGCAATCAAGGCTCATTAACTTTACAAAAGACCTACTCCCGATGAAGGTGAGAAATGCTAGAACCAGTTTGTGGATAAAATTCGGCACAGAAGCTTGAATTTTCTGGACTCTTCTTGCGTTACTGGATGCAGGAACTGTCATAACTAGGGCCTGTGCTCTAAGATGTATGGCTACACCATTGCTAAGCAGCTTTTCAGTCGTTCAGAGTACCACCTTATGGCTGAGTTCAAAAACATTGTCTTTTAAAACACACACAGAGAGAGAGAGAGAGAGAGAGAGAGAGAGAGTGCAGACCTGAGGGCACCTATTTCTCATGGTGGTTATATACCTTACCTTAGAACTGCAGAGCCGGAAGGGACCCTGTGGATCATTGGGTCCAGCCCCTATTAAGGAGGCCCAGAGGGGAATCAAGCTCCCAACCTCGGGCTCCTCAGTCGGGGACCTAAACCACTGAGTTATGGAGCCTCCAGGTTCAGTTGCAGTCTCCCTTTGAAAAGCCCATCACCAAGACTAGGGGCAAAGGGTTGCAAAGCTTTCCTACTTGCTTCCAAACTTCCTTGAGGCATCGACTTGGTTACTGGGGGGAGTTGGACGCCAGACCAGATGGGCTCCAGTATGGCTGGGCTGTTTTTCCGTCTCCTTTAGGAACTGGCTATTCACGTGACCTTACCTTATCAGCCCTGTGATCCCCGACCAGCTTCCAGACTTTTGCACCTTGGCTGCTAGAGTGCCCCCCCCCCCCAAGTTGTGCGGATTACCAAAGCCCTTGGTTCCTAACTCAGAGCGTAAAAATGTTATTCCGGTGCTTATGTGAGTTCTAACCATGCTGGCAGCAGGGACTCTGGGATTTGTAATCCGGAGGAGTAATTCCCCCCCCCCCCGAGTTTTGCAATAGGATAGGAACAGAAGAAATGTGGAGCAGAGGAGACAAGGAAAATAACCAGAATGGGACTCACATGCATTGGGAAGAAAGGTGAACTACGTTGATAGAGAACCGGCCTGATCAATCTCACACTTGGCATTCTGGAGTCCTCCTTATTATGGGGTGGGTGGATATATGACTTTAAAGAAATTAAAGAGCGTTTGAAATGCAGAACGGGCATGGTGATATCATACATTTCTTTCCTTTGTATTCTTAAAGTTGTGGGCGGGTGGGATTTGTTTTTAATTGGTTAGCCATTATCAGTTTTGGGTGCAACTTGCCAGGAAATTCTGCTGTGCAGAATCTCGCTGAAATATTTGGGATCTGGGCATCTGTTGCCTTTTAAGATGGGACTCGCAGAGGCACTGTAGATCTAAGCCGTCTGAGCGCAATTTCGGAATTAAGAAAAGCAGGAATTCCAATGTAGAATGACAAACATCTTTAACCCTGTTAACACAATCTGTAACCCTGTTCCTGAAATTTGGGATATGCAAAGACTCTTGACTCAAATAGATACGCCTTGCCCCAGCCTTGAACCTTTCTGGTTGTCCTTCTCATGGCTGCTGTTGACAGGTTGTGTTGCTTTCTGCTCCGTCACATAGAAATTGCAGCTACTTTTCTCAGAAGTTTCTCACACATCGCTGAGTGATGTGAGATGTTTTGGCAACATGCGTCATCTTTGAAAGAGAACCAAGTCTGTATATTTTTTTTACACGCAGAACAGCATCAGAGCCTGGAAATGTTACCGTACTAAATTACAATGGCCAACATCCCCCAGGTTCCGGGGGTTCTGTAGTGGCCCCAAAAAGGGCCCGTTTCTAAGCTCAGAATCCCCTTGTCCAGAAAAGACCGGCGGGTGCAGAGTGTTTGACAGGTGATCTGGAGAATTGCCGAGGCATGAAATTGTACTCTAGTTAGGAAACAGGAGCAATTCCTGGAGTGTTCTGAGTGTTTTTCAAGAAAGAAAGAAACCAGTCCCCTTTGAGGTGGTGGTTTCTCATCTGGATGTACAAATATATTATTTGTTATTATTTGGAAATAAACTTTGGAGGGAAAAGGGAAGGGCATAAAACCTGCCAAAGGTTCCCATCAAAATCCCTGTTAAGATCTCTTTTAAAAGTTCATTATATGTTCATTTGATTCGCTCCTTCATCCAGATCACTCTAAGCCAAGGTCACGGCAGTGGCATGTAGCCTTCCAGATGTTACAGGGCTTCGGGTCTCTCAGCGTTCTTTGCCTCTGGGTATTTTGTCTAGGGCTGATGGGGCTTGTAGTCCAAGAGTACCTGGAGGGTGCTTCCTTGCACACTCTGATCAAGGCGCCAAAGTGCAGTTCCCAGTCATTTTCTCCAAGATCTTAATGATGGACCCACAGCTAGAGATTTTCGTATACCGTGTTGCTAACCGGAATGGGTCACTGCAGCTACATCGTTCTGCCTGGATCGATGTCAGCCGTGGTGCTGTGTTCAAGTCTGAGCCCTGTGTTTCAAGGAGGATGAAGACGAATGGGGCCGTTGGGGAGGGAAGGGGGACAAAGATGTGGAGAGGGCTGGAGACCACATTATACTGCGAAAGGTGAGTGGAACGGTGTCTGTTTGGGCCAGACAATCAAGGGATGGTTTGATAGCCGTCTTCACTTGAAAAGTGAAGCATTCTCTCCTGTGTCTCATTTCTTAGCTCAGACAAAGGCTGTCTTAATACATCAGGACCACTAATGCCTGCAAGAATTTTCAACTCCAGTGAGAGAAAAAGTCAATGCATGGTTTCTTTTCCATCAACTTCTCTGTGTTCTGCACAAAATAGCTCGGTGTTTTTCCCATCTCTAGAGCATGAGCGCAACCTCCTCTTCCTCCTCTTCATCTTAGAACGGCAGGGCTGGGTGGGACCCTCTAGATCATCCAGTCCAGCCCCTGTCCAGGAGGCCCCATGGGGGGGAACCAAACCCCCGACCTCTGGCTCTGCAGCCGGAGACCTCAACCCCTGAGCTGCCCAGCACATGCACAGCAAACACGGAGAGTTGGGCTGATGGAGGAACCCGGGCAAACGAGCCGTTCAGGGCTTCTGCTTGTTTAAAAGTCGACAAAACAAAACTGCAGTTGTTATAGGTGAGGGCAGTTGCATAGAAATGGATCGAGCCACTGCAAAAACTTTCAGAGAGACTCACAATAAAGCTCACACCTTCTCACAGTCGAGGAGAGACACGGCATGGTTTCTCGATGTCCCATGCGTGAATGACACGAGGGAAAATTTACAGCCCTAGTCCACTTTTATTTGAACGGCTGTCTGTCACATTCCTGGCGGAGTGGGTTTGTTTTCTGTGACCCCGAAGAGCAAGACCAGGGCTGGGATATGTTAGCTCGTTTTTTGGGGGGCCCCCTACAATTTCCCGAATTCCACAGACCAGAAGACACCCTCCCCACCCTACAAACTATATGAGAGGCAGGTAGACTGTCTTTCACAGGGGTGATCTTTTCTTGGGTAGAGGATTTAAAGCAGAGACTAGATTGGATCCCAGATGGTGGACTCAGGTTTTCTCTTTCATAGGCACACACACACACACCCTGGCCAAGTAGAAACATGTCCGTTTGAAAGAAAAGCCAAATGGAGAAGGGTTTGCGCGAACGTGCGTGGCTTGTGCTTCTTTGTTTGGAGAACTGGGTGGTTACACTCCTGCCTCCGCTGTAACCATTAAACAGCAACCCGACGGCTTCTTGATTTACATCTAAGAAAGACGTGCCTGACGAATTCCATCTGGCCAAGAATTTTTGGACTTGACTTCTAAAAGTAACTTTCCTGGCAAAATCCATCATGCCATGGATTTTTGGACGTACAGTTCCTCACACTCTACACACCTGATAAAGTGGTTTTGTGAATTGTGTGATGATGTTCACCTATTTTTTTTTCCTTTGTATTCACTTGGGTGCTGTGACAGTAGATTTCCCAAGTTGCTGGGGGTTAGATGATCTTTAAGTTGCTTTCCAAATCTATAATTTTCTGACTGGTTTGAACAGAGGAGCCTAATTCTGTGTCTCCTTCATCCCCCTCCACCCAAATCTGTTTTTTTGGAGGATAAAAGATGAGGGTAAAGTGAGGACTGTTCCTTGTTATTTAGTGCTAACAGCTACTGAGCAGAGGTATACTGCTACTGAACATGGAGGTTCAATGCAGCAGTCCCAGCACTCCTGCACGTTGGACATGATGGCCTTTATAGGCCACTTCCAGCTTCATTATTCTATGATATAAAGTGAGCCAGGATGCGGCCACCGAGAAACGTGGAAGACCATGGCTTTAGTTGTGGGGGAAAATTTGCACCCTCTTCTCCTTGACAGCTCATGGCTTTAGACAGGCCTGTGTAGGGGCTTTGAGCAAAAGTGCAAAACTAGATGAAGTCAAGGGTCTTTGTGTGATTCTGGGGTGACTCTGGGGGGGGGGTAGCCAAGAACTGCTGGCTGCTCGTGGGGCACAGCAATGCCCCAGTGGAACGTTTGCATGCTGTCCGGCATTTATGGGACCAAAAACTTTTTGACCCAACATTCACAGTGCTTTGGACTGAGGAGATATAAATGCAGTGGATGCTGTTCCGTCCCTTGAACGCTGCTTGGGGACCGTTCTGGGGTGGATGAGGGCAAACGGACTGAGGTTGAATCCGGACAAGACGGAAATCTTGCACGTGGGCAGCCCCGGCATCCGTGGGTTGGGAAACTCCCTCTCCTTTGGGGGAGTGACTCTTCCCACGAAGAGTGAGGTTCGCAGCTTGGGCATCTGCCTGGACCCGGATCTCACCATGGAAACCCAGGTGGTATCTGTGGTCCGGGCAGCCCATTTCCATCTCCGGAGGATGGCCCAGCTGCGTCCCTATCTAGACGCGGGGGCACTCACGACGCTGATTCATGCCCTCATAATCTCAAGAATAGACTACTGCAGTGCTCTCTACATGGGGCTACCCTTGAGGCTGATGCGGAGACTTCAACTGGTCTAGAATTCGCTGGCCAGATTAATAACTGGGGTAAAGAAATTCCAGCACATCTCCCCCACTCTGGCCGCCCCTCATTGGTTACCGGTTCATTTCTGCATTGACTTCAAGGTTATGATGATAACATTCAAAGCCCTAAACGGTCTAGGACCTAGGGACCGATCAGAATGCCTGCTCCCGGCCAGATCTGTCCGTAATACCCGTTCTTCACAGGCAGGGCGGTTGAGGGCCTTGACCCCGAAGGAGGCCTGGAGGGAAAGAACTAGAAACCGGGCCTTCTCGGTGGTCGACTAGCTTTAGTCAAATCATGAACTCATGACCCACCATTTGTAGAATTTTTTCCAGCACAGGAAAAAGCAGTGTGGTCACATTTTAGCATAATTTATGCACACAGCATGTCTGTCTGTGTATACATCAAAGTAATGGATAAATTTAGGATTCCAGATGGGAGAAAATGCCATCTGTCTTCTCCTGCCACCAGTCATGCTTCCACCATAGGTTTCTAAGCACTTTAGAAATGGGGGCCACCGGATAAAGTAAGGAAGGTGTCCATCTCTTAGACTTAGTTTTGAATTTCTGGTAAAATTCTTTTGTCTGGGCAGGAGAAGTGCAGGGATTCGCAGAACAGAATCATTTCAAGTTCCTCAAATTAGTCCACCCCCTTTTCTCATCAACTGGCACTTACAGTCTCAATAAGTCACCCTGAGATATTAGTATAGAAAGAACAAACAACATTTCCTTTACTTACAGTTGTGAACAGATCAAACAGCAAACTGACAAGCTTGACTGCTTTCAACAACAGACCTCAACAGACTCTAGAGAGGGAGGAAAGAGCTCAAAAGGAGATTGACGGGGCTCTCTTTGAATTCAGAGGCAGGGCAGGGAGGACTGGATAATGCCTGACAGTCATCGCAGCCCTAAAAAGGCCCCTCTCAGCCAACCCTGCTAAAGGCATTGTGTGAGATTGTAAAACTGCATCCTGCACTCATAAGGCATGATCTGAATCTGGGTGGCCATAGAAATATTGTTAAAATAATAAAAACAGCCAACACATATATCATACCGAAGACAAGGGAATGAGGCGAAACAGTAAAGCAAATAGAACTGGCCACTTAAAATGACTTTGCAAACGGAACAGCTCTGAGCTGGCACAAAAAGGTGTGTCAGTTTGGTGTCAGTCACGGTTCACGGAGGAGGCACTCCGCAGCCAGGGAGCCACCACCAAGAAGGCTCTCTCCTTTGTGGACCACAGATTTTGCCCATGTATGGGGAGGAAAACCTCCTTTGTTGACCTTAATGCCAGGGATGATGGACTAGGGAGAAGATATCTTCCAGATATTTGTGGTCCAAGCCCTTTACGGGCCTTTTAGTGTAAACACCAAGACCTGAGATTGGTGGTAGAAGTCAGCGAGTCACCCGGTTTCAGAACCGATGCAACAGGGATTCCACTCCGCTATCATTCTCGCTTCCACAGTCTGCATTGGTTGGAGTTTCCGGGTAGTCTTCAAGGGCTGCCCCAGGTGTAATGCATGACAGTGATCTATTCTGGTGGCTACCGAAGCAGCATCAGGCTCGGTGGTCTCGAGGTGCTTCTCCAGAAACAGACCAGGTGATGCTGAAAAAAGGGGGTGTCTTGCCATGAGGTAGAGAGAGATGGAACAGAAGTGAAATGCATTCACTCAGGGAAGACCCACCAGTATTATTATTATTATTTTTTTGGTTGTAACTTCCTCCTCCTTCGTTTTCCTTCCTTAGAAGTTAATTTCCCCCAGGATGCCACGAGAAGGAAGAGTAAGCAGAAATGTTCTTTTAGCTGAAAGGCCATCATGTTTTGAATTCCCCCTCCTTTAAAAAAAAAAAAACCTGCAAAATGCAGCAACACAGGCATTCAGAAGGTAGCAGAGAGCCAGGAGTGACCGTAGAACAGAGTCTTCTCAGGTCACTTTCCCTCTAGCCCAGAGGGAGGGAAATCTTGGCTCTTTCAGCATCTGGAAGTTCAGTTCCCAGAAGCTAAGAACCACCTTTTCCAGTGACAAAGGGTTTGTTATGGGAATGAATATCCACCCAAAACTCTGGAAGCTAAACGGTCTCCAGTATTTTGTTGCTCACACAAAAACAGCTCTCTTTAATTGTATTTGTTTATTTGTAGCAGAGTTAAAATGGGAGGACCTTTGGGGACAGAGGGGCTGCCGGTGGAAATAGTTAAAAATGGGGGATCAGCTGCCAATCTCCAATGAAAGAGACATCAAGGATTACCGTAATTATAAAGACCAGGGTGTTAATTTCCCATGCAAGCAAAGTGAAGCTTAAGATGTTGCAATGAAGGTTTTTGCCTTATATGGAGCGAGAAACTCCCAGAAACTTCCGGGCAGCACAGCTGGTGATGAAGGCTTCTGGGAGTTGTAGTCCAAGAACATCTGGGGACCCCAGGTGGGGAACCGCTGCCCTCAAGCCATGATTGTATTGGGCCAGCTTCGCAGGGGAACAGACTGTGTTTAGGTGTTCTTTCCTTAACACCTAAATGGGGGGGGGGGACACAGGCAGGCCTGTTCAACTTGCCCCCCCTGAGTAATTTTCGGATTCGGACATCAATGTGGCATCATTGCAAGACGATTGCAATTTTGCATCATTGCAAGATACGGCAAGAGCATCTGTCAAAGAGCAGCTTCGTTCATTGGGGCACCTTGTCAAAAAACCCAAAGCAAGCTCTATCCAAGGGTCGTATTCAGGGTTGATTCAAGGCGCTGGTGGGCCCTGGGCAAAAAAATAGAATAGTGGGGGGGGGGCCTTCCTCCTCCCTCCCTCTCCCTTACCTCCCACCTAAATAGGTCACACAATGTGAACAATGTAAGAGGGGGAAAGAAAGAAAAAGAAAGAAAGAAAAAGAAAGAAAGAAAGAAAGAAAGAACAAACACCCACACTTCTGGCTGCAAGAAGTAATCCACACCGGCAGGTGAGAGATTCTCGTCTGATGGAAGGAGAATTTTACAAACACCCCCATTTTCCTGCATAAACCTGGTGTATCGTGCCAGTGAGCAGAAAATGCATAAACATGGCGTACCGCGCAAATGAGCAGAAAATGCACAAACCGTGTACATCATGCCAGTGCTTCCAGGCAGCTTGCTGGTGCCCTCTTAGCCCCAAAACAGCATCTCTGAGCCATGGGAGGCCCCTCGCCCGTCTCTCTCGGCCCTCTTTGCCCCTTAAACCGCCTCTCCATGCGGTGCCTGCCACGGCCAGCCTCAGTCCATTATACTTTATCACTCTCAGCTCCACGCCTGCGCTCTCTGAAGCCACGTGACCTTTCTTTCTTTCTTTCTTTCTTTCTTTCTTTCTTTCTTTCTTTCTTTCTTTCTTTCTTTCTTTCTTTCTTATTTATTTATTTATTTATTTATTTAAAGCAGCTTACAGTATTGAAAGAAACAACATTAAAAGCTAAGGAATGAAATATCACAACCTGGCAGGACAAAGTTCCAAATAGAGTAGTCCTGGAACGAGCAGGAATTTTTAGCATGCACACATTACTGAAACAGCGACGTCTACGTTGGCTCAGGTGTGTCATGAGAATGGCTGATGGTCGGATTCCAAAAGATCTCCTGTATGGAGAATTAGTGGAGGGAAATCGCCCCAGAGGGAGACCACAGCTGCGATACAAGGAGATCTGCAAGCGGGATCTGAAGGCCTTAGGAATGGACCTCAACAGATGGGAAACCTTGACCTCTGAGCGTTCAGCCTGGAGGCATCATGGCCTCTCCCAATTTGAAGAGACCCTTGTCCAGCAGGCCGAGGCCAAGAGGCAGTCCCGAAACCAGCAAAACCAGGGAGCTGGACAGGGGACAGATTGTATTTGTCTTCAGTGTGGAAGGGATGGTCACTCTCGAATTGGCCTCCTCAGCCACACTAGACCCTGTTCCAAGTCCTCTATTCAGAGCATGTTACCACAGTCTCTCGAGACTGAAGGATACCTACACATAAAACGTATTACAATAGTAAAACTCACAATGAGAGCAATATGAAAAACACAAGTAAAACACAAAACGCTCCCTTAAAAAATCATCATCATCATCCCTCAGGTCAACCAGTCATTATCCCCACTGGCCAGGGTGGCTAGGGATGTGAGGAGTTGTACAACATCACTGGAGGCAGCAGGGGAGTGGCAAAATTTCAGAATGCAGGAGCCTATTCTGTTGGTCTCCATGGCTTGTCCCACCTGCACCACCATCATAAGAGTTAAAAAATGCAGGCTGCTGGATCACTCTATATGAACAAATAAGTAGCAGGCAGGTCTTTTGTAGAGTTAATAGCCCTTAACTGCACATTCTAGACGAATCCATCCTCATATACTTTGCTTGACCGTTGGACAGATGGCAGCAATGCGTCATACTTTAAGAAGGATGCTGACAAACTGAGGAGGCTAACAAAGACGATCAGGGGGCTGGAAACCAAGCCCTAGGACAAAAGACTGCAAGAACTCGGCATGTCTAGCCTTGAGAAAAGAGGACAGGGGGTGATAAGATAACACGTTTCAAATACGTGGAAGGCTGTCACAGAGAGGAGGGGCAGGATCTGTTCTCAGATCATCCCAGAGTGCAAGAACAGGTAATAATGGGCTCAAGTTACAGGAAGCCAGATTTCGATTGAATATCAGGAAAAACTTCCTGACTGTTAGAGCAGTACGACAACGGAACCCATGACCTTGAGAGGTGGTGAGCGCTCCGACGCTGGAGGCATTCCAGAGAAAATCGGACAACCCTCTGTCAGATCTGCTGAGCAGAGGGTTGGGCTCGATGACCTTAGAGGCCCCTTCCAACTCCATTTTTGTATGATTGTGTGAAAATCTGTTTCTCACCCAGTTATTGTGAGGGTTGCAGCTGAGCTCCGAGGAAACCTGGAAGCCCAAGAGCGATGGTGAAAGACATTTTGACCCCTGCTGCCCAGGGGTTTCAACTCTCCAAGCTCGGGCTCCAGCGTTTACACCACTGACGGAAGGATGGAGAACATCCTGGCTCATTATTTTAAACATTGATTTGGTTTGCCTGGTTGCCCGCCTCATCCCTGTGGCTTTGGATCGATGGGAGTATTGAAACCGATATTCAAATTGTGGTTTTGTTCAACAATCCCCCACCCCTCATCATAAAGTACCTATTAAAATAAACCGTCAGTATTAAAACCATCTTTTCCCTGGATTTCCGTCATGATTAAAGCCTTGGGAATAACTGATCCCTCGGCTGTCTCATCCCCAGCCGAAATACAGCAGCACGGCTGGGAGGTGCGTTTGCTCTCAATTTAGACAGAAGCTGCCACGTTCACCGCCTTGTGCCACGTCCGACTCTCCCATTAATATAACATGCTTCTAAAGCTTGTAACGGAGGTGATATAATTTATTCAGTTCAGTGTTGGCTTCTGCCGCTCTGCCCTGCGGAAGCCGACGGCAGGGGCGATGGCACTCTCGGAGTGTGCAAACAGGAAAGGGTCTCAGCTGCAACAGCGATTTATGTATAATGTGGTACATGCATCCATGTTGTGGATGCATGTGTTTCCGAAATGTGTATTCCGGAAACACAGATGGGGCCGTGCCATGTGCCGGTGGCCCCATCCCCTGCATTGGGTTGGTGGGCTCCATTCTGCAAGCACACACACACACACACACACAGAAATAACTCGGGGATCCCCTTGTGGGAAGAAAATTCTTGATTCTTTATTGAATCACTAAAGGGTTACTTAAGGCAGACTTTTGCATTCCCCAGAATATTTCATTAGGCCACGATAGTATAAAATTTAGCGTTAAGGCAAAATAGTTGAAAAATTGGGCCAAATGCTCTTGGCTCTTGAGACCAGGCTGCCAAGAAGGCAAAAGGGATCCTTATGGATCTGCAGGAATCTAGTAGCTGCTGCATCCAATAAACCAGCCCAGATCCTTCCCGTCTCAGAGTGAAGGAATGTCAGCCACCCCAGTGATTCAGAGACAGAGAGGGAGAGAAAAGACAGAGTTCTCCTCCTTGATGGAGAAGTGAACTCTGCACATGCTCAGAGTACTCCACGCAGGAATTTCTGCAACCGCAAGTCTCCATATCTGCCAGCTGGGGGAGTTTCCTGGAATAAAGTTTTCACTCATTGTCATTTCTCTGGTGCGCTAGTCAGCTGCACACGGCTCTGTGCCCATCTGCACATCGCAAACAGGTCTGGGAAAGTTGGGTTCTGCTCAGTCGCCTCCCCCCATGAAGCCTCCCACCTCTCTCGCCCCTTTGGCCCCAGATTCAAAGTCTGCAGGAAACCCTCTAGGTTGGCCTGTGGCCCAAGAGAGGAGAGGCGGGCCACGATCCCGCGGCCCTTCCTTGGGCCCTGTGCTCACTTTGGGGTTGCCCTTAGGTGCGTCTGCCAGGGAAAGAGGAAAAGGATCCATTCAGCAAACCGATCCACATGCCTGACAAGCACATTTAACAGCACGTCTTCCCCAAGTGCCTGTTTGGGTTGATGGTGCTGTTGTTAGCTTAAAAACCATGCACTCGCGTTTGAAAAGGGAAGTTTGTGGCAGGTTGTATGATGAAACTAATTAAGTTGTGGGAGAGATGAAGGAGACACAGTAGAGATGACCCAAAGAGAGGTTTATTTTCTAAATGACAGCCATGAAGCAGAGTGAGAAAACATTCGTTTATTCATTCTCTCTCTCTCTCTCTCTCTCTCTCTCAGCAATGTGTAAGCAGTCGGGTGCAGCCAATGGGGGCCGACGGCTTCAATTTTGCAGGAATGGTGGGGAGGGGAGGCTGTAGCAAACCTGCTCTGGCCTTTTGCCTGAACTTTGGAGACCCTCTCCAAGATGCAGGATGCTCTCCCCCCTGTCGGTTCAGCACCTTGGAAAGCGTCTTCAAAGTTCAGGGCTGGTGTGACTCATTTCACATCCAAAATTTACAGATGCAATCTGTGGTGCATAACCCCTCTCTCTCACACACACATATAGGTTCAGCACCACAGATTGCTTCGGTAAATTTTAGACATGAAATGAGTCACCAGCCTCCACTGAGTTCTGCAGCATAAAGGCATTGGGATTGGTCTTGATGTTTGCTCTATCTGTCCTCAAGTTGTTTCTGACGTCTGGTGGCCCTTTCCCATTTTTATTAGTATAAAGCACTTAGAAATGGTTTCCCGTTCCCTTCTTCTGGGGGCGTCCTGGGACCGCTGTGCAGCTGGCCCAAGGCCACCCAGGCTGGCTCTTCTCCCAGGAGGCCCAGCGGGGAATCGAACTCACCACCTCTGGCTCCGCAGCCCAGAGACCTGACTCACTGAGCTATCCAGGAAGAACAACCAGGCCCTTTTCATAACAATAGATTTCCACTCCCTGCAGTCCACCTGTCACATCAACACAAAGTAGCTTCTGAACCTGTGGGGCGTGAAATGTCTGAAATGCTTATTGGGGAATCTCTTACAAGCTGAGGTATTTCTTCCCCTTGAAGGGCAGTCAGACGCTGTCAGAGCGACTCAACTCCCAATAAACTCCCTTGTTTTGTGGGGCTGTAAATGCCTCAGTCCATTATACTTTATCACTCTCAGCTCCACGCCTGTGCTCTCTGAAGCCACGTGACATTCTTAATCTGCACTCCGAGGGCTCACCGTTCCTTCTGTTTTCTGCACCTTGCCATCCCATAATTCCAAACGGGATGAGGCTGGCCCCTCTTCCTTTCCCGCACACCCTGTTTTTCAACTCAAAGCACAAGCGTCTTATGGGGATTGCTCTTTTCCCCTCGTGTAAACTTCATCTCACTGTCCAATTTGGCGAAAGGGTACCATCCCGGGTGTTGTGAATTGGATCTGGGGAAGAGCATCGTGAACTGGGGGACAAAGTCTGAAGTCTAAGCTAAGCAAGGCCTTCATGGAGTGGTTCTGGAACTTCCACGAGGAGTCTGATTTTATTCTGAAAATGACAAGAAACAAAGGAAATATATATATTTCCTTTGTTTCTGGTCATATATATAACCAGGAAGGAATAGCAACAATCAAACAGAACAGAACAAAGTATAGGTTTTGTTTCTGTAATAATAGCCCTCCTCGATTTGGGTTGAGTGACTGAGAGGTTCACCTTCTAGTCCTAAGGCAGGTTTTACGAGAGCTCTTCCCATCCCTGTGCTTTCTTGGAAGAATGTGAGTTACACCCAAATGGGCATCTCCGTCCATTTTCTGTTTGGTGCCAGAAAAGCTTCTGTCCCTTTCCGTGTTTGCTTGCAGTGGGCTCAGCTGTCTGCCTGGACAGCTTTTCCTCCTTTCTTCTCCTTTGTTCATTCCTCTATCCTTCCCTATCAGTTTCATTTTTCCCTCTCAATCCGCCCCCCCCCCAGGAGTCACTTGAAATATGCTGCCTTTAACATGATGTCTGTCTGTCTGTCCAACCTACAGACCTTCCATGTGGCTTCTCAGGACCCCATACTACCCCACACAATCACTTTCCCCCCCCTTTTCCTTTTTAAAGCAGAAAAGGTCCCAGGCACCCAACTAGGGACTCTCTGTATGTGTGTGCGCGTGCGTGCGTGTGCGTGCGTGCGTGCAAGGGGACTTTTCCAAAATGCTTCATGGGGCTGCCTGAGACCCACAGGGGGTTGGTGTTTGATCCTTGGTGCTCTGGAAGTGGCCTCAGCCTGCTTGAACGGAAAAACCTAAAAAGTGTGGCTTGTCCTTTCCCAAGTCTGACAGAGCGTAAGAGTGAGCAAAGATGACGGGACCAGCCCAGAGGAGATGAGGAGGGCCTGGGATGGGAGCAGGCCATGAGAACTGAGTAGGAAACTGTGCCTGATAAATCTCTGGTTCTCCTGGACTTTCGCCGTCTCAGCGGTCTAAAACCCGGCCCTCCGCGTGAGACGAAGTGGCTCCCCTTTCTCCCTGCCAGGACTTTTCCAGGTTACATAAAACATTTCTGGGGCAGTCTGTGCAAACATAGTATCCTATCCCGTCAAAAACCAGGCATGTGTGCAATTGTGTGTTGGAGCATGCACACACATTCATGTGCATGCACAGGGCAGGCACTCAAGGGTCCGAAGGCCAAACGAGGTTTCGATGCTTCACATTTCAAACATGACGCAAAGCTGCCGTGATCTCGGTTTTGCACAGCTTGTGCAATGGACACAATCGACACAAACCCTCTGAGCGGATCCTGCTGGAAACTACCTTACCCCCTTACAAAAAAAGAGGACAAGCCATTCCTTTCCCCCTGAGAAGCAGATGTACAAGAATGCAGGTCCCTTGCGTGGTGCAGCCAGCACTTCCAGGAGAACCAGGATTTGCTCGCTGTTTTAAAAGATTTAATAAGGCTTTCAAACATCATTACCTCCCGAGCCTCTGTGCTCAGGACGTGAAGCTTGCTGTATCTCAGCCTGAGAGAGAGAGAGAGAGAGAGAGAGAGAGAGAGAGAGAGAGAGAGAGACAGACCAGGGAGTGGGGGACCTCTCTTCTTCCCTTGCACCAAAATTTCTCTGCCTAAGATTTCACACACACACACACACCCGGGAGATCTCTCAAGATCCCTGTGAAGTTTTATGGTCTCCAAACCCTCACCCCACCGTTAAAAGGAACACCAAGCTGTGGATGATGATAACCCTTCCCCTGCAGAATGGCATCATCACAGCTAAGGATTCACCGGGGTGAAGCTGCACAGAAAATGTGATCCTCTTCTGTGCAGGAAAACAGAACAGGCAGAGGAGAGAAGCAAACGGAGGGGGCAGCCCTTAGTTTTCATGGGAAACCAGGGAATCTTGACAGGGTGGGTGCAGATCCTAGCGGAGGGGTGTTGGAATATCGCCGAGAGCCAAACGATGGTTCAGTTCCTTGTTACATCCTAGACTGGACTTACCTGGACAGACTTTAAATACTGAATCCTTTCCCCTCTCTCTTTAAAATGTTGGTTTTTATAAATTTGTAACCTTCTAAGCATTTCCAGTTTACTTGTCCGTTCGGTTCTTTGTAAAAGACTCAGCATTTTCCGTTTGCATTTTTCGTATGAACCATGCCTCTCGGCTTGAGAAAGACAGGGGCAAACTTTTCCACGGCTGTTCCCAACACCGAGAAATACAGATATCCGCTCCCGTCTCGGGAAGCTCATCCAGGTAGGCGTCAGAGCAAAAATGTGGCCCCCAGCTGGTTTGGGCAGGCGTTTCCCGCAGGAGGCCGTGCCCTTCTAAGCTGCTTAGCTGATTTTCATGTAGGAGATATATATAGAAAAGGCCTGGGTCTTATTGAATCGCCCCTAAAGCAGACAGAGAGAGATTTTATCTGAGAAGAGGAGAGAAGATGCATGCCGGAAAAGGAAACCCTGATAGGGGATAGATTGCATTCTCACCGTGAACTTCTGTTGGGCAGGACAACTTCTGACCCTCAATGAGGACATTTATACCAAATAAATAAAACCCTGCAGGACAGGATGTCAGGAGGAACCTCTAGTTTTCAGTGCACAGGATTGTATCCCCCCTTGCGTGAGGAAATGTTCTTGTGAGCCTGCTGCCTGCCTTCCGAAGGGGGACCCCCGTATTACTGGTTTGCTGCCTCAGGATTAAGAACTGAAGTAGACAAGAGAGTAGCTTCTCAACGAGCAGATGCAGCGCCACTCCTCCAGAGACATGTTCCATCAACGCTGCTGTGTTTGCACAATCAACTTGCAAACGAACCCGGTTGTTTACTTCCCAGCAACCAAGCACCAAATGAAAACAAAGTCATTTGCAGCCCGCAGAGCTGTGGACACTGATAAAATAGAGGTCCTTTACTTCTTAAGGCAGTTCTGCCTCTGATTGCGAAGCTGCTGTCTCGTCTAGTTCAGCCCTAGTGCACAGTGACAACACCGTTGCAGTGGCGTTTAAACCCGACAGTGTTCAGAAATGGGCCGTCCCAGCAGAGTAAATCCCTAAGGACTGTACTGTGCCCAGCTTTCTTCTGTTGCACTAAAGCAGAATGAGTGGAGATGCTTTGAAACCCTGGGAAGTTAGCAGCCTTCGGTGACTGGAGGCAGCCACGTGTAATCGTTGTCAAAGTTTGCTAGCTTTCAAATGAAGCTTCTCCTGTATTTGGGTGTGTTGGGTGTGTCTCCATTTTTAATTCAGTTTCAATAACCTTTTTTTCCCCTTTATCCATGCTGTAAAAGCTGAGATCCAAGGGAAAGCCTGGCGATGTGAAAATAAAATGTGAATGAAAATGTGCTCTTTACATGGAATCTTCTAGGATTAACAGTTTCTCGGAGTGTTTTAATCCATCCGCTGGCCCCATCAATGTCTGCCGGTCTGCATCTCATGCGGGCTGCAGCTTGGGTCAGGATTGGTACCTTTATTCCCAGCAGTACAAGGGGAGTTGAACTGAGTTTACCAAATGTCTTGCGGGCGGCATGGAGAGGGAAGCCACGAGGAGACACTGGGTGTGTGACCAAAGGGGTTCTCAAGAGATCACTTAGTCCAGCCCCCTCTACCCACCCAGCGACAGGAGATCTGCTACCTGCCTCATCATACCTGGAGGACCTCAAAGGAAGAAAGTCATCACACCTTTTGGGGGTGCTTTTTAGGGCCTTTCTGGATGCAGGACTGTCCACACTAGAATTTAGAAAATAGGACAATGTTGTTCTGCCTTGTATTTTCTTAACCAATTTTCCATGGCAAGAAATAAGACAGGAGAAGAGGTGGGAGGACGAGGGAAGGTTAAGAGTGGAGGACAAGATGACTACATGTGACCCGCCTGGAAAATTCAGTGAGTGTCCCAGGGCAACTGTGCAATAAAAGTCTCATCTGGAACCCTTTTAGGGAAGAGAAAGGTACCTAGTGGAGAGCAGTGCAGAATAAGAATTGAAATATATATGACTCTGCATGGTGCACAGGGAACAGGGAGACATATTCTTGGCTTCAGTCTTCTTTATTTGTGTATAAATATTTCCCAGGTGCAGTATCAGAATTGGACACTAGAGGGAACCAGTGGGATTTTTTGCTGCTTTTTCCAGCCTGTTGGTAAGAGTACATTAGGTAAAGGTTCCCCTTGACATTTAGTCCAGTCGTGTCCGACTCTAGGGGGCGGTGCTCATCCCTGTTTCCAAGCCATAGAGCCAGCGTTTGTCCAAAGACAGTTTCCGTGGTCACGTTGACAGCGCGACTAGACATGGAACGCCGTTACCTTCCCACCGAGGTGGTACCTATTTATCTACTCGCATTTTTACATGCTCTCAAACGGCTAGGTTGGCAGGAGCTGGGACAAGCGACGGGAGCTCCCTCCGTCGCGTGGATTCGATCTTATGACTGCTGGTCTTCTGACCCTGCAGCACCGAGGCTTCTGTGGTTTAACCCGCAGCGCCACCACGTCCCACAAAGAGTATATTAGGACAGCGATATCTGTGGGGGATAGTCTTTGGTTCCCTCTAGTGGCCACTTCTGATAATACACCTTGGAAACATGTACCGTGTTTCCCCGAAACTAAGACAGGGTCTTATATTAATTTTTGCTCTAAAAAACGCATTAGGGCGTATTTTCAGGGGATGTTTTATTTTTATTTTTTTCATGTACAACATTGATTCAAACGCAGTCATGTTATCTTCTTCTGGTTGCTGCACAAGGGTGGAGGGCGGGGGGGGGCTTATTTTTGGGGTAGGGCTTATATTATGAGCATCCTGAAAAATCCTACTAGGGCTTATTTTCAGGTTAGGTCTTATTTTCGGGGAAATAGGATATTTCTGTGGTTTTCTATTTAATATTTTCAGACAGCGGCTAAGTGAAACCACAGGTCCTCCTGATCCTGCAGGTCCCACGGTAGTGCAGACACATTAACCATGGGGCGCATAACCCATTTCTCGCATGATCAGAGCCATGACCGTGAGAAGGGAACATTGGCTACCAAAAATGAAGGAGCAATGCAATCTGTTTAAGCTTGTGAGTCCCGGATTGCCCTGTATGCCGTTCCCAGGATCAGAGGGCAATCTGTCCCTGCATATCAGAGACTGGCGAAGTTGTTTTTTGTAAGACTACAAATCCCAGAATCCCCACAGCTTTCTGAGGGTCCTTCTGAGTTCTCTCCCATTTCAGCCGCCTAGAGTGGTCACAATTGACCAGATAGGCGGGGTATAAATGAAATAAATAAATAAATAAATAAATAAATAAATAAATTATAAACACTAAGTGTCTTTTTTTTTTCCCCCTGCCCCTTTGGCTTCTGCAGGTCTCTCCTTCTACACCCGAGTGCTGGAGAACTGTGAGAACGAAGCATCCTTTGAGGAGGTAAGGAAGGAAGTTCTGAACTGCAGCAGGAGGAGGAGGAGGATGTGGGAAGGGGGGGCTGGACTTTACGTCCTCCTTTACAGGACCAGAAAGAGGAGGTCAATGACAACACCTGGAAGTTGTGGTGCACAACAGCAGAATCGACAGCAAACGCACAGGGGCTGAGCCGTCACCATTTTCCCCACTTAGGCTGAATGGATTGGACTTCCCACTTATATTATTTTAAAAAAAACTCATCTGTAGTTTGCCTCTAGTTCTAAACGTAGGTTAAGAGCCAGCCAGTTGAACCCAGGTCTCCATTTGACACGGCTTAAACTACACCCCGCCGGCGGTGTCCCTGTTATTTACTCTCACTGTCATGTGCCATCTAGTCGCTTCTTACTTATGGCCACCCTGTGAGGGTTTCCAGTAGTTGGCTGCTGAGCCAAAGGTTGGGAGTTCAAATCCTCACTGTGCCTCCTGGGAGAAGAGCCAGCCTGGGTGGCCTTGGGCCAGCGGCCCAGTATTCCCAGGGCACCTTCGAAAAGAAGGGAGTGAATAGTAAACCACTTCTGAGGATTCTCTACCCTGAAAGAGATGGCTGGTAGCTCAGTAGTTTAGGTCTCTGCCTGTGGAGCCAAAGGTTGAGAGTTCGATTCCCCCACTGTGTGACCCCTGAGAGGGGAGCCAGCCTGGGAAGTCTTGGGCCAGCTGCACAGCGGTCCCAGGGCACCCCTGGTAGAAGGGAAGGGGAAACCACGTCTGAGTACCCCGAAAAGCTTTGCCATGAGTCAGAAGGGACTTGATAGCATGTTGTTGTTGTTTGTTATTTTTGTTGTTGTTTGTTGTTAGGGCTTTCAAGGTCAGTGAGACAGGCAAAAAGAGTTTTTTATCGCTACTCCCTGATGAATCTGGGGCCAGTCGTATCAGAGAAGTCTACCGGCCTGTCTTTTTGCCTTTTTTTAAAGCAAGAAGTGACTCTGCTTCTGCCGGTGTGTGGCTTTGGCTGGAAGCAAGTGGGGGGGGGGAGTAGTGGGGGTAGGTGCTTGAAGAACCCCTGAGATGCTTTGTAAATTCACATTTCCTGCCAGGTCCACATAAACGACAGCACACCCCTGGTCTGCCTTCTTGTGAATTTATGAGATTTTTATTCTCTGGAATTTATCATTATTATTATTTTGTGAAGCCGCCCGAGGCACTTGATAGCGGAATGCATATTTTAAATTATATTGAGTGGGATAATACGGAGCATCTCCCTTGGCACTCATCTATTGATTCTCAAACGGTCTGCCTTACAAATCAAAGCTGCTGCTCCTATGGGATGCCTTCATCCTTTGATTTGTAGGATGATGGAAGATGAGACCCAAACCAGCCCCGATCTCCCTCCGCGCATGATCACCCCTATCTGTAGCGAGGTAGTAAATGTTTGTCTTCCCGAGGGAAGGAGCATAGGATCCCTGAGACCTTTTGAGATGCCGCTCTGCCATGTGGTAGGACCCCATGGTTGAGGAGGAGGAGGATGCTCACCCGCCTGTTCCGAGTGAGAAAAATCTGTGTGCAGCTCTTGGAAATTTAAAAAAATAAATCACAGAGGGCTTTAGTTTTTCCTTGGAGGGTGGGGAGAGTTACAAAACTATACAAAGTCATGTTAAAACATAAGATATTGGAAAGAATTTAAAACCAAACCATTTAAACACAAGATCGAAACATTAAAAAAGGTAGAGAACATAGCACTAAAACGTGCACCAGCCATGATCCTCAAGCCACAATAATCATCATCATCATCATGTGTCATTTTATCAATTCTGACTTATGGCGACCCTTTCCAGGGTTTTCTAGGTAGAGAATATTCAGAAGTAGTTTCCCATTTCCCTTTCTTCTAGGGGCATCCCTGGGACTGTGCCGCCTGCCCGAGGCTACACAGGGTGGCTCTTCTCCCAGGAGGTACAAGTGGGGAATCGAACTCCCAACCTCTGGCTCTCCAGCCAGATCCCTAAACCACTGAGCTGACCAGCCTACAATAACTGAATGCTGTCAAGACAATTCTGACTTGTGGCAACCTTTCCTGCGAGGTGGTTTTCTAGGTAGCTAAGACACAGAAGAGATTTACCCATCCTTTCTTCTGGGGGCACCTCCTGGGACCGCGGTGCAGCTGGCCCAAGGCGATCCAGGCTGGCTCTTCTCCCGAGAGGCCCAGTCGGGAATCGAACTCCCAACCTCTGGCTCTGCAGCCGGAGACCTCGGAGGGGCGGATAGCCCAGTCGTTTAGGTATCGGGCTGCGAAACCAGAGGTTGGGAGTTCGATACCTAGATAAATAAATACATCTTGACCTGGTGCCGAAATGTGTCGTCGCCAATCGGGTCTCACAGGTGAGGGTCTTCTGCAGCTGGAGGGCTACCCCGAAAAAGGCTCTTCTCTGTGTCTCCCCAAACCAACTGTTCTCAATGGCGAGATGCGGAAGGGGTGCCTCCCTGGCGGATCTTAGGGGCTGATTTCTAAATGAAGAAAACAGCCAAGGGTTCTGGGCGGTCTATTTAGTGACCTGCACTTTTTCCATCTTCATTTTTGCCTTTTTCGTTTGTGACTCCCTCTTGGGGATGGGGGTGGGTGGGTGGGGAGGCACGCCCTACTTTTGCTTCAGGGAAGTTCCTTTTTCCAAATTTTTCTTTTCCGGACCCCCAGGCTCATTGCCTTTGTCATCCGGTTGGATTCCGGGGGCGGGGGGGCTATGGCATTGCCCCCTGTTCAGGTGTCTCCCCCCAACGCTTCCTGTGCCCGTGAAGCTGCAGCCCGCTTATTATCCGTGGCGCTCCGTTTCTCCCCTTAATTTTCCAACTGCAAAAAAAGCTGCCTCTTTCTCGATGGTTATATAAACCACCAGTTCTGCAAACCTTACATAACGGCCTCCTTCACATCCCCGCTTGCCAAGCTGTTAAGAAAAAAAAAGACGTTCAGGTGTCAGGGGCCGGGTCTCCTCGGATCTTCCTCCCTTCTTCCCGCTCTCCCTCCTCCTCCTCCTCCTCCCTCTCCCCTCCCTTCCCTATCACAGCAAATTTTCCTTGGTTTCCCCCCAAAAAAAGCCTCTCTCTCCCACTTGCCACCTTCAGAAACCCCCTTTGCTCCACTCAAAAGACATAAACACTGGAGAAGTTGCATGCTTCTTGAAGCCTCTTAATGGCAACTCGGCCCTTGAAAATTAACATCCTCCGCCGAGAGGCTGAGGAGACCTCCTGTCCTGAGACCCTAAGCAGAGGGGTCTTTTCAATCCTCAGATCCGGGGCCTGGGTCTTGGGTGTCCCAGGAAAAATCAGAAAAGGGCCGTGGGGTCTCCATAAGAATATAAATGCAGGAGCAGGTGAGACCTTTATCAGACTACCCAAAATGTTCAAGCAAACAACAGACAGCGAGCTTTCGATGATCATTCATCTTCCTCAGGCTGGGCACCAAGTTCTTGTGGGTAGTTCAGAAAATTTAGTAGAGTTCCAAAGTTTGCTTCAGTCTTCTTGTTTCCCTCCCCCAGGACAGTTAACCTTGAAATAATGTTTGTGATCATTTATCAAGTCCTTAGGTATTCTGCTTCCTTCTTCCGCTTCTCTTCATTGTCCCTCAACTTGCTCTAAAGCAGTTGAGTGTTTGAGCAGATTCCCAGCCCACCTGGCAGTGGGGTCTTATCCTGAATGAGGGCCGTCTTCTTTCCAGGCTGGTGTCTTCCAGATTTATTGGGCTGGCGTCCGGGCCGACGGAGGTAGGAAAACCCATGCTGTATCGGTCTGGTGGTTTAACAATATGGACCTTTAAGCCCGTCCAGTCTTAAAGTCCATCTGCGTGTAAAGAAAATACATAAATAAAATCTCCTTTTCCCCTACTGTTGTTCAGGCGGGAACTAAACCATGAAAAAGAATTTATGATTTAAAAAAAAGTCTAAGAATGCCCTATATAAAATTAATAACATTTGTGCTTGATACGAAAATAACATAGTTTTGTACTATGTAAAAGGCAGATTGCTGTTTTTATGTGCTGTCAAGATGCCCCCGACTTATGATGAACTTACAAATAAGCGCGCTCCAAAATGTTCTGTCCTCCACTGCCCTGATCAGCTCTTTCAAACTCAAGCTTGTGGTTCCTTTAGGGAGTCAATCCATCTCGTATTGGGTCTTCCTCTTTTCCTGCTGCCTTCCAGCTTTCCCAGCATTATGGTCTTTTCCAGAAAATCCTGCCTTCCCAGGATGTGCCCAAGGTAGGACAGCCCCGGTTTCGACCTTTTTGCCTCCAGGGATATGTAGTGCAGGTTTGATTTGATCCCACTTGTTCGTCTTTCTGGAAGCCCAGGATATCCATAAAGCTCTCTTCCAGCACTGCATTTGAAACAAATCAATTTTTTTCTCCTATCAGCTTTCTCAACTGTCTGGCTTTCACAGATGATCGGAAATACAAGAGTGTGGATGATGTTAGTCTTGGTCTCCAGTGACCCATGCTTACACTTGATGATTTTTTCTAATTCCTTCACTGCTGCCCTTCCGGGTCTCCGTCTTCTTCTGATTTCTTGGCTGCCGTCTCCCTTTGGGTTGATGGTGGAACCAAGGCAGACAACATCTCTAACAATTTCAAAGTCTTCCTTGTCAACGCTAAAGTTGTGCAGTTCTTCAGTGGTCATGGGTTTTGTCATACACAATCCAACCCAACTCACTCCAAACTGAAACATCTACACTTGCTCAGGGTTAGGGTAGTCCCGGGTGATTTCCAGCATCCCTCGGCTGGGAGGGGTTCAATTCAGCTCAGACAACCTCAAACATCTTGGCCAGTTCGGTTTGCACTCCAAGTTTTGTGTGTGTGTGTGTGTTTTGTTTTGTTTGTTTTGTTTTTTGAGGCTGGCTTTTTCATAGACTTGAGCCCACTTCTTCGGGTGCAGCTGATGGAGAGGATGCGATCCAGGGTAGTTTATGCCCTATAAAAATCCCAATTTTTTACCGTATCACAACCATACTCTGCTGCTTTTGCTGTGGCTCACTTGACACCTTTTTTTGTGCTTAATTTGAGTCCTCGGCGACTAAACCTCTGGACCAGCTCCAGCCCCTGCAGACTCCCATTCAGCGTTCGGTTTGTAGCGATCCTGCCTCATCTCTGCATTTTAGATGAACGTGGAAAAGGAAGACAGATGCCTTTAGAAGCTCTGAGTGGAACTTCAGCATGATTTTTGTGCTTAACTCAGGAGGATCTTAATGAGACTTTTGGAGTGTTCTGTTTGATCCGTTCTGCATCCCATTTTGTCTTGCTTGCTTATCTTAATTGCTAGCCGTATTTTAAGGACTCCGTCTGATACTTCATTAGCCACTCTGTATGAACATAACATTTGCAGGCTGAAATTACTCCAAATGACCCAGAAGCCAGTCTGCGCCTCTTGCTTTTCAAATGGGCTAAGCGCCGTTAGCCTCATTATGAAAACATGGATCGCGTGGGCAAGGTTGAAGAGTGAAAAAACCATTTTGGATGTCCTTGCCACTGTTTATTTTATCTATCTATTTATTTTATTTTTATTCCGCCCATCTGGCCAAAGGCCGCTCTGGGGAGGTTTGCAACGTACATAAACAGCATAATTAAAATAGTTTAACAGAACAGAAAATAAAAATAATAAAATACAAATAAGCAGTACAGTCAAAACATAAAAATACATTTGAATAAAATATTTAGAACATTTAAAATATTTTAAATGGCGGACTTGATCAAATGTCTTTGAGACATTTGTAGGAGAAGGAAGAAGAAAACATTTCTTTACTTACAGTTGCTTGAAATTACAGTCTCTCTGCCGAGTGTTCTATCCCTCTCTTTCATCAGTTGGTGGCAGCTGTTTGTTGCTGTTGATCTGCTTGGTTGGTTGCTAGTACATGTGCAGTAAAGAAAGCAGTATACACTAGAAATGGGAGCTTTGTATTTCTCTCCTGGGGGAGACGAATACGAGGCTCGCCGACACAGCTGGCTCGCCTGATTGGAACCTCTCCCGCCCCCCTGAACCGGGTGTCCACTTACCACTCACTGTGCAGCATGTACAGCAGGCATAATTGAAAGTGTACCAATCACAGCAGCGGCCCGGTTAGAGCTGCCCTGCCTCCCTGCTCGGCTGGCCACTCAGCAGCTGAGTGAGGAGGCTTGTCATCCCGCAACCTCGCTGGGGTGGTCAACTGAGCAGGGAAGCGGGGCAGTGCCAGCCAGGCTACTGTCGCGACTGGCACTCTTTCTGTGACACCGACCGCATGGACCACGCAGTGAGTGGTAAGTGGATGCCTGGTACAGAGGGGGAGGGTCCAATCGGGCTGGCCACCTTGGCCAGCAAGCTTCATATTCATCTCCCCCAAGAGACGAATACGAAGCTCCCATCTCTAGTGTATACTGCTTTCTTTACTGCACATGTATTAGCAACCAACCAAACAGATCAACAGCAACAAACCACTGCCACCAACTGATGAAAGAGAGGGATGGAACACTCAGCAGAGAGGCAAGATGCTGTTTGAATTCAAAAGCTGGAAGGGAACAATTCTTTAGTGATGGATAAATAGGTCATCACCCCAGTCCTGAAAAGTCCCTCCCTGTCACTCAAACTACAGACAGCTTGCGAGGTTGTAAATAAAACTCCAACATTATAATTCACTACCCCAAGAACAACTAAGAGGTGTGTGTGTGTGTGTTTGTTCAGATTACTTTGTTCCAGGGCCAGAGTTCAAGCCGCATGAGCTACCCAATCAAAAATTCCTGATTTTGGTACTAATCTGCGTCTGAACAGTCAGACAGAAACTCCAGCAAAGGATTGTCTTTAAAGGGTTTCTGTGAGATTTCTTTAAGAAAGAACTTGTTTTAAAAGAAATTCCAATTTCAAGTCAGAAGCTCTCCATCTTAGCTTGAACCCACCACCAAAACAAACAAGCCATCCGGCAGAGAAGATGGTTTGCGAAAAGTGTTGTTCAAGATTTTCGGAATATATTGGGGGAGAGGTGTTGTTGTTGTTGTTGTTTTTAAAGAGGTGCTGTCTTCTTAAAGACAAGAGACGTGGGGTTTTAAAAACAAGTTTGGACACAAATCCTGGTGAAAATCCCGGGAAGGAACTCCTTCTCCATGTGAAGGAGCTTCATCTCTCCAGTGCAACCTGAAGAAGTTCTAAAAAAAAAGAAGATGGGTGTGCCACTTGTTTTAAAAAAGGGGAAGAGGGCTTTACAGTCCATCAGGGGAAGATGATGGCTTGCTGTATTTCAAAATGTGTTTGAAATCCACTTCCCCCCTTCTGAGCACCGAGTTTTAAAGCCAATAAATCTGCACAAACACTTTGCCAGCCGCCGCAGGACTCAATAAAAAATGCAGGCGCCTCTGATGGTTACAACAAGCTGAAAGTTTGCTGCAATCGAGGTGGTAAAACAGCCCCGGTTCCTTGCACAGTCAAAATCCCAGCAAGAAGGGCTGGCAAGTTGCCATCTCAGGAAAGGAGAAACGCCGCTGCAGAACTGCTTGGAAGATGGTGAGGATCCGTGCCGTCCCTGGAGGGCTCCTCTCTCGGAGGCTCAAAGGTCTCAGACCAGTTCCTGGAAATAATCACGCTCTGGTTGGGGAAGGGGGATTGCAAGACTATAAGGTAGGGTTTGGCAGATAAAACAAATCACCACCACAAAGAAACACAGTTTGCAGTCAGAGTAGATCAAAGATTCCGGGCATCTAGGGGCGGATGCTGGTGACGTGGAATGAAATGCAGGATGCCACACATTTGCACGAGGAGTGTGACTCATGCTCTTGGGCTACCCAACTGCTGAGTCCAGCTTCCCTCGGAGTAGTGAGGAGGCAGCCGTATCCAGGGACGTTGGCAAATTTTGGGGTCCAAGTCCTGAGTTCGAGTCTTTGGTACCACGTCCTGAGTCTGGATCCGAGGCTTTGGTACCAAGTCCCGTGTCCGGAGCCTCAGGTCCACGTCCCTGTTAAAAACAAACTTTTTCTCCCAGAAAGGAGGGAAGAGGTGGGTGAGTTCCGAGTCGATTCTGAGTTGTTAAAAAAAAAGGGGGGGGGAAGAGTCAAGTCACGGGTGTGACTTCAGTCCGATTTGACTCGAGTCCCCTTCCCTGGCAGTATCTGGAGAGACAGGCACTCCCCCTTCCCTCGGTCTTGGGGGGGGGGCTCTTCTTACCCAGACTGAGCTGCTGTTGGGGTGGAAGGGACCAGATGAAGTCTCGCTGGCATCTTGGAGCGCAGCTGGTGGAAGGCTTAAGGTCTGAGATCACGGAGAACCTGCACTGCCCACCAGTGCTGGTCGTACTGGACCAAGGGTCTGGCTCACAGCAAAGAAGCTTCTGATGCCCGGGTGGGTGGGTCTCTAACAGAAAAGGGCATAAAGGGATTCCCCGGGGCAGAATCATTCTGTACTCTGTGGCCAGTGGCGGCAGGAAGCATGGGACACCCCCCCCCCCATACCCCAATATTACTGATTGTCTGGCTGCTTCCCTGCAGAATGATGATGGGTGTTGGGTCTACTCTAGGCGGTCTGAAGGACCTTTTTCTCAGGGCAGTGCTTTTTAAAAGCACTTTCGTTGGTTCCAATGGTGCCTTCGGTTTAATGCCGCTTTTACCGCGGACTTTCTTTTCTGTTTCAGCATCAGAGCAGAAGATAGAAGGCGGGATATAAATGTTCTGAACAAGCAAACAAAATAGTTCCAAAGGGGGCTCTGGGCAAGGTGTGTGTATGCATGCACAGGCTTGTTGGAGAAGTTTATTTATTTTATTTAAAAGGTTTTTACCCCACCTTTCTCCCCAAAAGGACCCAAGACGGCGTCCAGAAGTTACTGTAACTTTTTTGGAGTGGAGGGGGGGTACCACTCACAGAATCTTCCAGCCAGCACGGCCACTTTTTGTAAAGCGTCCTGATTTTTCTGGCAACGAGGTGCCTGGAGTCCCAGTTTAAGGAGAAGGATAAGACATCAATCCCTTGATTGGTCGATCGGTCAATCAGTCAATCCATTGGCCCCATGAAGGACTCTCAGGCAGCTGCTTCTGCTCCAGCGTGGCTTCTGCTGGTGGCCAGGCAGCCCAGAGTGTGCTTTTCTGGAGGCTCTTTCTGGCATTTTGCCTTTTGCAAAAATGTGTCCGGGGATCATGGGCCTTGGGGTGCCTCTCGGTTAAGAACGGCTCCCCCCGCGGCCTGGAGGATGGTTCCAAACATCTCCGACAACAGAACCATGGGCTTTGCTGGTTAGGGTTCCCAGGAACCGTTTCCAGGCCTGTCTGGCATGTGAGAGGGGAGAGCGAGCGGAGGTCCTTGCAGGCCAGCGGCCCAGAATGCGAAACCCCTCGCGCTCTGCAGGGTGACGGCAGCTGCTGTTCTCCCTGCCCGGCACCCGACCGTTTAAGGTCTTTGATGCCCCACCTCTTGGTTGGACGGTCAGATGGGAGCCCCAGAAAGGTGGCTTTGTTCAACTGGGCTCAATGGAACCCGGCCAACTCCAGGAACAGGATGCTAATGGATGTTGTTAATTGTGGGCAATAAAGACGTAATTTCCCCTGGGACGCTTTATTCTGAAAGGAAGGGAAAAGCTTCCTCTTTGCTCTTGCTAGCAAAGAGGAAGCTCGGCACGAAGGCGGCAGGTCTTCCTCTGGGGTAAACGTGTGCCGTCTTGTGCTGTTTTGGCACCCAGATCTCACTGTTGCAGCCCGGCAGCAAAAACAGTGAAGCTTCATGTGACGCTTCAAAGACTCCCCCCGTTCGACTTGGCACCTGAAGGCGTGCGCGGCCGTCGACCGAAAGCTAGTCCCAGATAAAGGTTGCTAGTCTTGAAGGTGCTGCAAGGGTTAGGGTGAGGTGGTTGTTGTTTTTTCTGCCACAGATGAAGAGATTTGTGATTTTTGGACTGCAGTCCCCAACATTTGGACTACAACTCCCAGAATTCCCCAGTCAATGCACCAACCTCTAATTACGATGATCATAATCATCACCATTCACTTGCGCTCAGAGGGGCTTACAACGAGGAACAACCCCAAAGATTAGAAATCCACGTTGAGAAATAGGATTTAGAAGGATTTCTGATGAGGTCTTCAAGATCCTAAGGCAGTGCTTCCCAACCTGGGGTCCCCAGATGTTCTTGGACTGCAACTCCTGGAAATCCTGGCCTGCACAGCTGGCGGTGAAGGCTTCTGGGAATTGTAGTCCAAGAACATTGGGAGACCCAAGGTTGGGAACCACTAATGTATGGGAGTGGGCAAAGATCCCCCACCCCCCACATCCTGTAGAAATGCCACCACCAACATTTTGAGCCAACATAGTCAATGCGAGGATCAAGACAATAAACTGAGACCTACCTGATGGGAGATACCATGATCATGACAGTGGTTTTCCCAGGTTGAGGCTTACCCTTTGCGATCTGGGAGTACGGAACCCTGAGATTTCTCCAAATGTAGGAAATGCCGACGCATTATTTGTGGTAGCAAAGTTAACTACTTGGAGAATAGCCCCCAGATCCTCCACCAACGGGGGGGGGGGGGAGAAGTGGAATCCTTCAGCTCGACTGGGAGATTCTAGGACGTGTGTTATGAGAAGAGTAACTTTTCAAGGCTCTGATAATAGGCAGGCCCACTAATTCTCATCTCGTGAAAAGAGCAGGGCTGTTCGTGGTGGTTAAGCAACAAAACTGACATGCAAAGAGAGACTGAGAAGCAAAGCCCCATTAGGAGTGAACAGCGGTTCTTGTATTGTAAGCAATAAAAGTGGCACAATATGGCTCACCCAAACAGCATCGATGGGATCATTTGGCTCAGGAAAACTACGAGCGAGAAGGATCTTGGAATCGTCATAGATCACAAGAGTAGTCTAATGACTAGATGGGCGGGATATAAATTCAATAAATAAATAAATAAAATAAATAAAGCTGAATATGAGCCAACCTTGTGATGTGGCTGCAAAAAAGGCCAATGCTATTTTAGGCTGCATTCATGGAAGTCTAGTTTCCAAATCCCGCAAGGTGCTAGCCCCCCTCTATTCAGCCCTGGTGAGGCCTCACCTTGAGTATGGTGTCCAGTTCTGGACACCACACTTCAAGAAGGATGCTGACCAATTGGAACAAGTTCAGAGGAAGGCGACAAGGATGATCAGGGGGCTGGAAACCAAACCCTATTTATTGCTATTTATTTATATTATTTATTTTATATACTGCCCATCTGGCAACCCAGGCCACTCTGGGCCTGGGTTCCCTATGAGGAAAGACTGAAAGAATTGGGCATGTTTAGCCTTGAGAAGAGAAGACAGAGGGGAAGATGTGATATGATAGCACTTTTCAAAGACTTGAAAAGCTGTCATCCAAAGGAGGGGCAGGATCTGTTATTGATCATCCCAGAGTGCAGGACACACAACATTGGACTCAAGTTACAGGAAGTCAGATTTAGGCTGAGTATCAGGAAAAACCTCCTAACTGTTAGAGCAGTACGACAATGGATATCAAAAAGTTGATATTTCGTTCATCTCCTGTCCTGCTGCGTTTGTAAATCATTTTCCTGCCCTCGGGTTTTTCATATTGCGAGGGTTTTAATGTGTTTGGTTTGGGTCTTGGTTTTAATCTGCTGTTCAACCACCCAGAAGAGTGCTTTTGCCCTATTGGGGCAGTATACAAATCAAAGAAATACATAAACGCGTCTGGTGTGGACCCTGGTATGGCATTGTTCTGGGTTGATCCACAGACATGGTGGTTGGGTGTCGTTTTACCCCTTTTCCTTATGGGTGTTTGGCGGCTGGTCAGTCCTTAGTCGCCCACACCTTTTGGGTGGATAAAACAAGGAGGGAAGGGCAGAGAAACTGAAGATGGCAGGGTGGAGGATGAGAAAATAGGCAAAAAGGGAGGGCAGTCTGTGTTAGCAGTGAGACGTTGAGGACCCATTCCAGATGTGTGTGGGTACAGTGTAAACTGATAGATCCAGCATCAAACCCTGTGTATGGACACCCATGCCCGAATGATCTATTCAAATCTGCAACCACAGCAGATCAATGAATAAAAATAAAACTAGCCGAGTGGCCGTGAACAACTGGAGACAACATCTGTATGCAGACAAGCCCTGTGTTTTTCCCTCTGTGTGTTGTTAATCCTCACTCAAATTGTCACAGAACAGGACCAATGTTAGTAGGAAACTAGTTTCAATAATGGCTTCTCACTTTATAGTCTGGATTTCAGATGCAAGCCAGTGGGTTTTGTGGATATGTATACACTTGAACCCCCAGACTGATTTCCAGTCCGCTCAGGAAAATCCCATTTCTCCCTCCACTTCTTCCGCTTGTAGAGCGCAGTGATTGGGAAACTGTTCATTAAATACTGCATGTTCCATTTCTCTCCCCCCCCCCCCCCCGTTTTTGATGTTAAATCTGCCGGGAGTGCCAGAGAAGGCAAAATCTTGTTTCTTCTGGAGGATGCTGTAATGAGCTTGCCTGCTGCTGTTCCCATTCCTAGAAATGCTGTGGATGGCGTTTTTCTTTCTCGACTGCGGTGACAGGAAAGTAGCAAAACAGAGACCTGGGGGGCTGCACCAGTTCTCCTCCCGAAATCCTCTTGCACTCTGTCTTCATTTAATGACGTGCAATCTGTTTGCTCAGCAGTTCTCCCGAGAAAAACAAAACACAGAGATTGGAGGCCAGGGTGAGTGCAGCCCCGGGCACCTCCGTTGAATTCACACAAAGAGGTTGGCCATGGCAGGTCTCTGGTAGTTAAGACAGTAAACAGCTGAAAAGAGAGTTTAGTTTGTTCACCACCTGCTTTTAAACTATTTCATCTCTTCAGTTTGAATACATTCCTCAGATCTTGAGAAAAACACATAAGATAACTCACAATTGTATTAAACCCTCTGAGTTGGCTATTCTATTACCATCGATAATCAGCATTTTTTTTTTGCATCCATTGGTGATTCAAAATGAGGGAAATTCGTCCATCTCTGGTGTGTCTCCTGTTCTTGGTTTGCCTCTCAGGAAACAAAAGGGACGAGTGTGGCATTGCTCTGCATCGGAGCATTGGAACCAAATTTGGAGATCCAGATAGATGACGAAATTGACTTTCCCCAAATTGCTGTGGTCCAGACAAGCTAAACGACAACCTCCATCTTTCATAGGTGGCACACCATTGGATCCATTGACGGAGGATGGTGGGATTTCTAGTGCAACACACCATACCATGTTGAGTGAAGACTTGAGTTAAGACTGACCATTATTGGCAGGATTGTTTCATAGAATCATAGCATGATGGAGTTGGAAGGGGGCCTCTAAGGCCATCAAGTCCAACCTCCTGCTCAAGGCAGGAATCGAAGTCAAAAGTAGAGCTGACAGACGGTTGTCCGGTGTTCTCTTGAATGCCTCCAGCACTGGAGCGCTCACCACCTTTCGAGGTCATGGGTTCCATTGTCGTACTACTCTAACAATTAAGAACTTTTTCCCGATCTTCATCCTACATCTGGCTTCCTTTAACTTGAGCCTATTATTACTTGTTTCCTTGCTGTAATTTCTGGAGAGTGCTGAATGATGAGTAGAGAACACACAATATTTGTATAACTGATGCAGACTGCAGAGTTCAGCCTCTCTTGACCATAAATCTAGATTGCCTGACTGCAGACTTTGAACATTTGTAGCCCTCTGTACAGATTGCAGAATTACACCCAAAGCATCTTGATCCAAACACAGCTTGCTTGTTCAGATTTGTCAGCCAGCGTTCAGGAAGCAGCCAAACAGCGCCCCTGGTATTTGCTAGCATTTGCTCCTTGTTTTTCGTCACATATCCACCACCCAAGCTGTTCATTTCAGAGTCAATTCCCTGCTTTCACTCACGGCACAGGCTTCTCTGCACATTGCATTGCATCAGAACTCAGAAAAGCAAGGAGCAAAACACTTTCAAAGCCCAACTGTTTTCAGGACTTTGATTTCATTTCAACCTGTTATCAGCTCTCCTTCTTAAAATTAATGATTTCAAAACAAGATCTAGCCATAGTGGGCTTCTATCGGTTGTATAAGTCCTGACAACCTCTCCCCGTATTTAAAACTCTGTTCTGGTCAACCACTATAGTTCTTTGCCCCAGTGGGATCAGGAAGACAGATGCAAAATGCAGGGTGGTCAAATAAATGTATTCGGAGCTTAACAAAAATACAGAGAAGCAGGCAGCAAAATAATAGAAAATTATAGAAAGAAAAATGGGGTTAGAAAGCGGAAGGAAGGAAGGAAGGAAGGGAGGGAGGAAGATAGGAAGGAAAAGAAAGCAAGAAGAAGGGAGGGAGGGAGGGAGGAAGGAAGGAAGGAAGGAGCTGCCTATACATGTGCTTACAAGTCCTTTTTATCTCGTCACATCATGACTGTCCCCAGCCTTCATCAGAAGGGGCTTCTCCAATCAAAGGAATAGATGAACCCCAAATTCCAAACGTGACACAAAATAAGCAGCATATTGACTGAGTGAGGAACATATGAAAAGCGTGTGGGTATGGGTTATAGCTAACTAAGAGTCTTAGAAGTCCTCCCATACATACTTTCGACCTTCCTTGGCTGATGATTGCTCAAGGAGGTCAGCTCCTTTATCTTAACAGAAAGAAAGAATCTCGGCTCGGGCAAATGCCTCCGAGGGGCTTCATCCTGGGTTCTAACTTTGCTTCAACTAGAACAAGATGATCAGGTGATGTGGAATTAAAATCAAACTGTCTACAAGTGTGCCAATGTGGAGAGGCAAAAACTGGCAGACTCTCCCCCATCTCTCAGTGTTCGTTTGCCGTGAGATATCCACTAGCAGAGTCTGCGAGCGAACAAACCGACGGACAGAAAGGCCAGCCGGGCAGACTCCCTTGGTTTGCTTTCACTTCGCTGTCCTTCCGTCTTCTTTTTCTTCTCTCTCTTTTGCATGCTCCCACTTTGAGGCTTAGGCCATAAGAAACTAGGTGCTGGGGGTGGTGGTGGTCAGGAGTGGTCCTTTTGCTTGTGAAAACGGTGTGCCGTGCTGTTGGTTTCACTTCCATAATGGTGACGAGGAAAACCCTTGTTTGTGCCTGCCTTTGGGATTTAAGTGCCTGGCCGTCCCTGCATTTAGAAAGACTCTCGCTCCGCCACCACCCCTTCCTCATCTTCCTCCCAGCTGGGAGCATGGTCTCGGCTCAGCTTCTACGCCTACCCATAATCAATGGCCTGCCGTTTGGCACAAGGGTTTTTGTGATTCTACCTGTGGGAGAAGAAAGCATGACACGGTGCTTGGGTCGACGGGAGATGCTTCCTAACCTTTTGCGTGTAATCACTTCTCTCAGCAGGCTCACACTTTGCCTTGAAAGCCAATATTAGCAGCCTGAACACAAGCCTGCCACCGGCAGTTTAGAAGCAGGGCTGGGTGAGCTTCCCTCATTTCTCTGTCCGACGGCCTGTTTGAGACTTTGGAAAGGATCCTGATTCAGTCCTATCTCCCGCTATGTGAGCAAACAGTGAATGTTAATGTAGTTGCCCGAATACTGCTTGGCCAAAACAGAAGAGCCAACAGTGAAGGCTGTGATGACCCTCATATTGTAGAGGCAACCTGCCTCGCACCCTGGGAACAATGGCTCCTCTCTCTTTCCCTGTATTGGGTGATTCAGTTATTGCGTTATTGTGACATTACCTCACACTAACACAATCCTTTGAAGCGGAGCAACATAAGAGGCTGGACCTGACAAGAGCAACAAAGAGGAGCAAATATCCAGAACAGACCTGTCAAAATTATTCTTCTGCAAGAAATGAGGAGGTGAGGGGACCATGCTCAGCATTCCTTCCTATTGCTGCTCCAGGAAATCTCCTGATCTTTGTGGGGGTCCCCGAACAGGATTCCCTGATGGGATTAAATGTTAAATAAACAAACAAACAAACAAACACGTTTTTCTCTTCTTCTGTCCACAGACTTTTCGGTGGCCAATCGCCAGCAGCATTGATGTCAACGAGATGCTGGAGATCCAGGTGTTCAACTATAGCAAGGTCTTCTCCAACAGGTGAGCGGTGACGTCCTCCCCAGAGACTGAACTTCATCCCTTCTTTTCAAGGAAGTGCCCCCATGCAGCTGGAAATGCCAGAATTGCAGAGAGTGGGCCAGGTACCAATCTGGGTGCTTTTCCTCAGCCATGGACCAGGTTGGGGGACCAGTGCACATCCCTACTTTAATGGTCCCTGGGACTCACACTGCTGGTGCTGCATCTCTGAAATTTGGCAGTTTACTCTCTTCTCTAGGATCTGAGATACACCTGAGTGTGTGAAAACAGAAGAAAAGCTATCCATTTCCCCCCCAGTGTGTTGACTTCAAAAATGAACAGATTTCTTTGAACTGAATTAGGGTCCATTCTGAAGCCCCAAACTGGCCTCCAAAGCAAACTGTGTGTGCGTGTGCGCGCGTGCAATGTTTGGCCCTAATTTGGAGATGATAATTTAGACGATCAGTGTATTTTATAGATAAGAATTTCACACCGTTTCAGACTGAAAACCTCTCTCGCCTAGTATTTCCACAGAGGCCAACCACAGGCCTACGGATTCCATCTTTAAAAGTCGGGATGGTTTGAATAAGACCCAGAGGAGTGGGCAGAAGCCAGGAAGGTGGGACCTGAAAAAGTAAGAGCCCCTGCAGAGGACCTAGGGAGAACCTGAACCTAGGGCCTGGGTGATGGCCATCACAATGGCAGGATGGCTCAAGTAGACACAGAGCTGCCTGAACAAAATGTTGTTGACTGACGAATGCATCTTAGGCTGGCCTAAGGGTCAGGACCAACAGAGTAAGGCATGACTTCAAATGAGTCATTTGTTGACAGAGCATAAACCGCAATTATGGGTGCCTTTGGGGCTGTGGTGTGGAAGGAGATGTGGCATGAATTGAACACTTTCCTCTATGTGGATTGAGCATCTTCACTGTGGATGACCTAGAGTTCTCCAAAGAGCATGGGTCATGAGGAGTCTTATGCAAACTCCAGTCCTCTTGTCTGACAATGTGTCAAGTGGCCACTTCAGCATTGCAGCCAAAGAATGAAAACCAAGAGGGTGGCCCTTGAGTGGCTTCCCATTTGTGACTCCTTTCTTTGATGACTCCGATAAAGCCTTGACTTGTACGTGTCAATGGGACACTACAGATATAAAGCCACAGGTGGACATTTTAATAAAAGCCTGGTGACCAATGTGTTATATTGGATAGACAGACTTGGATGAAGGAGCACAGGGAATAGTAAGCGAATTTGTGGATGACACAACATGGGGTGGAATAGCTAATACCTTGTAAGACAGAAACCAAATTCAAAATGATTGGGATAGGGTGCAAGACTGGGCTGAAAACAACACAATGAAAGTTAACAGGGATAAGTGCAAAACTCTACACCTGAGTAAGGTAAAGGTAAAGGTTCCCCTTGACATTTAGTCCAGTCGTGTCCGACTCTAGGGCGCGGTGCTCATCCCCGTTTCCAAGCCGTAGAGCCAGCGTTTTGTCCGAAGACAGTTTCTGTGGTCACGTGGCCAGCGGGACTAGACACGGAATGCCGTTACCTTCCCACCAAGGTGGTACCTATTTATCTACTCGCATTTTTACATGCTTTTGAACTGCTAGGTTGGCAGGAACTGGGACAAGCGACGGGAGCTCCCTCCGTCGCGTGGATTCGAACTTACGGCTGCTGGTCTTCCGACCTTGCAGCACAGAGGCTTCTGCGGTTTAACCCGCAGCGCCACCACGTCCCCTCACACCTGAGGGGGGAATCAAATCACAGTTACAAGATGGGGGATACTTTGCTCAGAGATACTACAAATGAGAAGGATCTTGGAATTGTTGTAGATCATAAGCTGAATATGAGCCAACAGTGTGATGTGGCTGCAAAAAAGGCGAATGCTATTTTAGGATGTATTAACAGAAGTATAGTTTCCAAATCCTGCAAGGTGCTAGTTCCACCCTATTCAGCACTGGTTAGGCCTCCCCTTGAGTATTGTGTCCAGTTCTGGACGCCAGACTTCAAGAAGGATGCTCTTGAAAACACCCAGCACCCTCGCTGGGTGTTTTGAAGAGCCAATTAAAAACTTGGCTCTTTAGGCAGGCCTTCCCTACTACCAATACTTGATTTTACTTTTCTTGGTTTGAAGTTTATCCTTCCATCTTGATTATAGTATTATTGTAGATTTTAATTGTTGTTTTTATTTGTTTGTAATATTTTGTGAGCCGCCCTGAGTAGACTCTTGTCTAGAAGGGCGGGATAAAAATCCAATAATAAATAAATAAAATAAAAATAAATAATAAAACAAATTGGAACAAGTTCCGAGGAAGGCGACAAGGATGATCAGGGGACTGGAAACCAAGCCCTAGAAGGAAAGGCTGAAAGAATTGGGCATGTTTAGCCTGGAGCAAAGAAGACTGAGGGGTGATAGGATAGCACTTTTCAAAGACTTGAAAGGCTGCCCTACAGAGGAGGGGCAAGATCTGTTCTCGATCATCCCAGAGTGCAAGATACGCAACAATGGACTCAAGTTAAAGGAAGCCAGCTTTAGGCTGAATATCAGGAAAAACTTCTTAACTGTTAGAGCAGTACGACAAGGGAACCCATGACCTCAAGGGGAGGTGGTGAGCGCTCCAACACTGGAGGCATTCCAAATAAAATGGGACAACCCTCTGTCAGATCTGCTTTGACTTGTATCTCTGCATGGAGTACAGGGTTGGACTTGATGGCCTTATGGGCTCCTTCCAGCTCAATTATTCTGTGATTCTATGACAGCACAGAGCAAGTGGTGGCTGGTATCCTTGTTGAAGGCTGGAGCTCATGCCCTGGAAACCTCACTGGACTCTTGCATTTGGGCTTATAGTCCTGTGGAATGAGTCCACCAATGGCTGCTAGTCATCGTGGCAGTTTCAGGAAGCAAGGCTACTTCCAAAAAGGTGTTCAGGGTAATGAAAGTTTTGGAAACTGAGCCGTATGAGGAATTGATGATGAGAACCGGGTATGATAATTAAAGGCTTTCCTGTCTGTGTGACATTAGCACGTGCCCTGTGGATGACTTGGAGGACTCTTCTCCAAAGACTGTAAGTGATTGTCTTATGCAAACTCTGTCCCTCTTCCAAAATGGGAAGAGTTGCGTCCTGGAAGATGGGGCAAGCTGGTTTCTTGCACCTCCAGAGGGTCGGACTCCAAGTAATGAGTTCAAATCTCGAGGAAGGAGATTTTGATTCAACCTTAGGAAGAACCATTGGGTGGTGGATTTTCTAGCTTTGGGGGGGGGGTATGTAAATAGAGGTTGGATGACCACCTGTCAGAGATGCTTCAGGCAGGGGGTTCTGGCTTTGGCAGGGGGCTGGACTAGATGACCCCCCTGACCCCCTTCTGTGATTCTGTGGTTTTAGGATTAACAGTTGCTGAGATGCAAGAGGGAGATCTATTTTCTTTGTGTCTTGTTGGTAGACTCTTTTGGGCCACAGTGAGGAAACCAGATGGTCGATTAGATCAGAGCCTTTTAGACTACAGCCTCCAGCATCCCCTAGCCAGCATGGCTGTGGATTCTGTGAGTTCTATTCCTCAAAAGTAACCTTTCCCACACCTCCTCCTCATCATCATCACCATCTTAGAACTGCAGGGCTGGAAGGGACCTTCTGGATCATCAGCTCCTATCAAGGAAGGCCCCGAGGGGGAATCGAACTCCCAACCTCTGGCTCCACAACCAGAGAGCTAAACCGCTGAGCTACCCAGCAGTTCATCTAAGCCAGCATCTATCCTCATAGATGGGCGGAAAGAGTTCACAGGCAAGATGTGAAGAAAACTGGTGGAGCGGTGGGCATCCAAGATTTGGGTTAATTTGATAGTCTGTTAAAACTCTTTGCACTTCCTGAGGGGTTTTATGGAAGAAGCTGAGGAGCTGCAGACACCACAGATGTGAAAATGGTCTCCTAGGTGGAGAAAATTAAACCACGGTAATAGAGAGATATTTAAATGGCAAACGAACTTGGAATATAAATGTTGACTTGCCGCCTGACGCCCTATTGAGATTCAGCACTCTTGAGCACCCGAGGCTGACACAGTGCAGTTTTGGAATGAATGCTCACTGCCTGAGTCCCCATGGTTCCTTCTGGCCTCATCATCTTCCAAACTCCCACAGAGACTGTTTCATCAAAGAAAGATCAAAACCAAACAGCATCCATAATTTTTGTAGCTAATATTCAGAGGCAGATGGTTTCTCTTTGGGGGGGTGAGAGGGGGAGACAGAGAGAGAGAGAGAGAGAGAGAGAGATGCTAAATTTACATAATCTGTGCTAAGCACAATTGATCTTACTGCATTTCACTTTAAATGAGGACTGTAGCAGGAATCTAGATCTTAGATGTCTGATACACAATGGAGCCTGGTGGCACAGTGGTTAAACTGCAGCACTGCAGTCAAAACTCTGCTCGCAACCTAGATTCAATCCCAGCTAACTGACTCACGGTTGACACAGCCCCCAATTCTTCTGAGGTTGGCAAAGTGGTGTGTGGGCGCACGTTTGCCAAATATAACTTGGAATGCAGCAGCTTTGGGACCAACTGTCAGTTAGCTTTATTGCGAGCAACGGGGTGCCACTTGGGGAGGGAGATTGGGGCCCATTTGGTCAAGGAGTGGACATAGGTGTCTCCGATTTCATGGAGGTGAGTGCACTTCAGATGAGGCCTGAACTTTCCAGGAGGTCGCTCTCTTTTGGCAACACAGTTCAGCTCCTATAAAGTTCAGATTAAAACCTGGAGCGGACCAACCACGTCCACGAAATGGAAGCTCTGAGGTTTGAGGGGCTGGCTTAAAAGCATGAGACCCACACACACCCCTCTTGGAAGAATTCCAGAGAATAGTACGGTTGTCTTGCCTCATTCATGGATTTTTCCAAGGGCTTCACACCGTGCCGTTCTCGATTGGCAATGCCATCCGCTGCTTCTCTATTTTGTTTTATGATTATGAAAAAAAATATCACAAGGAGAACGAGATGGAACAACTAACTGCATGTGCCCTACTGTCACATGTTCCAGTGTCTTCTAATTGTTAATACGGGGAATTCTCCATCTGAAAACAGCCCCTGAGTATGGTGGAGCAATGGTCACTGATACTGGACATCTGGGGACATAAACCTGAATACGTACTGGGGGTATCGTCAAATACTCCTCAACATCCCCTAGCAGTCTCCTGTCTCTCAGAAGCCACCCCTTCTTTCTGGAGCAGGTCTGTCATCCGCTGGATAGCAGGTGATCCCGAACCTGTTCCCCTTACGTTTCTGCCCCCCTGGAACTTCGGGGCTGTACTGGATGTGCCTCCTTGACAGGGGTTGGACTCGATGATCCACAGGGCCCCTTCCAGTTCTGCAGTTCTAAGATGATGGCGATGATGATTATCCTTAATGAACTATTGGATGGTTCAGTGGTTTAGGTCTCTGGCTGCAGAGCCAGAGGTTGGGAGTTCAATTCACCCACTGGGCCTCCTTGACAAGGGCTGGACTCAATGATCCATTTCAGATCTGCAATTCTAAGACAATGACGACCATGATCCCTTATTTCCACAGGCTGCAGAAACGTTACTTCTGGCGACTGCAGTTCTCAGTTTGCCCAGCCAGCATGACTGAGGATGATGGAGGCTTGGGGTCCCAAACAGTTACTTTTCCAACCTCTGCTTGTTTTCATATGAAGAACAGAAATCATCACCCTGGGAAAATCACACGGTCGCCCTGAAGCCTTCTAGATGGGCCTTTTCCCAACTGGGTGTAATTTCGCTGTCCTTAGGTCTATCAGGTGGGACTCCCAGAAAGGTGTATTCTGGAAGAGGGCTTCCCAAAAATAATAAAAATGAAAATAAAATCTGAATTGCACATCCTTACTGCAGTGGCTTTACGAGAGCTGTCCATGGTGCTGAAACCTATTTCCAGATTAGGAATTCCTGATTATTAAACATTTTTCATAACAGCGGAATTTCAGGAGAAGAGCAGCTTATTTTAATTTTCCAACCTCTGCTTGTTCTGATAAGAAGAACAGAAATCATCAACCTGGGAAAATCACACAGTCGAACTGCATCAGAGATGCGGCCAGTTTTCAACCCTTCATGAAATGTAGCACAGGAACAATTTCCTTCTGAAAAAAGAAGTCACACAGAAGCCAGGCTGTGAAGCCTTGTAGCCGGGCAACTTACAAGAAGAGTAACTTGCAAGAAAACAAGGGGACATAGACTCACATGCTCACATGCAAACCTTTTAAAAGCCACTTGATAGAACAGAATGCTTTCATATTAACCAGGAGCTGGTACAAAACCAAAAGATTATGGAACTAGAATAGGTTGTGGGAGGCAGTTTTGTATGAAGGTTGATGTCTGGAGGAAGCGGCATCCAGCCTCTGGTCCCTTTGGCTTATTCTTGCATTGCCTCGGGTACTGGCCTGTGGCTCTCCAGGGCCTCGCTTTGATGCCAAAGCCCTTGTTTGGTGTGGCAGATGTGAAGGATTAGATGAAACAATCGAAAGGTTGCAAGTTCAATAACAATAGTTGTAATTTTGGAACAGTGGCCCTCAGCTTTGGCAAAACCACTCAATTCAACCTGAATTTGCCTTCTTAACTTAGCTCAAGCGCTACAAAATTAGTAACTCCGTTTGCAGTTTACCAGGCTGTTCCTTCAGCGTGGTTTCATCACATATATCCCAGTAAAATGTATTCTGAGAGCAGATAAAGATTCTCTTTGAACCTTTGAGACCTAATTCAGCTTGCTTTTCTTTTTCAAATTTAATTTGGAAGTTAATTCAAGCAACACCTGGAGCAATATTCAGGGTGATGGTGCCGTACACAGCTCAGGGGATCCCACGAGAGTCTTTAACAGCAGTGTAATTACGTTCAAAGCCTCCGCTTAAAATAAAGGAACATAATGTTATTGAAGTCCATCTTTTGTTGGGTTTGTGGAGGGTGCCCAGCAGAGATGCTGCACTTCATCAAGAGCATAGCACTGACAGGGTTTATGCAAAATGCAGACGCCGAATTAAAAAAGGGGAGCCGGCTGCAGCTCAAGATTCATTTGTTTGCTGTGTTCATGTCCTCAGTGCCAGGTGAACTGCATTCAAGGGCTCTAAAGGAATTTGAAAGTGTAATCACAGAGCTTCTGTTTGTAATCTTTGGGAAATCGAGGAGAACGGGTGAGCTGCCAGGTGACTGAAGGCAAGCAAATATCTAAAAAAGAAGGGTCAGGAAGGTTGGTTGGTTGGTTGGTTGGTTGGTTGGTTGGTTGGTTGGTTGGTTGGTTGGTTGGTTGGTTGGTTGGTTGGTTGGTTGGTTGGTTGGTTGGTTGGTTGGTTGGTTGGTTGGTTGGTTGGTTGGTTGGTTGATTAGCATGAGGCACTACCGGGCACTTTGCAATCAAAGGAAATGCAAACGATATAATAAAATAAAAACAGAACATCAATTGTAAACAAAAATACTGAAAATATAATCTAATAAATCTAACCTGAGGCCTAAAAGCTAAACCTAGGGGGTGACAGGACAAGTAGCGTAGATTAGTCATGGCTCATGGGATGATGCCCTTAAAAACTTCTACTATAAACAGCCCCGTCTTGAGCATCCTCTTGAATGCCGGGAGGGAAGGGGCCTGGCGCAGCTCTACCGGGAGCCCAGTCTTTAAGGATGGGGCCACGACCAAGAAGGCTCGCTTTCTTGTTGAAGTCATCTTGGCCTTTCTTGGAGTGGCAACCCGCAAGAGCATGGCCTGCCAGGGTTGGGTGGCTCAGGCTGATGTTCTTAGGGAAAGGCGCTCCATGGAATAACAAGGTCCCAAACTGTTAAGGGCTTTATAGGGAATAAATGAAAGCATCTGGGAAACATCTGCTCAGCTTGAGAGCAGTACCAGGGAAAGTGCTTGCACAAATCATTGAATGATTTGTCTGTACGCACTTAAGAAAGAATGCGGAGATTACCATGAGCCAACCAGGGTTTCTAAAAAACAAGTTGTGCCAGAAAATTCTTGTCTCTTTTCTGATGGAGTTACAAGCAAAGTAGATGAAGGAGATGCTTTGGATGTAGTATATCTTGATTTCAGTCAAGCTTTCAACAAAGTTCCCAATCATACTAATGTGAAAGAGCTGGCCAGATGTCAGCTGGATGATGCTACTGTGAGGTTGAATCAATTTGTAGTGGATTGATGGACCAAACGCTGCCCATCAGTGGTTTGAGGGAAGTGACAAGTGGGGGGCTGCCAGTTTCTATCCTGGCCCCAGTGTTATTCACCAGCTGTAGATAAATGATACGGATGAATGAGTACAGCGGCTGCACATAACATTTCTGCAACAGATGGGAATGGGAGGGGGCAGCTGATGCAGGAGAAAAAAAGGAAGTTGTCATGATGGTGGAGGAATTCAAGAAATTGTGGTCTTGCTGATCTTTTGCAGCATCTTAAGTTACAAGCTTTTGCCAGGTGGTGCTTGCACTGTGTGAAACCCACTGTAGAATCCATCTCACGCTTCTCTTATCTGAGCCCCAGAGAAGAGATTTTGTGGAAAACCTGTTGCCAGGAACAACGTTTGATCTGTTTGCCACCACCTTCTTTTCATGGCTGTATTTTCTCAGTGGTGCCCACCTGAAATCAGGAGAACAGACATTGTTTCAAAACTTATTTTGACTCACAGCAGAGCGGAGCTGTTGGGTTGGACAACGTCTTATTTCATTTGATAACAGACATGTAGGCACCATGCAGGCTGTGGGGCCGAGAGGCAACCTCCTAGCACCCGTAAAGCCCCCAAATTTGAAAAAAAGTTGGAAATTTTAAAGGGTCTAAGAAATCTCAGAGTTCAGGACATGTAATGATGGGCTCAAGCTACAGGAAGCCAGATTTCGGTTGAAGATCAGGAAAAACTTCCCAACTGTTAGAGCAGTACAACAATGGAACCCATACCCTCAGGAGATAGTGAGCACTCCAGTGCTGGAACCATTGAAGAGAAAATTAGACAACCATCTGTCAGATCTGCTTTGATTTGGATTCCTGCACTGGGCAGGGGGTTGGACTGGATGGCCTCATAGGCCCCTTCCAACTCCATGATTCTATGATCTGCTTTCACCCTCTATGAGGCATAGCAAGGCAATTTGCCATGTTTTGAGCGTTCCCCCTCACCTCCCAGTGTATTGTAGTGGATAGAGTGATGGACTAGAACTCTGGAGAACAGGGTTCAAATCCCCGCTCAGCCATGGAAACTCGCTGGGGGAGTGGAACTGCTAAAGCCACTCCTTAAATACCGTATCTCACTTACCTTGAAAGCCCAATTAGGGTTACTGTAAGTCGGTTCCAACTTGGTGGCACAGAACACACCGTCACCTCTACACACCCTATTTTTTTAAAAAAATAACACAGTTTGGATCAACAGAGGACACCCGGTGTGGTATAGTGTGTAGAGTGTCAGACTAGGATGCCGGAAAACTGAGTTCAAGTCACCGCTCAGCCATGGGAACTCTCAGGGTGGAGGGTGGGCATGGGAAGCCACTCCTTGAGCATCTCACATACCTTGAAAACCCTATAAGTCAGAAGCAGCTGGACAGCACAGAACAACCAGGACAGAGAGTACAACCCCTCCACCAACATTTTTATAAGCAGTTTTCCAGATCGGTGGCAGTCCAGGAACAAGTTCAGCCTTCCAAGGACTGAGGAAGAGTTCACAGATTTCCTGGACCCCTGGGTGTTGGCCATTGCAACCCATAAGATCAACTTCAGCAAATACTGCTTTGTTCTTGTTAACGAGCTGGAGAGCCCAGTGGTTTCGGTCTCTGGCTGCAGAGCCAGAGGTTGGGAGTTCGATTCCCCCACTGTGCATCCATGATCCACAGTCTGCTCTTGCAGACTTGGGTGCTGGAAAGCTGATTTAGTTTGTCAGAGAAACCAAATTCTGGGGAAAGGAGACCTTAATTCTGTGTTCAGGATATATTATGTAGACATTTAAATACATGGGTTGGTTAGCAAAGACAGGAACAACAGGAACAACAGACTTGGAGTTCTGGTGGAAGAAAGATGAGACTGGTGAAAGGACGGAAATGCAGAGCTTGGAAAAGTTACCCTTTAAACTACAGTTTTCAGAATCCCGAGCCAGTATTGCTGAGATTGTATTCTTTTTTTTCTTTTAAATTTATTATTTAATAACTTGGGAGGCTTTCACGGCCAGGATCCGATGGTTGTTGTGGGTTTTTCGGGCTCTTTGGCCGTGTTCTGGAGGTTTTTCTTCCTAACGTTCCACATGTCTCTGTGGCTGGCATCTTCAGAGGACAGGAGTCAGAACTCTGTCTGTGCTCTGGTGTAGTGTGTGGGATAGTTGAGTATTTGTAGCTGTGGGATCAGCTTTTTGTCCTTTTCAGGAGATTGGGTGACACAGAGTTCTGACTCCTGTCCTCTGAAGATGCCGGCCACAGAGACTGGCAAAACGTTAGGAAGAACAACCTTCAGAACACGGCCAAAGAGCCCGAAAAACCTACACCAACCATTGCTGAGGTTGTTTGGGAATTGTAGTCCATAAAGTAACTTTTCTACACCGAGAGGAATACTCTTTCTGGGAACTATTTTGAGAAAGAGGAGCCCTTTTTGCCGGGACAGGTAGTCGAAAAGAATAACTTTTCCGAGCTTTCAAGAATTGGTTGGTGATTGGCGAAGAGGCAAAGAGACCAAGAAGTTATGGGCCTTGCACAGCACCTGGATTCTGACCGTCTTGTTCCAGCCTCCTTCCAGCTTCCCAAAATTCACCAGGCCCTGTTTCGGTGCGTGGAAGCATTCTTGCACATCTCTTCTGCTCCAAATGTAAAGTTGCGCCCGTGAGTGTGTGTTCGTGTCAGTCTGCTGAACAACGCCCAGAAGCTTGATCCCGGTTCTCTGCTTACCTGAAGGAACTGCAGAGAAAGGGAGTGAGGCACAAAGTTCCCCTTTGCCTGCATTATTGATGTCTCTCTTCCCTGACGTCCTGTCACAGGGCTTTGTGATGGGGGCCTTCATGCCCCCCTCCATGGCCGCTAAGCAGCCGGCGGCTAATTGCCTTGCAAGGTGATCGTGTTCCTCTACGTCTCCCTTTTCCACAACACTGCCTTCAGCCAGGCGTTCAGGATTCTGAGGAGGAGCATTTTCAGCCTGGTGGTTTAGGTCTCTGGAGTTCGATTCCCCACTGGGCCTCCTTGACAGAGGCTGGACTTGATGATCTGTAGCATCTGTCAGGATATTATGACCCACGATATATGGAATTTCCTCTGTAGTACATGAACCAAAGTTTGCTAATAGGCATCCATCTTGGAGCAGGTGTGCAACCACAGAGTCCGCACATGAAGCTGACGCAATCCTTGGAATGTGTATTGGACACGAGGTAATGTCTGGGGGAAGAAATCAGGTGATGTGCCCAGGGATTGGCTATTCACACGATATAAGTGCTGCACACTCTGGTGATATGTGGCGCTTTGTGTTGGAGAGTTGCTGCACGAAGCGCTGTCCGTTTACTTACTGATAAGCGTGTTGTTGAGTCTGTTGACTGATGTCCGTAGTTCCGTTGTGAATACACTGCTGGCGAAGGAAGCTCCTCTCTCTGTGAGTCTCTTTGCTGTCAACCTGGAAGACCGACTTGTCTCGGGACCATCTCCCACTTACCCCAAATCTCGACAGGGTCCCTTCCAGCTCTGCAGTTTTAGGATTATTATATCACCCCATTGACCACCAAGACGGTGGAGTGCAGTCAACCAAGGAGAGGAGCAGCGGCTGGGCAGTTTTTTCGATGGGGGGCTTTACAAAGAGTTGACTGGCCTGGGGAGAAGGGTCAGTCCTTGCTGATATGGGGTGGAATGAACAGCTGCTAAATTCCTTGTAGATGAGACCTTGAGATGAGGAATTTTGAAAACCCAGCCTCCAATGTGAAAGGGAGAAAGGAATGGTTTCACTGGGATCTGGGTGTGTTGTTTTGTGTTGTGTTCTGTTTCGTTTTTAGTTGATGCAACATGTCTCTTGGGCAGTCTACCCCAAACTCATACTGGAATCATCTTTAAACGGCCAAATGTTTTTGCCTTCCCTGAGCCTTTAATGCTACCAACGTGAGGGTGATCGATGAACGCAGCGACTTCTTTGGAATTTAACCCCAAATTATGAAGCGGAGGCAGGCAGAAGGCACATGCAGAAAGAGAGAGAAAGTGCAGAAGGAATGGTTTAGAAAGATTCAAAAGGCCAAATCTGGCGCTTCCGATTTTTAAAAGGGCGTGAAACAAAGCAGCAGCTGTCTCTGTTTTTTTTTTTTTTTTTTTTTTTTGCATGTCATACACAAACTTGCACCGTGGGTGCAGCTTGCCATAAAACTGGCAAGTCAGCAGGTCCGTTTTGCCGTCGGGTTGCAGGGCGAGGAGAGGAAATCGATGCGGTTTATCATCCTTGCTCGGAAAGGCAAACTGAGCAAGCATGTATATCTGTGCAAAGAGGAAGGCTGAACCGGTCATCCTAAGGGATCCGGCGGGCCAAATGCCTTGGGCACGGAGGAGAGGGGCGGAACGTCTAAGAGAAATATTCAGAAAGGAAACTGGCCTTGCGCTTTGCAAGGCTGCCTTTGAAGGGCCAACGGGCAGATCTGAGATGAGCGACGGCAAAGGCATCATCTTCTGGCCCAGGAGGCTTCTGCCTGTTCCAAACCCACAACAGCTGGTGTGTCTTTGGGTTTGGCTAGCACTGTAATTTGCATATTTAAATTTTTATTTTTCTTCATGCTGTTATTATGTAGGACTGTAAAGAGGGCCGCGGTATGTTTCTGTGAACTGAAAAATACCTCCACTAAATAGCAGTTTTTAAAATACACACATCCAAAGCCTTTGTGCCCCCTAGTGGCTGAAGTAGGAGGTTTGGGGCCACTTCAAAGCACAGAAAAATTCCTGGTAGTGCCCCCTAGAGGGTGTAACGGGAATGTTTTCAGCGGGGAAAAAAATCAGTTTTAAACCATTTTTTCAGCGTGTAGAGTGGGGGCTTGGGAATCCCAGGGGTGTTGAGGCCGCACAAAAATGGCCATCAAGGGCCACCGGTGGCCCACAGGCACACATTGCCTGCTCCTGGTCTACAGTCTCCTGTAATTGGAACCAACCGGTGGAATTAGTGCTTTACAAATACCTTGGCTGCCTTATCTTGAATAGATAAGATAGACCTCTGTGATATGCGGTGTAGAATTACAGATTCCAGCTGATTGCAAAGAAGCTTGATCGCTAATGATGTCTTGTACAGAAGTTTTGTTTAAAGACACTTAATGGGAGAATTCATCAGGTGACGTGTTCCTGCCATGATGGAAGAGGGCGTAGAAAACCAGCCTTGGAAAAGCCAACTGTTCTAGTTCAGCTGCAAAACATCTTATGTGGGGTTGCCTTTGGAAATATCTAGAAACTTACATTGATCCCGAGTGGGGGTGTGAGGCCAGTGGTTTACTGGAAGATGATATGCTGCCATATTGACTAAATGACTAAGCCGATACTGCTGTACTTTGGACGCATCCTCCAGTCTTAACTGGAAACATGCAATAATGCTAGGGGAGGAGTAGGAAAAGACAAAGACTGAACATGAGAATTATTATTATTATTAATATTATTTATTTATTGAATTTGTACCCCACACCATCTGGCAACCAGGCCACTCTGGACGGCTAACAACAATATGAACAACAATATTAAAACATGTTAAAAAATAAATTACTACTTAGCCAAATAGGGTAAATTAAAACAGATGGCAATGAAGGTGGTAAAAAGCGTGATGAAAAGGATGGTAAAAGGATGGTAAAAGGGAAGCCGAGATCTTAATGCTCCAGGAAAGCCTGGTGGAAGAGCCAAGTCTTCAATGCTCGTTTGAACCCATCCAGAACAATACAGGAAGCCATGGCCTTTGGTTCGCAAGGCTTGACAAGTTAATGACTGAGTCTTTAGAAGGTCATTAATTCATTGGCTTGCTATACGTTGGAGACACCTGGACCACATCATACTCACATTCTACCGGTAACTATGCTTCTTGGTTCATGGTCCGTTTTTGAGCCTAGTTCAAAATGCTTGGTTTGACCCGTAAAGCCCTTCATGGTTTAGGTGTACAGTCGCTGAATGATTGCCTCTTCTTAAACGAAGGGTTTGTTTGGAAAGTCATCTCTGTGGACTGTAGCTCCCAGAATGCCCTAGCCCTCATGGCCAGGGACTGTTGCATTCTGGGAAGTATAGTCCCCCCAAAACAGAACTTCATTTCTTTTTTTCATAATTCCTTGTTCCAGATCCCTTTTAAAAAGAGGAGGCAATCCGTGGCTCTATTGACTGTGATGGCCAGTGGAACCCCCATGTTCATAAGCAGTATATCTTCCAGCAGCAACTTCAGAGGAACATCATATGTTTTGAATCTGTGTAAACAAATACAACTTTTGAAAAAATGCAGGAAGTTTGGAGTTGCTAGAAGGACTTCAACAAACAAAATACCTGCTGCTTAAGTTACCCAGGATGAAGTTTGGAAATGCTTGTCTGTGACTGTCCGATTTCATTCTGGTATTAACCCAGTGACAGATTTTACTTTCTTGGGCTGCATGATCACTGCAGATGGTGACAGCAGCCACGAAATTAAAAGACTCCTGCTTCTTGGGAGGAAAGCGATGACAAACCTAGACAGCATCTTAAAAAGCAGAGACATCATCTTGCTGACAAAGGTCTGCATAGTCAAAGTTATGGTTTTTCCAGTAGTGATGTATGGAAGTGAGAGCTGGACCATAAAGAAGGCCGACCGCCAAAGAATTGATGCTTTTGAATTGTGGTGCTGGAGGAGACTCTTGAGAGTCCCCTGGACTGCAAGGAGAACAAACCTATCCATTCTGAAGGAAATCAACCCTGAGTGCTCACTGGAAGGACAGATCCTGAAGCTGAGGCTCCAATACTTTGCCCATCTCATGAGAAGAGAAGACTCCCTGGAAAAGACCCTGATGTTGGGAAAGTGTGAGGGCAAGAGGAGAAGGGGACGACAGAGGACGAGATGGATGGGCAGTGTCATCGAAGCGACCAACATGAATTTGATCCAACTCCAGGAGGCAGTGGAAGACAGGAGGGCCTGGCGTGCTCTGGTCCATGGGGTCACGAAGAGTCGGACACAACTTAACGACTAAACAACAACAACATTAACCCTTTACAAAAGCCTTTTTGTACTATAAGCCCCATCTGGGAGATCGTGGGGATGGTAGTCTTCAGAAAGCGGAAAGACTGGGTGAGGGATTGCATGGATGCAAATAAACCATTCAGTGCTTCTACTTCAACAAAGCAGCAGTTCTGCAATTTATTCTATGATCTCTTCCCTGTTCCATTTTTCTTTTCTGTCGTGTCTGTCGTGAGTCAGCGGACAGGCATGGACTTCCCTCGTCATGTCTCTGTCATTAGCAAAGCAGCGATTTTCAAATGGATAGCTACCAGTGGATGTGTATCCAGCATGCCTCGGTCCACCCTGAGACCCAGTGTGGTGTCGTGGTTTAGAATTCCTGAGTTATCCTTCAGAAGACCTTGGTTCAACTCCCCACTTTGCCATTGAAGAAACTCACTGGGTGAGTCTCGTCAGTCTCACGGGGTTATTGTTAGGATACCGCCGGGGGTACAGTGTACCTAGTCTGGAGCTCACTAGAGGAACTATATGTCATGCAACTAATAAATAATAATAAACACGTATAACAAAAACAAAAGGGACGTCTAAGGGCGTCTTTAAGTTTTGTCTCGACTAATAAAGACACAGAATTGCAACATTTTTCTCCTTGCTCTGTGAGAGGGTAAGATTTTGGGGTGGAAATTGGTTCAGACTAAATTTTGCTGCCAACGACATATCTTTGACAAAGTTTGTTATCTTGCCCAATGTGCACAAAACTAGAAGAACAGCTGCCAAGTTGCAGGAACTTTTAACGATTGAAAGCGCCGGATGGGTTGGTTGCATCCTTTTAAACAATCTGCAGGTGTCTGTGTTGGCTTTGCTTCTTAAAGGGAAAGGCCGCTACTCTTGTGCAGATGGTCACAGACCACCCATTTTGTGCAAATTGCAGAAGCTTCGTTAAAGCCCTCCTTGCCTTCCTCTTATTCTGGAAGGGATGACTTTTCTGGTGCTCATGGAAAACATTTCCCCTTGAGGTCTCTCATCCTCTTGAGACAGCCTCAAGTGATGAAGGCAGGGAACTTTTGCAAGTGTTCTTCACGACTCTGTTCTCAAGAGTTGAAGGATGCTGCCCCCTTCTATATGTGCTTGACTACCCCCAACTTTTAATAATGCTGCATGCTTTCTCTCTAGAAGAGACAGGAGATTCTCTTCCCTGTCCTTCTGGTCTTCCAGTCCTACGTGTTCGAAAGCTACAACACAGCTACCTCAGCCCAATGTTGACAGGAGTTTATATCTTAATTTTTAGACCTATGAAATATATTTAGGTCATCTTTTTGGGATTCAGGCTTCTCATAACAATCCCCGAAGTGTAGAATAATACAATTAATCTGGTCAATTTAAAACAGGGTTAAAAGGAGCCGCTTAAAGCCAGTGCTCAGGACTCAGTCTTGCCCCTAGAATGCCAGCTTCAAATACACTAAAACCCGTTTTCCTTCCTTCCTTCCTTCCTTCCTTCCTTCCTTCCTTCCTTCCTTCCTTCCTTCCTTCCTTCCTTCCTTCTATCCATCATCAGCTCCTCCCTCCCTCCCTCTCTCCCTCCCTTCTTTCTTTCCACCATCATCAACTCCTTCCTTCCTTCTATCCATCATCAGCTCCTCCCTTCCTTCCTTCCTTCCACCATCATCAACTCCTTCCTTCCTTCCTTCCTTCCTTCCTTCCTTCCTTCCTTCCTTCCTTCCTTCCTTCCTTCCTTCCTTCCTTCCTTCCTTCCTTCCTTCCACCATCAACTCCTCCCTCCCTCCCTCCCTCCCTTCTTTCCTTCCACCATCATCAACTCCTTCCTTCCTTCTATCCATCATCAGCTCCTCCCTCCCTCCCTCCCTCCCTCCCTTCCACCATCATCAACTCCTTCCTTCCTTCCTTCCTTCCTTCCTTCCTTCCTTCCTTCCTTCCTTCCTTCCTTCCTTCCTTCCTTCCTTCCTTCCTTCCAGAGGTTTCTCTGACAGAGCTGTGGTCCTGCCCTACATTTAACTAGGCACACACAGGCGCATCGTGTTGTTGCCTTTAAAATATTCATACGTGCTCCGTGGATTCTTTTAGAATTTTTTTTTGCGAGGAAATCCATGTCTCAGAAACTCAGGGAGCGTGAGCTGCAGTAAGTGCTTCGTCAAGAAGGGAAAATCCACGCACATGTTTTTTGTTGTTAAAGGATCAGGTGTCTATCGGAGGAACGAAATCAGCTGGCATTTAATTAAGTTGCAAGGCAGGGAAAGGAAGATTCTTCAGCCTAAAGGCAGGGATTGATACAGGATGCCTGGTGGATTGATAGCACAGAAAAATGTGGCACTCGGGCAAAACGGTCTATCGTTAGTGACAGATGTATGGGAAAATAATCCATCCCACCTAATCTGGGGAGGTAAAGGTTCCCCTTGACATTTAGTCCAGTCGTGTCCGACTCTAGGGCGCGGTGCTCATCCCCGTTTCCAAGCCGTAGAGCCAGCGTTTTTGTCCGTAGACAGTTTCCGTGGTCACGTGGCCAGCGCGACTAGACACGGAACGCCGTGACCTGCCCACCGAGGTGGTCCCTATTTATCTACTCGCATTTTTAGATGCTTTTGAACTGCTAGGTTGGCAGGAGCTGGGATAAGCGACGGAAGCTCACTCCCTCGCTTGGATTCGATCTTACGACTGCTGGTCTTCCGACCTTGCAGCACAGAGGCTTCTGCAGAATTAAGCTAATTCTGCTCTGTGGATCCCTACACTTCTGCTAGAAGAATTTAACCACAAATTCAGAACTCTGCAACTCACACTGGAGACAACTTCACTAGAAGAAGCATCCTCTGTCAAACCTAAAATAGGGCACGTGGGCACCTTAGCAATACAGCATTTACCTCAAAGTCACAGTGAGCTGCCTACACAGTCGATGTCTTCAGTCACACTTTTTCCAGAAGACCTGGGAATTGTATCTCAGTGCTTCCAGAGGGCATTAGCTTGAGCCTCAACTCGGCCCTGGCCCAAAAACCCAGCTCTGAATCAGTGGCCCTCTGCGGTTCTTCCTTGCTTGAGTTTCCTGTGGGCAAAATTGAACTGATTTACTGCTTCCACTGCTGGGAGAAATGTTGGCGCCGGTACCAGAGCCGAGAGGGCAGCTAAAAAGCTACTGCTTTCATGAACCCCGATTCTCAAAGATCTGTGGAGACCGAGCGCGAGGAGGCTTCTGAGAGCAGCCGACTCTGCTGGATCATTAACTGGTGGAGGCAGTTAACAAGCCAAGGGCTTGGAGCAGATGCTCTGAGACATCATGGTCTGAAGAGTGCCTCGGGTCTCAGCAATCTGACCTGCCTGGGAATAAATTTAAATGGAGGGAATTTCATTTTCCAGCGCTGTTGCTCCCAACCTGCTTGCAGCTCTCTCCTGCCTTCAATAAACTGCAGAATTATAGAGTCATCAGCAGTATCCCCAAAGGTCATCTAGTCCAACCCCTTGCTGATGTGGAAAATCCACCACTAAAAAAGCATCCCTGACTGATAGTCCTCCAACCTCGGACAAAGGATAATCCGCCACCTTCCCAGGAAACCTGTTCCACGCTCAAACAACTTTTACTGTGTGAGGACAGGGGAGCAGAAGTTCCTTCTCTGGATGAGGGTGATGCAGAATTTTGAATTTCTGGTTAAAATTCCTTTTTGCGATACAGTAGAAGTACAGAGACACACAGAGGAGAATAGCTACAAGTTCCTCAGAGTCCACCGCTTTCTCATGAACTGGCACATTAAAATCTCAGTAACTCACTCTGAGGCATTTGTTAGGAGAAAGAATTTTTTTAAATTCTTTACTAATAGCTGCTTGAAATTCCAGACTTTTTTATTGCACACATACTAGCCACCAACCAAACAGATCAACAGCAACAAACAACTGCCATCAATGGATAAAGAGACAGATAGAACATTCAGCAGAGATATCAGAACCTGATAAGGATTGCTGACTCCCCAAGAGTCCTACAAAGATTTATAGATCTCTCAGGCAAAGAAAAGATTCTATGATTCATCATAGCTGACGTTATCCCAATAAAGGGCTGATCCCAGAATGAAACCAGACCATCAGTGATAAGCTTTTTCCAAACTCATCTGGGTGTCTCATTATCAGACTATTCATTGATGCAATAATTCCAGGCAACTTCAAAACTTGTTAATTCTGTACAAGTTCTATTTATTTACAATATTTCTAGGTTCCATACTTAACGGCAAATCCAAAAAATATCAAAGGCAGTCTTATGTCAATGTGTAGCCTGCAAAATTAAACTGTAAACCACCCAGAGAGTGCTTCAAGCCCTATGGGGTGGTATAAGCGGCGTACTTTGCTTTGAGGCTAAGCAGGGCCTAGCCCCACCTAGTTTCCTGTTCAGAAAGAAAGCTCCCAGGTAGCACTGGGGCAGGAACAGGAAGTCTGGGTGGAGCTAGGCCTGGCTTGGCCTCAGCACCTTCCAGTTAAGGCCTTTCTCCCAGGCGAGCCACATTTAGGTGTCGGTCTTTCAGGCAGACCTCGCAGAATGGGGGATTACCGGGTTTGTAGTCCAAGAAATCCTAATATTCGATCCCCATGCTTATTATTTTCATCCCACAGTGAATCATTTTGGATATTTTAAACAGAAAAATTATGCCAAAGCATTACCAGAAAGGACAGAGATAAAATTATGCTCAGAAAACTCCATATCCATTCATGGAGACTCGGAGAGTGCAAGGCACCTGTTCCTTCCTGCCAACGTCCTTGTTGAACTGAGAGACAGCGTGGCAGAGTGGTTGGAACTTGCTAGATCCGGATGGAAAACCCCTCTGAGCTGTGAAACCATCCCGGTAATCAAAGGCCAATGACTCTGTCTCCCTTGGCCAAGTCTACCTCATAGGGTTGTTGTGTGGATAAAGTAGGGAAGTATTCTCGAAGGCTTTCACGGCCAGGAGCCCGAAAAACCTACAACAACCAAAGGAGGGAAGAGTAAGGCAACACAGATCCTTGTAAATCCATTGTCGGAAAGGTGGGAGACCAATGCAATAGATAAATACAGGCAGCTCTCTCCCGGTGGTGGCTCTCTCCCTTCCACCTGGGCTTACTCCTGGTTTTGGAAAGTGCCCTGCAGAGAAAGATGATGTATGAATTGTCTGGAGTAAAGAAGAATAAACAGGGGGGAGGGGCAGAAACCCTGGCCGTTCTTCTCTACAAAGGCCACCCACTCACCCTTGCTGGAGCAACATAGCAGGTAAACCCCAGCTTGGTCCAGGGAGGGACCATCCCTCCCTGAAAGAACAAGCAAGGGGTCTCTTTGTCCTGCAGCCTGAAAAAAACGGCCCCTTTTTCCTCTGTCGGCAGAGGAGGATGGCGCTTGGGGAAGGAAGCCAGGAGAACGACGATGCCTTTGCAGACGTCTGAGAGCTGGCTGAAGGAGCAGCTGGATACTCCTGCTTCCTCACCTGCCTGCCTGCCTGCCTTTTTTCTGTCTTTTTTTTTCAGGGAAAGGACAGCGCCTGGAGGGTGGGCCAGTGGCAAAGGAGAAACCTTTAAGCATCCACTATCTTATGTTTCCTGATCTGGAGAGACTGAGAATTGAAGGGCGAGTGGGGCAAAAGTAAAGGGGGGGGGGGAATCCGTTAAAGCAGTGCTTCCCAGCCTTGGGCCTCCAGATGTTCTTGGACTTCAACTCCCAGAAATCCTGGCCAGCAGAGGTGGTGGTGAAGGCTTCTGGGAGTTGTAGTCCAAGAACATCTGGAGGCCCAAGGTTGGGGACCACTGAGTTAAAGAACTGGCAGGGCTGGCTCTGATGAAAAGCAAAAGAGACCACACGAAGGATTTCCATGAGTGGTTCAAAGCCACCTTTGCTTTACCAAACTAGTGTCCTTTGGAAAAGAAGAAGGATCCGGTCTTTTGCCTGGACCGGACCGAGCTCCCCAGCCGGAAGGGCTCGTGGGAGAGGGCACTCTCCTTTTTTGGATGGCATTTTTGGAAGTTTACTTTCTGGACTATAGCCGGGGGCCCTGCTGACTAAGGGATCTTGGGAGTTGTAGTCCATACTGATGTGGACCGGGTTACAAAGGATCAGCTGAGATGGGGGGGGGAGTGATGTGCTATTTGGTGTGATCCATCTGAACGGCATATCGACCTTCATGTTAGTTAAACACTTCCTCTCATAGTCTGCAGAGGGCCAGAAGAAGTGAAATTATTTCTTTACATCTGCTAGATTATCGCTGATGCAATGAATCACTTTGATTAAATTTAAAAAACATATTCTTTGCCAGGCTGTGTATTGCCGATCAAAAACTGCCTGCGGCTGTGGTTTTGATCAACAATACACAGACAGGCAAAGAAAAATATGTTTTTTTAAAAATTTAATCAAAGTGAATCAATGCATCAGTGACAATCTAGCAGATGCAATAAACATAATTTCATTTCCCCTGACTCTCTGCAGACAATCAGGGAAAGTGTTCAATTTCCTATATCCTGAAAGATCTCATAAGCCCCTTCAGAATACAAGAAATGGACACTGAAATAAGCTACAAGGTTCTTGTCTAGCCTCTTCTGAGCAACCACGCTCTCTGAGAATCACAGAATCATAGAATAATGAAGTTGGAAGGGGGCCTATAAGGCCATCTAGTCCAACCCTCTGCTCAAGGCAGGAATCCGAATCAAAGCAGATCTGACAGAGGCTGGTCCCTTTTTCTCTTGAAGTCCTCCAGCCCTGGAGTGCTCACCACCTCCCGAGGCCATGGGTTTCATTGTCGTACTCAAAGCCATTTACAAGAGGTACACAAATCATAGAATGATGGAGTTGGAAGGGGCCTCGAAGGCCATCAAGTCCAACCCCCTGCTCAATACAAGAATACAAACCAAAGGATATCCTTGTCTAAGTTTCTCTTGAATGCCTCCAGTGTTGGAGCACTCACCACCTCTCGAGGTCATCAATTCCATTGTCTTACTGCTCTAACAGTTAGGAAGTTTTTCCTGATCTTCAGCCTAAATCTGGCTTCCTGCAACATGAGCCCATTGTCACGTGTCCTGCACTCTGGGATGATCAAGAACAGATCCTGCCCCTCCTCTGTAGGACAGCCTTTCAAGTCTTTGAAAAGTGCTCTCCTCTCTCCCCTCAGCCTCCTTTTCTCAGGATTAAACATGCCCAGTTCTTGGACTAAACTGGAGCCCTCCAACCTGCATCAAAATAGCAGAACCCCTTATTGGATTCAAAAAGATGTGGATTGGGGCAAACAGGTTTGCTCCAGCCATGTCCACATGTCAGAAAGAAAGATCAGGCCAACCCGACCCATCAGTGCAGCAAACAGTGGGACAAACCCCCGTGTGGACGGACTCTCAGTCTACCTACTATCCCAACCCAGGACAGGACTAGAACAGCCCATGTTTTTTTCAGATTTGCAGTGAATAGGCTAACCAACAGCGCAGAGCGAGGCGGATGAGGCCTGCTCTTCCGAGCTTGGAGCCTCCAGCTGCTGTGGACTACAACACCCATCAACCTCAGTCAGCACTGCTGGAGGGCCACAAATGGACCAGGGATTGCAGTTTCTCCACCTTTGTGAGCCTGGTCTGCCTGTTTGCTTTTGGCCTGACCTACACAGCCGGGCCCCTTCACGGATTGCTGCCCCTCTACGGATGGCTGCCTTGTCGTAGTGAAGGGGCTTGAGTCATTCAGAGAAGCTATGGGCTAGGCCGTGCAGGGACACCCAAGACGGACAGGTCATAGTGGAGAGTTCTGACTCAACGCGATCCACCTGGAGCAGGAACTGGCAAGCCACTCCAGGATCTTAGCCAAGAAAAGTCCATGGACAGAAACAAAAGGCTAAAAGATATGACGCTGGAAGATGAGCCCCTCAGGTCGGGAGGCGTCCAACAGGCTACTGAGGAAGAGCGGAGGACAAGTACGAGTAGCTCCAGAGCTCATGAAGTGGTTGGGCCAAAGCCGAAAGGACGCTCAGCTGTGGACGTGCCTGGAAGTGAAAGGAAAGTCCGATGCTGCAAAGAAAAATATTGCATAGGAACCTGGAATGTAAGATCTATGAACCTTGGTAGGCTGGATGTGGTCAAACAGGAGATAGCAAGAATAAACATTGACATCCTGGGCGTCAGTGAACTAAAATGGACGGGAATGGGCGAATTCAATTCATACGATTATCGTATCTACTAATTGTGGGCAAGAATCCCGTAGAAGCAATGGAGTAGCCCTCATAGTCAACAAAAGAGTGGGAAAAGCTGTACTGGGATACAATCTCAAAAATGATAGAATGATTTCAATACGAACCCAAGGCAGGCCTTTCAACATCACAATAATCCAAGTTTATGCACCAACCACTGATGCTGAAGAGGCTGAAATTGACCAATTCTATGAAGACTTACAACACCTTCTAGAACTGACACCAAAGAAAGATGTTCTTCTCATTCTAGGGGACTGGAATGCTAAAGTAGGGAGTCAAGAGATAAAAGGAACAACAGGTAAGTTTGGCCTTAGAGTTCAAAACGAAGCAGGGCAAAGGCTAATAGAGTTTTGTCAAGAGAACAAGCTGGTCATCACAAACACTCTTTTCCAACAACACAAGAGGCGACTCTACACATGGACATCACCAGATGGGCAATACCGAAATCAGATTGATTATGTTCTCTGCAGCCAAAGATGGAGAAGCTCTATACAGTCAGCAAAAACAAGACCTGGAGCTGATTGTGGCTCTGACCATCAGCTTCTTATAGCAAAACTCAAGCTTAAACTGAAGAAAGTAGGAAAAACCACTGGGCTAATCAGGTATAATCTAAACCAAATCCCTTATGAATTCACAGTGGAAGTGAAGAACAGATTTAAGGAACTAAATTTGGTGGACAGAGTGTCTGAAGAACTATGGATGGAGGCTCGTAACATTGTACAGGAGGCAGCAACAAAAACCATCCCAAAGAAAAGGAAATACAAGAAAGCAAAGTGGCTGTCCAACGAGGCCTTACAAATAGCAGAGAAGAGAAGGGAAACCAAATGCAAGGGAGATGGGGAAAGCTACAGAAAATGGAATGCAGACTTCCAAAGAATAGCAAGGAGAGACAAGAGGGCCTTCTTAAATGAACAATGCAAAGAAATAGAGGAAAATAATCGAAAGGGAAAAACCAGAGATCTGTTCAAGAAAATTGGAGATATTAAAGGAACATTTTGTGAAAAGATGAACATGATAAAGGACAAAAATGGGAGGGACGTCACAGAAGCAGAAGACATCAAGAAGAGGTGGCAAGAATACACAGAGGAATTATACCAGAAAGATCTGGATGTCCTGGACAACCCAGATAGTGTGGCTGCTGACCTTGAGCCAGACATCCTGGGGAGTGAAGTCAAGTGGGCCTTAGAAAGCATGGCTAACAACAAGGCCAGTGGAGGTGATGGCATTCCAGTTGAACTATTTAAAATCTTAAAAGATGACGCTGTTACGGTGCTACACTCCATATGCCAGCAAGTTTGGAAAACTCAGCAGTGGCCAGAGGATTGGAAAAGATCAGTCTACATCCCAATCCCAAAGAAGGGCAGTGCCAAAGAATGCTCCAACTACCGTACAATTGCACTCATTTCACACGCTAGCAAGGTTATGCTCAAAATCCTCCAAGGCAGGCTTCAGCAGTATGTGAACCGAGAACTCCCAGAAGTACAAGCTGGATTTCGAAGGGGCAGAGGAACTAGAGACCAAATTGCTAACATGCGCTAGATTATGGAGAAAGCCAGAGAGTTCCAGAAAAACATCTACTTCTGCTTCATTGACTACACAAAAGCCTTTGACTGTGTGGACCACAACAAACTATGGCAAGTTCTTAAAGAAATGGGAGTGCCTGACCACCTTATCCATCTCCTGAGAAATCTATATGTGGGTCAGGAAGCAACAGTTAGAACTGGATATGGAACAATTGATTGGTTCAAAATTGGGAAAGGAGTACGACAAGGCTGTATATTGTCCCCCTGCTTATTTAACTTATATGCAGAATACATCATGCGAAAGGCTGGACTGGAGGAATCCCAAGCCGGAATTAAGATTGCCGGAAGAAATATCAACAACCTCAGATATGCAGATTATACCACTCTGGTGGCAGAAAGTGAGGAGGAATTAAAGAACCTCTTAATGAGAGTGAAAGAGGAAAGCGCAAAAAATGGTCTTAAGCTCAACATCAAAAAAACTAAGATCATGGCCACTGGTCCCATCACCTCCTGGCAAATAGAAGGGGAAGATATGGAGGCAGTGACAGATTTTACTTTCTTGGGCTCCCTGATCACTGCAGATGGTGACAGCAGCCACGAAATTAAAAGACGCCTGCTTCTTGGGAGGAAAGCGATGACAAACCTAGACAGCATCTTAAAAAGCAGAGACATCACCTTGCCGACAAAGGTCCACATAGTCAAAGCTATGGTTTTTCCAGTAGTGATGTATGGAAGTGAGAGCTGGACCATAAAGAAGGCTGACCGCCGAAGAATTGATGCTTTTGAATTGTGGTGCTGGAGGAGACTCTTGAGAGTCCCCTGGACTGCAAGGAGAACAAACCTATCCGTTCTGAAGGAAATCAACCCTGAGTACTCACTGGAAGGACAGATCCTGAAGCTGAGGCTCCAATCCTTTGGCCATCTCATGAGAAGAGAAGACTCCCTGGAAAAGACCCTGATGTTGGGAAAGTGTGAAGGCAAGAGGAGAAGGGGACGACAGAGGACGAGATGGATGGACAGGGTCATCGAAGCAACCAACGTGAATCTGACCCAACTCCGGGAGGCCGTGGAAGACAGGAGGGCCTGGCGTGCTCTGGTCCATGGGGTCACGAAGAGTCGGACATGACTTAACGACTAAACAACAACACACAGCCGGGACCGTGTGTCTCCCGGCTCCCTTGTGGCTCTGATTGTGCTGCTGTGTAGCCCAGACAACCAGGAAATTGGAGTCACAGAGACAGCAAAGAAGAACACCAAGGAGTGTGTTGTTAGACCAAACGGGGGTAGGCACCGGCAGTGTGTTTGCAAGAAAAGGAGAAAAGGAAAAGGTCAAAGTGCTCCCAAGACAATACAGGCCTCTGAAGATATATTATTCATAGCACAGGTGGTGGAACGAGACCCGCAAACACAAGCCGTTCATTTTTTAATGCGTGATGTGCTGCCAGGTAAGGCTACGAGCAGGCAGACTGACTCCCATCGCTGGTCTGTTTCCCCAAAGTTTCTAGAGAACTTTCTCTGATATTATGAGGAGGGCTCTGAGTTCCTTCCCCAAAATTCCCATAATTTCTATGCACAAGACCACTGGAAAATTTTGAAGCCAACTGCTCAAAATTAATTGGGTTTGTCTGAAAATTCCTCAAGGTTTCTCTCCCTCCGTCTCTGCCTCCGCCACCCCCAGTGCCAGGAACTGCCTTCTATCCCACCTAGATGGTGCCCATATCCTATCATCAGACCCTCCTCTGAACCACTACCCCATAAAGCTTTTCCAAAACAGCAGCTGTCAAAACAAGATGTTGCAGAGTTTTGAATTTCTGGTTAAATGTTCTTTTTTGCTACACAGCAGAAATAAGAGATCCACAGAGGGGAATAGCTACAAGTTCCCCAGAGTCCACCCCTTTCTCATTAACTGGAACTTTAAGTCTCAGTAACTTACTCTGAGACCATTGCAGGACAAAGAATAAAAGTTCATTTCCTTACAGTTGCATGAAATTACAGACTTGTGCATGCTGCTTTCTTTTCCATGCATATACTGGCAAGCAACTGAACAGATCATCAGCAAACAAACAACGGCTTCTGACACAATGATTGGTTTAGTACCAATGATCAAAAGAATGGTGTATTTTCTGGAAGTTGGAACTGGCTGGAAATGATGGAATTACTCAAGAGTAATTGGCAGCCTGTTGGTCTTAGGAGGGGTGTTGCAGTTTTAAAACCAGGGTGCGGAGAGACTTGAGACCCAGCCTCAAGAGAACTGACATGAACTCTCCCAAACACCAAACACCAATTTTTGGACTCTTGTGCACAATTGTTCATAAAGGGTAAGAACTGAAAAAGTGGGTTGTTCTCCACGAAAGCTTGCAATTGGTTTGATTTTATAAATCCAACAAATAAAAGGTACCACCCAGTATTGCATTGATGTAATCTTTGGGGACCACACGGCCTTTTCCTTGTTCTTTCTGGTCTTGGTTACCTGTGTAAGCTTTTGATATTTGAAAACAAGACACTCTCCCTTCTTTTGACATAAAGTATTAAAAAGCGGAGGCTGGGGGGTGAGGGAGCCAAGAGCTGCTCCCCGACCCATGGGGCAGGCTTCGAGCGAGCTGCCTTATGTCCCCAGTCCTTCATCTTTTGACATTCCTGTGTTCTCTAACAAGAGGGAGTCAGGAAGCTGCCCCCAGCCTGGGGAGGGGGCTGCATCTCGAGGCAGAGAAGAAGTTTTAATGAGCGACTGTCTCATTCCTGACAACGCCAGCTTTTGGCAAAGGGCAGAAATGAATTCCTGATCCGCACCCTGTCCAAATATTGATGCTACTGTTGGAAGGCTTCTGGGTAACAGAGCATCATTATTGTTAATTGCTGATAACGGAAGGCTGCCGGAGAGGGAAAGCAGTGGCTTATAGGCGAAACACCCAGACGGCCCACACAGTGGCTCATCATCCTCCACCTTGTAAATGCAGAGGGTCAGTGCCATTGATTGTAGCGTGTGCCTGCATCGTTTTGCACCATGTGCAGATCTGGATGCTCTTCCCATGTGGGTGTCGGCGGGAGGGGCATGGCTATAGCAAAACCTGTTCCCCACCATCCACTTTTTCTTCTGCTCCGAATTACCATTGGAAAAAAAAGCAGCTTTTTTAGTTCAGCCAGCCACTTTGGGAGGGTTCTTGAAAGCAGGTTTTAAATTTTAAAAATAGAATGCCGGGCGGCAAAGGGGAAAAACAGATTGCCTCTCTTGCAGCCACATCTTAAATCTTCAAAGCTGCTTTTCATGTATTCATCTTTTTTATGTATTAATCTTTTTTCCCCCCCTAAGATGGTTCCAGAGACTTTTTTTACATCTGAACTTGGAAAAGTTGGCCATGTTGTTGCAGTCCACAAAAGTAACTTTTCTGTGCTCGTCTAAGGCACCTTTGCTTATCCCTGTGCTTAGACTTACATCCCCCCCCCCACACACACACACACATACTCACACAGAGAGATTTGGCCCAACCTTCTCTTTGCATCCAATTTTCTCTACAAGGTCTTCTTAGCAGTCCGAGACAACAGTGTCAGGAGAAAGGGGGGGAGAGGGTTCAACATGCCTTGCCCGCCCCCCCCCCCCAGTTCCTCACCGCCTTTTCTGTGTTTTCCCCCTAGACTCGTTGGATCCTTCCAGATGGTCCTGCAGAAGGTGGTGGAGGAAGGGCAGCTGGAGGTGATGGACACCTTGATTGATGATAACAACGCTGCCATCCGGGTAAGTGAGGGATCATGGAGGTGTAAGTGATGGCTGGTCTTTTTCTAAGTTGTAGCTCTCACTCCATGGGTCTGCATCTAGATTTATCTTCTGTATTCCAGGGCCTGGGAATGAATTTCCCATGAGAAGTCTGAGAAGTCTCTTAACAGGGCTGTAAATCGGGTGGAGCCACTGAGGCTTCTGTTGCAGAGTTTTGGATTTTTGGTTCAATTCCTCTAGCTGTACAGCGGACGTGCCAGGGATTCACAAAGAAGGACAGCTTCGGGTTCCCCAGAGTAGTCCATCCCCTTTTCTCATGAACTGGCCCTTACAGGCTCAATAGCTCATTCTAAGACATGAGTAAGAGAAAGAATAAAAGATCTTGCGACTTAAAATCAAACAGATCAAACGGCAACGTGACAAACATGACGGCGTTCAGGAAAATACTTCAGCAGACTCCAGAAAGGGAGAGAGAAAGACTCTTTGAATTCAGAGGCAGAGAAAGAAAAACGGATTAGCACTGGAGAGATGGACAGTCACCCCACCCCAGAAAGGTCCCTCCCAGCCAAACTACAGGCAGCATGTGAGGTTGTAAAAGCTCCAGCTGCTTTCTTCCAGAGTGCCAAAATGTAGAGGTACCAGAATCTACAGGTGAGTCTGTTGACCAGCATTAGGAAAATAGACAGCAACACCCCCAGTATCCAATTTTTATTCCTTCTCCATTAATCCATAAACGTTTGTCTTTTGGGGGGAGGACATGACTGCCTCATTCTTCTTTCTCATGGGGAGGGGGTCTTGTGCCCATGCTTCATGGCAGAGGGGGTAGGGATGAGTGTCTCTTGCCGTGGGCGCCACACAGCCTGGTCCCAACTCTGCCTCTTTCCTGGTGGCCATCCTGTTTGGAGTATTCTAGGCAACTTTCCAAAATCTGATTTATTTATTTACAGTGGTGCCTCGCTAGACGATGTTAATCCGTTCCACGAGGATCGCTGTCTAGCGAAAACATCGTCTAGCGAAGCACGTTTTCCCATTGGAATGCATTGAAATCGCTTCAATGCGTTCCAAGGGAAAACGCAGTCGTCTTGCGAAATTTCCCATAGGGAAACCTCGTCTAGCGAGTGAGGGTCCCCATAGGAATGCACTGACAGCTGCACTGACAGCTTTTCACCACTAGTCAGCGCACTCCTATGGGGAAACCTCATCGTCTAGCGAAAATCGCCATAGGGAAACATCGTTTTGCGAAGCGCAGTAGCGATCGCAAAAAGGCATCGTCTAGCGATTTCCTCGTCCTGCGAGGCAATCGTCTAGCGAGGCACCACTGTATTTGTACAGCGGAGGTTCTTCCAGAATGCTTTGAGTAATACGGGCGTGTCCGAGGGTACGTTTAGTTGTGTTCAGGCGTCTTGCACACCTCACAGGGAGGAGAGAGACATTCTGCACATGGTTTCCGCTCCCGACTCGCGGTGTGCAGAATCCTCACACAATCCGTTGGTCTTGACAAGGTGCACACACACACACACACACACACACACACTTAAGAAATTTCTGACCCCATAAGATTATTCACCTCCAACATGAGAACAAAACATTTCGTTGAGATTTCCAAAATTCATACTATATCTAGGGTCTTTTTAATTTGTGACACAAAGCAGAAACACACGCGCATGGCAAACCCAGAAGGAATAGCAGATTGGATCTGAAGCCCGCTTTCATTGCTTTGTGCAATTTTCTCGCAAAAAGTTCTTTCCTGTCCCACTGTAGAGGATAAAACATTTTTCAGGTTTTCGTCCTCACCAGTGAGAACAAGATGACTAAATCTTTCAATGTACACCCCTGAGCTAACATGGCACTCTTGGGTTCGCTTTAGGGATGGGAAATATTTCGAAAGGAGCATCTTAAAAATGCAAGGTCACCTTCTAAGACTCTGTCAGATTCAAAACCAGGTCTGGTTTTTCCAGAAACAAGGCTTCTCTAGTGGAAGCCTTAAGCCCCCTTGCCTTGACAGGCACATTGGGGGAAGAAGCATGTGTGTGAAAATTTGGGGGGGGGATTCTGCAGCCCTTCTTTGCAGTGGCTTGCAAAAGCCCTTAAGGTTCTTTGTGACTCTCAAAGGGTGTTTGTCCACCCATTCTTAGTCCATTGGAAGGCTGCAACCTGGCTTTCGTCAGTGGTTTCCAAACTTGGGTCACCCAGGTGTTCTTGGACTGCAATTCCCAGAAGCCTTCACTCCCAGCTGTGCTGGCTGGGGTTTCTGGGAGTTGCCGTCGAAGAATACTTTGTTTATTCAAGGTTGGAAACCACCGGCTTAAGCAGTGCTTTGAAAAATTATGTTTGTGATTCCAGAACCCCAGATCTCTTCATCAGCCTGGTCGTCGTTCACACACCTATGGAAACTGAAGACGCCAGTCCGGTTTCAGCCCCATCTCCAAATACGATGGAAGAATGTCTGTCAAAATCTTAGGAAAATTCAGGAAAAGGCCACAGGGTTGTGGAAACAATACAAATACAGAAACAGGTGATACCTTTCATTGACCATTCAGAATACAAAACAGAAAAACAAAAAATAAACAGTGTGCTTTCAATGATAAATCATCATTTATGATGGGCGACAAGGAGGATCAGGGGGCTGGGAACCAAGCCTTAGGAGGAAAGGCTGAAAGAATTGGGCATGTTTAGCCTTGAGAAAAGAATACGGAGGGGAGAGAGGGTAGCACTTTTCAAATATTTGAAAGGCTGTCATACAGAGGAGGGGCAAGATCTGTTCTCCATCATCCCAGAGTGCAGGACACGCAACCATGGGCTCAAGTTAAAGGAAGCCAGATTTCAGTTGAATATCAGGAAAAACTTCCTAACTGTTAGAGCAGTACGACAGCGGAACCAGTTACCTCGGGAGTGGGTGAGTGCTCCAACACTGGAGGCATTCAAGAAAAACTTAGATAATCACCTGGCCGATATGCTTTGATGGTATTCCTGCGCTGAACAGGGGGTTGGACTGGATGGTCTTGTAGGCCCCTTCCAACTTCACTTTTCTATGATTGTATGATCTTCTTCAAGGCTGTGCATCAGGTTCATGTGGGTAGTTCCAAACTTCTATGGTGGGATGTTAATAACAGCATAAAAGTCTGGAACTATCCTCAAGAACTTGACGCACAGCCTTGAAGAAGATGATTTATCATCATCAGCTCACCATTTGTTTTTCGTTTTGTATTCTTCATGGCCGATTAAAGGCCTCACCTGTTCCTGTATTTGTATGGTCAAAAGCTTGTGCGTTGAGGACTAGCAGCTTTTTAAAACAAAAGCAAAGAATGTTTGGGAGCTTAGGGGTGGGTGGGTGTCCATCGGACACGAGCTTCTTCTAGGTCACGGTGACATGGCTTTAGCTGCAGACAGACCTTGTGGGTTTTACACATCCATCCCCTGGAGCTTTTTAGCAAGGAGCCTGACTCCTGTTTTTTACCATATCAGTGCGGAAAAACGCTTTCATGCAGCGTATCCTGGACCAGCCTAGGCAGTAACCATGGCAACCACATAGTGATGGGAAAAGCTCCTCTATGCTTTCCCGCTTGCTTTCCAGTTCAGGCAGCCCTCATTTAATATAACTGGAGAAAGAGGGAGGGGGGGCGTTGTCTGTTTGTTTAAATGAACGGAGGTCGGGAGCAGGGTGCGAGAGTCAGGTCCAGCCGTCTAGCTGGCCTTCCACTGTGTGCTCCACAATGCATGGCCGACAAGGGGTGAAACAGAGCTTTTAAGAGTTCGTTTTCTGATTTGACATTTAGAGACACTCCCCCCCCTCCACCGCGCATCCTGTGGATGGTCCCCAGGAGCTGGCCTTGACCGATACACTGCCTCTAATCATGGAGGTTCTATTTAGTCATCAAACCCGCATAGCTATTGGTTGTCTCCTCTTTGTAAGATATCCCAGCTGCTCTGATAGTCCTTTGGGACCGAGAGTAACAACCCAAGATAAGCCCTGCCACACAAAGCGACTTCAGCGTCCTTTTCTCCAGCTCAATAAACCGAGGAGGAAACAATTTTCTGGTTAGAATCAGGATGTCTGGGGCTGCATGCCAGCGGGGCTTTGAGCCCCACCTGCGTCTTCGTCTTTACTCAGCTCTGGGACCTACAGTTTCAATGAGGGTGACATCCAGGACCTCAGAGAGGTCTCTGTCACTTGTAGTTATATATATATATATATGTAACTACAAGTGACAGAGACCTCTCTGAAGTCGTATCCATGCGAGAGGCTTTGATTTGTTGGGTTGTTTCTTTTTCGTTTCAGACCAGCATCTCCATTGAGGTTCGGTACCAGGCGATGGATGGTGCGGTCGGAGCCTGGAGCGACCAGGACTTCTTGGAGAGTCCCAACGCACGCTCCGAGGGCGAACCCTACGAGATGGACGCCTTGCTCCCCAGCCACCGGCACTCCCCCAGCAAGGCCAGCGCCGCTGAGCGCGCCCTCCGGAGGTAACCATTCTCCTACGTGTCCAACAAGTCACCCTACGGCCGTGCCCAGTTCTGGCTGCGCCTCCTGTGGTGGGGGTCCTCGACCCTGGTGTTTTTGCAGAAGCTGGCCTAGGAAGCCTGAGGCTGGGAGATTCAGAAGGACGGTTGTGCAAAAAGCCGTCACACAGAGAGTGGAAGATTAGAGGTCGTTGGAAGGGTGGTTAGGCCTTATACTTGACGTTCCAGGAGTGTTATAGTAGTCATTCTGGGGCTCCATCCGTACCTTGTATGGTCCATTCGTAGGGTTATCCCTCTGAGGTCTCAAGCATGTTCTCTGAGCTCTCCCCGCCAGGAAGGTGATGAGACATAAAAGGGCAGAATCACAGAATGGTAGAACTGAAAGGGACACCAAGGGTCATCCATCCTACCCCACCAATGCAACAGATTGCCAACTAGAGCTTTCCTGTCGGGGAGTTACCTAATCTCTGTTTTAAAATATCCAGCAAGGAAAAGCCCACCGCCTTTCCAGGTAGCCCACTCTTTTACTAGACAGCTGTTACTGGCCGGCCATTCTTCCCGATTGGCTTTCTTATAATAAAACCCATGGGCGTTCAGCAGAATGTCTGAAGCTTCCATTTGCATGAATGCAGACACACAACTGGCCACAACGTTAGGGGAGTGTTACACATTGGCAAGATGGTAGATCACAAAGAAAGGATTCGCTGTGCCAGATTGCCCTGATCTGGGAAGGCAAGTGGCAGACAGAAAACCTAAAATCCATTTGGGGGGCAGGAGAGGGAAGAAAGACTGACATCACCATGCTAAGACTGACTGACGCCTAATCCCACGCAGCCCGGACGAGAATGCAAGCACCCACCACAGACACACCAACACGCCGTCTTTAATGAACGCGTAACTAAACAAGTTGATGCAACCCTTACCTTAACCTTGCTAACATCTGAATGAACCAACTAAAAGCACAGCGAGCAAAATAATATGGCCCAATCCCTACTGTTAGAGATATGGCACATTCCCCATTTGGGTGATCTCACACCCCTGCAATGCGCGCCTTACATGGTGTTCTATCTTTCTGTTTCCCTTTCCTCACTTTTCCGCCCATCACAACAAGGTTGGGGAGTCTAGTCGCTTCAGTGCGCTGGCCACGTGACCACAAAAATGTAGAGGGTGCAAAGATTTGCTGCCAGAAAAGCAGAAGCCATGCCATGGCGTTTCCAGCGCGTCTATCTATCTGTATTCTGACTGCTCTCCCAGCCGGAAACGAGTCGCGCTGTTCTGTGAGGTCAGGAAGTCTGTCCCTCAAACAGTGCCGGCCAAGCTGCAGCAAATTCACAGTTTGCTGCACAAAACTGGGCTGAGATCCCTAACTGGAGTGGTAGATCAGCCTCCCAGAGCAATACATTGCCATCCGTGCTGCCGTCCAAGGAAGCTCAGCTCTTAACAGGCATCGTGCGCCATTTGGAGCATGTTTTGACAGTGCTCATTTAGGAGGTCAGGGTGTGTCCGGCTTCATTGCACCCAGTCCTGAGGAGTTTGATGTGGGAGATCTCCAGCAGCCGCCAGCTCAGGTCCTGCTTTAGCTGCACAGAGAAACGCCTGTCACAACGTGTGCATTAACAGAGCATCGAGGGACACAGGATTCGCCACCTGTGTGGGTTGGACTTGGGGGAGGGTGTGATTGATCTCGCTTGGTTGGGCTGAGATTTTAGATCCCCCCCCCTCTCTCTCTGTCTCCCTGTAATAATGTGAGACGTTGATTAGTTAATTTGGGCTGTGAGTGCATCCAGTGTTGTTCTGGACAATTATTCGGAAGGGAAGATCCTATGGGCGAACAGGTGCCACGCATCTCAAGCTGTTTATTAGAGCTGCCAAAACCGTACTGGCTGAAAACCAGAACGGAGCGGGTGTTGCTTCAATCAAGAAGAGCTAATTAAAATCTAGCGGCTGCCCAACGGGACAGGCTCATGGACAGGGCTAATCAAATATGAAACCATTTTCTGGGCATTCAGTTTGACGGCGACAGAATGGTTCCTGTGCCTTTTGTATCGCGTTAGGCGTTGCATCGGTGGCCGCCTCTCAGCTAAAAGGAATTTGACTTGTGCAGGAATAATCTTCCGAGTTCTCATGTTTTGTTTTTGTGTGTTTGGCTGGAATGGAGTTGAAAAATTACACCGGTGTGACTCCATCGGGGTAAGCTTCAGCTGCGAATTGCCGCATGTTAAAGATGCTAGTGTAGGCACTTGGTATTGCAGGCTGAGTCCCGTGAATGGTGCAAAAAGAGGAAAGGCACACCTTGACTTCTAAAACTGTGGGAATTCACAGCTGAGATTTACACCAATGGAGCTATGTCGGTGAACTTAATAGGTAGGATTTTGGCTTTAAAAAAAAGATGGAATAGTGTGTGGTGGAATTTGGTTGCAGGGGATGAACCCCAATGAGATGTGTGAAATACCACGGTTATCACTGCTGGGGAATAAGGCTGATTCAGCAGGAAAGCAGTGTTATGACTGGAACTGTCTTGTGCCAAAAAAAAAAAAAAAAATCAGAGGCTGCTCTGTCATCCCATCTTACTGAATTTTAAGAAGAATAAAGAATAGAGCCCTTTGTTGATTTCCAGTGAGAGTCTGTTGGAAGTTCAAGATTCAGAAATAATAAAAATGGCCTTAGAACAGCAGAGCTGAAAGGGACGCTGTGGATCATCAAGTCCAGCCCCTGTCAAGGAGGCACCATGGAGGAATCGAACTCCCGACCTCTGGCTTCATACCTAAACCATTGAGCTATCCAGCAGTTCTGGTCTCAGTTCTGGGGCCCCCATCAGTCAAAATGCTCTAGTTTTGAGGTTGCCAAATTGGGGTCTTTACCAAATCTTGTGGCCCATGAACCCACAGGGAGTGTCCCTGCAGGCCAGAAGATTCTTGGGCTCAAGGATTCAAGGAAGTGGTTCATGCTTTTAAGAGAGAGAGAGAGTATCATGTGGTTGTTAGTAATAGCTGGCTGGATAGCTCAGTGGATTAGGTCTCTGGCTGTGGAGCCAGAGGCTGGGAGTTCGATTCTCCACGGTGCCTCCTGGGAGGAGAGCCAGCCTGGGTAGCCTTGGGCAAGCTGTATGGTGGTCCCAGAAGTGCCCCCAGAAGGAGGGGATGAGGCACCTCTTCTGAGTCTTCTGTACCTAGAAAGCCCTGGAAAGTGTCACCATAAGTTGGAATTGACTTGACAGTAGGTAAATTAATATTTTTTAAAGAACAATTAACACTTCCCCGGCCCCCAAGATTCCCTAATGCCTGCTGTTGCTTAAGCAGAGTTGGTTTTGTCAACTGTGCCCTCTAGTGGCCAGTTGGTAATCTTTCATTTTTTATTTATATTGTTATTTTGTTACATGCATAGAGGGTGTATTAAACTGCAATTGCGATGCAATAAATCCAAGGGGTCAATACACATTACAGAAGCATCGAGGTGGATAACGAAGGTTTGTGAACAGATCCTGCTCATGGTTGTTGTAGGTTTTTTGGGCTGTTTGGCCGTGTTCTGGAGTTTTTTCTTCCTAACATTTTGCCAGTCTCTGTGGCTGGCATCTTCAGAGGACAGGAGTCAGAACTCTGTCTGTGTTCTGGTGTAGTTTGTGGGATAGTGACCCCCTTATCACAACAATACACCCATAACAAAAAACACCCTGATCACCATAATCACCCAATCTCCTGAAAAGGACAAAAAGCTGATCCCACAGCTATAAACACTCAACTATCCCACAAACTGCACCAGAACACAGACAGAGTTCTGAATCCTGTCCTCTGAAGATGCCAGCCACAGAGACTGGCGAAACGTTAGGAAGAAAAAAAACCTCCAGAACACAGCCAAACAGCCCAGAAAATCTACAGCAATCATCGGATCCCGGCTGTGAAAGCCTTCGAGAATAGATCCTGCTCATTTCCTTCTTCCTCTGATCATTCCTGAAGCATTCAAAGGACGGCCATACTGGTGGGGAAGGGCCATCCAGAAATGTATGGAAAGCGTTGTCCCGCTATCTGTGGTTCTGTCAACTCAGGTGGAGCTAGATAGTCTTTGGATGAGCTGAAGCACACCTTGTGAATCCCTGCAGAAGGCTTTCAGGCAGAGAACAGGAAGTCTGGATTTGCCTTGAAAAAAGGCTTGCGTTGATCCCCCTCCCCATGCCATCCTGGAAAAACTGGACATCTGCCACATTTGGGTCTTTGCACGCAAGTTTTGCTGAACCTGGTGTCTCTCTTGCCATGGCCAGTCCCTGTTCTCTTCGGTAGCGCAGCCACAACTGCAAAACCTGGGGTTGTGGTACTGCCGAGTTTTACATTTTTGGTAAAATTCCTCTAGCTGTGTAGCCGAAGTGCAGAGGGATTCACAGAGCAGAATTAGCTTCAAGTTCCCGGGATTGGTCCGCCCCTTTGGCTCACCAACGGGCACTTACACTCTCAATAACTCACTCTGACACAGGAGTTGGAGAAAGAATAAAAGCCATTTTCTTTACTTGCAGTACTAAACAGATCAAACAGCAAACTAGCAAAACATGGCTGCCTGCAGCAACAAGCCTCAACCAACTGACTGACTCCAGCAGGAGAGCGGGGGGGACCTCTTAGCAGAGAGTGCAGCTGCCTTTGAATTCAGAGGCAGGAGGGAATGATTGGTTCGTGCTGGATGGCTTGATGGTCATCCCAGCCCAGAGAGATCCCTCCCAGCCCTGCCTACTAGAGGCAGCATGCAAGGTTGTAAAAATTCCCACCGGCAATTCACAGCCCCTCTGTTGCCATCCATTCTTGCAGGCAAGAAGATGATGGGATGTATTATCACAGTGATGATGAACTTCTGGGTGAGGGAGACACCCTCAGCCAAGGTTCCCTCAACGCAAGGTACGAGGCCCCGCCATGCCCGGCCTCCAGTTTGGGTTGCTGTGCTGGAGATGAAGCATGGGATCCGGAGTCAGCCACGCTGAGAGCAGACCCACCAAAGCCAGTCCAGACTAGCTTGACTTCCCGCTCGGAACGGGTTGGCCGCCAGCGTGACTCACTCTGCATCCAGCTCCAAGGCTGAGTTTACACAAACCTTTTGCCACTTTTGTTTTTGTGTGTTCTTATAAAACCAAAACATAAGCGGGAGAGTACCAGAGGTAAATAATAATAGTAGTAGTAGTAGTAGTAGTAACAATGTGCCAGAGCGCCTCTGTTTCCCAGAGCGTATTAGGGTGGTTCCTTCTTGGACTACAGGTCCCAAAAAACACTAATCCAGCATGGTTAGCGGCCAAACTCACTGAAGATTTTCATTGAAGCGTAGAAATGTAGAGCTGGAAGGGGGAACCCCAAGTGTCATGGAGTCCAACCCCTGCTGAGGCAGGACGTGCACCGCTCGGGATGGGTTGCCATCCAACCTCTGTTGGGAAACCTTTGGTGAAGGAGGGGCCACCACCCTGCAGGGCACCCCATTCCACGCTTGAACACCTCCTGGTGTCAAAGACGTCTTCCGAGCGTTGGGGCATGATGTCCTTCTTCTAATCGGAATCCGTTGTTTAGGAAACCCCCCCCCCCCCATCCCCCTTTGGAAACCTCGCTCCATCTTCCACATGGCAGCCCTTCATATCTCTGAAGAGGGCTGCCCACATCCCCTCTCAAGTCTTCTCTCCTCCAGCCTCAACCCATCCAGCGGCCTCAGCCTCACAGAGCTCGGTTTTCACGCCTGTCTACTTGGGACGCCCTCTCCTGGCCCCCTTCATTCTGTAAGCTGTCGTCCCAAACGATGTCAATTTCCCAGGTTCTGTGAGCTTATGAGCCTGATTGCATGATGACGTCAAGAAGGTCCTTAGCATTCATGTTTTCCTCATGTTTGTGTGAACGTCCCCAGAGAGGGTGTTCTGTGCTGTGTGGGTTGCTGTGAAGGCATGTGGGACCTCAGTGCTTTTTCAGACAGCCGCCATGTCCATGTGAAAACAAGGTGTCCACTTGTGTTGGGAGACCAACACACGCTAAGGTCTAGGATGGACCCTCCATCCTTCTTCTACCGTTCCTGGTCATAAACTCATAGTCTTTGGATGGTGGGGTGGCTTCTCAGCCCACAAAAGAGGGTGGATTCCCTCCTGGAGCTCATTCAAGAGTTCTTGGGAAAGGTCTCTTCCAGAGAGACCATGCGGGAGCATCTTATGGTGCTGCCGCTAAAATAAAAACAATTAGGCTGCCCTAATCGATGCAGTGGCTGCTGTCGCCACTGGTTTGAAAAGGCCCCACAACATTGACTCTCTTGTGATCTCTCCAGCTCCAACTTGGCCTTCTTGTCCAGTCACACTTTTAAAGGTTAGATCACTGGTTCCCAGCCTTGGGTCCCCAGATGTTCTTGGATTAAAACTCCCGAAAGCCTTCACCACCAGCTGTGCGGGCCAGGATTTCTGGGAGTTGTAGTCCGAGATATCAAAGATATCCTTGGATTTGTATTCCTGCATCAAGTAGGGGGTTGGACCCAATGGCCTGATAGGCTTCTTCCAACTTCACTATTCTGTGATTCTAAGAACATCTGGACACCCAAGGTTGGGAACCACCGAGTTAGAGGGACAGAAGAGAAGACCGCCATTCCCCCAATCTGCCTGGGTGAAGGGTACTCACAGAACTTAAGGAAATTTCATTTTTTGATGTCAGCACCCAGAATCTGGAAGCTCTCATCTCCAAAAGTGTTTAAAATAAAAAGCCACCCCAAAAATCATTTTCTGGTTATCCATCATGCCACCCTTCTCTCATACATAATGAGCAAAGGACCTGATGCTTTCTTTTAAGTCACATTCTTGCTTGGTTCAGCTACCCAAAATGGGATTTCGTCCTCCCCTCTTGCTGGTGACAAGCTGCCTTTCCCAGGATTTCTGGTGGGGAAAATATACAGAGACGCTTGTTAAAAACGGGACAGGCTGGGAAGTCAACATGGGATAAATGCTACCTGCAGAGTGTTCCCTCTGTCCTTGGGGGCTTTTGGCCATTTCCACAGTTTCTGACAGTTTCATGAGAATTATTTACTGAAGGATTTATTTGTATAAAATAATTTTTAGGCTGCCGTTCAAGGTAAAACCGACCAAGGCCAACCTGTGGCAAAAGAACATGATAAACCATTGTGCGTAATAAAATCATGAACTAAAACAGCAATAAACTACCAGTGGGTAAAAAAGAATCTTTATAGCTCAGCTAGAAGATTTAAAGCAACTGGAAAGGACAGCAGCCTCGCTAACCGGTCAGGGAAAAGGAATTTGGAAAGACAATTTTTAATTCTCAAGTGGTACTCGCTGTTGTTGAGTGTGCCTGGCCCAAAGCTTGGGGAAACAACCTTCCCAAAAATTATAAAACGAGAGTTGTCATGCCATGAGAGCTGTCGGCTGGGGCATTCTGAGCTCTGTATTCTTAAAAAGTAAATTATTTTTAAATTTTATTTCTGCCCCGCCTTTCTCACTTTAGAGGAGAAAACCCCTCTGAAGCTGAGTTTCAGCTTTCCCCCACCACGGCGCCCTTAATATATGTTAGACATTTCCCATCATCTTCTGGTGGGGTGTTGATAGTTGCAGCTTAACACATCTGGACAGTCCCGGGGGATGTCTCCAAATGGGGGTGGGGAGGCAAAAACGCTAGAACCCAAATGGCTCCTGAAACCACCCGATCCTGCACCACGCCATGTACATCCCACACATCTGCGTGAACACATTCGTGGCTTATGCCGTGTTTTGTCTTCCTGGCCGCGCACGGCTTTCTCTCTCTGTCCTGGGGAGACTCTGATTCTGTCTGCCAGTGCGACTTCATAACGCTGACAGACTTCATTAAAGAGTCATTTGCTGCCTGTGCTTCCACCGTCTTTCGAGAAAATGTCTCGTTAGTCAGCTAATTTCCTATCCCGGTGGGAGGAAAAACAAATGAACCCTGGAATGGAAATAATCTGTAACTGACACAGCTGGGCCCCGGGGGAGGCTGGGTTTTATTGATGGCTTCCATGGAGTCACACAACAGAAGGGGCCTTCAAGTCTCCTTGCCCAGCCCCTGGTTCGATGCACCCCCTCCACCGCAGGATGCAACCACAGCCCCCTCGTAGACAGCTGCTAAGCCTCCGCTTCTCTCTCTCCAGAGAAGAAAACCCCAGCACTTCCCCAAGGCAAACCGGCCCCATGCTTGATTCATCTCCACATGTTTCATTGCTTGTGGGGAAAAGCCTCCCAAGATTGTGGGCCGACAACGTTCATCATTCCGAAAATGCTTCAGGCCATATACCCAGAGTGGCAGAGTTTGCATTTTTATTATTATTATTATTTGCACCCAGAATGCAAACACTGGGTTCTATCAGAGCTCATTCAATCCCAGAGCTAATTTCAAATAAAACTGTGCTGACCCTCTGGAAGAGAGCTGGCTGCAAAACCGAGGACTCCTGCTTAGGACTTTATATCACCTACTTAGGACTTTACACCGTGAAGAATCCCCTTTGGGGACTGAACCACCTTAGAATGCAGGGGGATGGATGGCACAATGGAATATCCTAACATACATGAGGCAATACCTGCTTGTAGAAACCCCCGCACATCAAGGGGGATCACTGTAGCCATGACTTCTCCCTGACATGCTAGGTTTCATGTGCAGGGAGTATGAAGGATCGTGCATATTTTTCTCTCTCATGGATGTACATTTGCACTTTGAGATATTATCCCCCGAAAAAGTTAGGCTGTGTGATTCCTCTGAAACGTAGATTCCTTCCTTACACTTACACCATTGCAGCATGCTTGTGTGAGGATTCCTGTTTCTGAACGTGGCTTTTTTGTTGTGTATAGCAGACCAGATCATGATTTCTGTCATTATGTGAGCTGTCTCTTTTAACCACATTTCTGCATTTGGTGTGTAAATGGAGCAGCCTGGGCGAAGACAGAGGAGAAGCTGAAGGGTAAATACGGTGTGCAGTGGTGCATGAACAAGGCATGTGCGGAATGAGAGGCTGGGAGTCGTTCACACTTTTTCCTTGCCCGTTTTTAAAAGCATTTGCTCTTTCCGGAGCCATTGGCACGGGGACCTTTTATTGGAAAACGTTGGTCTTGCTTCCATTTTGCAGACAGATTTAAAATGTGGAAGAGTATTGAGGTGAAGCCATGCAACGTTAGTTACAGAAAGACACGGGGAGGGAAAGACCGAGGGTCTCTCTCGCCCACCATCCCTCGGTTGGCCGACCAGAAGCCCCCTGGGGTTGAGCCCACAAGCTAGGCGTGGGCACAGCTGCAACCTAAATTTAAATTATTTATATGCCGCCTTTCTCCCCGACAGGGGACCCTAAGTTATAAGACTTTGTTGGCTGCTGCTAGTAGTGGTAATATTGTGTAATACTAGGTGTTTTTCTTTTTAAATGCAGGCAGGCTTTTAAGGAGGAAGTGAAGGGTTTCAGGAAAAGCTAAATTGTTGAATTTTTAGATGCTTAAATGCTTTTGAAGTGTTTTTAATATTGACAAATCTTTAAATTTTTTGAATGCAGTTTTTATGGTATTTTTAAAACCGTGATTATTGTATCATTTTAATTGTTGTGAGTTGCTTTGGGTCCCCTATGGGGAGAATAGCAGCATATAAATATTACAAATAAAACAAACGACAAAATAAATAAATAAACTGAGTCTAGGAGAAATGGAGCATTTGGGGTGGAAGAGGGGACATTTTTCCCTGAAGGTTTTTGTCGGCCCTGTTCACAGGTTGCATTTTCCAGGACCCTGCTCAAAACATTGTACATTTCAAAATGCAAAATGTGCATGTGGAGATTGGGAGGTGTATTTATTTATTTTTTAAATCCCCAGACTACAGTTCCCAGAATCCTGGAGCATTGCCAGCGCTGGAAGTATCTCTTTCAGCTAGGGGATTATGTACCCACATGCATTCACTCAGGAAGCAAGGATTAGGCGGACTGCCTTTCACACCAGGGCCCAGCACATAGAAAACCTGGGTTTGCCACACTGTTAAAAATGTCCACTGCCTTGTGGACATTTTTGCAGTCCCAAGCTTCGTGTGGGGCCTCCATGAGAGGCATGGTGTTCTAAAGGGTTGTGCCCCACCGGCTGTAGGGTTCAAAGGGCTGCTGAGCCTCTGGAGCCAAAACCCTTTAAATCTTCGCCTTTTGTTTTTCTTTTAGAGCAACCCTCCAGGGAGTGATGCGCTGTCTCCCTCTGACCCCATGTTCTGTGCTCTCATCCTGGCCAGCCTGTTTTGCATTCCCTGTCAGGGAGAAAGTCAGGGCAGGAAAACGTTACCCGATCACCATTTACTTTTAAAAATTAATCATCGGGATGTAGCTCTGATGCAGAATACAATCTGACTGCAGTGAATAATTCATGCTTCTTTTCCTTTGGCATGATTATAATGCGCTCGCCTCGGAGTATGCTTTCTATCGGACAGCTGCTGGCCAGTCTTGCTGGTACTCTCCGTGGTGCTGAATTTGACCTACCGTTCCCCTTAAGAGCCAGATGGGATGCAGGAAATGTCCAAACAGTTCCCCCACTTTAAAAAAAACACAAAACCCTATCTTTTCCCAAGAGGCCTTTATTGCTGGTTGGGTTTTTGTGTGTCTGAAACGGCTGCTTGTAGCTTAATTCCTGCAACGTTGTTATTATTGTGTTTGGTTTTCTGATAGTTGTGCACGTAGGTGAGCCTGGGCAGAATGCTGTGAAGGTCGTCTGGGCACTGTACGAGCAGAGAAGGGGATCAACTGGAAGGAGCGATTTTCTGGGGAGACTCTTAGGCAGGGTAGAAGGGGTTAAGCACCCTTCGCACCCACTGCTTCTCAGTGACACGTCCTCCTCCGCCTCGTGCATTTGTGTTACCTCAGCAAACGTGGGTTTCAGTGCCTGTGCTCAACAAGACAATGCATATTTCTGCTTTTCTGTTCTGCTTTTCTAGAATACTTTGCCCACACAAGTTAAGAAGAGGCCTGGAAATAACAGGGTTGAGGAAGGACTCCCGTTTGAATTATTTATTTGGAAAGAAAAATCTCCTCACATTTCAGAATCTTGTTCTGCAGTGGGTTGGCGTGACTGTACGTCTGCTCAGCTAACAACCACGTTCAGCTGGAGACAAAGGCTTGGTTGCTTTGCCACCCAGTACCAACAGACCCCGTAGGAAAGCTATTTGACTTCTCGTGATAGGTCTGGCCCCTTCCGTTTTTGCAAAGCCAAATGTCAAGCGGTGCCCGAACGAAAAGTTGAGAGAGCGGTCTTTTTATTTAGATCAGGAGAGAACCCATGAGAAAACACTTGGTTGTGCATCCGGCATGCAAAAACACACTCCTTCTTACAGCTGCTGATTTCCCCTTAACTTCGTTTTTCTCTCCTCTGCCCAAATCCAGCAAACAATCAGGACTCCGTCATAAGAACTACGATGGGTCCAAATCTGCAGCCAGGTATTAGGATGCAGAGCGATGCTTCTATGCCAGCGTTTGACTCTCTTTCCACTCCCATCTTTCCTGGGGTTTTGCGCATGCCAGGTTCTGAAAGTGAGGGTTTCACTCAAGGAGCCTTGGAAACATCAGTAGAGAGTCAGGTTCCTCCAAGCACCTAGACAGGGCATTAGGAAATAAGCAATAGTCAGTGCCTGCCCAGGTGGCCCTGGAAAAACACCAGTTTGATTCACATAGTTTCTGGGATGTGGGGAGAGGTCCCATTTCAGGACCTCCCTGTTTTAGATCTTGGGTGAGAAGGAATCTCAGAGGCCTCAGACCAAATTGGGGATCCCGTGGGTTCCCCGAAGCCTCCCACTCCCTTCTCTCTGATTTCTTGATGAAATGCTTCCAAGCCTGTGTGCAGTTTTTCATGCACTCATCGTAAAAAGCTGAAAGACCTTTCCTAGCGCTCAACTAGTTTGTCTTAAAATGTGGTGGTCTTTTTGGTGCTAACTACTTGCCTTTGGACCCACCTGCCACTGGAAAGGTGTCTCCAAGAATCTCTCTTAAACTGAACTCAACTCCTAGACTTCAGGGGGGTCCCCACTTTCTTTTAAAGTGTCTGTATGTGGGAGACAAAGCGTGTCTCCCCAGAAGGCGCAAGTCGGAGCTCACCATCGACTCCATGGTCCGTCTGCCCAAGGCTGGTGGGACCCATCCCGTCTGGGGTGAGTGGAGTGACACGACACTCAGCCCTATTTAAGGTCCTGAGAACAGCTGGTGCCGACCCCCTTGAAGGCCTTTGAGGATTGTCATGTTCTGTCATGGATCATGGCTCCTGTACCGAAACAGCACCAGGACGTGTAGCCAGGAGGCGAAACATTGGCTCAGGCAGCTAGAAGGAGTTGAATCGCCCACCGCCATCACTCTTTTTGCGATCTGGACAGGTTGCAGTAAGGCTCAGGTGTAGCGGTTTTGACTGAAGTAGCTGCAATGCAGGTGAAGATCCTCCTTCCGCCCTTAAAAATACATCCCTGGGGGTGGAACCGAGTTCTGCTGTTATCTCAGGGGTTACAGACCCTGAAAGTGGGGGATGCATGAAGGGCCTGGGTTAGGCTGTAGTGGAGAGCATTTATGCCCTTCACGTTCCTGATCTGATTGGTCTCTCTCTCCCCCCCCCCGCACCAATCCTGCCCTGGCTGCGTCGGTGTGACAGTGATGACCATGGAGACCCCAGGTACCCGCTGGTCCTCTTAGCATGAACACCTTGCCTTTTTCAAATCAGCCTATTGTGGGTTTTTTGGGAAGCGGGGTGGGGAAATGCCAGCTTTGAACCAAGGCTCTCATGCGTAGATATTCTTTTCCTCAAATGATGGGAAGAGGGTGCTTTGAGACATAGATTTTCCCCTTGAAAGAATGATCAGCAGCTGCAAGATATTTTTTGCACTCCGTTATAAAGGATCAGTGCTTTTTTTCACCTGTTGTCAGTATGATAAAAAAAAAAGTTGTATTTTGCACAAAAAAACATTCGGGCCAGTTCCAACTGAGAGTAGACCCTTTGAATCAACCGCGAGATGAAATCGGGTAGGACAGCTCCGTGAACACACTGGGATTATTGTCCTCAGAGATGACAAATCATCACCCATTAAAGGGTTCCTTCAACGATTTCGAGATGCTTGCAGCTTCATCACATTCTGTGTGTGCCCCGAAACCACGTTTAATCAGCTGTAATTTTCTACTGCTGATGGCATCATCCTCACTGTGTTCATAAAGCTCTACAACAGGATTTCAGGCACAGCTTGGTAAAGTCAACACTTAAATAAATCCCATTGAGTCAATGAGTCTAGTTGGACCTACATACAGAATACTAGCCATTATATTTCTTACATCTTCTACTTTGCATACATTTTCATTTTAAAAAGTTGTGAAATAGAAAAAGTGCATAAAAACTCATAATCTCAATACAGAGAAATCTTCTAGAATTTTTTCTTCTCATCTCTTGAGAATGGAGGAAATGAACACTTACCTCTGAACATAGCATGGTGTGATAACAGCCTTCTCCTGCCTGCCACCCTCCAGATATGATTCATGTTATTTTAGGTAATTTCATTTCATTTCAAGTATTTCTCTCCTTTTCCATACATCAGGGCTCCCAAAGTTATCTGCAACAGATTAAAATGAGTTAGAAACAGATCTAAAACCTTTTTTCCCCAGAAACGATCTCTTAAAGAGCAGGTTTAAAACCCTAGTCTCTTTAACAATACTGTTTTTGACTCCCCGTGTCACCATCATCCTCTGACAGCAGTAGGGATGACTCGAGATGGCTGGTAGACCTTGTTCAAAATCTGTGACGCCCTCATGAGCCGAGGCTTGGCATAACATCTTGCTTTCTCCGCTTATTACGTTCATCTGGTGATACTCCTGCAAGAAGGAGTTGGACGTCTGCAGTGCTTTGAAGACTAGAAACTAGATAGATAGATAGATAGATAGATAGATAGATAGATAGATAGATAGATAGATAGATAGATAGATAGATAGATAGATAGATAGATAGATAGATAGATAGATAGATAGATAGATAGATAAAATTCAGATTCCAGTGGTCCCTTGATATCCACCAAAATAAGGAGGCATCACCATCATAAAAACACACATTCTAAACATAAGCACTCATGCAGGATTTAGATCGAAGTTGTTTCTCAGACTAAATAGCAGAGATTGAATTTAGAACTTGCCAGGTGCCCGTGGGTGACTCTTGAGTAGCTCCTCGCCTCTCTCTCTATCCTCTACAACTAGCAAAGCAGGGGAGAAATGCGAAATAAATTGTGGGATGTTAGAAAAGCTGTGCCAATTGGCTTAATTTTGCCTCCAGGATGCAGGTGTGTGCAGGAGTTTGCTTCTGTTGTGCCATTTAACTCACTCGTACCAGGAATTTAGGATTTCCTTTTTCTGCTTTTTTTACTATTAATCCCCCTTTCTCTTCCTCGCCTGTGCATTCCTTTGCTGTGGTTTCTGGTGTGTGTGTGTGTGTGTGTGTGTGTGTGTGTGTGTGTGTGTGTGTGTGTGTGTGTGTGTGTGTGTGTGTGTGTGTGTTGTGTGGTTCATTTGCAAGAGCTGGGGTGTCCAGAGGAAGATGTGGGTTGCTGCTGCCCACCTGAATCATGTGACTTTTGTGCTTGCAGAGATAAAGCAAAAGGCAAAGAGAGAAAGCACCTCCATTTGCCGTTCAGGTAGGATGATGTGCCCCACGCTGGCTGCCTCTGGGCTGGTTCCCGAATTAAATTCCCAGTCCCTGTTTGTGGTGCTGCTATTTCCTCTCACTTCACCACATTTCCAACGCGCTGAAAAGATTTCCATTTTTTCAAGCCCCTCAGTGGGAAAAGGGGATGGAGGGGGAAGGAGGGAGAAAAAGGATCAAGCTTTTCGCCCTCGGGAGCAACCCTACACAGAAAAATGTATGGCTCGAGAGAAACGCGTGCCATGTGAATAGGATGCAATCCAGCCCAGTTCTTGGGCAAGACACATGGCTGAGACTTGCAGAACTGGGAAGTATTCTTTGCCAGCTTTCCTCTGCTTTTGGGAACTGTGCCAGGGGCAGCCATTCAACAGGTGAAGGGCTTCTGAACAATTATGCAGTAGTTGCAGATGCCAAGGCCCGGGGGTGGGGTGGGCGGGCAGAAAGGGAGACAACCCTAATGGGAAGCGAAACAACAGCAACCCAAGGGTCAAAGCAGCCCTGTGATCCATGGGCAGAAATGAAGTCTGGTTGGAGTAGCACCATCCTTCGCTAAAGAGTTACGAATGAAGCCAGCTTCTGGGTGATCCAGAACGCTTCTCCAGGCATAAGATGTTCTGCAGACAGAAGTGAAAAGCACCCAAAAGCTCTCAAATATCTGGTTCTATGGTATCACCCTTGTTCTGGAAAGAAAAGCGAGAAAGAGATTTTTGATCCCTCCCAGGGCGGGGGGGGGGGGGGGCATCGACCAGTCTCCCAACCTGGCTCAAGCTGCCCTCCGCTGTCCCGCTTTGGCTTGACCCCTTCCCAGAAGGTTGTGTCCATATATGAAATGTTGCTTGTCTGCCTTTATCTGTGCCTCCCTGTGTCTCTGGGAGACCAGCGACTTTGGCAGCCGCCAGTTCTGGCCAGCTTGTGTGCCTTCCTGAACAACAACTCCAGCAGGCACCGGGCACTACCAGTGCCCGCCTACAGCCCCTCCCTTCCTTGTGGACAAGAAAGCTCCTGTTGGCGAGTCCCCCATTGCCCTGGGGAGGTACACAAAGCCCCTTTTCTTCAGCAGGGAGGAGGGACTCTAAATAGCTTCTTCAGCTCTAACAAATATTCAGGTTGTCCCAAGGGCTGGAGACCAACAATAGCTATTCAGAGTGTTAAGAGTACGTTGGGTACCCTTTTCTTCAGCTAATAGGTTTGGCAGGTTTTTGCAAGGTTGCAAAAAAAAAAAAAAAAGCCCAGCTGTGGGGGTGAGTTCCTAATAATCCACACTGCAGGCCTCATCCTGCTTTCATGCAGTAAACTTATCATTTTGTCTTTCTGGACGTCCTAATTCCTCTGAACTCAACGAGGCTGAATCCCGGGGAAATGGGCAGAGTGGATTTGATCTGGACCGCGATTTAAATCACGATTTAATTTTTTTTTAAATCAGATTTTTTAAAATATTATTTCCATCAAAAACTGATTTTTAAAAAATTTAGATCATGATTTAAATCAGTTTGATTTTTAAAAAATCATTGAGAATGTCTCCAGCTTCAGCCCGATCACTGTCTTTTCAGCACAGACCATGGCAATGCTCCCCATCGGGTGAATTTCTCACTTGCTCCTGGGCAGCTGTTAAGATGGAGGCCAGGGACGTATAACGTTATAGACTAGGTCAGCCGAGAAAGTGGCGAGGCACAGGTTCAAATCCAGAGTTAGCCACAGACTTTGCCAGGTTACCTTGGTCCTACCAATCCTGCTTGCCGTACTAGACCTCCCAAGGGGGTTGTGAATATGCATTAAGGAAGGGGAATCAGGTTAGGCCTCCTTGAGTTCACTAAGGGAAAGGTGTAGAGTGTTTGGTTGTTTTTTTTAAAAGTCAGTTACACTTGTATTTATGTGATTGGTATATTTGGTAGTTAATTAGGCGCAATCTTTCCTATGCTTCATGTGGTTTTTGTTTTTAATTTGATTTCCCTTTCCTTGCATGGCTGCCCGCCCCTCCCAGCAAAGGCAAAGAAAAGACACCCAAGTAGGTGCATCTGCTCGTCTCTGTCTGTCTGTCTGTCTGTCTGTCTCTCTCTCTCTCCCTCTCTCCCACCTTTCTCTAGGGATGTGAGTATCTTAACCTCCTTGCTCTCGGCAGAAAACAAGGAGAAAATTCCTCTTTTCTCCTCACAGTGAGATTTCACTGCACAAGCTTTTAAAAATAAAAATAAAAAATAAAAAAATCTCATGGGATTTCTTGGACATTTTTACGGTCTGTTATTTCCTCTTGGAGGAAGAAACATTGATCGGCACAGAATTATCGGCACGAGGTTCCCGGGAAAGGGCATTTTGCTGCCTGGAAGATGGTTGTTCTCTGCACACGCGCACACCCACCCTGGTGAAAAACAACCAAACAAAAACATGAAAAAGGAAAAACAAGACCAGAAGCTGAGATATATCATACGTGTGTGTATGTGTGTGTCAGCAAGAGGTCTCCACATAATGAAACTAGGAAAATTGCTGACGATGAGAAATATTGAATATTTGCCACCTCCTCACCTCTGCCTGCCTGTCTCTGCAGCACCTTCTGCTTTCCGGACGGGTTCACTGGCAGACCCCGGAGCAGGATTTGCGTGCATGGAAATTTTGCTCAGCTTGACATCCAGAGACAAGTCTCCGGATCGTGTTGCTAGCCTCAACTAGGAAGCAGACCCACTGAACCCACCGCCGAAGGGGGAGTCAATGCCTACGTAAACATCAGTGAGTCCACACTGGTTGAGATTAGCAACAGGTTCTAGCCGTGGGATGCTCCTGGATGGGTCGGTAGGATCCTCTCCTTTGGCTGCAGAGTGGAGCCCGTATACAGGACAGAACAAGCTCTGGGCTGAACTCCTGGTGTTCAGACTGTGCAAAATAAAAGCTGTTATATGGAGCTTGCAATAACAAAGGAAGGAAGGTCTTTGAGCACATGCCTTCTCATGGGCGAAGCCGCCGCAGAACCCTTTCACCTTTCCACATCCAGTGTCCTCTGATGTTTTCAAGATGCAGATATGGTTTTGTTTGCTCATTTGCTCATGATTTTAAGATGGTTCCTTTGGGGGCATGACTGCCTTTAGCGGATTCTGTTGACTTATAGAGCTAAAGGCGGCCATCCCGATTTCCTTTCACAGAGTTGGTGACTTTAATTAATAAAGGCGCACTGCGCTTTGCGTAATAAAATAAGGAAGGCAACGCCAAGGCCTTGCCTCAAGGTGGCCTTCCCTCCCACAGGCCCTGTCCTTGCCGGTAACACGCTCCTGGCTTGACCAAAAATGGGCTTAAGATAAAGTGCGGACCTCCCTGGAGACCTTCTGGCAGGACACGAATTCGCTGGGTCATCATGAGTTGGAAGCAACTTGATGGCTCAAAAGAGTAGTAATGTGTGTCTCCTTCCCAGATGGGGCTGGACGGACGCTCCCACAATCCTTCTCCAGTCGCTCCGTTGGCTAGGGCGGAGGGGAGCTGTAGCCTAGCGCAACAGCTGGAGAGTCAGATGTTCGCCGTCTCTGACCTGAGCAGCCAGGTTAGACTCATAGGATAAGGTCCATGATGATTTTTGCCTGGATAGGACAGGAGCATCAGTAAGAAGAAGAGATGTTCAGGATTGTTCCCCATCTGGCAGACAACCACTGCCAGGGGAGAGGTGGCAAAAAAGAAAGAAATAAATAAAGTCAAACAACCAACCAACCAATCAACACACCCACCCCATTTTTGGTGGGGTCCAGCAGCTATTGGGTCAGCCTCTTGTGTCTTGCGTTACTGTCCCCTGGTTGTCCTTCTTTGCTTATTTATTTTTATTTATTTCTTTAAAACATTTTTAACCTCACCTTTCTGCTTAAGAATGACCCAAGGTGATTTACATTATTAAAAGACAGTGTTTCATGTGAACGACAGTGAGTATACAAATACTAGAAAGGAGCAAACAGATACCATACTAGAAAACGTAAGCAGCACCAGAATGCATTCAAAGCAGTAAGGTTCAATGTCGAGTGGGAGTCCGTTGACATGCGGCTGATTTATTATCCCAAAATTATCCCAGCCTGGCTCTTCAGGATGAGCAGAGATGCCCAGCTTGGATGTCTGTAGCACCAGAAATGGGCCACAGGGTTGATGTTTGAGTTTTGCCCATGCGGATAGCCGGCTAGGGCCACCTCATGACAAGGCACACTTTTATTCTGGGGGAATCTTACCCTGCGCCTCCCTTTTCTCCACTTTCGGGCCAATACCCAGTCTCCTGAGTACCCTGATTTTGTGCCTGCGTTCCTTGCCCACGGCAAGTCTTAAAGTCCTCATTACACGTTTGATTTTCCTACCAGGTTGTGAACTTGAGCTAAGAAGTGGTCTTTCAGTGTGGGGTTTGCCGGGTTCCTAGAGACCATCCAGGAACCCTACATTCTCACTGTCTTTCCACGTGCTCCGATTTGGTTCAGCATTAGAAAGGTCATCTCTGCGCGTGCATGGGTGTGTGTCTCGGAGGGAGAGCATCTCCAGGGCTTTGATCCGATCCCCGTCCCATGGATGGTGTATCAGGGACAGAGACTGTTCAGAAGATAATCCCCTCTCTGCTTAACACATTTCTTGCTGTTAGAAGGCAGATTAAGCTGTGCATAATTCATTGGCAGTTTGTAATCCAATCCACGTTCAGAGCCCATCTGGAATGGAGGGAGGAGAAACACCAGTAACTTTGCTGCGCTCCCCTCCGCCCCAAACTCCATCACACACAAATCTTGAGTACAGGCTCCCCTTTCCCTGCTCCCCCTAACCCTGGCCCTCAGCAGCTTCGGGGCCTGAAAAGTGGTGGCCCCTTTGCCGGTTTTTCTAAATCACGAAAGCTGATGGCGAGGGCCTTAATTTGGATGCAGACGTAAGGGAGGGGGGAGCATTATCTCTTCGGCGGCACCTGGAGCAGCCAGCCATCTCTGGCGAGCCTGCCTCGCTGTCTCAGATGTTCTCATCCAATATTCACGAAGGGACGGTGTCAGTTCTCCCGCCGCTCCTGTTCTGTCGTCGTCGCTGGCTTCCTACCTGTGCCATTCCTTTCCTCTTGGCAGGGTTATCTTTGGCGGTGGCGGGAAATGGGGGAGAGCGAGGCCTGGGTTTAAGGCCACTGGCGGACTGGAGACCAGGAGGAACAGGTTGGGAAGCCCTTTCCCAACTCCGAGAGCCGTCCGACACAAGGTTCCCCATCCCCCACCTCCTCCAATGGGATGGTAACTGGGAGACACAGGTAGAGAGAGTCCACGTTTTGTTTTACCTGGGACAGGTAAGTAACTGCCTTGGCTTATTGGTCTCTGGGTGATGTGCTGGGGTGGGAGTAGGGACATTCCGGTTGCCCATTCATGGCCGGCACCAACCCTTGTGGCGGGAGGAGTGGCAGCTTTGTATTTCATATGACTCTGTGTCTAGATACGTGAGCAATGATTCCTCCACCAGCGAGAGGATCGTTGGGGCTTCTTTGACCCCAAACTGGGGTTCTCCCCTCCCATCCACAATTCAGATCTTTGAATGGGTGGAGGTAAACAAAGCCAAGGAGGGGAGAAGTCACTTAAGGTCATCTTCCCGACGCTGGTCACACAACAGTTGACTTCTCTGTGCCCCCCCGCCGCCGCCCAGACCACAGCAGGAGCGAGCGTCCCTCTCGCCCACCCCCAAATGAGAACGCTGGCAGGCGCAACTCAGGTTGTGGAAAGCTGAAGATGCCAGTGTTTTTCTCCGATGCAACTTCAGAGGCACAGAGGCCAAGCGGCCGTTTGTTCTCCCAGCCAAAGATGCTGGAATCAGGTCTCGAGGGTAGCTTTATTGCTTCGGGGTCTTTCAAATGTCAGCATCCCCAAGTCTGTACCTGCTGCCTTTTGCTCAAAATGTCAGGTCTGCCATCCTTAAATCCCAGCCCTTCTTTTTAGGGTGTGGGGGTTTGCTCCCTCCTGCCCCCCCCCCCGCTTTGCCCACCTCAATTGCAAGCCGATGGCCAGTTCCCTGTTCTCCTCTGTAAAAAGGAACGTCAATAATTCATCCACTAATTAGCTTTTCATTATGCGTCAGGCAGAGGCCTGCAAGAGGCTCTCGCATTTCAGAATCCATTTTTTAAAAAAGAACACTTCCCGAATGTTTGCGAATGTGTTGGCAAAACCACACGGAATACATCCCCTTCCCTCGGTGGCTTCTTAAGACCCGGAAGCAGCCTCCGAACAAAAATATGGACAAGTTGGTTTTCTGGGAGCCAGTTCCCAGAATCCCCCAGTCCAGAAAAACTAACTTTCCTAAGTTCTGCTCAGAGCAGCCACCTGAGACAAACTTCTCAACCCTCCCATCTTGATAGAGCCTTTGGCTTCTACCCCTGCAGAATAATCCTGGCCTATATTTACTTGGATGTCAATCCCACTCAAGTTTAACAAGAGCTACTCGTGTATAAACATAAGATTCCAACTTTTCTGCCAAAAACCCCTCCCCAGGTTCAAAGAAAACTAAATTTTTGCAATTTAAATGTTAGAGTCCTTTGGGAGAGCTGCTCCTTTGGCTCATATTATTCTATGAGAGAGAGAGACCCCTCTCTCTTCCCAGCCTGGCATCCTGCGTCAGACAGAGAGTCCAATTCTTATAAGTCCTCAGCCAGGGATTCTATACTATGAAATACTTTATTGTTTCTGACCAACAGCCTATACAATATACAGTGCATAAAAGGGGGAAATATTTATTTCCCCAGTTTAAAACAGGTAATTATAATAGCTCATTAGGATGCTTGTCATTGGGATACAGTCCAACCCATGTGGAGGGACAGTAGGTTGGGGATGACTGTTTCATAAAGGGTTGTCAACCGGGGTTTGGAAGAGTTACCTTTATGGACTACATGACCCAGAATCCCCCCCAAGAGCACAGCTGGTGTTATAGTGCATGAGAGATTCTGGGAGCTGCACCTCAAAAGCTCAGCCGTGGGCATTTATCCAACCATGTAAAACACTGCTTCCCAACCTTGGGTCCCCAGATGTTCTTGGACTGCAAATCCCAGTGGCCTGCACAGCTGGTGGTGAAGGCTTCCGGGAGTTTCCGTCCAAGGACACATCGGGACCCAAGGTTGGGGACCATTGATGTAAAGGATTCTTAGAACAGCCAGCCACCAAGCAATCTCTTAGAACTTTTGGCCAGTCATTTCTGATGTGCTTTTTGCCATCTTCCTCTCTTCTGCTTTAAGGAATGGGGTTTTTTCCCCCCTTTTCCAGAAGTGTTAAACTGCCCTCACTCCATGCTGCCTTCAAGGTGTCCTTGTCTACTGCATCACCCCTATGTACTGTGACCCTAACCTTGGGTCCCCAGATGTCTTTGGACTAAAACTCCCAGAAGCCTTCACCACCAGCTGTGCTGGCCAGGATTTCTGGGAGTTGTAGGCCAAGACTTTCTGGGGACCCGAGGTTGGGAAGCACTGGTCTAAGGTGAAATGGGCCGTCTGTGCTCCTCCAGATGTCACTGGACAGTCATTCCCATCATACCCCATCCTTGGCTGTGCTGGCTAGAGCTGATGGGATCTGTTGTCCAGCAGTGTCTGGGTGGGTCCCTAAGTGACCAACCCATAAAGGATTAGATTCGGTCGGGGGACCTTGTGGGCTCCCCGAAAGGGTGCATATTTCAGGAGGCTTGCAGAGCAGAAAGCCAGCTTTTCAAAGTCATGCTGGCTTGCTGGCTTTATTTATTTTTACCCCACCTTCCTCCTTAAAAAGGATGAAAGGCAGCTGACATGATTAAAAAGACAGTATTTAAAAGATGAAAACCCCAAGGCTCCAAACATTTGAAAAAGAATTTTAAACAAGTATTATATTTTAAAAAAACAGTAAATAAAATCAATACCCGGCCAAAACACATTCAAAAGCGACAAGAGCACAGCCATCCATTTAAAAGGATAAGCAGTTCCATAGCATGCGATGCTCTGGGTTTGATGCCCCTGGGCTGCTCAGAATCGTAGCGCATTCACGATGGATGTGCTAAGATGCTAAAGAGACCCTTTTTCCTGGACCCGTGGTGGGAGCTTGAGAAGGTCTCCTTGGGTGCCTGGCCGCTCCTAGCCTTCGACCCCTGGGCAATGAGACAGGCTGGCTCCACCGAACCAGCACACAAAGACCGTTTTTAAAAAATTCAGGTAATCAATGGGTTTCTAAACTGAGGACCAAACTTTTTAAATTATTATTATTATTATTATTTTACAGCTCACCCACCTTTCTTCTCTTCCCTGTTCTTTTCTTAATGTGTTTGGACATACTCCTGGTCCTGCGAGCTCCAGAAAATCATATAGCGTTGCATCCAAACGAATCTCCCAATTTTGTTTTCTGCCAAGACACTTCTCTCCCTCTTAGGCTTTTTTTAAATATAGAATTATATTTTATTTTCCAACATAAAACTTAAAAACATATAGATACCACATCATGTATCTTTAAGGTGTAAACATAAAGTATAAGCTTAACCTACAAGCAATCTCATTTATTGGTATAATTTTTCTGGCGAGATCCTGTCCATACTATTCATTTGAATTTCTTTATTACGGGACTTTTGCTTTCCACCAGTCATAAAATAAGTTCCATCTTAGGTAAAAAGTTGACTTTTCTTTTCTTTTAATCTCTTTGTTAATCTGTCCATTTCTGCACTTTCTAATATTTTCTTAATAATCACGTCATCCTTTGGTGGATTTTCCTCCTTCCAGACTAACCCTAACCCTAACCCATACTAACCTAGCTGCTGTCAACACATGTAGTATTAAGTAGTAGCTTTGTGTATTTATGTTGTTTGGTAATAATCCCAATAAAAATATTTCTGGTTTAAATTCTCTTTCCTGTTTGAACATTTGCTTAATCCAGATATGAATTTTAACCCAATACATTCTTGCTTTATTGCATGTCCACCATGCATGGTAGTAAGTTCCTTCATGATTTTTGCATTTCCAACACTTATTCGACATATTTGGAAACATTTTTGCGAGTCTGGCTGGAGGCAAGTGCCATCTATAGAACATTTTATATACATTTTCTTTATAGGGTGTTGCTAATGTTAACTTGTAATTTTTTGTCCACAGTTGTTGCCTCTTAGGCTTTTCTCATGCATTGTATCTTGAATAGTCAGTTATAGCAATCTGTATTTTTCATTTTTTAAATACCTGACAGCAGTATTCCACCTTTCTGCATTACATAAGAATTTCTTGGCCCTTATTCATTTGCTTTAGTATTTTTCTCCTGGTCAGCCTCTCAGTTCAGGAAATTCTTAGCATTCTGCAATAAATCCACATTTCAAATACTTCCATTTTTAAAAAAAAATATAATTGCTGGTGTTCAAGGCTGTGATCCTATGCCATACAGTAGATCCAAGAATGAATAGCACTGTACAATGCACATTGACAAAGCAATACATAATTGTATTCTCGAAGGCTTTCACGGCCGGGATCCGATGGTTGTTGTGTTGAGCCCGGGCTAGCCCCTAGACTTTCCAAGTCAAAATTAATTGCCAATAAATCTTGACTCGAGAGAGAGTTCAAATGGTTGCTGTTTTATTTAGCTAGATAAAAAGTGTGACGGAAGTCATGTCTCCCAAGTGTAGGCAGGAACGACCATGTGTTACACAGGAAGACCAGGACTTTTATAACATTGGTTATACAAGGGAATGGGAGGAGGAATGGGTGGTTCATGGTACAAAGAAGTGGGAGGAGAAATAGAAAAATAGGTGGTTCATGACCTATTGGCAGAAGGGATGGGGTTACAAAGGAATCCAAAACTTTATAGGAGTGGGAATCAAAGAAAGGATGGGATTTTACAACAGGGTGGGTCAACAGGGTGGGTCAACAGACAGCAATTATGGAAATACATGGTTACATTGTTGTATTGACAGGAAAACAATTTATTATGTTGGAAAGAGGTTACAAGGTTGGAGACTTCCAAGGTGATAGGAAATAATGTTTGTATAGCAAAAGGTTTTGTGCAATGACTGTCCAGGTGCCGGAGTTCAATTAACATGAGATTGGTCCTGGTATTTGCCTGGGGGAGGAGTGATGAAACCCAGCTGTGTCTCTTTGCTTCTCCAATCTAGATTGGAAGGCGAGATAACCCGCCCTGGGGAAGGAAAACCTGGCCAGCCTTATTCCTTTACAGAAACTCTTTAAGGGAACAAAAAAACATGTACATATATGTATAAATCTGGCTGTGTTTTATCTTTCCAAACTGTATTCTGTGTGATCTGATTAGAGGTGTAGTTCGTCTTGCGTGTTTCATGTATTGCCTTATGGTCCCTTCAGTTCTAGGTTTTCCGGGCTGTCTGGCCGTGTTCTTGAGGTTTTTCTTCCTAACGTTTTGCCAGTCTCTGTGGCCGGCATCTTCAGAGGACAGGAGTCAGAACTCTGTGCTCTGGTGCAGTTTGTCTTTAAGATGAAGGAGGCATATAAATAATTTATATTGCCTCCTTCATCTTAAAGAATCTCCTCTAGGCTATCTCTGTTCTGACTCTCATCTCCTAGCAATGATGCCAGATTCCAAGACAGTTATATTTGTCAAAGTGTGCATTGCAAGAGGAAATTTCCTTAACTGGCAAAACATCTGATTATCACAGGAGGCGCTTTTCTCACCTCCCGTCATTTGCAAATTCACTGGGTTTGTTTTGTGATTTGTCTTCAGGATGGAAGCACACTGTTTGTTTCCACCTCAGATTTCTTAGGTGTGAAAGGTTGCTTAAATCACATATATGTGAAACCCATGATGATTTTAGCTCTAATGACAGGTTTTTCTGTAACAAGTGATTTGACTCTGACATGTTTGCTCAGTTAAAGTTTAGCGGGCAGGTGACCTTAATGCTTTAGTGTTATTGGTGTGTTTCTAATTGATTTGCTTCTTATCTGTCAATTGTTTTAAATTGCATCTGGTATTTTACCACTGTTAGCTACCTTGAACACTATTGACTGGAAAAGTGGGGCAGACATTTAACAAATCAACTCAGTGAAGTACGTAGCTAGCAGAATTCATTTCAGCGAGCAGCCCAGCATGGCATGTGTGATAACATGCCCTCAATATTTTGCCATGCCAGTTGGATATGGCTTCCTCTTTTCCTGGTGTAGCCCTTCCTGGCCCTGATCCCCTTACCTCAACCCAGTTGAAGTCTACAGTATGTGATGACTCTGGTTCATAGTTTGTCTCATGTCTTCCTTCCCTTTCCTGTCCTACTGTTTGGCTCTTCCTACTACCACGGTTCAGACTGCAACCTCTTTAGCACTTGTCCTACAAAGCAATGAATAAATTTCATGGAATGTCTTTGCTTCTTACAGAGCTGGGAAAGGAGTCTTTTCAGCCATGAAGCTCGGCAAAGCTCGTCCTCATAAAGATGACCAACATAGGAAGCAAGGTAGGGGAGACCCAGGCCTCCCGTCTCATGTTCCTTCTCTTCCTGGTTCTCCCTCCTCTTCTTGTCTCTCTCATATCGAAGGGTGGATGTCACGACTGGATGCAGCAGCTCTAAACAACAATGGCGTGTCGTCACCCACAACATCCCTGAACTGCCAGGAGACCTTTTTAGTACTCCATATGATGATCTGAGTTCTTCAAACTCACCTCAAGAAGAAAGCAAAAGTATTGATTAGTGCAATCAGAGATGGGGAGGAGGGGTAGGATTTTGTTCAGTCTCCATTTTGGTAAGAACGTACCCAATTCACTCCCCCTGGATCAATGCGCGACCCGCTGTGCCGTTTTTCAACTTTCTCAGAATTTTGCAACGTGATTATTTAAGAAGAAATGGCCCCATTTAAGGCTAAGAAGCTTTACTCGGCCGCAGCCTTTATGAACTATAGCCCGCTTCAGCGGATGCAAACTGCAGCAAGATGCAGTGGGTTTCAATTCTTAATAACTCGCTAGTTGCTTTAACGTCCTACAAAAATCTCAGTTCTTCTGGGAATAAGCTAACGTGGCCACCCTCTTCAAACTAGTCCAGGTACCTGAGAATTGATGCAACCGAATTATGAGTGAATCGGAATGAAACTCTCTCTGTGCTTCCCAGTTGCATCACCACTTATAAGTCCATTGTGCATCTTTTCTCCCTTTCTCTCCTTGCTCCTGCTTTTCCCTAGCACGTTGTCTTCTAGTCCTGACAGAATTAAGCCTGTTTACACCCCTTTTCTATCAATCCAATCATGCCTCTTAACGTCTGGTCTGTGCTTCCCTCCTTGGCAGATGAACCAGCCGTCCTGGAAACGGAAGACCTGGACCGCAAAGCGATGTGGCTTGGAGGTGGCCTGGACCCAGACACCATCTCCCTGGCGTCGGTCACAGCCGTCACCACCAACGTGTCGAATAAGAGGTGAGAAGGACATGCCCCGTGTCTCGGGTGGAGTCCCGATTCGCCCTGTCAGATCCTACAATATTTTCGTTTGGTTTCTTGGATTTGAACTTGTAGCCTGTTTGATCCAAAGGGTTGGGGATGAGGGACCGTGTGTTCATTACACACCCACCCACCCAAATGTTTCTCTGTGCCTGTGAACCTTGATTATCCAAAGCCACATGAGGGAACGGAGAGTCTTCCGTGCAGAACTTATGCTCATGGCCTTCCAGGGAGAGCTTTAGCTTGGATTTTGCCAAGTTTCCAAGGGTGTTAATACCGCCGCCCCAAGAAGGCCAGTCTTGAGTGAGTGGCACCTCAATGGGCTACCTGACAGAAGCTTCCCAGTTGATCATGGAAGGTACCAAGAGGTGGAGGATTTGAAGGCTGCCCTTTTATTTATTTTTTTATTTTTTATTTTTGATAGACTGGGTTCAGCCTCTGTGCGGCTCTGTAGTTCTTTGTATTAATTCTTCCTTGCAAGATTTATATGGCTGTCGTGGTTACTGTATCTATCCCAGCAGTTGGCCTGTTTATTGAAGGTGTTGTCAATTTTGTGTGTTGGCCACTGCCTAACTTATTTTATTTATTTATTTATTTATTTATTTATTTATTTATTTATTTTATCGGATTTCTACCCCGCCCATCTAGACCAAAGGTCTACTCTGGGCGGCATTACAAATTTAAAAGCAGTTAAACCAATAAACATACACTATAAATCCAAGATGGTAAGATGTGAAATTTAAGATATATTTATTTATATAGATGGAGAGCAGTCTACACACAAAAGTGCTTGCAATTTATGTGAACTGCAGGCCTTTTTGCACTTTACCTCGCTCAGTCTGTCAGGAAACAAGGGGAAGGTTGTTGTAGGTTTTTTGGGCTGTTTGGCCGTGTTCTGGAGTTTTTTCTTCCTAACGTTTCGCCAGTCTCTGTGGCAGGCACAGGAGTTAGAACTCCTGACCAGAACACAGACAGAGTTCTGACTCCTGTCCTCCGAAGAGGCCTGCCACAGAGACTGGCGAAACGTTAGGAAGAAAAACCTCCAGAACACGGCCAAACAACCCAAAAAACAAAACAAAACCCTACAACAACCATCAGATCCCGGCCGTGAAAGCCTTCGAGAATACAAACAAGGGGAAGGGATTGAGCAAAGCCACTCCCCTCTTTCCAGTGGCCGCTTCAAATGCAGAAATGCTGACTCTGGAGAAAAGGTCTTTGCCTCCAGGTATAGCCTCACCATTAGAGGAGTGCCGGTTTGTATTTTTGGACCATGACTCCCAGAATTCTGGGAGCTGTCATCCAAAAAGCACATCTGTATACCTCTGCCAGAAACCATAGTACTGGCCTAATCTACTGACCTAGTTGTTAAGACACATTGAGTTAAGAGACGTAAAGCTCATTCACAGAGGAGGGGAAAACATCCATTAAATGTTTTGCATTCCATGGAATTCCAGTAGAATGAGGGTTAGGGTAATATTTACTAGTCTTGCCCCCTCCCATTAAAGGGGGCCGGTGCAACCAGGCTATATATCATATCCCAGTATTATTGGTCACTGGGCGGTGCAATAATAATGCAATAATAATGCATATATTGCATTAGCTGAGACAAAAAAAGTACCCCAGTTGGGACCAGTTTTCTCCAGCCTGATTTTTATCTATCCTTTTTTTTTTAAAAAAAATTGTGCTTGACAAGTGGCCAAAACTCATGGACTTTGGACAAGATTCAGAAGTGAACTTTGATAGCCGAGATCTACAGAAGAGGGGGTCGTTCTGACCTTCCCCCATTGCACCTTTGTCTGGCACCATAAACCCTGCTCCCAAAGGTTTCCTGGCCCTCCCCATCACATTTGTATTGCGTATGGGGACTGTGTGTGGTTTTTTTTTTCCTGAGGGAAGCAGTTGGGTTCTGGAGAAACGTACCATCAGATTCTAGCTGTTATTTACAGTGTTTTTTTTTTGGAGGGGGGGTATCTTGGGCAACGCCTTCCTTTACAGGTCTACCTCCAGGTAAATTCTGCCTCAAAACATGACTCTGGAAGAACTGAAACGTCCCATCTGTAGCAATGAGAGAGGTCTATGAAACAGATGGAAAACTTTGGGTTTTTCCGGTACTAACATTATGGTCATGGCTTTTTCAAGGTCCAAACCCGACATCAAGATGGAGCCAAGTGCTGGACGACCAATGGATTACCAGGTGAGGTGTTTCCAACCCTCATTCTCTGCGGGTCGAATGTGCAGCTGCCCCAAAAGCGTTGCCCAGCTGAAGGCCCCTGCTTGCCACCACCTCAGTCCCAAAGAGTTCCTGCTGTGCATTATCTATGTGCTGTTAACGGTTCAGGGACCATCCTCTAATCTGCCTCTGGAACCCTTCTCGTAGGCTCTTCTGGGTGGAGGGGTGTGTGTGATTCCCACTTAAGAGCAAAATAGAGCATCTGTATCATTTCATTGATGCAGCTCTTGCCGTAACCCCTAGAGTCCTTATTCAGTTTCCTCTAGGAAAGGGGTGTGGATCATGGGAGGTGTAGTCCACAGGCACCAGCCTTCCCACCTCTAGAAAACTCCCATGTGCTGAAGAGGACCCAGAGTTCCTCCGGAGCCTGACTGTCTTCCCCTCCCCGCCTAGGTCAGCATCACCGTGATCGAAGCACGGCAGCTGGTGGGTTTGAACATGGACCCCGTAGTGTGCGTGGAGGTGGGCGACGAGAAGAAATACACGTCCATGAAGGAGTCCACAAACTGTCCGTATTACAATGAGGTGAGCTCGCTTGTCCTGGCAGCTGGACTGTCCTTGGAGGGCCTTTGAGTTCCTGAAAGTCCAGGAGAGGGTAGAAAAGGCACACACTATAAACAGGTCTCTCCTGGGGGTTTGGAGGTGGCAGCGGGAGCTGCCGGGGCTGGGTTTTGCAAGACTGCTGCAGTGTGACAGTTTTGGTGAGGAGCCATCAGACCCTTGAAGTCCTTCCAGCATCGGCTGGGGAGGCTGGCAGGGCCCTCGGGTACCAGCCAGACCTTTTGGAAAAGGAAAAGATGGAGTTGGACTCCATGAGTAGGTCATGGTTTGCTGTGGGGCTGGGCTAAGCCCATCTAATCCTGTGCCCCATGCATGCCTCTGATCTCCCAGAGCGTCCTTCCTTGCTTCTCATTGTAAGCATCAGAGAACAAAGGGTGGGGAGGGGGGGGCCACTGGCCTGATCCCTATAGGAGGGGCTTTGTTTCCTTGCCTGCAATGGCAAATTCCATCCCAAACTCTGCATTAAACTCATGTGCACTTTGAATGTGGGAAGCTTCAACTCACAGTTTTAAACAGCACCATTCATTTTTCCAGTAGTATGAAAGTACTCTCTCCCTCTCTCTCTCTCTCCCTCCCTCCCTCCCTCCCTCTCTCACTCACACACACACATCAGGCAAAATCCAAAGAAACAAAGCAAAACAAAAGGCAAAAAGATGGTGGTGCCTTAAAGGCTAGTTATTATATTTTAATGTGAGCTTTCCTGGGCACGTCCACTTCATTAGACATATGGGAACAGAACAAAATACTGAATGAAATGTCAGTTACCTACTAAATATTCATTGGCTCTTGGATGTATGGTACGTAATTTGGCTTACGCTGTTTACGGACTCTGTTGTAAACATTCCTCAGGAGACAGAAAACACACACCAGACCTGGAAAGAGGGGTGTGGGAGGGGAGGGGTTTTGAAGACCGGGGATTAAACTATAATAGTTAGCCTTTAAGGTGACACATGGTTTGGTTTGGTTTCTTTGGATTTTGCCTGATAATCTTGCACAGACTAACATGGCTACCTCTCCCAAATGCGCGCGCACACACAAACACACTGTTCTTCCTGGACAATACTTACATTTTAATATATTTTAATTCCTAAGTAGAACCATAAACTTTCTAAGGAGCTCATTTTAAAAAAAAGCAAGAGCACTCGCTGGTGAAATTCCATCATTAGACAAAATAACATTTCCCCCCTTTTGACTTATGAAGGAGACAAAAACATTTACCATTGTTCATGTCTTGGCAGTGTGGAGAATGTACAGCAGCTTTTGCCAACCTGGCTGCCCTTAAAGTTTATTAGCTCACTGTTCCCATCATCTCCAGTTGTAAGCATGTCCATCAGATGAAGGGGAGTTGTAGTCTAGAACATCTGGAGGGGACCAGGTTAGAGAAAGCTGTTCTACAGGCATATCCTAATAAATAAAAATGATTATGTGCCATCAAGTTGATTCTGACTTATGGTGACCCTTTTCAGGGTTTTCCAGGTAGAGATTACTCAGAAGTGGTTTACCCTTCCCTTCTTCTGGGTTTACTCTGGGACTGTGCAGCTTGCCCAAGGCCACCCAGGCTGGCTCTACTCAAATGAGACCCAGTGGGGAAGCGAACTCCCAACCGCTGGCTCTGCAGCCAGAGACCTAAACCACTGAACTATCCAGCCAGCACATCGTATTATTACATTATAATTTTCTTCATTACCATGCTTGACACATGATGCCTCTTTAAATCCTTTTTTCTTCCTTTCCAGTACTTTGTCTTTGACTTCCACGTTCCTCCAGACGTCATGTTCGACAAAATCATCAAACTCTCGGTGAGCAGCCTCCGCCGTGAGCTCTCCTTTTCTCTCTTGGCAGCTAGAAGAAAATACAGAGAAACTGTGTGAGGGAGGGTGACCATTTCCTTTTTACAGGACAACAAATCTCCAGATCCTAACGGCACCATGAGCTAGTGGCCGTGTTAGCAGAGGGTTTGGGAAGTGGTAGTCCGAAAAGAGAGGAACTTTTCCCAGCTCCACAAGGAGACACCACTTTGCACCCTTAAAGGAAGATCGTATGTTTGCCTGGCCTTTTTATAGGATCCCCCTGTCAGAAGGACTAGGGGCCTCACTCCCTAGTTAGCCAAGCTTCTCCAGGTGATGCCAGACAGGGCATTTATGTTGCCTTGCTTTGCCTCCACTTTCTGTCACTTGGTGCTGAAACAGTGCGGGATTTAGCAGGGTTTGCATCCAAACACTAGATGTGGCATAGCGCTAATCTGTAAGGCTGCAAGCTTTCCGTGGGGAGCTTCCTCTTCCCTGATGTTCTGTGCTGCTTTCATCAGCCCCATGGCCACTATCAGTGAGCGATCTACATTGAAGAGGTCATCCAGATTGCTCCCAGGAGGCCCTTCCCGTGCACACATCCGCTACCCCTGGGAAGCACCATAACGCTGAATCTCATGGCACCGGAACAAAATGATACAAAAAATAAATCAAGGGTTTGAGGAGGGACAAAAAAAGACAGACGGAGGTTGGGGGAATTTCTGTCCCCATCCACGTCCAAGGGTTTCCTATGCTTCCTCTGGAACTCCTGAGTGGAGGAGCCTGTGGTCTTTGTGTGCAGAGGTCCCAGGTTCAAGAGTGGGTCGCTCCACTTGGAGAAGGTTCTCAAGTAATGTGGGAGGGGAGGGGGGGTCTTCCTGCGTTTGAGTCTGTTTTCCTTTTGCCGCAATGCAGGTGATCCACTCCAAGAATCTTCTCCGCAGTGGAACCTTGGTGGGCTCTTTCAAAATGGACGTGGGGACCGTTTACAGCCAGCCAGGTGTGTATGAAAAAAGGACCCTTTCTTACGGCCTGTGAAACCTGAATTTGGGCATGCATCAGACCAAGGAGAACTTTATTCCAGGTGTTCTTAGATCTGTGTTCTGGAAGCCCACAAACATGCACCTGGGGCTGGCAGAATGATGTGATGCGACTGTTTCTAATGTCGCCTGGACCTGGTGTCCTCCAGATGAGTTAGACTTCAACTTACATTGTCCCTGTGAGAAATGCTCACACCCTTGTTACTTACTGCAGTAACCAGACCACCACGAATACAAGCAGCTCTCCTTTATTAAAAAGCACTTTTGCAAAAGCGGGTGTCCTAACTGGGTAGGCACACCCATCAATACAGGTAGCATGATATTTATTCCCTATTCCCGGCTGCATGGTCCCTCCCTTGTTTCCCCATTGGTCAGGTACCCCAAGGTGTACAGCCTATCCGGTGCGCCTAAACAGATCACAGGAAATCCCGCCTTTGTTTACATCTCCCACTCCCCTCTTTACCTAGACCCCAGACTCTTATTTATTTCCATCCTTATTTGGTATGTGTTCCCTTTTCCTAACCTCCCTGCAGTCATTCTAACCGACCCATTAAGTTCCTTCATTTTTACCTAGGCCTCCCTCACTCAATCTTCTTGTCAGTTCAATAGGGTACCTCCCTTATTTGTACTTTCCTCTTATAATTTCTCATGACTTCTCTAAATTCCTTGTGTTGGCTAAATAATTAACAAAGAGTATGTACTGAGAGCTGGACCATAAAGAAGGCTGACCGCCGAAGAATGGATGCTTTTGAATTGTGGTGCTGGAGGAGACTCTTGAGAGTCCCCTGGACTGCAAGGAGAACAAACCTATCCATTCTGAAGGCAATCAACCCTGAGTGCTCACTGGAAGGACAGATCCTGAAGCTGAGGCTCCAGTACTTTGGCCGTCTCATGAGAAGAGAAGACTCCCTGGAAAAGACCCTGATGTTGGGAAAGAGTGAGGGCAAGAGGAGAAGGGGACGCCAGAGGACGAGATGGATGGACAGGGTCACCGAAGCGACCAACATGAATTTGACCCAACTCTGGGAGGCAGTGGAAGACAGGAGGGCCTGGCGTGCTCTGGACCATGGGGTCACGAAGAGTCGGACATGACTTAACGACTAAACAACAACAATGTACTGATTATTTTACCATGACCATTTACTCAATCATCCTGTCCTTCCACAGACTTGCAAAAGCAGCCTTTACCTTCATCTGTTTCTCTCAATCCCTCCTCTTCTTATTTCATAACTGCTGTCTTTTGCATTTTTTAATTTTCCTTTATTGTTTCTGGTCTCAAAGTGTGATGATATTTCCTCTGTTTCCTTCATAGTCTCCTTCTCTATTTCTGGTATTCCATATGTCACCTCTTTTAACATCATCATAGGAACGAACACTCCTCCTTGGGCATCTCTCATACATCCACATAAAAGGGGTGCACATTGCATAATACAACAACATATTATCCCAATTACTATTATCATTACTATCCCCAGAAAAAAGTGACTTCAACCATCCCAGGCTTGGTAGCCAGCTAGTTAGCCAGGAAAATGGATTCCACCCTTCTTCCATATGGGGTACTTCGGCTACTTCCTCCATATGATTTATATGTTCCTCAATTTGTTTCCCGTAATCGGGGACATACACACAACACTCCTTTCCAATAAGTTTACACGTTCCTCCTTGTGCAGCCAAGATTATGTCCAAGGCCTCCCTGTTCTGCAAAGATAACTGCCTCAAGTCACTTAATTCTAATTTTTATTAGCTCCAAGGTTCCCCCTGTCTCATTTGCTAATATTTCCACTACCACTTGTATGCGGTACATGGCATGGTTGAGGGACCTTAGACCGCCAAAATGAGTCAATGGACTGTAATCCTTGACATCCTGACGTGACTGGGCAAAATCTTTTTTCTTTCTTGCATGTATTTCTGGCAAGTCTGGCAGAATTCGCAGGGCAGGCATGACTGTAGCTACATAACAATTCTACACTCCAATTGCCCGGCAGTATTGTGTATGCGCTCTTTCCAGAAACAAAGAAATGCCCCCGTAATGCAGGAAACACCTTACTACACTGTTGTCTCATAATCCATTGCAAAAAAGTATCCTGTAATATTTAGTGCCAGTATATCATGGCCTGTAGCCCAAGTTCCATTTAACATTCTTGCACCATTCATTTTAATATCTATCCAGCAACTACTCTATCCTACTGCTGGGCGGGTTCCGTTACACCCCGAACACCAGGTACCAGTACCAGGTTTTATCACTTTAAGAAAGCCTCTTGCTGAGGGTTCTTTTATGTCCCAGGTGGCATCATCATCTGGAAGATCTGCCCTATATGGTTTAGTTAATTCTGTTGAATTCAGATGTTGAACATTCTCTGTCTGAGAATCTTTTGGCATGTGGTGGCATATATAACAACTGGAGAGTTTCAATGAGTTTGCCAACAACTGTGTAGGTTCCACTACTACCCTGTTTCCCCGAAAATAAGACAGGGTCTTATATTAATTTTTGCTCCAAAAAACGCATTAGGGCTTATTTTCAGGGGATGTTTTATTTTTTTCATGTACAACAATCTACGTTTATTCAAATACAGTCCTGTCATCATCTTCTGGTTGCAGCACAAGGGTGGAGGGCGGGGTTTCACTTAACTAGGGCTTATTTTTGGGGTAGGGCTTATATGACGAGCATCCTGAAAAATCCTACTAGGGCTTATTTTCAGGTTAGGTCTTATTTTAGGGGAAACAGGGTACATTAGTGGACGGAGCTTGGTGGCAGCTGCCCTTCTGCTACGCTAGTAATCCAACGAAATATTACCAACGTGGCTCACTGGGGCAGTACAGTTGATGTAACCTATATTCCCTAACTACGCTTCCTTCGTGAGATTATGGAGGGGGTTGTTAACAAATTGTATTCCAGCCCGTGACACACCCTATCGGGGGTGTGTGTGCGTGTGCCCTATATCTCCAAAAACGTTCTGGTAACTCTCTCCTATGCTGGAAATAAAAACGTGTGGTCCACTCTCTCATCCCCAACTATTATGGCCAAGGATAGAAGTTGTATTCCAACCCACCTGGAGGGCATCAGGTGAGGGAGGGCTGTTCTGATGCTACCTCAAGGACCACCTTATTTGCAAGATTTTTTAGCCGCACCATTACCAGTGGTCTCTGAGCGGCGTACAACAATATTAAAACTTTAAAAACATTAAAACCATTAAAAATAGGCAATATTATAATAATATCCTATATTAAAAACAATCATTAAAACATTAATATTAATAAATCCTGCTGCTCATATGGCCAGCTAAAGAATACTATTTAATTAAAATGCTGGCTAAACAGAAAGGTCTTTGCCTGGCGCCGAAAAGCCAAACGCGTCAGAGCCAGGCGGATCTCTATAGGGAGGGCGTTCCAAAGTTGGGGGGCAACAGCCGAGAAGGCCCTATTTCGACATGCCATCCCCCTCAACTCTTTCAGGGATGGCACCTTCAGAAGGGCCTCCTGGCCTGATCTTAGAGGACGGGCAGGCTCGTATGGAAGAAGGCGGTCCTTTAGGTAACCAGGTCCTAAGCCGTTTAGGGCTTTATATGTCAAAGTAAGCACTTTGAATTGGGCCCGAGCAGCAACCGGCAGCCAGTGTAAATTTTTCAGAACCGGCATGATAGGAGTCCGTGCGGCGGCACCACTTACCAGCCGCACAGCCCGGTTCTGTGCCAGTTGCAGTCGCCGGACCGTCTTCAAAGGCTGCCCCACGTATAGCGCATTGCAGTAGTCCAGTCTGGTTGTTACCAGTACATGTGTGACTGTTGCCAGGCTCCGCTCATCCAGGTAAGGGCGAAGTTGATATATTCTCCGCAGCTGTAAGAAGGCACCCCTGGACACCGAGTCCACCTGGGCTTCCAAGGTCAGACCCGGGTCAAGGAGCACCCCCAAGCTGCGGACCCTGTCCCTTAGGGGGAGTGTAACCCCACCTTCATCAGCCTAATGGTTCAGTGGAGGGCCCGGACCACTCGAAATAGCTCTGCTGGACGACACACCGAGGAATGCTGGTGTTTCGCCAGCCGTATCGCCACAGAGTAGGCCCGATAATGGGCTCTAAGCTGTGTTTGGTCATAGTCGCAGCGATATTTCCTCCATCTGCGTTCAAGCCATCTCCCCAACCGTTCCATAGCCAGAAGCTCCTCTGTGTACCATGGAGCCGTATAGGCTCTGCGGGCAGGGAGAGGGTGCCTAGGTGCGATCGTGTCAACCGCCCGGGCCATCTCCTTGTACCACAAAGCGACCTGGGCTTCGACAGGAGCACCGACCATATCAGCTGGAAACTCCCCTAGAGCATTCAGGAATCCTTCAGGATCCATAAGTCTCCGGGGGCGGATCATTTTAATGGATCCCCCACCCCTGCAGAGGGTAGTAGTGACAGAGAGTCTAAACTTTACCAGGAAATGGTCCGACCATGACCACGGGGTCAAAGATAAACCCACCACCTCCGGACCACCATCCCGCCGTCCCGTTGAGAATACTAGGTCAAGTGTATGGCCTTTCTCATGAGTCGGGCCGATGACCTGTTGAGACCGCCCCATGGTTGTCATGGCGGCCATGAAGTCCTGAGCTGCCCCTGTTAAGGTGGCCTTGGCATGGAGGTTGAGGTCCCCCCAGTACCAAAAGTCTGGGGGTCCTCACCACCAGGTCCGAGATCACCTCCGTCAGCTCAGGTAGGGAGACTTGGTACGCCGCAGGGTGGGCGGTCCACCCACAGAATCCCCCGTCGGTCTCTTGAGCCCAACACACAATACAGGCCCTCTAGACCAGGGGTCGTCAACCCCCGGTCCGCAGCCCGGTGCCGGTCCGTGGGCTTGACGGAACTGGGCCATGGATACGGATCTCCCCCCCCCCCCGTGCGGTGAGCATGTCATGTGCCCGGGGGTGGCGTGTCAGGCCCGGGGGGGGCATGTCACGCTTGCACACATGCGCACAAGCGCAACACCCCCCCGCGAGCGTGACACGCCCGTTGCGCGAGCATGACGTGCCCCCGCCCCCCTGCGCATGGAGCTTGCTCCCCCCAGCCAGTCCGCGGCCCCAAAAAGGTTGGGGACCGCTGCTCTAGACCATTTCCCAAGGGGACAGGGAGTCTGGAAAAGTGGAAGGCATCCTTGTAGACTCTCGCCACGCCTCCTCCCCGACCCTCCGGGAGACCCTGGTGTTGGACCAAGTACCCAGGGGGACACAACTGAGAGAGAGGAACTCCTCCTTCTTCTCCCACCCAGGTCTCCGTAATGCATGCCAGGTCAGCCCCCGCATCCAAAATTAAATCATGGATGAGGGCGGTCTTATATTTTGCCGACCGGGCATTTACCAACAGTACCATGTGGCCCGGGGCTGATAGGGTCACCTAGTACCGTTTGGCTGGGAGTAGAGCTAGAAAGGGGGATCGGGGTAAGGTATCGAACCTCCTTTCTCCTACGCGGGCATGCTCTCCTCCCACTGCCCTCTCTTCCCCTGCCCTATATCGTCTCTATGGGTTGCCCCAGAGGCCCCTCAAACCCCCCCACCCACCCCCATTTCCCAGCTTATTCCCCAGCCAGGGAATCTGGCAGCCGGCAGCAGCCCAGCCCCAGTCCCGCTGTCTCTCACCCAGTGACCTGTAGAAGGCAGGTGGTCTTCGGCTCCCCTGAGCGCAGGAATGCTGGTCCGGTAGGGCCTGTCGGCACCTTAAGATCACCAGGGGATGCCTTTTTCTCAGTCCCGCCACCTTCACAGGTGCGTTTGGTGGGGACCCGGGAGACGGCCTTCTCTGTGGCTGCTCCTTTAGACTCTGGAACTCCCTGCCACTGGAGGCCAGGCTGGTCCCCATCTTGGCTGTCCTTCCGCCAGCAGGCGAAGAAGACCTTTCTCTTCAGGCAGGCTTTTCCTCAGAGACTGGCTGTCTGAGTGGAGTTTTAGACTCTGTCTAAAAGGGCGGGATAAAAATCGAATAAATAAATAAATAAATAAAATTTTGTTTTTGTTTTTTAAATAGATGGTTTTACCCTACTGCTTTGAACTTAGTTCTGGGGTTGCTTTGTTTGCTATTTTTTTTAGCATGGCATTTGTTTGATCCTTTTTAGTATTTGTACGCTCACAATTTTTAGCTTTAAATATTGTCTCTTAATGAGGCAAGTCCCCTTGGGTCCTTTTTAAGGGGAAAGGTGGAGTAAGAATAAGCAAACAGACAAACAAATAATGCCACAAACTACATCTGGTGGCATCGGATTTTGGAGCAGCACCTGATGGGTTCCGAATTTGTGCAGCACCTCAAGATCGAATCCTTATTAAGAGTAGGGCCTGGTGATGGAATTTACCTGAGAGTGTGTGTGTTTGTCTCTCTCTCTCTCTCTCTCTCTCTCTCTCTCTCTCTCTCTCTGTGTTTCTACCATTCAGAATATTTGTCTACAGAGTTTGTGCCAAGCAGAGCTCCCAGTGTTGCAACTGAGTCGAATTATTTTTAAAAAATGGTTAAAATGTTGCAATATACATAGCAATGATTATTACAATTATTACTTCTGAAACAATAGAGTTTTACACAGGAGGACAATTAGTGGATGAAAGATAATTAGCGAACACTGGTGGAACTAACGAAAAGTTAATTGTACTAGTTTCAATACGCAGATCGTTAGACAAGCAGTTACTTTTGCTTCCGTGGTGGGTGCTAGCAAGAGAATAACATCTGAACATAAGGAAGCTAATTGTTCAGTGCATTCATAGAAAGTTTTGTATATCATTTGGATGGTGGTTATAGATTTAATGAATGTGCTTATATTGTTGTTATACTGATTATTAGTTCTTTGTTACAGCCAATGACTGAAACTGTTCAGAGTTTTGAATTTCTCATTAAATTGCTCTAGCTGTGCAGCCAGAAGTGCAGGGATTCACAGAGGAGAATTCGAGTTCTCCAGATTAGTCCACTCCTTTTTCTCATCAACTATCATCTACAGTATGAATAACTCACTCTGGGGCATGTGTAAGAAAAAAAAGAATAAAAGGTCTCATTACTTACAATTGAACAGATCAAACAGCAAACTGACAAACATGACTGCTTTCAGCAACAGGCCTCCACAGACTCACAGACAAAAGAGAGGGAAAGAGATGCAGAGGAGAGAGGCGGGGCTCTTTTTGAATTCAAAGCAGGGAAGGAATGATTGGTTAGTGCTGGATAGATTGATAGTCACCTCAGCCGAGAAAAGTCCCTCCCAGCCGAACCTCCTAAAGGCAGCATGTGAGGTTGCAAAAAAACCCCAAACCCTCCAACAGAAACAAATAAAGAGAACTGAAAAGAACACATTTCCCAGTCGAAATCTAAATGTTAAATGCACTTTATGGAGCTGCATGGGCAGCCAAGCCAGTCACCTCATCTTCAGAGCTTGTGGGTGACTTGAATGGACTACACAGCCCATGGTCCCTGAGCCTGCCAGGTGGGGGTGGGGGATCTGGAATCTGTAGTCCCAACCGAGAACTGTTCCATCCTCTTCCCTTCTGTCTGCAGAACACCAGTTCCACCACAAGTGGGCCATCATGTCTGATCCTGAGGACCTCACAGCGGGGCTGAAGGGTTACCTGAAGGTTGACATCGCCGTGGTGGGCAAGGGGGACAACATCAAGACGCCCCACAAAGCCAACGAGACGGACGAGGATGACATTGAGGGGTGAGGAGGAGGAGGAGGAGGAGATGATGATGGATGGCCTTGGCTCCCTCATTCCTAAGAGGGAAGGCAGCCACTGAGGTTACAAAACTGGAACTCAGCCTGAGGGCAAAGGCAGAAACTCAGTCCTCCAAAGCTATTCAACCTTTAATCAAGATAAACAAATTCCCCTCCATCTGATCTTTAATCCGCTTTGCCCGGAGAGCTGGTGGTAGGGTGAGGCAGGGGTGGGCACCCGGATGAGCTGGGTGGGCGAAGGTCTGGCCGATTTTCCTGGCTGACTTGGCCCCGGTGCCAACGATGAACCTTTGCTTCGGTCGACCAGCGTTGTCCTCTTTGGTTTTTCAGTCTCCGTCCTTCTGGACTTCACTTTTGAGGCAAAGCACAAAGGCCTAAACCCACGGCTTCGTCCCAAGCAGAGGAGACCCACGGAATTAATGGGAACCTCTCTAGTCAAGACTGATAGGAGTCCAATCAGTTGAACAAATCTCCTCTAGTTGGGACCGATCACTGGGTTTAGACTGAAGCGCTTTAAGTGCAGCTTGGCAATGAGGCAACCCTGGTGTGGAGACATCAAATGTACCCCGGCCTTGGGTGCTCTTTACATCCGGGTGGAGGGTTCATTTTCTTTCTTTCTTTCTTTCTTTCTTTCTTTCTTTCTTTCTTTCTTTCTTTCTTTCTTTCTTTCTTTCTTTCTTTCTTTCTTTCTTTCTTTCTTCTCTTCTCTCTTTCTCTCTTTCTCTCTTTCTCTCTTTCTCTCTTTCATTCTTTCTCTCCCCCTCCCAGTAAGTATATATTACTTACTATTAAACAGATTAAACAGCAAACTGGCAAATGTGAAAGACTTTCAACAACAGACTTCAACAAACTCACTGACTTCCAACAGACTGCTGAGGTGCAAAAAGGCACAGAGCAGAGAGTCAGGGCTCTCTGAATTCAGAGGCAGGGAAGAAGGAACGATTGTTTAGTGCTGGATAGACTGACGGGCACCCCAGCCCAGAAAAGACACTCGCAGCCAAACCTACTAAAGGCAGCATGTGAGGTTGCAAAATCTTCAGCAGGACGCTCACCTCCTCCCCCACCGCATGCCATGTTTTCTCCCCATTTGTGCCATATTGGCATAGTCTGTTCCTTTTTGCTTCCTGGGAGTGAGGGGAGATGTAATCTTACATACCCAGGGGAACTACATTGGGAAAAAAAAACTGGTTTAGAGATGAGAAGTGGTGTCTAAAAGAAATCCCCCCCTCTTATCATCATCATCATCATCATTCCACTCCTATATCTTGCAGGAACTTGCTTCTCCCCGACGGAGTGCCTGCCGAGAGGCAGTGGGCCCGTTTCTATATCAAGATCTATCGTGCGGAAGGCCTTCCACGCATGAACACTAGCATCATGGCCAACGTGAAGAAGGCACTCATTGGGGAGAACAAAGATCTGGTGGATCCCTATGTTCAGGTCGTCTTCGCAGGCCAGAAGGTAGGTGGATTCGTGAACCCTGGAAGATGGGCTCAGAGGCGTATCTCTAAATCATCGGCGGCTGTGATTATACAGCTACTGTAGAGATACTGCTGCTTGTTGGCTTCCTGGTCCTCCGTGGCTGGAGAGCCAATGTCCAGTTGGCTGGACCTGGAGGTTCCATCCCACCAGGGCCTTTCTTGGTCTTCTGAATTCTGCTTTTACAACATCTGCTCAGGGGAAAACCTCGGTCCAGAAGAGCAGCTACGAACCCATGTGGAACGAGCAGATTCTCTTCACTGAGATGTTCCCCCCGCTGTGCAAGCGCATCAAGGTCCAGATCCGTGACTCTGACAAGGTCAACGACGTGGCCATCGGGACCCACTTCATCGACTTGAGGAAGATCTCCAACGAAGGGGACAAAGGTGAGGCGAGAGGGGGCTGGAGTTTGGTTGAGTCCCTCCTCAAGTTACCTTAGAAAAGAGGGAAGGAAATTATTTTTCATTGTGTGGGGTCTGTAGTGATGCAGTGAAGGCTCCTTCTCCTCCCCTGTCATCCCCCTTCGTTTGCAGGGGTTCAGGAACAATACAAAAGAGAAAGGTTGGGATGCCTAGTGGTTCTCTTGTAAGATGGTAAAGGGTCCGGAAACCATAGAAATTAGTGGAAAAGAAATGATACGATAGCCATCTTTCTGTGTCTGAAGTGTTTTCCAAATGGACGATGGACCTAGCTTGTTTTTCCGTAACTCCGGAGGGCAGGACCCGACGTAATGACTTCCAGTGATAAGAGATTTTGAGTAAATGTTCCAAACTGGAAAAAGGACAAATCAGGCTGGTTCGTGGTTCGTTGCTACCCATGAACTACCCTGGAAAAATGAACCAGTTCATGGTCCATTTTTGCCCCTAGTCGTGCTTGCGAGAGGGGAACCTAATACCTCTACCCCCTCTGCCGCCTGCCTGCCCCCTTCCCGCTGCCCCCCGTTGACTCCCTCCCCGGTCCTGCCACCTGCTGCTCTTCGTCCTTCGCTGCCATCTTTAGAGACAGAAGCCTGGTATCCCTTCCAGAGACTGTCTGTCTCAGCACATGTGCACTCCTAGGTGATGATGTCGGTGGAGGAGGACCAAGAAGAGGAGACAACAGGACCCAGTAGGGAGGTGATGGGGGGGGGGGGGAACAGCGGGAACGGGGCGGCACATCCATTTTGCTAAAAACAAAGCGGTGAGTGGGAAAAAAATCGGTGTTTCGTTTTCCCCCCAGCAAAACAGGATCCCCGAATCAAACGACGAACCAGCACCGTTCGTGGTTTCTTTCAGTTCGTACTTCAGCTTGTGCCTATCTCTGTTTTGGGCTGTAACTCTCCAAATCTCCAAGCCAACATGGCCAATGGGATTTGTAGTCCAAAATGCAGGGTGGGGAATTCAACCTCTACCTGTAGGAAAAGGAGTTTTAAACGAACCGTGTGACCGTTTCTCGTTTGGATCTTTGGAACGAACTTGTCTGCAAGCGCTCTGCTCTGGTTGTTCTTCCAAGGTTACCTGCCCACCTTTGGCCCGGCCTGGGTGAACATGTACGGCTCCACCCGCAATTACACCCTGATGGATGAGCACCAGGACTTGAACGAGGGGCTCGGGGAGGGGGTCTCCTTCCGGGCCCGCCTGCTCCTCAGCCTGGCGGTGGAGATCCTGGACACCAGCAACCCGGAACTCACCAGTTCCACTGAGGTTCAAGTCGAAATGGCCACGTCTGTCGCCGACGTAAGTCTCCTGCACGGTCGGATTCCACGGAGGAATATCTGAAGGTCTTCTATGTCGAAAACGAACATGCATAACCTCTCACATGAGTCGCTTTAGAAAGTTACTCAAAATCTATTTAGAATACGTTTCTTTAGATATTACAGAAGCAAAAAGAACATAGCAAAGCATCATACATCTAAATCTGTCACATCAAATTACATCATTCTTAGGCCTCCCGGCAAAGATTCTCTTCCCCCTCTCTGTGAAAAACAAAATCTGTGTGTCTCGTCTGAGTCCAAAGAAGGCAAAATCTAATTTATTTATACTCTCGGATTTTTAGCGTCGCCAAAAAACTTTTGACAAGCCTCTGGATTCTCAGGAGTTTAGCATTGCGACAACCCATTTCCCCAGTCTAAATGGATCCCAGGATCGTTACTTTCAAGGGCTTGAGCATAGAATCACCCCTCCCATGAGTTAACGTAGGTTAGTTAACGTAGGTTAGTATACTGTAACTCAATAAGCTACTGTTTTAGCTTTTAAAATATTATTTTTTTATTAATTTAAGCTGCCTTGGGTTCTTTTCAAGGAGAAAGGAGGAATAAAAATATTTTTAAATGAATGAATGAATGAATCAATCAATACCTTTCTGCTTTCTTGGAGCATCATAGAAAAAGTTGACCAATCCCAGTCAAACAGACTGAATTGGCTCAAAAACTTCACCAGGTTGATCTTCCAAGTAAAAATGTCCGCTTGGAATCCTGAAGATGACAGGACATGTTTTCCTTGTCGAAAGCTTGAAATAGTGTTTATTAGAATAAATAGTGTTGAAAGCTTGATCCTTTGTTGTTTTATTAAAAGTTTTTACTTGGAAGCTAATCCTGTGAAGTTTTCTGAGCCAGTTCAGTCTGTTTGATTGGGACTGGTCAAATAAATAAATGTTTTTTCGAGAATACAAATGTTTCTTCATTTAAATTCATTATTTTTCTCATGCCATATAATTGTATATACATTTATCATGGACAGCACCCCAACATGGGTTTGCAGGTCTTCTGTTGCCACCTTGAAGGAAGCTTTGCCTTCCCCCAATGGGACCATTTCCCATGGTTTCCCTACAAAAGATACTAATTTTCTTCATAGGGGATGCCATTCTGAACCAAACTGGATTGATTAAAATAAACAAATAAATAAGCTGGTGCTTGATATAACGATCTGAGCATGGGAAACCTAATGGCGAGGAGATGTTGCTGTAATTGCATTCCCCTACCCAGAGCTGGGAGAAACTCCTTTTTAGATGACGACTCGCAGAACTCCCCTTAGGATGGGGATTCCTTGCTTGAATACTATTGCTGATTTCGGCTTGCGTAAGGGAAGTCTTGCAAGTCCCGGTGGCCCATTACGGCGACTCGTTAAGGAGGTGCCTGGGCCCCAAGAAGGCTACTGGTCCCTTTGTCAAGGAGGAGCAGCAAGTGGCTTCCAGGACTTGAGTGGATTCCCTCATGGAAGCTTACGTCAACAATGGGAATCTGGCCATCGTCGGTTTTGAGCTGTGACGGTCCTGAATACTTTCCAGTGCCTGTCCATGCTGATCGGGAGGCTCTGGATTCAACGGTTTGGTCATTGTGACTTTTTTTTTTTGAAGTCCAGGAGACCATGGGGGGTTCTGGGAGTTACAGAAATCTAAACATTTCAAGTCCCGGATAGAGACAGGGGGCAAGACGGATACTTTTGGATATTCGAGGGCCTATGTCTCAGTGCTGGTGAAGGCATTTTGCACTAGATAGTACTGCCCCTCTCGGTGTGGGGTGTGGGTGCGTTTGTCTCCTGGTACTACCACGTAAGGAAATTGCTCAGGAGACAAGCTAAGCGTGTTCCCTTTCCTGACACCTTGGAAAAAGCTAGTGGCATCCATGGTAGACGGCCAGGATGGGGACGCGAGCCACGGGACTCACGGTCAAGTTAGATTGAAGTCGCACGAGTGACTCGACTTGTTGTTTTTTTCAATAACTCGGACTCCACTCATGACTCAGAACCCACCCACCCCTTCCCTTCTTTCTGGGGGGAAAAGCTTGTTTCTCATAGGGCCTCGGACTAGGGTCTTGGGTCTTGGGCCTTGGTACCAAAGACCGGGACTCAGACTTGGACCCAAAGAATCGCCAACATCCCTGGTAGATGGTGGTCAACCAGAAGGACTCATGGTAACAGCTCTGCGTAGTGCTATGCCCCTGTGAGCTGCAGCAACTTCTGGGTTTGTATTCCATCCTACAGAACTGCACTGGCAAGATGGAGGAGTTTTTTCTCTTTGGGTCTTTCCTGGAGGCCACGATGATTGACCGGAAGAACGGAGACAAGCCTATCAACTTTGAGGTCACGATAGGTTTGTATCCCGGGGGGGACGGGACGTTTCCTTAAAGGATGGGGTGACCCATCTGCGAAAGGTGTGTGCCATCTGTGACGCTGTTCAGGATTTGGCACCTGGAATAGGGTTTGCCAAAGCGTCACCCCACCCTCCAGCACTGAGGTTTCCCTGACGACCCTGTGGCGCCCTTTCTCCTTTCCTAGGCAATTACGGCAATGAGATTGACGGGACATCCAAGCCCCCCATCAGGAGGAAGAAAGATGGCGGAGATGGCAATGAGGAGGAATCCGAGCTGCTGCAGAACGAAAGCGACGAGGAGGGGGTGGATGATGGAGAGTTTGTGTCCATCTCCACGTCTCCTCCTCTGAAGCCTCTGATCACCGACAGGCAAGTGAACTTGGCCCAGGCAGACATCCTGGTTGTCGGAGAGGAAGGAGAAGGAGGGGGATCCTTGGGTTGGTTGCCATTCCCTTCCTCTCCCCGCTTTTTGGTTCAAAGGTGAGGACAAAGATTCCTGCCTCTCCCCTCTTTGGGATCAAGGCTTGGAAAGCTAACTTCACGTGGCTCCATTCCCCCCAGATTCCCTCCTTTACCATGGGCTTTCTGCGGTCCAAAAAGTAACTTTTCCAAGCTGTGCTTTGGCTACTATACAGAGCAGAAGGGATTTTATGAAACTCAAAGGATTTCTGTGAAGGGCCGGTGGTCCTTTTTTCGTTTAGATAAGGGCTTCCTGACCTTGGGTCTCCAGATGTTGCTGGACTACCACTCCCAGAAATCCTGGCCAGCACAGCTAGGGGTGAAAGCTTCTGGGAGTGGTAGTCCAAGAACATCTGGGGACCCAAGGTTGGGGACTACTGGTTTAAGATGCTTTATTTACCGAAGAACATAAACAGAACCTTGCTGGACCAAATGTACAAGTCTGGCTAACTCAACATCCAGTCTCCAGCACAGTGCTCAGAAAAATTACATTTTTTGGACTAGAGCTCCCAGAATCCCCTGGCCATTGTGGGTAGGTTTTAGTCCCAAAAAGTAGCCCTTTCAAATCTCTGTCCCGTTGCTTGCTAGGCAGGTACCTCCGGGAGGCCAAGTCAACTGCCTTGCCTCACTCTTGGCCACCCCACTGCTGCTACCGTCAGATATTTAGGAATAGAAGAGCTTCTAAACTCAGAAGCACCTAAGATGGCTAAGAGCTGTGGATTACCTGGCCAAGAGCCATCTCAGCTGCCACCTGCCTCTGCATCTTACGACCGTGAATGTTTTTGAGGGAAGAGGCGGCTGCCGGCTCTCCTGAGGGGCTGTCAAAGGTCTCCGACGGAGTAACAGAAACGGCACAGAAAGGGGCGAATCATTTTCAGCTGCAAAGACTCACAACAGTCCAGCAAAAACACCCCTTTTTGCACTGTAGCAGGGCCTTTGCCTGCGGCCATTAAGTTACAGCATTACCTCAGCTAAATGCTGGTGCCTTGGAACGGCTAAGGAAGCCTTCTACAACCCGGCTCCCTTCAGATGTGTCAGACTACAATGCCCATCCTTCCCTGAAGGAGCAGGGCTCTGGCTGAAGCGGTAGTCCACAATCCCTCAAGGAGGCTTGGTTGGGGAAGACATGGCCTAAAATGTCAGAAGAGGTCTAACTTTCTCTGGGGTTGTCCCAAAAGCAATGTTAGTCCATTTGCCTTGCCCGTTCTTCCCTCTCCGATACCTGCGACTCTAACCCAGAAACCTCGGTTTGGAATTCACCCGAGGTCCTTCCCTGTTACTCTCACAGCAGCCCTGAAAGGCAGGTTAGACGGAGGGTGGCTTGCTCGCGGCTGACCAGTGAGGATGGGACTGGAGGTTGCACGGCACGCACAGGATTCTGCCTACTGGCTTGAAAGCAGGTGGAGGGGAGGGCATTCGTAGCGGCCGGGTGACGGGGGTCCATGAGCCCCTGCCTATGTTCGTGAGGGCTTCCAAAGTCGAACTGGAGGAAGAAACGGAGGAGGGGGCCAGGTGGAGGAAGAGGAGAAGCCACTCAGAGCTGTGCTCAATCCATTTCCAAAGACAGAATATCCATTTTTGTCTGCACAACCACTTACAGGGCGGTGGCCTTCAAACCCAGGTTGGCTTCCCTTGGGAAGCAGGAGGCTGGAGTAAGAGGGTTGTTTGGGTCTGATCCAGCTGCAAAGCTCTGCTTCTAGGTTCCCATCGCTCCCCCTCAACCCTGCCTTTCCCCCCCACCCCCACTCCATGGGCTTCTTTGCCGTCTCAAATCCAAGAGGAGAGAAAGGGGGAGATCGGGAGGGCCCTAGCGTGGGAAGAAGGAGACCCGTGTCCATTTCCTGAATGCCCCACAATGGTGAATGCATGGATGTGGTCCCTCTGCCACCTCTTGCCATTCTTGACACCTACGGTGTATACCGTGCCTTGATAACATTAATAACGGTATGCTGTCAAGTCAATTCTGACTTAGGGTGACCCTTTTCAGGGTTTTCCAGGTAGAGAGTGCTCAGAAGTGGTTTCCCTTCTTCTGGGGTCACCCTGGGATTGTGCAGCTTGCCCAAGGCCATCCAGGTTGACTCTGCTCTCAGCAGGCCCAACCTCTGGCTCTTCAGCCAGATTCCTAACTCACTGAGCTATCCAGCAATCTATTCATAATCATGTGCCGTCAAGTCAATTCTGACTTCCATCAACCCTTTTCAGGGTTTTCTAACTACTGTGAATACTCAGAAGTGATTTACCATCCACTTCTTCCCGGGGGTGCCCTGGGACGACTTGTGCAGCTGGCCCAAGGCCACCCAGGCTGGCTCTTCTCCCTGGAGGTCCAAGTGGGGGAATCGAACTCCCAACCTCTGGCTCCTCAGCCGGATGCCTAAACCACTGAGCTCTCCAGCCAGCCATGTCTTCACGCCTTTTCACAAAAGAGATGGAGGGGCCAGGTTTTACAACTGCAGGAGGAAAGAAGAACCACAGCTTAGGGTTGGTTTCCTCCGGTTCTTTCAGGAACTATTTCCACCTGCCGTATTTCGACAAGAAGCCGTGCACTTACATCAAGAGCTGGTGGCAGGACCAGAGGCGACGCCTTTACAACTCCAACATCATGGACAAGATTGCTGACAAGCTGGTAAGAGGGTTGGTGGCAGTGAGACAGGAGAGAGCTGTCTTCCAAGAGGGCCAGAGACAGGAAACGTTTGTGGGGTCTTTTGGACGACGTCTCCCATAATCCCAGAGCCAACGTGACCTGCTGCTTCTGGGATTCTGGGGGCTGTGGTCCCTTAGACCACCACCCAAAACCTTCCCCATCTCTGAAAATATCAGATAGGCACCGGCCACTGCTGGTTTTCTAGGCTGAAAAGGGTTCCGTCCTGATCTTGCAGGAAGAAGGCCTGAACGATGTGCACGAGATGATTAAGACGGAGAAGCCTCACCCGGAACGCCGACTCCGAGGAGTCCTGGAGGAGCTGAGCAGTGGATGCCTGTGAGTCAGCGACGCTCCGGCTTAGAGAAAGGCCAGCCAGCAATTGGAAAGAGCAGAAAGTCTGCTCCCCTCCCCATAAGGCAGATCCGTTCAAAGGTCTCTCCCCCCACGGATGCTGAAAAACACAGATTATCTCAAACACTATTATACTATACATAGCATGGTCTCTGGCTCCCCCTACTGGCTAGTTCTGATAGCTTCACCTTTAGAAATGTATATAAGATTTTTCTTTTAATATTTTCAGACCGTGTATAAGTGAATCAGTGGATACTGATCCTGTGGATAAAAGGATCCTACTGTAACTAGTTCCTGTTTGCAATCAGCAAGGGACAACCATGATACATTGCCGTTGTAACTATCTCACAGATGTCTCCACTCCTTTTGTGGTGGAACTTTAAAGAAAAAAGTATCAAGAGGAGTGCAATTATTTTTTTATATTTAGGCTGGTAAAGGAGGAATTTAATCGGGTTCAAGTACTTGGCCTGTTTCCTCGTGCTCTTTGGAGAGCATTGGGGATGACGGAGAGGGTGGACGGGGGGAGACCCTGAGCTTGTTAGGGTGTGTTTAAAATGGGTTGGGAAACTCAAGGCCCCCTAGACGTTGGTGGACTGCAGTTTCCATCAGACTTCACCGTTGGCTAGGCTGGGGCTGATGGGGCCTGGAGTCCAACTGCATCTGGAGGACCACGCATTTACCAGCACTTGGATGTAAAGGTCTAAGATTCTTCTTCTGGTATGCGTCACAGATCCACCTTCTCCCTTCCAACTGGGTTTGTTGACAAGGTGTACGAGTTTCCTCTCAAAAGGCTAGCATGTCTTCTGTGTTTCCTCTCAAACCAGCTAGTTTTGCCCAAGTAATTTATTCCAGGCTAATTTTTACCTAATGCCTACAGAAATTAAGTTTAGGCTTGCAGGCCTCCTCTAGAATTTCTGGAAGGGGCAACGGCAAGCTTTGGCCGAATCCACACAAAAGGTGCTCCAGTTGGTGAGGTGAAAGCTTAACTCTTACGTGGGTGCCCGATCCTCCACCCACCTGCTTCGCCATCTTCATTTGAGTTTTCACTGGCATCACCATTCTGTCTTCTTTCCCCTCGCCCCCTGCCCCATCCTTCACAGGCGGTTTGTGACCCTTGCCAACAAAGACCAGAACCAGTCCACACGCACACGGTTGGATCGCGAGAGGCTGAAAGCCTGCATGCGGGAACTGGTGAGTGCCTCGCCTCATAGAATCGTAGAATGATGGAGTCGGAAGGGGCCTCATTGAGTCCAACCCCCTGCTCAAGGCAGGAATCCAAGTCAAAGCGAATCTGGCAAAGAGTTGCCCAATTTTCTCTTGAATGCTTCCGGAGTTGGAGCACTCAACACTTCTCATAATTTATTCCATTGCTGTACTGCTCTAACAGTTAGGAAGTTTTTCTTGAAAATCTGGCTTCCTGCATCTGAAGCCCATTATTATCTGTCTTGCACTCTGGGATGATTGATAACAGATCCTGCCACTTCTCTGGAGGACAGCCTTTCAAGTCTTTGAAAAGTGCTATCCTATCTCCCCTCAGTCTTCTTTTCTCAAGGCCAAACATGCCCAGTTCTTTCAGTCTTTCCTCCTAGGGCTTGGTTTCCAGTCTCTTGATCATCCTTGTCACCCTCCTCTGAACTTGCTCCAGTTTGTTGGCATCCTTCTTAAAGTATGGTGTCCAGAACTGGACACAGCACTCTGGAGGAGGCCTAACCGTGACCTGCTAATAGCTGGTGGTGGTGGTCTTCACTCTGGCAAGACAAGAGTAGACTTCGGTCTAGATGGGTGGGGTATAAATAAATAAATAAATAAATAAATAAATAAATAAATAAATAAATAAATAAATAAATAAATAAATAAATAAGCAGTGGATTTCACCAACACCCATCAGAAGAAACTGATTAAGGCAATGCTATTTGTGGGCTTGGCCCCATCCCCATATAAAAAAAATGCTGTCTTCCATTAAACTGCCGTCAATTGCTCCTGAGCCCTTGATTTCAGTGAAAGAGAGCTAAGATCACCCTGTCGTCTCTCCCATTGATACCCGTGAGAATTAAGAGATTTTAAATTTTGGATTACAGGCTAGGTCGCGCTTGTAATTCAACAACTACATGCTCGGTCTGAACCATTTGTTCCTAAAAGGGACCACAGCTTTCAGCCAGACAGATCCCCCCCATCTGATCCACGTTGTTCTAGGAGGAAAAGGAGGAAATGTCTTTTCCGTTACAGCCTCCTTTCCAGGAGGATGCTGTCCATGCCTAGACCTTTGCAGGACCCACCATGTTCACACAAGGATTCCCATTTTATGGGCAGGAAGACTGAGTCAAGGCCCCAACCTAGAAAAGTATTTTTTGGAGGGAGAGATGACTCCAGGCTGACGGAGGAACTCTGTCCCCTTGCTCAAAGAAAGTAACTCTTCCGATTCTAGTCACCGCCTTGCATTTTCCTCAATTCATCTCCTGTGCCCCACTGAGCGTCTCCATGCGGTGACTCTCCCTCCCTCCATCTTGTACCCGATACCATGCAGGAGACCATGGGCCAGCAGGCGAAGACCATGCGCTCCCAGGTGAAGAAAACCACCATCCGGGACAAGCTGAAGCAGTCTCAGAACTTCCTACACAAGCTGCGCTTCCTGGCCGACGAGGTGAGGGGGGGGGGCTCAGCTCGTTCATACCTACCTTGAACCCTGCTCAGTGGGTTGGGAGAGCGCTTGGGCTCAAAAGCTCAAGACATTCGGATGAGCATGGGCTGTGACATTCTCTCTTAGGGTTTATCTGCTGTCTTCCAGCTTGCCTGCGAGATGTTGGTAGAGAAACGTAATTCACCAGGAATGAGGTGTCCCTGCTGTAATAGAAAGGATTTGGGTGTAGGTTTGTCTCAAATGAGCAATTAGGAGCCATTAGCTTCACAAAAGATCTGCTCTGGTTCTTCTCGGTTGCTATGAGGCAATCCAAGCCTGTATTCCTGGACTTTTTTTTTTTAGTGTAGGTTTTCTCTAAATGAGTCTAATAACAGATGACGAATGATATTTTCAGTTACAAGCTCTGTCGTCCTGCAAATAACCAGAGTCTACCTGATGGTGGCCAAGGAAGAAATTGGCTTTTTCTGGAAAGATGGGTTCTTCCGCTTTCTCTGTCTTTGGTCAGGATCCGATCCACATTACTGTGTGTGTAAGAGAAACCGTAGAAGCAGCGGTGGTGAGGTCTGTCTGTGTCACCAACCGTGCCGTCAAGACCTCACTGCAGCCTCTGTGGTGATTTTCCAGGCACCCTGTTACTGCGGTCGGATCCTGACCTTCCCTCCTTCTGTGTGTCTCAGTTGCTAAGAAGCCAGAGCAGGAGGGGGGGGGGACTCCCCTGGGCTTCTTCCCAGGGCATCGGATCAGCCCCGTGCGAACAGAGCGCTGGCCCAGAGGAGTCCCCCTTGGGTCTAATCCGGCTCCTGGGCTCCTCTCAGACACTTACATGTCCTGCCGGCGTCCTTCCCCTGCAGCCTCAACACAGCATCCCGGACATCTTCCTTTGGATGGTCAGCAACAACAAGCGCATTGCCTACGCCAGGATCCCTTCCAAGGACATCCTCTACTCCATTGTGGACGAGGAGATGGGCAAAGACTGCGGGAAAGTGAAAACTGTCTTCCTGAGGGTGAGCCGAACACTGCTTCCCCTTTGGCTGGCTAAGAAAGGGTGTGTGTGTGTGTGTGTGTGTGTGTGTGTGTGTGTGAGAGAGAGAGAGAGAGAGAGAGAGAGAGAGAGAGAGAGAGAGAGGAGGGGGGCAGGGAGCAAAGGCCGGGGGTGGCGGGGACATGAAACCACTGAGAGGCCAACTCGACTCTCCCTTGACCATTGGCCATTGGAGTGACAAGGAGGGAGAGGGATCGTACAACTTGAAGAGTTGTGTGGCCGTCAGAAATCCAGTAGGCGATGGTTTCTCCGCCATTCAACAGGTGAAACTTCTCTAGAGGCTGAAAACTCCACCATTGGGTGTGGGGCTGTGAACTGGTGAAGGCCAAGCAACCGCGGGAGGGTTGGAGCCTGGAAAAGTTGCTTGCTGGACTACGATTCCCAGAATCCCCCAGATTCTGGGAACTATAGTTTCCCCCGAAATGACTTTTTTTTTTAGCTCAGGGGAGGAGCAAAGCTCAGTGATGGAGACCCTCCTTTTCACTGCCGAAGGTCCAAGTTTAATCCCAGGCAGCATCTCCAGAGAACGCTAGGAGAGGACCTGGCTTGAAACCTGGAGGGCCCGTTGCTACCAGTCTCACTGGGCAGTATTGGGCGGGCTGGGCCAAGAGTCTGACCCAGGATATGTCAGTTTCCTCTGACCAGTGGCAGCTGTCAGGGGCTCCAGTTTCAGGGGTGCCGTGAATCCAGTCCAGGTTTTAGTCAGCCCTTTACAGGAGCTGTCCAGGTGCTGAACCTTATGCCCTATCCTTGGGAGACTCCAATAAAGTGCAGTGTAAACACTGGAGTGGATTCACAGCACCCCCAGAGTTGGAGTCACCCTTTTCTTCCCATGGCCAGAATGCAGAGGTAGCGCCTGAGCATCAACAGCCTCCCAAGCCACAGTCCGTGCCGTGAGAAAGGTCGAGTCTTTTCATCCACTCATCCGGATGCGCCCCAATGTCGCCTGCATCCTTCCAGTTCCATCCAGGTGGAACGAGGCTTGGGTGAAAATAGAGGATGTGTGCATGGTAGAACATACTTCTCTGCCCTGCTCCTTCGAGAGCAACAGGGATGAGAACCGTCTGCCCATCATCTTCCCCCGACACCCACCTGGCCTGAGGATACTGGGAGCGTGGTTATCCGTGATTGTCTTGGGTTGGGGGCATTGTTTCTGGAAATGAGGTTCAACAGGGGAAGTTTGCTGTTCTGGTTCATATGCTCAGAAGAATTTAACTTAAAACAGGAAATCCTGCTACTTCCTCCAGAGTTCATGAGCCACAAAAAAAGAGTATTTCATAGATTTCTAAAACGTGAAACTCTTTAAATGTCAAAATCCTTGAAGCTTGGGCACATCGTTGTGAATTTTAGCCTTCTGGCACTTAAGAAGGTTCTTCAAAAACGACAAAACAGATCTAAGCTTCTAGTCCTGCACACTGTTACAGAAATGCAGAAATGGGGGAAGTTTGATTTTTCTGGGACTGCAACTCCCATAAGTGGATTGTGGAAGTTGTAGTCCACAAACCAAGTATATCCCAGGACTTGTTACTAGCGCAAACGGCCTTGATGCATCTATTTAGCTCTGTGCTGAATGGAGACGAGTTCAGGTCTAGGGCAGAAAGGAGAACCTGGATACAAAGAAAGAATCTCGGTTTGCTCAGTGCTCCTCTTTTCTCCTTTCTCAGTTGCCTGGGAAAAGGGGCTTTGGACCGGCTGGCTGGACTGTGCAGGCCAAGATGGAGATCTACCTGTGGCTGGGGCTGAACAAGCAGCGGAGGGACTTCCTCAGCGGCCTGCCTTGTGGCTTCGAAGAGAGGAAGCTGCCCAGAGGACAGGGCATTGCAAACTTTCCCCCCATCAGCCTCCACTACACCAGTAAGAGCATCTCCCACTTGCTTTCCATGGGGCCGGGACCCGGTGGCCTTCTTCCATCACTCCGGAGTGAAATAAAGCAGGGGCTGGCCAAGGCATTTGGCCGCCTGAGGCCAGGGACAAGATGGTGGCCCACCGGTTCCCCCTGCAGCGTTCATTGGACCGGCCGCTGAATCTTCCCTTCTGCTCAGGTGGCCTCCTTTCCGCCGGAGGCTCACTAAAGGGACTCCTTGGGGCCTCGGTTGTGATTTCCTGCCCGCGGAAGCCGCCTCACTGTGCCCAACGACAGGGCTGGCCCTGGCACACCACACCGGAGATGCTGAGCGGCTCCGTCTTCCGGCTGGCTTTCAGTTTTTTTCAGGGGGCAGCCTTGGGAGGGAAAGCGGCTCCGGGGACGTCCACACACCCCAGAAAGAGGTGGCTTTTTGAAATGGGGGAAATATAGACCCCCCCCAAATATAGACACACACACCCCTTTTGTAGCCTCATCCCCCCCAGGGGCTAGGAGGAATTTTGACCCATTTTAAAGAGCCCCGGACATTCCTGCCTCCCCACTCCAATTTTTTTTCCGTATCGGCCACAAGGAAGCAGAAATGAACTGGTCTTTGGTAGCCCCACCTTTTTGTAGGGGAAAAAAATTGGGGGTGGGGGGTTTGTGGGAGCAGCCGCATCCTTCCCAGGGTCCCAAGAGAAGTGGACGAAGTCGCTGGACCCGTGAAGGCTGGCGTGTCCCAACGTCCCGTCATGGTGCCTCCCCCCCTCCTCCCTCGGATGCGACCTCTCTCCCTCCCGAAATCTGCCCCAGCCTCCTTCCTGCCCTTTCCTTTCCTTCACAGAGAAACAGGTCTTCCAGCTCCGCGTCCACATGTACCAAGCCCGGAGCTTGTTTGCGGCTGACAGCAGCGGCCTCTCCGACCCCTTCGCCCGGGTTTTCTTCATCACCCAGAGCCAATGCACCGAGGTAAGACGGGCAGCCCCTTCGCCCTCAGCTCAGGGGTGGGCCACGTGGGGCCGCCGGGCTGCTGGAGCCCTCGGCGGCTCTTGGATTCAGGGGTGCAAGGGAGCGGTGGGAACAAGATGCTCACGTCTTATTTTCAGTCCTTAAAATGCTTGCATCACCACCACCACCGGACACCCAGACCTCGTTTCTGTTTGCTTGCACACTGTCTGCTCCGGAGAACAGAAAGCCAGCGATGGCCCACTGTGGGATTGGGGAGGGGTTTGAAACGGACCCCTGGGACCAACGGAGACACTCATCCTGGCCTCACATGGGTCTTGCCCGATGATCTTCCCTGGGGAAGTGGAGATGAAATTTCGAGTCACCCCAGAAGCTGCAGCCGGGGTTGGATAGACCAAGGAATTGACTCTGATGCTCCTCAGAGATCATACCTCTAAAAAAACACATTGCACTCCATGAAAGCTTATGGCAAATCAAACGTATTCAGCTTAAAAGACTGAGAAGCCACAGGACTTGGGGGTTATTTCTTCTGTTGGCTTCTTGTCCCTTTCTGGGAGCATTTTTTAAAAACCCTAAATGAGCTGGCCTCTGGATGACTTAAAGCCCCAGCTGTTTCCATAGGACCCTTTTTTTCTGCACTGAGTTCTTTATCAGGGTTTGAATCCTGTTGACAGAGGTGCCTTAAACATATATACGGGACAGGACCATGTGGAACACCCTCCTCAGGAAAGCCTGCTGAGCTTCATTTTATTTTATTTTATTTTGTTATGTTTGTTTAATGGTTTGTTTGTTTGTACCCTGGCTTTCTCCTTAAAAAGGGCTCAAGGCAACTTAGGTCACTAAAAGACAATATTTAAAGCTAGAAACAGGAAGTATACAAATATTAAAAGGAATTAAACACCCCGCTAAAACATGGTAAACAAAAACAACCCCAAAAATATATTTTATGCAGTAAGGTACAACAACCCCACTTAGGCAGCCCATCACACAGGGAAAGCTCGCCTGAAGAGATGCGGTCCTTGAGAAAGCCTGGATCCAGGCCATTGAGGGCTTTACAGGTTAGTCCATCTTACAAAAAACACTGGCGCAGGCATCTGACATTTCTAATTTTAAGATGCCTTCTTAAATAGTGTGTAGACATCCTTCAGTCTCAAGAGACTATGGTAACGTGCTCTGAATGGAGGTCTTGGAACAGCGTCTAGTGTGGCTGAGAAGGCCAATTCGAGAGTGACCATCCCTTCCACACTGAAGACAAACACAATCTGTCCCCTGTCCAGCTCCCTGATTTGGCTGGTTTCGGGACTGCCTCTTGGCCTCGGCCTGCTGGACAAGGGTCTCTTCAAATTGGGAGAGGCCATGAAGCACCGCCTGCCTCCAGGCTGAACGCTCAGTGGTCAAGGTTTCCCATCTGTTGAGGTCCATTCCTAAGGCCTTCAGATCCCGCTTGCAGATCTCCTTGTATTGCAGCTGTGGTCTCCCTATGGGGCGATTTCCCTGCACTCATTCTCCATACAGGAGATCTTTCGGAATCCGACCGTCAGCCATTCTCACGACACGCCTTCTTAAATAAAAGTGTTTTTAACTGCTCCTAAATGTACAAAGGGGTGAAAGGTGTAGCTGCAGAAAAGGAGGTGGGAAGAGAATGCTCTCGGGGACTTGCCAAATGAGCCTGATTTAAAGGAGAAATTGCAGAGAGCGGAGCCTGCAAGACTGACGTGAAATGCAAAATTCAAGGTGAACGGAGTGGTTCCTGCTTCGGGAAAAACACCAGTGGAATGTGAACGGAATTGGCAAGAGGTCTGAAAGAAGGGCTGGGTTTTGTCTCTCCCACAATGTTCCAGGTCCTCAACGAGACCCTCTGCCCCACCTGGGATCAGCTGCTGGTTTTTGACAATGTGGAGCTCTACGGGGAAGCCCACGAGATGCGAGATGATCCTCCCATCATTGTCATCGAGATCTACGACCAGGACACAGTGGTGAGACAAGCCTGGGGTACGGAAGGTCATGGGGACCCCCAGGTCCTGCGAAACACCAGAGGGGCTCTTTTGAAAGCCTCTTACCTGGAAGGTGCTTCACATCATGTTGATATTCTGTATCTAATTCTTCCAAAGCCAAGCCACCGTGCACCTCCCGTTAGGAATATCTCTAAATGCCCCTAATTTTTTTCAAATCTTCAGCTACATATACCATTTCTAAGGCACTGGCCAGTATCCAATGGTTAGTCCCACTGAAGCGTTGAGCCTTTGATCCACTGGGATTGGCAAGAGGGTTGAAATTGACCGATTCCTGGATGAAAAGTCAACATTTATGAAAATCCCATTCATTCAGGGAATCCACTCTAGCTGGGGCTCCCAACAGCATACTGGCCAGGGTTAGATATTCAACAGCAAACTGAAGTCTGAGAATCTGGAGCTTGTGATGCATCTGAAACGGGTTTGTAGGGGGGGGAATAAGGTCAACAAAACAGGAAGTGGAAGAGGTGGAGCAATGTTTGGTTTCCTCCCTCATTTTATCTTCCCTGCACTCCTCCGCCCCAGGCGTCTTTCCCGAGGTTGGAAAAGTAGCTTTTCCAGTCTTGGCGCCAGCGATCTTGGCAAGTCTTTAGGGCCAAGTCCCAAGTCCGAGCCTTCGGTACCGAGTCCCGAGTCCCAAATCCAAGTCCCTATTAAAAACAAACTCCCCCCCCCCCCCAGACAAAAGGAAAGGCTGAGAGGGTTCAGAGTCATGAGTCAAGTCTGAGCCCTTGAAAAAAATACCCGAGTTGAGTCACTGGTGCAGATTAAGTCCAACTTGACAAATGAGTCCCACGACTCAAGTCCCCATCCCTGCTTTGTGCCAGTTTCTGTAAACTCATCTCAGGGGTCTCTGATCTGTTTGCTTTGGCCTGAAGTCCTACCCAGTCCTTATTTGCCAAAAGTAGGCGCTGGCGGAGACTCTCATCTTTTGCCTTGCCCTCTTGGGTGACTTTTCCATCTCGCCTAGCCCCGGTCAGCTGTTGGCCCTAGCACAGGAAGGACTCTTATCCTCCAGGGCTACCAAGCTCTCACGCCATCTTTGTCAACCCCCCCAGGGCAAGGCTGACTTCATGGGCCGAACGTTTGCCAAGCCCGTGGTGAAAATGGCGGACGAGGAATACTGCCCCCCTCGCTTCCCACCTCAGCTGGAGTACTACCAGATTTACCGGGGCAACTCCACCGCAGGAGACCTGCTGGCTGCCTTTGAGCTGCTCCAGGTAAGGGGGTCAACCATGAATTCACCTCTTGGGGCATTGAGATAAAACCAGATAACGGGAATAGAACCATCTCTGAGACCTCCTCTTAGGATGTTAAAGCTGGTTTGGGCCATGTGGTTCTTATTGCTGGAGATTTTCAAGAAAAGATGGGACAGCCATCTGTCCGGGATGGTATGAGGTCCGGGATGGTCTGAGGTCTCCTGCCTTGGGCAGGGGGTTGGACTAGAAGACCTCCAAGGTCCCTCCCAACCCTACGACGATTCTATGAGACGATTCTGGTTAAAGATAGAGATCCAGAGAGGGGTTGCTTAGTGTGTGAAGAATTCCTCGTGACGTCAGACAGCCTCAACTGGACAAGACATCTCAAGGAAGGATGTTCTAGTACTGCAAGATTCTGGACCTCCAGCCAAGAGTGAAATAAGGAGTCCCCACCCTAATCAGCATGCTTCATGATATGAACACAATTTTTCCCTGGAAAACAAAGCACAGATACAGTAGGTGCAAAAAGACTGATTCTTGGAAGAAGGAAGGAAGGAAGGAAGGGAGGAAGGGAGGGAGGGAGGGAGGGAGGGAAGGAAAGAAAGAAAGAAAGAAAGAGAAAGAAAGAAAGAAAGAAAGAAAGGAGGGAGTAAAGAAGGAAAGAAAGAAGGAAGAAAGAAAGAAAGAAAGAAAGAAAGAAAGAAAGAAAGAAAGAAGGAAGGAAGGAAGGAAAGAAAGAACGAAAGAACGAATGTAGGAAGGAAAGAAAGAAATAAAGGAAGGAAGGAAGGAAGAGAAAAAGAAAGGAGGGAGTAAAGAAAGAAAGAAAGAAAGAAAGAAAGAAAGAAAGAAAAAGAAAGAAAGAAAGAAAGAAAGAACCCTTCCAGGGCTTCTGACTCTCAAACGTCACTCATTCTGTTTTTACACAAATGTCTCAGTTGGCTTAAACCTTGCATTTTATTTAAATTTGGATGCGATTTTTGCACCAAAAACAAAACAAAACCAAAACAAAGAAGCCGCTAGAGCACAAACGATGTTGAAGGCACCTGCAGCTTTCTTGCCATCCTCTTTGGCAAGAACGCAAATGTCACCATGCGTCCATCTTCACCTGTGTGGGCGAGACAAGCAAAGATTTGCACCCCTAATGCTTAGGGATATGGGAGAAAGGAGGTGTTCCTACTTTTGCTAGAATGCAATGTGAAAGCGTTGGTTGAACGTTCTGGTGGCCAGACCAAAGGCTTGGCTAGTCCAGCACTCTCTTTCCCCCAGTGCCCATCTGGACAACTAGGGATGGGCACGAATTAAAAAACGGATCACCAAATATGTTAAAAAATTGCTAATTCATCAATTTGTATTCATACGAATCAGTGCCCCAACAAATCACGAATCAATGAATTTTTAGTGATTTTATATTTGTTTGGTTATAAAACAGCCCCTAAGACACCTAGAGACACCAAAATTGCCAAGAGGCTTCCTCTGACCTTCCTCTACAATCCCTCCAAGTTTGATGAAGATTGGGTTTCCCCAGGCTGGCTGCTAAAGGGCACTTTCCTGGGGGGACCCACTTTGTGGGTGTCTACCTTGGAGGTCTGAATCCCAATCTTCACCAAATTTGGAGAGATTGTAGAGGAGAGCCAGGGGAAGCTTCTCTGTAATTTTCCGGACTCTAGGTTCCTTATGGGAACTTTCCTGGGGGGGGCCTCCTTGTGGGTGTATAACTCCGACGCCTGAAATCCAAACTTCACCAAAATTTTGGGACTTGTAGAGGAGCGTCAGGGGGAGCATCTCTGTCAATCTGGTGTCTCTAGGTGCTTGTGGTGCCATTTTATACATTTTTAAATTTAAAAAATGAATTGACAAATTCATCAGAAAAAAATTTGTTAATTCATAATTCATGATTTGTCAACCTTAACAAATCACAAATTGAAACGAATCACCATTTTTCTGATTTGTGCCCATCTCTCTGGATAATGTTTGGGAAGCCCATTCGAAGGATGTTGGGCAGAGGCGTCTTCCCTACTTGAGTCCCCCCAGCAACCCTCCTCTATGAATTTGCCCCGTTTCCCTTTCAAGACATCTAAGGTGACGTCTTCCCTGGATGTTGAGCTGATGGCTCTCCAGTTGTTTTAATTAATTTTTAGTCAATTAAATTTAAATGAATTTGCCTTTACAGTGCCTTTCTGAGATACTGAAAAAAGCCTGGGGTGCTTTAAAGTTTAAGATATTGAAAGAAGCCGGAAGGGCATAAAAGGGATCCTTTTATTCTATGTTTTACTTGTGCTTTTAATATTGCTCTTATTCTGAGTTTTAATATGAAATTTGTTTAATGCTTTTTAAATATTGCAATTTAATATTTGGCTTTTAACTTTGTTTCTTTTAATACTGTAAGCCGCCTTGGATCCATTCGGAGAAAGGTGGCCTATAAAGAATTAAAATGAAATAAGCAAACAGGCAAAGGGCCATCATCCCCTGTTAGAAAATGAACCAACTACACCCCTGCACACACACACACACACACACATGCATGTACACAGACATATATACACACACCAGACCCAAAGAAGCCTACCAATAAATAGGGTCTTAATTCTCACTTGTATCTCTTAGAACTGATCTCCTTCAGTTAATCAACAAAAGCTGCAGTGGATTCATCGACCAAATAGTTTAGGAATGGATTTAGATGCTTAAATTCGTCCCCCTGTTCTTTATCATGGGACCCCCTACAGTAAGAAGCAGGGACTAGCATCTCCCACCCCCACCAGGCTCATCTCCCAAGTTTTGATGAGTGTCTGTGGGCCCAACATTGCCCTATATATAATCCTGCTCTCTCGCACAAGATGGATGGGAGGACACAACCAGGAAGGCATCAAGTGTGTAGGTCAGCGTTCTTGGTGGAAGGAGGCGATACGGATGCTGAGAAACTCCAGAATTTATGGTTGCTCAGCTTTTTCTGCTCATGGCACCCGCGGAGCTGGTACCGTGTGCGAATGGAGCTTCAGTGGGCAGGAAGGGACCTCATTGACTTCCTCTCCTTCCTTCTTTGAAAGCGGACTTTGGCTTCTCTGTCTGCTTTTGGTTGTGCCTCTTTGAGAGTGTGGGCCTGGTCTGATTGTATCTGTGGCTCTCTCCCTTGTCTCTCTCTGCCTCTTCTCTCTCTCATCCTCTCTTTCTGCCTTGGCTTCTGGGTTCTCAGCTTCCTTACGATGATGAAGAAATCAGGCGGGCCTTGCTGGCGGCCACCGATCCGTGCGTGCCACAGATCAAGGTGCCTCCCCAGATACTGTGGCTGCTCGGACCCCATTGACGTGATTCTTGACATGCTCTTACGCTCCTTGTTGGCCTGAGGACTTTTCTGCACTGTAGAATATCTTGACCTGAGGCTTAATTTCTTTAGCACATATATCTGGCGCCGTCTGCACTCCACCCCATATTTGCATGAGGTGGCCTGTGCCAGGTTTTGCTTGTCTGTTTCCCCACTCACCAAATGGATTTTTCCTCTATAATGTCACTCACAGTAGCGGGGTGTCTTGGCATGTAGGTAGCCTTGAAAGATACTGCATGGGTCTTCTGGGGAGAGATGTCCGATCACACTAGCCATACCTCTGACCCTCCCCTGTCCTGACTCCTTTCCCAAATGTAAGCATCTTAGAACATGGACCAGCATGTTCAGAGTCTCTCTGCCTCCTTTAGCTTTTCTCTGGGCGAGTCTAGAAACCTGCCTGGCTGTAACCGAGGTCTGGAATCTCCAAGACTTCCATCAAGACAACAGCAATCATAACCGTTTTGAACATTGGAGACAAACTTTTGAAATCATGCCACCGGAAAGAAAACATGGGGAGTTAACATGATTTCTGCAATGCACCGTTTTCTGAACTAGATCCTCATGGTCGTGATTAAGGGTTCTAGACTTCCCAGTGAAAACCTGTGGACTGTCTAGCCGATGCATGGATGGGAAGCCTTAACCTCCTGATGGACAGAACTGGATGGAAGCATTGTGATCGCTTGTTGGCTGTATGTTTGTTAAAGGGGGGGGGGGGGGAGGCAGGAGGAGGTGATGTGATGAAACCCATAGAAAAAGTTCCTTTATAGCCTCCCTTCCTCTCTCTTCCAGATTGGCCAAGCCGGGAAGGCAGACTTACCTCCCATTGATGGACCCACAGACATGGACCGGGGCCCCATCCTGCCAGTGCCACTAGGGATCCGGCCGGTGCTGAGCAAATACAGAGTGGAGGTACTCAGACAGGCTGATGCTTTTCCGATGCTCTTTTATGGATAACATGAATTCATGGATGTCTCTTTTGGCCTGTCTACACTGGAGGACCATCTCATTCATGGATTCCAGGCTCAGACAGATGGGTTCACATGATGTGCTTTTTAAAAATCATACCAGATCAGTGGTTCCCAGCCTTGGGTAACCCAGGTGTTCTTGGACTACAACTCCCAGAAGCCTTCACCACCAGCTCTGCTGGCCAGGGTGCCTGGGAGTTGCAGTCCAAGTATACTTGGGTGACTCAAGGTTGGGAACCACTGTACTAGATCAAAATAACAGCTTGAAAGAGAATGGATTCCAAACATTCAAAATCTTACCAGGCAATTTAAATAAGAAAAATAAGATGAACTATCCTGAGTCAAACAGCTAGAAATGAGAATTTCAGTTCAATTTGATTCAATCCTTCTCTTTTTTAAATGTAAGAATGTCCCAAATTCTCAAGCATCTTTATAATTGAACTTAGAATCATTCATTCATTCATTTGATCATTCATACATTGTTTATATACTGCCCCATTAGTGCAAGCACTACAGTGGGTGGTTTACACAAAATTAAAACTTACAACCCTCAGTAACCTACAATAACTAAAAAATATTTTCAAAAGCACCATGGCAATGCAATAGACAATAATAATAACCATAAATATAACTAACTGCCTAAAACTCCAGAATTATTTTTTTAAAAAAAGCTGTTATGAGCGCATCCTGGAGATTCTGTTATTAAAGACAGCTTTAAATAATTCAGTCTTTTCCGTCTTTCTAAAAATCACAAGCTATAATCCTGTTCGTGACTCCACAGTGTCACCATGTGCATGCAGAACAGGAAGTGACGGTAGGAGAAGGCATTGCGCAATCCAGCCATAGGATGTGCTGTGCATGATGTTTGTTGGGCCACAACATCCATTTGCCCATCGCCATGCACAGCACCTTTAGCTGGATAGAGGTTTACATGACCCATCTGGTGTCAGAATCACATCTGCCACAACTTGCTAACAGCTGTGAGTTCGGCCAACAGAATGCTAGCCATAGAATCATAGAGTTGTACAGCTAGAAGGGACCCCCAAATGTCATCAGTTCCGATCTGCTACTGAAGCAGGGAAATTTAGATTAAAAAATAAAAAAACTGGACTGTGGGGAACTGACAAATTTGTTCCTCTTAAACTCTTAACAGTCTGGCATTAAACCGTTGTGTAATAAATCACATTAGATCTAAGTCATGGCATCTCTTGTTTTTTTCATCCTCATGTTTAACACATATCTGGCAAACAGGTATGTTCTGCTTCTTTAAATGCTAGAAATAAGTGTCCCTATTGAATGTCGACCACTTACAGAAGGAGGAGAATCCCGCTTCAATTCACTTTAGGAGAAGTTACCAAAATCCACAGATCATGCTTTTAACAAGGAAAAAAGGCTGAAGTTTAAAAATGGGAATGCAGGAGAAAAGGAGACCGTGCAGATTTCCCCACTCCTAACTCTAGCCAACAGAAAAGCCAACAAATCATAGAATAGAAGAATCATAGAATAGCTGAGTCGGAAGGGGCCTCTAAGGCCATCGAGTCCAACCTCCTGCTCAAGGCAGGAATCCAAGTTAAAGCAGATCCAACAGAGGGTGGTCCCATTTTCTCTTGGATGCCTCCAGCCTTGGAGTGCTTCCCGAGGTCATTGATGCCATTGTCGTACTGCTCTAACTGTTAAGAAGTTTTTCCTGATCTTCAGCCTAGTGCTGGCTACCTGTAGCTTGAGCCCATAATAATGTAGAATGTGGAAGTCATGTCCTTCTCGTGTAACTACCACTTGGCCCTGTGGATTTCCCTCTTGACACCAATGGTGAATCTGATTTTCATCATTACCATTTCCCAAAGTCTGAAAGATTCTTGGGCTGCCCTGCAGTTTCACTCTACATTAAAAGAGAAAGAGAGGGCATGGCCAGTTGAATGGATGCAATTCTCTTAATATTTGCTTTGCTCATGGGGTGTGTGATCCCAAGGGATGAGCCTGGAAATGCTCAGAGATTCTTCCCTCCCACCCAAACAACGACCGCCATTATTGTCCCCAAGACCTTGTATGTTTTTTCTCTCTCTCTAGATCTTATTCTGGGGACTGAGGGACCTGAAGCGAGTCAACTTGGCCCAGGTGGATAGACCTAGAGTGGACATTGAGTGTGCCGGAAGGGGAGTCCAGTCCTCCCTCATCCAGAATTACAAGAAAAACCCCAATTTCAGCACCTTGGTCAAGTGGTTTGAAGTGGTAAGTCCTTTGCTCCGTGGTGATGCCGCAGAGCGAGCAGAAACAGGTGCCTCCATCGAGGTTGGAAGGGAAGGTTCATTTCAACTTGCTTGATCTTGATATCCCTTTCCCCAAAGGCGACCCAGAGTGGCTTCTGCTCTTTTTTGCAGGATCTGCCTGAAAACGAGCTCCTCCACCCGCCCCTGAACATCCGCGTGGTGGACTGCCGTGCCTTTGGGCGTTACACCCTCGTGGGCAGCCATGCGGTCAACTCCTTGCGGAAATTCATCTACAGGCCTCCCGATAAAAAGGCTCAGCACTGGAGCACCGCAGGTAACCGGCGGGGGGGGGGGGGGGACAGTGGGAAGGAAAGGCTCTGGAGAAAGAGGTGGGCGCCCATGCAATGGCTGTCGAGGAGGCCACGTGACAGTCCCTTCTCCAGAAAGAGCTTTGGATTGGCTGGTGTGAAAGGAAAAAGGAAGGGGCAGAGAATGAGGGGCAAACGTGATTTGATGAGCCACTCCGGAAGAAGGATGTAAGAAGAGTCAATCGGTTCCACATCCTGGTGGATTTAGGCTGTGTGGACTTCATGAACCAACTTGAGGAGGAGTTTAAAAGCACCATGAGATCCCGCACCTTCAGTTGAGATTGAGACGGGTTTTTGTTTTTTTGTTTTCCTTGTTAATAATAATTATGTGCTGTCAAGTCAATTCTGACTTATGGCAGTCATTTTCAGGGTAATCCAGGTAGAGAATACTCAGAAGTCGTTCACCATTGCTTTCTTCTGGGGGAACCCTGGGATTGTGCAGCTTGCCCAAGGCCACCCAGGCTGGCTCTGCTCACAGGAGGCACAGAGGAGGAACTGAACTCCCAACCTCTGGCTCCGTAGCTAGAGACCTAAACCACTGAACTATCCAGCCAGCTCTTTCTAAATGCAGAGTCTGCAGAAGGGGTTCACCATTCCCTTCTTCTGGGGTTACTCTAAGACTGTGCAGCTTGCCCAAGGCCACCCAGGCTGGGGAATCAGATTCCCTGAGCTATTTAGCTAGTGATAACTATGTGCTGTCAAGTCAATTCAGACTTACGGTCACCCATTCCAGGGCTTTTGAGATAGAGAAAGTAGTTTGCCATTCCCTTCTTCTGGGGGCAACTCTGGGACTGTGCAGCCTGCCCGAGGCTACACAGGCCGGCTCTTCTCCCAGGAGGCACCAAGGGGGAATCGAACTCCCAGCCTCTGGCTCTGCAACCAGAGACCAAAACCCCTGAGCTATCCAGCCAGCTTAATTTGAGCAAAATGTATTTGTATAAAACTAATGTCCTTTCTAGGATTTCCAGTGTGGTGTAGTGGATAGAGCGATGGACTAAGACTCTGGAGAACAGAGTTTGAATCCCCGTTCAGCCATGAAAACTGACTGGGAGAGTGGAACTGGTAAAAACAACATCTTAAATATCTCACTTACCTTGAAAGCCCTCTTAGGGTTGCCCTAAGTCAGTTCTGACTTGGCGGCACAGAACACATACACATAATGTCCTTTCCATTCAATGAGCAGAGCAGAGAGAGAGAGAAAGAGAGAGAGAAATATACACACAGAGAAAGGAAGTACAGGAAATCTGGCTGTTAAGAAAGGAACAAATAACCCATCTGGGGGATCAGGTCCTGAAATATGTTGATGAAACCTAGTAGCAGCTGCCCTAGTTTTTATGCCATCCATGCATTTGACTTGAATTACGGAACTCAGTTGTATTGTGTAGTGTTTCACAAATGGTGCAGTTTGCGAAAAACTTGGCTTGGCACAACCGCCGTTGAAAGTGCCTGAAAGCTGTTTGCCACTCTTGTGACGGAGGAGAAGAATATACCCGTTTCTGATTCTCACGTGAATGGAGGAGACAGGTAGAGTTTTGCATTTCTACTCAAGAGCTAGTGTGCTAGCCAAGAAGCCCATGGAATTAACAGAATTCCTGATTCAAATCTCAGGAACCTCCTGAGGGGTCTCCATGAGTCTCCTTAAGCAAACCACCATCTCTGACCCAGCTCCCCGACCCCCACGTCTGAAATATTAAGCAGACTTAACGTGGTAAACAACTGCTCAGATAATAGGTCTGGCAACTTTTATGTGACGTTCAACATAGATACAAGGCGTTGTGCTGATCTCTGAATCGTGGAGTTTTTATAGTATAAATCTGCTCATATGCGTTCAATATTTTTCTGTGCTTCTCACACCTCTGGGTTATTTTTCTTTCAAACCGAAGCTCTGCCCTTACTTATTCTTCATTCCTTTAGTCCGTTTTTCATTCCTCAGCCTTGTGTGCTGTCCTTTTCTGTCCTAAAATGATTCAGTCCTTCTCTCTCTCTCTCTCTCTCTCTGTGTGTGTGTGTGCGTGCTCGGTGCTGTGTTTCTCCTCCTCTGTCCAGCTAAGCTCATGAACGCCTACGTGGCCCTGGCCAACGGAGGCCCCTACTCTTACCCCGCAGGTGAAATTGTGGTCAACATGGAGCCAGAGGTGCCCATCAAAAAGATGGAGACCATGGTGAAGCTGGAAGCGGTAAGTTACAGAACGTCAAGGGGGAGACATGAAGCGCCCTTTGCCCAGCTGATGCTCCAAGTCAGTGTCACCAAAAGCAGAGGGGAATATGGTGGTTCTGGAACGACATCTCCCAGAATTCCCCAGAGAGTCACGGCCATATTGGGGAGGGGAGGGATTTTGGGAGTCGGATCTTCCAACGGTAAGTTCTCCAGATTCTGATCCCACCTTGGCTGTTGCATGGACTTCCAAAGCTCTCATGTTTTCAGTGTGAGGTGTATGGATGTGTGTGGCTTGCTGAGCCCCCTAGATTTCATCCTAGTCATGAAGTCTTAATGCAGGGGTGAAGCCCTCTTTCAGTCTGTGGCAACCCCAGGCCTTCCCTTCTAAAGGGATGCGACTAAGGGATAGGCTTATACAGACTAATTTGCATATTTTGTTGTTTTACAGTTAAAAACATAACTAAGTGGTTACATATTATGGAGACTGCGGTTATGGGTTCCTTTTAGCTGAAAAAAATGGTTTAATTTTAAAAATTACAACAGTCCTTAGTGACTTTTAGCACCTCCCAACTTTAAAAAGCATTTTTTTTAAATGTGGGTAGCCCCCCCCCAAAAAAAAACATGGCAAAATGATACTCATCCTCCTTTAGAGAGCATGAGGAGACTTTCTGTGAGAGAATGGGGACTGGGGACCTGAGTATGGGGCAAACATGGCCATTTAGGGTGACATATTGCCCACTCTCATCTTAAGTCATGAGGTCTAGTGACTCTGATGTTGAGGGAGTTAAGGTTTGAGTAGGAAGTTTAATGGAGCTCTCCAAGGTGCTGAATCTGTTTGGGGTCAAGGGTTCAGGACACGGGATAGCTCTTGCAGAGTTCAGACTGAAACCTGAAGTTCAGAACACCAAGTTCAGGAGTGTGTCGGATACCCCAGTTCGATACTCCGTGAACTGCCGTGGTTCCCTTCTACAGCATCAGAGATTGCTAGTCCGGAGAGGGACTCAGAATTCTCTGTTGGAGATCTGGAAGTTGAGTCCTGGCAACTGGACGTCTTTCTGATTAGGTTGAAACGTTTTGCTGCTCATCCAAGGAGCTTCTTCAGTCCTGCTGCCCTTTCATCTGTCAAGTTCACGACCACACCCACCAGAAAGACGACTGTTAACGACCATTAACGACCCATGACAATGGGTGGAGAAGGACTGCAGAACTGGGATTATCCCTCACTCCCTGTCCTTTGTCCTTCTAAGGAGTCTATTCAGACCTGGGGTAAATGAAACCCATGGGGAGGATGTATCAGGGATCTCCTACCAACTCTCCTCAGACTGAAGAAGCTACTTGGAGGAGTAGAGAAACATTTCAACCTAACAAAACAGAAGTCCAGTGGCCATGACTCAACTTCCAGATAACCTCACTTGGACGACTGAGAATCTTCACAGATATTTCTGCTGGAGAGTTCTGGTGCCCTTCCCTCAGTGAAGAACGCAAGAATCTCGAACTACAAATCCCAGGATTCCTAGGGATGCAGCCATGGCAGTTCTCAAACTTCCATAACTACTTACGGCTTGCACTCTCCGGCTTGCGGCATCCCTGGTTAGCTTTGCCTCCCTCCAGACTTTCCTCCCAACCATGGCCAACGTTCATGGTGACCTTCTTGGTTTTGCTCCCCTCCTGCTGGAAAGCCATGTGAATTGCCCAAGTTGCACTCCAGTGTTGCATAAACAGTTGAAATGGCATCTGTTGGTCCCCACCCTGCCTTGACTGCATGACTAAAAGACCTAAGCTGTGCATTTCCTGGAGGCTACTGTCCCGATTTCTTGGAGGCCCTCACTGTCCATCGGTGAATGCCTTTCCGGTTGACTTACGGGTTATTCAGTAGCCTTCCCTCTTGCATGCTTGCGGTGCTGGGCCTGCAGTTACCTCCACACATCTTGCCCATAACGTTTGCATTTCCACGTGTTGGTGCAGCCGCAGCTTTCCTGTATTTTAGTAACCGTCGCTTGTTCTTCCCTTAATCCTTTTCCTGGCGGCAGAACTCTGATGCGGTTGTGAAGGTGGACGTGGTAAGTGATGGCTGTGCTTGGCCCGGCTGTGTCTGTGATTGTGATTTTGCATACGTTGTTGTATAGACCATTCTTCTCAGGCCGCTTCTCCATCACCTGGAAATGAGTTCACCTCAACTTTACTGGGTAAATTGACAACTGAGTGCCAGCACAAAGACCAAGAGAATAAGGGTGAACAGTCAAGGAACAAGCTTCTTGGAAATGAGATTGCTCAGACTGGGGACACCCAATCCCACTGGGATTGATTAGGGCCTGATGGGGCCTGATGGTTTTGGGAAAATCCACCCCCCTGCAACTGATGACAGGAGGGTGGCAGTAATACAGTAGGGGACCCCGTGCCAGGGATGTTGGCAAGCCTTTGGGTCTGAGTCCCAAGTCCGAGTCTTTGGTACCAAATCCCAAGCCCATGTCTGAATCCATATTAAAAACAAGCTTTTTCCCCCCAGAAAAAAAGGGGAGGAGTGGGTGGGTTTCAAATTGCGAATCAAGGTTGAGTCATTGAAAAAAACAAAAACCCGAGTCGAGTCGCTAGTGCAACTTCAATCCAACTTGAAAGTCTGCAACTTGAGTCTTTATCCTTGCCCCATATACCTTCACAAAGGATCCGACTAAAGGGGATTGTGTATTTCAGGCAATTGATATGTTTTCCCAGCAGTGGAGGGATTTCCCCGGGGCGCCGTGCTTCAGCAATCACCAAAGGAGGCATGAGGGTTTGGGGGTGAAGAAAGCTTGTGCTGGAACAAGCAGATTCAAAGGAGCACCGGGTGTCCTTCACAAAGGATCGCTTAAGGGGGACTCCCTCTTGTAAAGATGAGCAGAGGGTCATGGCTGGTTTTGCTCCGATAAACAAATCTATTATTCCCCGGGAGGCACGAGACAGTTGCTTTAGTGATTTCAAATCAAATAAATTTATTGTCATTGTAAGTCTATACATAGTATACACATACAATGAAATTCACATAGACACTTCCCATGAAAGGTCTTCTAGCTGAATCTAGATTATAGCTCCTTTCTCATCTATGGGAGGGAATGCCTGGTCCACCAACGTAACTAGAATTTTGGTGTGCAAATCAATATCACGGTGTATCGCTCTTAATTGATTGTATTCATTTATACAAGGGGGCGGGATTTTTCTGACACCATATTTTTGGCATAACAGTGTTTTTCTGCTTTTTTAAAATGCGTTTTATATTCTATGGGCTTAATAATACGTTGCTTAATAAAAGCAGAAGGCGTTATTTGCATCTGCTGGTACAAAACCTATTGGGTTTTTTTCCTGCCCTGAATGGGAGAAAATGTTAGATCAAGGACATTTGGAAGACTTTTAGAAGTTTTTTTCTGAAGCTGGGGCAGGCAGAAGCATGGGTGCGGAAGGTCTGGAAGGTCTGGCAGTCCTCCACTGGTGGTTTATGAAGGTTACCGGGTGTCCCATCTAATTTGCATCCCAAGACAGATTTGTTGAGCTGAATCTGAACTGCTGCTTAAGCAAGTACCAGCCGGACAAGAGATGCTACTCAATTACTGCTTTGTAAAGGGCCTAAACAAGGTGTCTTCTGAGTGTACAGCGAGCAGTTGTGGATTCTGTTACGTAACAAGGCGCAGAATTCTTTACCGAGCAAGCCTGGCTGTCCAAGCTTACTGGGAAGTCAAATAATATGAACAAAGCTCGGTGGTTGAGGTCTCTGGCTGTGAAGTAAGAGGTTGGGAGTTTGATTCCACCCCTGGGCTTCCTTAAGAGGGGCTGGACTTGAGGATCCATTAGGTTCCCTTCCAGCTCTGCAACTTCTAAGATGATTCTATGATGATTCGGGGAGAGGATATTAGGTGGCTGAGCACATGGCCCATCGTGGCACTCTGACATAGTATGTTCCGGAGAAAGAGCTTTTATTCCTTTGGAATAAAGGTGGGAACGAACCGCCCAAAATGGCTGTATTTTCACACTGTGGGAAGACAATGGGGACTTTCTGGCCGGCAAAAAGGAAGTAAGGGAAGACTTCTCTCTCTTCCAGAAGGGGAGCAGAGTTGTGTAGAAAGGAGCACAGAGGCCCCGGGAAACAGGACGAGTCCTGACAATCACCCCTCTGTCCTCTACCTCTTTTTCCACCCTTTTGCAGTCGGAAGAAGAGAAGGAGAAGAAGAAAAAGAAGAAGAAGAAAGGAGGGGTGGAAGAGAGCGAGGAGGAGGAGCCCGCCGAGAGCACGCTGGACTGGTGGTCCAAGTATTTTGCTTCCATTGAAACCATGAAGGAGGTAGCGATCAAGATGGGGCTCTAGATGGGGAAGGGGGCTGGGTGGAAATCCGGGTTGCAGGCCCTGCTCTGTCTAAGACGGCAAGAAAATGCAGAGCCACCCCGAAAGCACCGTGGCGTAGCTTGGGTGGCCAGCTCCATCGTGCCCCATCGAGGTTGCCTTGGGAAGTGGCATTGGGGGTGGGAGCTCGGGGCTGGCGGAGCCCCCATCCCCTCACCACCCTCCAGGCCACCCTTCACCCTCCAGGCTGCCCTCCCCAAGGGTCCGGGTCCCCTCGGCCATTGCCAAATCCCGCCGCTGCTGCTTCCGGCACCAACTGCCCGGAGGGCAAATCAGAGCAAGCGAGCAAGTGTGGCCATCGCAGCCCGAAGAGGGACCGTGAGAGGAGGGTACGTTCGCACACTTTCTCGCTCACTGTGCGCTCCGCATTGCCTGATGGCTCCGTGGCAGGTCTGAAATTTTGCACACACCCCCAAGACTTTTGCACCAGGGGCTATGGCCCCTATTGGGGGGGGTCCCCCACGCTCCGCCGCTGCCAAAACATCAGCTGGTTCGACGGGTAGGATTATCCCTCTGCCCAACCTTGTTCTCCATGGGCAAGAGATAATACCTTGCCCAGAATCCTGTTGCCAGTTTACACCCACGTAAGAGAAATTGTGGAAGCCTTGGGGGGCGACCGGCCTCCTCCAAAGGAGGCGTGGGTTGCATTGCTGCACACGTCCCGAATAGCATGATGGGATGTGCGCTGAGGAAGGCTATCCGTGGCCATTCCCCCCAAGATGTCCATGATTTCCCTTGCACAAGCATGTGTCAGCACAAGGATTCTGCCTGTTCACATCTCGTATGGCACGTGCTTGGCTCTTCCAACTCCTGTTAGGTTGGGTTGGACTCTGCAGGCCAATCTTCCTCCGATATTTCTCAGCTATATTTGGGTCACAGGAAGAATTTCCGTCCTTTCAGCTGATGAGAACGGGTGTCCTCCATATCTTATTATCTTTACTTAAGTGGGGAGGGTGTCCTTCTGTGAGGTGTGGTCCTCTGAAAGACATTTCTGGTCTTCCCGGATGTCTGGGGTTTGGACTAGCCTTCCCACGTCAAATATGGTTGAGTCCTTCACGCTGCAGGAAGCAACCGATTCAAGTCCTAGTAGAAGGCATGACCGTGGGTCGAAAGGAGCACACACACACACACACACACACACACACACCATGATGGACCATCCGTTATGCCCGGTTCACCTCTTCCTTCCTTCTACCGTTAATTTCCCAGCTACTTCGGCAACAGGAGGCAGCTGCAGCGGAAGCCGAGGAGAAGGAAGACCTGGAGATTTCCGACGGTAAATGTTTGTAAGGCTGTAGGAGAGAAGGGCCAAACTCACTCAGAGGGAGGTGCCACCCGAGAATCTGGCCAACACTGGGGGATTTCAGACTGAAAAAACCCTCTTGGGTTCCAGTTTTTGAGGAATTTCGGAGGCGTCCTCTTGGAGTTGACAACTGGATCACTGCACGCCTGATCCCAGAACTTGGAAAAGTTACTTTTTGGGACTACCCGGCCAGATTGCTGGAGATGTAGTGCCAAACAATAACTTTTTCATGGGCTGATTCCCTCCCTCCCTCCCCCCCATTGCAAAAAAAGAGTCCAGTTTCAACCATTTTGACCCATCTGGCTGGCCTGTGTTAGAAACGAGGTGCCTGGGTGGGTAGGTTCACCCGCCGAGGTCTTAGGATGTGACCGTGGGAGCCTGAACTGAAGACTGAGAGATGGCAAGGTAGCCCTCTTCAAATATCTGAACATCTGCCACCCGGCTTGTGTTCTGCAGCTCCAGAGAGGAGGACCCCAAGCAAGTAGATTCAAATTACAGAGAAAGAGGTTTTGACTAAACATTAGCAAGAATTTCCTAACCGTAAAAGCATCTGGGCAGGGGGAAAGACCGTTCTGGAAAATGGAGACCTCTCCTTCACTGGAGGTTTTAAAACAAAGTATGGATGGCCACCTTTGGAGTTGTCTGTTGACATGCTTTAAGCGATGGACATTTTGCATGAGGGGTTGGACTTGATGACCTCTGCCGTCCCTCGCAGCTTGGATTCCATTAAGTCTTCCTCTGAGCCTCTCTTCTGAGAATTATTATTATTTTATTATTATTATTTATTGTATTTATATCCCGCCCAATTAGTCCGCTGACCACTCTGGGAAGGGCTGAGAAGGGCTTTGAGGGTCATAACTAGGGAGATCTAGCTTTGGATACAGACAGAATGCTTTTCCCAGGGAGGTCTCACCTGGCCCCAAAATTATCATCTGTTCTTCACTAGTTTCATGTGTTTTTCTTCCCCTTGGAATTTGAAAGGGGATGTGGCTTGCTGATTCTTAAATACTGCCCTTTGGCCATTTAATTATCCCCTTTATTATTTCTTAGCAGGAAATATGGGTTTATATTTTTGTAATTACTTTTGCTGATATTTTCTGTATACAGTAGGATCCCCTTATCCACGGAACTAGTATCCACCGATTCACTTATCCACGGTCTGAAAATATTTAAAATATTAAAAGAAAAATTGTAGAAGTATATATTTCTAAAGATAAAGTTACCAGACCTGCCCACTAGAGGGAGCCAGAGACAGTACTATGCATAGCATTTGCTATAATCCACATTTTTCTGCATCCGTGGGGAGGGGGCTTGGAACCAATCCACCATGGATATGGGGGTCCTACTGTACTTTAATAAAGAACCTCTCAATGAGGGTGAAAGAGGAAAGCGCAAAAAATGGTCTGAAGCTCAACATCAAAAAAACTAAGATCATGGCTGCTGGTCCCATCACCTCCTGGCAAATAGAAGGGGAAGATATGGAGGCAGTGACAGATTTTACCTTCTTGGGCTCCATGATCACTGCAGATGGTGACAGCAGCCGCGAAATTAAAACTCCTCTTTCACGCTCATTAAGAGGTTCTTTAATTCCTCCTCACTTTCTGCCATCAGAGTGGTATCATCTGCATATCGGAGGTTGTTGATATTTCTTCCGGCAATCTTAATTCCGGTTTGGGATTCATCCAGTCCTGCCTTTCGCATGATGTATTCTGCATATAATTTAAATAAGCAGGGGGACAATATACAGCCTTGTCGTACTCCTTTCCCAATTTTGAACCAATCAGTTGTTCCATATCCAGTTCTGACTGTTGCTTCCTGTCCCACATATAGATTTCTCAGGAGGTAGATAAGGTGGTCAGGCACTCCCATTTCTTTAAGAATTTGCCATCGTTTGCTGTGGTCCACACAGTTAAAGGCTTTTGCGTAGTCAATGAAGCAGAAGTAGATGTTTTTCTGGAACTCTCTGGCTTTCTCCATAATCCAGCGCATGTTAGCAATTTGGTCTCTAGTTCCTCTGCCCCTTCGAAATCCAGCTTGTACTTCTGGGAGTACAGTAGGACTCGCTTATCTGTGAGATCAGGATCCACTGATTCACTTATCCACAGTCTGAAAATATTAAAAGAAAAATCCTAGCAATATATATTTTTAACAATGAAGCTATTGGAACTTGCCACTAGATGGAGCCAGAGACCATGCTATGTAAAGTGTTCACTAGAGAAATATATTTCCACAATGCTATTACCAGACATGGCCACTAGAGGGAGCCAGAGACTATGATATGTATAGCATTTGCTCTTAAAATTGTGTTCTCTATAATCCACATTTTCAGCATCCACGTAGGGGGGCTTGGAACCAATCTCCCATGGGTACTGGGGTTCTGCTCTCTACCACAGGTTAGATGGGTAGTATACAATTCGAATAAATAGTAATAATAATATATATTATTATTAATAATATATGCAAATGTAGCAAATCGTCCAACATGTCTGGGCTTAGATTCAAACAGTGGCTTCCTGCAACCTTCCCTTGCTTCTTGGCTGACCTGCCACATATATTTCTAGTTTATATTGGCTTTCCAAAGAGAAAACCTCTCCTGGGCTAAGCCACCCTGACCTTTCAGGATTGGAATGCAGGAGGAATTCGTTAGGAATGGCTGTCTGTCCGCTTTCATGCTCATCATGGCTTGCCCACTGCCTCTTCCTTGGGGTGGGTGGGTGGGTTTCTCAGAAATCCAACTTGATGATTCTCCCGTGAAAGGCTCCAAGGGTCAAGGGAAGAGCAAAGCCAAGGCGCCCAAGGAGGAGAAGAAGAAGAAGCAACAGCAGCAGCAACAGCAGCAGCAGCAGCCGCAGACTCTGCCAGACGCCCCTGAGAAAAAGATCAAGCAGAAGATCAATGAGCTGAAGGTGAGTGGCCCGTGGCCACATGCACACACACACACACACCCCCGGGAAGTGAAAAAGCCCTTCGGCCCACAGGCCCTGTTGTGATCTAGCGGTGTAGCCCGGGGAAAAATTGGGGTGAACCTTGCGGCGAAACTGCTGGAGAACTCCGTGGTTTTGGCATCTGGCTGTGGAGCCAGAGGTTGGGAATTTGATCCCCCCCCCCCCACTGGGGGTCCTTGACGGGCTGGACTTGAAAATCCATGGGTCCCCTTCCAACCTTGCCGTTCTAAAATGATGGTGACGATCATGATGATGGTGGCCATTCAAGAAAAAAAATTTTTTTTTAATGCAGCTTCTTTCACCATTCAGAAACACACAACTTCTTTCTGAGAAGCCCAGTACCCAAATGAGCCAAGCACTTATTATTTATTTATTTGTCTTATTTACAGGCTACCTTTCTCCCAATAAGGGCATTTAGGGTTACCAGCCGGCCATTGGGTTAACTACTGTCAGATAACCCCACTGCCACCCCAGTAAACAGAGATGTGCATTCATTGTTCCTCAGCCATCTGTGTACTTACATAGTCAACAATGGGTATAGCATGGGTTTGGAAGGCTATTGTCTGATGAAATCCAGGTAGAAGTGAGAGGAACCTCTGTCTTAGTTCCTGGAGAGCTGCAGTTCGTCAAATAACACTGGGCAAGAGGGACTGGATAGAAATCTGGTTCCTGTGGGCTGTACAGTTCACTTCTGTAGGCTCAGTTTCTCTATGGGGAGACGCTGAGTTCAGGAGGAATAAGAAGGTAGAACAGAGGAAACTGGAGAAACTGTAGTTTTAGAAGAGGTGGCCGTGTAATCTGTGCTAGCATATCAGGCAGAAACAAAATAAAAATAACAAGTAAACAAAAAGTTAGCCTTTAAGCCTGCAGAAGTGGACTTGTCCACGAAAGCTTACATTGAAATATAGCGGTTAGCCTTTAAGCCTGAAGAAGTGGACTTGTCCACAAAAGCTCACATTGAAATATAGCAGTCTCTAAGGTGCCAGAACGTTTTTGTCTTCTTCTTCTTCTTTTTTACATGTTTGTTTTGTTCTTGCCTGATATGGGGAAACTGTGAAGCAGCCTTCCTTGATGGTTTGTCCTCTGGCCATGATCCTTGGCCCCGGCAGAGACTGGAATGTCCTGGTGGTGGTGGAGGAGGAGGTCTTCTCATTGCTTTGGGCAGATCTGTTCATGTCATCCTTCAAACCCTGCCTGTTACATCCACAGAGGAAGCAGAACGTGCAAGGGGGAGAGGACTGGGGAGGGACTCAGAGACTCTGCATCAGCTACAGATGGTTCCGCTGAACCATACACAGGCCAGCTGTCCTGGCAAAAATAGCGGGCAGTCAATTATAGGGTGACCAGAGGCCCAGCTTTTGTCACGGTGTTCACCTTGCCCCGTCTCCTCATGACCCAGGTGTACCCCAAAGAGCTGGAGACAGAGTTTGGCTACTTTGAGGACTGGCTGCATACATTCAGCCTTTTCCGTGGGAAGATCGGGGACGACGACGACAATACAGGAGACGAAGACCGCATTGTGGGCAGGTTCAAGGTGAGCCTCCACCTGTCTGGGCGGGAGATCTTGAAGGACACCAGTGATGGCTGTCAGACCCTTTTCGTGTGAGGGGCACCCATAGCGTTTCTAGAAGTGGCTGCCTTCTCCCCCACCCCCATCTTGAAAAAGATGCTGAGCTAATTTCAGAGCTCCGTTTCCTGAGCAGTCAGGGTGCCGTTGTAGTTCTCTTTGCTCTGATCGTGCAAGTCATTCGTTATCTTGCTCTGAATGCATTGCACTGGTGGGACAAGGAAACCAGAAAAAAAACACAAGGTTATACCCTCTGGTGCCCCCTAGTAGCCAATTATGATATTGTACCTTGAAAAAATATATATAAAAATCCAAAATATAATCAAAGAATCCTTCCTTTGCTATTTAGGATGGGAAAGAAAGCGTCTGTAAAAAATGCCATCTAAAATGCCTTAAAATGGTGTTTCAAATAAATGTTTGAGAGTAACTAGGAAATTTTACTTTTTAGACCTAAAAAGTAACTCTAGACCTACTTGGTACCTCACTTCTATTGTAACATTGTATTCATTACATTATTAGTTACCTCAAGGGAAGAGGGAATCACGTGTGAGGGATTAAGGGAAGTGAGTAGAAAGAAAGATAGTTGAGAACATGGATGGATGATTAAAACCAAGAAATCTTCTCTAGCTTGTACTGTAATCCAGATCATAGGATGTGGAAGTATTCAAGGCCCTCGCCCAGCTCTGCCTTCTTTTGAGTTTAGTTTGCCTAGTTTGCTAATTGTTGCTAATGGAGAAGGTGTCGGGGGGTACCCCAGTTGGACAACTGGATCAGACACACAACTGAGATGCACCCTGGCAGCTCATCAGTTAGTGACAATTAGCCGCATCAGATTACACATGCCTTCAGTGGACACCAAAAGGATTCTGACCAACATTAAGAGCACTCAGTCCTTTAATGCTAACACAATATCAGAGATGAAAAGGGCCCGAAGGAAGTTGAGCCTAACCCTCTGCCGAAGCAAGAAACCCACAGATTCCAGAGGAGTGGCAAAGGGTTACCTTGTGGCCCAAGAAAAGGCATTCTGAGCATAAGATTTATGACCTAGAGAATCTACTAAATCTTTCCCCATAATCGTTGGTTAGTCTTTCAGGTGGCATAAAGTTTTGGTTTTTTTTTACTTCTTTGAGCTTCAACATGGTGTTGCAAAGATGCACGAGAAGGAAGACATGTCACACAGGCTTCTTTCTGGCTTGGTCCAGGCCAGGCCTAGCTTAGATGCCATTCCAGGTGAGCTCAAGTGTCTTCTCCCACCACAGGGCTCCTTGTGTGTCTTCAAAGTACCGCTCCTCGACGACATCACCAAAGAGGCTGGCTATGACCCCAATTTCGGCATGTTCCAAGGGATTCCGAGCAACGACCCCATCAACGTGTTGGTCCGTGTCTACATTGTGAGGGTGAGGGTCTCTTTCTTCTCATCCTGAGCCCAGAAATCTTTCCACCTCTAGAATTCCGTGCCCTGTTTCTCACTTTAAAAAAACACAGCTTTTTGTTATCTCTCAGCTCCTGGTTCCAGCTCCCCACGTTTAAAAGAGTCCCCGTTATCTCTTCCCTTGAGTAAACGCCAACCCACAGAATTATGCCTAAAGTCAAAGATGCAGCCAATACAGCCCTTTCAGAACCGGCGTAATAGGATTCCACCTGGCTCTCCCGGTTATAATTTTAGCAGCCCTACTCTGCATCAGTTGAAGCTTCCAGGTAACCCTCAAGGGGAGCCCCACGTACAGTGCCTTACAGTAGTCCAGTAGGTAGCTTGCTGGAATGTGAGCAGCAGACTTTCCCTGCCAAAGCATGGCTGTAAGTGGTGACTGGTAAAAGACACTCTTCTAGGTTGTTGGATCAAAACGTATTTCTCCCTTGCTTTTTCAAAGGGAGACACCAGCCAGAATAGGCCATGTACCGTATCCCAAGACATGGGAGCTACTTACACTCAGGGTGGCCAGGACTAAATTTCAGTTTACTGACCCTCCTCTAGCCCATGACCAGATCCAGACATCAGTTCTAAACTCTGGGCAGTGTTGTCTGACTCATAAGGAGAAACAGAGTCGGTGTTATCAACTGGTGGAGTCTCTTCCAGCTTTTTGACTCCGCTGTGTATTTATTTTATTTATTTATTATTAGATTTCTATCCCGCCCTTCTAGACAGGAGTCTACTCAGGGCGGCTCACAATATATTGTGCACAAAACGGATTTAAAAACAATTATTGGAGATAATTATTGGAGATTGTCAGAATTGTATTGGGCTACGACAATCTCCAAGCCAAGGCAGGATCTTGAAGGTATTAGGTTTATATTTCTTTACCTAGTTTATTTATTTACGGCTGCCTTTTTACTAAAAGAAGAAAAAGGGCCTCTGGATGGCCAGGAAAGGCTGGTCTACTCCCCTGGCAAGGGGCTTTCAAAGATGACTATGTTTTCTAGCTCTGGCCGACTGAAATCCTTCTACTTAGAAGGCTTCACACTTCCACTGAGGAAGCAACGCCCGTAACCTCAGTTTTTCAGGTGTGTTGTACAAATGCCATGAGCCACGACCGATAACAAGTCTTTCCCTTCCAGGCCACGGATTTGCATCCTGCCGACATCAACGGCAAAGCAGATCCCTACATCGTCATCAAGTTGGGGAAGACGGATATCAAGGACAAGGAGAACTACATTTCCAAGCAGTTGAACCCGGTCTTTGGAAAGTAAGGGACTGGCCGTGCTGTGGTGAGCCGTCTTGGTCTTTCCACAAAGCAACATCAACAGAGAAGCCTGTCTAGAGTGGGGAAGCCGCAAATTTTGTGTACACTTAAAAGGCGACAAACTGGAAGACCATCCAGTTGGTTTCTTTTCCCAGCCGTCTTAAGTTTGAACTACTTGCGCGGCAAATTTCCTTTGAGCGAGCCACGAAATGTATTTCCCATCCCTCCGTTTCGGTTTGCCATTATCTCCTCTTCTTTACCAAGTATTTATTTGTTTGTTTATTGGTTGGCTGGTTTCAAATATTTTTAACCCACTTTTCTCTTTAGAAAGGACCCGAGGCAGCTTACAATGATTAAAAGACAGCATTTAGGATTCGTAACAATGAGTATACAGTATTAGAAGAGAAAGGTCTTCTTCACTTGCTGGCGGAAGGACAGCAAAGACGGGGCCAGGCTGGCCTCCAGTGGGAGGGAGTTCCAGAGTCTGAGAGCATCCACAGAGAAGGCCCTTCTCCTGTGTCTCGTGTAGATGAAGAGACTCCGTTTGCTGTTCCTCGTGGCCTCAAATGTCTGCTTTCTCCCATTCCAGGTCCTTCGACATTGAGGCCACGTTCCCCATGGAGTCCATGCTGACCGTCGCCATCTATGACTGGGACTTGGTGGGCACAGACGATCTCATTGGCGAGACCAAGATAGACCTGGAGAACCGATACTATAGCAAACACAGGGCGACCTGCGGCGTCTCTCAGACCTATTCCATGTAAGATGGCTTTCCATGTCACTGGGCTGAGTTTTGCTGGATGGAAATCTTCTATGCGGCTGCCATTCACATTCTCTCGGCTGCAACAGACAGATCCTCTTGCATGGCCGAAAATGAAGTTATGTTTGCCCCAGCAGGCGAGAGGTTCTAACGAGAGAAGATTGCGCCGCTGACGAACTCAATGTTTCTCTTCACAGCCATGGTTATAATATCTGGCGAGACCCCCAAAAGCCAACCCAGATCCTGTCCAAGCTCTGCAAAGAAGGGAAAGTGGATGGCCCTCACTACGGGCCCGGGGGCAGAGTGAAGGTGACGAACCGGGTCTTCACCGGCCCCACAGAGGCAGAGGACGAGCATGGTAAGTGACAGCTGGACGTGAGGGGCATCAAGGATGTCTCCATCCCAAATGGTTAGGATCCTGGCGCCTGGATTTCATGCGATTTTGTACTCATAGTGCAAAAGTACAGTTTTAGCCGTAGTGCACTTTAGGCTCCTGATAGCCTAATTTATCTTTCAGGTAGTAAAGAGGAATGTAAAACAAAAAATTGTCCGCAGCTAGCTAATTTTTGGAAGTGAGGGGCGGTGACTAGAACGTTCGTTCGTTCGTTCGTTCGTTCGTTCGTTTATTCATTCATTCATTCATTCATTCATTTATTTAAAATACTTCCCCCCCTCCTTTCTCCTTTAAAAAAAAAAGACGCCCAAGGACGCTTACGTCATTTAAAAAGACAATATTTGAAAGCTTAAACAGCAAGTTCTACCAGTATTTTAAAATAAAATTAAATAAATCTTATATACAAAAAGGTAGGGACGTGGTGGCGCTGCGGGTTAAACCGCAGAAGCCTCTGGGCTGCAAGGTCGTAAGATCGAATCCACGCGACGGAGTGAGCTCCCGTCGCTTGTCCCGGCTCCTGCCAACCTAGCAGTTCAAAAGCATGTAAAAATGCGAGTCGATAAATAGGTACCACCTCGGTGGGTAGGTCACGGCGTTCCGTGTCTAGTCGCGCTGGCCACGTGACCACGGAAACTGTCTACGGACAAACGCTGGCTCTACGGCTTGGAGACGGGAATGAGCACCGCCCCCTAGAGTCGGACACGACTGGACTAAATGTCAAGGGGAACCTTGACCTTTACCTATATTCAAAAAGTGAGAATAAAAGCGTAACTTGAACAGATTTAAAAACAACAAAAATGCAAACTATCCCATTTAAATCTCTTCTTAGTCCACATTTAGATCTGTGGGGCAGGGTTTTGGTGGGGCCTGTTTTCAGTTTCCTGCTTTACTTTCTTACCTTTCAAGGTGATGCCCATAAGCAAACAAATGTTCTGAAAGAACAAGGAAAACCATGGACTCTACATTTCATTCATATAACTTAGGGTAGAATTGCACAGCAAGGGAAATATAAATTCACTTGCCTTCACTTGCTGTGAATTTGCACCGGGGAATTCAGGTTTCCCCAGAACTATTCACATTAATTGGCCACAGAGGGAAAGAGGACAAATGCCTTGTTTGCAATTTATTGGCATCGCTCATGTACCTCTGCAAGAGGCAGGGTTACCCGAGAACTACCTAATAAGCTGTAAACAAGGCTTTTACCCTCTTATTTCCTCCTCTCACTGAGACCAAGCTGTTTTTTTTATTATTAAAAAAAATTGCTGATGGAAAAAGGCTTTGCTCACCATTCCTATGACTATGCCCTGGCATGGTGGCTTTTGTGGTCAAGGGGGGAAAATGCACATCAGCTTGTCCCCACCCCACAGTTTACCAATATGATTGCACAGTCACAGTTGTTGTATAGTTCCACTCCCTTCGATACAAACTTTGGCTGATTGTGAGTTTGCTTTAACCATATTGTTCCAGTTGCATTTTTGCTTGTTCAAGGTCATATCCAGGTATGAGTCCCAGGTAAAATAAACCCAAAGACGTAATGGGACATGGGAAGTAAAAAATCCATGTAGGAAGCATTGATCCAATGGATCTACATGAGACCAACAATTCAATTCAATTTAGCCCCAAATAAAAATAAAAAATTAGCCCCATTTAAAAAAATGCTAATTTTTGGTGATAGTTGGTTGTTGTGGGTTTTCCGGGCTCTTTGGCCGTGTTCTGAAGGTTTTTCTTCCTAGCGTTTTGCCAGTCTCTGTGGCCAGCATCTTCAGAGGACAGGAGTCAGAACTCTGTCTGTGCTCTGGTGTAGTGTGTGGGATAGTTGAGTATTTGTAGCTGTGGGATCGGCTTTTTGTCCTTTTCAGGAGATTGGGTGATTATGGTGATCAGCGTGTTTTTTGTTATGGGTGTTTTGTTGTGATAAGGGGGTCACTATGCCACAAACTACACCAGAGCACAGACAGAGTTCTGACTCCTGTCCTCTGAAGATGCCGGCCACAGAGACTGGCGAAACGTTAGGAAGAAAAACCTCCAGAAACACGGCCAAACTGCCCGGAAGACCCACAACAACCATCGGATCCAGGCCGTGAAAGCCTTTGAGAATACTTTGGTGATAGTGTTAGTTCCCAACTGGTCACACTTTTAAAAAGGAGCTGCAGAGATGCCTTTGCGGTGCGGCCCCTGCTTAGTTGCTGCCTGTCTCCCTCTTACTGCCTTGTTCTCTTTGCTCTGCCCTCCCTCATCCCAGGTCAGAAAAAACAGACGGACGAGCACCTGGCCCTGACCGTGCTGCATCACTGGGAGGAGATCCCCCGGGTTGGCTGCAAGCTCGTGCCTGAGCACGTGGAAACCCGGCCCTTGCTCAACCCGGACAAGCCAGGAATTGAACAGGTACCCAGCACCACTTCCCGAGCTGGCAGACCTGAAGGCGTGAACGGCTCTCCTGTAGAGATGGGCCCGAATTGGTTCGTCCCGGTTCGTCAAGGTGCTGCTACTCACCTCCCCTGCCTCCTCAGTCGATCATCCCCTCGCCAGGCCCGGCTGGCTTGCTTTTCCCACCTCCTCGGCTAATCTCCCAGTCAGGAGCAAGAGCCCAGACTTCTCTGCCCCCTCCCTTTGTTCTGAGTGCGAGATCAGCCGAGAGAATGGGGGTGAATGGTCCATAGTGGAATATTTTTTTTCTTTATTTCTCTGCCTTCGTGCTCCCCCACTCCAATAAACCATCTAAGACAGAGTTGAGCGGCTTGAGACTGAATTTGGGTGGAGACCTATGTAGGAGTTGTGGGGGGGGGAGGTGGGGTGCTCAGGAGCCACTAACTGGGTTTTTCCAACCTTGCAGGGTCGGTTGGAGATGTGGGTGGACATGTTCCCCATGGACATGCCGGCACCTGGCCCTGCTATCGACATCTCACCAAGGAAACCCAAGAAGTAAGGCTTGGCCAACCTGGGCTGGGCTGGGCTGGGCTTTCCCGGGAGGGAGTCAAGGCTGGGATCACAGAGGAGGCTGGATGGTTGGATTGTGTGTAAAGAAACACAGAAAGAGAGAATGATATATATATATATATACACACACACACACACACACACCACACACACACACACACACACACACACACACACAAAGAGAAGGAGAAAGAGAGCTAAACAATATGATCACAAGCAACTCAAGAAGGAAGGATTAGCATGCATGGATATAACAGCATGTTGTGCACCAACGTCTCAAGAAAGGACTTAACAGATATTGGGACGTTTTTTAAATTACCAAAACGCCTCTAGGAGAATACGTTTGGGGATATTTTCAGTGCAGAGGGAAGATGAATAGAAAGTGTCTTAAGGGTTCTAAAATGTTGCATGAGGTGGAAAAAGGTTTTGAGCTTTTTCCACCTCATGCACACAACGTTCTAGAACTCCAGTTCCCCCGTGAGTGAATACCCTGAGGCAATAAAAGCCTCTTTGCCCGAGACATCATTCATTTAAAGAATGAGATGCCAGAAGATGTCATTCTAGCTGCCAGGGAAATTCCACTGAGGCAGCTGCTGCAGTTGCTGCTCAGGTTTAGCTGTGTGTGGCTGCACTTTCTCTCCATGGGTCAGGAGGGTGTGGGAGCACATCCCTCCGACCCCACAGAGGCCAGCAACTAGCAGGGCAGAGTCTTCCCTTCCCTTCCAGAAGGAAGGAGGAGAAGCAAAGGAGGAGCCCTGTGTTCCACTGGGGAAACTGCAGTACTGCATCTAAAACTCTGCTCATTCCCCGGGTTCAATCCTAGGTAATCTTCACTCAGCCTTCCAGCCTTCCAAGGTGGGTCAATTGAGTACCCAGTTCACTGGGGAGAAGAGGCCATGTGTAGCCTGCATTATTAATTTGTAAACTGCCAGAGAGTGTTTTAAGCACTATGGGGAAGTATATAAGCAGCAAGCACACTTCACTTGGCTTTGCTTTATTTATTTATTTTATTAGTGTCCATATTGTGTCAGCAGCAAGCAAGTTGGGCAAGGAATGCAAATATCTCTGGAGTGGGACTGTATGGGTCCTCGCCATCCCAATATAAATGCTAAGCTTCCATATCTCTGGGCGCATAGGAAGGTGTGGATGGCTGCCCACTGGTGATGGAGAAGTATCCCAGATTTTTATTCCGCTAGTTCACCCCATCATAACACTCAGGTTCTGCAGGGAAAGACTGTGCCAACATTTGGTACCAAGGAAGTTGTCCAGACGGTCAAGGCTGATTCGCGTTAGACATGGTACCCAGTTCAAGTCCTCTGCAATTCTAGGACAAAGGAGGCTATTATAGTCTTTCCCAAGGCATCTGCGGATGGCCACTCTCCATGGACCAGACGGATCCATGTTCATTCCACGAGGCTGTATCCATCTTGTCATGGACCAGAATGCAAGGCAAACAGTGGTAGGAGGTGGCCGTTAGAAGTCTCTCTCTCTTTCTCTCTTTCTCTCTTTCTGTGTGTGTGTGTGTGTGTGTGTGTGTGTGTGTGTGTGTGTGTGTGTGTGTGTGTGTGTGTGAACGTGCGCGCGCACATCTGTGTTGGAGCATGTCCACACATTTGGGTAGTCACCATGGTTCATAAATATACTGCCTTATGTCCTGTTTGTCTAAAGTCAAAGGCATCAGGGCTGCAGAAGTTCTGTCTTTCAGGACAGGGGTCTCAGGACCCGCTCCGGATGGCATCCCTTTTTAAGTAGAGAAAGTGAAAAATGAGAAAAGCTTTCTGCTGCAACCCCTTTCCTTGAAAACCAGCAAACATTTCCTCTCATCTCTGGGGAGTGAAAAGTCAAAAGAGCCCAGGGGTGGGAATATGTCCTCTCGTATGAGGTTGGTGGGGTGCTGGGAACAAAAAGGATTTGGTTTGGCTTATGACTCCGAGAAGACAGACACGCACGCTTCCTGCCGCAGTTTTTTTTTGTGCGCCCTGAAGCCTCAGTTGACCTACCTGAGTTACGGCTCTGTCCCTAAAGGAAAAGTCATTGGTTTGTGCACCAATGTGCGGGAGCTTCCTTCCAGTCGCTTCAAAGTGGGGACACGGTTTTATGGAAAGCTAATCTTTGTACGATCCATCTTTACCTCCCCTCCCTCTCTCCTCTGCGGCTCACCCCCATCTCTCCCTTCCTTCCTCCATTGCCAGATACGAGCTTAGAGTGATCGTGTGGAACACCGATGAGGTGGTCCTGGAGGACGACGATTACTTCACTGGCGAGAAATCCAGTGACATTTTTGTCCGGGGGTACGTATGTACGGCCCCACAAGGCCCTGCCAGCTTCTTTCTCTCTCTTTGGGGGTGCCTCTTGGTGCGAACTTATTGTGGCTTTGGAAGTCTTGCAGACAACAGGCAATGGCTTCACAGCTGGAATGTCTCCATGTTGGCATCCGTGGCGGCTTTTCTTGGTCGATCCTTCCTTTCTGGTCCCTGTGTTGTTGTTGATTTTGATGATTATGATGATGTCGTATGCTTCCGTCCACTCTGTGTGATGGCTAGGTATGAGCTAGAGGTGATTCTCTGGAATATCAATGAGGTGGCCTTGGAGGACAAAGAGTCTGTGATGGAAAATAAGATGTCTGACAACCATATACTGATAGCTATTTTATAGTTACTAATATTCTTCCGGGCATACCCTATTCTGATCGTTTTATGTCCTTGCAGTGGTATTGAAGTAGAAACAGTGGGGCATGTTCTCTTATACTCTCATTTCTATCGAGATCTCCGCAAGGTTCTTCTCTCCCCTATTTTTAAAAAAATGCCAGGGAGATTACATGAATTTTATCTTCTTTTGCTGCTCTTTGATAAGGTTTCTTACATTACTAGTAAAGTGGCCAAATCCTGCACTGCCACAATAACTTGCCGGAGTGTCTTGACCACATAAGGTCTTCGAGTGCCCCTGCCCTTGTTAGAGATTTTTTGTTTAATTTACTTTCTAGGAGAGTTGGGGTGGCATACTGATGCTTATATGTTTCTCTTAATTTCATCCTATATTATGTGAATGCTGTGATGTTTTAAAAGCTTTTATGTCCCTCAATGCCACTTGCTAACTGAAAACGTCTTTTTAACTTTAATGTCGTAAAAGAGCCAGACGGTGCATTGATGGTGACATGTCTTAACCAATATCTCTGATATTATGTGATTTTATCTAAATAATGTATTCTTATCTTCCTGATCATTGACCGTAATAAATTATTACAGTTACCGCATTTTTCCATGTATAAGATGATACTTTTGTCTAAAATCTTTAGACTAAAAATTGAGGGTTGTCTTATACACGGAAGTAAACCGAGGAGAGAACCATGCGATTGCGAAACTGCCCATACCTTGCCTCTGCAAACAGGCTTCCTCCAGTCACACGCCTTATGTAACTGACATCAGCTGATGCTGAACAAACAAATGGAACACACCTCATTGGAGGTGGAGTGTGTAGGCAGTGCTCAGATGCAATGGGGGCAGGTAATGTCCGAGCGTTCTGAGCCCAGAGGCTGAATAAAGTGATATGCCCAAAGCTAGGTGCGATGCATAATATGACAGTACTGGAATGTAAATCTTACCTAATTACTAAATAAAAATGTGTTCTGTTTTATGTTTAAAATATTGATTTCTCAATTTTGCGTTGGAAAAGTGGGGGGTGTCTTATACATGGGGCATCTGATAAACGGAAAAATACGGTACTATTCTTTATTAGTTATTTCATGTTTAGATATTATGTTCCTTGCTTGCTGTTTATGTGAGTTTTCTAATTGGGTCTGTTGTGTACTTTGTGTTGTTGTTGTTGTTGTTGTTATTTTGCTGACCAGAGTCTGCCACTCATTGGGTGGGATAAATATATAAATAAATAAAATAAACAAACAAATAATATATCAGGGAGGGTAACTGGTTGAGGTTCACTGCACAGGCCCTCTGATCCATGGCTCTTCCAGTGTTAGAAGCATTATTCCTTTGGTGCAGATCCATAACTTATGGCAATCCTCCGGTAGAACCCAAAGAGGGACATGCGGTCTCAACCGCTCTGACTGTCCATGCTCAGGGATGGGTGGCTGTCCTGTGGGGCCCTTCCTGCTGAGCCTCTCCTCTGGCTTTTTCCCACACAGGTGGCTGAAGGGGCAGCAGGAAGACAAGCAGGACACCGACGTCCACTACCACTCGCTGACCGGCGAGGGCAACTTCAACTGGCGCTACATCTTTCCTTTCGACTACCTTGCGGCGGAGGAGAAGATTGTCATCTCGAAGAAGGAGTCCATGTTCTCCTGGGACGAGACCGAATACAAGATTCCGGCCCGACTCACGCTACAGGTGTGGGATGCTGACCACTTTTCCGCTGACGACTTCCTCGGTGCGTAACAAGGCTTTAAATAAGCGTCGCCTGCAATTTATTCGTTGTCTTTATATGTTTCGTTTCTACGTCACCTTCCTTCTGGTGAAGCATGGTGAAGCATGGTAAAAAGCCTCAGGAATTAAAGTTTGAGGCTGCAGTGAGATCTATTCTGCTCCATCTGCAAAAGTGTTTTGGTTTTCCTACCGGTAAAGCATTTTAATCATCATCTCAAGGAGGCACAGTGGGGGATCGAATTCCCAACTTCTGGTTCTGCAGCCAGATGCTTAAACCACTGAGCTCTCCAGCAGTTTGTTAAGGATCATCATCATCATCTTAGAACTGCAGAGCTGGAAGGGACTCAGTGGATCACTGAGTCTACCTCCTGCCAAGGAGGCACAGTGAAGAATCGAACTCCCAACCTCTGGCTCCGCAGCCGGAGACCTGAACCACTGAGCTATCCAGCAGTTCTTCAGAGTCTCAGAAATTAGCATTGGTGGTTCAGAAAGGTCAACAGAAACAGAGAGGTAAAGATTACAAATCCCAGATTTTAGCTCAGTCCAGAATAAAGTCTAGTGTTGGGAGCATCCCTAGAAGATGCGGCAGCTCTTCTTGACTCTCTAGGCTCATCCGCTCCAGTTTTTATCACCCTCAGCTGTAGGAACCTCCAACCTGGCTGTTTCCTTTCTCTGTTCTGGCAGGGGGCATTGAACTGGACCTGAACCGCTTCCCACGGGGGGCCAAGACGGCCAAGCAGTGTTCCATGGAGCTGGCAACCGGCGAGACCGAAGTGCCCATGATCTCCATCTTCAAGCAGAAGCGGGTGAAGGGCTGGTGGCCTTTCTTGGCACGGGATGAGAACGATGAACTGGAGATGACGGTAAGTGGGAGAGGGGGAAGGCTGCCGTCTCTGCTGGACCAAGGAAAATTCAGAGCCATAAAAGCTGAGAAGGGGGGGTGGGAAATATTGCCAGGTTAGGAGCAATGCATCAACAGAACTGGAGGAACTCAAGAGACAGAAATAAGGGACAGTCCAGGTCCAGGATGCATGAGAAAGCTGGAGGTTGCCCGGGGCTGCGTGACGTAATCAGAGCAGGTCTGTCGGATGGAGTATTCTGGTTTTGGGTCCTTCGAACTCTTTGTGTTGAGATGCAGGTGTTGGGCAAAGTGTGTGTCTCTATGTGTTTCTACTGTTTTCCACCGTGGCTTGGCCGTCCTTCGTTCTTGCTCCCCTTGGGCAGAGCCCTCCGGCCATCCGTCTGGATGGACGCCCACCGGACGGATGGCCATCGGGTGGGTAGTCCTCTTTTGGCTTCTGTAGTCATGGCTTCCATCCTCTTTTAACTCCTCTGCAGGGCAAAGTGGAAGCCGAGCTCCACCTCCTGACCGCTGAGGAAGCAGAGAAAAGTCCAGCCGGGCTGGCTCGTAACGAGCCCGACCCATTGGAGAAACCCAAGTAAGCCGCGAGACGGGATGGGGTGAGAGGAGGTGGGACCTCCAGCTGATGTTCATAATATCATGATGGGATAGCGGTGGGGCGGCAAGGACAGGGAACAGCAGCGGGACCCTCATGTCTAAGATGTACCCATGATTTGGTTTAGAGACGGCCTCTACTATTACCCCACTTCCGCTGACTCTGTTCTGCTCTCTCTCTCTCTCTCTCTCTCTCTTTCTTTCCTGTCTCCTTGGTCTCCACCCCTTCCTCCCTTTTGCTCCTTGTCCTTCTGCCCCAGCCGCCCAGACACCAGCTTCATCTGGTTCCTGAACCCTCTCAAGTCCATCCGCTACTTTATCTGGCACACCTACCGTTGGCTGCTGCTGAAAATCCTCCTCCTGATTCTCTTGCTCCTTATGGTCGGCCTCTTCTTTTACTCCATGCCCGGCTACCTGGTCAAGAAGCTGCTCGGGGCCTGAGAGGGCCTGACCCTTTTGCCCAGGGTACTACTTTTCTTTCCCACCTACTCCCATCCTGCGTGGTCTCCCTTTCTGCCAAACCCAGGTGGTGACGGGGTGGAAAAAAATGTAAGATGTGGATGGGGTTAGGGAAGAAAGAGAGTGAAAGATCTCCCACGGCCTGTTAAAGGCTGTGGTGCAGAATACAGGCGTCAAAAGACCACAGAGAGAGGGAGAGAGAGAATCCTACTCTTTGATCTCAGGTGTGCGGTGCTTATTCAGTTGGGTGATTCTGACACATTTTTCTCAACGATGCTGGCAAGTCTTTGGGTCTGATTCCAGAGTCCAAGTCTTTGGTACCGAGACTTGAGTCCCAAGCCCCAAGTCCCTATTAAAATAACAAGCTCTTTTCCCTAGAAAAAAGGGAGGGGTGAGTAAGTTCTGAGTCACGAGTCAAATCTGAGTCATTGGGGGGGGGGGGGGACCTGAGTCAAGTCGCCGGTGTGACTGATGTCCGATTTGACAGTGAGTCCCACGACTTGAGTCCCCCACCCCTGGTTTTTCCTTGGGTGACTGTCTCTCTTGCTTCCGAAACTGAGGTTTGCAGGCAAGCTGTGAAGCGAAATGGCTGTTCCAATGTTGGCACTAAGAAATGGAGGAAAGGTTTGACATTCGCCTTAGCGACAATGGGTTAGCTGGCTGAACAGCTCCGTGAGTTACAGAGGTTGGGAGTTCAATTCTCCCCTGTGCCTCCTGGGAGACAAGCCAGCCTATGTAGCCTTGGGCAAGCGGCATGGTGGTCTCTGGGCACCGCCAGAAGAAAGGAACAGAAAACAAAAATTTTAGGCAAGAATATACAAACAGAGGAAGTTCACAAATTGACACAAACACGACGGGCTTCCAAGAGGGAAAAAAGAATCAAAATATTATTGTTATTACTAATGGTTAGTTGGAATGATTAGCCACTGACTAAACGGGAATGCAAAATAGCAGGAAAATCAACCTGGTTTTATATTTATTGAAAATACTAGAAAGATTAAAAAAATATTTCCAAGAACATAATTTCCACACCAAGGCAATGGTCAATGCATAGGATCCTAATAGATGAGGCATAATGTTCGGAGAGATGATGACCCTTACTTCCTATTTTTAAAGATGCTCATCTCCACCTGCAGTGACCAAAATGACATCATATCCCTAATGCTAAAATGTAACTACGGGAGGATCCAAAGGATGATTGGGTTTCTTTGGGCATGGGCATATGCCCAGCTTCTCAGTGAGGGCATCTGGTTCAGCCAGCGATAGGCAGATTCCAAGTCCTTCTGGGATCTAATATTTCTCACCAAACGTCAGGCTGGAATTGGCTTGTGCTTCAGAGATGTTTAATAGCATCAGCAAACCATCAGGCACGCCCAGGGCAGGGGGCTGGCAGGATCTGGCTTCACCCAACAGCTGCCCAGCTCCGTGGCCACAGTCTCTTCCACGGCCAGTGCAAGCTGATCACGTGTCACAGGTAGAGATGGGCACGAACTGGAAAACCAGTGGTTCGTGGTGGTTCGTGGCTGCCTAGGAACCACAAACCCTCTGAAAAATGAACCAGTTTCTGGTTCATTTTTGGGTTCGTTACGGGGTGGAGGTGTTCCACCTGGTCCGGCCACCTGGTCCCATCTCCACTATTGCCACCATGGACCGCTGGTGCCATCTTCAGAGGCAGCAGGAGGCTCCTGGCAGGGAAGCTGGTCCGGCTGCCTCTGCACCCACGCCCACCTGTCAGCTGGATGAGCCATGCAGTCCTGGAGACGCCGGTGGGATCCTTATTTGGCAGGTCTTGGGCTCACGGACGGCTTCATTAGTATCTCTGAGGCATTGGTGGAACACAGCCATCTCCAACTTGTAGACCACTTGACTAGCTTCCAGGCAGGTCTACTGAGCGTTGACCTCTCTCTTTCTCCGGTGCCCTGCTTGGGCCAGTGAAAGTTGCCAAATGCCCAGCTGGTCAAGAAGCAGGGTGGGGAGTTGTATTTCCCCTGGCCGATGTTTTAGTTGAGGTCGGAGGATCCTGCTTTGGTTGCTGGCCTCGTGATGGCCGTGACACAAACACGGAGGTGCCTAACTAGGTTCTCTTCAAGACGGAAAGCAACTTGCCCGCTGTGTGGCAGGTGCCAGGTTGCCCTATGTAGGGCCTGCCATGGCAAAGCTCGAGACGAGACTTGGAAGAGTCCACGTAGATCCGTCACGGCCTGCCACGCTTAGTGATTTTGTCTCTTTCTTCCTCACAGTCGGCCTGATACCTCCTTCATCTGGTTCCTGAACCCGCTCAAATCTATCAGATACCTCATTTGCACCCGTTACAAGTGGCTGATCATCAAGATTGTCCTGGCCCTTCTGCTTGTCGTCATGGTGGCCCTCTTCCTCTACTCCATGCCCGGCTACATGGTCAAGAAGCTCCTGGGGGCCTGAAGAAGCCGCTCCAATGCCGGGACTTCTTCCGTTTTTGAGCCTACCGTTTTTGGACACTGCCTCTCGTTTGTTTCTGTTTTCTGGCTTCCTTTACAGATCTTCTTCTCGGGGGAAGAAGTGGGCCAGAATTTGCTTGGGTTTTGCTTTGTGTCTTGAGGAAAGGGAGAAAAGAGGTTTCATTAGATCTCTCAATATGAGTTCTGCCCTCTGCAGATCCCCCCATCTCCATGTGTCTCAGGTCAGCCCATAAAAGCGGCCTCTCCTCTTTCTACCTGCTGGTGCCTCAGATGGACCACCTTCAGGGCGAGTTGCCCTGGCCTCTATATTTATTTATTTTTTCGTTCTCTGTGTGGATTTGACATGTTCCATCTCTCCCTTTTCGCTGTCTTACGCCCACAGCCGGGGCCACAAAGCATCCCTTTCCACAAAAATCGGCGAACCCCAAGGGCCTCCTGCCCCTTCCAGACGTCGGTTGGTGTTTCGGACGCCTGCCGCTTCTCTGGATGGGGTAGACTGGGAGCCCTGTCTGCAGAGAAGGAAAAGTGGCCCTCGTCTTCCGAGGACAAGCAGAAAGCAAAAGACCAGGAATGGAAAGAAGATTCATGACTTTTTTGTTTGTTCTCGAGACATTTAAAATGTCTCGACAGGATACCTCAACATGGAATTTTCAAGTCCAGCGATAGGCCTCACCTCCAAGCGAGAGAGGAGCGCTGTCGTTCTACATCAGGGCCTCCCTGAAATTTGTGCAAACTGCTTCCACATGAAAGGAGTGTTCTCCACCTTTAAGAAGTATGGCACAAATACACACGAACACTCTTTCTCTCTCTCACACACACACACATGCACACATAAACAAAGAGCAAGCACAGAAGGACTGGCTGACTATTCAGAAAGATGCGAGAAACCCATCTCATGCTTCTCACCCTTAGAAGTCCAGGCAACAAAGCAGCAGTGGTTGTCACTGAGCACAACTTGTTTTTAGAATACTGTTTTTGTGCTGTTTTGCTTAATTAGCCCAAGAACTTCCTTTTCTTCTTTTACCGAGTGTGTCACGCAATACCTCGCCTTATTGCAGGGTGGGAAGGCTATGGCTGTAGTCCCTGATCCTCCCGTGCGGGGACTCGGCATCTGAAGGAAAGATTTCCACCCCTATAAAATAACTGATCATTTTATCCATTGCAGACCGTGGGAGAAGATGGGAGGCCAGACAGAGGAAAGCTTGGGTCCCTCTTAGCCAAGCGTCATTTATTCTGCCTTGGCTCCTTCTCTGCCCTTTTAATTTTGAGATCCCACCAAAAGGAAGCTGGGAAGAGCAGCAGAAATGCTGTGTGTTATTCCTGAATCTATAAAGGGAGGCAGCTCTCTCTCGTTTCCAGTTTTTCAAGCACAGCACAGAAACTTGGCAAAGGTGGTGCTTAGACATGCCCGCCTACACACATTCAGCAATATAAAGAGGGAGGCAAGAGAGGGTCGCCCCGTTTGCCCAGCCCTGTGGTGGCATCAGGTGCCATCTTCGGCCACGTTATCCATCGACTGATCTGCGGCAACCGACTACAGCCAAGAGCCCAGCGGGAAAGTCACTGTTCCTTTCAGGGCCCACAAAGCTTCTCTGGTGGCCCGATTCCCAAGGTGGGAATGTAGCTGCTTTATTTTGCTCAGAGCACAATAGGAAATAAGGTCAGTTGACGAGGAAAACGACTGCACCGTTCCCAAATCGTAAGGCTTTCCTCTCTGGTCCAAATGCTCATTTCAAAATGATAATAATAATATTTTGCCAGGGCAACCCCTTTTCTGCATCAGGGCAGTGTGGCCAGAACAAAGTGTCCATAATAAGACCTTTATGGAGCAATCCTATACACAACTGCTCAGAAGTTAAATCTTAATGAATGATAACAGAGGAGTCGTCTCCAAATCCCGTGAGGCACTAGTTCCCCTCTATTTGCCACTGGTTAGGCCTCAGCTAGAGTCCTGTGCTCGGTTCTGGACACCACACTTTAAAAGGGATGCCAGCCAACTGGAGCCAAGTTCAGAAGAGGGCAAGAAGGATGATCAGGGGGCTGGAAACCAAGCCCTCGGAGTTAAAAATGGAAAGAACTGGGCCTGTTTAACCTTCAGGAAAGAAGACCGAGGGGAGACAGGAGAGCACTCTTCAAAGACTTGAATGGTAGCCCTATAGAGGATGGGGCAGGATCTGTTCTCGATCAACCCAGAGTGCAAGATACGTAATAATAGGCTCAAGTTATAGGAAGTCAGATTTTGGCTATCAGGAAAAACTCCTGAACTGTTAGAGCAGTACGACAAGGGAACCCATAACCTTGGGAGGTGGCGATGAGCGTTCCAGTGCTGGAGGCATTCAAGAGAAAATTGGACAACCCTCTGTCAGATAGGCTTTGATTTGAATCAAGAGAGGCAGGTTGCAGGAGATGAACTGCATTGCCTGGGGGGGGGGGCTAATGAGGACCCATGGGTTGAATGGAGAAGGCAAGTGGCACGGCTCCGCAGCAGAACGCTCTAGAGAAATCAGCACTATTGTGCTGCCATTCCCTTACTCTCTCCCGTCGCTCTGGAACACGGGAGGTTTGTGATGTTTATGCTGGCTGGTTTTTTTTTCCCCCTCCTGATTTCTTGAAGTGTGTGTAAATGATAGATCCTATTTCTCTACTGTCACTGGGAGGGTTCTGGTGTGGGGGTGGGTGTTTTCTGTGCACTGTTAATACAGGGTCCTTTGGAATTTGCTGTACGGACCAAGAGAGATGTAATTTCTTTAATAAAAAAGAGATCACCAGAATGGAACAAGTTCTCGATTCCTTGCGATGTGGCAGGATCACCACAGGATGAGAGGGCAGTGGGAGGAGGAATACAAGGTGGATGAGATGATGGAGGAGGAAGGCCGAACGTATTTACAAAGTAGAGATGGGCAGAAACCACCGAACCAGCAGTTCGTGCCCGTTTGTTTATTGGACGAGCAGGGGTTCGGTGCTCCCCAGCTCCGCCTCCTCCAGCGGGCACCGACTCGGAGGCAGCGCCCCGGCTTCCCTGCCTGCTCTGGGCACCGCCTCTGAGTGGATGCCCACCGGAGGAGGCAGGGCTGGGAAGCACCAAACACCTTCTCGGCCGATAAACTGGCCCGAACCACCGAACCAGCAGTCCGTGCCCATCTCTGCTACAACGTGGTATGCATAAACTCATCAGCATCTAGTGCTTCACAAGAGCCGAGGGTGCTCTAAGGTAAAGTTTGTTTTTACAAGTTCCCTGTATCCTGAAGTCCTTAAGATGCATTCTTTCCCCAGCCACAGAGGCAACGGATGATGTGGCTACATTCAGAAGCAGACACGGTGCGCTCTTACAGTTTGGCTTTCATGCACCCACCCTTCGCCTTGGTCCTTTAGCAATCTCAGAGTGCCATCAGATGGGAAAATAGCTCGCATTTTTGACCGCTTGTGGCAGTCTGGTGTGAGCTACTTCCCAGCGATCACACGACATACATGAGATCACAAGCGAGCCCGACCCTAATCCATGTCCAAGCTGAATCTTTCTGGTCCAATGGCAGGGCTATTTGGGGGCTGGGGGGCTGGACCGATTCCTCCGTGGACGTTTTAAGGGAGATCACTCCGGTTTGAAGCAACCCTTCCCGGTTTGATCAAATGCAACCCCATCTCGTTGTCTGATCTTGCACTCACTTTCCCCACATATTTATCACCTGCTGATACGGATTCCCCACAAACCACTGAGTCTGTGGCAAGGCAAAGGGCCCTTTCCTTAAGCAGTGACTGAACAGAGGAAGTCCTCCCAGCTTCGCGGCCTGGCACGTGGTTCTCTTGAGTGGTGCTTTCTGTAAGTGAGTCCAGACTACCTCCAGAGTTCTAGGTGTATCCCTGATGCTCTGCCCCCTGGTGCAAATGCTTCCTTATTTCAAGAGGACTAGAAATCTGCTTGTAAACAAAATCTACACTTCCAAATCAGTAACTTCATGACTCCAGATCTTGCAGTTCTCACTCGGTCACTTTCATCTCCAGGGCAGAAACAGATATATTCTAAACAGCCTATGATTAGAGCATGTTACTGTGGGAGAGACAGAATTCAATTGAAAGGAATCCAAAAGACGATTCTCAAACCAATTTGCGAATTACAAAGAGTTGAGAAAAGTTCCTGCTGTGCCCTCAGATGCTTTCAGCAGTTAAGGAATTCTTTCTCCCAATGACATATTATATATAACTTAATTTTGCCCTCAATTGACTCATATGTTTCCCTATATAACAGAAAGGATAAGACAAGGGAAATAGAACATTTAAAGGAACCATTTATTTGCCTTTGCTTTCTTATAACATTTTGAAAGGTTTCTCAAAAGGCTTGTGCCCAGCATGAGAAAGGTTTCCGGTTTCCACTGGAGTTAACTTTTCTGGAGGAAAGTACTGTGTTTTGTGGCTTCTCTGAAACACATCCCACGGTGATTCTTCAAGGTCCTCTGAATCCCAGTCTGGACACGCATCAGTGTTCCCAAGGCAGGTTTAAGATGCCCCAGTTCCCGGAAATGTCCCTACGGGTATGCTGACGCTCTGTGACTTTTTACCAGCCACGGACAACTCACCAGCGCATCATCCTAACAAGCTCTCCAACACAGTTAGTTGAGTGGAGCTGACTGTGAAGCCCGCCTGCCCCTCGGGCTGCCTCTGCAGAGTCACACAAAACTTGTCTGACTCGTGTACCAGGCAAAAGAGGAGGAGCCCTCAGAAATCCGCCACCCCTGCTAAGTCTCTCAGAGGAAAGCATCAAGTGGTGTTCATCTGCAGGTGCAGTAAGTGGGTGGGTGGGATCAGCAGCTCCGCATTGACCTGCAAGGAAGAAAAAAAAAACAGCCGTCTGAGCCCAGAGCAAGCCCTCCGTCACACCCAGCCTGAAGGCTCAGCAGCCAGAGCTCAGCCCATTCCTGAGTGGGGGATGTTTCCTGAAGAGTGTCCCATAGCAGGGCTGAGCCACCTTCGAGAGAGGCTGAGGCCAGAACAAGCATGATCAACGCACACAGAGAGAGCACCTGACTGCCCTCGGTTTCCTTCTGTTTCTGGCGTACCACCTTGCATCTTCTGCACAGAGAGGGTTTAGAGAGAGGAGTCTGCTCACGGAGGTGGCCTCAGGACTCGCACTGTGGCCCCGGCCCCACCAGGCTTCGATTCTGGAGGGAGGTGCAGGTGCCCCAGGACGGACTAAATCAGGCAAGTGTCATCGGAGGAAAGTAAGGGAACAAGCAGCACTTGCAAAGTGCTTCTCATCGATTCAGGAAGTTTCAGCAAAGGAGCCGCAATGAGGAATTTTCAAGCCTCCCAGAATCCCTCACCCCCTGGGAAGGAGGAGACGGGGCGCACTGAATTGTCCTCACCCAAGTCTCCATGCTTTGCAAAAAACCATCGCTAGGCAAAACGGGCATCCTTTTCCATTGAGGGGAAAGAGTGCACACACGCGCGCACATTCTGCAAGCACAGGACTGGGTCCTGGCTCCGAAAGAAGCAAGCAACCCATCCAAGGCTTCTTCTCCCCCTTAAAAGGCCATGAAACAAAGCAGCAGCTGGAGTTCACACAATTTGGGGGGGGGGGGGAGTCCTGCTTGTGCCTTGTCTCGGACCCCTTACCCGGCACACCCCGCCATCTTGTGAAGCAAAAAGGAAAGGAAAGCACGATGCTGCTTATAAACTGCCCCATACTGCTTAAAGCACTCTCTGGGTGTTTACAAGTGAATGATGCAGGCTGCACACAGCCCTCCCAGCGAGCTGGATCCTCGTTTTCCCGACCTCGGAAAGATGGAAGGGTGGCTGAACCTTGAGCCGACTACCTGGGATCGAGTTCAGGTTCTGAGCAGAGTCTGTAAAATGACGACCCAGCTCGGGAAGGGGCAAAATGCTTTGCGTTATTATGCTGCAAACCACCCAGAGAGACCGTTGAGTGCAAAGGGTGTGGTACGTCAAGTCGAAACAAAACACAAATGGACACAAGACATGACCTAAGGAGGCCCTCAGAGGGTCAGTCACTCCTTGGCTTGCCTGCCATGTTCCGGCCCGCCTGCAAGAGGACTTTTCTGTGGGCAAGCTGGCCTCGGACAGAAGGAAATGCCCCTCGTCCTTGTGTACGACGAGCTGCTCTCTGTTTCACTGAAGTCTGCGATTATGAGAGATGGAGAAAAGCTTCGACCCATCATCTGCATCCCACATATAATTTTATAAAACTGTTGTGTTATACTTCTCCGCCTGCATGATTCACTCCCCTGAGTTGACGAAAGGAGCCTCAAAGGATGTACCATGGACTCAATGCCTCTCTCTCGGCTTCTTTCCACTGCAGTGGAGGCACAGATGTGCCACTATATTTAGCTGAAATCTCTTCTTCTGTTTTGCATCTCCTCAAACAAGGAAGCAGCTCAGTCTTGGGCGTTAGGTTTCTAGTTGGGAGGGATGGTCTCTGGAGCCAGGAAAAGACATGCCTGGGATCTGATCTTTCTGGGGCTGGTGCCAGGTAGAGGGCAAGCAATGTGTGTGTGCCCCCCCCCCCCCCGAGGAAGAGACAACCTCTCCTCCCGAAACAGACCCACGCTTCGCCCCTCTGGCTCACCGGAGACTGGAGATACTGCTGCAGCAACATCCGGAGTTCTGCGTTCTGCTGGTGCAGAGCATCCGTTTCTGTGATCAGCTTTGCCCTCTGGTCCAGAACGTGGCTGCGTAGATGGGATGAGAGAGGGCGAGAGAGGGTGAAAACACATCGGAATGGGACGCAAGGAATCAAGGGGGCCTCAGACACAGAAGAGGGAAGACCTTTCAGGAAGTCATCCCCAGCTACTCAAGTCTACCTGGATCTATGAGGGCTGGGAGTGCCAGACGGCCCCCTCGTCTCTGGAGCTCAACAACAGAGGCCACGGGAGTCAGCCAAGGCAGTGAGGGAAGAAGTGAACCTGTTCTCGGCAAGCATCTGCCTGTGCTCCTGTTCAAAACAGGGACCGGTTGGCTCAGAGAGACGAGCATTCCCTCCTCTGACCACTGGGGGTCACCCTGGGCACAGGCATTTTGGCCAAGGAGCCGGTTTGGAGAGAAATCCGGGGGGCCCGCCAGGGCAGAGTCTACAGGGGATGCCCTGCTCGGTCCAGCCTCCGCCACCCTCTTCCTTCAAGGTTTAGGCGCCAAGACCAAGAGGCCCCACCGCTTACTGGTATTTCTGCAAGCCCACGATCAGGGCGTCCCAGAGCTTCAGTTTTCCACCCGAGATGATGTGGGCCAGAGCGTCCCAATACTCTGAGTCCTTGGAGTCGTCCCGTTCTTCATGTGTTTTCTTCACTGGGGGCCGTTGATCCCTGGGGGTGAAGCGGGAAGAGGATGGCGGGCGGCTAAACCCTGGACCGGATGCAGGCCACCTTCCCAGCACATTTGACCCTCCCGTCCAGCCGCACTGTCAGAGCAGAGTCCCAGCGCACCCTCCGAGCACGCCCAACCACCTGCACCGCTAGCGGGTGTTCTGGCCGGTTCAACCACCTGGGAGGCCAAACCTCACTGAGAGATGCCACTTTGCTGAGCACCAAACACAGCACTTTCATTGACTGATTGATCGATCGATCGACCAACTGACTGACGGATAGATATATCGACCCATGAGAGCAATCACTACTCTGGGAGTCTGGAAGCTGAGTCCTGCCAACTGGACTTCTTTCTTTCTGCTTAGGTCGAAACGTTTCTCTACTCATCCAAGTCGCTTCTTCAGCAGTGAAACATTTCAACCTCCGAAGAAAGAAGTCCAGTGGCCAGGACTCAACTTCCCGATAACCTCACGGGACGACGGAGAATCTTCACAGATCTACTACTCTGGGTGGTTTACAGGTTAAAACCTAAACCCCACAAAACCCCACAGAACTAAATACGTTCAACCATCTGGCAGCTCCCGAAAGCACAGCACAGGTCCTGCTGGAAAAGGGGTCGAAAATCCTGCACAAAAGCCACACCACCGCTGCCCCGGCCCCACCCGGATCAGGGCCGCCATGTCTGGAGCGGGGCGGGGGCGGGAGGGTTGAGACTCCCCTGAGGAGGAAAAGCAGCCTTCCTCCCCCTCCTCCTCCTCCTCCTGGTGCAAGTAGCCCTTGACTCCATAACCAGACCCTGCCCAGAGACCCACCTCGGCTCCCAGAAGGCCTGCACAAAAGCCTTCAGGGCCTTGAGGATGTCATTCGGGTGCATGTAGACAGTGGAGGGGGAGGCCACTGAGTCCACAGGGCCTTGGCCCTCCTCGGGTGGAACCCCAGAGGCCTCTTCTTCTTCGGTGGTCGGCGCAGCTTCTGCCTCTCTGGGAGCAGCGTCCACCAGCACTGCTTCTCCTTTCTAGGAGACAAAGGAAAAAGTCAGGGACAATTTTATTTACCCTGGGGAGTTACAACAGGGGCAGAGTGGAGGCTTACGAGGGGAGACAGCAGAAAAGCAACAGACAAAGCGCATGAATGGGGAGAAAGAGAAAACCAAATTTTGGGTTTAAACAAAGCACCGAAAAGACCGCACAGATCTAGAAGTCGGGGTCACGCCTGCAAACGACCCGGTCACTAACATCATGTGTTTAGGTGAACGGGGAGAGGGAGAAGAAGAAAGGAGGGGTGTCCCCCACCATGTGCGTGCCCAGCGCCAGGGGGAGGTCACCTTTCATCCAGGGCAGGGCGGCTAAGCAAAGCCAGTTGTGGGCCACAGCCAGATCTGCCCAGAGACAGATCCCACAGCAGATGGACTCTGGCCTAGTGGTTAGGACACTCCTACAGTCAAGTAAAGAGGGAGCCGAGACATTTCAACCCTTGGCCTGGTTCAGCTTGGCAGACGTTTGCTCAGGTTAAGCCTCAGCGCGTCTTACCTTTCAAGGAGAAAGTTGAAGGGGGGGGGGGGGTTGGTAAAAATATTTCAAAGCAATAAATCCATCAATGAAATAATTACCTGCCCAGAGGCCACCTGCTGAGCCTTGAAACGCACGAAGAACTCCACCATTTGGTGGACGTCGTCTTCGCTGTCGATCAGCAGGGCCTGGAGAGGAGAGAAGGCAGCTCTCAGGTCATCACGGTGGATGATCTTCGAGGGTACCGTCTGTGGCCAAGGCCGGGCTTAGCCAGAGCAGCTGTCCTGCTCTTTCCGGATCAACTCGAAAAAGGAGAGAGGCACACCTCCCTCCGCCCTGGGGAAAACAGGAGGCTCCCAAGCCATCTGCTGCGATCGGCGGCCACCATGGGCTCCTAGGGAACGTGCTCTGGCCTCACCAAAGGCTGGGCCATGAGGACCTTCTGGGGTGGGTCAGTGAACTCTCGGGTCACAAGCTCTGGCGTTTGGCCTGCCAGAGAGCGTCACCCGGGGTGAGGTGCTGCGGGTGCTGCTCCATGTGAAGTCACGTTGACGGAGCGGCACTCCGTTGCCTGTCCTGAAACGACGGGGGGCTTCCAACTTGGGGGGCTGGGGGGGGACGGGACTCTTGCAGCACAACTTCCAAGACGAGAGGCTGTCACCCGTCCTCCCCCTTTTTGGACACACAACCGCCGGTCGGGAGGAAGGAAGGAAAAAGAGCACCATCAAAGGCCAGCGGGGCATCTTACGAGGACCTGGGGGGACTTCTGGAGAGGCCTGTTACACCCGACGGTGGGGTGGCTGTGCACACCTTGGGAAGGAGAGCTCCTCTATGGTTAGCATCCTGCGAGGACAACGGCCCCCAGCTTCCATGCACACCACTTCCTCCTCCCTCTCAGAGGGGAGGGGAATCATCCCACCCCAACATGATCCACAAGGTTAGTAACGCTCCATGGGTGTGGGTGGCAGCCAGGGGGACTCCAGAGAGACCAGTGTGTGTGTGTACGTATGCACTTCATCCCGCTCTCACACACGCACAGCCTTGGCGCAATCCTTCTGTCTTCTGGATTAAGAAGCAGGTTTGGCTTCTCGTCCGCTCTGCTCTGCAACCTATTCCTTTTACCCCACACATCTCTACTGGAGCTGCTGAAGACCTCCTCAAGAGAAGCAAGGGAAGGGCTCTCTAAAGGCCAGCTCCCGAGTAGTGCGGCCAAAGGAAACAGGGCCCTTATCCTCTGCTGAGGCTCCAAGCCTCAGAGGGTTTCCCTTTATTTAGACCACAACGCTCCAGGGCTGGCTTTCACAATTCCAGAGTGACCACTGCACAGAGGGGCGCAAAGCAACAGAGAATGCTTGCTGAGCAGTGGAATTCAGCCTGGAATCTCACCCCAAACAAACGATCCTGAGTCAAACCTGGGCCCCAAGGTCTTCGGCAAACCTCCACCACCCCTGGGCATCATCCTCTCAACCCTCCACTTTGGATCCTGGGCACTCTCCGGAGAGTGCTTCCGGCTGGAAGAGGCCGCTTGGACAGCATAGAGCCAGCCCTGCCAGCAGGACGAGCTTTCTTGCCAAGCTGCCTGAGAAAGAGAAGGGCCGACTCACGGTGAAGATGGAGTCCAGTTTCATAAGGGTGTGGTCCGGTCTCTCCAAAGGCTGCAGGAGTCCCCGAAGCTTGCTCTCGATCAGGAAGCCCTGGGAAGGAAGGAAGAAAGCAGAGTGTTGCCTTGAGGCTAAGCCACTGCCGTTCTAGCCAAGACCCCCAGCCTGCAGTTTGATACAAGGAGGCATGGAGGAGGTCATGGTGGTTTAAGGTCTCAGCGCCCGCCCGGCCGCCATTGTGCCCTGTGACTCTGTCAGTGTGTCCCATTCCCTTTCCCAGCCAACTCACAGATTCATCGCACAGGAGCTCCAAAATGCGCTTGACCGTCTTGGCCGAGATGGACCACCGCGCCTTGGTCTCTGGCTCTGCAGACGGCGCTTCCCGGCCGCTGTCCTCAGCCGCTGCCACCTTCTCTTCCGGGCTTCTCTCTGACAGCGAGGTGAATTCTTTGGGGGATTTGGTCGCTGTGGGAAAGAGCACAGACTTTTAGGCAGGAGCCAATTCCAGCCACCCTTGAAACACATCAGCAACGTCAGACGGGACTTCAGGAAGGAAAGGGGGCAGGTTGGTGAGCAGAGGACTTCCAGCAGACAGGAGGAGGGACTCAAGCACCCACTGAAAGCAGAAACCAAAGCTTTTATACAGAACGTGCTGCTTGAGACACAAGGACATCAGCCGCCTATTCTGCTTGTCAAAAATGTGGCTTTTCAGGGGAACATTTTGGACCACCTTGATAGAAGAATTCCGCGTGCTGAAAATCTTAGGTTCTGCTGTGCTTATTTGGGGGAAAGAATGGCATGTTTTTCTCCCTTGTTTCTGACAGAAGCATGGCTGGGTCTGCAGGCTGCTCTCTGTACACCCTCCTCTCCCTTACTTTCAGCAACCTCTCATGCACCAAAGAAACCTCAGTGTTTGAAATTCTGGAAGCAGAATCAATTCTGCAGCAGCAATTTTGCAAACCACTTCAGTTTATGTAACTCAGAAACGGTTCTGAAAGTTGTTCACAGATTGCATCTATACTCTACAAAGCTACATAAAATCAACAGGGATATATCAGATAAGTGTTGGAGAAAATGTGGAGCACCTGTGGATTTTTTACCCCCAAATAGAAACATTTTGGCATGACGTAATCCATTGGACAGAAATACTGACTGATCAAAAAACAATCGCGAACGAAACATTACTATTATTTTCAGCATTTACAGGGGGAAATGAGAAGCTACTTAATAAAGACCTAATTGCAAATATTATAGGGACCGCAAGGTGTGAGATTGCTAAAAGCTGGAAAAATGGCCAATATCTTTCATTACAGACATTTGACAAACACTCTTGATGGAGAAATTGACCAATAAGATCAGAATAGACAGAGGAGAAATAAAGCAGAGTCAATTTTTCGAAACTTGGAAACCTTTCTTAAAATACACCAATGAACTAAATGAAAAGTCACATGATGTAGGAAATAATCTAGATTGCTCAGATTGTTGGTCGGTAATTTTCTAAGATGGAATGGGGATTCAAGATTAAGTGCAATTTTGTTAAATGGTGTGATTAGCTGGTGTTTAAAATGTTAAAATATTTAGTACGTAAGATGAATAGTTAATTGTATTATCTGTTTGTAATGTGATTGTCTAAAATATATATTTTTAAAGAAGTTTACGTAACTCAGACTTCAGCGTCTGAGCTTCTGAACCGCAGGGCTAGAAAACAGGCCTCTTGCATAAAAAGAACACACATGCACGCAGACTCACACGCCTTTGGCCTAAGATTGGGAGGGACGCCTGGCTTACTCTCTGGGGCAATCAGCTCCTGGGCTAGCTCCTGGGCCGACCTCTTCTTCTGGTGGTGTACGATGGGCCCCACGTTGTGCAGGAACCAGCCGTCAGGCTCAGCGTAGGGCAGGCCCAGCTGCTGGGCGTGGATGACACGGTCGGCGTCCAAGACTCTGCGGATCAGCTCCTTGGCCTCCTCCTCGTTCATGAGCCACACGGCCAGGAAGTGCTCCGCGTCCACGATGGCAAAGTGCCTGAGTGAGCAAGAAAAAGTTGGGGGCAGGGGAAGGATTTGCAAAATGCACGCACGCGCACGTACCTAAGCTCACATCAGGAAGCTGCTCTTGACTGCCATGTAACTCAACTCTGCATGACAAAAGTCCCAGGCACCTCCAAACAGCCCAGGAGTTGGATCTGGCCTAAAAATGACCTAGCCCAGCATCACGTAGCAGCCGATAAGTGCTCTACTGCTCGTGTTCCCCAACAACTGCTATACTAATGCTCATGGCAATCGAGGGAGAATGTTTATATGTCTGCTGCTCTCTCTCTCTCTCTCTCTCTCTCTCTCTCTCTCTCTCTCTCTCTCTCTCTCTATATATATATATATATATATATATATGCTATACTATATACATACGCGTTGTCTCCGACGCATTTTTGGTATCACTTGGCAGGAAAAAGTTCCAAATAGAGTAGTCCTAGAATGAGCTGGAATTTTTAGCATATATACATTACTGAAACAGTGACGTCTACGTTGGCTCGGGCATGTCGTGAGAATGGCTGACGGTCGGATTCCAAAAGATCTCCTGTATGGAGAATGAGTGCAGGGAAATCGCCCCATAGGGAGACCACAGCTGCAATACAAGGAGATCTGCAAGCGGGATCTGAAGGCCTTAGGAATGGACCTCCACAGATGGGGAACCTTGACCTCTGAGCGTTCAGCCTGGAGGCAGGCGGTGCAGCATGGCCTCTCCCAATTTGAAGAGACCCTTGTCCAGCAGGCAGTCCCGAAAGCAGCAAAATCAGGGAGCTGGCCAGGGGAAAGGTTGTATTTGTCCTCAGTGTGGAAGGGATTGTCACTCTCGAATTGGCCTTCTCAGCCACACTAGACGCTGTTCCAAGTCCTCTATTCAGAGCACGTTACCACAGTCTCTCGAGACTGAAGGATGCCTAATCTAAAATACTATATACAATATATATACAGTATATGCTCCATAAACATAACCAACGCTAAATATGCTATACACATGGCAATGGAGGGAGCATAGATATGAAGTCTGCAGCTCCCTCCGTAGAGGTGCAAGCCTCCTGATTGGCAGCCCCTGATCCCAAGGCCCAACCTGGACTGGTCAAACCCCCGTCTGAAGTTTGGGGAAGCACTGTCAAGTCACAGACAATGTCACCTTGCCACCATCCTATATCTGGGTTTGGAAAGCATAGGTCCTAAGCTTTTTTTGAGACCTAGTATTGGACTTCCTGGTCAAGTTTAGTCTATTAGCTTCTTCTTCCCTCTGCAAGGGTGGGGGATCTATTAAGATGATCCGCCCTCGGAGACTAATGGATCCAGATGGTTTCCTGAACGCTCTGGGGGATTATCCGTCTGATATGGTCGGCGCTCCTGTCGAAGCTCAGGTCACCCTATGGAATAGGGAGATGACCCGGGCAGTTGACACGATTGCGCCTAAGCGCCCTCTCCCTGCACGCAGAGCCCAGACAGCTCCTTGGTATACTTCTGAACTGCGGGCGATGAAGCGAGAGGGGAGACGGCTGGAGCGCAGGTGGAGGAAATCCCGCTGGGAGTCCGATCGAACACGACTTAGAGCCCATTATCGGGCCTATTTCGTGGCAATACGGCTGGCGAAACGGCAATATTTCTCCAGCCGTATTGCTTCCTCAGAATGTCGTCCAGCAGAGCTGTTTCGGGTGGTCCGGGATCTTCTTCAACCGGGAAATCCGGTGGAGGTCCTGGACTGCTCATCAGCTCGCTGTGATGAGTTTGCTATTCATTTTGAGGGGAAAATCGCTCAGATTCGCAGTGGGTTGGACTCCACTGTTACTGCAGAATCAGAGGATGTGTCCAGTGTGCCGTGCTTAGGTCAAGTATTAATGGATGAGTTTCAATTGTTGAGACCTGAGGATGTGGACAGGGTGCTTGGATCTGTCCGTTCTACCACCACTCCGCTCGACCCTTGCCCATCTTGGCTAATTGGAAGATCTGCCAGGGGGGTTCGCACCTGGGTCCAGGAGGCCGTGAATGCCTCTTTGAGAGAGGGAGTGGTCCCTACCACCTTGAAAGAGGCGGTAATTCGTCCACTCCTTAAAAAGCCTAACCTGGACCCAAGGCTGGTGGTTAACTACCGACCAGTGGCGAACCTCCCTTATTTGGGCAAAGTGTTGGAGCGGGTTGTGGCCGGGCAACTCCAGGCGCTGCTGGATGAAACGGATTTTCTGGATCCATTTCAATCGGGTTTCAGGCCGGGTTTTGGTACGGAGACTGCCTTGGTCGCCCTGTATGATGACCTTTGCCGGGAGAGAGACAGGGGGAGTGTGACCCTGTTGATACTCCTGGACCTCTCAGCGGCTTTCGACACCATCGACCATGGTGTCCTTCTGGATAGGCTGGCTGGGTTGGGAGTTGGGGGCACCGCTTTACGGTGGTTCCGCTCCTTCCTGGCTGACCGTGTCCAGAGGGTGGTGCTGGGGGACAGTTGCTCTGTCCCATGGCATTTATGTCATGGGGTTCCTCAGGGCTCAATACTGTCCCCCATGCTGTTTAACATCTACATGAAACCGCTGGGAGAGGTCATCAGGAGGTTTGGGCTGAGGAGTCAGCAATATGCTGACGATACTCAGCTCTACCTCTCGTTTTCCACCAATCCAGGTGAGGCGGTTTCTGTGCTGAACTCGTGTCTGGACCTGATAATGGACTGGATGAGGGTTAATAAATTGAAACTCAATCCAGACAAGACGGAAGTGCTGTTAGTGGGTGCTTCACCGGACAGGCTGGAGGGCCATTTCCCTGCCCTGAATGGGGTTACACTCCCCCTAAGGGACAGGGTCCGCAGCTTGGGGGTGCTCCTGGACCCCAGTCTAACACTGGAAGCCCAGGTGGACTCGGTGGCCAGGGGCGCCTTCCTTCAGCTGCGGAAATTATACCAGCTACGGCCCTACCTGGACGAGCGGAGTCTCATGACAGTTACACACGCACTGGCAACATCTCGCATAGATTACTGCAATGCGCTCTACGTGGGGCTGCCTTTGAAGACGGTCCGGCGACTGCAACTGGTCCAGAATCGAGCTGCGCGGCTGGTGAGTGGTGGGGCCGCTAGGGACCATATCAAGCCGATTCTATTTAAGTTACATTGGCTACCAGTTGCTGCCCGGGCCCAATTCAAAGTGCTTGTTTTGACATATAAAGCCCTAAACGGCTTGGGCCCTGGATACCTGAAGGACCGCCTCCTTCCATATGAACCTACCCGGCAGTTAAGATCTAGCCAGGGGGCCCTTTTGAAAGAGCCGTCCCTCAAGGAGGTAAGAGGGATGGCTTGTAGACAAAGGGCCTTTTCGGCAGCTGCCCCCAGACTATGGAATGCCCTCCCGACTGAGATTCGTCTGGCGCCGACGCTGATGACATTTCGGCGCCAGGTCAAAACCTTCCTGTTCCAGAAGGCTTTTAATTGAAATGATATCAGCTGTGGGTCCGATGGCAATTTTTTAGAGTATATATTTTAATTGCATTTTAATTGTTTTGTCTTTTTATTGTATTTTAAATGTTGTAAGCCGCCCAGAGACCTCTGGGTAGTGTGGGCGGCATATAAGTTAAATAAATAAAATAAAATAAATAAAATAAATTAAGTAAGTAAGGAATTGCACTTGTATGCTGCCTTTCCCCCAAGTGGCAGGACCCCAAACAGTTCACAGATCATTGAAACAATCATAGAATTAAGATACTTAGAATACTCCAGCACTAGTTAGGCCTCCTTTAGAGTCTTATATACAGTTCTGGACACCAGACTTGAGGAAGGATGCCAACAACTTGGAGCAAGTTCAGAGGAGGGCAACAAGGACGATCAGAGGACTGGAAACCAAGCCCTTGGAGGAAAGACTGAAAGAACTGGGCATGTTTAGCCTTGAGAAAATAAGACTAAAGGGAGACAGGGTGGCACTTTCCAAAGACTTGAAAGGCTGTCCTACAGAGGAAGGGCAGGATCTGTTCTCAGTCATCCTAGAGTGCAGAACACGCAACAATGGACTCGGAAGCAAGATTTAGGAAAAACTTTCTAACTGTTCGAGCAGTACGACAATGGAACCCATGACCTCAAGGGGAGGTGGTGAACGCTCCAATGCTGGAGAAACTTAAAGACCACCACCTGTCAGATCTCCTTTGATTTGTATTCCTGCCTTGAGCAGGGGGTTGGACTGGATGGCCTTCGAGGCCCCTTCCAACTCCACTGTTTTATGATTCTGTGATTCTATTAAAACATTAACGATTCCCCCCCCACCACCACCACCTTAGAACTGAAAGAGGCTGCTGAGTCCCTGGGCCAAACAGACCCAGCCGCCCAAAAGGCTCTTCTCCCTTCCTCCCCTCTGGAGCTCCCCGGCCACTGCCATCTGCACCTCATGGTTCTCTGCAGGTCCTTGTACTGCTCCACAATCCGCTTGTAGTCGGCGGACAGGGTCAGGTTCTCCTCGTGGTACTGCTTGATCTGCCTGGCCAATTTCTGGCGCAGGTTGTTGAGCACATCATGCAGCCTGGAGGAAGAGGGGAGAGATGGGTGACCTTCCTAAAAGCAGCAGCAGCAGTAGACGAAGCAGCCAGCAACCCACTAAACCAACGTGGAAGGAAGAGCCCAAGCTGCTACACAAGAGCCGGACGGAGCTCTGATTTATAAAAACCCTCCACACCTTTAAACCCTGGCTGAATTTGGCTTTGAAACCTCTCTGGAGGTCCACATCACTCTCCAGATTTTCCCACGGCCTAGATGAACATATAGAAATGTCTCAGGGCATGCATGCTGTGAGTCCTGTGCTATCGTCCACCACGGGACTTGTGACAAGGTCCCCTTCCACCTAGCAGGGATAGGAGGAGGAGCCCGGGAGAGGGTGTGGGGAGGGGACCCCATGCTTCCTCACCGGTTGAGCTTCCGCTTCTGCTGGGATTTGATGATCGTGTTCTCCTCGTCCCGCTTCTTCAGCACCTGGAAGTTGTACTCCAGCTTCTCCTGGTTCAGCTGGTAGATGGCTTTCATTTGCTGGAGCTGCTGCTCCAGGACCTGTCAGCCCAAGGGGAAAAGACGGGGCACTCAGGGACCAGCCAGGGCCACCGAGCCAATCCAACTCAGCGTTTGGCCCTAACCAGAGGTCGGCCACGAAATCTGCAACACCAAGCAAGGAGGGGCTGTCACCCTTTTGGTCACGAGAGACCTCCCCACAACATGTGGGGCAGCTCGAGAGGGCAGTCCCTGAAAACAAAAGTCTCCAGATTGGAATTAAAGCCCGTCTTGGGGGTGGGTGGGTGTCTCATCCATACAGCTTTTTGTATGTTAAGTGGAATAACTGGAGCATCAAAGCCCTTTCCCAGGCTGGGGAAGCCAGGAAGGGATTCCCAAATCATGGGGAGACAAGACAGTTATAGCCCCAGGCAAGTTTACGAAGGGCCCAGGAGATTTGTACATGAGGGAGGGCTCTATAGCCCTGCCCTGCTCCCCACCCCTAGTTTTTCTGCCCTCCGACACATTCATGGTGACGACTCTGGAGAGGGAGCACTCTGCTGCCAATGGGTTGCTCTCGATGTGTGCCGGGGCCCTGAGAAAGCGAACCCTCCAACAGGGATGCAGAGGCATCGCCATCCATGCTCAGGAAGGCAACAGGATGGCTGACCAAGGCCACAAGGCTAACGTCTTCCTGTCTACAGGTAAGGAGGTCCGTGCACTTTTTCATGCCACAGCAGGGCCAATAAAGTGAACCTGGTCTATGAGCCTTCTCTTTTATGACATCGGGGCTTCTTGAAATCTGTCTTCTTTGCGGTGGGCAGCCACGGCTAGGGAACCCGCTTGGCCACGTCCTGTCCAGCTGGGTGAGATTATCTGAGGAATCAGGCACAGGACGGGGGTGTCCCTGCCAAAGTCACACACACACACACTTCCCTCCATCCCTCAGGGCGAGGAGTCCACTCTGACCCCAACCGGGGGAGCCACGGGTGGCTGCCCTTGCCCCACACCTGCACATCATGCTCCAGCTTGATCTTGATAACGTTGTACTCCTCCGCGTCTTGCACCCGCAGGTGGTTCAGCTCCCGCTCGTACTCCTCCACCTTCTTCAGGCGGGCCATCATGAAATCCAGCTAGCAGAAAAGGGAAATAGAGGACAAGGCTTGAATTGAAGGCAGAGAGCTGGCCTTTGGCTCCTACTGCCTTGACTCCCACCGAAGGGAAGCCATTGACCCCTAGATTCAGTAAACCGTGGAACCACAGAGTTGGGTGGCCAGGTCCTCTAAGCCCCGGTGAGATGGGAAATCTACGACTCCAGCCCCAAGAGACCCCCTCCCACCTTCAGCTACAGAGCAAAGGAGACATTTCTGCCACAGATCGCCTTGGCATTAAACCTGAAACGGAATGCTGCCTTCTTGACCTGTTGCTCTTCCAGGAGGGCTTCTCTCCTGAACACAGAGACACGTGTCTCATGCGGACATTGCCATCATTCTTACAAGTACAATAGGATGTGATTCCTTTGGCTTGGACAGTCTGGAGGGGAAAAGGCTCCTGCCATGACGGACCCTCCTAGCTCACAAGCTGGGCAGGCCTGCCCAGTGGAGCGGCATCGGCATCTTTCGGCATGATCCTGTGTGCATGTGGACACGGACACGCTCCTTACCTCCTGCCGGTTGACAGTCTGCATGCCCTGCTCCCATTTCTTCTTGTTGTTTGTGAGGAGTTCACGGCGCTCTAATTCAAAGGCTTTCTGGAAAAGAGAGGGGGGAATGGAGGAGCCCTCTGCCCACTGGCTGGAAGTCAGCCAGGCTGCAAAACCGAGCGTCCACATCCAAGAGGAGGAGATGGTCAGATCCAGCCCTGTCACTTAGTGCACAAAGGCCTTCAGTGGCGAAGCACCCCTATTCTCATATATAGGGTGTCAGCAACTCTGGGCTAGGGGCACCAATGATATGACTCAGAATCCGACCATCTCCTATCTTTCTGCATCCAGAGTGGTACTTAGGTAAAGGTTCCCCTTGACATTTAGTCCAGTCGTGTCCGACTCTAGGGGGCGGTGCTCATCCCCGTTTCCAAGCCGTAGAGCCAGTGTTTGTCTGAAGACAGTTTTTCCGTGGTCACGTGGCCAGCGCGACTAGACACGGAACGTCGTGACCTTCCCACCGAGGTGGTACCTATTTATCGACTTGCATTTTTACATGCTTTCGAACTGCTAGGTTGGCAGGAGCTGGGACAAGCGACGGGAGCTCACTCCATCGCGTGGATTTGATCTTACGACGGCTGGTCTTCTGACCTTGAAGCACAGCGGCTTCTGCGGTTTAACCCGCAGCGCCACCACATCCCTTCAGAGTGGTACTTACTCTTCAGTAAATCTACACAGAACACATGACATTATGCTCTAGAAGAGAGGAGTGGCAGTCATATGACGTGATGACCCACAGAGGTCCACCCCCATGGATCCAGCTCAATCTGCCCGCTGGGACAGGCGGGCCCTTCTCAGCGATGGCTGCAAGACCAGGGAACTCCTTCTGCAACGACGCTGTCCCTTTGGTCCTCTCCTTGTTTAACCTTCCAAAGGTTAAACCCTAAGTTCAACCTCTCTTTTCTGCAGAGGGTGAAACCCTGTGGCTCCTGCGCTTCTCTTCTTCATTTCAAATTCTTTTATTTGTTATTTTCAGTCTCTTTGTCCCAATGAATTTTTTATCTATTTTGTCAGCCACGATGAACGACGAACATTAACAGATAAACAAAACCAAACAAAACCAAGGAAAACAAACCTCATTAACTCACAGGCATTCTGTTACTGACTCTTGAGGCTTTTTTCTTCTTTGACTGACATTTTGCTATACACACGCAAGACAGGAGAACCACCGTGTACTAGGAAAAAGGCTGGGTGGGCGGAAGGAATACCTCAATCTGTAGGAGCTCCCGGCGGCAATTCTTTAAGAGGTTTCGGATCTGCTCTTCCATCCGTTCCAGCAGCAAATTAATGTCCTCCGCTTGCCTCCTGAGATCCTTCACATACTGGTCATCTTTGCTCTTCAGCTCCTAGAGGGCAGAAAAGGCAAAGTTCAGAAGAAAAGTAACTGTGTGATTGAAATGGAAAAACAAAATTCCTCCTTCGGTTCTTTATTCATTTACTAAAACATTAAGAATGCGCTACGCTTTTGAGTTCTTCAGGATCCTTCCTTAGCCAGAGATGGCATCAGATTCGAAGGTAAGGGGGAAAAGCAAACAATCCACAAAATTCAAACTGCCCTGAGCATTTTCTGATACAGAAGAGAACAGTAATATTTCAATACAGAGGCTAAAATTGCGTCACTTCGTGTAGTAAATTACACTAGAGTAGGCCCGCTGAATCAGTGAGGCTTTGGGGACTCAACTCCTCTGTTGAGTTCCAATGATTCAAATGGGCCTACTCGAGTTGTGATTCACTTTAGTGTTGTAAGACACAACTCGAGTAGGCCCATTTGAACCCACAGAGGAGCGGACTCACCACCTCCCTACCAATTCAATGGACCTTCTGTACTGCCCCTTACTACGCGGAACAACAGGATTTCAGCCACAGTAAGCCAAAAGCAAAGCCTCCCCTCGTGTAGCCACACAAGTATGTATGTGCGTATGCCAACACAGGGGTGGGTGGGTGTCCCAACCCAGAGTCAACCCGGAGCACACCCCTGCCTTCAAGCATCGAGCTGAGAGGGCGACTGCTGTTGCAACCCAAAGAGCACAGAGGCAGCCGTGTGTTTTCCTCCCCTCCCCGATGCTGCCTTTGGAACCCCTCCACAAGGGCCCCTCGGGGACGGCAACGCTTGGCGACTGAATTTCTCTGGCCTGGAGAAATTCACCTGGGCACCTCCACTCTGTGAATTATGGGAGGGAGGGTCGGTTCCAGACCAAACCCACCTTGTCACCCTTGTGATTCCAGGCTTAGGAGCAAGATCGAGCATCTCGAGAAGAAAGGATGGCAAACTCCAGAGGTCTAGGGGCTGCCCCTGCCTGTCGCTGGGCCACGAAGGTGACCCCCCCGCCCCAATTTTTCTTACCCAAAAGGCTCCCTTGCAGCCTCTAGACGACAGGCCAACTTAAATAAAATAAAATAAAAATCTACTGGGGTATGGGTGACCTCTGGCAAGCCTCTAAATACGGTGAAATTGCACCTCCCGCTCTAGAAGCTTTCCGACACAAAAATACATTGTTTAAAATATGTGGAACACGTTTTAAGGGTATGGCAATGCTTTTGGGGGGGGGGGAAATGCACCCAAAATCCAGGATGCGGGGGCTGCATGGAGATGGTGGGCTACGCTGCGCCCATCCGTGTCCCAGACCTCAGGTGCTCCCGGAAGATGAGATGCTCTGAAGTACCTGGGCGACTGCTAGGTGACGGTGAGCTCAACCCCTTCGAAGCTCTTTGCTGCAGATTCCATGTCCTCCTTGCCCTCCTGCCACCCCTCCGCCACTCCACAGGCGGTGATCTGCCGCATGCGCTCGCCACCCGCCGTCCAGAAGCCCACCTGCTGCAGTTCGCTGATGAGCTTGTTCTTCTCCTCGATCAGCAGGGCGCACAGCAGCTGCTGCTGGTTGAGCCTGTCCCAGAGGTCCTGGGGGATCGTCTTCTCCTTGGCGGCCGCCCACTTGGAGGTGATCTCCTCAAACTTGTCCTGGTTGCCCTTGGCTTCGTTCTCCAGCTTCTCGACCCTGCAAAGCAGCCGGGGGGAGAGGGAATTCCGTCAAGGCGAGCTTCTGTGACATTTGCAGCAGCTCTGGGATGAGTCAAAAATTCCACAAATCTGTTGTGGATGGCTATGGACGATCAACGACCTGCAAGAGGTTTCTGTGGGCTTCAGACCGGCACCCCTCGTCTTTGGGCCATCCTCTTGGGGTCAGTGTCAAAGTCTAAATCCAGCCAGAGTGAATTAACATCTGAATGGGGGGGGGAACTGAACATTTGTTGAAGTCTCATCAGTTCAGTGGGTCTGTTCTCGCTAAGGAGGCTGTTGGGACACTGGTCCAGGCCTCTTCCTTGAGCCCCTCCAAAAGGTGAGAGCCTCTTGAGCACCGGGTGTCTCTGTCTGCTTAACTGACTCGACTGCTCCCTGAATGCATCTGGGCAACTTGGGTTTTACAACACAAGTGTCTGTAACACAGCCCAAAAAGGGGATGTTACAAAATTCCCTTCCTTCCCTTAACTGACACCTCATTCTTGCAATCTCTCCCCCCCACCCACCCCTAATCTCCTACATCCAACAATTTATCACAGCAATACTAAATTAGCCATAAAGGAAGATGCCAGCTGGCCAAGTCCCAATTTCCACAGCCTATCATTCTAAGGGGCCAGTGCAATCCCAGAAGGTGGGAAATCATAGGCCAACAGAGTAGGAAAGAACCTCTAAGGCCATCATGTGCAAACCCCCCTGCTCAAGGCAAGAATCCAAATCAAAGCAGATCTGACAGAGGGTTGCCCAATTTTCTCTTGAAGGCCTCCAGCCTTGGAGCGCCCACCACCTCCCGCTGAAGTAACCGGTTCCATTGTCGTACTGCTCTAACACTGACCAAAATCAGCCTTCCTGTAGCTTGAGCCCACTCTGGGATGATCGAGAACAGATCCTGCCCCTCCTCTGGATGACAGCCGTTCAAGTCTTTGAAGGGTGTTATCCTGTCTCCCACACAGTCTTCTTTTCTGAAGGCTAAACAGGCCCAGTTCTTTCCATTTTTCCTCCTAGGGCTTGGTTTCCAGCCCCCTGATCCTCCTTGTCGCCCTCCTCTGAACTTGTCACCATCTTTCTTAAAGTGTAGTGTCCAGAACTCCACACAGGACTCAAGAGGCCTAACCAGTGCGGAATAGAGGGGAAATTTTACTTCACAGGGTTTGGGTGCTACTGTTCATGCAACCTAAAATCACATTGGCCTTTTTTGCAGCCACCTCACACTGCTACCTCATATTCAGCTTGTGATCTACAACAATTCCAGGATCCTTCTCACTCACAGCCTTACTGAGCCAAGTATCCCCCATCTTGTAACTGTTGTTTCTTTTCCCTAGGTGTAGAACTTTGCACCGATCCCTGTTAAATCTTATTCTGTTGTTTTCAGCGCAGTCCTCGAGCCTATTAAGATCTCTTTGAAATTTGTTCCTGTCTTCCAAGGTATTAACTACCTGACCCAATTTTGTATCATCCATTCATTTGATAAGCAATGAACACTTGGCTTCGGAATCTTAGCCAATACAGAAATAAACGACAGTGTTTCCTCCCCTTCCAATCCTGCACTGGTTGGACAACCCAACATGCAATCTGTTGCGTGCTTGATCCTGCACAGAGCAGCCCACGCGAGAGGCAAAACATCCCATGGTGGTCCTATGGGCATGTTTTCTCCGAGCGGCTACTCAGAGTAACCAGGGCCAGTGGCCTGAAACAAGGAAGGATCAAAGCGGCCGCACGCGCTCTGCTAAGGTTCAGTCCCCCGGCATCAACCCGTTAACAATGCTCCCCATGACAGACCTGCTTCCTGTGAGAGCATTGGTGGAACAAGCCAGGGCAGACCTAGAGCTTGATCCAATTTAAGGAAGCATATTAAAAAAGGAAAGAGGATGTCGTGTTTCACTCCCTTGTCCAAAAGGACCATCTTATGCAGTTGTCAAGAAGGCCACTGTCAATGCCAGGCGTGGCTCCTCCCTCCCTTGCATGTCTCCTGAATATCTCTGAGGGAGATCCCAAGGGAGGTTCCTGCACCTACCGCTGCCGAGTCAGCTCCTCTTCCTCTGAGCGCCTGTGGGCCTCTCGACAGTCAGCCGCCACCTGGATATTTGTCACCAGCTGGGTGCCATCAATCAGCAGCTTGGCCAGCCTCTGAAAGGGCAAAGAGCAGAGCAGTTACAGGGTGAAGCCCCCATCATCTGAAGCTGTTAAAGATGCTGAATTATTCAAGATACTGTGTTTCGCTGGACCGAGCAACAGTCTATAGGAGGTGCAGCCCAGGACCAAAGAGCCAGCTTCCAGAACCTGAAGGGCGCATGCCAACCCGCAATGGCATCCTTCAGTCTCGAGAGACGATGGTAACGTGCTCTGAATAGAGGTCTTGGAACAGCGTCTAGTGTGGCTGAGAAGGCCAATTCGAGAGTGACACAATCCCTCCCACACTGAAGACAAATACAATCTGTCCCCTGTCCAGCTCCCTGGTTTGACTGGTTTCGGGACAGCCTCTTGGCCTCGGCCTGCTGGACGAGGGTCTCTTCAAAATGGGAGAGGCCATGATGCACCGCCTGCCTCCAGGCTGAACGCTCAGAGGTCAGGGTTTCCCATCTGTTGAGGTCCATTCCTAAGGCCTTCAGATCCCGCTTGCAGATCTCCTTGTATCGCAGCTGTGGTCTCCCTCTGGGGCGATTTCCCTGCACTAATTCTCCATACAGGAGATCTTTTGGAATCCGACCGTCAGCCATTCTCACGACATGCCCGAGCCAACGTAGACGTCGCTGTTTCAGTAATGCATACGTGCAACCCAATACATCGTTAAACCTCCTGCTGATGTTCAGCAGCACAGCAGCTGTTTTCCTTTTAAAATAAGGTAAGAGTATACACCTTGTTTTCATGACAATCAGATCTTATGGATGGTTTCAGGAGCACAACTATGCTTGACACTAACGTAGGTGCTTTCTGCACACTTTGTCCTTGAATTTTAAGACAATCAACATTTTTTTTCCCAGCCTACAGCACTGATGGGACTTCCTTGGTGAGGTGGCTCAAGGAGACGCAGCACAGTTATTCTTCGGAAAGTATTCCGAATGGTTTTTATACAGGATATTGAAGATGTTTATGTGTTTGGGGGATTGGAGCCATTGTTTCATGCTATAAACCCATGTGAGCATGCAGTGTATGGAGCATTATGATTGCAAACGTTGTCTCCTGTGAACGCCTCTGTGATAAGCGAAAGAACTGAAGGATGAAATAAATGTCCTCCATTAAAACTAGCCGGACTTAATCGTGTGTTTGCTAACACTTCTAAAAGAAATGAAATTCTTATTTGCTCATACAAACACACTGGCCTGTTTCTCTTTCCCATGGTATCATCACTTGGTAGCTTGAAAGTGAAGAAACGTGTGCTTTAGGCAAGGTGGCATGGGAGCAAGGTGATCTGTGGTGGTCCCTTCACACGCTTCAACTCACTACTCAAAAGTACAGCCACCAGCTCATGAAGTGGATGGAGTTTGTGCTCCACTGTAGTCTATCACCAAAACCAACCCAACAGAGAGGAGTGAGTTCAATAATCTGAGACCCTTTTTTTCCCTTTGTGTTCCCTTCTAGCTTCCTGACCTGTCTGCTCTCCTCTGTCTGCTTGTGGCTCCTGCTCTGTTCCTCCTCCACCAGCTTCTTGGCATCGGGGTCTTCTCCAAGGGCCTCCCTAGAAAACAAGAAAAGGAACCAATTCACCACTCCTTTAACCCTTTATGTAGAAACTCTGCCCTGAAAACCTTGGAAAGGGTGGCCTAAGTCAAACACAATTATTATTATTATGTCTGGTGATACCATAAACAGTATCGTTCTGGAGCACGTTATGTATCTAGCAAAGTGCGCTATTTATATACCACCCAATCACGCTTAAAGATCTCTCTGGGCAGTTTACAATTTAATTACGCAGGCTAGACATTGCTCCCCCCGCCAGCAAGCTGGGGACCCGATTTACTGACCTCAGAAGGATGGAAGGCTGAGTCAACCTTGAGCCAGTTACCCGAACCCACTGGGATCGAACTCAGGTCGTGAGCAGAGTTTTCACTGCAGTACTGCAATTTAACCCCTGCACCATGAGGTACCTACCATTCATTGGGGTGAAAATAACCTCATTTTTAGAGCATACCTGACAAGCTACACAGCAGGTTTGGGAGGCAGACTGTGTGTTTTGCTTCGTGGAAACCAAAAATATGGAGGTAAGGTAAGAGAAGCCGAATTGTTTGGGGTATGTGGCCAGGGGCTCAGATCTGGGCAACTTGCAAGGTTCACGTGGATCTGAAGGCTTCTTCCTGATATGTTTGAAGCAGGCTGTTAAGTTATATTTATCCTGCAGGATTTTTAATCTATTTTAATCATGGCTGACCATGGAGGAGGTGTTGTTCTTCTTTCCCTCCCCCCCCCCCCGCCCCAAGGGTGTATTTTGAATCACTCTGGTTTTACTGGTAAACCATATTTTAATGGTTAGGTACCAACAAAGCTTGGAAACTTTTTTATTCCTGTACTCCTAGGATCTTATAATTTCAGTTTCAAAAAATACATTTTCCAAACTCCACAAAGTACCTTTGGTTCCAATTTCTGGCCCTTAAGGCTAAAAACAGAATATGTACACCGGTCAAACCTGAGTTTGGAAAGGTTACTTTGAAGATATTTCCTCCCTTCCTCCCTCCGATGTCTGAGGAAGCGGATTTGTCCACAAAAGCTCGCGTCAAAATTTAACAGTTCGTCGTTAAGGTGCCACAATGGTTTTGTCTCCTTTATTGTTGTTTTGTTTTGTTTTTAGCCTGATAGGCCAGCACAGGCTAACGTGGCTGCCTCTTCTAAAAAAATAAATCCTTGCCATTGTACCTGAAGATGGGATGCAGAGAACAGTTTAAGATCAAGCCATCCCCTCCTTCTCCTGCCTGAGCTTCTCAAAGTTGCACTGAATAAAAAATGCCCAGGTCTTGACAGCTTTTTTGTATTTTTGCTATTGAGCAGAACCCTGCCTCTTCCTTCTAACCACACCGTGATCCACGGCACAAAAACAGTTGGCCTTTTTGTTTTACTGGAGACACGTCCTGGCACAAACTGTGAAATTATCCAACAGCTTCTGCAATGGGCTGTCCCGGGACTGGAAGGTACAGACAGGATTCTGCCCATTATCACAGGATGCTATTTTATCGCCCGCATGGCAACTCCTGCTTTTTGTAGTTTTTGATGCCAGCTCCCAGACGGCGTGACGCTGTAGTCCCAAAGAAAGGAACTTTCCCCCATCTTTGTTGCAAGTAGGCGAAGAAGACCTTTCTCTTCAGGCCGTGATGGGCTTCCGGAGAAGGATTTTTAAATAGACGGTTGTGCTCTGTTGTTTTAAACATGCTTTCGGCGTTGCTTCAGTTTACCCTTTTTTCAGTGCGGCATTTGTTGATCGTTTCTAGTCTTTGTATACTTACGGTTTTTAGCTTCAAATATCGTCTTTGAACGACGTGAGTGCCACCTTGGGCCCTTCTTAAGAAGAAAGACGGGGTAAAATATTTTAAATCAATCATTATTAAAAAATAGGGGGTGAGTCCCTAAGGTATATGCCCTGAGGGTGGTGGGGGTGGTGTTGAGTTTTTCCTTTCGCTCCAGAGAGGACGACGGGTCCTTTGCCTCCTTCTCTGGCTGGGACAGAAACCCAGGCTGTGGCTTTTCTCTTGCCCATGGATGATGATTTCCGAGCCCGTTGCTGCCCTTCTTTCGCGTGGCCACCTTAGCCTCTTCGGGGTTGTGCCCCGTCAGAGGCAAAGACCCAGGTTCACGTTGCAAGGCACGCTCTCTCTCTTTTTTTGAAGGGCCCTGCGGTGCAACCAGGGTCCCGAGTTCAAGAGCCACCAGGAGGAGGGAGAGCAGGGACCAGGACGTCGCGTGGTCATCCTCATCATCCACCTGGACTGCAAAACCCCAAATACTAGCAGGTGCCCTTGCGCCCTTGGCCCCGGTTTGCTCCTTCCCGACCCGGTGCCCTCGTCGTTCTCTTTGAATGCCATCCCCTCATGGGGGCACCAGAGCCAAACCTGGGGTCCTTCCCTGACCCCCCCCTTCTCAGGGATGCCTCCCCTCCTTTTCGGGTGCCGATCTGGAACCCCCTTCCCTTCCCTGCTCTGCAATTCGCTTTCAAGGGGGAAAAAAAGTTTCTCATTGGGTCGCAGGTGCAAATCTGCATATGCAAATCTATGCCAATCAGCCCCCCCCTTTCGTTCTTCCTTTTGGGGGGGCCATTCCCCCCCCCCAATTCTGCACCTGGTCCTGCAAATTAGCGTATGCAAATCGGTTCCAACCCCCCCCCCTCCGCCTCTCCGCCTCCCCCCCCCTCCGCGGGCCCGGGGGGGGGGCCGGGGCGGACCTGCGCTTGGCCTCCAGCCGGGCGGCGATGCGGAGGCGGCGGGCGGCGATGCGCTCCTGCGGGTCGTCGGAGGCGAGGCTGGGGATCTTGAAGCGGGGGCCGGCGGAGGCCGCCCCACCGGCGGCGGAGGCCACCCCTTCCCCGGATTCCCCATCGAGCTCGGGCTCGGCGGTCTCCTCGCCGGCCGAGGCGGTGCCGCTCATCCCGGTTTTAGGCCTCGCCGGGCCGCGGCCTCGGTTACCCCGGCAACGGCGTCGCTCGCGCGCCGAGGCGGGTCGTGCGCAGCGACGCCGACGCGGTTGCCGTGGCTACCGCGCCGCTCGCGGCCGACAGACGTCTGCGCATGCCCGCTGGCATCTCTGGCCCGGCTTCTCAAACCCCCACCTCCCAACACAGAGATAGAAAGGTTAGAGTCACGCACACGGACGAACTTCCGGCTCGGCTTCGAGTTTCTGAGTGACATGGGCCTTGTCCTCCACTGTCGTCTGTTCCTTGCAAAGTTGCTGGGACTGGGCACGTGACCCTTTGGGTTGGCTGCTTCAGGAGCTTTTATTGGCAGTGGATCTATGGGGACATCAGGGGGGGCCCTTCGTGATGCAGCAGACCACGGCCACATAGGCTCCTGCCCCAAGGAGCCTACAGTCGACAGAGGGTGGAAACCACAGGAGAACAAGGGGAAAATGTGGGTGTTTTTGCGAAGCAAGAAAATGATTTTAAATAAATAAAAAACTAAAAAAACCCTTTGATGGATTCATTTCAAACATTTATATGCACCCTTTTTCTGATATAAGTAACCGTCCTAATTTCCTAACATTTACTACATGGTATTATTTAGTATTAGGCATCCTTCAGTCTCGAGAGACGATGGTAACGTGCTCTGTATGGAGGACTTGGAACAGCGTCTGGTGTGGCTGAGAAGGCCAATTCGAGAGTGACCATCCCTTCCACATGGAAGACAAACACAATCTGTCCCCTGTCCAGCTCCCTGATTTGGCTGGTTTCGGGACTGCCTCTTGGCCTCGGCCTGATGGACAAGGGTCTCTTCAAAATGGGAGAGGCCATGGTGCACCGCCTGCCTCCAGGCTGAGCGCTCAGAGGTCAGGGTTTCCCATCTGTTGAGGTCCATTTCCAAGGCCTTCAGATCCCGCTTGCAGATCTCCTTGTATCGCAGCTGTGGTCTCCCTCTGGGGCGATTTCCCTCCACTAATTCTCCATACAGGAGATCTTTTGGAATCCGACCATCAGCCATTCTCACGACATGCCCAAGCCAACGTAGACGTCGCTGTTTCAGTAATGTATACATGCTAAAGATTCCAGCTCGTTCTAGGACTACTCTATTTGGAACTTTGTCCTGCCAGGTGATACCAAAAATGCGTCGGAGGCAACGCATAGGGAAGGTGTTCAGCTTCCTCTCCTGCCGTGCACAAAGGGTCCAGGACTCACTGCAGGACAGGAGTGTGCTCAGGACACAGGCTCTATAGACCTGGATCTTGGTCTATGCCGTCAGCTTCTTATTGAGCCATACTCTCTTTGTGAGTCTAGAGAACATGGGAGCTGCTTTGCCAATGCGTTTATCCAGCTCGACATCTAGGGAGAGAGTGTCAGAGATCGTTGAGCCAAGGTACACAAAGTCATGAACAACCTCCAATTCTTGTGTGGAGATGGTAATAGAGGGAGGTGAGTCCACGCCCTGGCCCATGACTTGTGTTTTCTTCAGGCTGATTGTTAGTCCAAAGTCTTGGCAGGCCTTGCTAAAACAATTCATGAGTTGTTGGAGGTCTTCAGCAGAGTGGGCAACAATGGCTGCATCATCGGCGAAGAGGAAGTCCCGCATGCATTTCAGCTGGACTTTGGTCTTCGCTCTCAATCTAGAGAGATTAAAGAGCTTTCCGTCTGATCTAGTCCAGGGATAGACACCTTCTGTTGCAGTTCCAAAGGCGTGCTTCAGCATGACAGCAAAAAAGATCCCAAAAAGGGTTGGTGCGAGGACACAGCCCTGTTTCACTCCGCTTCGGATGTCAAAGGGATCTGATGTTGAACCATCAAAAACTACAGTGCATTTCATTCCCTCATGGAAGGACCTGATGATTTTAAGGAGTCGAGGTGGACATCCAATCTTGGGAAGGATTTTAAAAAGGCCATCCCTGCTAACCAAATCAAAGGCCTTTGTGAGATCTATGAAGGCGACAAAGAGTGGCTGTTGTTGTTCCCTGCATTTCTCCTGCAACTGTCTGAGGGAGAATACCATGTCAGTGGTGGATCTATGAGCTCGAAATCCACACTGTGATTCTGGATAGACTCTGTCTGCGAGCACCTGGAGCCTCTTCAGCACAACACAGGCCAGCAGCTTCCCTACAACGCTGAGAAGAGAGATGCCACGGTAGTTATTGCAGTCAATGGTTGTGCGCCATTAAATCACCTCCAATTTATGGCGGCCCCATGGATGAGCCATCTCCAAAATGCCCTGTCCTCAACAGTCCTGCTCGGCTTTTTGTAGGCTCAAGCCTGTGGTTCCTTTAGGGAGTCAGTCCATCGCATATTCGTTCTTCCTCCTTTCCTGCTTCCAACTTTCCCAGCCTTCGGGTCTTTTCCAGAGAAGAATCCTGCCTTCTCCTGTTTCAAAGGAGGACAACCTACTTTATTTCTCATTAATGTTTATAGTAACATTAAGAGCAGAGTTTGCACCTTGCAGAAGTGAGCTATAATGCGCAAAAAACCATCCCGAACATTTGTTACACTTCTGGCTGCCACTTTTGCTGCAGCAGACGAACACAGTCAAGAGCCTTGAAAAACTGTTTGGGTTAAAACTCCCCAGGCCTTTAGTAGCTAGGGGATGCTGGGCACTGGAGTTAAAAAAAAAAAAAGAGAGAGAGAGATTGAGAGAGGGATTTTGCCAAACCCTAATTAAAACCAAACAGCAATTTCAAAAAAGTGAGTTTCAAGGTATGCAAAACATCCACTAAGACTGAGAAACCAAATAGTGGAATAAATCTGCCCAAGACAAATATATGGAATGTTCTAGCCTTAGCTGAACTATAAGGCAAGTCCTCTTTCCAAACCAGATGGCCTGCTGGGGAAGTCAGATCCATTTCTGGGCGAATTCAAAGGGCCTATAAAGCCCGAAACGGCTTGGGTCCAAGCTACCTCAAGGACCGCGTCTCCCTGGGTGTTGAGATCACCAGGAGAGCCTTTTCTCTCGAATCCACCACCTTTGGTGGGGACACAGGAGAGGGTCTTCTCTGTGGCGGCTCCTTTAGACTGTGGAACTCCTTGCCACTGGAGGTCAAGCTGGCCCCATCTTGGCTGTCCTTCCACAAGCAGGTGAAGAAGACCTTTCTCTTCAGACTGATTTCCTGAGTGGGGGGTTTAAATAGATTGCAGTTTTGAATGTGTTTTTAGTATTGCGTGCATTTACCATTTCTGAGTGGCCTTTGTAATATTTGCATACTTACTGATATTAGATTTAAATACTGTCTTTTAACTTTTGGGGGGGGGAGGGTCCTTTTTAGGAGAAAGGCGAGTAAAAATATTTTAAACAAATAAAGTGACTGTCGCTTTCTTCCCTCGGACAGTATATTCTGAGTCATGTGTTATTTTCTTTTTTTCCCCCTCTTCCAGGGCTCTGCTTCTTCCTCCCAAACGGCCTATTCCTGGACATCCTGCTTCCCTGAATATCAGCCGTGGCTTTGCTGGAAATCCACAATTGCGACCAATAGGAAGTTGGTGGTGGCTAGTGGGGTATAATCTCCCACCCCACCTCGCTCTAAAAATTATTCAGCAAGCCCAGTTTGGATCCAGATTTAGTCACGGTTAGCGCAGAACCTGCAGAGCGACTTCTAAAATGAATGGATATAATGTCATGGGAAAACCATCCTTAAATAAGCCGCGGTAGGAAGAGGCTCTGGGTCCTGCCAGAGCAGAGGTGTTTATGTTGCAGTTTGGGTACCTGGGGCTTCACCGCCTTAATGGTTCCGTTTGGTCCATGCACGATTGGCGTGCTGCGGGAGAGGATGGAGCAATAGGGAGAAACCGCTGGGTCTGAACACACCACACTCATATTGTTTCCATGCTGAGCCTGCGCGGCTCTGTGCGTGGGCAGCTGGGGTCGTGCAAATAAGCACTGGGTGGGTTTGCTCCCTTTGAGCTGCAGATTTATGCACACTTAAAATATTGGTGCCTTGGTTCAAAGGCCCCACTGCCCTTCCCTGGTTACAGCTCTGCTCCTGAACATGCATGTGAAGTTATTTATTTATTTATTCATTTAACTTATATGCCGCCCACTCTACCAAAGGGTAGAGTGTTGTAAAATGGGCGGTTTACAACAATTAAAATACAATAAAAAGATAAAACAATTAAAATACAATTAAAATATATACTCTAAAAATTGCCACCAGGACCCACAGTTGATATTATTTCAATTAAAAGCCTTCTAGAACAGGAAGGTTTTGACCTGGCGCCGAAATGTCATCAGCGTCGGCGCCAGACGAATCTCAATTGGGATGGCGTTCCATAGTCTGGGGGCAGCTGCCGAAAAGTTATGGTCTTCTTTCCACTGCTTCATTATGCACCTCTTAAGCATGTATCCCCATTCCTTGGTTTTACGAGCTTTCCAAACTCTGAGTGAAGTCAACGGTGAGAGGCTCATTTGAGGCCCGTTGACTTCATTGGAGCCACTCCTCTCTAATGAATGTGACCAAGCGTGGATGCAACCTCCTGAGTCTCAGCTGGATGAATACCTTTCAGGAGCAGAAGGGAAGGGAAAGGACGCACCATGGGAAAATGTGGCTGACAGATACACAGAGACAGAGGGAACTGACAAGTAAATACATTACTGTGGTGACCTTATAATTTTTGGCCTGGCGATTAATTCTTTTTCTGAAAACAAAAAACCTCTGGACCAAAACAACTGGATTGCAGGGCACCACATATGGAAGTGCACACCAGTATTCCCACATTTCATCCAACAGGTTGAGCTAAAGTGGTTCAACTGGAGTGGTTCAACTGCAGTACTGCAGCCAAGGCTCTGCTCACGACCTGAGTTTAATCCCAACAGGTTCAGGGAGCTACCTCCAGGTTGTCCCAGCTTTCCATCCTTTGAGGTCAGTAAACTAAGTACCCAGATTGCTGGTGGGGGCAACGTGTAGCCTGCATGATTAAACTGCCCAGAGACTGTGTTAAGCACTATGGGACGATATACAAGTCAGAACGAACGAACAACAGACAGACAGACAGGATAGATAGATAGATAGATAGATAGATAGATAGATAGATAGATAGATAGATAGATAGATAGATAGATAAGGGAGCAGATAGATAGATAGATAGATAGATAGATAGATAGATAGATAGATAGATAGATAGATAGATAGATAGATAAGGAAGGAGCAGATAGATAGATAGATAGATAGATAGATAGATAGATAGATAGATAGATAGATAGATAGATAGATAGATAGATAGATAGATAAGGAAGGAGCAGATAGATAGATAGATAGATAGATAGATAGATAGATAGATAGATAGATAGATAGATAGATAGATAGATAGATAGATAGATAGATAGATAGATAAGGAAGGAGCAGATAGATAGATAGATAGATAGATAGATAGATAGATAGATAGATAGATAGATAGATAGATAGATAAGGGAGCAGATAGATAGATAGATAGACAGATAGATAGATAGATAGATAGATAGATAGATAGATAGATAGATAGATAGATAGATAGATAGATAAGGAAGGAGCAGATAGATAGATAGATAGATAGATAGATAGATAGATAGATAGATAGATAGATAGATAGATAGATAGATAGATAAGGAAGGAGCAGATAGATAGATAGATAGATAGATAGATAGATAGATAGATAGATAGATAGATAGATAGATAGATAGATAGATAGATAGATAGATAAGGAAGGAGCAGATAGATAGATAGATGGATGGATAGATAGATAGATAGATAGATAGATAAGGAAGGAGCAGATAGATAGATAGATAGATAGATAGATAGATAGATAGATAGATAGATAGATAGATAAGGAAGGAGCAGATAGATAGATAGATAGATAAGGAAGGAGCAGATAGATAGATAGATAGATAGATAGATAGATAGATAGATAGATAGATAGATAGATAGATAAGGAAGGAGCAGATAGATAGATAGATAGATAGATAGATAGATAGATAGATAGATAGATAGATAGATAGATAGATAGATAGATGGGTCCTTTTGAGGAGAAAGGAGGGGTAAAAATAGAACAAACAAACAAACGAATGAGGAAGTTCGGCCATTCCCAAGAGATGACGTCTTCTTTCCTCTTTGCTCCCCTTATGATGTGTTCTGTGATGTCACATATGGTTAGAACAGGTTGCTGGGCACCTGCCCAAGTATTAGATTACACACATTTCCAGATACGCGACGTTTTTGTGGATCTTTTCTCTTGTGACAAAATCTGAACCGTGAGTTCTGAAGGATATTCCCTTTTCTTTTCTCTTACTTCTAAGCTTCCGTCCTCCTCGTTCAATGCCGTCACACAAGAAAGAGGGGCTTGCAATTTATCCGCTGCCTGTAAATAATAAGCTTTTTGTTTGTTCATAATAATCAATAAGTTGACTAATAAAGAGACAAGGAGGAGTTGCTGGCACTTATTTCCACAAACCATGGGCCTCCTTTAGAAGATGCTGTCTGGGATTCAGGCGCATCTGTGTTTCTCTGTATCTGCATACAGCATCCAGTAATCTGTGAATGTTACTGATTTGTACCCTGACACTAATGCTGGGGACAATCCCACAGATCATGATTGGAACTCAACTCACAAAACTAGAATATTTGTTTCGCTGTATCCAATTTAGAGGGTCAAGCTGGACAACACAGTTAGCGCAACGTTAGAAGGAGGGCTTCCTTAAGCACGAAAGATGTTTGCTTGTCACAGCAGATGCTTTCACTCTGTGTCTTGTGTTTTAATTACCTTTCCTTGTGATTGGTTACTGGAAGGTAAGTATTGTACAAGTCTAATTGCTCAGGCTTGCGCTTAAGAGGAAATCACACGGTTGGAGAAGAAACGAGGCTCTTAACTGTTCAATGGAATTTGAGTGTCTCATTTAGGATGCTTGGATTTAGGGATGTGCCCACCTTGCCATTTCAATTTTGCTGAAGTTCTCCAAACAAATTTATTTCTTTATTTTGGGCTGTGAGACTGCTTTCCCTTCCTGCAGTGAAATTCATTTACCTTCACTGTGCATAGGTCCATTTTGGGGGCATTTCTTTTCATCTCAAAGATGTAGAAGTGCAGGGATTTACAGGGCAGAGTTGCTTTAACTTCCCCAGATTTGTTGTTTAGTCGTTAAGTCGTGTCCGACTCTTCGTGACCCCATGGACCACAGCACGCCAGGCCCTCCTGTCTTCCACTGCCCCCCGAAGCTGGGTCAAACCCATGTTGGTAGCTTCGGTGACACTGTCCATCCATCTCGTCCTCTGTCGTCCCCTTCTCCTCTTGCCTTCACTCTTTCCCAACATCAGGGTCTTTTCCAGGGATTAGCTCACCCTTTTTATCTCATTAACTTTCTCAGTAACTCACTCTGAGACATTAGTAAGAGAGAGAACTAAAGTTTTCACTACTTACCATTGATCTGTTCTCGGCACCCACTTCAGAGTTGCCTCTGGAAGCCCCCGAGAAAAACACTCTCTGATAACTTGTATTTCTCCAGCAACTGATGAAGAGAAGCATTTAGCCTCTGGTACAGGAGATGACCAAACTCCAGGAGGCAGTGGAAGACAGGAGGGCCTGGCGTGCTCTGGTCCATGGGGTCACGAAGAGTCGGACACGACTTAACGACTAAACAACAACAACAACAACAGGACATGATAGACAGACAGACAGATGGACTAGTAGCCTTTGCTGGCCCTGATCTCCAGGGATTTATCTAATTCCCCTTTAACACCATCCACATTAGCAGCTACTGCTGCATCTTGTGGCAGTGAGTTCCACAGCCTAACTCTGCACCTTCTGAAGGTGTCCTCCCTTCTTTCACCTGTCTTGTCTGGATGACCGGACCCCACTGGCCTCGATCGTTATAAGAGAATGAGAATATTCCTCTCCCCCTCCTCTTTCTCTGTGGCCGTGCTGGGCCAGAAAGTCAGTTCCAACTTCCAGCGATCCTAAGAGGGTTGGGGTCTTCAAGATAACGTGAAAGGCTCAAGAAGTGATTTACCCTTGCCATCCATCGCCAATTTGAAACCAGATTTTCTAAATTCTAGCCCAGCCTCCGATCCATCCCATTGCACTGGCTCCCCCACTTTCTCTGCACCGTACACAGCCATCAACAACCCACATCTCCCCGATCCCTCTTTTTGTAATTTATATATATATGTTGTTGATGGCTGTGTACGGTGCAGAGAAAGTGGGGGATAATAATATATATTATTATCCAGAAACATTGTTATTTTGCAATTTTCCTTCTTGAGGTAGCAATGCCGACCTTTCCTGGGACATTTTTTTTTTTTACAATTCTGCTTCAAGATGTGGCTTCCTATTTCTCTGTCTTTTAATGCTATTTCCTCCAGTTGTGGAGAAGGGGTGCAATTGCTGGCTTCCCTTTCTGTAGCTGCCCTCGGTTTCTGAACTGATTTCCAGGGGGGTTGTTTTTTTCCTGTGTCAAAAGGCATCTGCTGGACAGGGAACGAAACACGGTGAAGTGTCACAAAGATATTTCATGTGAATCATAATAATTTTAGAACTGCTGAGCTGGAAGGGATCAACCATGGAGTCCAGTCCCTGTTAAGGAGGCCCCAAGGGGGAATCGAACTCCCAACCCTCTGGCTCCGCAGCCAGAGACCTCAACCACGGAGCCATCCAACAGCTCCATCATCATTAAATACGATTAAAGCTTGCATCTGGAAGCTCTGCGTTCTTCTTCCACTTTTGTCTTTTGGAATTTATCCGTGTGGGTGCGCTCACATTTAAGGGAGATCAGATCCCCCACAACCCCTGCATCTAGAATGCTGGGGCTCCAGCATCTCGGAAGGGTTGCTACGGTGACCAACTGCCACCTGCATCCCGCTCAGGAAGTCATTTTTGGACCAAAGATGCCCTTCGCCAATGATCCCTTACAAGAGCTATGAAGACTTTTCCCGCGCTTCGTCGGCTTCCCGGCACCGCTCCCTCCGCAGCTGCACATCGCACCCATGTTTCGTCTCATGCACCTTCTTCACCCCTATTTGCATTTCGCCCAATGAAAGCAAATTCAGTCTCAAGGCAAGCTTCACGCTCTTCCGACACTCCTTGTTGTTTTGTACTTTTAAAAAAATTGTATCTGTGTTCCTACAGTCATTTGTTTTTCTATGATGGATAAGGGGTATTCCACTTTTCTTGGCTTAGACTGTAAGAAGTGTCCTGTTTTTGGATTTAAACCTATGGAGTTTAATTTAGGAGTTTCAAAGCACAGCTTACACATTTAGGATTAAGCATAAATTATGTAGATATGTACAGATTGTGTACTCAGAGATCCACCTCGGTGAGATAAGGTATAAAGCATATTTAAAGCATAAGTAAGGTTAAGCACAACATAACATTATGAAATATAAGCTTAGAAAGTAGTTTAGAAGTCACCGACAATAAGGAACATTATAAAAGACAAAGAATAGTCTTGTAATCAAATCGCCTTGTGCTGCATTTTTCTTGTCTTCCCAGCTAGTGAGGATCAAACTGGATGTTAAGGTGAATGACTATTTTCTCTGATTAACCTTCTGCTAGCAGGATTTCCTGAAAGATGTTTCAGCAATCAAACTTGTAAATTAAGCCCATGGTTACCTGCCAGTCACCAATCTCAAAGCTAAGCACACTAAATGCAAGATACAGAGGCAAGGAAAAGCATGGGCTAGGCCTAATACCACTTGAGGGAACGTGTCTTCTATATAGGTGCCAAGTGTGTTGCCTAGATGAATCGATAGACAGTTCTTTTTTCAATACCTGATTATCCTGTAATCCTAACACTGGAAGAAGCAACTGGAGGAATCCTCGTGGAGTTTATATTCTCTCCCTTCTGGAGAGGAGGTTGGCATCCAGACTAGGAAACTCAACGTCACAGAATTCTCGAAAACAAGTGTCACTGAAAAACATCTCTTTGTCGCTCCCCTGGGATGCTCTTAAACAATCTTCAAGTGGATTTATTATCTTGTTCACAGCGTGATGTGGAGGGAAATACAGGCCAGGAAAAACTGTTGTCCAAGAAACAAAACTTAAACAAGACTCTGACTCCACAATAACATGTCAACATCTGTCAGAAACAGGGCTGTAGCTGCTGCAAAAAATGAAGTCTGTAACAGCTTTCTGATGGAGCAGCTTTTTCCTGAATCGGACAATCCTTACCAGGAGTCAAGGGGAAAACATTCTGCCTTAACCACATAATGAAATCTTCACTTCTTGCATAACTCAAAAGTCGATCAGTGGAAAGTTGAATATTCATTTGTTTATTGGTTTATTTGACACGTTAAGAGTCCAATGATCTCCACTTTCTGAAAACTGATATATCTTCACCAAGTACACAGAATTAGCCGCACATTTCAACAGACAGACATGTGAAGTTCTGCACTGAGGCAGGAAAAAATCAGAAGCATACGTTGAATGTGGGTGGCATCTGGCATGCCAGTGATGTGTGTGAAAATTATCTAGGAGTTCCTAGTCAGCCACTGGATGAACATGTTGGCAGAGTGTGAAATTTTGGATTAGAAATCTCTAACAACACAGCGGGAAAAGGTTCAGGGACTTACAGAGCAGAATTAGGTTCAGGTGTCCCGAGAGTATGCCACCCCATTATTATTTATTCTCATCAACTGGCACTTACAGTCCCAATAACTCACTCAGGGACACTGTTAAGAGAAAGAATAAAAGGCTCCATTTACTCACGGTTCTGAATAGATCAAAAACAGCATATTGTAGAAAATTACGTGAACAGAGCTTAACTGATTTATAGCTGCATAGCTAAATACATACTGACTTTAACTGACTAGTGACTCAAAAAAGACGTAGGGAAAGAACTCTTGTCAGCTGAGATGGGCAAGTTCTTCATATCACTTTTCACCAGAGCCATGGTCAACAGAGACACCTAAGTCTCATGAAAACGTGGAAAGAAGCACCATTTTATCTATGGAGCAGATCCAGAGATGATTTTCTTTCATGTCAGATGGTATTTCCTCTTTTTTCTTCAGGGCATGGAGAGGAGGTCAAAACCAGAGGTGGACTACATAAGCAAAGAGCAAGAGAGCTGTAATGGAAGTGAGAAGAGTTCAGAAAGGTGAGTGTCTGGAAGGCAGGTGGAGACGAGCCATAAGCCCGAAGCTAAGGGGGTAGCCCCATCTGGAGCACTGAATCAATGCATGTAAGTCTGAACTCCAAAAAATTCAGTGGCTCTTTTTTGGTTGATATTTATAACAACAAGAAGAATAACATGCTGTCAAGTCAGTTCTTATGTATGGCAACCCATTCCAGAGTTTTCCAGCTAGAATCATAGAATAATGGAGTTGGAAGGGGCCCCATAAGGCCATCAAGTGCAACCCCCTGCTCAAGGCAGGAATCCAAATCAAAGCAGACCTGACAGACGGTGGTCCCATTTTCTCTTGAATGCCTCCAGTGTTGGAGCGCTCAACACCTCCCGAGGTCATGGGTTCCCTTGTCGTACTGCTCTAACAGTTAGAAAGCTTTTCCTGATATTCAACCGAAATCTGGCTTCCTGTAACTTGAGCCCATTATTAAATGTCCTGTACTCTGGGAGGATGGGGAACAGATCTTGCCCCTCCTCTGTAGGGCGACCTCTCACATATTTGAAAAGTGCTCTCCTCTCTCCTCTAAGTCTTCTTTTCTTAAGGCTAAACATGCTCAGCAATTTCGGTCTTTTTCAGTAGCGAATACTCGCAAGTCAGGAGATGCACAGTGGGGAATCGTACTCCCAACCTCTGTCTCCACAGCCAGGGTGCTATCCAGCCAGCTTACCATATGGATTTAGGTCACAGAATCTGGGACAGGTTCCATGTTGGTTACTTCCACATCCCACCTTTCCTCAAATAAGCTCAAGGCGATGCACGTGATTCTCCCACCTGAGGTTGCTCAAAAGCAGGACCTCCAGTCTGCGGTGTGTGAAATGTTGACAAGCATGCCCTAGAATTCCAAATGTTAATTATCCAAAAGGAGTGCCTGATTGTTTTTTTTAAAAAGAGTAGGAGCAGGAGAGACAAAACTGGCACCACCCAGATTCACATATAAACATCACAAAAGGAGGTTAGCAATTAGCTGATCCATGAATAGAAGACTTTCTGGGATCAGTCTTGAAGAAATTTGGCAGTCTAAAAATGTGACCGAGGTGCAGAGCCGTGCTGGGCATCTCAAGGTGTCACCTGCTTTTTTCAGACAACCTGAAAATGCACCTCTATGCTCAGAAGAAGAAAGTGGGCAAAGCACAATTGCTATGTAGAATGAATCGTAAACTTTTTAAACTACAAGAAGTGGGGAAGCCCTGATTTTGTCAGCTTTGATACAGTTATACAGTCGTGGTATACTATAAGGGAGTCGGAAGGGGCCTGTAAAGCCATCCAGTCCAACCCCCGGATGCCAATGTTAAATAACAGGGTGAAACCTTAAAGGGTATGATCAGACAGGGAAATACCTCTCATTTTGGACCACTTGCAGCATGGTCTGGTTCCAGCTGTTTCCCAGTTATCACACAACACACGGGAGATCATGAATCAGCCCAACACTGATCCATGCCTAAATGGGACCTTTGGGGTTATTCTTTTGGGGGCCTGGACAAAGCAGTTCCTGGATGGACAGAGAGGTCATAATAAGGGAGATTGCTCCCAGCAAAGCGACCCTTTCCAGAACCATCAGAGGCAGTCCTTTCCTGCTGTCTGATTGCACCCTGACAAGGTTTATTGGACCTAACTTTTATAGACTCTGGCCTGCTTTGTCCAATGCTGAGTGCTAGGGTTCGTGAAAATTATGCCAAAATATGTTTGCAAGCCTTTAAGGTGTCACAATAATTTTTTTGGGGGGGGGGGATTTGTTGCTACTCATATTTTTGAAGATCGTATTTGATGTTGTCTGTATTAGCACTTCTCCTAATGGTCAATAAATTAATAAACACACATGGTCCCCAAAGTTACCATTTTAAATTCATTCATTCATTCATTCAGTTTATATACCACTCATCTGGCCGTGGGCCACTCTGGGCAGTTCACGACATAAAACGGCAATAAACTAGCAAAACATAAAATCATAGCAATAACTCAATGGTGGTAGGGAAAAGGCATTATAATAGTAATCAAATGATTTAAAATACATTCCAAAGTCACTGGTACATTTAAATTGGAGGTAATCAAGTGTCATTATGGGTTGTTAGCAGCAGTTTAAGTAGGCTCCGTAGATGCATGGTTTGAAAAGCCTGCAGAAGAGCCAGGTCTTAAGTTGCTTCTTTAAAATCCCCCAGCGAAGGGGCCAAGCGAACAGCAGGTGTGACCGATTCTAGAGCTGAGGTTCGCACCACCCAAGAAGGCCCGGGTTTCTTGTTGGCCAGTATCCTATTCAGTTTAGCACCCGGGCAGCTAGAGTGATGTAGGGAAGCCTGGCTGCATGACCGATCCCGTAAGGAGCGATGCAAGTGAAGTGGCAACAGGATCTCTTTATGCTGCAACAGCTGCTTCCACGTTGGAAATTACCGTATTTTTCCGTGTATAAAATGACACTTTTTATAAAATGACCCCTAAAATAGAGGAAAAATTGAGGGTTGTTTTATACATGGTAGTAAGGAGGGGGGAGGGATCAAAGCGCTTTGATCCCTGCCTTCCCCCTCCACTTTCTTGCAAAGAAAGAAATTTTGGGTTACTAAAGTGGGGGGTGTCTTATACATGGGGGCATCTTATACACGGAAAAATACGGTATGTAAGTGGCCAGTCGAACAGGATAGTGGCTGCCTTTGGCACTGCCTGTTTCAGGGGCACTCCAGGGAACTACAGGTGATTGTTCATACATCACCAAGAAAGAGGGAAATCATACAATAATAGAATACTGGAGTTGGAAGGGGCCTATAAAGCCATTGAGTCCATCCTCCTGCTCAAGGCAGGAATCCAGATCGAAGCACATCTGACACGTGGTAGTCCCATTTTCTCTTGAAGGTCTCCAACGTTGACCATTCAACACTTCCCAAGGTCATTGGTTCTATTGTCGTACTGCTCTAAAAGTTAAGAAGTTTTTCCTGATATAAAGCCTAATTCTGGCTTACTGTAACTTGAGCCCATTGTTGCGTGTCCTGCACTCTGGGATGATCGAGAACAAGTCCCGCCCCTCCTCTGAATGAAAGCCTTTCAAGTCTTTGAAAAGTGCTATCCTATCTCCAGGATAGGAGATAGGAAGGGGCAGAGGAACTAGAGACCAAATTGCTAACATGCGCTGGATTATGGAGAAAGCCAGAGAGTTCCAGAAAAACATCTACTTCTGCTTCATTGACTACGCAAAAGCCTTTGACTGTGTGGACCACAGCAAACTATGGCAAGTTCTTAAAGAAATGGGAGTGCCTGACCACCTTATCCATCTCCTGAGAAATCTCTATGTGGGACAGGAAGCAACAGTTAGAACTGGATATGGAACAACTGATTGGTTCAAAATTGGGAAAGGAGTACGACAAGGATGTATATTGTCCCCCTGCTTATTTAACTTATATGCAGAATACATCATGCGAAAGGCAGGACTGGATGAATCCCAAACCGGAATTAAGATTGCTGGAAGAAATATCAACAACCTCAGATATGCAGATGATACCACTCTGATGGCAGAAAGTGAGGAGGAATTAAAGAACCTCTTAATGAGAGTGAAAGAGGAGAGCGCAAAAAATGGTCTGAAGCTCAACATCAAAAAAAACTAAGATCATGGCCACGGGCCCCATTACCTCCTGGCAAATAGAAGGGGAAGATATGGAGGCAGTGACAGAGTTTACCTTCCTGGGCTCCACGATCACTGCAGATGGTGACAGCAGCCACGAAATTAAAAGACGCCTGCTTCTTGGGAGGAAAGCGATGACAAACCTAGACAGCATCTTAAAAAGCAGAGACATCACCTTGCCGACAAAGGTCCGCATAGTCAAAGCGATGGTTTTTCCAGTAGTGATGTATGGAAGTGAGAGCTGGACCATAAAGAAGGCTGACCGCCGAAGAATTGATGCTTTTGAATTGTGGTGCTGGAGGAGACTCTTGAGAGTCCCCTGGACTGCAAGGAGAACAAACCTATCCATTTTGCAGGAAATCAACCCTGAGTGCTCACTGGAAGGACAGATCCTGAAGCTGAGGCTCCAATACTTTGGCCATCTCATGAGAAGAGAAGACTCCCTGGAAAAGACCCTGATGTTGGGAAAGTGTGAAGGCAAGAGGAGAAGGGGACGACAGAGGACGAGATGGTTGGACAGGGTCATCGAAGCGACCAACATGACTTTGACCCAACTCCGGGAGGCAGTGGAAGACAGGAGGGCCTGGCGTGCTCTGGTCCATGGGGTCACGAAGAGTCGGACACGACTAAATGACTAAACAACAACAACAATCCTATCTCCCCTCAGTCTTCTTTTCTCAAGGTTAAACTTGGCCAGTTCTTTCAGGCTTTCCTCCTAGGCCTTAGTATCATCACTAAAAAGAGGACATAACTGCGTATAAAAATAACCCATGTTTGAAATGCACATTTGTATAAAATTGGATGTGCCAATTACACACAGAGAAACACATCCAGAAATTGCAAGTATAATTCAAACGGAGACACCATCCATCAGGGGAAACTGCAGCCTGGGGAAGGAGCTTGTGCCAGAGTTTTTATGGCTGATCCTTGGGCAACTTCAAGAACCCTGCTGTCTCTCTGTTTGCCCATTCTTTTTTCTTTTTAATTCCCCAAACGAGACCCAGACTGGACAGCACAGCTCTTCCAGTAAGGAACATCTTATTTGAGAGGGATAAATGCAAAGTACTGTACCTCAAAAAAAGAAACCAAATGCACTGTTACAAGATGGGGGTTGCCTGGCTCAGAAATACTACCCTGTTTGCCCGAAAATAAGACAGGGTCTTATATTAATTTTTGCTCCAAAAAACACATTAGGACTTATTTTCAGGGGATTTTTTTTTCATGTACAACAATCTACGTTTATTCAAATACAGTCATGTTATCTTTTTCTGGTTGCTGCACAGTGGTGGAGGGCAGGGTTTCACTTAACTGGGGCTTATTTTTGGGGTAGGGCTTATATGACGAGCATCCTGAAAAATCATACTAGGGCTTATTTTCAGGTTAGGTCTTATTTTAAGGGAAACAGGGTACAAGCGAGAAGGATCTTGGAATTGTCGTAGATCACAAGCTAAATATGAGCCAACCGTGTGATGTGGCTGCAAAATGGCCAATGCAATTTTTGGCTGCATTAACAAAAGTGTAGGCTTCAAATCCTGAGAGGTGCTAGTCCCCATTTATTCAGTTAGGCGTCACCTTGAGTATTGTGCCCAGTTGTGGACACCACACTTCAAGAAGGATGCTGACAAATCGGAACACGTTCAGAGTAGGGAACCAGGATGATTAAGGGACTGGAAACCAAACCCTAGGAGGAAAGACAGAAAGAACTGGGCATGTTGAGCCTTGAGAAAAGAAGATGGAGGGGAGATATGTTACCACTTTTCAAATACTTGAAAGGCTGTCATACAGAGGAGGGGAAGGATCTTTCTCGATCATCCCAGAGAGCAGAACACGTAACAATGGGCTCAAGTTACAGGAAGCTAGATTTCAATTGAATATCAGGAAAAGCATCCAAAGTGTTAGAGCTGTACAGCAGTGGAACCAGTTACCTCGAGAGGTGGTGAGTGCTCCAACACTGGAGGCATTCAAGAGAAATTTAGACAACCACTGGCAGATATTCTTTGATTTGGATTCCTGCCTTGAGCAGGGGGTTGGACTCACTCGATGGCTTCATGGGCCCCTTCCAACTCCATCATTCTAGGATTCTAGGATTTTACTCTAAGTCACCCAGGAATTGACCACTGCAAAGTAGCACCCATGGATGGCTGAATTGAGCTCTATGACTCGCAAGGCTTCGGTGTCCACATTTTATGGCAAAACCCCAGATATGTGTTCAGATGTTGTGTAGAGCAGCGTTCCCCAACCTTTTTTGGTCCACAGACTGGCTGGGGAAGGCGGGGCATCCCCGCGCTCGCACGCATGCGCGAAAAAGCGCGAGAGCGCCCTCGCTCGGGTGCACGCCCGCCTGAGCACCGCACTGTCACTTGTGCATGCGCGTGAGCGCGCGAGTGCTTGTGCACATGCACAAATTGTGCCGTGGCGCTCGAGTGCACGCGCGCCCACCCGTGCGCATGCACAAATGGCGGCGCAGCACTCACACGGGCGTGCTGGAGCGCACGCACAGGCGCAAATGGGCGGCGCAGGGTGAGTGTGTGCGGGGGGGGCGGGAGGTCTGTCTCGGTGGCCCGGTCCGGCCCAGGCCACGGACCAGAAACGGGCCACGGACCGGGGGTTGGCGACCTCTGGTGTAGAGATTCTTAAAAGCAGATACAATGACTGAACAAGGGGAGCCTCAGAAAAGGAGAGGGAGTCAATGGATCCTTGTCTCCTGGCCCCTTTAAGCACCTCAAATTCTCTCTTCCAGGGAAAGAACTCTGAAGATGGAGAGCCTGGTGAGTCGCATCCTCATTTGCTATAATTTCTTGTATTCTGTGTCTGTGTGTCAGTGTATGCAAACATTTTGGGCGTTGCCTGCACTGTTTTAGTTCTGGGAGGGGCATTTTTTTAAACTTGAAGTGACCGGGGGGGGGGGGGAAGGAGCAATATTTTTTTTTAAGATGGGAGTTGGGATGTTCTTCAAGGTGTGTGTGTGTGTGGCACTCCCAGAATCACAGAGTGTTCCTCCTCCACTCTTACAGGTTTAGGATACAACCCTGCTAAATGCAAGGGCTGGGACTGTTGACTACAACTCTCATAGTCCCCCACAAAGCGTGGCCACTGGGAGTTGTAGTCCAAAAAAGGTCCTTTCCCCAAAACCTCTCTTGCAGACTAGCCTAGCAACCCAGGAGGCCTTGCCCCCGTGTCCTCTCTTGGCGAACAGACCACATTTTGGGTCCTGGCAATTTCACGGCTTGGCCTTTCTGCAAACGTTGTTCCTCTCTGCAGCTCCCTTCGGAGCCCTTTCCACCTTGTGAAGGTCTCACTGGTTGTGGGAAAGCTGTGTTCTTGAACCCAGCGTGCCAGGGGATGCCTCCCTGGTACACAGTCCGTCCCTCCGAAGAGGGTTTTGTGGAGGGATGCTCAGAGCCAGGACGAATGGGGAAAGGGGGCACCAGAGATTTCGCAACAAAACGTTCACATTTCCCAGTAAAATTCGGGGAAAATATGCACCAGGGAAAAAAACAGAAGCCCTTGGATGCCCCTAACCAGTTACTCTGTCCTTCCTCGGTTGCCTTTCAGTTAAAGAAGGTTCTAGCAGAAAACCAGCAGCTGAAAAATGCAGTAAGTTATATTGTCTTAAGACCCCCAACCCTTTTCCCTGTTCCTTTCCCGCAACGAGGTCTGTGGAGCTGAGCTGAATACTCCCTCTTCTCCACTTTCTTCCTCCTCTTTCTCTTGCTGCACTTGTGCCGTGTTTTAGTTTGTACATTCCTTGGGGCAGGGACCTGTCTTTGGTTTGACAGTCAACAAAATGCTGTGTGTGTTGCCTGTGCCGTAACAGCAGCAGCAACAAGAACCATAGCAGTCCTCCTTGGGGGGGGGGGGCATCTCTTTCGCTCACCTTTTTTCCTAACATTTGCCGATCCATGGTATAGTCGTGTTATGGTGAGGCCACCCACGGAGAGGCCCTGTCACTCTGCAGTAGCTCACGACCCACCCACCCCCACCCTCAGTGGCAGCTGGTGGTTCCCGTTTCAGGGATGGTGGCTGTGAATCCACTCTGGAGTTGGGTCTGACTCTGCACTTCGCAGGAGCTATCCAGGAGCTGAACTTGATCCTCAAAATAGGTTCACCTGCCAGAGTCCAGTTCAATATTTAGATGCCGTGTGAGTGCAGTGGCGTGACTGGGTGCAGCCAATAGCTGCTAATTAATGAGTCCCCAATGGCGTTCCTGCAGCTCTGCAAGTGGAGAATTGGCTTCTATTCCTTTGGTGAGGTAATTATCATTGAGACATGAACAGCAGCTGTCATTTGCAAGCTGATGCTCTGGGGAGCTAATTTCTTATCACCTTCTAACTTGGAAGCTGGCGTTTCATATACTTTAGCCCCGAGAGACCTGTAGTTGCTACTGTTGTTAAGAAGTGTGAGCAGAAGAACAGAGGAAGTTCAGGCTGGGTTTGAGTAGGGAAAATTAGGAGCTTTTCCCCCAAGGGGAATGATTCGAGGAAACCTCCACCCAAAGCACAGTGAGGCAGAAAGTAAGGCCGTGGGCTCTCAACGCCAACTGGTTTCAAGTTGTGGGTGCATGGATGTGCCCTTGGGTGGGTGTTTGAAGCCACAACTTTGCATGCCAGGCTCCAGACTAGAATCCTAGCCATGTAAGACTGCTGCGCAGGCACTGTAAGGATATCAAATCCGTATTGAAAATGAGTAAAAATTAAATTAAAGGAGGACAGTGAATCCAACAGCCCACTATAAGGGGAGCAGAAGATGTAATTGGATTTTCAGGTTATGCAGGAGGCTTTCTGCAAGTGTGCAACAGGTAGAATCTAGAGGTAAGACATGGGCTTTCTCTTGCAGGTGTTCTTCTTGAAGCAGCTGAATAAAGGTAAACCCCCCATCCTCTCTTATTTTTTCTGGACCCACCAAACAAGACACTCTCCAGAAGAGGTCAAAAGCCCTCCATCATTATTAAAGATGGGAAACATTTCATTTTTGGATTGCAACTCCCGGGGGGGTTCTGGGAATTGTAGTCCAAAAGGGAAACATTTCCCATCTCTGCTCATTATCCGGGAGGACAAAGGGACCCCCCAGTGTCCTGCAGGTGCCTTCTGAGCTGGAGGTATTTCAGCCCAGGCCTTGCAAACGTTGGTTTTGGGACTACAAATGCTCAGCATGCCCCCACCATCATCCCCCCCGTGTCCATGCTTGTTAGGGAACTGGGGTGGGGGTAATTTAAAAACACACACCTCAATCTCTGACTTTACTCAGCAGTGCCAGTGTGTTGTTATTCCTGCCTTAGAGGAGGCGGTTTCAGGAGTGTGTGGCTCGGGAATATTTATTTTGGGGTGTGTTTCCCGGGGGGGGGGGGTGTCAGATGGCGACTGTGGCAAGCAGTGCCTTTTACCACCTTTGTCTAGTTCACCATTTATTTGCAACTGTTCCTGGGTCGGGACAATCCGGCCAGACTGGTTCATAGTGTGTGACGTTTCTGGTTTGATTACTGTAATGCACCGTGCCTGGGGCTGCCCTTGAAGACTACCCAGATGCTTTAGCTACTGCAGAACGGCTGGAGTGATAAGCTGGTGAAAACGCGCTGAATCAGGCTCTAAAAGGAACTCACTGGTTTCCACCTCTGGGCTCCATTCAAGGCAGAGCTGGACATCTTCGCCTGTTTTATTTTCACAGAGTAGAATGAAAATTTCCAATTTTTATAGATTTAGTCATTTTAATATTTCGTTCCCAAATTTGTGACCAGGCACAGTTCTATATTATGACCTATATTTTGAGCCCATTTTACCATGCAATCACAATTTCATCTTCCATTTTTTGCTCCATTAAAGTATTATTGTTCTTGTTTAGTCGTTAAGTCGTGTCCGACTCTTTGTGACCCCATGGACCAGAGCACGCCAGGCCCTCCTGTCTTCCACTGCCTCCCGGAGTTGGGTCAAATTCATGTTGGTCGCTTCGATGACACTGTCCAGCCATCTCGTCCTCTGTCGTCCCCTTCTCCTCTTGCCTTCACTCTTTCCCAACATCAGGGTCTTTTCCAGGGAGTCTTCTCTTCTCACGAGAGGGCCAAAGTATTGGAGCCTCAGCTTCAGGATCTGTCCTTCCAGGGAGCACTCAGGGTTGATTTCCTTCAGAATGGATAGGTTTGTTCTCCTTGCAGTCCAGGGGACTCTCAAGAGTCTCCTCCAGCACCACAATTCAAAAGCATCAATTCTTTGGCGGTCAGCCTTCTTTATGGTCCAGCTCTCATTTCCATACATCACTACTGGAAAAACCATCGCTTTGACTATGCGGACCTTTGTCGGCAAGGTGATGTCTCTGCTTTTTAAGATGCTGTCTAGGTTTGTCATCACTTTATATAAAAGTATTATATAAACCTTTAATCAATTTTTCCTCTGAGTCCAGCAACCCCTTATCCAAAGGTATTTTGTCTTTCTGAAACCCTGTAGCTTTATCTTTTACATATCTTGATTTCAACAAGCTTATCGACCACCAATCTAAGATAATACCTTGTTCTGCCCGTTCATCTTTGTTCTTTAGATTAAAATCACTGTCTAATATCTCGGCATATCTCCCGTTTGTCCCTTGAGATGTTCTTGCCGGATCAGAGAATGCTTCTAATGGAGCTACCCATAATGGTATCTTTCTATAATGTTGTGCCTTAACTGTCTTCCAAAGAAAATATATACAAAATGTTTTACAGATGGTATGTGACACCAGAGAAATTAACAAAAATGTATAAAAATGTTTCTAATAAGTGTTGGAAATGTGAAAAGAAAGTAGGGAGCTTCTATCCTATGTGGTGGATGTGCAGTAGGGCCAAGGACATTTGGAAAATGATTCATGAAATGACAGAGAAAATTTTAGGGGTTAAAATTACTTTGACACCAGAAATTTTCTTATTGAATATATTACCAGCTACACTAAAAAACCCAAACAAGACTTACTTGACCTTACACCTGATAACGGCAGCTAGAATTGTATATGTCAGTAAGTGGAAGACTACAAAGGTGCCGACAAAGAAGGAATTTATTGAGAAGATTTTGGAACAAGCAGAAATGTATATTGTGACAGATACACTAAAATGATAGACTGGATAATAATAAATGGGAACCTCTTTATACCTGGATGAAATCTACACCAATTTAAGTAGAATAGATTAGATTAATATTATGTTAGAGAGTATAAGACAAGATGAAATGAATGGAACATACTGTAATAAATCACTCTGGTTGCAACGGATAGAAAAGTAGAAAAAATGCAATTAAAATATTTATTTTAAAAAAAATCCAATTTTTTTTCCTCCTCTGGGGAAGATTACAAAATTTCTGGTGGTTGCATCTTTCACTGTAGGGCACATGGTTGTGAAACATTTGTGAGACTGGTGTGTGTGTGTGTGTTTGAACAAAACCCTTTTATGTTTTTAAAACCTTTAAAAACTAAATAAATATTGTCCAAATATTTTTGTTGTAGTTTTGTTGCCGCAGGTGGGAAAATGAAGACCGTCTTTGTCAGTGTTTCTCTCTTCTAGCCTGCAGGCTAACCATTAATATACTGTATTCTCAAAGGCTTTCATGGCCGGGATCTGATGGTTGTTGTAGGTTTTTGGGGCTGTTTGGCCGTATTCTGGAGGTTGTTCTTCCTAACGTTTCGCCAGTCTCTGTGGCCGGCATCTTCAGAGGACAGGAGTCAGAACTCTGTCTGTGCTCTGGTGCAGTTTGTGGGATAGTTGAGTATTTGTAGCTTTTGTCAGCTTTTTGTCTTTTTCAGGAGATTGGGTGATTATGGTGATCAGGGTGTTTTTTGTTATGGGTGTATTGTTGTGATAAGGGGGGGGGGGAGATGATATGTCACTGTGATTGATGGGTGTCGTTAGCTAGTCTTTTGTGTGCAGTGATCACCGGTCCTTGCGGCTGGGTAGAGTTTGACTCACCCTGATCACCATAATCACCCAATCACCTGAAAAGGACAAAAAGCTGACCCCACAGGTACAAATACTCAACTATCCCACACACTACACCAGAGCACAGACAGAGTTCTAACTCCTGTCCTCTGAAGATGCCGGCCACAGAGACTGATGAAATGTTAGGAAGAAAAACCTCCAGAACATGGCCAAACAGCCCGAAAAACCTATAAGAGCTAACCATTAATCATTTGTGGGATAAGCCAGACCCTGGACAGGCGAAATAGTTGGTGTTTATCATCTTTGAAGTGGAAGGTGATGGCCTTGACTTTCCCTACTCTGCCAGAGAACAGTGTCAGTACTAACACTGGTTAACAAATAACAACAGTACAATAGGACCCCCTTATCCTCAGGATCAGGATCTGCTGATTCACTTTTCCACGGTCTGAAAATATTAAAAATATTAAAAGAAAAACCGCCTAAATATATATATTTCTAACGATGAAGTTATCAGAATGGACCAATAGAGGGAGCCAGAGTTCATGCCATGTATAGCGTTCGCTATAATCCGTGTTTTTCAGCATCTGCGGATTGAGGCTTGGAACCGATCCCCTACAGATATGGGGGTCCAACGGTAGCCAGCCTTGGCAAAGCCACTTTTCTCCATCAGTGGCTTTAGTCAAGGAAGAGCAAAGGTTTTGAGTGATGGATCTTTTCTTCTTCTTCTTCTTCTTCTTTGCAGGAAAAGATAACAACGTGGAGGACTGCAAGAGGTCAGTGATGAGAGGATATTGGCTCCCGGAGGGCTGGGTCTCAGCCGAATAATGGACCCCCCCCCCTTTCTCACAAGTTTTCTATCCTCTTTCTTTCCTCCTAGGGCAAAGGAAAAACTCCTGACCGAAATTGGGTCCCTCTTGACCGAAGTCGCCTTCCTGAAGGAAGTACGGGAGGAACTAGTGAGTGGTCTGAACGCGCCGCCCACTCCCCCACAACTGTGTGGCTTGCATGTCTGTCCGTCCCCCCCGCTACACACACCTTCAGTGTGGTAGACATGGAGGCCCTCAGGACCCAATAAATGAGCTAGACCATGGGGAGGAATGCCCAGAGCTTAGTGCCACAGCACCTGGGTGGTGCAGGGTGTTTGTGTGTACATGCATTTTGTCCACCCCAAAGTTAAACTGAAATACGAACAGCCCAAGCAACCTGCACCCTTGACCGCCCCTTAAACTGCAAGCATCAGAATGCAAAGGCTCTGACCCAGGCACTGGCTTTTGCTGCCACCCCTCTCCCGACCTTTGGGAGTACTCCCTCCCTCTCCCCAAAAGTTTCCGGGGGTGCAGCGCCATCCCTGGTCCCTGAAGGGCAGACTTGAGATCCGTGGCTCCCAAGCTCGGGACCTCCCATGCTGTGAGACTTCATCTCACTGGAGGGCAGCGGGGAATCTGAGAGCCGTAGTCCAACCACCCCTTGGGGACCCAGGTTCGGGAGCCGCTCCTATAAATGGTTTCAGCATGGCGGGATCCAAACGGAATGGCAAGGGGAGAGAAGGTCGCCGGTGGCTGTTTGCAATGTCTGAAGCCGATCCTCTTCTCCCATTTTGGTCAAGCGTTTTGCGAACGGCCCATAAGAATGGCAGAAGAAATTCGTTTCAGTCTTCCAAAGTCATGAGCTACAAAAGAAGCAGGACTGGAGAAGTTGCTTTTCCAAGCACGGCTCCTTTTCCACCCTCAGGCGAAGAGGGTGGAAAAGCGGCCGCCCGGAAGACGGCTCCTCGTGAGGAAAAAGTTCCTCACGGGCGAGAGGTCCTCTCCGGAGCATCACCTCTTACTTCCGACTTCTTTTCAGAGGTACAAGGACCCGGAATCCAGGAAAGAGACGACCAAGGCCCTGACGGAAACCATCCAGGCCAAACTGGAGGTGGTCCACGCCAAGATCGAGGCCGCTGAGGCCAAGAAGGAGACCTTGGAGGCCCAGATGAAGGCCGAGGAAGCGCAAGAGTCGGCCGAAGCCGCTCAGGCCCGCGAGGAGAACCTGTTGTCCTATGTCTCCAGAATCGCCACCCTGGCCTACCAGCAGGCGGCTGAGGCCGAGCACGATTGTGCCCAAGCCCGTAAAGCCATGGCCGTGGCCGAAGCCATCCAAGCGGCTGCCTTCCCTGACGGCAAAGGCCGCCGGAGTCACCGGCATCATCGGAGCCATCAGAGCCATGGGGAGTGCCGAAGTCGTCACCACCACCACCACCACCACCACCACAGCCACCATGAGCACCGGAGCCACTACGAGACACACAGCGATCCGACCCACTCCGAGTTTGAGACCCTGAGCAGCACCCGATAAGGAAGGATGGACCGACGGGTGGGAATCGGCACGAGAGACAGGGCCGTTTGGGGAGCATAGTGCAGAATTAAAAATTTATGTTTGAACCACGGACCGTGGTGAGCTCCATCGTGCGTGCCGAGAGGGCAAGTGACCACGGGGGCTGGGGCATTCGGGCAGTTGCAGTGCAAGAAAGATACTGGGACTGTCTGCAGGGTCTCCGTTGGAGCAAGCTGGAGTGGGGCTAAGTTGGGTTGCTCAGAGCGCCGGTTATGCCATCGGGTTTGATCCTTGCATTTCAATGGCATGTGCGCTTCAAGTGCTCCCCTTAGGTTTGGCCCCTTCCTGTCATTTCCCCATATCGTGAAGTGGCTTAAGAACAGAGCGACTTCAAGATAAAGGAAGTACCCCCCCCCCAAAAAAAAATATTGAAGTCCGTATTAGGGCAGCACAGATGCACTACATCACTTATTTTAAAAACTGAAAACTTCCTCCCGGAAACAGGAAGAGGAAAGGAGGATGCAACGAAGGGCATTTCCCCCCCTCCCTCTTTTTTGACTTGCCTTAAAGATTCAATCAAGAATCTGCCTGCTGTTGGTGGATTCAGCTGCAGGGAGGTTCTTGGCTGAATCTTTTAAGACATTCAGGGTCTTTAAGTAGTTCTCTTTTTAAGTCACTTCACGATATGGGAAACTGACAACAGAAAAGGAGCTTTGACAACCTCAAGCTCGCTTTGGTTCATATGAACGAACGCTCTGGTGCACTCTAGCGATCACGTCACGTGGGTGCTGGGGAAAAAAGGAACAAAGCAACCCATCCCTGCAGCCGACCAAAGAGCGGGTTAAATGCCTGTCAAATTGCACTTCATCCATTGCCAGAGGGCTGTGTTGAACCATCCCTGAGCAGTCCAGGGTGAATCCATGCAAACAGGAAGTCAAATGTGGAAAAAGGTAACTCCTTCGGAGCATAACACACCGAAAACCACTATATCAATTAAGGGCAAAGGGGAGGGACGTAAGCGGATCATAGGGTTGTCAAGAAAGGGGACTGGTTTAGTTTCTGTTTTCATGTTCAGGGCACGGTTCTGTCACCTGTAGAGAATTACCTCTGGGGGATTCATTCCAGCCAGCTGCCGACTTGTACTCCAAAGTCAATACACATAGCTTTATTGTACGGAGAACGCCATAAGCGATCCGTGGCCATAATATTTGGTACTGAGAGCAACGTGCACCGGCAGGATAGTGCTGAACACGTACGTAGGGTTCAGGAGTAATTAGACCAGACGTTCATAACTGGGTAAAAATAGAAAAAGCATGTTTATTCCTACAAGAAACCCTTTCGGGGGTAGTGCAGCAGAAAGAGCCCTAAACCTGCTTACAGAAGGCCCTAAAGCTGGCTTCTAGGAAAGGGTCGTCATCAAGAAGACGTGCCACCTCTCTCTAACAAAGGAGGAGAAAGGATATAACGCCTGAGAGTAGCCATATACAGATCCACAAGTGGTTACTTGAAAAAGAGGGGAGAAAAAGGTTTAAGCCCACCTGCCTGTCTATCTGTCTATCACCCCCCCCCAACCCGCCCACCTGGCTCAGGTGAGGTGTTGCGTGCCCTGGGGCCCAGCAAGGTGACCACAGCCCTTCCTTTTTCTCCTGGAACAGGAGCGCTCTCTCCAAGCCTCAGAGAGATCTACCTGCAGCAGGTGGGGAGCGGCCACCCCCCCCCCCGTGGTTTGCTGTATGCCAAAGGTTCGGATCCTGCATCCTGCTCCCTTGCATGCTATGCCCTCTATTCCAACCTGGCTTCCACCTGTGTTCCTGCTACCTGTTCCTGTTTTCCGATGCTGAGAACAGCCCCGGTTCTCCTCACCGGCCCCATCTCCGACCACCCAGAACATGGCAAATTTCAGGTTGGGATGACCAGACAACCACTTGAATGTGTCATTCCTGGAGCTGTGTGTGTGTGTGTTTGGTTTTTTTTTTAAGGCAATTTCCCCCCCCCCCCCCTTCACGCCCTGCAGGGACTTAGAACAGCAGTACCGGATGCCTTGGTGGTCCACTCTGGGTGATTAGAGCACGTGGCGAATCCTTTTTTTATTTTATGCTTAAGAAAGCCACCGTCGGCAGCTTGCTCCGCAGGCAGGCGAGGGCATCCACAGCTGCTCGGCTGCTCCCTGTCTGTCGCACCTGCTTTCGTGCGCCCTGCGGAGCGGCAGCGCCGGGATGGTCGCGGCGTCGTACGTGGCTTGCCACGGCAAAATCTGCATCCCCGGATATACAAAAAAACCGTATCGGGAGAAGCAGTTCTACGGAGAACAGCGGCAGGCGGAAGCGGTTGGCCGTTCCATAAGCTTTGCTCAGGTGCGCGTGGAAAGAGGAGTGCTATGATTTGGGGAGGGGGATAAAATGAGGGGTGCGGGAGGGCATGGGCTGGCAGCATTACAGTACACCCTACTGCAAGCCCTGGGAAACAGTAAAGGCCCAGGTGCCCTCGGTTTCCTCCGGGAGCCGAGAAGGAAGGAAGGTGTCCACGGGGGGTTTGGTCAGCTCCTGAGGTGCCCACAGATCCACGGTGTGTCCTTAGGTGGCCAAGCCTTCGGTGGTGCCTTCTCACTGCACCAAGCATTTCACGCCCGCATCCTCGGCGTGCCCGCAGTTGGTTTTCCCCCAGTTGGAGAAGCTGCACTGGAAGAGGCTCTCCTCCGTTCCTTTGCAGGCCACGTCGTCCATCCAGATACGTCCTTTCCCTGCAAGAACAGAACAGAGGTGGAGGTCTTGGCTTCGGGAGACCCAGAGCGTGGGAAAGACATTTTTGAGGAGGAAAAGGCCCCCAGAATCCATCCTTTTCTTTGCTCGGAGATCCCAAAGCTTTTTTTTTTGGGGGGGGGGGGACTCAATACAAATAGCCATAGTCATTCCTTTTCATTCCCGCAATCATAAAAACGGGTCTCCTTGCGCCGTTATTTATCAAGAACAACAGAATTAGCTGCACTGTTCCTTTTTTTTGGTGCATGTGTGGCCATTTTCCATGTGCCATCCCTGTCATCTCTAACCTATTCGTCCTGTAAGGGGGCCTTGGGTCCATTTCGATCATCATGGCATGACCAGTATCGCTTTATCTTCGGCTACCTTCACTCCATAGAGTGTCTGTCCTAGAACATGGCGTTTGCTCTGTTAAAGGGATGCTCAAGGCTCTTCCAGAGGTGGTGAGTGGCTGCTAGAGATGGGATTTTTAGATTTCCACTTAATTCTCCATTCTGGGATTGCTATCTGAGAAAAAGAGACACTTCACAAACACCTAAATGTGGCTCTTCTGGGGGCGAAACGGACTCAACTAGAAGGCTTTGAGGCCGAGCTAGGCCTAGTTCCACCCAGCTTCCTGTTCAGAAAGAAAACTCCCAGCCTGCACCAGGGCAGAAACAGGAAGCTTGAGCAGAGCTAGGCCTAGCTCAACCTCAAAGCCTTGCACTTGAGGCCCATCTCCCAGGCGAGCCACATTTAGGTGTCTGTAAAATGTTTATAAGTCAGAGAGAACCCCCCCAGAATGGAGAATTAAATGTTGGATCTGTTAGGAGGAAGGCAGCATATAAATATTTTAAATGAATCAAACAATTCTTAAGTGGCTTCAGAAAAGGGGCAGAGTAAGCCATCAGCTTTGGTTTGATCCCAGTGATCAAATACGCGGGAATCAAATCAAAACAGAGATCCTAATCACACACACAAAAAGCAGCTCCTGACAGGGAGGTGCAGGTAGACGTTGGTCAGAGGCGGGCTGGTTCACAGAAAAACGAGCGACCAAACTGGGGGACAAATTTGCATTTGATCACACCTCAGGCTCCTGTAAGGAAGATGGTAAAATTTGCACATTCACAGTGAACTGGAAGCAAGGACAGACAGACTTTTAGACTTTTACGGGATGCAAAAAAGCTTTGCTTAAATTAAAATAAAATTGGGGGCATGTTGTGAATACAAAACCAGACCAAGAGCCCTGTCAGAAACTCCTTGTCCAGCCATCTCGTTCTCACAGTGGCTAGGGTGAAACTTGAATCAGGGTTGAGTATGGAGGTGACACTTCGAGACAAGAAGTCAGAAGATCTGGGTTCAAATCCTTACTCTGCCCTGAAACTCTCTGGGTGACCTTCGGGCAGTTATTCTTTCTCCGTCGCTTTAGCTCCTGGCCTGCGCATTAAATCTTAGAACAGAACTAAACTTAGAGCAGTGGAATTTACAATCAAATTATTGTAAGTCCTCTCTGGTTATGGGTCAGCAGCACATTCATGTCATCAAACAATAAGTAATAAAATAAAACGCCTAAATTAAAACAGCAGTCTAATAACTCTGTCTGCAGTCCAACATGGCAAACCAATTTAAAATAATTTAGAACAGAGAAAGCCAGAGCTTCACAATGAAAATCCTACAAAGTATTTTGAGCTACTATGAAGCCAGATAGAATGGGTTTTCCAGGCTTGTTTTCAATTGGTAGAGAAGGGGACAGCCAGACATCCCTTGGGAGGGAGCTTACCAGGTGTGGGGGCATCACCAAGACCAGCTAGTTCTGGTTCGTAATCAGTTGCAATGTTTCTTTTAAATAAGTGTATTGATTAATTCATTTCTTATACTCAATCCCACCTTTTCTTGAATTAACTCAGGGCAGGACTCATGGTTCTCTGACCTGGTTTTATCCTCCTACCACCTTGGGAGATGGGGTTAGGCCAGTACGTCCAAACCCAGACGGTCTTGGGCTACAACTCCTTCCTTCCTTCCTTCCTTCCTTCCTTCCTTCCTTCCTTCCTTCCTTCCTTCCTTCCTTCCTTCCTTCCTCCCTCCCTCCCTCCCTTCCTTCCTTCCTCCCTCCCTTCTTTCTTTCTTCCTTTCTTCCTTCCTCCCTCCCTCTCTTCTTTCTTCCTTCCTTCCTTTCTTCTTCCTTCCTTCTTCCTTCCTCCCTCCCTCCCTTCTTTCTTCCTTCCTTCCTTTCTTTCTTCTTCCTTCCTCCCTCCTTTCTTTCTTCCTCCCTCCCTTCCTTCCTCCCTCCCTCCCTCCCTCCTTTCTTTCTTTCTTTCTTTCTTTCTTTCTTTCTTTCTTTCTTTCTTTCTTTCTTTCTTTCTTTCTTTCTTTCTTTCTTTCTTTCTTTCTTTCTTTCTTTTGGGGGGTGGGGGGAATGCTAATTCAAAGCTTCTGGCCAGAGGTTCTCCCTGCAAACCTTAACTGTGACTCAGGAGTCCTAAACTCTATGCAAAGTGATATTAAGAATGAAGAGTGCTTTCAGGAGGAACAAAAAGGCACAGAAAGTCACCTTAAAAGCACCAAGCGAAAGGAGAGAAGGGTCTCCTTGTACAGATGGCAGGAAACGCACGGATCATATCAGTGCAGAAACTGGCACTTTAAAGGGAACGAAGGCTCTCTCTGTCTGCAGAAGCCCAAGGCAAAAGTCAGGATAGAAATGGACCGAGTCTTGAACATTTCAGGGGCATCTGAGAAAAACGAAGGCTGGCCAAGATGGACTTAGAGGGTCTAGAAGAGGAGAATTCACCTAAGGGTCTCATGGGGGGTGGATGTCTTTGCTGGCCCTCCATCATTCTCTGTCCTCCTGGGTCTTTCCCTCGGCTTGCAAAAGCCTAAGAAACTACGCACAAGAACTTGGAAGGAGGAAGTTAAAAGGAAGGGAGCTACTCTGTCACTAGTGACGCTTTTCGGGAAGAAGGAGTATCACGAACCTGTGTTTCAAAAGGAATGCCAAAGTAATTCTACTACTGTCACATTTTGTAGTTACTTTGTGCAGAGATCTCTTGATGTGACTTTCTGGTGTTTTATTCCCGTCACTCCTCAGTCATAGGATTCATTCCCCCCCCCCAAAAAAAAAGTAATGAAAAATTCTGGCTGAGGCAGTATGGGAATTGTAGTCTGGGGTGGGGTGGGGGGAAGAAAGGCAACATTTCCAAGCTCCAAAATAAAAATAAAAATATTAAGGCCACAAACTACTCTGGGAACAAGATCTCTAGGAGCAGTCATGAATGACTTAAAAAAACCAACTTCCCAAATTCTGGTAAAATATATAAACCATGCCAAGGATGTTAATTCAAATAAAACAGATGGAATTTCTCTTCCCTTAGGGGCACCATTGTGATCATCCAGCACTACCATGCTCAATAGAGGCCCTATGACATCCCCTCCTGAGGCCGTTTGAAGGAGGCCACAGACTGGTCACAATTAGAGATGTGGATGAAGCGCCGAGATGGTGCTCCGTCTTGGTTCGTGGGTCATCAAACTTGATGACCCACGAATTGCCCCCCAAATCAATTTGTCGGTTCAGCGGGTCATTTTTTTTTTTTTTTAGACAGTCCGTGGGGCTACCTTAAAAAAGAAAGAAAGAAAGAAAAAGCATAGCCTTCCTATGCCACACGGGAGGGAAGGGATCAAAGCGGGATCAAAGTGATCCCTCTGTCCTGCTATCTTTGCAAAGACAGCAGGGGTGGGGGAATCGCTTGGGTCCCCCTTCCCTTGTCTTTCTATGCCCGCTCGGGCATAGGAAGACAGGGGGAAGTCTGACAGACGAAGGGACGAATATAAAAGGGTTATATTCATTGCTTCGTATTTGTCTGGGTCTCTGGACCTCAAGAATAGGAAGCAACAAATATCTGACGAATCAGCAATACTCACTGAATATTGTGATTCATTTTTATATTTGTCCCCATGTCTAGAAACAATTCTTCACACACCATCTTACAAGCATCATTATGCAATGTATACAATCCTAATTTGACCTATAAGGGACGTGGTGGCGCTGCGGGTTAAACCGCAGAAGCCTCTGGGCTGCAAGGTCAGAAGACCAGCCGTCGTAAGATCGAATTCACGCGACGGAGTGAGCTCCCGTCGCTTGTCCCAGCTCCTGCCAACCTAGCCGTTCGAAAGCATGTAAAAATGCGAGTCGATAAATAGGTACCACCTTGGTGGGAAGGTCACGGCATTCCGTGTCTAGTCGTGCTGGCCACGTGATCACGGAAGATTGTCTTCGGACAAACGCTGGCTCTATGGCTTGGAAACGGAGATGAGCACCGCACCCTAGAGTCGGACACGACTGGACTAAATGTCAAGGGGAACCTTTACCTAATTTGACCTATATTTCTTTCATCTTGTGTTTATGGCCATGGCTAAACAAAAATTGAGAATGGCTTCTCTAATGCAACATTTTGCACAAGATTTACATGATTGTGGTGCAATTCTGACTACAGACAAACTACACAATTTTAGCATTGACAATGAAGAAGTTGAATTAGTTACAGATGTTTATATACCTTGGTTCATTCATCAATCCAAAGGGAGACTGTAGCCAAGAAATCAGAGGGAGACGGAGACTTGGAAGAACAGCAATGAAGAAGTTAGAAAAGATCATCCAGTGTAAGGATGTGTCACTGGAGACTAAGACCAAGATCATCCACACTATCCTATTTCCGATCACCATGTACGGGTGTGAAATCTGAACGATAAAGAAAGCTGACAAGGGAAAATATTGATTGATCTGAAATGTGGTGCTGGAAGAGAGCATGGCGGATGCCCTCGATGGTCAGAAAGAAGAGCAAGTGGGGCCTAGATCAAATCAAGCCTGAACTCTCTCTAGAGGCAAAAATGATGAAAAATGAGGCTGTCTCACTTTGGGCACATCCTGGGAAGTCAGGATTCTCTGGAAAAGACAATCATGCTGGGAAAAGTGGAAGGCAACAGGAGAAGAGGAACACCCAATGCAAGATGGACTGGCTCCCTAAAGGAAGCCACAGGCTTGAGTTTGCAAGAGTTGAGCCGGGCTGTTCAGGAGAGGACCGTCTGGAGATGGCTCGTTCAAAAGGTTTCCATACATCGGAGGCAACTTGAAGGCACATAACGACAGCAACAGTGCAACGTTTTAAAGCTTGATGGAAAGTTAACACAGAACACATTTCATCAGAGAGGAGAAAAAGGTTCAGTAAAATAAGGCACTGGTTTCACAGCTTTCAGCCCTGATGATGATTTAATTCTGGGAAGGGAGAAGCCCCCTGTGGTTTTACCAGCTGGGATTTAACTAGCAAATCCCTCTTGTCCAGACAGCTTTAGCTTGTTGACAAGGGTCCGCATAGTCAAAGCGATGGTTTTTCCAGTAGCGATGTATGGAAGTGAGAGCTGGACCATAAAGAAGGCTGACCGCCGAAGAATTGATGCTTTTGAATTGTGGTGCTGGAGGAGACTCTTGAGAGTCCCCTGGACTGCAAAGAGAACAACCCTATCCATTCTGAAGGAAATCAACCCTGAGTGCTCACTGGAAGGACAGATCCTGAAGCTGAGGCTCCAATCCTTTGGCCATCTCATGAGAAGAGAAGACTCCTTGGAAAAGACCCTGATGTTGGGAAAGTGTGAGGGCAAGAGGAGGAGGGGACGATGGAGGACGAGATGGCTGGACAGTGTCACCGAAGCTACCAACATGAATTCGACCCAACTCCGGGAGGCAGTGGAAGACAGGAGGGCCTGGCGTGCTCTGGTCCATGGGGTCACGAAGAGTCGGACACGACTTAACGACTAAACAACAACAAAAGTGTGTGCCATTATTCTGCCTCAGAAACACAAGGAAAGCCAGCCCCGGATCAAGGTCAGGGACCCTGAGGGCTTTCAAAGGGCACCTCTGCATGTCCCTCAAGGACATCTTGCCCAAGGTTGCTCCAGTTAAGGAGCAGAGATTCCCCTGCTGGAAGTGGCGAGTCAGGCATCCGTCTTCCTTTCCAGCTGGTGAATCACAAGCCAGAGAGACAACTCCATGCTCAAGAGGAGAACAAGGCTGACAGCTTCCCGGACGAAGGGCAAAAGGGAGAGGACACGAGCCGGGCCAGGAAAAGCTCCACACGGCTGTTCATACATTAAGGGGAAACCAAGTGGTGATCAAGTGGTGGGTTCCTCTAAACTTGGTGTGGGCCACTTTGGTGGGTCCAGGGTCCCCGCAGACTGCTGGGAATGTGGAAAAGGTGGTGGTGTGGAGGAAACTAGAAGTGGTTCTCAGAACTGCAGAGCTGGAAGGGACCCTCTGGATCATCCAGTCCAGCCCCTGTCAAGGAGGCGCCGTGGGGGAATCGAACCCCCAACCTGTGGCTCCGCAGCCAGAGACCTCAACCATCGAGCTATGGCTAGAAGTGAACTTCTAACCTTATTTATTTATTTACAGGCTGAAATCCTGCTGCTTCGTGTAGTAAATTACACTAGAATAGGCTCACTGAATCCGTGGGGATTTGATGAATCAACCCCTGTGTAAATTCCGTTAATTCAGCTGGGCCTACTGTAATTGTGACTTACTTTAGCATAGTAAGTTGCAAACAGAGTAAGTCCATTTGAATCCATTGAATCAATTCACTAGAGCGCCATTGATTCAATAGGCCTACTCTAGTGCAACTTACTACATTAAGCAACAGGATTTCAGTCACTTGCTTACTTAGGATTTAAACACTGTAGAGGGAGCCCCACAACCTATTTAAAATGTGAGTCCCTGGAGGCATCCAGTAATGGCAATTCAATTTTTTCATCAGAGGAAAATGCATCACTTTTTTAAAAAGAGAAAAATAATAATAAACGTCCTTGTATTTTCTAAGGCTTTCACGGCCGGGATCTGATGGTTGTTGTGGGTTTTTCGGGCTCTTTGGCCGTGTCCTTCAGAACACGGCCAAAGAGCCTGAAAAACCCACAACAACCAATAAACATAATTATTTGCAGAGGTTTGGCCTGAGAGGGAGGGCCAGATCTTTGTTTTTAGAAAAAAACAGCCATCACACCAACCACCAGCACCCATTTTTCTGCATCAGTTTGAGCGATCGCACTGACTCAACCGGTATGAATGGATCTGATGCCAAACAAAGGAGAAGTCCCAGAGGCAGAGGGGAAAACTACAGAGGGACTTCAGACTGTTTTGTATTTCCTTTTGTGTCACGTGGTTGATGGGGAAAAAAAAGCAAACCAGACCATTCGGATCCCATAGCATTTCCTGCTTTTTGTTGTTGTTGTTCAGTGTCGCCACATCCAAAGTCACGCTGCCTCTGGTGATGGAGGAATATTCAAAATCTATCCCTCATGATCCTAGCGGCAACAGCCATCATGAAACTGCCGGCTGCGGATTCGGCTGTGGGCAGTTTCTTGACTCCCCCCCTTCGGACAAATCAAAGAAAATACGATTTTTTTTCTTTTTTTAAAAAAAAATAATGCAATGCAGCAACAGTCTGCCAGGACCTTAAAAGAAATTTCAGTCCCCCTGATCCTCTGCTGAGGAGCAGAGGAAGTGTTGAATTTGCTGATATCCTGAAGTGGCTTACGATATCAGAAAGAACTGGACCACATAGGGCCTCAAGCGTTCTGGTCTTCTCCGGGGAATCCTGCCTTCTCAGGAGGTGCCCAAAGTAAGACAGCCTCCGTTTCAACCTTTTTGCCTCCAGAGAGAATTCAGGCTTGATTTGATCCGGGACCCACTCGTTCATCTTTCTGGTCGTTCAGGGTGCCCCCAAAGCTCTCCTCCAGCACCACATTTCAAACAAATACATTCCCCCCCCCCCTTGTCAACTTTTCTTTTGATTGTCCAGCTTTCACACCCATACATCGTGATAGGAAGTAATATACTGTGGATGATCTTGGTCTCCAGTGACACATCCCTACACGTGATGATTTTTTCCGAATTCCTTCATTGCTGCCCTTCCGGGTCTCCGCCTTCTTCTGATTTCTTGGCCGTCGTCTCCCTTTGGATTGACAATTGAACCAAGATATACAAAAATCTTTCATTATTTCAATTTCTTCATTGTCGACCTCAACGTAGTGTAGTTCTTCTGTACTCACGGATCATCTTAGAGCCACCTAAACCTGGTGAGCAGTTCTAGGAAATTCAAAGGTCTGCATATTTTTTGCTGCCTTTCTGGTTAGAGTGATCCTTTTGGAACAACTTCACCTGGAGAGCCCTTCTGGGAAATTCAAACGCTTGCACTTATTTAATGACATATTGGTCGGAGAGACCCTCCTGGAGCCAGATTACCTGGGGAACATTTCTTGAAATCTCAAAAGCTGGGACATTTTTGTTGCATTTTGGCCGAAGAGATATTTTGGGAGGTTTTTTTTGCAATCCATCTTGGTTCTAATGTCTTCTGTAATCTAGCATCCTCTGCACATTTGACTACTTCCCTACTCACCCTGAACCTCCAGGTTATTTAAGAGCCAGATAAAAATCATGGCTCCTTCAAAATACTAATTTGTGAGGGACCGTACGACCACGAACACACCTAAAACAAATGATCAAAGGCAAGGCTTGGGAGAAATCACAGCCACAGACAGATTTGCACAGGTGGATCACGCAGATACCAGAATATTCACTGTTCCATTATTTTTGCCTCCGGAGATCATTCAGACTTGGTTTGATCTAGGACCCACTTGTCTCTCCAGCTGCTCAAAAGAGGGGATAAAATTCCCAGATGGTGCTCACACGGTTGCAGCTTAGATTTCACCGAGGCACCCCTCGTGGTGGGTGTTTATCACTCGGCGCAGCTTGTCTGGCTTGGTTCCGGTCCGTTTCCTCTTGTGATTCCTCAGTCGGCTTCTCCATCCCAGGCAGGAGGCTCTGGATGGGTGGCCCCTGACCACACAAATACACACACAGCCCCGACCCCTCAGCCTCAAACGAGCTTCCAAGGAAAACCAGGACTTATTGCTAAACTTTCAACTGGAGACGTCAAACAAAGACTGAAAACTCAACACACACACACACACACCAGCATTGAGAACCGTGGCATTGGCTTGCATTGTTCTGAATGCTGGAATCACAGTGTCTCCCTCCCCCCCTTAAGTAATATAAAAACAAAGCAACAGATATAGGTTTGTGAGATGCACATCTGGGTTGTCTCAATAAGGATTGACAAAGCTCTGGCTAGCTTCAGACAGGGATGGGAATTTACTGAGTTTGCCTTTCCCTGTGAAAATATCGGTCTTATGTGACTTGAGAATGGCAAGAGGAGAAACAGCATCTCCTTCTAAGATTTGCACTGTGCCTTCGTGTAGAAAACGCATGCAAAACGAAGCACGCATTTGAAAAATTTGCATGATGGGAAAAGTGTAGGTTTGAAAAATGTGTACAGTCTTTATCTGTCTTCCCCAATCTTTTAGCCTTTTGGATGTGTCGGTTCCGCCTCCCATCATCCCCAGTCAGTATGGCATGATGGGCCTTGTGGTCCATTGCATCTGGAGGTGAACCAGGCAGAAGAAGGCTGGGCTACTCTACACCCGATAAGAAGTGTCTGGAGATGGGCGATCGTTCTTCTCGTGGTCCAGCAGGATTTGCATAGTGTTATAGTGCCTTAAGGGACGTGGTGGCGCTGTGGGTTAAACCACAGAAGCCTCTGTGCTTCAAGGTCAGAAGACCAGCCGTCGTAAGATCGAATCCACGCGACGGAGGGAGCTCCCGTCGCTTGTCCCAGCTCCTGCCAACCTAGCCATTCGAAAGCATGTAAAAATGCGAGTAGATAAATAGGGACCACCTCGGTGGGAAGGTCACAGCGTTCCGTGTCTAGTCGCGCTGGCCACGTGACCACGGAAACTGTCTTCGGACAAACGCTGGCTCTACGGCTTGGAAACGGAGATGAGCACCGCGCCCTAGAGTCGGACACGACTGGACTAAATGTCAAGGGGAACCTTTACCTTTACCTAAGAGTGCCTTAAAAATCTTTAGGAGATGTTTGGCCAGGGGTGAGAACTGTTGGAATTTTATTTACATCCTCGCATGCTGCCTGTAGTTTGAGTGACGGGGGAGGAGAGACTTTTCTGGGCTGAGGTGATTGTCTGTCTATCCAGCACTAATCAATCGCTCCTTCCAACTTTTGAGTTCAAAGGCAGTATTGTCTCTCTGCTAAGTGTTTGGTCCTTCTCTTTGTCAGTTGGTGGCAGGTGGGGCTTTTTTTTGCTTTGGATCTGTTCCGTTGGTTGTCAGTATGTGTACAGTAAAGAAAGCAGCATACTGTAATTTCAAGCAGATGTAAGTAAAGAAATGTTTTTTATTCTTTTTTCCTACAAATGTCTCAAGAAGTACATTATTAAGATTTTAAGTGCCGGTTAAGGAGGAAGGGGTGGACTCTGGGGGACCTGAAACTATTCTCCTCTCTGGATCTCCTGTGCTTCTACTACGTACAAAAAGAAAATTTTACCAGAAATTCACAACAGCATAAACAGAGTCATAAATAGGATGCGACGACTAGTGGTTTGACCCAAAATTCAGAGGACACAAAGATTTACTGCTGGAAATGAGCAAACCCACCTGTTGCCATTTGCTGCTGGAGGAGGAAGGAACCCACCCGTCCCACCCAAGTATATTGCCACCAGCTACTCTTCCCTGGGCAGATGGGAACCCAAAAACAGGCCTGCTCAACACAGAACTAAGATGGCTGTCACTTCCCCTCTTGCTTGCCTGTCCTCTTCCCACCTATGAAATCTACTGTGATCCAAGCTGAATCAATAGAACAGCCAAGCCGGGAGGCCAGAATGTCTAGGTATGGCACTGGGAATCAGCGTCTACCAAGGGAACAGCAAAGAACGCTTCTCCCAAGCCACGCGTCTCTTTCAAAGAAAAGCCAGTCTCCAGCCAAAGACTCCGGGACCAAGTGGGGCAAATTTTCCAAAACCTGATCTAAAAATTCAACTTGGGGGGGAAACATTCTCCCTTCCTCTTGCGTGTCATGAAAACTACTCTGGGGTCTTTTGACCCAAAACAGACACAGGATTTTTTACATTATCTGACAGCTACGTATGGAAACCGAAGAACGATCCAGGTCATAAATCCTTCTCATGGACAGCTACTGTTCTCTTTAGCTGTTAATGGGAATTTCCCATTGCTTCGAAGTTGCAGAAATAGATTGAATCATCATCCTCACCGTCTTTAGAACTGCAGAGCTGGAAGGGACCCTATGGATCATCAAGTCCAGCCCCTGTCCAGGAGGCTCACTGGGGAACTGAACTCCCAACCTCTGGCTCCACAGCCAGATGCCTAAACCACTGGAATGGGAGCGTGTCTGCAATTTATGGGCCACTAGGAGACCCCCGCAAAGAGGCTGTGATCCCCCACAGGGAAGGTCAGCATCTCCACGGATCCTTTGCATTCCCTCCAGCCTTTGTTGGTTTAAAATGTTTGCAACCAAAGACGCTCAGGGTGCAGTCGGACGGCTGCAAAAGATGCCCACCTGATCACATCAGAAAGGGCTGCTTGAATGGGGTATTGCTCCGGCCCAGTCCCATAAAAGGAGGAGCCCTGCAGCGGAAGCAAAAAAGAGCCAGCGTGGGCATGGATTGGGATCGGGCTGGAGCGCCGTTCCCATTACGTTGTGTGATTGCTGGGAAACTGATCTCACTGGACGGCTCCCCAAAGGGGTCCGCATTGCGATCTATTTCCCCGTGTGAGTTCAACCGGTGAAAGGGGGATTCATGGGTAAGACGCCGTGTCATTAGCCTGAGCTGTCGGATGAGGGGCAGCTGACGCCCCCCAAGAGAGTTCAAGATCTCTCTTGGACATTCCATCCACTGAGATGCGACGGAAGACTTGTACTGCGCAGTGTGTGTGTGTGTGTCTTTGTGCAGTTACGGGTGAGTGCCTGCTCTCCTCTTGCATACGCTTTGATTTGACTCTCCAGAGACCTCCAGTCTGCCCAATTTCCTTGCTTACTCTCTCTCTCTCTCCTACCTCTCTGTTCGTCTCTCTCCACATACTTTGACATAGCCGGAATTAAGATTGCCGGAAGAAATATCAACAACCTCCGATATGCAGATGATACCGCTCTGATGGCAGAAAGTGAGGAGGAATTAAAGAACCTCTTAATGAGGGTGAAAGAGGAGAGCGCAAAAAATGGTCTGAAGCTCAACATCAAAAAAACTAAGATCATGGCCACTGTTCCCATCACCTCCTGGCAAATAGAAGGGGAAGATATGGAGGCAGTGACAGATTTTACTTTCTTAGGCTCCATGATTACTGCAGATAGGGACAGCAGCCACGAAATTAAAAGACACCTGCTTCTTGGGAGGAAAGCGATGACAAACCTCGACAGCATCTTAAAAAGCAGAAACATCACCTTGCCAACAAAAGTCCGCATAGTCAAAGCTATGGTTTTTCCAGTAGTGATGTATGGAAGTGAGAGCTGGACCATAAAGAAGGCTGACCGCTGAAGAATTGATGCTTTTGAATTGTGGTGCTGGAGGAGGCTCTGGAGAGTCCCCTGGACTTCAAGCAGATCAAACCTATCCATTCTGAAGGAAATCAACCCTGAGTGCTCACTGGAAGGACAGATCCTGAAGCTGAGGCTCCAATACTTTGGCCATCTCATGAGAAGAGAAGACTCCCTGGAAAAGACCCTGATGCTGGGAAAGTGTGAAGGCAAGAGGAGAAGGGGACAGCAGAGGAGGAGATGGTTGGACCGGGTCATCGAAGCGACCAACATGAATTTGACCCAACTCCGGGAGGCAGTGGAAGACAGGAGGGCCTGGTGTGCTCTGGTCCATGGGGTCACGAAGAGTCGGACACAACTTAACGACTAAACAACAACAAAATGCCTCTGCAGAAGATGGCTGTACCACCAGCTTTCTTCCTCACCAGGGTCGGTCTTTCATCCCACCCATCTTCACCTTCCCCCCCCCCCCTTCTGTAGTGCCATAAATCCTAAAGCCTGCTGGGTTTTGCTTACCTTGCCCGAAGGCGGCCATCCTCTGCACCTCTTCAACCCCTCGGAAGCCCAGCATCCGGCACACGACATCCCCGTCCTTCATGTCCCAACCGTCGTCACAAACGGTGCCCCAGAGTCGGTCATGGAGAACTTCCACCCTGCCTTCGTGGGGGCCAGAGCCGTTCGCCAGCCGGACCATCCCTGCCTCGGGGCCTGGAACTGAGGTGGTGAAGAAGAAAGCACGGGTGAAAATGAAGCACTGCCGCTGAGCTGGAAGAGCATCCAAGCCTCCCTCTTCCCTTGTCAAACAAGGAGAAAAACATTGATTATTATTTTTTTCCAAAGGCTTCTGCAGACCTATTATTTGGGTTACCGCTCCCAGAATCTGGCCAGTCCCCAAGAACAGCGATGCCTAGTGATGCTTCCATACAGGAAGAGGAAAAAGCCATCAAGCAGAGACAGCTTTTCTTTGGGAACGTCACTCTGGGGGTGGACCTAACCCTTGCCGGCCACTGGAGTTCAAAGAAACCAGTGCACGCTTCCAGGCGCAAAGACATGTTCCACCTGGCAATGCACAGCTTCCCAACAACGTTCATCTCCACAGCTGGGCAAGGGACCAGCGTGTTTTCAGCAGGGAACCAAGAACAAAAGACATCACTCCCGCAGGTTAAGTGGGGCCAACGACTTGGCTTGCTCAGAGCCGTAGATCAGATAGAGGCAATGACACTCTCCCTTTGGCCTCAGTGGGTTGCTTCTCCGATGGCGAACATAAGCAATGGGCATGTCCTTTATAGTCTGTGATCTTTCCCATTAACCCATCATCGCTTGAGGCGCTGGGCAGCTCAATCTAAATGCTAAGGCTCCATCAGGAACTTCTCAAAGTTGTTCAGGACTGGCTTGAGCCCAGGACCCTGGGTGTCACCCAAACTGGAGTGAGGAACAGTAAAACCCCATGCAGATGTTTGTGAGCCTCTGCGGTTGGGTGTGGACAGATTCGTTCCCGCTGGGACATTTCACCTGCTGGAACAGACCCTTGCCCTCTGCGTATGGTTACAAGCCTCATCCGCTCTGGACAATGGTGACTTCCATAAATGAACAGTTTACTGGGGATCATGGGAACGAGCGTGGTCAGGTGACATGGGGCAGGTCTTGAGCTGACACTGGTCAAAGCTGGAGAAGTTTCTCTTTTTAAAGATGACCTCTCTTGGTATCTCCTAGCCAGCAGGTCCGGTAGTTACTCTGGCTCTGAGATTCTGTGGGCACAGAATCCACAAAAGGCATGTTTCCAAGTTCTGCGCTGGTTGTATCTATAGAGGCATCCTGTAGGGCAGGGGTTCTCAAACTGGGGTCCCCAGATGTTCTTGGACTACGACTCCCAGAAATCCTGGCCAGCCCAGCCGGCGGTGAGGGCTTCTGGGAGTTTTAGCCCAAGAACATCTGGGGACCCCAGGTTGGGAACCATTGCTCTTGGGTTTTCAGGAGAGGAAGGTTGCTTTTCATGTCATGTTTCGTAATGAATGAATGGATTCATTGGGAGAATCAAGGTCTCCAGCTCCACTTAAGAAGCATCCTGCCCATCGCTGTGTGTTTGAAAATCGACTCCCTTCTCTCCCTCCCCTGAACCAAGAATGGGTGCCTTGGGTCTCATCAAAGTTTGGCGAGGCAGGACGATTACTAGCAGATGTCTGAGGGCCTGTGTTTTGAGCATGGACATAACTCCGACCGCCTGTCACACTGCCCTCTGCGCGAGAGCCAAGGCAGTCTTTAAAAATGCCCCACGAGGCCCTGCCGTTACGTCAAGCTTAGCTTGGCTACAGATGCCGAATGTTCTGCTGTTTCGTATCTCCTTTCAGGCTGCAAATCTGCTGTCGTTCCAAAGTCAAATGTGGTTTTTTTCACCCTCTCTCTCTCTCGAACGCTCGGCGTGTACCAAATAAAAACGGACATGTTATGTAAGCAAAACCATGTGCGGTTGTTGGGTGTTTCATGACCGATGTGAGTCATACAATGTTTTGCTTAAAGAAGAGAGGGAAACGGTTTTAGTGTACAGGAGACACTGCCAATTTTAAACGTAGCGAATCGATGGAGTACGTGAATGCTTACAGGCCCAGGGGAAACACTGGATGTGTACAGTTCTCAAAATTTCAACAAGAGGGAAGTCAGAATGGACCAAGCGTTGATCTCCAAATCCTAGTCCCTGAGCATTCCACCTTGCAGAGTTATGAGACGAAACGGAACTGCCTTAAAATCGAGGAGGGCAGCAATAAGTTTAGTGGAGAGACAATGTCAGTGCATGCTCTGAGGGTCAGTTTAAGGAGGTGCAAAAGAGCAAAAGCTGGCTGGATAGCTCAGTGGTTTTGGTTGGGAGTTCGAATCCCCACTGGGCCTCCTGCACGTAGAGCCAGCCTGGGTGGCCTTGGGCCAGCTGCATGGCGGTCCACTCAGAAGAAGGGAATGGGAAACCACATCTGAATATTCTGTACCTAGCAACCACTGGGAAAGGTTGCCATAAGTTAGAGCTGGCTGGATAGCCCAGTGGTTTAGGTCTCTGGCTGCAGAACCAGAGGTTAGGAGTTCGATTCCCCCACTGGGCCTCCTGGGAGAAGAGCCAGCCTGGTTGGCCTTGGGCCAGCTGCACAGCAGTCCCAGGGCGCCCCCTAGAGGAAGGAGATGGGAAACCACTTCTGATTATTCTCGATCAGGATCACCCTGAAAAAAGGTCACCATAAGACAGAATTGACTTGATGACACCCATCATCATCATCATCATCATCATTGTTGTTGTTGTTTAGTCGTTTAGTCGTGTCCGACTCTTCGTGACCCCATGGACCAGAGCACGCCAGGCCCTCCTGTCTTCCACTGTCTCCCGGAGTTGGGTCAAATTCATGTTGGTCGCTTCCATGACCCTGTCCAACCGTCTCGTCCTCTGACGTCCCCTTCTCCTCTTGCCTTCACACTTTCCCAACACCAGGGTCTTTTCCAGGGAGTCTTCTCTTCTCATGAGATGGCCAAAGTGTTGGAGCCTCAGCTTCAGGATCTGTCCTTCCAGTGAGCCTCAGGGTTGATGTCCTTCAAAATGGATAGGTTTGTTCTCCTTGCAGTCCAGGGGACTCTCCAGAGTCTCCTCCAGCACCACAATTCAAAAGCATCAATTCTTCGGCGGTCAGCCTTCTTTATGGTCCAGCTCTCGCTTCCATACATCACTACAGGAAAAACCATAGCTTTGACTATGCGGACTTTTGTCGGCAAGGTGACGTCTCTGCTTTTTAAGATGCTGTCGAGGTTTGTCATAGCTTTCCTCCCAAGAAGCAGGTGTCTTTTAATTTCGTGGCTGCTGTCACCATCTGCAGTGATCATGGAGCCCAAGAAAGTAAAATCTGTCACTGCCTCCATATCTTCCCCTTCATCCCCAATCATCTTCATTAAAAGAGCTAAATATGAAATGTGTAACATTGGTTGCTAATGGTTGCCATGTGGCCAACGGCTCCTTTACACTAATTGGGCACCACACCAGAAGGCAGACGTGCTGGTTGAAGCAACCCTGTGGCTGTCACACAGGGACGAGAGAATAAACCGCAGATGAACCACTGGCCAGGAAAATGAATCGATTTTGGCCGTGCGTCGTGTGCTCAGGAATTTACAAAATGATCTGAAAAACTGGCCAGATTGGTATAGCTTGACCCGCATGTTCCGGCTCAGAGGGTTGTTTATTTCGTACTGATGATGAATCGCTCCATTTCTTACTGTTTCAGTCTATATGAACATTGTCGTCAATTTATTTCCTTTGCAAAGGGGTCGGGTTTCTGGGCACTGTGGCCACTTCACGGCCACTGCGCTGGTTCCCTTTCCTTCTTTTCTTTTAAAGGTATATCAACAAATCGACTCGCAACAACTTGAAAGAGACAGCCTTCCCCCTCCCTTTGAAAAAGGGCTTGAGCAGAGGCATTTCTGTTTCTTCTCTTTCTCTCTCTTTAACCCTTGCAAAAAGGTCAAGGGAAGTGAGTAAAGGAGGGAAGGGAAAAGGGGAGGAGGAGAGAAGGCTTGGACCTCTTTTACTCCACTGTCGATGTATCACTTTTGTTATTTTTTTTTTTAAAGGACAAGCAGGGGAGTGATTGAGAAGTGTACCAGAACCAGATATTTTAAAACACACACACACACAAACACACAAACAGACACACACACACACACACACGGAAACAAAGATGTTTGGGAAAAAATAATGATGAACTCGGTGTAGAGATTGAAAAACAATTACTTGGACTATCCACCCAGGATGCAAGCGTGGCTGGCTGGGGAACTCTGGCAGCTGTGGTGCCATAAAAGTAACTTTTCTCAGCGATGGCTGTGTGCCCCGTGAGCTTGTCCAATAAAAGCTTTTCTTCTGGTTTCACTTGGAAGGGGGCAGGGAGTGGTGAGGGCCATGGACCATGCCAGGCACAGAGGGCAGAGGGGGGCATCCCAGGCCGGGTGCCAAGATCATCTTTTTAAAAAGCAAAACTGAAACCTCCTTGAATGTGAGGCCGTGGGGTGTCCTGTCCACCTGGAACGCTCTCCCCACCTTTGCAAAGAGTCCCTCTGTAGCAAAAGGGACTGTGTGGTGAATTTCAACACACACACACACACACACCCTCACATCTTGTGCATGCAACCCAAGGGGCGGCGCGTAGATTTTGTTCCTCAACTGTGTTTGTTTTCATTCAGCTTATTACCTCCCCGGCCCTTTCCCGAAACGAAAATAGAAGGAAAAAGAAATAAACATGATTGCTAAGGCAAACAAGCCCTCGAGGGCCATGCAGCTGCAGAAAGATATCATCAAATCTCTGGGATAATTGGGACCATGTGTATCTCCGAGGGCAGAGCGGAAGATTTATACCCCAGCAGAGAGGAAAGCTTGCTCGTTTTTCATTCCGCTCGTCCAGACTCAGAGGGTGGGTCCGCTCCAGAAAGGCTGGGCTCCCCAGCGCCTCCGAGGCAGAGACAGGGTGGGCACATGGCATCGTCTGCGCGTGCGATGTTGCTTGGTCCTAGTGTTCAGGGCCTCGGCAAAACTGTTGGAAGGAAAGCTCTCCCTCCTGCCTCACACCGTCAGCACCACCATCCTGCTTTGGTGGGGGGAGCCCTGATGAACGAGGTATCCGTTGGAAGCGGCTCCCTGCCAGGCGGGCCGTGCAAGGAAAGAAGTGGGGCATCTCACCAAGTTTTGGTACTCTTCTGGAGTATGAAAGATTTGCAAGACTTGAAGAACGAAATCTTGCAAGAGGGCAGAAAACCACGTCCCATGCGGTGCAACCCATTCCCCTGCAGATAGCTTGCCTTTTGTTGCCCAAAGGCCTCCCTCCTGCAGGACCTGTGGCCATCTACTGACTTTTTGGGTGTGGAATAAAGCTTAGTATGAGTCCTCTAGGGACGATCAGGGGATCTGGAGAAAGGCGGCATGCAACAGAAGGCCAGAAGGGCAGAGAATGACCCTGCTGGGGCTTGGAGAGATCCAAAGGACCCTGCATGTCTTTCTTCTGCACCCAGGGAGAACCACCTAGTTGAGATACTTGAGCTGGATGTCCCCCACATCGAGTTCCTTCCTTCCTTCCTTCCTTCCTTCCTTCCTTCCTTCCTTCCCTTCCTTCCTTCCTTCCTTCCTTCCTTCCTTCCTTCCTTCCTTCCTTCCTTCCTTCCTTCCATCAGCAGCTCCTTCCTTCCTTCCTTCCTTCCTTCCTTCCTTCCTTCCTTCCTTCCTTCCTTCCTTCCTTCCTTCCTTCCTTCCTTCCTTCCATCCTTCCATCAGCAGCTCCTTCCTTCCTGGTCCTCTTCCTTCCTTCCTTCCTTCCTTCCTTCCTTCCTTCCTTCTCTTTCTTTCTTTCTTTCTTTCTTTCTTTCTTTCTTTCTTTCTTCTTTCTTTCTTTCTTTCTTTCTTTCTTTCTTTCTTTCTTTCTACACCACCTTTCTCCTCAATAACAACCCAAGGTGGCTCACATCATTAAAAGACAGTATTAAAGCTAACAACAGTGAATATACAAATACTAAAAAAGTTCAATCAAATACCATACTAAAAAACATAAGCAACACCAAAACACATTTCAAAGCAGTAAGGCACAATGATCCATTTAAAAGCCCCACTCAGGCAGCTGGTCACTCAGGGAAAGCTCACCTGAAGAGATAGGTCTTGGCCTGCTTGCGGAAGGACAGCCAAGACGGGGCCAGCCAGGCCTCCAGTGGGAGGGAGTTCCAGAGTCTAAGAGCAGTCACAGAGAAGGTTCTCTCCTGTGTCCCAACCAAGCACACCCGTGAAGGTGGTTGGGACTGAAAAGGAAGGCCTCTCGTAATGACCTTAACACCCGAGCTGGCTCATAATCAGAAACACGGTCCTTGAGATAGCTTGGACCCAGACTGTTTAGGACTTTATAGTTTAGAATCAGCACATCTTGTAACCAGCCCCAGTCAGCAACCTGGCTGTTGCATTTTTGGACCCATTGACATTTCCGGACACTTTCCACTGGCAGCTCCACATAAAGCGCATAACAGTAATCGCATAACACAGCCAGACAGACCTCTCCAGTAATGGGCACAGCTGGCACCTTAGCTTTAATTGTGCAAAGCCACTGCTGACGTTCTGGGAATGGCAATCCCAAAAATAATTTTTTTCCAAGCATTGCACCACAGAGGTTCTGAATAAGATCCATTTCCAGGCACCGTTCAAAGTGCTGTTCTCTGCCAAATAGGACCTTTCTCTTCCGAAAGGCGTTCCCTTAGTGGGGCTTCAAATAGATGGCTGTGCCTTACTGATTTGAATGCATTTTTTGGTGTTGCTTTTGTTTACTGTCTTCCAATGTGTTATTTGTTTAGTCCTTATTTAATAGTTGCATACTTACTGGTTTTAGCTTTAAATATGGTCATTTAAGGATCCTTCTTTAAAAGAGAAAGGCAGGGTAAAAATATTTTAAATCTATAGAATGCCTCCATGACAAGATGCAAATTCCTTTCTTCAAAAGAACAAGTTCTGTAGCTCCTTAAAAGATGAAGACGTTTTATTTGGTCTATGTTTTTGTGGACTGCCTCCCACTTCACTGGATGCAAGTAGAGGGCAAGCCATAAAAACATAAGCCAAGCAGAACTTTCTTTTATCTTTATGGGTGACTTTACATTAATTTCCTTGTTTGCATTACAATCCACTGAGTCACGGTTCTACAGTTTTCTTTTTGAATCGTGGGTGCAGAAGCGCGACGTCCCACATTCATGAACCAGAGGGTTGTGTTTTTTTTGAAGAGTTGAATTCATAACACAGCTTGCCCGAAACGAGACAGTTCCTGTTTCATCACACCGATTTTGAAAGACAAGCCCTAAAAGGGCGATTTCTGTCTCTTTCGCTCCTCAAAAAATGTTGTTGTTTTTTTCCAGCCCACTTTGGGCTATTCAGGAAGACCTCGATGAGGAAAAAGAGCAGTCCTGGTCTTATTCTCAAGCAACCTCACACGGGCCGGACATTCAGCCTGAACCCACGAGCAGCACGAATCCGGCAAGAATTCTTTACATCCGTGATCGCAGGCTGATCTCCTGTTCCTTGCTAAAGTGACAGGAAATTGCACACTAAAAAAATAAAAGCTGTACACTTCACCACAGAACAAGGGGCTCCTGTGCCTTGGATACGAACCGTACGCCCAACAGCTGTCGCTTTGTCTCACCTGGAGGATATGATTCCTTTAGACTGATCGCTTCTCCTGTATGAACTTAAAGATCTCTGAGAATTCGCAAAGATAAAGGTGAGAATCCAGCATGAAATAAAATATTACCTGCTTCTCCACCCGGGTCTCCTTTCTCCCCTTTCTCTCCCTTTGGGCCTCGGTCGCCTGAAAACAGAAGGGAAAAGAAAATGGGGGTTGGGGTGGGTGATGGATTTAAAACCTCATGAATAAAGCGGATGATGGGGTTCGACCACTGTCATGATATTAAGCCGAGAAACTGGAACCAGAAGGCTCCCAGGGGGGTGGCTTGGCTTTGCAAGCTCTTTCGAGCTCCTGGGTAACAAATGGAGAAGTAAGCCAATGGCCTTGGTTCCTTTCTCCCTTTTGGCCGGCTTTTCTCTGCCACGGTGCCAACATGGACTAGGAAGGGTGCTGGGCGTTTGATCCTGGAGTGGAGTGCAAGGGTGGCCGCCTCCCCCATGACCAGAAAAGGAGGCTGAAGAGGGACAGCAATTGGCATAACATTAAATATGCTGATTTATAGGCACCAAGGCAAACTTAGAAATCTTTGAGCAGGATTTCAATGCCTGGGAAAGACAGTGACCGAGAGATCAGGGTGTCTACTAATTGTGCTGTCCAGGCACTGCACATGGTAGCCGATGGGTGCCTTCAAGGTCCTGATCCACCTCCTCCTTACAGTTCTTTTCGTCACCCTTCGACTGGACATCCTTTCACATGGCTCCCTCTTTGAATGGAGTTCTCTTGTCCCTACCAGAGGTCAACTGGTTACCCTACTGGGCTGTCCCAAGGGCCTCTGGGGCAGGAAATGCCCCCCACACACACACACAGGCAAGGGCTCAACTGCTAACCCAAGGACACGATCCAGTGACAAGTGCTCTCGCGTAGGTCCAGGGGCTGCTTGAACAAGAGAGAGAGTTGCCCCTGGATTGTGTTCTGAGGATCTGATCTACCTGTTGGCCGCCGGCTGCCCCGACGAATGGAAAATAAAACCGTGGAAAGCGGCTCACCCCAGGATATATAGTGCTTCCCTCTGTCTATTTTACTCTACTCTCTGGAGGTCAAAATGCAAAAGAAAAAAAAAGAAAAGAAAAAAGGACATGCTTCAGTCTAGCACTTTCCCATCCCAGTCGATTGGGTTCTTTCTCGTTGTGGGTTATTTCCATGCTTGCCTTAATGGTGCCCCCCAGGTCACGCTGGCTGGGTGATGGTGGGACATCTAATCCAAATAAATAAATAAATAAATAAATAAATAAATAAATAAATAAATAAATAAATAAATAAATAGTTGTTGTAGGTCCGTGTAAGGCCGTGAAAGCCTTCAAGAATATAAATAAATAAATAAATAAATAAATAAATAAATAAATAAATAAATTAAATAAATAAATAAATGTTTCCAAGCTCTGGTCCCAACTGTGTTTTATCCCCATCCCACTCTCTTGACTCACACTGGGTTGTGTGAACGTGTTTTCCTTCTGTAACAAAATTCATGTGCATTATAGAGATGGGTGCGAACCGAACCACGGACCAGAAAAACCAACCACGCGAGCTGGTTCGTGCTTCGTTTCGCGAACCAGTTCGGGGATCCTGTTTTGCTGAAACGAAAATAAGGGCTGAACTTCCCCCCCCCCTCCACGGCGGGGTGCTTGGTTTTGTTTGTTTTGTCGAAAGGGGAGGCCCGCCCACCCCTTCCCACTGCCCCCCATCGCCTCCCTGTCTGGTCCCTGCCCCCCTCCCTCTTCCTTCCCTGCCGCCAGCCTCAGAGGCAGCCAGCCAGGCCCGCAGCTTTCTGTGCCTGCATCCACCACCCAGTTGATAGGCTAGCGCATGTGCAGAGGCAACAGGCTTTGGTTCCAGTAAGGGCCTCTGAGGATGGTGGCAGTATGGTGGTGGTGGAGGAAGCAGCGGGAGGACCAGGCAGGGAGGCGATGGGGGCAGTGGGAATTCGTCATTTCGTCATTTTCGCCAATTCGTCATTTTTCCCGGTTCGTGGCCATCTCTACTGTGCAAACCTAATGAATCTGCTCGAACATTATTTTACGTATTTGTTTATTTTACCTAATTTATGCAACCGAAGCCTGTCTGCAAGGTCTTGGTTCTCCTGTTCCATGCACGGTAGCCCTTTGCTTTTCAAAACAGGCCCACTGATTTTCACTCATAGGATTTCATCCAAACAACGCCCCTGCGGTGCCTTATAAATGGGTGAACTCTCCAAGCGAGGCCTGTCCCTCCCCTGCAACAGGGTGTGAAACAGGCTGCTTTCATGGGGATAGTCACGTCGGCCCCCACCTAGGTGGGATGGTCTGAATGGCGAGGCAGGATACTGAGTCACACATAATCGCATGAAGATCACAGAATCCTAGAACAACGGAGTTGGAAGGGGTCTCTAAGGCCATCAAGTCCAACCCCCCGCTCAGCGCAGGTATCCAAATCAAAGCAGATCTGACAGACGGCTGTCTAGTTTTATCTTGGATGCCTCCAGTGTTGGGTCCTCACATCCTTCTCTCTGTTCATGAGAAGGTCACGTGGGCTGATCCTGTCCTGCATCTCCTCTGTGGCTCTGAAGGACCACGTGCAGGGAGATCAGCCTTCTGGTTCATAATTCTTCACATCCTATAATCCCCCCGCCCTTGACATACAACTTTTTCCACATCCAGAAATAGACAGCCATTGGACTGGGGCCTTGATTTGCGTCCACGCACCCCAAATGCCCCCTCTGCCCAAATTCCTGGCTTCTGCTTCCCGCTGGCTCCAAGCCCAACATGTGTGAGCTGGCGTCCTGCTTCACCTCTCGCCATTTGCATCTCGTTAGGTGCTTCTGCGCCCTCCCCTCCCCGATCCTTCCTCCGCTCTCCAACCTCCCGCCTTGTGGCATTTTGATCCTCCAGCCGCTTGTCCCAACAGTTTAGACGGATGGGAAGCAGCTCAGGTCTGGGCACTGTCTTGTAAGATCTTCCCAGAGACACATCAACGACTGTTGCGGGTGAGGGTGGGGAAGTATTTCTCCATATATATATATATATATATATATATATATATATATATATATATATATATATATATATATATATATATATATATATATATATATATATATGTTTCATCCATTCCAAAGCCTGTCCTGCCTCAAGAGGTCGTTCCCAGCTAAGACGTTTTCCTGTCCGGTGCTGGCTGGCAACACAATTTCTCACAAGATAGGCAGGCAACTTGAAAACAGAGTGAGTGAAAGGACTTGGCAACAGAGAAAGCAGGCGTGGTGTGGTGGGCAGAATGTTGGGTTACGACTCAGGAGTCCTGGGTTCAAATGCCTGCCCAACCACAGAAACGCACTGGGGGTGGTGATGATGATGGGAAACCATTCCTCCAGCTTCTCACATAACCCTCGTGGATGCAGAATCTGGCCTTCTCTGTGGTTGAGAGAGGTGTAAATGGAGCAACGATGGAGAAGGTTGGAGAGCAGGTGGAGGAAAGCTCCCCAAGTTCACCCTGACGGCTGTGAGGGAAGCATCCGGAAGATAAACTTAAGGCCACAAAAAGAAGCCATAATTCCCAATTAAGCGAGGCAGCCGCTCACCAACAGGCAGAGTTTTTCCATATAATTTGTGGAGTCTTCTCTCTTCCGGACGAAAGCAATACTTCACCCAAATGTGAAAAAGTGTAATTGACTGGCCGCCCATTTTAGAGCGAAGGTTGAAAGCATCTGTTGGAACCTCGACTCCTTGTGGATACCAGCAGATCCGACGGAGGTGTTCAACGCACCACCTTGTCAGGTTCAACTGGACCAGTTTCCGTTGCCACAGCCTGGAGCTGTGGATGTAGCCCTTGCACACTGCAAAGCCACCTCCTCCTCCTCTCTAGATCCTTGCCCGTCACAGCTCTTGAAATCAGGAAAGATGTTGGCCACAGAATGGGCTACACACATCATGAATGACCCACCCTCTGTGGGAGGGCTTTTTGCCTTCCCGTTGAAAGGTATCCCTTATAAGGCCCATTCCAAAGAAATCCAACCAAGCAAGAGATGATCTTAACAACAACAGGCCGGTTGCCAATATTCCATTCCTGGGCAAGTCAACTGGGAGGGTGGTGGCCAACCAGCTCTCCTTGGAGGAAAGAGATAGCCTTGATCCATTTCAGTTGGGGTTCAAGCCATGCCATGGAACTGAAATGGCCATGATCACCCTGCAAGATGATCTTCTGAGGGAGGCAGACAGGTCAGTATAACCCTTTTGGTCCTCCTGGATCTTTCTATAGCTTTTGAACTGTCAATCATGATATCCTTCTGAGACGGCTATTGAGTTTAAGACTTGGGGGCTCTGTTCTTCTTCCAGTCCTTTCACAAGGGCCAACCTCAGATACTAGAGCTTGAGAAGGCCTTTGGGACCTCCGTGATGGGGTCTCTCAGTCATTTCCTCCATGCTTTAAATGTTTGAAGGGCCATATTTATTTATTTTATTTATTTATTACATTTATAGCCCGCCCATCTAGTCATATAGACTACTCTATTGTAGAGTATTGTATTGGCCATCATTGTAGAAGATGAAGTCAGCTTGTTTCCTGTAGCTTCAGAAGGCAGGACACAAATAAATTGATTCAAATTGCAAGAAAGGAGATGAAGACTCAACCTAGGGTAGAACTTCCTAACAGTTAGAGTGGTTTGACCGTGGGAAAAACTGTCATGGAAGGTGGTAGGTTTCTCTTTTTTCAGGGATGTGGGCTAGATGATCGAGTGGGGTCCCTTCCAGCTTTACAATTCTCTAAACAAAACACAACCACAGTCTGCGAACAGCTGATGGAGAAACTCTGAAGCTGCTTGTGAAAAACATTTCAACAAGCAAAATTTGGTCGCATCAGAATGAATAACCGAAGAAGCAAAAAGTCCAGGAAATGAAAAATGGACCGTGAATAATTTTGAAATCTGGGATGACAGCCTCGGCGATGAGGCCATCTCCTGCTTCAAGGCCTCCCTCGTGGGCTCAGCACCTTCCCCTTGAGCCTTGGAAACGCTCGGCCGCCAAAGAGGGAGAGATTCTCTTGGCCCTTACGGTTGATCTTGGCCTCTTGGCTTTGCCGTCTGTTTGTCTCTGTTTGCGTTGGCACCGGGGTCAACAATCTGCAGTGCTCTTCTGGTTTCCAGAAATGTTTTATCTCCCTTTCCATCCCCTGAAGACAGATGAGACAGGGAACAGACCCGTTGCTCTTCTTTTTCATGTGCCCAATGCAAGCAAACAGAGCGATTCACAAGGGCGCCTCTTTCAATGCGATTATTGTTTGTCCACCACGGCGCAGGGAATCACCCCATTCACACTCGCAGGACATGAGCTCATTTACGAATATGCTTGCGTTGCAGGCACAGAGCACAAACCAAGGTAATGGGTTTCCCCAAATCTCTCAAGAGAGTCTCCGTGCAGGGAAACTTTCAGCTGACCTCTATTTTCCCTTTGAAGTCCCTCAGGAATAATGTGGGTTCGGTCTGGACTTAGTCATCCTTAGACTTTTTTTTTATTGTTATGGGCCATTAAGTCATTGTCATTAACAGCTTTGCTTGGGTCTTGCAAACTCATGACCATGGTTTCCTTTATGGAGTCAATCCATCTCACACTGGGTCTTCCTCTTTTCCTGCTGCCTTCCACTTTTCCTACCAATTTCTCCACTGAGTTTTGTCTTCTCGTGGCATGTCCAAAGTTAGACAACAATTTAAACTTCTACTCATTTCTATGTCCTTCTGGTGCTCCAGGTTTTTTGTCTTATTAACATTCAATGGCAGTCCTGCTTTAGCACTATTTTTCTTTCACTTTCACCCGGTGTTGTTTCCTTGCTGCTTTTTGCCTGTCAGACAGTGTCATCTCTATATCTAATCCAGCTTTCCGTATCTGTTCGGCATACAGATCGAACTGATAGGGAAATACAACACATCCTGGTTGGCCGCATTTGCCTGTAGGAAACCATTCTGTTTCTCCATATTCTGTCGTAAGATTTGCCTCTCGTCCAGCAAAAGCGGATTATAGGGAATTGAGTTTTCAGTCCAGCTGCACATTTCCTAATGTTATTGGCCAATTTAATTAGCCATTTAACTCAGCGGTGAAGTTTCCAGATCCTGGGGCCATTAATCCCAATTTCTCTTGTGCCTGTTTTCACAGTCAATTGGTACAGAAGCAATCCTGACCCCTGGCTTCCCCCTCTTCGGACATCGCATGGGCCAAACCCCTGGCTTCTCAAATCCCAGAGAACTGGATGCGTCAGATCTGGCATCTCTCCTAGGATACCTTCCCCACCTTCGAGGGCAGTATCCTGCCATGTCCCAGATGCTTGGAAACATGGCCAGGACGGTGCAGCTGTGCTCACCGTCTTATAAGACGGTGAGCACAGCTCATCCCTCTTATAAGTGTCTGCTCGGCTATGGCGATGGGATTGAAGTCTGCAAGACTTTTTGTGGTTCAGTTTCCTTCAAAAGGGGCTTGCAGAGAAATGTTGTGTGCAAGTCCATCCAGCCCCCCGCCCAAGCTCCTGAAGGTTGTGGGTTGTTCCAGGACACCCACCTTCCTTTAAGAACATCTGTCCAACTTTTCATTCCGGACCTGCAAGGTCAACCCTCAAATTTGCCTGCTTGGCTTAACCTTCAGAGACATCTCCTGCTGATTCGAAATCCTATTTCCTGGGTAGATGTTGTTATTAAAGCGTGCTGCATAGATACCACCCCACAGCGCTTAAAGTATTCTCTAGGGGCGGTTTACAATTTAATTTTGCAGGCTGCACATTGCAACCCCCCCTCCCTGGCAGCTGGGGGCTCACTTTCCCGACCTCGGGAGGATGGAAAGCCGAGCTCACCTCAAGCCGGCTACCTGGGATCGAACAACCCAAGTCGTGAGCAGAGTTTGGGGTGCAGTACTGCAGTTTAACCACGGCGCCATGAGGTTCTTAAAGATGGGGTTGGAACCAAATTGGTTTGCTCATGAGTACATACACTCTCTCACACACTCACTCACGCAGAATCTGTTCAGCCGTTCTGTGTACTTAATGGCTCCAGCAGGGACCTTTCAGGAAATATTATGCTGGGAATACAGGCTTAGGAGCTGGGAACACAGCCAATGCAGATGGTCTCCTTTTTTTCCCAGGCCTGGGAAGAGTGGGAGGAGGTGCCACCTCTCCCTTTTAAAAACAACCCTCCCCCCCCCCAAAAAAGGTCATTTACAAGCCCACACTGCTTTCTCTCTTAGCCCCCCAATAATGCAGCCTGCATAGGTCAGCAGCATAGATGTTTTGGTCAAAGAAGAGAAGACCATCGCTTTAATGCCACGCTCAGGTTACCAGCGGCCAGGAAAGCCCCCCAGCCTTTCCCCTGTCATGGCAGCCCCTCCAAACCCCAAGCGACTGTTTTAGAAGGCTCCGGGAGAACCATCCTGTGGGCAAAGAGGGGAAGGAGTCATGTGGATTTCACGACATGGCCCCCTCCTGTAAATAAACCAAACCACCCCCTTGCTTCACTTGGAAGCAGGGTGGCCACATCCGCGTCACCAAGAAAGAGGACACGCACCAGCCAAACAGAGGACCAACAAGGACACGGATTTACATTGAAAGGCATGTGCTAATTCCTATGCCCAAAGGCAAAACCAGAAAGGATTTTTTTAAAAAATTAATAGACAGTATTTCAAGATTTCTCTCTCCAGCGAGGAAGACCATCCCCTGGTGACAGGAGCGCCGACGGCAGAGGCCCACCGTCCAGGTGCGGCTGCTCGGGGTGGAGAGGACCTTTCCAGCGCTGGATCAGACCTGGGCTAGACACGGCCCTTCAAAAGGAGGATGGGCCCCCTTAGGCAGAGAAGAGTGAGGACACATGCCCCGTTTTAGGAAGGTCAGTCCTCCATTGGAAGGGAGCAAAGAGACCCTTCTCTTTTCGCAGATGTACTTCTCCATTGGGCAGTCTGTCTAATCCACGTCTGATGGGAAGAGGAAGAACCACAAAGAGGAGGGAGATCTGGGACCTGGAAGTTGCCCGTCCTCCACCTGGAGCAGCACCTGGAACCTTGTGGCACCATGGCTCAACTGCAATACTGCAGGGAAGACTCTGCTCATGACCTGAGTTTAATCCCAGGCTCAGGTAGCTGGCTCAGGGTTGACTCAGCCTTCCACAACCTGCTCATCTAGGCATAGTCTTCCCTATCTGAGTCAGACATACTGTGACACTATAAAAATAATAATCATAATCTGTAATGTTGTGTAGGTATCTTAATATTTACATTTTTTACATCTTGGATTCTTGCATGTTTATTGGTGCTATTGTTTTTTTAAAAATTCTGTAATGCCGCCCAGAGTAGACCATTGGTCTAGATGGGCGGGGTATAAATCGAATAAATAAATAAATAAATAAATAAATAAATAAATAAATAAATAAATAGGTGCATGTAAACCAGGATATGCCATTTTATGCATAGGTAAAGGTAAAGGTAAAGGTTCCCCTTGACATTTAGTCCAGTCGTGTCCGACTCTAGGGGGCGGTGCTCATCCCCGTCTCCAAGCCGTAGAGCCAGTGTTTGTCCGAAGACAGTTTCCGTGGTCACGTGGCCAGCGCAACTAGACACGGAACGCCGTGACCTTCCCACCGTGGTGGTACCTATTTATCTACTCGCCTTTTTACATGCTTTCAAACGGCTAGGTTGGCAGGAGCTGGGACAAGCGATGGGAGCTCACTCCGTCGTGTGGATTCGATCTTATGACCGCTGGTCTTCCGACCTTGCAGCACAGAGGCTTCTGCGGTTTAACCCGCAGCGCCACCACGTCCCATTTTATGCATACCTGCGTCCAATTTTATCCTTTCTTTCTTTCTTTTTGGATGACTGCCAGTCCCCTCCTCTACCTGGTCATACCACATAAGACCCGTCTTCAGTTCAATGGGGTCGGGTCCTCATTTTCTGTGAAGCCAAGACCTACGAAGAGCCCCCACCTCAAGGCGTTTGTGGATGGCTGTCAACCACACACAAACCTGCTCAGAAACCTTGTGTGTTTAATTAGCTACAGCGTTAACAGGGAACTGCTTGGCTGGGGCCAAAAAAGCAAATTTAATCTGCCCATGAGTCTCGGGCAGTCTCGGGCCTGGTTACTTATCACATTGTGGGCTGGCAGCTGACAAGATCCCGGAGGTTGAAAGAAAGAGGCCAGTCCTTTATAGGGAAAGGTGGCGGGAGGCCAGGGGGAGAAACACGAACACAGGTGGCGGCTGCTTAAATGGTAAAACAGGGTCCCCTTTGCTTGGCAGCTGAGACGCCAGGGGTGTGCCCATGCCCATTTTCCATGCTTCCCTGGCTGTGCAACCAACTGGTCCCAAAGCATTTGGAAATGGCACCCGGACCTGGAAAGTTTTTCCTGGAAGGTGAGAAGAACGGGGCACCCCATTTGCAGGGCGGAAAGAGTTATGGGAATGAGAGAGAGCCATGGGACACTGGGCACCAGGAAAAACTCAATTTACAAGAGGGGAGGGCAGGAAGCTGCTCTCTAGGTGTGGTCAGATGTGGTCCCATCCCCATCCCGCGTCTCTCTTAACCTTGCTAACTAGGGATGATGGGTGTGGGAGTCCAACCCCCTCTGGAGGGCTGCCCTGTGCCTTCTTCTGGTTCCTAAGAGAGATCAGTCCTTTTCCACCTGCAAAAGGTGACAGGGGTGGGTGGGTGGGTGTGGCAGGGGCTAAAATCACTTGCCAGCAAAATCTAAAATACTGCACCAGCAAGACCAATGAAACGTTCAGTCAAGCCGGACCCAAATATGAACTGGTTTGGTTGCAACACAGCTGAACAGATGGAGAAAATTATTATTAGCTCGCATTAGAATTTTTATTTGCAAGGTGGTTTGAGAGCTAAGGCTGGAAAACGGGGGAATCCGTGCCAGTTTGGGATGAGAGACAAAAACCCTGTAATACAGCCAAAGAACACACACAGGCACACCTCACACACTCCTAAAGACAAGAACCAAACTCCTGGTGGATTTTGAGAGGGGAAAGCCTTTGGTTGTTCTCTAGGGGTCCCCGTTTCTGCCTCCGATTTGATATTCTGCATCAACTTTTCGTTCCAAAGATCGGGAAGAAGCACCTGTTACAGGAGCAACCCAAGTTGGGCTGTACTTCGCATCCTACACATCAATCCAATCCCACGGAATAATTTTGATAGGGCTGATCAAAACAGTCCCATAGGGTCAAAACACTGGCGTCAAGACTGACTCTGGAACCCAGAGAGTCAAATTCCGATGGCTTTGTTCTGAAACCCAAATAATATAATCTAACATTTCAAGGTTACGTTTTGAATGCTTTCACAGGCGGTCCCCAGCTCTCCACACCAGATGCCAACCTTTGGAGACGTTATTTTGGGATGACCATGGCCACCACCGTGGCCTGGGTATTCTGGGTGTCGTAGTCCACGAAATTTAAAAAAAAAATTCCCGAGCTCTGGGGGGGATGCAATGGGCAACAAGAACGCCCAGCGCTTGAATAAAAGAAAAGACGGTGGGGGCAGCTGGGTTGACCATTTACAAAATAACTGAAATTATTTCAGATACAAAATGGAAAAATCCATACGCTCTCAAAGGCAGGAGGGAAGTTTCGGAATGTAAGGACTTCTCAAACAGACTCCCTATGTTGGACTGTCATGATTTTATAGACCATTTTGTTATTCAAATACTGGGGATGGGAATCAGGGAGATCAGAGCCTGGAAAGTTACACACACACACACACACACACACACATACCTGTGCTTCCACGTTGGCCAGGTATGCCTCGGGGGCCGATGTCTCCTTGGTCCCCCTTCGGCCCCCGTGGGCCCACGGGTCCTCTTTCTCCTGGGAATCCTGGAATCGGACGAAGAAACACAAACAACAAGGGTTCGAGTCAAGATCGGGTGGACGCCTCCAGGAATGTCATGCTGATTTCATGGAAGAAGACATGCCAACGAGGTGGCTACCTCATAACTGGCTCTCCTCTTTTGTTCAGTCTACCAGATTGCAACCAAGAAGCTTTCTCTGAAGAGAAAAAAACCCAACAACCCCTGTCTGCTCGATCAGCATCCGCTGGATGCACTAATCCGCTACCTTAAAATATTAAATTAAAAAAACAAACACAGAAATATGCATTTCCATGGTGTATTTACCAAAACTAGCCACTAGAGGGAGACAAAGACAAGGCTATGTATAATGTTCACTACTTCCACGTTTTTCGGCATTTGGGGGGGGGGGGCTTGGAGCTGATCTCCCATGTATACCGCAGTCCTACTGTAATTATAAGCTACAGATGCATCTTTGACTATAATGAGAGGCTATCCCTTTGGGCTATAATTTATGAAAACTATTCTGAGATGAGACGATGCCTGCCTTACCTGTTGATGGAAATCCCCCAATTAAAAATGCTAAAGCATAAGCTGGTGTTTTTTTTAGGTGCCTGGCTATGAAACGGGGCAGAATATGGATAGGTACCTATTTTAAAATGTTTTCTATCAAGACATATGTAACTTATAACTTAATATTTCCATTAATGTCCTCACACAATATGGTGTTCTAATGATAGAACTTATCACCAGAAATTCAACATCCTGACGCAGATGTTTCCTCAGTTTCGTTTCGTTTACAGTCAGTGTTAAATGATTTTGGTCTGACTGTTCAAAGATCTAATAAGACATTATATTTCAGTTCAGCTGGATGTCATCTTACGATCAGTGCACCAATTAAAAGTCAGATGACAGATTTATAGTCATTGATCTCATTTGCTACTAATGATGAACTTTGCAAGTATCAAAAAGATGGGCTCTGAAGAAAAAAGGAAACAGCAAGGAAATGATTGAAGCTTTTGATGCAATGATTCATCAAAAAAGAAGCAGTCTTTAACTGTGAGAAATTGCTAATAAATCTAGTAAGGACAGACCAAAGAGATAGTGGGAAAAGTGAGAACAGGTATGTGCAAATGCCGTCCGATTCCATTCGTATCGAATAATTCATCTTACAAATTGGCACAAATTCACTTCAGGCTGATTTGGAGATGGCCCAGTTATTCTGTTGGTGTTTTTTTTTTTTTGTTTTTTTTTTTAAAATAGATAATTCTATGTTTGTGAATGGCGGAGAGACTGAAAATGGGGAAATGTACAGGCCTGGGATCTGGGATGGTGGGGTACAACCCAGTGCCATCAACTACTGCTCAACCTCCACTGTGCAGGCAAAGTTCTCACCAGATTCCCACCTGCCTGTAGAAGTTCTACACTTAGCTCCTTGACAGTTCCTGCCCGTTCCATGCATCCTTCCTGCACTGGCTGAGTACTGTTGCTCAGATGATACTCATTCCGGAATCTTCCAAAACAAAAGCCAATGATCCATCCGCATCAGCTGGGTCTCCAGCTGAGCCCATGTCGATCTCTGGCTCTTCAGAAAGAAAATCTGCTGATGGTCCAGGTCTTCAGTCTACCAGCCTAGAAAGCATGTGAGGAGTGCCAGCCTCCTTGACATTTCTAGTCCAGTGAAGGCATCCTTTGACCACATCTGGAATACAAAGCTAATTGCTCCTGACCTTTGGGAATGCCAAGTTGGGATATGGAAGCATGGCAATGGAACCAATGACCTCGAGAGGTGGTGAGTGCTCCATTGCTGGAGGAGGGGCAGGATCTGTTATTGATCATTCCACAGTGCAGGACACCTAAGAATGTGCTCAAGTGACAGGAAGCCAGATTTCGGTTGACGATCAGGAAAAACGTCCTAACTGTTAGTAGAGCAGTACGACAATGGAACCCATTTCCTCAGGAGGTGGTGAGCGCTCCATCGCTGGAGGCACTCAAGAGAAATTTAGACCACCACCTGTCAGATCTCCTTTGATTTGAATTCCTGCCTTGAGCAAGGGGTTGGACTTGATGGCCTTCGAGGCCCCTTCCATGATTTTATGAGAGACTAGTTCCCCCTCTATTCAACTCTGGTTGGGACTTGAATCTCGAATCCTGTGCCCAGTTCTGGACATTGCACTTTAGGAAGGATGCTGACCAACTGGAGCAAGTACAGAGGAAGGCAAAAAGGAGGATCAGGGGGGTTGGGAGCCAAGCCCTTTGAGGAGGAAAGACTGAAAGAACTGGGCATGTTTAGCCTTGAGAAAAGAAGACTGAGGGGAGATAGGACAACACTCTCCAAAGACTTGAAAGGCTGTCCTCCAGAGGAAGGTCAGGATCTGTTCTTGATCATCCCAGAGTGCAGGACACGTAAGAATGAGCTCAAGTTAAAGGAAGCCAGATTTCAGTTGACAATTAGGGAAAATGTCCTAACTCTTAGAGTAGTACGACAACAGAACCCATGATCTCGGAAGGTGGGGAGTGATCCAACACTGGAGGCATGCAAGAGAAATTTAGACCACCACCTGGCAGATCTCCTTTGATTTGTATTCCTGCCTTGAGCAGAGGATTGGACTCAATGGCCTTATATTCTATGATTCTATGGTCTGTTTTGCATGCAGGTGGTTTCTGGTGGAATTCCCAGCATCTCCAGGTAAGCCCAAGAAAGACTTCAGTGCAAATCCCTGGAGAGCGATGGGTGCCAGTCTGAATCAAGAATATAGCAATGGCCTCTCTCGATAAGAGGCAGCGCCTTCTGCTCGTTATACCAATGAGATGCTTTTAGTGACGTCTCTGGAGCACAGGGGGGTCTTTCTTGGGCGGAAACGTACGGCGCATTTAAAACCAAACCAGGGATTCTCAATGGTTTACTATACTCTAAATTTCAGAGTGCTCTTCCCAACATGACACTAACCTAACATTACAGAACTCGGTGCCCAGAGGAACGATCAGTGTCAACTTTCTCTAAACAGAGACAAAGGTGAACGTTTTCTTGGGAGGGCTTCCAACTCCGTGGTTATAAATGAGATAAAATGCTTCCCTTGTGAACTGTTGGTCTTGGGAACGAGATCAATTCTGACAAGCGTGAGGTCTCTTATGAGGGGAGATGATTAACTGTTAAGCAACTCGGGGAAAGCTCCAGAGAGGAACTGAAGGAGGATTTGGAGCCAGGCTTGTTTTAATTGCTCTGAATCTCTGCAAGGTTCTGGCGCATGGAAAGAACCGCCCCATCTCACCTTTTCCCTCTTCTGGTGTTAAAAAGAGGTTTCGAACAAAAGGCCGGGGCAGGGAAATTCTGGAGGCACAGCCCAACCTGGGGTGAAAAGTGGAAGAGACTTCGGAGTCACTGAAGAGGCGCAACCGTGACGCATCTAGGGTGGTGTTTCCCAACCAAGGGGTGGTGGTGGTGTCACAAAGTGTTTTCTGGAGTGGGGGGGGGATGAGTCACTTCTTTAATCAATTTTTCCTTGACCTTTCAGAGCAGGATATTAACATTAGTGTGTATGTGCATGCAGGAGAAACAGGGGGAGAGAGAAAGAAGTCTCTACTTTCTGAGAAGGGATGACTTAGCCTCATGAAAAATGCCTTTATAGGCAAATATGGCTGGGGGTCACGGGTTACTTGGCTATTATCAAAGGGGGTTGCACTGGTCTAGTGAAACAAAGCTGAGACAGCAATTATAATGCCCAGAAGGGAATTCCCATCACAAGATGGTTTTCTGCACTCCCGTCCATTCATCTGGAATTTTTTTGGTTTCCCCAGATTAGAATCATAGGATCAAAGAATAATGGAGTTGGAAGGGGGCTCCAAAGCCACTGAGTCCAACCCCCCTGCTCAAGGCAGGAATCTGAATCAAAGCAGATCTGACAGATAACTGTCTCATTTTCTCTTGAATGCCTCCAGCGTTGGAGCGCTCACCACCTCCAAAGGTTAATTGGCTCCATCCTTTTGAACTGCAGAGCTGAAAGGGACCCCATGGATCATCAAGTCCAGCCCCTCTCAAGGAGGCCTGGAGGGGAATCGAACTCCCAAGCTCTGACTCTGCAGCCAGAGACTTAAGCCCCTGAGCTCTCCATTGTTGTACTGCTCTAACACTTAAGAAGTTTTTTCTGATATTCAACCTTAATCTCGCTCCCTGTAGGCTTGAGCCCATTATTGCGTGCGCTGGGAGGATCGAGAACAGATCCTGCCCCTCCTCTGAATCACAACCTTTCAAGTGTTTGAAAAGTGCTCTCCTATCTCTCCTCAGTCTATTTTCTCAAGGCTAAACATGCCCAGTTTTTTCAGTCACAGGGTTTAGTCTCCCGTGTTGAGGAGCTTCCCACCTCTTGAGGTAATTAATTATGCCAATCCCATCTCTGGGGTAAGGATTCCAGTAATGGCAGCATGGCTGGCACACTGAGGGTGGTGAGCTGGTGAGCTCCGGTAGGCAACTATCATCAGCACTGCCTCACCCATCACGGGTTGGAAGGATTTGGAATTTAGCTCTCCCCCTTTTTAGTTCAGATAAAAACACGGAGAGATTTGCTCAGTCTCACCCTTTTTCTTGAATGATCAAACTGGATGCTTCTTAGTTAACAGAAACAAAAGCCTATTGTTCCTAGTTATTCTATATATGCAACTTTCTCCCCACATGGCTCTCTATCTTTGGAGAGCAGAAAAAGGAGGAGAGAGACATGGTGGCTACCAAACGAAGCAATGGGAAGGGAAGGGTGGTCTCCAAGACAGTGAGGGTGGAGGAAAGGCAGATACAGAGCATGCTCCCACCAACCCCTAGCGTTAAAGGAGACGCATGCAAAATTGTATTTTCCACCCTTCTTGTCCAGTTGCTGCTGTTGGCAGGTGTGCTGCCAGGCCTGGTGGCTTGGTGGAGGCAATGGTGTGCCCTGCTTGGGCTGGTGGCCTGCCGCACTTTGATACAGGTACACCGTGGACACACATTGCATTCATTAAACATATAACCACAGTGCTTCCTCTCTCGTTTTCTCTCAAGGCACAGGAAACGGCCTCATTCCAAGGCAGACCCTGGTTCCATCGAGCCCAATATCACCCACTCTGACTCATAGAAAGAGCATTTCAAGGTTTCAGACTTGATCCCCCCCCCCAGTCTTCCCTGAAAATGCAAGGATTCGAACCCAGGATCTTCTGCAATACATAACAGGGGCTCTGCACGGATCCATGCTTCCTCTGTGTATGTTTGCATGCATGCACGTATGTCCTTCCCTGCCCTCCCAATCTCAAGTGTGATTATATTGAAACCAAGGCTCTGCACATCTCCCCTTTTAAAAATGTGTTATGAACCATTAATCTCATCCAATCTAAACAGTAAAATTAAATTACAGCTAACAGCATGAGGGGGACCAGGGCAACAGATCCTTGGAGGGTATTCACATAACCAGCTGTTGGGAGGCGTCGATCCTCTGACTGCCAAGTGCAGACATTATTTTTCTCTTGAGCATTTCAGTGAAGAATGATTTTTATGCTCTGGCTTTATTCCTTGGTGGTGGTTGGGGTTTTAAAATATTTTTACTGAAGTTTTATTTTGCTTGTTATTGTTATCTCTAGTCATTGAACGAACGGCTTTAATTGAGGCTATTATTCTAATTCTAATTACCCTTTCTGAAAGTTTGACTGATAGGCCAATTTTTTAAAAAAAACAAAATAGAGGGTTCCGAACAGATGAGAAGGGGAGCAAACATGAAGGAGCCTGCCGTTCCCAGCAAGGAACATTGGACAAGTTCCTTCTGTACTATTACATGTTGCTGTAACAGCATTGTCATAATAGTTGGCGAGTTTCTAAAGTTTTTTCAGAGGCCTAATGCTGTTGAACTGGCTGGGTAGCTCAGTGGTTTAGGTCTTTGGCTGCAGAGGTTGAGAGCCGGAGGTTGAGAGTTCGATTCCCCACTGGGCCTTCTGGGAGAAGAGCCAGCCTGTGTAGCTTTGGGCCAGCTGTGCAGTCCCAGGACAACCCCAGAAGGAAGTAATGGTCAACCACTTCTGAGTATTCTCTAGCTAGAAAACTCTGAAAAAAGGTCACCATAAGTCAGAATTGACTTGATGGCACATGATTATTATTATTATTAATAATAATAATACAGTTGAAATCCCTACCATGACCCTGTAAGGCAGGCGAATGCTAGATCGCTTTTCTACGGGCAGAGAAACTGAGGCTAAGAGAGAATGAGTAGCCTAAGGCTACCTAATGAGTTCACAAGAAAGGAATAATTTAAGTTGTGGCCACCCAGATCCAGAGCTCTTAGATTTTCAGACTTTCTTAGCCATTATCAGATTTTGGAAAAAGCTCCTTTTCGGTTGACAGCTTCCAGAATTTCCCTGGCTAGGCTGGTTGGCAAATTCTGGTAGTCCCAAAAAGTAACTTTTCCCATGAGACATCAGGTCTTCTTTACTCCATGCAGCTGCTCTCAGCTGCATTTGTTTAACCAGTCTCCAAGGGCAGCCCAACGCGGGCCACCCTGCAGTAGTCTAAATGGGAGGTGACTAAACCTGGAAAGGTCAAGTTTGAACAGACGGGGCGCAGCCAGCTCACCATACTGGTGCCTCTTGCTGTTGCTGTTGCCTTCTAAGAATCCAGAAAGAAGCCAAGGGTTGAGGAACTAGAAAAGTTGGGAAAAGTTCCTTTCTGGACTACAACTCCCACACCTCACACGGTGACTACGAGGAGCACTCTGAAAACGGAACTTGTCTAAGCTCTGTGAGAACTACCTGCAGAGATACACAGCAAGAGCTGCCCAAGGCATCATCAGCAGACACGCACAAACGGGACAAAGCAGCAGAGACGCCGATCCATGCTTCTGCCTGAAAATACGGTAATATGAAGCACCGGTTCCCCACCTGGGGTCCCCAGATGTTCTTGGACGACAACTCCCTAAAGCCTTCACCCTGAGCTGTGCTGGCCAGGATTTCTGGGAGTTGTCGTCCGAGAACAACTGGGGACCCAAAGTTAGGAAACACGGATATAAAGCCTCTCCCCATAAGTAGATCCTAATGTTGGCTGTCAGCAGGTAATCCATGCTGCGGTGCTGAAGGGCTACCACGCCCCATGGCCACCGGCCACCCCAAGGAGTGGCCTCTCAGGCAGGGATTCAAAGTGACGACAGGTAGTTAAAGACATGGCACTCGGTCCTTCAGCCAGGAACGTTTACAATGTACATAACATACGCTTCCACTTAGCTAGAAAATCATGTTTTCCTTTAGGGCTTTAATTTAATTTCCCTCTACAAACAGAGGTTTTGAGGAAGGGGGGCAGAAATGTTTCCTAAAACCTTAAGAGGCTCACTTAGGGAACCCACAGAATACAGATCCGAAGCCCCAGGAAATTCTACCCAACTCCCGCCCAAGCCCAAAAGGGCCGGTTTGCTCCTCCCAAGCCGATGAGGTATCTGCGTTCAGCCAGCAGAGGCGAACCCTTGGTTTCCTGCCTGAAAGCCATCTGGTTAGCGGTTAGCCACTCAGCTCCAGTATAAACTCAGGGAGTGCTCATTTCTCCAAGGAAGGGTGCCGTTAAAATGAATAAACAAACAACCAAACGGTCTTGTTTGTGGAAAGGAAACCATGAAGAGGAATTGGCAGGTGAACTGATGGAAGTGTCAGGGAGAGGAGTGGAAGAGCTGAAAAGCGCTCGGCGCTCTTCCACTCCCAGAAAGGGTCATTCCCAATCTTACATCATCATCATTGTGCACCATCAAGTCAATTCTGACTTACGGGGACCCTTCTTGGGGTTTCCAAATGGCTGCAAATGCACCAGGAGGTCAGGGCCAAACGACAGATATTACGGGCCAGGCGTCAATAAAAGCAGTGTTTCAGAAACAGGATTCTGAGGAAGCTTCATATCTGAGCAATCATACTTCCAAATGAAGCCTGGCTTACCTTCCGATGGCCAATCGCAAAACAAAGCAAGCCAGCTGGCGAGCAACAGGGGGTGAGCAAACTTCCCGCTGTGGCCCTCAGATGTCTTTCAGGACTTGAGAATTTCCCTCCTCTAACGATGTGCTCTCTGTCCGTTTTGGGCAGTTTGACTCTGAGCCACAGGAGGTTAGAGCAGCCCTTTCTCAATTTTTCTTTGGCCGCGGCCATAAACGCAATATGAAAGAAATATAGGCCGGATCAGGATTTTGTAAGTTCCATAATGAACCTTGTAAGGTGGTTGTGAAGAGTTGTTTCCAGTCTGTGGCCCCCTTCAAATGTGCCGGGGGGACCCACGGAGGCATATGAACCCCACTGAGCATGGTTGGGTTGAAGCATCTCTCCAGCCAGCCAATGGCTCCTTATAATCCCTTGGGGGAGGAAGCCAAAGACGGCAGGAAACATCCACCTGATTCCCGAATATTCAAGCTCAATTACCGGGAAAGCATAGGGAACAGGGTTTTAACCAATCTGTTGGTCAATTTAGTCCAACTCAGATTGGAAAAGTTCCTTGGGTTTTTTTTTTAAGATGACAGATCCCAGAACCACCCAGCCAGTGAGAGATTCTGGGGATTGTCAATCATTCTAAAATGTAACTTCTCCACCTTCTGTCCAGTCTAGCCAATATGAACTGGCGGCTGCTCTCCAGGATCCCACCTGCCCCGTGGAATCTCTTTCTAAGGGGAGATGCCCTCAAATGAACCAGGCCCTTCTCCCTGGAAAACCACGGAGCACAATATATGTCCAAATGCAGAGTAAAAAAGACCCGAGATGATTTGGATTTGGTCCTCACTTCCTCACCACAATCCAGCGCCTGCACAGGGTGGACACGAGAAGCGCTTTCCCTGCAAAGATGGGTTTACCTTGTAGTCCAGGTAATCCTGGAGGGCCGGGTTCACCTTCCATCCCTTCGTTGCCTTGTTCTCCTTTGGGTCCCGGAGGCCCTAAAAGATACCCAAACGAGAGGGTAAGTAGCTTCACGACAGATCCTCCCACGACAACAGTAGCCGTAACAACGAAGCCAAGTATTAAAGGGCTGTGGAATAAATCCATGAAATAAGTACACAATGAACTCAACACAGCCCACCTGCATGGTTGCTAGAATCTAACAGGTTGGACCTCATTCAACCCACCACCTACCAGTTGTGCAAAAGTGCTGAATGGGAGAACACAACCTCATTCTCTAGGACGGCTGCTTTTATCCTCTTGGTATTCCCATGGGGTTACATGGGCTTCCTTCTTTTCATTGACTGCTTACTAATATTTGCCTAAAATTTCAATCTCCTAACTCTGATTTTAGCCTTTTGTTTCTGTTCATGGGGTTTTATTGGCAAAGATACTGGAGTGGCTTGCCAGTTCCTGCTCCAGGTGGATCGCGTTTAGTCAGAACTCTCCACTAGGACCTGTCCGTCTTGGGTGTCCCTGCACGGCATAGCCCATAGCTTCTCTGAATTACTCAAGCCCCTTTGCCACAACAAGGCAGCAATCCATGAAGGGGTATGGACTTGAAAGAATGTCCTATAGAGGGGCGATGTATGGAAGTGAGAGCTGGACCATAAAGAGGGCTGACCGCCGAAGAATTGATGCTTTTGAATTGTGGTGCTGGAGGAGACTCTTGAGAGTCCCCTGGACTGCAAGGAGAACAAACCTCTCCATTCTGAAGGAAATCAACCCTGAGTGCTCACTGGAAGGACAGATCCTGAAGCTGAGGCTTCAATACTTTGGCCATCTCATGAGAAGAGAAGACTCCCTGGAAAAGACCCTGATGTTGGGAAAGAGTGAAGGCAAGAGGAGAAGGAGACGACAGAGGACGAGACGGTTGGACAGTGTCATCGAAGCGACCAACATGAGTTTGACCCAACTCCGGGAGGCAGTGGAAGACAGGAGGGCCTGGCGTGCTCTGGTCCATGGGGTCACGAAGAGTCGGACACGACTTAACGACTAAACAACAAACTCTGGTTTCCTGTTATCTTCTCTATGACCTACTGCCCACGGTGTCACTAATCCAAAGAAGGACACCCAACTAGGTGTCATGAACGGGGCTGTCCTTTCCTTGGACAGAATTTGCCAAGCGTTTGGCTCCAGACTTTTTGGTCTCCGTGACTTTTCCATCCCAGGCTTCTCTCCTCTCATATCCAGTGGGTGGGTGGCGGGCAGTGATGTAACTTACCTTTCGAGGGTTCACTCAGAGCGCCTACTATATTTCTGGGGTAGCAACACTGTGTAAAGACCTTCTCTCTCTTGCCCTGATGTCTGCATCTTGACCTCTGCCTGCCCTTTCTCTCTTTCTTTTCAACCACAAACCTGCCTCTGTCCCCTGTCATCCTTTTTCTAATATTCTGGAACTTTATCCCCATCCGTTTTGGGCCACACACCTGCTTTGACCCCTCCCTTGGGCCGGTAGTCAGCTCACCAAACAACACAGCCATCCCAAACATACCTTGGCCACCCTCAGTTTGACAACCACAGTTTTAGAATCATAGAATCAAAACATCTTAGAATAATGGAGTTAGTAAGGTAAAGGTAAAGGTTCCCCTTGACATTTAGTCCAGTCGTGTCCGACTCTAGGGGGCGGTGCTCATCCCCGTTTCCAAGCCGTAGAGCCAGCGTTTGTCCGAAGACAATCTTCCGTGGTCACGTGGCCAGCGCGACTAGACACGGAACGCCGTGACCTTCCCACCGAGGTGGTACCTATTTATCGACTCGCCTTTTTACATGCTTTCGAACGGCTAGGTTGGCAGGAGCTGGGACAAGCGACGGGAGCTCACTCCGTCACGTGGATTCGATCTTACGACTGCTGGTCTTCTGACCTTACAGCACAGAGGCTTCTGCGGTTTAACCCGCAGTGCCACCACGTCGGAGTTAGTAGGGGACTCTAAGGCCATCGAGTCCAACCCCCTGCTCAAGGCAGAAACCCAAATCAAAAGAAATCTGCCAGGTTTTCTGAATTTCTCTTGAATGCCTCCAGAGTTGGAGCACTCACCAACTCCCGAGGTCATGGGTTCCCTTGTCGTACTGCTCTAACAGTTAGGAAGTTTTTCCTGATACTCAGCTGAAATCTGGCTTCCTGTCACTTGAGCCCACAATTGCGTGTCCTGCACTCGGGGTTGATTGAGAACAGATCCTGCCCCTCCTCCATAGGACATTCTTTCAAGTCTTTGAAAAGTGCTATCTTATCTCCCCCCCCAGTCTTCTTTTCTCAAGACTAAATATTCCCAGTTCTTTCTGTCTTTCCTCACAGGGCTTAGTTTCCAGCCCACTAATTATCCTTGTCGCTCTCCTCTGAACGTGTTCCAATTTGTTAGCGTCCTTCTTGAGGTGTGATGTCCAGAACTGGACACAAGACTCAAGGTGAGGCCTAACCAGTACTTCTTCTAAAGCTGGACAAACCCAGACAGGAGACCTTGCCGGGAGACAGCGGCGATGGATTCAAAATGGCTTGAAAGACAACCAGGGTGCAAAGTGAAGAGGCGACCAAAACACAACCTAAAAGTTCCACTATTTTACAACGGGAGACATGGCTGGGAAGTGAGGCCAGGAAGTAAGTGAATGGATATCTTTGAATCGGAATCAAATCAGTGTTCAGGAATCGAATCGAATCAAAGTCAAGCGTCTGGGATTTTTTTTCACTAATAGAGATTACACTACAAAGGGGACTCACTTCTTCCAAACCCAATGTTTTATGCTTTTAGCTTAACAACAAGGTTTTTCCAGTTGAGAAAACGACCGATACAAATCTGTGTGTGGTGAATGCTATGGATTTTGTGGTGACTGGGCCATGCTCCTGACTCCTGGGCACTGATCAAGTGGTTTCAGCTGATGGATAATGGATATTTCCACGCTGAAATACCTTTCTTTTTTTAAAAAAATCGGCTCAACAAACACACAGGAGTTACAAGCGTGGTTTGGCCAGTGCAGCTCCGGGCTGTCCTTCTTCACAGTTCTGAAATCAGTGAGTTTTGAACTGAGGATAATGAAATGTCAAGAAAAGAGAAGGTGACTAAGCATCAGGGAGAACTTCCCAAGGGGTGGCTCTGGAGGTGGTGGTCTGTTTTTCACTGGAGGATTTTAAACAGAGGATGGACGCCCGCATGTCACCACACCACCAAGCCACACTGAAGGTGCCTGGTCTCTGCTGATTTCAGTAGAATACGCAGAATCAAGTGTGGTTAATATCTGGACGAGAGACTGCCAGGCGTCTCCGGGCACGGCTAGGGGAAAAACCGCCATCAGTTAAGAGTTGACCATGCTGGGCTAGAAGTCTGAAATCCACGTGTGCCGATTTTTGGCGCCACTGAGTTCTTCGGCTTTTAGTTGAAACCCACCGATCTGTGCACCTCCGTCTCCTAGAGTCCTGTACCAGGGCTCCTCTACCTGTGGAATTCCTGCCTTGGCAGAGAGCTGGACCAGGTGAACCTCGGAGATCCTCGCTGTATCCTCTTACCAGGACCACAAGAGAGTAAGAGGTTCCATCTTCAGGATATCTGTCTCCTTTCACGAGAGTCCTCCTTCTATCATTACCCCCCCCCCCGCTTGATTAAGTCTTGCACAACAGTTGCCGCTGAATGCGTCAGGGGTTGACCCAGCTGGCGCAGAGCGGGTGGCACCAAAATCCACCCAAGCCGCGTGCGGCGCTGGCCAGAGTCCAAGGTACACACGGAGCTCTGTCTAATGGCTTAATGAGAGGCAGATGCCTCCTCGTATTATGCAAGGCCATGTGGAACTTTATGGGACTCGGTTGCCTACCTCGTTGGGAGGAACTTGGGTCTCGGCCAAACTGGAGCCATCCCGGTTTCGCAGAACAGTTTCGACCCTGCTTTCCTGAACTCTCTCCTTCTGCCGGGGAGTTGGTGAACCAGGGCGCTGAAATGGCTTGCCTAAACCCAGGGCCTCCGAGGAGGATGTTTGAGTCAGCCTCAGAGTTGGACAGGAAAGGGTTTTTAAAAGCAATAATAATAATAATAAATCCATGGCAGCTGCGTTGCTCCCTGAGGGGTGGGGGGAAACATATATATCCAAAGAGTATTACAATCTTTTTTTTATTGGGAAAAAGCGAAACTTACAAAATATTGAGCTAATAAGACGTTGCTGGGAAAGGTTTAGGGCGGGAAGGGCGTGGCGAAAGTTTCAAGGTGGCAAAGAAGCGGTCTAGGCAACAGCTTTTCCCCAGCAGGTGGCCTCCAGATGGATTGGACCACAACTCACAGAAGCCACCAAACAGCTGTCAATCCACGGTTTGCCTGTGGGAAGCCTCTAGCAGTGGCAAACGTTTGCAGGTCAAGGTGCTCTGAAGTCCAACTCCCATCATAAATACCAAAGCCAGCTGGGTAACTGGTCACTTCTGGTCCTTCCTTCCTTCCTTCCTTCCTTCCTTCCTTCCTTCCTTCCTTCCTTCCTTCCTTCCTTCCTTCCTTCCTTGCCGCCTCCTCTCTCTATTTCCTTCCTTCCTTCCTTCCTTCCTTCCTTCCTTCCTTCCTTCCTTCCTTCCTTCCTTCCTTCCTTCCTTCCTTCCTTCCTTCCTTCCTTCCTTCCTGTCTCCTCTATTTCCTTCCTTCCTTCCTTGCCACCTCCTCTTTCTATTTCCTTCCTTCCTTCCTCCCTCCCTCCCTCCCTCCCTTCCTTCCTTCCTTCCTTCCTTCCTTCCTTCCTTGTTTCTCCGTCATTCTTTAATCTTTCCTTCCTTCCTTCGTTTCTCCCTGTCATTCTTTAATCTTTCCTTCCTTCCTTCCTTCGTTTCTCCCTGTCATTCTTTAATCCTTCCTTCCTTCCTTCCTTCCTTCCTTCGTTTCTCCCTGTCATTCTTTAATCCTTCCTTCCTTCCTTCCTTCCTTCCTTCCTTCCTTCCTTCCTTCCTTCCTTCCTTCCTTTCATTTGTGGGGTGGCTGTAGCCTTCTGAAGTGGTGGGGGATAGGCAAAAAAGGGATGGTTGCAGGCTAACCCAAATGGTCCACCTGAGCCATCCAGGGTAAAAATAATAAGAGAATGGCTCTAAACAGAGAAATGACCTGAATATCAGGAAAAAACTTCTTAACTGTTAGAGGAGTACAACAATGGAACCCATGTTGTCCTCTGGAGGTACCGAGCACTCCTACACTGGAGGCCTTCAAGAGAAAATGGGACAACCGTCTGTCAGGTCTGCTTTGACTTGGATTCCTGCCTTGAGCAGGGGGTTGGATTGGATGGCCTTAGAGGCCCCCCTCCCAACTCCATCGTTCTAGGATTGTATGAGTCTATGACCTCTTTAGTACATAGTGGTGGAAGTCCTATGCATTGACCCTAAGCGAAATGGTGAGAAATGAGATAAGAAAAGATAGGATGATTGGAGCAGACCAGTCCTTTTAACCAAACCCATGTCGCTTCAACGAGTCCAACCATCCTTCCCGGGGATGACCAGAGAGACAGGCGAGACCCCCCCTACCTTGTATCACCGAGATGTCCCTCAAGGCGATGGAGTGCTCCCAGTCCTTGAGCCGCAGGTCTTCCGTGACGTTGTTGAGGATGGCCAACTCATGTTTGAGCTGCTGCTCCATGGCGATGTGGACCAGGCGCATCTGCCGGGCGTCCTCGGTGGCGTTGCTGATCAGGACCTGCAGGTCCTGGATGCGGGTGTGGTGGATGCCCACGTCGTAGGACAGGGTCCGGTTCATGTTGCCCACATCCCCACCCACCTGGGTCAGCTGGTCGGCAAGGCTCCCCACCTGGGAGGCCAGCTCCGTCAACAAGCTCTCGTGGTGCCTCAGCAGGAGCCGGCTGCTGTTCCCTTCCACCCAGAGCCTGTACACCTCCATTTGCGCCAGGTCGCTTTGCTGGTTCAGGCTGTCCCGCAGCCCAATGACCACCCGGCTCCATCTGAGCCGCCTGGGCCCGCAAGCGGCCCAGGGCGCCTTCCAAGCTCTGGAGAGAGCTGCTCATCCCCAGGAGAGTGTTGGAGTGGTTCTGAAGGAGCTCCTGCAGGCGCCAGAGGTGGTCCAGGAAGTCTCCTTTCAAGGGCTGCTGGATCATCTTCAGCTGAAGCTCCCGGAAGCTTTCGTTTAACTGGTTCACATTTCCCGTCAGGGCTTTCAGGTCTTCTGGAGAGCTCTGAGGTCTGGACACTGGAAAACAAGGGAGGAGAGACCTGTAAGGGACAGGTGAAAGTCTCAATTGTGTTCACACCTGTGCTGTAGCCTGTTTGGCTTAGGCCCAACATCAAATCATAGAATCGTGGTAGCGTTGGAAGGGAGCTTGGAGGTCTTCTAGTCCAACCCTCTGCCCAAGTCAGGAGGCCTCATACCATCCCGGACCTCAGACCATCCCAGACAGATGGCTGTCCCATCTTTTCTTGAAAACCTCCAGCGATGGGGCACCCACCACATCGGGAGGCGAGCTGTTCCACTGCTTCATGGTTCTCACCATCAGGAAATTCCTCCTGATTTCCAAGTTGGATCTCCCTCTGACGGGTTTTCCACCCATGGGTTCTTGTCCTAACCCTCAGGTGCAATAGAGAATAAATCGATGCCCTCTTATAAGTGGCAACCCTTCAGATCTTAGAAGACGGCTACCACGTCTCCCCTCATTTTTCTCTTCGTCAAGCTGAACATAACCTTAAGCTGCCTTTCTTGGATAGCTCAGTGCTTTAGGCATCTGGTTTGGGGGTTCAGTTCCCCCCCCCGTGCCTCCTTGACTCCATAGGATCCCAAGTTCTAAGATTATAAGATTATTATTCACAGAATCACAGAATCGGGATTGTAGAGTTCAGTGGGTCCCCCAAGAGTCATCCAAACCAACCCCCTGGGAATCCATCGCTGAAGCACCCTGGACATCTAGGCTCTGTTGAAAAACATCCGGCAAGGGAAGGACAGGTGCCTTTAAAGGTAAACCTGTTTCACTTAAATCTTCCTTCTTATAATTTGAATCTCCAGGGCCTGGGTCCTGCTCTCTGGAGCAAGAAGGAACCACCTTGCTCCAATCGCCATAGGACAGCCCCCTGCATATCTGAAGATGTTCATCATAGCACTATAACAGCCATCATCCTCAGTGAGCATAGAATAATGGGAGTTGTAGTCCAACACACTTGGATGATGACAGAATGAGGAACACTGCTGTAAAGACGAGAGGAGGGAAATGTTACCCTTCTCGGACTATTGACCCCAGAATTCCCCAGCCAGCTCTGCTGGTTGCAGGATGCTGGGAGTTGTAGTCCAAAAAAAAAAAAAAAAAGCAAAACGTCCAGGCTCTGGTAAAAACTAACTCTGTTTTTAAAATATTAAAAACATCCTATTACAATGCCTCAGATCTACCAAAATGCGCTTTTAATATTACCATCAAGAAGTGCCTCGCTCTTGCATGGCCAACGGAGACCCGTTAGGTTTATAAAAGACCTGCTTCTAGAACTGCTAGAACTGGTTTCTTCAGAGGAACCCAAATGGCTGCTGGCACTTTGGGGATTCTCCTACCAAGCACTGTTGTGGGAACCACGATGGTGAGAACCCGCATTGCAAAAGTGACCATCATCCCACCAAGCTCATCGCCGAGGCAGCTCTCTCTAAATAAAGTTTGGACCGAACGTCCTTAGCGCCGCCCATCTGGCTTTTGGGATGGGGATACTGCACCAGGCCAGGATTTTCTTTGGGGTTTAGCTGTGGAACATGTTTACGCTCTTGAAAAAGTCTCCCACCGCAAGCCTGCCCCCCCCCCCGCCTGCCCCATCTTCCTCTTAATTGCTTAACGAGCAGTTTGGCTTTCTGGGTGAGTAATTTGGGGCTTGGATGGTGCTCTCCTCGCTATAATTAACTCCAGCCAAGGCGTGTAGGCGGTCTGGAACAGGACGCTGGCGGTACGGCCATTCCTGTCCCCACGGGAGCCGTGGATCACTGGCCCAGCTGAGCAGCAAAGAATAAACGGCCAGAGCAAGCTTTGACTCGGATCCACTCAGGACCAGGCTAAACCCTTCTAAATAGGAGGCTCTGCATCAGCTCAGGAGTAAAACAGTATGTTTTTTTTCCCCCAGTTCCTTGTGGCTGCAGCTTATCCGTCATCCAAGTTCTCTAAGCTGGCACCCTTTGCTGAAGTACAAAGGCGAGGGAAATCCATTAGGTACCTTCTCAATTAGACTTATGTGATGAGAAGAGCAAATGATTTGGCCTGAGAGCGAAAGGTGTATTTGCCCGAATCGTAGAAAAATAAAGCGGTGGCCAACAAAGCAGAAAAAGAACGAGGGGGTTCAGCCCCCTCATTGGGCGACTTGCACCCCTTCAGATGCCGATTGACTACATGCTCCTTTGTCCTCCGTAATAACATGGGAAAATAACAGCCGAACCTCCCAGCCAAGATGGGCACAGATTGGGGCAGTTTGTAGTCTCAAAAAAAGTAACTTTTAAAACTCTTCACTGGGTATGCTCTCTAGACTGGTGAGAGCTGAGGTTCAGGAAAAACTCCACGTGGCCACCCTGGTCTAACCCACCCCATGTTCTGCTCTCTCTTTGTCAGGTTGTGAAGCGACCCGTTAGGGCCAAAACTGAAGATCCAGGAGTCTGCCCTGTAGCCTTTGGTAACCATTGCAAAATGGTGTCGATGTGCGTGTGCAAGAGAGACAGACAGACAGACAAAGTGGAGGACACACATGGATGAAGTTAAAAGCCCAAGAAGTAGTCCTTCCGAGGGCCAACCATGCAGAGGCTGCCGGGAAAGACGTACAGGCTGAAGGCTGAAGCACACCATGGATTTCAAGTCCCCTGATCATTCTGGCTGCCCTCCTCTGAACTTGTTCCAGTCTGTTGGGATCCTTCTTAAAGCGCAGTGTCCAGAACTGGACACAGGAATCAAGAGGAGGCCTGACCAGTGCCGAACAGAGAGGGGGTCTCGGACTTCGAAGGATAGCATGGAATCCTAGAATCACGGAGTTGGAAGGAGTCTACAAGGCCATCGTGTCCAACTTCCTGCTCAAGGCAGGAATCCAAATCAAAGCAGATCTGATAGACGGTGGTCCAATGTTCTCTTGAAGGCCTCCAGCGTTGGAGCGCTCACCAACTTCCAAGGTCATGGGTTCCGTGGCCATCCTGCTCTAACCGTGAGGAGGTTTTTCCTGATCTTCAACCAAAATCTGGCTTCCTGTTACTTGCAGCAAGAGCCTTATGTAAAATGATAGGAACACTGTTTTCTTAAACCATTGATGATGAACAAAGCTAAATATGGATCTCCTAGGAGATTTCTGTGTGATTTGCAATAACTGAGATTCACTCCAAATTCCAAAACCATTTCAGTAGCATCTCTGAACATGTCATCCCCTGAGCCCAAGACCTGGAAACCATGTTCAAAACTGAAGGCATGGGGTCAAAGCCTTCTGGGAAACCTACCCATGGTCCATCTGTCCCCATGCTTTACTCCATGCTCCAGTGCCTCAGGCATCAGAGGGGAAAGGGTTCCTGTAGTGATGGGAAACAGCTGGAGTTTCTGGACTACAGCTGTCTGAATCCCCTAGTCAAGCTATAGGGTTGTGCAATTCTGGGAAGTGTCATCCCGAGAAACTGAACATTTCCCATCTCTGGTTCCCTGTAGGCTTCTCCCGATCCCTCGAGCCAGGAATTACCCCTAGGAGCCCTGCCACTGGGTGGCACTGCACGTTCAAGGTGCCAGGGTCTACCCGTCTCCCAGCTCAGACCAAAGGTCATCTCGAACCTGGGGCTTTGCTCAGAGAAAGCGTCTCAGCCTCTGAGGAGAGCCACAGAAGAGACCGACATATGGCAGACGGCACCTGCTTCTCGCTCAACACCTTAGGATTCGGCTAATTCAAGAGGGCTGAACGTAAACCGTAGGGGGATTGGCCCAAGACACGCCACATGTTTAGTCTCGTTGGGAATAAAAGCATTAATGGCTTTCAAATATTCCAAAAGACGAATCAGAGCGAAAAAGCCAAGATCAGTTCCTCTCGTCTGGTGCAGGCAGGAGACAAAACGTGTTCCCACAGACCAAGGGAGGGATATGTGCTTCTGAGTTACAGCTAACCTAACCTGGTTTTCAAGGTCTTGTGAGATATTCAAGCTGGGGTTTCTCACTGTTATCCTGCAATAGCTTTCTGCATGTGAGCAGGAATTTGCAGAAGGCATAGATTCCACGGGGGTTGTTTCCCTCCCCAAAAATACAGGGGACTAAGCGAACCACACCTGTTGAATGTGATGTTTGTGTCACCCCACTGCAACTGAAGACAAACCCTTACTGGACCGAGAGCGCCTTCCGTTAGACAGCGTCACACATTTCTGTTGGAAATGAGGGCGACCCGCAGCAAAAGCTGAGGTGTTACATTCACTCTGGATGAATCAGAGTTAGGTGCACCTTCCCGGTGATCTTGTGGGAAATTCAGTCAATTTCCGTTTACTGCACATGGCCTGGGAATCCGGGACAGGCCTCAGCTGTAAAGCCAGGAAATGCTGCTTTTCATATACCACCGGCTGGGGTGTGTGTGTGTGTGTGTGTGTGCATGTTTTTTTTTTGGGGGGGGGGTTAGCACAGGAAAAAAAGTGTTGTTTTGTTTTGTTTAGTTTTTTGGAGCAGTGCAAAAGCATCCACATTTCAGCAAGGCCAGTGGTCCCCACGAAGAACGGAAACCAGAGATTTACCCCCCCACCCTATTTGCTTAAAGCAGTTTGAGAGGCTGAGATTTGCAGGTCCTTCCCCCCCCCCCCCAAAAAAAACAAGAACAAACATGACCTGATGTGCTATTGCCAGTCTTGCTTGTAGAATGGAACAGCATCTCCTCAAGGCTCAGAATAAGTTTTCAAAACACAACTCAAACACACAGATTAAAATGCATCTTAAAATCTGCCTTTTGAACAGCAGGTGGTTTAGACCTATGTGTTACGGATGCGGGAAAAATATTTGAAACCCCATTTGAAGTAAGTATTTAAATGAACATTTGCACAAATATGTATTTGTTTGCGTGCATATGTTGTTGTTTAGTCGTTAAGTCGTGTCCGACTCTTCGTGACCCCGTGGACCAGAGCACGCCAGGCCCTCCTGTCTTCCACTGCCTCCCGGAGTTGGGTCAAATTCATGTTGGTAGCTTCGATGACACGGTCCAGCCATCTCGTCCTCTGTCGTCCCCTTCTCCTCTTGCCTTCACACTTTCCCAACACCAGGGTCTTTTCCAGGGATGTGTGCATATATATACATATGCAATTTAAAGTGGAGACAGGACAGATTTATGATTGGCCGCATCTAGAAGGGTCACAGAGCTGGAGACAGCTCTGGCCATCATTCCTTGTAAATGTTGCCACGGACTTGTCGTTTGCGTCTTCTCACTGTCACACAGTGATGTTTTGGGTTAATTATGTCATGCTCCCTTGGGTTGTGCAATTAATTCAAGCCATTATGCAACTGTTTAGTAAAGCTCTTAAAAAAAAAAAAACAACAGCTCTCAAGATGGACCAGATCATTGTCCCTGTCTAGCATCCTGTTTCCAAAGTCTGGGAGAGTTACTTCCTTTGGACCACAACTTCCATCGTTCCCATCAGTGTGGCCAGTGATGTGCCAAATTTGACCGGAGGTCTCTCCTCGTTCCCCCCCCCCCCCTTTAAGCGGAGGGAAGGCTAGCAGACCAGGAGCTGATGCAAAGAGTGACACGCCCACAGCAGAAGTATCAGAAAAAGAAAAAGGAAAGTAATGTGGTATTTTAACAACTGGAGGACTTATTTTAGCTCCAAGGGGATCACAGGTCACAGAACTATAATCTGGAAGATTCATACTGAAATAAATCTGTTAGTCTTTAAGGCAATGATTTTTCTCTCTGACTGTTAAAATCAGTTTCCATATCCCCGGAAACCCCTTATGCCTATGAAAATATTAATAGGCCAATTGTGTGTGTGTGTGTGTGTGTGTGTGTGTGTGTGTGTGTGTGTGTGTGTGTGTGTGTGTGTACAGCTGGCTTGGTGCAAAGTACCACTCAAAGGGGTCTACAACAGAACAGTAAAACAATAACCCGTCCACCCAACAAATCAACATGAAACGTCTCAAAATGAACACGTACAATAATTAAAGAGAGACACACACACACCCCTAAATGATGGTGGAATCGGGGAAAACCTATTAACTTAAGGGAGAATGTCTTCGGGCACTTCTTGAAACAGAACAGTCGTTAGCATCCTCTTAAAGGACGGTGGATGGACGTCTGGGGAGCCCATTCCATAAGGATGGGTCCACCACCGAGAAGGTGTGATCGCTAGCGATAGCCTTCTTTGGCAACCCGGGGAGCAGGAAGGCCTGAGAAGAGCGGACGGTACGGGCCGATGTTCTGAGGGAGAGACGCTCTGGCGTGTAACAGGGGCCCAAACCACGAAGGGCTCTGTGTACTAAAACCAAGACCTTGAACGAAAACGACCGCGAGCCAAGCCAGGCGAACCAGGCCAGCGAGATGTGATCCCATTGATTCACACCCGACACCCGTTTGGCCGGATTTCCCCCCTATTTCTTGGCAACGATGCTCCGCGGAGGCCTAGAGAAACACTGCTTGAAGGGGTCACCATGCTTTTGGGTTGGGTTGGTGCGGCCGTTTTCGTTATCCATGATGACTAAAGGTAACTCTACCTCTGGACACGGTGGAAGGAAGGGCAGCCATCCATCCATCAAGACTTAAAAGACCTTCTTGGGATTTTTGGATTTTTTTATTTTTAAACTGGGAGCAAATGGGGAAAACCTGTGCTGTTCCTAGGCAACCGCAGCTGTGTGTTTAACAGCTGGCCCAGAGCAAAGTGTGACATCCACAGGCGGATTCTGAGAAACGAGGGAGGAAGTCCTGCACACAGCCAAGGGCCTGGGTGGGGTACGTCGTTCTCTCTGCTTACAGCAGGATCAAGGCTCAGAACTGAAGAAGGCACATGGGGGCAAGCACAACTTCAGTCTCACCCTTCAAAGTCTGTCCTCACCACCACACAAAATTAAAATCTTTGGACTGTGCAGAATAAGGCGGGGGGGGGGGAACGCAAAGGGTTCGCGACTGCAATTTCTCCCCTTTAAAAACCTTTCCAAGGATGTTTAAAATTCCTCCCCGTTCCCCAAAGCAAGTCTGGAATGAGTCTGGATGGAAGCCAAGCCCAAAGGAATAATCATAACGATATTGCAATTGTTGCAAAATTTAAAAATTCACCTGGCCCAAAGCCTTTAATGATGCAACCCCTTGTTTACAGAAAAAGCAGACAATATTAATTGAGCACATTTGGTTCAAATTAGAGGAAGGGGCACATACTTACAGGGGACCCCCCACACGTACACACCAGCACGGGTTGCCAGTCTTGGGGCTTTTGTGCTAAACAAGCTGGGTTATGGGATGTGGAAGGCTAGTAGATGCTAACAGAGGACTGAACCAGGCTTGGCTTGGTTTGAAGACCCTAGATCCTTGGAGTAAAGATGTGCACCTGGGAACTAAGGCCAAGATCATCCATGCTATGGTATTCTGGATTGTTTATGTACACATGTGAGCACTAGACAATGAAGACAGCTGATCAGAAAAATAATCCTTTGAAATTTGGTGTTGCTTTGTGCATACCGTGGGCCATAAGAAAGGCAAGTAAGTACAAGCTAGATCATAACTGGGCTCAACTCTCACTAGAAGCTATATACTGAGGTCCTCATTCTTTGGAGATACCACGACAAGTCAAGACTTACTGGAAAAGACAACAGTGCTGGGAAAAGTGGAAGGAAAAGAGGAAGAGCTAACATGAGATGGATTGGATCAATAAAGGAAACCATGCCCTTGAGTTTGGAAGACCTGAGCAGGGCTGTTAACAGTAGGGCAACCTTTGGGAGGTCGCTCATCTGTAAAGTCATCAAAAGTTGGAGAAGACTCCAGCGCACCCAACCCTAACCACTGGGGATCTCTACCCGTGGACTCCTCTTGCGGAATTCCCAAATCCTCTCTGTCCAGACCGGAGGCACTTTCCACGTCTAGAACATATGTTTTCTAAAAATGTGGGGAAACAGAAGCAGACGCCGGCCGGCAGTGGAAATGAAGATGACCTCGGATGTCCTAGGAAGCGGCCTTCTCCTGGGTCAGACCCTTGGTTCGTCAAGACCAGGATTGCCCGCCCTGAGCCACGGCTCTCCAAGGTACAAGGGCCAGGGTCGTTCCTAACCCTCCCTGGGAACGGGGGGGACCGAGCCTCGCTGGGTCCTTCCTAATGCAAAGGAGACCATCTAAGAGTGAGTGATGGCTCCTTTCCAGGGACGAAGAGGGTGCCGGCCGTTGGGCTGAGCTGTTTGTTCCCTGTTGATGCTTTGTGGCCCAGCCTCAAGCCCCTGGCCTCTTGGGTGGAAAAAAAATGGCTTCCCGGTTAATGGACATCAAGGGCCAAAGGAGCCCTGTTTCAAGGGGTGGAAGGTCCATCTCCTGATCCCAAGGTGGGCAGCACTATTCCATGAGCGGCAGAGGAGGACACCCAGAGGGGGTTGTCCGTCTTGGAGGGAAGACCCCAAAAAGAAAAACCGCCACCCGCCACTGGAAACCTTTCCGGAGAGGTTCTTCTGGGTCTGTTCCGGGAAGTGGAGATAAACATCGAGAGAAACACCTCCGTGGGAAGGTGTTTTTCAGAGTTTGGAGACGTCACCATGCCCAGAAACCTCCCAGCCAGCACTCGCTAGAAGAGTTTTGTGGGTCTAATGATCCGAGGAAGCGATGCCGTTCGGCTCTGTTGCAAGCAGACCATGGCTGGGCTAAATTGAGCTGGCCCTGCAATTCATCTGCATCTCACCTCCAAAAAAACCTCCAACGGTGCCTTTCTGCTTTCTTTGCCTAATCTTCAGGTGCTTCTCTTTTCCTCCTGTACTGACAAGGCAAGACACCCGAATGAGGAATGTTCAGTTCCTACAAGATTCTTCCTTTGCAGCCTGATGCCAGCTGAGATACATCATTAGGGATGGGTACTGAGATTCCAAAACCACCTCATACTTGGGAAGCAGACTTTTTCTTCCTCCATGGCTACTCGCCCTCAGCTTTGCCTCCCCATCTTGAAGAGATCCCCGTCCTAGAGATTTCTGCCATGACCGTGAAACCTGGAAACTCAATCACAGATTGACGGAGCAAAAAGAGGAGAGCGGAACTCCAAGAGAAAGCTGTCAGAAATGGGCTCTCCCGCACTGCCAAAAGACATCCAGGCCTGTGGTTTTGGCTGACCGGAAAACAGGTATAAATGCAGCCTTCTGAGCCTCAGGGTAAACCAGAGTGTCAAAGCAAAGCCCGGCTGCAGCTTTCCTCGAGTCTAGGGAGACAAAACCCACCCCAGACATTGGGTCGACACTGAAAATCCGATTAAAGACCTTTAGCTTATAGAATGTGAAGCCCGAGGGCGGATGGAGGAGACCGTGATGTTTGTGAAAAATCCCACATTCACACACACACAGAAAGAGAGAGAGAGATCAAACATGTCTGAGCAAACCCAGCAAAAAAAGGTGAAAGCCATCTGGGAGAAAGATGGAGGGAATTTTCTGGAGACAGCTCAGCAACGCCGGGAAGCTCTCCCCTCGGTCTTGAGGGTTTCGGACATTCTGTTCTATTAATGTGTTTATTTTAAAAGAAACCTCTCTTCTTACCAAGGCAGCTGGTGGAATCACTTCTTCCCTTTATCTGTGCTGTTTTTTCCAAATGCACAGTCCACTTGGCAACCCGGATTATTTTGTAAAGCTTCAGGACGGGCCGGCTTCTCAAATGGTTTTGCTTGCACTCCATGGTGGAAGGCCAAAATCCATAAACATGAAAACCTGCTCTTTCTTAGGTTTGCATGAGCAAACCGCATCCAGGTATTATTATTCCTCTACAGGATATGCCTGCTTTCGTTCTGATCTCTTTATGCAATAAAAATAAATCAGTAAAACAATTCTTATCTGTCTATTTTCCCAGGCATAAATGGATAGATGCCTCATCTAACACATGGCCTTAATTTTCAAAGTCCTCTTAAGACTTTTGAAGCTGAGACTGCCCTACTTTGGGGACATCCTGAGAAGGAGGAATTTTCTGGAAAAAACAATCATGCTGAAGGCAGCAGGAAAAGAGGGAGAATGAAGACAAGATGGATGGACTCCCTCAAGGAAGCCCCAGGCTGGAGTTTGCAAGAGCTGAGCAGGGCTATGGAAGACCTTTTGGAGATTGTTCGTTCATGGGGTCACCATACATTGGGGGCGACTTGACGGCACCTAACAACCAATACTTTGGCCATCTCATGATACAATGCTCCAAGACTTTGGCCATCTCATGAGAAGAGAAGACTCCCTGGAAAAGACCCTGATGTTGGGAAAGTGTGAGGGCAAGAGGAGAAGGGGACGACAGAGGACGAGATGGATGGACAGTGTCATCGAAGCGACCAACAGGAATTTGACCCAACTCCGGGAGGCAGTGGAAGACAGGAGGGCCTGGCGTGCTCTGGTCCATGGGGTCACGAAGAGTCGGACACGACTTAACGACTAAACAACAACAACAACAACCCCTTAAGAATCTAAAGAGCAAATACTGCGTTCCAGCACGCAGGCTAGAAAATCATTATGTAAAGAGGCATAAGTAAGAAGCAGGAGCAAATGAACCAACCACATTTATCACTCCTTCGTGATCCAGAGGTGCCCCCTCTAAATCTAAGTCTCAAGGAACAGCTAATGACACCCCTTCGCCGATCAATTCCTTAGGTTGGGCATAAAAACGAACCAGCCCCAGCCGGCCTCTCTGGTCCAAACAAGCGCACTCTTCCTCCGTGCTGCTGCCTTGTCTTGTTGGCAAAACACCTTTGCTCTCATTTTTTTTTCCTCCCCGGCAAAAACAGATGAGATCACAGGGCCTGGCCGCCCTCCTTCCTGGCTGTTTCCTTGGGTCGCGGGACTGGCAGCCCAACCTGGACCTCCTTTTCCAAGAATGAGGCATCCGTGGTCCAGAGACGCCAGCCCGCCCGAGAGCCAGGAACGCTCCAGATCCCCTTGGCTCGGGGAAGGGCGCTCTTTAACATGCTGACCTTCACCCGGACCGACAATGCCACCAAAGACGACGACAGCCACATCCATCCAACATCTGTTGGCCAACTTCTCCATCACGAGCCTGCTCCACAGGGCTGAGGCTTGAGAGCATTTTCGTCACGTTCTTTATCGCTGAAAAGCACCATGCGTGTTGAGCTTTTGACAGGCCACCCCCTTGTTCTCAAAGAACTTTCCTCTTTGGAACTGCTTTTTAAAAACTGGCTTTTCAAGAATGTTTTAGGCGTACTTTTAAAGTGTGTTTTTAATCAGCTGTTGGGGTTTTTTTAAAAAGCAATTTTAAAAATCTGACCTTAATACATTTAATCTGTTTACTGTTCGCGACTTTGAGAGACTTGGTGGGCTAAAAAACCCAAACACGTATTAGAAATGAACAAATAAATACATTTCTATTCTTCGGTATGTTTTGGACCAACCCCTCAACATTTCATCCCCTGTGTATCCAAGTCGAGGGCAGGAATCACAGCTAGAAAGAGCTTCATCAAGGCGTACAAAGTTCATTTTTGTTGAAATGTTCTCCCACCCATTAAGATACCAAAAAATTAAATAAAAACAACACAGCAGTCAAGTCAGAAAACTGCAGATTGGAAATGCTGACCAAAATCCTCCTGGTGTTCATTTAAGGTTTGAATAACTTTCTGCAACTAATTGCAGTTAAATAGCAAGGTGCTGAGACGTATCTTATTCCACAACAGGATGGCATGACCATACGTGTGATCGAGATGTCTCCTACCCCTTGTGAATTACTCAACTGGAATTTACAGTCTCAGTCATTCAATCTGAGACATTAGCAGTAGAAAGAACAAAAAAAAAAACACTTTCTTTACTGAGTTGTGAACCGATCAAACAGCAAGATGACAAACGTGACTGCTTTCAACAACAGAGGGAAAATGCACTGAGTTGGAGAGGCAGGGCCATCTTTGAATAAGAGGCAGGAGCGAAGAATTGGTCGATGCTGGATAGATTGACCGTCACCCCAGCTCAGAAAGGTCCCTCCCAGCCAAACAAACTGCAGACAGCATGCAAGGTTGTAAAACTCCAAAACAATTAGCTGTGGCAAGTTATGCATCCTTCACACTAATACCAATAGGACTCTGGTCATTACATTTTGGGGGCTCCATTCCAGCGCCGCAGTACTTTTGCACACCTCTAGATGAGCTGCAACCTTCGTATAACTTGAGCAGGAGTGTGAGCGCCAATTTCGAGAAGATGTTTCTGTTGTTTTCATTGACAACAGAGGCCAAAATGAGAGCCTGGGTGGGTGGAATGCCAGCCTAGAACTCAGGAAACCCGGTTTCAGATCCCTGCTCTGCCATGACGAACCGCTGGGGGACTTGGCTTTAATACCTTCTTACGACAAGCTAAGTAAGTTTGCTTTTAAAGTTTTAAATACTGTACTGTATTTTTAAAAATTGACTACTGTAATGCAGTCTGCGTGGGGCTTCCCTTGAGGTGGATGCGGAAGCTTCGAGAGATCCAAAATGCAGCCACGGTGAAGAAATATGACCCTATCACGCTGATCTGGGCTAGTCTGCCGGGGTTACCGGTCCACTTCCGTGCCAGGTTGAAGCCGCTGGGTCCAACAAATAAAGCCCTGAGCGTTTGGGGACTTTGCGATCTGTCTGGACGTCTCTTGCCAAGCTTGACCACCCATCTAACCAGGTCCTCAGAGACCATGCGCTTACGAACATGAACGTCTCAAGAGGCCCGGAAAACAGCCACCAGAAGCCGGGCCTTCTCTGCCGTGGCATCTCCCCTGTGGATTGTGCTGCCACAGGAATTATGCCCGGCGCCTTTAAAAAAAAAAAACAATTTTTTTTCAGGGGAAGGTTCTCCTCAATTTATTCAATGTGTAGAGGAGGCTGAAGGATTTGCTCCTGGACGTTTCTTGCCACCCATCTTTTTTTAATTATTATTTGCTCCGTTCTTTCTCTTTCAGAATGCGTTTTTATGATTTGTATGGCTTTTGCTCTACTTTCTGCACGCTGTCCGGAGTAGCAAATTTGCTAAATGGGCAGTCTAAAAAGGGCTCATCCACCACCCAGTCTGTTGAAAGAACTTACAGAATTGTTCTCGGTCCTGATAAAATCATGTTTGGGGCCACGTGGGGCAAGGAACTGATTGGGGCCTGAACCAACCCCGGGGTTCCCCAGCCGGCCAACTCACCACCCACATTTTGTTTAAAAAAAAAAAATTAAAAAATTGTTAAAACCATTAACTGATAAAGTCTCCTCCTCTCCTCTAGGGGGCGCTGGACTCAATTTTGTTTTGAGCATCCCCGTGACCCCTGGGACCACCTCCATACATCAACATTTTATTTTATTTTATTTTATTTTGCTAGACACTGCAAAGGGCCTTTCCAGTTCTAAAAAAAAACTTTAATTTTTTTAAAAAATCTATTTTTCAGTTAACAGAATCTCAATATAGGAATCTTTGCAGGGTTAATTCCTGTTTGCTCCTGACAGTTTTTAAAACAAAAAATTAAAAACATTTTTTAAAAAGTTTTTTTAAAAATTAAAAATATATGCAATTTGGCCTCTTCAGCCATATCTCCCTCCTCTTCATCCTGTTTGGGAGCTCATCCTTTGGGCTGCTGGAATTCTGACAAAATATCCCTCATCCTCTTTGATATCACCAGGAATGTGCCATTCATTTTTTTTTTTGTCTTGGACTCCCCATCCCAGAATTCTCCAATTTGTTTTGGAGGTTTCCCTTTGCTACAGCCACACCTACAGCCACCTAAATTGTGTTCCCCTGAAGCAAGGCTAGGCTGGAAGGCTTCATGAACTAGAACGGGTTGAACTCACTTCCTGCTTAAAAAAAGAAGTTGCACCAGGATGGCTTCCTTTTTCAACAGGAAGTTAGACTGAAGCTCAGCCTATTCTAGGCCACAAAACGTCTGAGCCAGGCCATTCTCCGGGTGAGCACAATTTAGGTCTCTATAGGTGTGGACCTGGCAGAATGGAGAATCCTGGGATTCGGAGTTTAAAAAAAAAATTTAATGGCACAGCCCTAGATATCACCCACCTCTTTAATAACAGTATTGCTCACCTGTAGATTTTACTTGGGAATTGCTTTCCTTAAAAATAAAGAGATGAAAACATTAGCCTGCTAGATAGATGACTGTTTATGAAGTGGTGGAGAATTAATCTACATTCTTTTGGGTAGCTTGATCCACTGCTGGGACCCAACGGGCTCAAAAGTCATCAAACTCCGTTCAGCTTATATGAATTGATGGACCAGGGTTGCAGCCAAACTCCTTTCGCAAACAGCTGCTCCCCTGACGGGAGAATTTATGAAACCATCAGCAGAAATAAGTGCACTCAAGCCAGTAACGCTGCATCCAAACAACGGGATATAAGCCGGGTGGCGAGAAGTCAGCGCCTCCCTTTAAGCTGCCTTTATTGGGAGTCTTGTGATATTTGGCATTTTTCTTCCCGTAATAATCTCAGCCGTCTTTGCTTTATTTTGTCTACAACAACGGCTCCACTCCCTCTTGGCGTGACGAACAGCTGGAGCACTTCTCGTAAAACAAAGAAATATATATATATATATTTTGAAGAATATTTCAGGTGTTCTGAGCATACATGGGGTTGGAGACAGGGAACAAACCTATATATCTGTTCTATATCACTGGGCTGGGGTCCTGAGCCGGCAATGGTCAGACACAGCTAATTATGCTTTTTTTTTTTTTAAATGAAGCCATTTCCACAGAATTAGCCGTGTTAGATGCTGACTACACGGGCCATTTAACCCCCTGTTTGGAGGGCTTGCAGGGGCCGGCCGGCCGTGCGCTCTTAAAGATGGCAATTGACAACGTGTTTGCTAGAGGGCACCCGCCTGCGCCCAAAGCATTTTATTTTACTTTAAAAAAAATTACCCTATCTTTCTCCTTCAAAGAACCTAAGGCAGCTTAAATCGTTAAAGAGACAATATTTAAAAGCTAAAAATGGTAAATATACAAATATTTTAAAAGAATTAAACAGGTAATATATTAGAAACTGCAAAATCAATACTAAAAACACAGAAAGCAACAGAAAGGAAAAATCAATTAAAACAACAACAACACTCAGGCAGCCAGTCTGAAGAGAAAGGTCTTATTCGCCTGCTTGGGGAAGGACAGCCAAGACGGGGCCAGCTTGGCCTCCAGTGGGAGGGAGTTCCACAGTCTCTGGGAGCTGCCACAGAGAAGGCCCTGTGTCTCCACCAAGCATCTTTATCGGTACCTTTCTGGCCCCTGTCAAGAGGCTTCTGCTTTTTTTTGGTGCAGGCAGGATCGCTCTGGTTTGGATCGGTTCCAGTGCATGTGATCGCTGTAACGGATCCAAAACAATCCTTCTTTTTTCAATTTGCCCATATAGTGGAACCTCTACTTACGAACGTCCCTACCTACGAACAATCCAACTTACGAACAGCTCCGTTCGCAAAATTTTGTTTCTACTTGCGAACGGAGCTCCAACTTACGAACGGAAAAAAAACTTTCCTGCCCTTTTTTTAACCTTAGGTCATCTTAGGTTAAAAAAAAAATTCTCCCGCTAGTGGTAGAGTACGGATTAACCGGCTTTGCATTAGTTCCTATGGGAACTAATGCTTCAACGTACAAACGCGCCTCTACATAAGAACAAAAAACAGCCGGAACAGATTAATCGGTTTTCAATGCATTCCTATGGGAAATTTTGCTTCTACTTACGAACGTTTCAACTAACGAATACCATTCCAATACGGATTAAGTTCGTAAGTAGAGGTTCCACTGTATAGTGAAGCGGCTTAATAAACGAGCCACTTTAGCATATTGGCAAATTAATCACTGCTCAGGCTCATCCGAGGGCAAGAAAAGTGAGAAACTTTGTTTTTTGACTGTGTGTAGACTATCGCGGATGCAGTACATCAGTTATACTTTTTAAATATATATTTTTTTCTTTGCCTTTCCTTAAAGGGACAGTTGAGAAACCACCTGCTGTCAAATTCATGGCAGTGGCTTTTGGATGCAGGCAGTTTCTTGACTGACCCTTTAAGAGGGGCTGGGAAAATAATTTTTTAAAAAAATTATAACTCATCTGCATTGGGAACCTTGTGGAGGCTGGCTAGCTATTTCTAGGAATTCTAATGTGACAAATTTTATGCCTTTATTTGAGGGACTATGGCATCTGTCCGGAAGAAATATCAACAACCTCAGATATGCAGATGATACCACTCTGATGGCAGAAAGTGAGGAGGAATTAAAGAACCTCTTAATGAGGGTGAAAGAGGAGAGCGCCAAAAATGGTCTGAAGCTCAACATCAAAAAAACTAAGCTCATGGCCACTGGTCCCATCACCTCCTGGCAAATAGAAGGGGAAGATATGGAGGCAGTGACAGATTTTACCTTCTTGGGCTCCATGATCACTGCAGATGGTGACAGCAGCCGCGAAATTAAAAGACGCCTGCTTCTTGGGAGGAAAGCGATGACAAACCTAGACAGCATCTTAAAAAGCAGAGACATCACCTTGCCAACAAAGGTCCGCATAGTCAAAGCTATGGTTTTTCCAGTAGCGATGTATGGAAGTGAGAGCTGGACCATAAAGAAGGCTGACCGCCGAAGAATTGATGCTTTTGAATTGTGGTGCTGGAGGAGACTCTTGAGAGTCCCCTGGACTGCAAGGAGATCAAACAAGAAATCAACCTTGAGTGCTCACTGGAAGGACAGATCCTGAAGCTGAGGATCCAATATTTTGGCCATCTCATGAGAAGAGAAGACTCCCTGGAAAAGACCCTGATGTTGGGAAAGTGTGAAGGCAAGAGGAGAAGGGGATAACAGAGGACGAGATGGATGGACAGTATCATTGAAGCTACCAACATGAATTTGACCCAACTCCGGGAGGCAGTGGAAGGCAGGAGGGCCTGGCGTGCTCTGGTCCATGGGGTCACGAAGAGTCGGACACGACTTAACGACTAAACAACAACAACACCAAAGAAATTATAGAATCATGGAGTTGGAAGGGGCCTGGAAGGCCATCGAGTCCTTACTCCGTGCAGGAATCCAAATCAAAGCAGATCTGACAGAGGGTTGTCCCATTTTCTCTTGAAGGCCTCCAGCGTTGGAGTGCTCACCACCTCTCGAGGTCATGGGTTCCAGTGTTGTACTGCTCTAACAGTTAAGACGTTTTTCTTAATATTCAGCCAAAACCACGCTTCCTGTAGCTTGAGCCCATTTTTATGTGTCCTGCCCTTTGAGATGATCGAGAATAATTGACTTGGAAGGGGCATCAAAGGCCATTGAGTCCAACCCCCTGCTCAAGGCAGGAACCCAGATCAAAGCCGATCGGACAGACAATTGTCCAATTTTCTCTTGAACGCCTCCACCGTTGGAGTGCTCACCTCCTCATGAAGTAACGGGTTCTGCTGTCACACTGCATCTCAAATAAAGCCCCGGTTCGACACAGCAGATGTCCCCAAACCTCTCTTCAAGAGGTAGAACATTGGCCAGCGGGTCCAAGGCTGTACAAGGAGTGACATCCGGCATTTAACGTTCATGCGTGCTGTGTGGAAAATTCCTAAACTTTGGACAGTGCCTGAAGAAGTTTCAAAAAGTTCTGCCATTTGCAACAGTTCATATTTTATGGATTTAGGGGTCAAGGCATTGCTGTTGTTGTTGTTATCATTGTGTGCTGCCAAAGAGCCTCTGACGTGCGGCAACCCTATGAATGAACACTCTCCAGAATGTCGTGTCCTCAACAGCCCTGCTCAGCTTTTGCAAACTCAAGCCTGTGGCTTCCTTTACAAAGTTGATCCATCTCATATTTGGCCTTCCTCCCTTCCTGCTGCCTTCAACTTTTCCTATACTGTCTTTTCTTTTTCCAGTCAGTCTTGCTTTCTCATGATTTTCTTTTAAAAGGTGTCCAAAGTACGACAGCCTCAGCTGCATCATTTCTGCCTCTAGAGAGACGAGGCATTGCTAGAAACCCATAATTTCTTATACCGAATTCAATCCTGAGAGAACCTGTTTGGTGCCTCATAATCTCGCTGAATATCTTGGTCAAAAATCTCAGCTGGTGCTCCTGCAGTGAATGACTCAGAGTCTGTAGGATCAACAACAGCCTCTTTAATATAACTCTTTTAAGTTCCCAGTTCTGAATCATTAGGCATTTTCAGTTACTGTTTATATGAATAGTTTACCATGGTTTGATCAAGAATAATAATAACTGCATGCTGTCAAATAGTTTCTGATTTATGACGGCCCTTTCTTGGATTTTCCAGGTATGCAGTACTCAGAGGTTTCCCCTTTCCCTTCTTCTGGGACTGTGCAGCTTACCCAAGGCCACCCAGGCTGGCTTTTCTCCTGGGAGGCACCAAGGGGGAATCAAACTCCCAACCTCTGGCTGCACAGCCAGAGACCCGAACTATCCAGCCAGACGAGGTTTGATAAAAACAAGCTAAATATTTCCTCGGCCCTTTACCAGCAGCTGAAAATAGAGAACATCCATGATAGCAGTGGTGAAAAAAGAAAAAGAGCAAATAAGTTTGGTAAGATCTAGAGTCTAGAGCTACGAACTCAGCACCCCCCCCCCCAATCCCACCCCAAAGTCTGTGATGAATTCCAACTTGGAGCATTATTCTGTGTTCTAAAGCCTCTCCGAATGTTTTCCATCTCCCAGATGCTTTGTTTCTGACGACAAAGCCCATGAGCACCCGTGTGGGAGACAACCAGACCATCAGAACATGTCTTTTGCCCTCCAGTGGTCCTGGCCCGTGGCTCTTTCAGAGGGAAGGTATGTCTGATGCATTTTTGCCGATAACGAGACAATCCTGCTTCTTTTCCTCTGTGTTCGGTTTCACTTAGCATTTCATTTAAGGAGATTCTTTAAAGGCTTCCCAATCACAGAGGGAAATGGAAATGCATCCCCCGTGTCTTTGTGGTTCCTCCAAAATATATTGAGACGGTCCAATGGAAACAAGCATGAAAGGAGCAGGGAAGGCAGAGAGCGTATGGGTTTGATTACTCTCCACTCCAGAATAACGAGAGCGGTTCTTTGTTATTGTCCAGGGAAAGGGGAGCTACTGGGCCACGGAAGGGGCACCAGACCTTGGATTCGGACACATTTTCTTCATGGGTGGACCATGCAAATGGAATAAGCCAGCAGCTAAAACTTTAACATAATCTAGGCAGGGCAGCAAAGAACGAACTAGAAAAGATCCTCAAGGGTCAGGATGTGTCTCTGGAGACCAAAATCATCCACGCTCTTGTATCACCACCACATATGGGTGTGAAGGCTGGACCGTTAAGAAGGGGGACAGGGGAAAAACTGATTTGTTTGAAATGTGTTGCTGGAGGAGAGCTTTGGGGGTGGCCCTGGACGGCCAGAAAGACCAACAAGTGGGTCCTGCATCAAATCAAGCTTGAACTCTCTCTGGAGGCAGAAATGTTGAAACTGAGGCTGTTCTACTTTGGGCACCTCCTGAGAAAGCAAGAGGATTCTCTGGAATAGACCATCATGCTAGGAAAGGTGGAAGGCAGCAGGAAAAGAGGAAGACCCAATACAAGATGGACTGACTCCCTAAAGGAAGCCACAGGCTTGAGTTTGCAAGAACTCAGCAGAGCAGCTGAGGACAGGACAGGTTGGAGAAGGCTCGTTCATAAGGTCACCACAACTTCTGAGGCGACTTGGAACAACATCAAATGCAGGATAGACTTTTGCTTGCCATTCTTATAAACTCTTGTGCCAGTATGGAAGGAATGGGTTTTTGAATAGACATTTCCTGGCAAACGTGAAGATATTTTTAAAACATTGTTCACTCTGTACCCCAACTTTCCTCTAATAAACTCAAGATAACACACAGTGATCCTATGAGGAGAATCAGGCTGAGAGAGCTTCCAGATCATTCAGTGGCCAGAATCCAGAGTAAAATGGTATAAATCACAGAACCAATTGGCAGCTCTTTTAAAACGACTCCAGTCCTGTGCTCAGGTTTTGTGAATGGCCTGCAGTCGGGGACACTGCTGGGGCTTTGCTAATCAGCTGCTGTCTGCTGCCATGGTCTGGCCTGATTCCACTTACTCTGGAGTAGAACCCACACAGGATTCTGGCTAGTTAATCAGGTGGCAGAGTAGGGACTTAAACCCGGGTCTCCTACACCAACATCGCAACCAGTTCACTAGACTGGAAGATCACATTTAAGACAGGGGGGAAATGGTTACAGAATATATAGTTTGGACATAGGTTTCAATGAGCAGTGAACATTAGTGATAAAGTACATGACAGGTACATGACATGGGGTCACGAAGAGTCGGACACGACTTAACGACTAAACAACAACAACAACAACAACATGACAGGTACAGAAAAGCACTTGGGATCCATCCCTGATCACTTAACAGGATTGATAATCAACCCAGATATTCATGAGGATGGCTGTTTTTATTCCCACTATGTCATCTTCTTAGCAGTATGTATTGGAGCAATCACACTGGCAAATTAAGCCTCTGTTTACCTTCCAGTGACCAATCACAAAGCTATGCACGCTAAATGCAAGATACGGAGGCAAGGAAAAACACTTGGCCCGAGAAACAGACGCCATTCCCAATGTGAGGCCGCAGGTGTTCTGAAAACATGCCCGACACAGTCAGTTCAGGAGAACAATCTTCAAATGACTGCTTTTGTGTGTGATTAAGGGGCTGATGGGAAGAATGGAAGCAACATGCCATTGTAGGACAACTGGACAGGTCTGTGTTACTGCCCCATTGCTTTGACTATTATCTCGTTGGATTTCAGAAGGCAAAGATGTCAGCATTGGACAAGACCCAACACTGGACTGTCCGCACAGAAGGACCACACTTCGTTCTTTGGCCTCAGACGGCCGTTCTCGAACGGGGAACTTCACATGCAGAGTTTGGTGCTGTTTCCATGCAAAAGACTAACAGCCCACCTTGATCTTTGCTTATCCTTCTGGGTCACAGCCACGCAGCTCCGGGCTGTTTACTGGGGCAGGTTGCTCGTTCTGCTTCGTTTGAGGGCTTCTTGTAACTCCCCCTTGGCTGGCCGGCGAAGCAAGGCTTCTGTCCAGCTGGGAGATGTTCGCTAGCATGCATGCATGCATTCAAAGGGTCAAACCGCAGGGTCCTAATAAGTTCCTTCTGTCCCTGAATCGCTCTGGAAAAACCCTGGGCTGCACCTCCGCTTTCCTGAACATTGGCTTAAAGGCCTAGGCAATTTATGTTTTGCTTCGTTAATAATAATAATAATGGCATGCTGTCTATTCTGACATGGCAACCTTTTGCATGTTTTTGGGGGGGGATCGGGGAAGAACTGCCAACCTGCCCCCTCTATCACAACAGATGAGGATAGATACCTCTCGAGCGCTTTGCAAAAAGAGAGAGTATTAAAAGCCAGCCTGCTTCCCATCAACGTGAATTTCAGGGCTCCCACTTCCCGCCCTTGCATGGCATGGGGCTTTGGAACTGCCGAAAGAGAGAGATTTGTCATTCTTTCAACAGCTGCCCCACTGGGATGAGAATCATAAGGAATTTATTGGAGTCGGGTTGAGATGTCTTCAGAGGTAAACAAATCCAGCCACTCTCGGTGGAGGCAGGATGAGGGCTCTTCGTTTGCTTATTCCTTCTTTCCTTCGCGTTACATCCTGCTTCTCCCCACGCCGGGAGCTCAAGGCAAATGAAATGGCCCTAAAGGGGAGAGAATCACCATTCATTGGGAGCCGCCCGCTCAGAACCCGGCCATTTCAACACAGAGGGAGAACCGTCCCCCGGCACTCTGATAGTGGACGGTCTTCCTTTTTTTTGTTTTGAGAAGGGATCCTGTACTGGGTTTGCAAGAGCTGAGCAAGGGCAGCCGTGGAGAGGGCATTTCAGAGATTCCTCCTTCATGGCGTTGCCCTAAGTCAAGGGCAACTTGATGGCACCTAACAACCAATAAGGGCCAAACGACCCCCACCAGAAGAAGAATGAGAAGGACAAGGTGGTGTCCCGTCCGAAAAAGAGAGAGAAAGTGGATATTATCAAAAGAAAGAAAGTAAATAGGATGGCGGGGTGCTGCTGTGAACTGGGAGCGGTTCATCGTCGTTGGTCGTTGTCATCTCCTCCATGGGAACATCAGGAAGAGAAGGTGTCAGAAAAGGACAAAGTCAAGATCTTGTGGGATTTCCAGATCCAAATGGATAGGCACCTTGAACATACCCTGTTTCCCCGAAAATAAGACCTAACCTGAAAATAAGCCCTAGTAGGATTTTTCAGGATGCTCGTCATATAAGCCCTACCCCAAAATTAAGCCCCAATGAAGGGAAACCCCGCCGTCCACCCTTGTGCAGCAACCGGAAGAAGAGGACACGACTATATTTGAATCAATGCAGATGGTTGTACATGAAAAAAATAAAACCTCCCCTGAAAATAAGCCCTAATGCGTTTTTTGGAGCAAAAATTAATATAAGACCCTGTCTTATTTTCGGGGGAAACAGGGTAACACACCAGACAGAGTAGTAATAGAACAAAGAAAGGTCCGAATCATTGACATTGCAATTCCAGGGGATGCCAGAGTTGAAAATAAAGAGTTGGAAAAACTAACCAAGTACAGAGACCTGGCTGTCGAAACATCTCGCTTGTGAATAAAACATACTTCCGTGGTCCCCGTCGTCATTGGGGCTTTGGGAACAATATCAAGAAATTTGTCACAGTACTAGAAGCAGTGGCAGATCTCAGAAATCACACCACCAGAGCTCCAAAAAACGGCAGTATTAGGAACAGCATACCTACTGCGCCGATATTTAAGAGATACTTAGGTTCTTGTTTAAAACTCATATCTGTTCTATAATACCAGTCAATGTTTTTATAATTTTGATTGACTGTGCCTTGTATTTTTCAATAATAATAATAATAATGGTCATCATCATCATCTTAGAACTGCAGAGCTGGAAGGGACCCCTAAGGATCATCCAATCCAGCCCCTGTCAAGGAGGCCCTAGAGGGGAATCGAACTCCCAACCTCTGGCTCTGCAGGCGGAGACCTCAACCCCTGACCTATCCAACAGTCTGTTTATTTTCCTAACCTTCACCCACAGATTCACCTGGAAATTTCAGTCCCCTCTAAACATGGGTGCTCTGGGGGCAAAACCCCCAGTGGCCCCCTCCTGGGGGTAGCCCTGGAGTCAACCCTGGCTCCTTGGAAGTCGAAGGTCCCGCCTCTGGAGCAGCAAGAGGACACTCCGGTCAACCTGGAGTCAGAGGTCGAGAGTGCAGGACAAGAGCAGGCAGGGATGGTGACTTGTCACCATTTTATTTGAATTCATTGGCTTACAATTCCCCAAAGCCCTGGCCACCATCACCAGAGATGAAGCATTATGGGAACTGTAGCCCTAAAAAAACCACACCTGGACGTTCACCGCGGCCCCTCGTCTCACCGACGAGATGGATCCAGCATCCTACGGCAGCCTCCCCTTCCAACACGAGACCCTTCCTAGATGTGTTAGACCACAACTGCTACCATTGACAGGACTGGTGGTCCATCACACTCAGAGGCTGGAGAAGGGTTAAGACAGCTCCAGTTTTAATCCTGCCGATTCAAAAAGCCAGCCAAAATAAGGTCAGCAGCATAACTATTTCAGGGATGATTCATCATCCCCATGTCTCTCCTCCTCCAGGAACTGAGAGCCCTCTTTCATTCCAAGCATGTTGCAATTGAGTCCTCTCTCCACCCCGAGCCGAGAGGGTTGTTGTGCATTTTGCATTTGTTTTAATAGAGGTGGGTGGGCGGATGTTTTTGTATATAATTTCATCCACGTTCTTCAAGGACGACAATCATCCATTTCTCTTTGGGGGAAAGAAATTAATAAACACTTGATGTTCCAGCCACCCCTCTCAGCACCGTAGAGGCTTTCTTGATTCTGATTATGATCAGATGCTGTTGGGTTGTGCATGTGTGTGTATTTAAAAGAAGAAGAAGAAGCCTTTGGCAAGAAGCTTTCTCTGCTTCTCTTCCCTCACCGAGTAAATGCCGCTGTCCTGAAGAATCTATTCCGACGGTATTTGCTCGATATAAGAATTTCTATTACCTGATACAAAAAATATCAAAGCAAGGATGATTAAGGGACTGGAAACCAAGTCCTAGGAGGAAAGACGGAAATAACTGGGCATGTTTGAGAAAAGAAGGCTGTGGGGAGATAGGAGGGCACTTCTCAAAGACTGGAAAGACTGTCATCCAGAGGAGGGGCAGGATCTGTTCTCCATCATCCCAGAGTGCAGGATATGCAACAATGGGCTCAAGCTACAGGAAGACAGATTTCAGCTGAATATCAGGAAAAACGTCTTAATTGTTAGAGCAGTATGATGATGGAATCAATGACCTCGGGAGGTGGTGAACGTTCCAACGCTGGAGACATTCAAGGAAAAACTGGACAACCACCTGTCAGTCAGATCTGCCTTGATTTGGATCCCTGCACTGAGCAGGGGGTTGGACTCAATGGGCTTATTTATCAGTCCCTTCCAACTCAGTTATTCTGTGGTTCCATGATTCTATAGAAAACCATTATTCATTCCCAAGTACAGTATTTCCAGACAGGAAAATCTCATCTCCCAGATATTAAAATCGTTTCCTCCGCTCTGCAGATTCCTCCATGTCAACAAGACTTGACTAGAGGTCTCAAGGTTCACTGGACATTCTGCTGGAGGTTTACTAGAGATATTTGCTCAGTTCTTTCATCCTCATCCATTTCAGCTGTCCTGACTCTAATCTGTCTTTCTGTGTTCACGTCAGAAGCACCGCAGGACAATTCAAGAATTTATTTGATAACTTTTGCCCAGGGATGAGCAACATCATGAGCACCTGAGAGATCTGGCATCAAGTCTTCCATAGCACAGGTTCTTCTTCATTCTTGTTAGAAGCAATCCGGTGGTGCTTCCGGAGTGGAAAGATCAGCCAAGAGAGTGCTGTTGTTGCCCTGGGGATACCCAAAAGCGTTCAGAGGGCCCATCCTCACAGCCATTAGATATGATATATGGGTCACTGAGGGCACAGTTTGGGTCGGGGGAGACGGTCCATCCTTCCCCCCTAAAGAGCTGTTGCGCACCTTTCTGGCCCAGCTGTAGGGCATGCAATCCTTTTGTCATGCTCAGTTAACTGGAAGAGAACAGCCTCAGCTTCCAAGAGAGAAAGTGGGGGAAGACTGAGGAAACAGGGAGGGAAGAAGGGAGAAAATGGAACAGCACTGTCGAGAGAGAGAGAAGAGCCATGTAAAAATAATAATAATTTCACTTCCCCTGATCCTCTGCAGACGATCAGGGGAAGCGCCTAAATGTCAGCTGATTGGGCTACAAGGGACCTTTTGCTGTTTGGATAGAGAGAACATGCCAAATGGCTCCTTGCTTCTCCCCACAACCTCAGCAGAGCCTGTGTAGCCTGGCCCACCCAAAAAGACCAGTGTGGACAGGCCCACCATCCTCACAATCTTTTGGGACAGTGTCCCCCAAAGAACATGTTGAAGGGCACAGTGTAGACTGACATCGGTTCTCGTAATGCTACTCTGTGACTTCCATTGCCCATTTTTGTGGGTGGCCATGCTTCTGTGTGTGTGTTTGTGTGTGTGAGCGTGCACACACACACGCTAGACTTTCCTGGGAACCATGACTCAGTGACACATCTCAGCAAGCAATGTTCAAGATTTTTCATTTCCAGGCAAAAGTGAAAAAAGAAGTGTAATTTATTTATTTTTTTGGTCATCAACTTCTCTGTAAATTCATCCAGGTTTGGGCAATAGGTTGACTGGATCACTAAAAAGCAGCAAACAAAATGAACTTTTGAGTTCTCCAGAACTCTGCATCAGGCAAGGATGGTAGAAGAGCCTCGTAGTGCAGGGGTTAAACTGCAGTGCTGCAGTCAAGACTCTGCTCACGACCCGAGTTCGATCCCAACAGGCTCAGGTAGCTGGCTCAAGGTTGACTCAGCCTTCTCTCCTTCCAAGATCAGGAAAACAAGTACCCAGATTGCTGCGCGGGGCAGGGCGGGGGGGGGGGGGGAAATGTGTAGCCTGCCTAATTAACTTGTAAACCACCCAGAGAGTTATTTAAGCACTACAGGGCGGTAGTGTGTAAGCAGCACACTTGGTATACAATCTGGCAAATGGTTCCCAATCAAGGCCAAGTTCCACCTTTGGGTTATGAGGCCAAGCTCATTCTGACTCCGTGCGAGGCAGCAATGCTCCCCAAACCCACCCTATCCTGCTAAGGGTGGAGAAACCCCTGCCTGTATTATCCCTGGGTCCCTGCGACCACTGGTCCACCTTGATGATACGGACTGGTTATAAGGCCGCTTCCTATGTTTCTCCCTGCTTAGTGGACCTTGGCCCTTTCTGGGATTACGAAGGCTGCCCAACCCACAAAACCATCAACTGAGCCCAGAGGCGATTTCTGAGGGTTCGCGGCCACCCACTAAAACCTCCCTCGGCTCCTCGTGCCAAAAGCCCGGGCTCGATACATCTCCTCCGGTCCAACGATTACTCACGGAGGATTTGCGTTATGGCTTTATCTCCTCCTGGCTGCCCCAGCCATCCCAGGCTCGGGGAGGGGGGGAGGAGAGGGAGAAGAGCCGACGTGGTTGGTTTTGGCTGGGAGGGGGCCGTTGGGACGAGCAACCCGTCACAAATAGTTGGGAAAAACAAAACCAGAATTTCAGATCCAGGAAGCTTGAGCACTCATGAAGCTGGGGCTGCAAAGCCATCGAGCCAAACTCCTCCTGTACCCTAATATTTTCCAATTGAACAAGGATCTCACAAACCCACTTGGCTCCCTTCCTCCCAATCCACCTGCATTCAAGTCCCATCCTTTGTTTCTTTGCGGTTTTCCTAGCAAACCCCACAGCGAAATCCATACACAGTTTCCACTGACCTCCCTACTTCCCACCCCAAAGGGCGAATGCATCTTTTCCAGTGACTAAAACATGTTTGATAGCATTTCCCCCCCGCCCCAACGGCGCGCATTGCAGCCACTTGGGTTTTTCAAAACCATGCATAGGTCAGCCGGCCTTTGGTTTTTCTAAAACAGAAGGCGAGCCCGGCAGACGTGCCGACGGCCCGACCGAGCTGTGCTCGGCTTCACAATGAGCTTTGTGAAGCATGAAATGGACTTTTACATCGAGCATCTTGTCTCCAACAAAATTCTTTTCCATCTCCACGACAGCCCCTCTCCACTGTTCTCTGTCTCCTGCCCTTACAGTGTTGTCTCTCTCTTGACTTTTTTAGGGTTGATGTCTTGTTGTTTTTAAGCCAGTTTGTATCTGTGTTGGAGAGACGTCCTTGAGGCGACCTTTGGGATCCGCACACTCAGATTTCAGAAGTTTCTGCGTAGCCTGGGGCGTTGCTAGCTCAATGTAGGACCTCAATGTGTAGCACTTATTGCTTCTTTCTTCCCCCATACAGGTAGTTCTCATTTATACAGGCTGAAGCAGATATGCTGAAGTCTGTTTCAACCTGTATAAAATTACAGAAATGAAAAACAAAGCGGAGCAGTGTAGTATCTTAACAGCTGGAAGACTGAAGGGGCCACCATAATTTTTGTTTCTGTTACTTCTTGGCAGCAACGTTGCCATTATAATTATTGTTGCTTCGACTGCACAAGTAATTTATTGCATTATTAAAATCTTGTGTTACTGTTGCTGGCAGTAACACAAAAACACAGGGAAATACTCTCTGGTTCCCTCTAGTGACCATTTCTGATATTACACCTTGTACAAAGATACCCAAAACAAAGTTTGCTTGTTTGTTCGTTGGATTGATTGATTTATACATAATCCCTTTAGTGAAAACACTGCTCTCAATACTTCCCTTGCTATTTAATTTTGATTAAAAATGTGCCTTAAAACCCTTAGCAACATGGTTCTAAAAATGCCTAAAAAGAATTTTTTTGCAATAAGAGAAGTTGTTGCTATTTGAAAAGTAACTTGGTGATGACTTCTAACATTGTTTTTCTGTAACTTTGTAGCTACTCATGAATTCCTCACTATTCAAAAAGTAACTGGATGTAGGTAACTATGTTCCTCAGAAGGAGGAAGGCAGGGTAAAAATATTTTGAATGAATGAAAGAATTGATTAATTAGTTAATTCCAAGTTCTTTGTCTTTCCAAGACCTTCTAACCTGCCTCATCCTTTGAAAAGAAGTCTGTCTGGGTGAGAACCAGAGAACTTCTGCAAGAAAAGGATGTGTGCTGTGATTCTGAGCGATGAGTCCTCCCTCTCATGCACACGTGCCCATCTGCGCATGTTTCCTTTTTGGCATTTTATACAGCGGAGCATAAGCTACTGCAGCAACATAAATTAGAATAAGAGACACCACGTGGAGTGGTGGTAGCTGGTGCACCAAATTTAGGTAGCTTATTTGGTCCATCCTTTTATACACATGCACAGAAAAGGAGAGAGAGAGAAAGAAAGTGGAAATACATCATCCTGTCCTAAGTTACCTGGGAGTAAACTCTGTTGAACACAGTGGTCCTTACTACTGGCTGTCAATTAAACCAATAAAAACGTAATTGATTGTTCTTCAAACACCCAAAAGGCAAATCATTAATGAAAATGCAAAAAAATAATAATAATAATCTTGGCACAGATGCATAACAATTTCAACTGTGAATGTGAAATGACAATACTCTCAAAGAGAGAGGAATAGGCCTGTTTTTTGCTGGATGCTTTTCCTTTCTCTGTCTTCCTCTGCACAAGGCTGCCATCAAGAAACTTGAAAGCCTCATCCTCACCGCACTCCCCTTGCGAGAACCCAGAGGACCGCGCCGTTACCTTGCCAGCAACTCTTACCTGCTAGTATGAAAACACCCACAAGGATCAGGAAAACGAGCAAATAGAGGCCGACCACGGCGTATTTAAGGGCCGCCAAGGATCCCGGGTGGCCACAGAGGCCCGGCAACTTCTTTTTTCTGCCTGGACCTAAAGAGAAGCAGGGAAAGGCCTGGTTAACATCCGACACACTCACTCACTCTCTACTTCAATGAATATGTACGGGAAATGACATTTAAATTAAAACAGGAGGTGGAGGTGATTGTACGGCTCCTTGTTCATGAAGGACAGTGGTAGGAAGGGGAAATTAGTCCATCCAACCCAGGGCTGGAAGAGGTTGGATCACAGGTCCTAGAATCCCCCAGCCAGCATAATTCTGGAATTTGTAGTCCAAAAAAGTAGCTTTTCCCAAACTCCGCACCATGCCTAAGTGGAACCTACGGCTTCCAAAGCAGTCTACCTTGGAGCAGCAGCTCCTAGAGAGCATCCACAGGCAAAAACGACTGCCTTTCCCTGTGGTTTCTGGCAGAGATCTGCAGGTGAGATTAGCCCAGCGCTGTGCCATCTCTAAAACCTGCCCGTGGAAAAGAAGGACGCAGCTAGGAAGGGCTACATCTGGAGCAGATCAACCTTGCAGGATCGTTGTTAGCCTCCGAACGACAAAACTGGGGAAAGAGGAGATGGGAAACTTTGGTCCAGAGTTCTGCAAAAATGTCCTTCACACAAGGGTTCTTTTGTTTCTGGACTCCTCCGCCCCACTGGGGGGGGGAAAAAAAGAGCTCCCTTCCACCAAAATATCATGATATCAGTTTGGCTGGCAAGCCTGAAAGGATATAAGAACGCCAGCCTTTGACGGAGCCGCGAAGGGGGTGGATCTGAAGATCAGGTTTTGAACTCCAGAGCCAAATACAAAAGAGAAAAGTGCTCACAAAGAAGTTTTTCTTCTTTTTATTTAAAACACACATACAAACTCTTGCAAAACAGACTTAAAAAAAATAATGAATCTGGCACAAGGAATTTCTCACAAATGTTTTTCCAACAGGAGGAATCTGGCGTGACGCACTCCGGCCGACATTATTCGCCTTGAAATGAGGGTCGCAGGCAACAGGAGGTGCCAGAAATCGCCAGGCACTAAGAAATGGGAGAGGAGCTTTCAAGAGCATGTGAAGAGTGCCATACCCACCGGGACCACATTCCTTTTTAAAAGTTTGCGGCTTGGATGTATTCCCCCAGTGGCAGCTGAAGAGGAGGCCACCCCTGACGAAAACAGGATGCGCCTGACGCTAAGCCAACCTGTAGATGACCTCCAAATCAATGATAAAAAATTTCCCTAGTCATTAGGGGCTATCAGGGGGTGCTCAACTACAAACCCCATCATCCCTGGCCAGCAGAACCAATGGTGTGGAACGGTGGGAGTTGCCACCCAAGAAAATCAGGAGGGCTGGCGTATCCTCTCTCTCTCTCTCTCTCTCACACACACACACACACACACACATACGCACATGCACACGCACGCGCGTGCGCACGCACATGCACATGCACACACACACACACCTCCCTTCCCCAACCTCAGGCTGTTGTTCTGTGCCCTCAAGTGACCATAAGAGCCTTTTTCAGGCTTCCGTAATATTCAAGGAATGGTTTACCATCACCTCTCTCCAGGCAAGAAGCGATTTGAACCCAGGTCTCCTGAGTCCTAATACGGCACCCTATTCACTGCACCAGACTGGCTCTCAGCCCTACAACAGTCCTGGAAAAGCACCACCACTGGCTTTGCGGCCAGTTTCTCCTTTATTTCTAAGCCGGTCATTTGCTGATCCGGTTGGTCCAAAACGGAATGGGCTACATTTGGAACTTCATGGCGTGTCGGTTAAACTGCAGTACTGCAGTCAAAACTCTGCTCATGACCCGGGCTCAATCCCGAGGTTCACTCAGCCTTCCATCTCTCTCTGAGGTCGGTCATTTGAGTACCCAGCTCGCTAAAGGTGAGGGCAATGTGTAGTTTGAATCATTAAATTGTAGACTGCCCAGAGAGTGCTTTAAGGAGGAAAATAAGCCAAACACTTTTATTTGCCGGGTGTGTGTTTGGGACAATGGTCTCTGGCATTGTGGGAGTTGGAATTAAAAAGAAACGCACACGGGATGCTGCTCGCCTCTGGGGCCAGCAATATGCCACGTATGAAACCTCTCAAAGCTGCTTATTTATTTGATTGTATTCATTGATTGATTTGATTTGATACCGCCCAGTGATGCAAATTGATGCCCGGTGGTGCAAAGCGCACCTTTCTGCTGTGGTGGTTCTCCCCTACATCGCCAAAAGGGACGCTCCTTTGCTTCATTTGGAATGTGCCAAGTTTCGAGGAGGATAAAAGGTCATGGAGGGCTTTCAAAACGGCAGGAGAAGGACGGCGCCTCTCCTGCGAGCGGAGAAGTGTGTGAAGAGCAGCACTCTGTGGCTGTCACTTGAGTTTGCGATCCAGATACGGCTCAAGGCGGACGTTGTGCTACTTCCAGGTCCCTTATTTCCCTCCTCGATGCAGTTCTTCACCTTTCCGTCAGGTTTGGACGGGGCAGGCCCTCCACGTGTAGGGCCCCTTCGAAAGGAACCATATCCTTTTCTCTTCCATTTCTCAGAGTGGCCTTTTTAAAAAATATATATATTTGTGTCCTTATGGATCTTTGCCATAATTTTGCCTGTTAACGACGTAAGATGCCTCCATATTCAATGATCGTCGTTTTTAAATATCGTCTTTTAAGGATGGGAACCCCTGTTGTGTACTCATGGGTTTCCACGTTAAACGTTGTCTTCCATTGTTGTGAGCCGCCTTGGGCCCTTTTCAAGGAGAAAGGTGGGAAATCAATCAATCAATCAATCAATCAATCAATCAATCAATCTCCTCTGGCAGGCCTTCAAAGGCAGGACGGGCCTCCCTGGAAGAGGACCCGTGGTCCGCCTAACTGCTGGCCGCCCGACTGGGCCAGCTTTGCCTAACAGAATGGGGGGCCTGAGTTACAACCCTCTCATCCAGAAGCAAACCACTGTCCATGTTTCCTGGGCCCATTCTCCACCCTTCCTCACTTTTGCAGCCCCCATTCTGGCTTCCTGACAGAAGCTGGGCGATGCTCCCCAAAGGGCCCGTTTGCACCTCCTTTGGCAACCTTTGGCCCTGGGCTCCTTGCCCAGCTCACTGAACGGCTGCCTCTTTGCTTGAAGACCAGTGGGATTGACCGCTCCACCCCACTGAGCCCAGAAGCTGAGCTCTGCCGTGCATTTAGGGTACGGGGAGGGGTGCTTCTCACCTGCAAGGGGGTCATGGGTGTGCCCGCCCTTCTTCAAGACCAAACCCAAGTTCCATTCAAATAGTCTCCCAGCAACCAGAGCCAGAGTAAATGCAGGGTCTCTGAACCTCTGGTTCTGCCCTGGAGGGGAGCCCAGCTGTATTTCAGCACCATGACTCTGTAATAAGCAGCCTGCTGCCTTCAACAGCTCAAAATCCTGCCCTGGGTAGGATTCGTCCTCCTGAGAAATTAGCTCATGCTCTAGTGTACAAGAGTTAGGAGACGCATTTGCCCAAAGCTTTCAAATAAATGTATTCTCAAAGGCTTTCATGGCTGGGATCTGATGGTTGTTGTGGGTTTTTCGGGCTGTTTGGCCGTGTTCTGGAGGTTTTTCTTCCTAACGTTTCGCCAGTCTCTGTGGCCGGCATCTTCAGAAGACAGGAGCTAGAACTCCTGTCTGTGTTCTGGTGCAGTTTGTGGGATTGTTGAGTATTTATAGCTGTGTCACCCAATCTCCTGAAAAGGACAAAAGCTGATCCCACAGCTACAAATACTCAACTATCCAAACAAACTGCACCAGAGCACAGACAGAGTTCTGACTCCTGTCCTCTGAAGATGCCGGCCACAGAGACTGGCGAAACGTTAGGAAGAAAAACCTCCGGAACACGGCCAAAGAGCCCGAAAAACCCACAACAACTTTCAAATAAATATTTGCCTCCCATAAGCAGAGGCACTGTTGCTTCTACATTCACTCTGGAAGTGGTGCAAAGTTCAGCCTCTGAATCCCGGCACCTTTTTCTAGGGTTTCACATGGGTTTTATAGAATCCTAGAATGATGGAAGGGGCTTCTAAGGCCATCCAGTCCAACCCCCTGCTCAATGGCAGGAATACAGATCAAAGGACATCGGCCAGGTGATGGTCTAAGTTTCTCTTGAATGCCTCCAGGGTTGGAGCACTCACCACCTCACAGGTTCCACTGTCGTACTGCTCTAACGGTGAAGAGGTTTTTCCTGTTATTCAGCCTAAATCTGGCTTCCTTTAACTGGAGCCCATTGTTGCATGTCCTGCACTCTGGGATGATGGAGAACAGATCCTGCCCCTCCTCTGGATGACTATCTTTCAAGGATTTGAAAAGTGCTCTCCGATCTCTCCTCAGTCTTCTTCTCTCAAGGCTAAATATGGCCAGTTCTTTCAGTCTTTCATCCAGACTAGATGACCCTCAGGGGTCCCTTCCATCATTCTGTTTGAGATCAAGATCAACAGCTTGTTCAAGGAAGCACAAATCTCATCTATATTTCTGCCTCCCTCTTGGTATTTTATTTCAGGGCCTTGAAATTTTTATTATTATCTGGAATTCCCTTCTGGAAGCCTGGGATCCTTGCACCAGAGAAAATCAAGGAAAGAGAACCGACTTGTAATTTGGTTCCCCACAGGTTTGGATTACAGAGGCTTTGGGAATATGTAGCTTTTGTCTTGGTTTGTTTGAACCTTCCAATTTGGGCTGAACTTATGTTGTCACGATTGAATTTCAATTTCACATCTGGCAAACGTCCTCATGTTTGTGTTGCTCCTTAAGAAAACTGCCTTACAGGAACCAAGAAACTTCCATTTGAGCAAAAAATAAATTAAAAAAAGCAAGAAATGTTTGATGTGCCACAGGTTGTGGCTGGTGCGTAACCTCTGCCAGAGGCTGAAATGCACTTCGGTAATCTCCCGCTTTCACCCTGGTGCTGACGAAGCCACTCAACCACGGATCTCCTTTTCATATAATGAAAATTTCATGGGCCCATGCCAACGGCACCCGTTCCTTAGTATGTCAGACCTAGCTACGGGGACAGAGATTTTTCCCTACATCCTGCCTGGATCATAGTTTGATGAGGGTTCAAAATGTCCGGTCATCCAAAATGCTGCAGCCAGATTGCTGACCGAGGCCTGTTACATGGAACACCCCGTGTTATAACAACTTTGCCGGCAACTGGACTGTTCCGAAGTCCTGGTTAGAAGCTATAAAGCGCCACACCGTTTGGCTCGAGGCTATCTGAAGGACCACATCTCCCCGTATGAACCTCCCAGACTCTTACGATCTTCTGGGGAGGCCTTTCTCTTGGTTTCCGAGGCTCTCCTGGGCTCATTGGGGAGGACGCGAGACAGGGCCTTTTCGGTGGCTGCTCCCAGGATGTGGAATCTCCTCCCACAGGAAAGGCTGAGGTTGAGCCTCTCCTTCTTGTCTTTCCCGCAATAAGTGAAGACCACCTTTTCAAAGGCAGATTTTTAACAATTGTACACCACTGAGTTTCACTGAAGGACCCTGAACCCGTTTTGCTCCTCATCTGAGTCTCGGTTTTTGTAAATGCTTTTAAACTGGGTTTTTTTTTATTGCAAGTTTTGAAATATTGTTATAGGTTTAATCGGCTGGGATCCTGTTGCTTCGTGTAGTAAGTTGCAGCTAGAGCAGGCCCATGGAATCAGTGGGGATTTGCTGAGTCAGCTCCTTCATAAGCCCCACTGATTCAATGGGTCTACTCTAGTTGCAAGTTACCACACTAAGCAACAGGATTTCAGCCAAATTTGGTTACCCATATGACCCGATCCTCACAGACCTCATGCCTGTGGGTACTGGCACCGTGAGAAGCCCGGGAAATATCAATGGGATACAGGGTCTTCTCAGCAATGGCTCGGTCCTTATGGAATGCTTTCCGGCAAGAGTTACAGCAGGCGCCCTCCATTCATGCCATTGAAAAGCTCCTGCAGACAAGACTTGTTTAGGGAAGCTTTTGGACAAGTTCTCCCCAATTCATTGGGAACAGACGTTGGAGAAAGGGAGGCACATGTTATCTTGAGTAACCTTTGTTTTGCCGCCTGTCTTGTTTGCTTATTTCTAAAGATAATTTAGCCACTGTATAGTAGATTTTATAGTTATGTTTTCTTTACATACTATATATACCCTGTTTTCTCGAAAATAAGACCTAACCTGAAAATAAGCCTTAGTACGATTTTTCAGGATGCTCGTCATATAAGCCCGACCCCAAAAATAAGCCCCAGTGAAGTGAAACCCCGCCCTCCACCCTTGTGCAGCAACCAGAAGAAGATGACGTGACTGCGTTTGAATAAATGTAGATGGTTGTACATGAAAAAAATAAAACATCCCCTGAAAATAAGCCCTAATGCGTTTTGGGGAGCAAAAATTAATATAAGACCCTGTCTTATTTTCGGGGAAACATGGTATGTATATTTGTACACCACCCAGAGTAGCAATTTTGCTAGACAGGCAGTATAAAAATTGAATGAATGAATGAATGAATTGTTTTTAAGTATTTGTTGAGTCCATTATACCAGGAGAAAGATGGAACTACAGCCCAAAAAGTTGTCAGTAAGGTATAGATGACAGCCTCAATTCCTTCTAACCTGCACACCCTAGGATGTGACATTTTAGTCCTCACAGTGAAGACCTTCCTCTGACATCAGCACCTGAAGAATCACAGACCTGTACAGCTGGAAGGGACCCCACTAGACCAGGGTCATCCAGTCTAACCCCCTGCCAACGGTGAAGCCATTTAAACCATTTGAGAGTGGATTCACCTCCCAGGGAGGTTTTCAAACCATGCTGGGATGACCATCAACTGCTGGAGATGCTTCAGGTGTGGATTCCTGTATCAGCTGGATGATTAACTAGATGGCCCTCGGGGGTCCCTTTCAAACCCACAGTTCTTTGATTCCATGAAGAAGCTCATGGGTGTCGAATCACATCCAAGCAGTTGATCAGACAGACGGTTTCTTTACGGAGCGGATGCTGGTTTAAGAGAACCTTCTTTTCCTCAGAAATACATGCATACCCGTTTTCTTCCATCGTTATCTGCAGCCAGATAGGATTTTTTCGAATAAGATGGGAGGCAGATGTCGGTTGAGTGTCCACACAACACACGACTCACCCTAATCTCACTTTCTAACTTGCCTTCTGCTTCTTTGCCAGGGGAGGGGGGGGACAACATCCTCAACAGCTGAGTCCCATTATCCTGGAGGCTCCCCAAAGTCAGAGCCTAGAGGCAACACTTCATATTTGGCTGTTCCAGAAACGGCAGCCAGGTTCTTTCTTCAAGTCCAGCTGCAAATTTATCCCATCTCCTAATGCTTTAACGTCCTGTGTTCCTTCCTTCCTCTCCACGTTGTGGGGTACATACATGCACGCACCAGCACGTGCAATACAACGGCCTTGATGAATTCAGAAGCACCAGAATATTTGTTGGCTGTTCTCAGCGCCGGTGGTGCATTTAATGTGACAACACAGGAACCATGTTGCTAGACCAGATCGCAGGACTACCTACTCCAGCCTCCAACGGCTTTGCTGGTTGAGGATGATGGAAGTGTAAGTCCAAACACACCAGCCTAGCGAAGACCGGATCCTTTTGCTCCATATTTGAACCATTTCTCTCTTTTGCCAAATGAGAGCACCCGGACTTCAAGGCCTGCCCTTGCTTGTAATAAACGACTTTGGGACAATCTCCTACATCATCATCTGATGATGATGCCTTTGATGAACAGTGTTGGGGCCTTCTGTGTGTCACTAGGTTAAACCTCTAGAAAAAAAAACTTCAGCACAATACTGTTAAAAGAAATAACGACTTTTGAAATGCCAGGCCTGCGGTATACAGTGTTCTTGTAAAGATACATATCATTTCGGAAGATTTTAAACTTCCAGGAGAATTTTCTGGATTTATTCCTGCATCTTTCAGTTTCACCTTGTAAACCAACATTTACTCCTCTCTATAAATCCTAAACCTTGCCCTTACGAAGGATAAAATTGCAGCCCAGAGCTGTCTCTGATGGACCAGAATTACAAGGACTCCCCTTTTCCACCCCGCATGACAGTGAAGAGGAGTTTAGATGGTTTCCTGACCTTTTTAGATTAACCATAACTTGTCACATTATCCAAGCTCAGAGAAACTCTGGCTAATCTTAATTACGGTTTGATTAAAGAAACAGATTCACATTATAGTTTATGAGGGTGGCTTGTTTTGATAAATCATAAATTAGAGGAGTTCTGTGTTGGGAAATGGGAGAGTATTAGACAGATAAATAGTATGTAAAGATTATTCCGGGTCAGAGAGGCCCCCACTAACCACTCAGGCACACTGTCCAGACTTTCCTGGTGTGGATAAACTCCAGGACGGCCAAATGTGCTGATGGCTGAAGGAAGCCTTCCTGCCCAGTATCCTCCCAGCACCTTAAGTCATTCTGAGGACTCAGTGAACCAGGGAATTTCCAAAAATCCACAACGTTAAGTGTTGTGTTTTTTTTACTCTTACACCAACCGTGCAAATTAGGAATACCAAAGTTCCCATAAAATACACAAGTGCCCAGTAAGTGACGAGCCAAGTACTTTAGTACCAACAACCACAACCCTCTTATCCTCAAAATAACCAAATGGCTGTAAAAATTTTATGTTTTATTAAAGGTGGTGAAAAAGTCAAAAGGAATAACCTTCCCGAACAGTTTCAAACGCTACAGAAACAATCAAGAAGAATGTTTCTTCTCGCCTCAAAAAAGTTTTGAGGCGAGAATAATTCCAGAACAATTCCCAGAAGAAAACAAGACCGCTTGCTATCCTAAACTATACTCACATTCTGGCAGAACGTCAGGTGAATCCCAAAGTGCACATCAGGAAACAGGGCAGCAGATGAGCATAGTGTTCTCCTTAGAAACACTAGGTTAAACTAAGCAACTTCTCTCCCTATCTTTTATACTCATCATTCCATTTTCTAGACCCTTCAAGGAGATGCACCAATCAGCTTTCAAATAGCCCTGAACCTTCCCAAAGAAGACAGTAACTTCTCTTCCCTTCTCTTCACCTGAAACCATTCCTTGCTAATTAGCTCAGTACTAATGAGCAAGCTCTGGCCTCGGAGGTTTCTCTCCCCCAGAGATAACGCACAGACACTACAGCCTCCCAATTACAGTGGTGCCTTGACTTACGAACGACCCAACCTACGAACATTTTGAGTTACAAACAGCTCCGTTCGCAAAATTTTGCTTTGACTTGCGAACAGAGCTTTGACTTACGAACAAAAAAAATGCGGGCAAAGCGGGAAATGGACTTTGGACTGCCTGGTACTGTAATTTTAAAATGTAAAAATTGGTTTAAAAGGTGCTTGGTTTGGTTTAAAGCTGCTTGGTTTTAAAGGTGTTCTGTTTAAAAGGTGTTCGTTCCCTCCCTCCCTCCTTTCCTGCCCTTTTTTTTAACCTAAGTCATCTAAGGTTAAAAATAAATAAATCTCCCCCTAGTGGTAGAGGACGGATTAACCGGTTTGGATTTACAAACCGTGCCTCGACATAAGAACAAAAAACAGCCGGAACGGATTAATCGGGTTTCAATGCATTCCTAAGGGAAATGCTGATTTGACTTACGAACGTTTTGACTTACGAACATCTTCTGGGACGGATTAAGTTCGTAAGTCAAGGCACCACTGTAATGGGCTTTTTCTCTCCCTTCTCCTGGTTTTCTCGTCCCAGGCATGACCAGGCCTGTGTTTAAAAAGGGCAGTCAAAACGATAATCCCTTATTTTTCCGATAGATAGATAGATAGATAGATAGATAGATAGATAGATAGATAGATAGATAGATAGATAGATAGATAGATAGATAGATAGATAGATAGATAGGCACAAATCAGAAACATGGTGAATCGTTTTGATTCATGATTTGTCAAGGTCAACAAATCATGAATTATGAATTTATGTGTTTTTTTCTGATGAATCAATTTGTCAATTCCCTATAAAACAGCCCCCCCCCAGGCACCTAGAAACACCAAATTCACAGGGAAGCTTCTACTGACTCTCCTCTACAATCCCTCCAAAGTTGGTGAAGATTGGGTTTCCCCAAGCCAGCTGCTAAAGGGCACTTTCCTGGGGGGACCCACTTTGGGGATGAGATGGTTGGACAGTGTCATCGAAGCGACCAACATGAATTTGACCCAACTCCGGGAGGCAGTGGAAGACAGGAGGGCCTGGTGTGCTCTGGTCCATTGGGGTCACGAAGAATCGGACCCGACTTAACGACTAAACAACAACAAACGTCAATGTCTGAAACCTAATCTTTACCAATCTTGGAGGGATTGTAGAGGAGAGCCAGGGGAAGCTTCCCTGCAGTTTTTGGTTTCTCTAGGTGAATCAAAAATTGATGAATCAAAAATTGCAAAAAATTCATTGATTCGTGATTTGTCGGGGGCATTGATTTTTACGAATATAAAAGCGACAATTCAGCAATTTTTTGAAAGAACTTGGCGATTTGTTTTTTAATCCATGCCCCTCTCTATAGATCAGCATTCTCTTCATGCAGCCTCACCCAGGCCGGTTTTGCAACATCTGGAACACCCCTCAATAGGGTCTCCAGCGTCTCGTTCTGATTTCTCAGCCACAGTCTGGGATCTGGAGATTCTGTCCCCCAAACCTGTGTCTTTCAGCCCAACACTTGGCAAACCGAAGCACACACGAAGCGGCTGGAGATTTTCCAAGCCTTGTGTGGCTGCTGGGAGTTGTGGATCCCAGCCAGGAGTCTCTGGTTTGTTTGTTTTCCCCCAGACTCTGTCCTGCTGCTGCCACGACTGGTGCAGCAAGAAGGCCGTCAAGGTCTGATGCCCGGTGATCGCCTTCCTCCCTGCCATGCTCCAAATGGCAAGGTGAAGCCGAGTGCATGCGATCTGTGGCTCTTTCTCCCACCCTCTCTGCTTGTTCCTGGCTTTTCATGGAGCTAATGTTGTGCGAATGCAACACATGTACAGAAACTGCTGGATGCTATGCCACTGAGCTCTCATGCCAGCTGGACAGGGGTGGAGACGTGCACCCAGGCTTTCAAGCCACCTTACACCCAAAAAATCGCCAAACTTTTTTCTCCTTCTAGTAAGAAGTTTGCGTCCTGACCTGGAGAATCACAGAATCATAGCAGTCTTCAGTGACTCCAGCCGGTGCTGGGAACTCTGGCAACCCTCCCTCCAAAAACACGGAGTGCTTGCTTTACATTTTATTTTATTTTATTTTTGCAGCTTGTTTTTTATGGGGTTCCCCGCTGCGCAGCTCAGCTGCAGTGGCAGAACAGGGCAGCAACCTCTTCTGAGCGCCTGGGGACATCAAACCCGACCCAAAATCCGCCCAGATTGCTCAGCCCTGCTTTACATTTATTGCAGTCCAGAGGTCAGGCGAACTTGTGCTTAATCGAAAACATACACGGGTGCTTTCCAATTTCCTTGCAACACCACAAGGGAAGGAAAAGACGGGGGGGGGGGGGGAAGTAGCCCACCCTCGGTGTCTCACTGTGGCTCATTCTTGGAAGACTGAATGTAGACTTAGCCCAAGGGTGCAAGAACCACTGTACGCATGTCCGTGGGAATGTGGCGAAAACTTTTGCAGTTTCTTCGTTTCTGCACCCAAGATGAGGCAAGTGAGGATTTACACCCATACGCTGAAGGCAATTTAGCAGAGTCTACACCAGATCTGTAGCTCTCCAGGTCACCGAGTGTGTCCCCGTTGGTTTCACCACCATTAAACCGGTTTTCTAGCTTTGGAAACCTCCCTAGAAACCTCCTCTTCCTCTGTTCCTTTACTGCTGATTTTCCATTCACATACATCTTTCTTTTCCTTGGTACCATCAATCCCATGGCTCTTGCGAACTGATGAACCATAGAGGGAACAACCCTCTTGGAGGCAGGATGGAGCAGTGGTGAGAGTGCAGGAGTCGTTCTTGAGGTGTCCAAATCCTCACTATGCCATTAAAAAAAAAAAAGTCCACCGTGCTAGGCCACTGAAACCCTGTCTGTCTGCTGCCCTACCTCACAGGGTTATTGTGAGGAAAAAGTAGGGAGAAGAAGAGCCATGTACAGCACTCGGAGATTATGGGAGGGAAAGAGGGGAGATAAACCTGGTATCATTTTATATATTAGACTTCTGGCAAAAGGTCAACCTTTCAAACGTTCACCTTATGTTTCTGGAAGCTGGCCGCTGTTGTTGTTGTGGTTGTTGTTGTATGCCTTCAAGTCGCCTCCAACTTACAGAGACCTTATGAATGAGGGATCTCCACAATGTCCTGTCCTCAGGAGCCCGGCTCAGCTCCTGTAATCTCAAGCTTGTGGTTTCCTTTAGAGAGTCAGTCCATCTCGTATTGGGTCTTCCTCTTTTCCTGCTGCCTCCCACCTTTCCCAGCATGAGGGTCTTTTCCAGAGAATCTTCTTGCCTTCTCAGGAGGTGCCCAAAGGAGGACGGCCTCCGTTTCGGCATTTTGGCCTCCAGAGAGAGAGAGAGTTCAGGCTGGATTTGCTCTAGTGGCCAGGGGGAAACTGTCTTCTTTGCATTTTGGGGGCGTATTGCAAAATCTGAAGACGTGGGACTCACCAAAGCTCTCTGCATCTCTAATGGGCTACTGGTGGTCATTTTCCCCTGACAATTTCCTAATGCTTCCCAGCCACTACCAGAAAAAAAAAAGGGGGGGGCATGTGTGCATTAGTAAGATGTGTCCCCAAAAAGAATCGTGAAGCAATTCACCCCTGCAATCATACCAAAAGTCTGACCTATCACTGCACACTGGGAATGAAGTGGGAGAAACACAGATCAGCTAAAAACTCAGGCAGATCACATGCGCAACAACCAAGACGCACATCTGAATACACACACACACACACACAAACACACACACACACCGACTCCGAGGGAGACATTACTCTCATCAGTCAACTCTGTTCCAGGAATCTGGACAGATCATCAAGGCGTCCAAGGTAGAAAAAAAAAACCCCATCACATGTCAGATGTTTGCACTTAGGGTTGCCGGATCTCAGGCTGTGAGCTCCACCTGAATATTTTTGGCCAAAGGTGACGTCAGGACAAAACAAACCAGTAAGACGTACCTCAGGCCTCCAACCCTTCTACCTAGCTGAATAGCTGGATAGCTCAGTGGTCTAGGTAGAGATTGGGAGTTCGAATCCCCCTGTGTGCCGCCTGGGAGAAAAGCCAGCCTGGGTGGTCTTGGGCAAGCTGCACGGTGGTCCCAAGGTTGCCCCTAGAGGAAGGGAACGGTAAAGCACTTCTGTGTACTCTCTATCTGGAAAACCCTGCAAGTCAGAATTGACTTGACAGCCCATGATTGTTAGATGGCTGGATAGCTCAGCGGTTTTCGGTCTCCGGCTGCGAAGCCAGAGGTCGGGAGTTCGATTCCCCCATGGGGCCTCCTTGACAGCGGCTGTTCTCCATGATCCACAGGGTCCCTCTTCCAGCTCTGCCGTTCTAAGATGATGAGGGCCATGTTTGGTTTCCTAAGAAACACAGCTTGACTTCACCGTGACGACCCAAACAAAGAAAGTTGTCTCCAAAAGAGTTAAAAGCGGTGAAAGGCGTTGGATGCAAGCAAAGCCAACCAGCTTAAGCGGCTGTGCGGTGAAGGCTTGCAGCTGGCCGGGCTCCCAAGCAAGAAAGGGTGGAAGTCGCTCTTTCATTTGCTGGCAAAGTTGCCACTGGATCCCTGGAGAAAAACACTGTACTTTAACGAAGGATCTTTCTTTCCTAGGGCTCGTTCGGCAGTGCTCTCTAATGTTCCTCTACCCTCTCCGTCACGGGTCAATACGTAACTAATTACCTAATTACCGGCATCTTCTTATTGTCAACCGGCTGTCGGCAACACTGGGTCCTAGGCCAAACAGATGGAAGAGGAGGTTTCACAACGAGAAGAGTTGCCGTGTTTGTTTTCCTGACATTCACGCTTCTATCAGGCCCCTCGAGGAGCCGGGGAGGAAATTGGCCTGGATCTCCAAAACCAGCCACTCCCAAGCCCCCAACCTCAGGGAGGTGGTCACGGTCAAGAGAAAAGCCGTTGGTTTCTTACTAAGTCACATATAAGAAAACTGGGCCTTTGAACAAGTTCTCCTCGGAATGGAACCGAATGAAAATCTCACCCTTTTTCCCACCAGCCTAATTCAACAGGTGTAGCTCCTGTCCTCTGATGGCAGAAAGTGAGGAGGAATTAAAGAACCTCTTAATGAGAGTGAAAGAGGAGAGCGCAAAAAATGGTCTGAAGCTCAACATCAAAAAAACTAAGATCATGGCCACGGGCCCCATCACCTCCTGGCAAATAGAAGGGGAAGATATGGAGGCAGTGACAGAGTTTACCTTCCTGGGCTCCATGATCACTGCAGATGGGGACAGCAGCCACGAAATTAAAATACGCGTGCTTCTTGGGAGGAAAGCGATGACAAACCTCGACAGCATCTTAAAAAGCAGAGACCTCACCTTGCCAACAAAGGTCCGCATCGTCAAAGCTATGGTTTTTCCAGTAGCGATGTATGGAAGTGAGAGCTGGACCATAAAGAAGGCTGACCGCTGAAGAATTTATGCTTTTGAATTGGGGTGCTGGAGGAGACTCTTGAGAGTCCCCTGGATTGCAAGGAGAACAAACCTATCTGTTCTGAAGGAAATCAACCCTGAGTGCTCACTGGAAGGACAGATCCTGATGCTGAGGCTCCAATACTTTGGCCATCTCATGAGAAGAGAAGACTCCCTGGAAAAGACCCTGATGTTGGGAAAGTGTGAGGGCAAGAGGAGAAGGGGACGACAGAGGACGAGATGGCTGGACAGTGTCATCGAAGCGACCAACGTGAATTTGACCCAACTCCGGGAGGCAGTGGAAGACAGGAGGGCCTGGCGTGCTCTGGTCCATGGGGTCACGAAGAGTCGGACACGACTAAACGACTAAACAACAAAGCTCCTGTCCGTGAACAGAGCCTGCTGAGCGTGCCTGCTGTTGTTAAATATAAGGAGCCCATTAGAAGGAAGAAATGGCCCTACGGGAGGAGGAAGACACCAGCATGGGTGCCCCACTGGGTGGGCTGCCTGCCACCCCCTTTCCCGGAGCTTGGGGAACCAAGCCCTTGGCGGAGGAAAGACGGAAAGAACTGGGCATGTTTAGCCTGGAGAAAAGAAGACGGAGGAGTGAGAGGAGAGCCCTTTTCGAAGACTTGAAAGGCTCTCCTACGGAGGAGGGACAGGATCCGTCGAGTGCAGGACACGCAACCATGGGCTCAAGTGACAGGAAGCCAGATTTCGGCTGAACATGAACTTCTTAACTTGTTAGAGCAGTACGACAATGGAACGGGTTACCTCGAGAGGTGGTGGTGAGTGCACCAAGGTTGGAGGCCTTCAAGAGAAATTTTAGACAACCATCCATCCGATTTGCTTTGATCTGAATTCACACCCTGAGCAGACGGGTTGGACTTGATGGCCTTATGGACCCCTTCCGACGCCATGATTCTACGTTTTTATGGATTGGTTACAAGCAGCTCCCCGGGAAACCCGAGCGATACTCTCTGGGCTGAACGGGTACCTGAGGAACCCAGGGCAGAGTACCCACCGCCCGGGAGTCCAGAACCTATAATGCGGTCCCCAGGAGGGCAGTGCCAGCCCAGAATCTGGGCAAAGGAGAATTCCGCCATGACCCCAAGAGGAGGAGGGTGCAAACCGACATCTGGAAGATATAAAGGAGGCCTGGGAGGCAGGAAGAGAGAGACCCGGAGGAAGAGAGGGGAGAGAGAGAGAGAGAGAGAGAGCAAGCTGAGCAGATAAGAGACCTCTCTGCTGACATTATAGTAGAAGAGGCTTCAGAAGAGGGGGACGGGGGCGATGAGGCCTTAGACAGGGATATCAAGGAGAGTAAGAGCTCCCAGAAGAGCCAGAACCCCTGGGCAGCTGGGAGTATGGATATAAAGAAGATCCCTGGACCGGGGTCATTGTACAGTTAAGGGTGCCCCGGGAAGGAGCTGAGAGTCACTCAAACCCCAAAGCCTCTTCCACAGCCTGGTTATTGGGCAGAAAGGGAATGCCGAGAGGTTGGCACTCTGAAGCTCAGCCCGACCAAACCACCCAGCCGTGGCGCTGGAGGAAGCAGAAGACACAGGAATGCCAACGGCCCATCGAGGAACGAGAGTCCACCAGCGAGAACGAGGGTGGTCCTCGCTGCCCTCGGTGTGGGCATACAGACCCTCTCGGCGGTGGGGGTGCGAGTGGATGGAGACCACCGTCCACCCTGTGAAAGGAAGACGTGGCAGAGACTGGATCAGGGGCCATAACTGGAGGGCTCTCGGACATTCAAAAGTATTTGTGGGAAGGGATGTGACCCAAAGGAAGCTCGTTGTTCTCGGTTTCCTCTGTCCCAGTTACACTAAATCCTGTCGCTGCTGCATCATCTTGAGAGCCACCCATGGAATTGGGGATGGAGGAAGGATGGCCAGACCCTAATTCAGCACTAAGGGGGACTGAGTACTCCTCTAGAGTCCTGTGTTCCAGTTCTGGACACCACACTTCAAGAAGGATGCCGACCAATTGGAACAAGTTCAGAGGAGGGCGACAAGGAGAATCGGGGGGGGGGGGGGCTAGAAACCAAGCCTTATGAAGAAAGGCTGAAAGAACTGGGGCATGTTTAGCCTTGAGAAAAGAAGTCGGAGGGGTGATAGGATAGCACTTTTCAAAGACTTGAAAGGCTGTCCTCCAGAGGAGGGACAGGATCTGTTCTCCATCATCCCAGACTTCCTGTAGCTTCAGCCTATTGTTGCCTGTCCTGCACTCTGGGATGATGGAGAACAGATCCTGCCCCTCCTCTGTATGACAGCCTTTCAAGTCTTTGAAAAGGGCTCTCCTCTCTCCCCTCCATCTGGCAGGTGCTGCCTTCTTGCCTGGACTTTGCAGGATCAGCAGCACCGGTGGGATTATTGACCTCCCGTGTGATGACCGATCCATCCTTTGAGGCATGATTTGCTTCTCAGAGATGAAAGACCCTGGTTTTGCCTACAGTTTGCACACATTCATGATCAGGGGGTGGGGTGGGGTGAATAGCACTCTTTCTCTCAACGCTTGCATGGCGCCGAAGAGACCTCATCGGACTCAAACTTCTTGAGGTGTCTTGTTGACTTGAGACCCCTTCAAGCGAGCGTCCTTTCCGCCTGGACTGAGGGCACCAGGTTGGACTTCTGCCTTCTTCTCAGAACTTTGATCATCCTAGAGCAGGATGCCCTGCAAACCATCGGGGCTCACGGCAAGTGTGAGACCGTCAGCATCAAGGCAGGACGGCCAGGCTGATGGGCAACCCTAGCTTCCTCTGATGCAGAACACGTCTTCCCTCGGCGAAACAGAGATGGCCGCTAAAGCAATCTTGACCGTTTCCAGCATCGACTTCAACTCACCGATGAGCAGAAAGGTCAACAGCCAAGCCTTGTGCCCCGCCGGACCACACAGGGACACCTCCTGACAGGCGAGGGAGCTGCCGCACCCCTGCCCGCCTCTCGTATAGAAAACAGGAGTCCTGGCGCACGGTGCCGGAGTCACTGCCACATGTCCCTGGCTTCGTTTCCAAGCCCCCGGAGTGCCCGCTCCTGGCCAGGAGGCCGACATCTGATGCCGAGGGGGACAGCTCGCGCCACACAGCTTTACAGCATGCTCGCATGTCAGAAAGCGTGGGCTGGGTTTCTGCGCCAGCCGCACTATTCTTAGAACATATTGGCTTCGCCAAAGTGAGGAGGAACTTCCATTGAATGTGCAAGGGCGGGCGGGGGTGGGGGGGGGAGAAAAGCAGGTTTAAGGCAGGCTGGAAGGAGCAGAAGCAAGAAGGATGGAGGTGGGGAGGAGGATGGCCAGCTTGGGAGTTGTAGAAAGGAAACCCTTCCAAGCACTGAGTTCCAGTCATGCTCGCAGAGTGAATCCACACATTTCTCCGTGATGCCAAGAGCGGGTTTTTGCATTCACCCTTTACTGCTCGCTGGAGGCTGTAAGGATGGGACTTCAGGCTTTGGGGGGGCAAGAACATCTCATCCGTCCCCCTTCTGGAAGTTCCACCTGACAGACGCCAGACTGTGGCTCACCTGGGAGAAAGGGCCTCAACTGGAAGGCTCTGGGGCCCAGCTAGGCCTAGTTCCACCTAAACTTCCTGTTCCGGCCCCACTGCAAGATGGGAGCTTTCTTGCCGAGGATGCTATGAGCATCGTGTTCTTTTCTTTCCCAAATGACACACAAATAAATATACATGGCAAAAATAAATAAATGCATAAATATGAACCCTGCACACAAACATGCCTTAGTCAATGGGGAGCATATGTGAAGAATGCATCTATTAAGCAAAATGCATACATTAGGAAAATATGCATTCATGAAGAAAGCACAAGAACAAGAGTGATCATCGGATTGTGAGGAACACTCCAAAAATTAAACTAGCAGGTTTCATATATCGAGATGAGACAGACGAGTAACTGGTGCCCTGTGGTGGATACAGCAATGGACCAGGATGCAGGAGACCTGGGTTCGAATCATTCTCCAGCCATGAGAACTTCACAAGGGAGGCGGCACCGGCAAAAGCAATATCTCATTTACCTGGGAACGTATCTCATTTACCTGGAAAACCCTTTTATAGAAGGAGCTCTGCCACTGAGCTGCAGCTCCTTAATCCCGGAGGTCTGGATCAGGTCTACTCATACTGGAATTTGCAACAGACTCGTTCCTCGGTGCCCTTAGCCAGAGACCACCCCCCTTGGCTCTCAAAACGGCACTGTCTCAAACTTCCGAATTAGCGTCCAACTCTGGGCACTTACCATCATCACAGAGGTTCAGTTTGGAGAGATTCTTCCCCTCAAACGGTTCCTCCAAGATGGATCCGTTCTCCTTCTCCCCGAAGGTGTGCAGGTACATGGCTTTGTTTTCCATCTCTTTGTCTGCAGAAAGCGGGGAAAGGGATCTGGTCAGAAACGGGTGCAGGATACACTACACAGGTGCAAACTGTGAAAAAACCTAGGCCTCGGAGGGGCTCCTGCCGTGCGCACCATGCACAGACGTTTGGCTACCCTCCCAGGTCTCACCCTTCAACCTGTCCCTCCTTCAAGGTTTACGGCAAAGCTTCTTCCCACCCGAGGGCTGAATTCGATCTCGAGACCGTTCTTGGGGGAGGCACATTCCACTGGTGGGCGGAGTCAAGGGCAAATCCCTCTGCTGGGGGAAGTCAAAAGCAGGATCAAAGGCAAATGGGTGGGGCCGAGGACACCAACATATTTTAGCTTATAGAGTTCTTACTGCCTGGAACCACAGCCTGTCAACGTACATTAGAGACAGCGCATCACAAAAGTGCTGAAATCATGTTACTGTAACACGGGGATTTGGCCACGCCATCCTAACTGAGCAATCAGGCTTGCAGAGGGAGCTGGGATTGCTTCCTGATGACCAACCACTAGACAAAGAAAGCTAATTGGCAAGCTACAGGAGGTGTGAAAAGCTCCTGCTGGGACAGTCCAGAGGCTTTCAGCATTTAAGGATTTTTTCCTTCTAATGACAGGTTACCTATAAGGTAGAGAGACCATTCAAGCACCAGAAAGGAGAGAAGAACCTCAAAAAACGAGAATACCATCAAACAATGGTTCACTGAGAAGTGCAGGACTTGCTATATACTTCTATACAGAATCAAAAAATTTTAGTCTATGACCGTTTTCAGTGATATAGAGGTAAATTTGGAAACATGCAGGCTCCTCATAATAATTCCCACAGCTAAACCAACCTCTGCAGAAGAAGAGCCCAAACACACAGGTGGCTAGATTGAGCTATATCAACAAATGATTTCTTGAATTATTGTTTATTACTAGGGGCAGGTCTTTTGTAAAGTTAATGGCTCTTAATTGCCCATTCAAGGGAAAACCACCCTCAAAGACAGCTTCTAGTAATGCGTTATTCCTGGGGAAAATCCATTTGTGTTCCAACTCCCGTGAGGAGTTGCAGCTAAGCTTAGACAGAAGATGGAGAGAAAGTCATCCTATCTGCTAAAGGAAAAGTCATGAGGCTTTGATCCTGCAAACCAGGCTTCAATGGCCTCAGCAGATACCATCCAAATAGGCCACAGCATGGATTCAACCCAGCCCTGCAAGACAGATAGATCCCTTGTGAAATCAGAGCCAGCGTTATAAATGATCTTTTATATAGAATTGCCATTTTCTCACAAAAGAGAAAAATACATTCAGCACCAAAAAAATAAATTAAAAAAATCAGTGCCCTAAAGGCCTTATCGGGTCAACAAGCAAAGGAGTAAAGAAAGAAAAGGAGGAGGAACAAGCATCTCCCAAGTGTTCCCACATGGGCCAAGAAGAAAGGTGAAAAAGACAGGGGAGTTTTGCCCGGATCCTTTAATTCCTTCCTTCCTTCCTTCCTTCCTTCCTTCCTTCCTTCCTTCCTTCCTTCCTTCCTTCCTTCCTTCCTTCCTTCCTTCCTTCCTTCCTTCCTTCCTTCCTTCCTTCCTTCTTCTCGCTTTCTCTTCCTTCCTTCCTTCCTTCCTTCCTTCCTTCCTTCCTTCCTTCCTTCCTTCCTTCCTTCCTTCCTTCCTTCCTTCCTTCCTTCCTTCCTTCCTTCCTTCCTCTTGTGCCATAAGAAATATTTGGGGGAAATATTTCTCTCTCTCTCCCTCTCTTGGTCCTTCTTTTCGCCGAACGCCGCCTGCTCTGAGGACAAACAGGGTCTCCCAGAAAGATCAATCCCACCACCTGTAGCCAGAAAATCAGAAGCGCTCGTTCTTTCTACCGCTGTACCCGCGCACGCTTGCCTCCGCCCGGGAGTGCAGTGCGGCTACGTGCTCAGGGCATTTGGCCGGCACTTCTGATTTCCAGGAATAAAGCCCTACCCATTCTGGCCCACAGCTATGAAACCTTCAAGCTGGCACTTGGTACTAACTGGACCAGCAGGACCATTAAGCAAAACCCAAACACGGAGACGGAAGCCAGGAAACGGCCCACCGGGTTGACCCCGTAATTCTCCGACCACAGAGGTCTGATCTGGCATGGCCCTTGGGGTGGCCTTGACTGAACGGCAGCCTCATCGCCATGCGAGAGGACCGAGAGGACCAAGAACAGCTTCCTTAACACGAGGAACGCGATTTACAAGAAAAACGTAAAAACTGGGTCTGAGAATACATCGTCCTGTACTCTGCGTTCTTGATCCTGCTCTGCACAACAGAGTCGCGGACTTTAACATGGACAAAAATAAAAGTTAGGAGCACTTGGAAGGTGGACTTAACACGGAGTACTAGACAATTTTGCCTGGAGAGGATAGCCAAGCAAGAAATAGGAAGGTAAACGAGGAATTACCCAGAAACTACGAGACACACAAAATTTAGGAAGCTGGGATATTTCCTCACTGAACAGTTAAGAAAGTTGACAGGGGGAAAAAAATGGATTTCTTTGAAATGTGGTTCTGGAGGAGAGCTTTGTGGCTACTCTGGACGGTCAGAAAAGACGAACAAGGGGGCCCTGGAGCAAATCAAGCCTGAACTCTCTCTCTCTGGAGGCAAAAAAGGTTAAAACTGAGGCTGTCCTACTTAAGGCCCATCATGAGAAGGCAGGATTCACTAGAAACGGCCATCATGCTGGGAAAGGGGGAATTGCAGCAGGAAAAGAGGAAAACACAATACGAGATGGACTAAATCGCTAAAGGAAGCCACAGGCCTGAGTTTGCAAGAGCTGAGCTACTGAGGGCAGGATCTTTTGGAGACTGCTCATTCATAAGGTTGCCATAAGTCAAAGGCGACTTGACTGCAGGTAACAAGAAATGAAACTTAAATATCGTTTCAGATGATAAGGTGAAACAAACGGATCCGTGGTGAAGGAAGGAGAAGAGGCGGAGGAATCTGGGATGAGCTGCTATGTCCAAAGTTAAGAAAGCCATAATGACTTCCAGCTACGGGTAGAAGAAAACCAGCAAGAAGGCAGCCTTTGTCCTGGGAAAAGTGCCTATTCTGCAGGTGGACGGGGCAGTCGGTGGCTCACGTCTCAGCCTCTTGAGGCAGAAAAGGGGGATTTTGGGGGCCCAGAAAGATTGCCCTGTCCAAGACCCTGATCCACCGATGGTTCTGCACTGGGTGACATCAACCGCCTGACTCCTTCTCAAGCTGCTACCTATCCACGTGCTCCTTGTGAGCAAAAAAAGCACAGAGCGTTGGTTGTTTGTTTGTTTCCTGCGGACAAAACATCAAAACAAGAGTCAAACGACACCTGACGCACCACCACCCATCCTCGGACTTGAACTTGTGCGGGTGCCCCAGACCTGTGAGTCCAGCAGAGGTTGACAGCTGAGAAATCAGACTTGCCAACAGAGCCCAGGTTTCCTTCCTGGAAACCCATCATAGAAGAAAGCAAGGTGATTTGCAACCGGGGGGGGGGGGGGGGGAGCTCCTGCTGAGATGATGCCACACCTTTCAGCAGACCAAGACAGGTCACGACAGTCACTTAGACCTCTCGATGGGTCCATCTACCCATGCCAACCCGCGGTTGCCTCCTCTGGCAAGTAGGTCCCCGGTTTGCATGAATCATGCTGCCTAGGGGGTTCTTTTTCACTGCAGGCACCAAAGCTAGTTTGGACACCTTCTGACTGAGCCTGGACCAGTTCAGTTCTTCATCGGGACTGCTGGTCAGGCTTGAGAGTCCAGTGTGTTCAAACTCACAACACCAGTCCAAGCCCATTCGCCCTGTTGGCTGAATCATTGACCCAGGCGCACCCCCGTGCAGTTTGCATCACCGAGAGGGGACTCAAACCTGGATCTCAGAATACCTAGTGCAGAAATTCAGCCATGACCGTTCACCCCCCCCCCTTTCCTTGGGCTGTCGCCTTGCTCCAGTTGGCATTTCCCCATTAAAAGCCACAACACTGGAGGGAGGGGTGAGCAGAATTCTCATTATTTCATCAGCATCATCCTCACCACCATCATCTTATTTCAAGCCCCCTTGCTCCAGCTCAGCTCAGCTGTGTCACAGTGAAGTTAGTCATCACGAACGGCTGGAGAGAGCTCAGTAGTTTAGGCACCTGGCTGCAGGGCCAAAGGTTGTGAGTTCGATTCCCCCCCACCCCACCCCCGTGCCTCCTTGACCGGGGGTGGACTGGATGACCCAGAGGGTCCCTTCCAGCGCTGCCGTTCTTATTCCCATTTCGCAGGCAGAGGAGGAGAGGCTAACCGAGAAAGGACCTCAGCGATCCACGGTGGTGGCTGGAAATGGGGATCTCCGGAGGTTCTTCCACCACCTCCAGCTATGCAATCATGAGCTGTCAACGAAGTTCTTTACTCACCGGGAGGCAGGGTTCCGTGGTAGGCTGGCTGCTCGACTCCTTTGCACCCTCTTAATCCCTCCTACCACAAAGCATGGTTGCAAGAGAGGAGCAGAAATTAGATGTTATGTGTGGTGTGTGTTTTTTAATGGGTTCTTTTTTCCCTGCCAATCCAGTCCTTCCAAGCCAAAGGAGAGAAAAGATGCCGGCTTAGTTAGTTAGGGATGTTCTCCAGCGGTGCCCTCCATGGTCCACGGGGGATGGGATGGGGAACCTCCTGCGGCTTTCCGTCTCACGCTTCAAGGCAGGCAACAGGATCCCAGATGCCCGAAGCAGCTTTTCCCCAAATCCTGCAACCGACCAGCCTCTCCTGGGCAAAGCTGGGGACTGGGAGGTGTAAAGCCGGAGCAAGCACTCAAGGGGGGTGGGGGGGGTGGGAAGTGGGTGGGGGGCAGGACTAAGGCGATGGAGAGCCCCAGGCAGCTCCAGAGGGCTGGACTGTTTCGATCTGCAAAAAAGTTTCTTCCCCCCCCCCTCCCGCCCGCCTCCTTCGCTTGGAGGGATGTTTTAAAAAGTTCCCTGGGAAAGTTAGGAAGGGGGGGGGGGGGAATCTTTGGGCAAGGGGCCGCGCGCGCCCTCTCGTGGCCGGACTCCGGCAAGGCAACCGGCCGGTTCGCCGCTCCTTTTTGCAAAAGCCAAGCCAATAAGCCAAGCCACTTTATGTAGAGTGAGGGTCTTGACAGCCAGCCAGGAGTAGCAGCTCCAGGGTCAGATCAGGAGGACTTGGGAGACCCGGGTCCCAGATCCCTGGCCAGCCCTGGGAAATCCTCTCCTTGGTTATTTCTGACACCGGTGTTGAGATGGATGTGTAGACCTGCACCGGAGGAAGTGGAAGGGTTAGAGTTAGAAGGTGGGAGGGGATCTGGGAGCATTCAAGAGCAGGTGGGAGAGGATCTCTGGGTGAACAGCCCTGGAGGAGGAGGAGAAAAGTTTGTTTTTATGGACGAGGTGGCTGTAAAGGCAACGCACCCTTCTCTCTACCCATGCTCTGCTGGCACGCCGTGAAGATGCTTGTATTGAACCTGTGTGGTGACGCTCAAAGCAGAACGCCAAAACGAGAGAGGGATGGGTTTTGCCTAAGTTCCGAGTCCCTTTCTCAAGATTCCCCTTTTGTCTCCAAAACAGATCGGGGGGGGGGGGGGGAGAGCTGTCAACTCTGCCTGCCCTCCTCTTTCTCTGTGGCATCGCCAGGGACCAGGTTTGAGCACTATAATCTCACAGTCTGGGACGTTGGTGACCCAGCGTTCTTAACCTGTCGGAGGACATAATGCACAAGATGAGACCGACGGGGAGGATTTTGGAGGGGAGAAATGGCTCCTTCTCAAACTGGGAGGAGGTCACAAGTGGGGTACCCCCCCCAAGGCTCAGTCCTGGGCCCAATGCTCTTCAACATTTTTTTATAACGACTTGGATGAGAGACTGCAGGGCATGCTTGTCAAATCTGCGGATGACACAAAATTGGGTGGAATCGCTAACACCCTGGAAGACAGAAACAAAATTCAAAATGATCTGGATAGGTTGGGGCACTGGACTGCAAAGAACAGAATGAAATTCAACAGGGGTAAGTGCAAAGTCCTGCACCTCGGAAAAAGAAACCAAACACAGAGTTACAAGATGGGGGGATCCCTGGCTCAGCAAAACTGCGAGCGAGAAGGATCTTGGAATTGTCGTAGATCAGAAGCTGAATATGAGCCAACCGGGTGATGTGGCTGCAAAAAAGGCCAATGCTATTTTAGGCTGCATTAATAGAAGTACAGTTTCCAAATCCTGCGAGGTACTAGTCCCCCTCTATTCGGCACTGGTTAGGCCTCCCCTTGAGTCTTGTGTCCAGTTCTGGACATCACACCTCAAGAAGGATGCTAACCAATTGGAACATGTTCAGAGGAGGGTGACAAGGACGATCAGGGGGCTGGAAACCAAGCCCTATAAGGAGGAAAGACAGAAAGAACTGGGCATGATGGCAGTTTTCAAAGGCTGTCGTTGACTGGAGGGGCAGGATCTGTTCTCGATCATCTGAGGACACACAACAATGGGCCCGAGTTACAGGAAGCCAGATTTCATTTGAATATCAACAAAGACTTCTTAACTGTTAGAGGAGTACAGCAATAGAATCCATGACCTCGAGAGGTGGTGAGCGGTCCAACCCTGGAGGCATTCAAGAGACATTTAGACAACCACCTGGCAAATATCCTTTGATTTGCATTCCTGTATCGAGCAGGCGGTTGGACCTGATGGGCTCATAGACTCTTTCCAAATTCCTGATTCTTTGATTCTGTGATTCTGTGTGTAAAATAACGGGACACCCTAACAGGTCTGTGCTCTGAACAGGATGTTTTTTTCTTTTCATCCGACTGGCCCCCTCTGTTCTGAAACTATGCATGGGTCAGAATTGCAAAAGGGTTGCGCAATGTGCTAGTTATGTGTCTGGTGACATGCTGAACTGTGCCACTGAGAGGTGCCCCAGAGTTTCCTCAATCAGACAAGAAAGTGATGCAGACCTTTGGCGAACCCCTGTGGGATTCTGGCCAGTGGGTTATCAATGGCTGCCATGCCCCCCTCTTAGCGGCCCTTCCTCCCTCTCCTAAGATAAGCAGCTTCTGCTCTACATTTTTGTTGCAGGTTAGAGGCTTCAACGCTGACTCCCTCTGTGCTCTGAAGCAGGCTGGTCCCAGAGTCCCTCGGCCTCAGTGACGAAGCGTAACCACCGCGCCCCCCCCCCCCATGAGCTATTTGGTCTAGTACGGCGGAAAGCTTAGGAAGACGGCTGTAATTCAAATTTTCAATTAGGAATTGAGAGCGATGAAAAGGCCAGAAGCTGCTACTCACCTGGAAGACAAGATAGGCTTTTATCAGGAGGTTCTTGGATCCAAAATATTGTACACCCAGAGCTGTGTTCTTTGTGCTGTGGATCTTCTGCCTTGGGTGTTAAAAGATATCTGGGACTTTATTCCTGGCCCATTTTGCTCTTAGAAAGTGCAATCCAACGCCGTGCTTCCTAAATTTTCCAGTTTTGCAGACCTGAGCTTGGAATTTGATGGGTTTTTTTATTAAAAAGTGGTTGGGTCGCTATATACTTCTTGTTAGACAGGTTTAGTATCGCTGCGAAAAACACAAACCAAAATTCTCGGTTTCCCTCCAGCAGCCGGATCTAACTGTGTATCTTGCAATATATTTTAGATTGTGTTTTTATGAAACTACAAATGATCAAACGAAAAGTCATTCCCCTTCTACTTAAGATTGATAAGAGAGCAGCATAAACATTCCTCTCAACAGGCTTCTAAAATGGCATTAGAAAGCAACTTTGGGAAATGACTAGCAATCGCTGGCTGAAATCCTGTTGCGCAGTTACTCAAATAGCGTAACTTTTAGAAGTGAATTGCTTTAAGTTAAGAAATCTCCGTAGACATTATCTGCTGTATAGCTGAGCCACATTACTCTGTGCGCAACAGATAATGTCTACGGAGATTTCTTAACTTAAAGCAATTCACCTCTAAAAGTTACTCTATTTGAGTAACTGTGGAACAGGATTTCAGTCCTGCTTATACCTTAAAAAATAACTTTGTGGCTTCTTCTGACAGTACTTTTCCTGTAACTTTTTGATTACTCATTACCACATTCATTCCTGAAAGTAACTAGTTACAGGTAAGTATGTTGCCTGTAATGAGTTACTTCTGAGTTCTGTTGGGGACGCACCAACCCCTGTCATGGACACCCTCCGTCTTTTCTCTGCGCCGCTTCCTGCCCCAGCTCCGAACGCAAGCCTGGATATTCTCAGTCTGCCCAAAACACAGCTGTGTTTATCTCTCGGCTTCGTCCTTCTTGGAATGAGTTTGGCAGCACTCCCGGGCCATGGATGTTTTCAGGATGGGGTGGGAGGGCTTTGTAACCAGAGAGGATGGAAGAGGGAAGTGTGAGAAGCACCAGCAAGCTCCTTGAGCTGAAGGACTCGGGTGCGGATCTGTTTGAATCTCCTTGAAGCCATTCACTGGCAACGGGCGGCTGTCCCATGAGAAGAGAACATGGATTTCTCAGCCACAAGCCACGGTGGAGGGAGAACAGAGAAGGACATGGCAAGTTGTGAGAGACACCCTGGTCGAAACCCAGATGGCAGCAAGAGCTGTACCACTTTGAGTATCCAACTTGCAGGAAGGGGGCAATATGTGACCTACAGAATTGAATTGAATCGAATTGTTAACTGCCCAGCGAGCGCTTTAAGCCCTACGGGGAGGTATCTAAGCAGCCCATTTCCCATGACTTGATGCCTTCAAGACAGGTTGTCCAGGGATCCCGCTGGCACTTTTCCACTTGCATCTGCGAAAGCACATCAGTCATAGCAGCAAATTGCAGCTCATGGTGAAAGTGCTGGTTGCATTCTTGGGCATGCGCCACCGATCGCACAACTGAGCACCTGCCCAGGAATTCAACCTGTGTCTTGTTCACTAGCAGCAATTTGCTGATCCAGCCTTACACCCAAGGCTAAATCGTGGGTCTTCTCTCACTACAACGTTCATCTCTGAAGCTGTAGATCTTGGTAAACCCTGAAATCACAAGGTTCCTTATTGCTAATTCCGGATGTGTGTGTCTGCAAAGAGGTCTATCCCAGCCCCAAATACTGAGATTCAACCTTGATGTGTAAATGATTCTTCCACCTATTAAGGATCGCATCCGCTGTTCTGCATCATTTTTACGTTTTTACATTTCCCTGCCCTGTTCCACAGCTCATGAGAAGAGAAGACTCCCTGGAAAAGACCCTGATGTTGGGAAAGAGTGAAGGCAAGAGGAGAAGGGGACGACAGAGGACGAGATGGATGGACAGGGTCATCGAAGCGACTAACATGACTTTGACCCAACTCCGGGAGGCAGTGGAAGACAGGAGGGCCTGGTGTGCTCTGGTCCATGGGGTCATGAAGAGTCGGACACGACTTAACGACTAAACAACAACAAGCCTTGTTCCAACTCTCGGACAACTCTGGATTTATTAAAAGGTTAAGCGCAGGATATTAAGAGACCTGAACAAATACACACATCAACGCACAAAATCCACCTTAGCCATTGATTGACCTCAGGGGCAGTTTGACCACTGGGGATGGTGTGGGCTGAGGCATTAAAATTCCTGCCGGTGTTGTTTCCTTCCGACAAGCCCAGAGGCAAATGGTGCATCCAACGGGTACCGAGGATTAGTTGGAAAATCTCCGGAAAAACAGATGGCCTCCTTCAAAGCACTCGGAAAGTGGCAGCTGCCATTTTAGCTCTCAGCCACACTAGACGCTGTTCCAAGTCCTCCATACAGAGCACATTACCATAGTCTTTCGAGACTGAAGGATGCCTATAAGAAGATGGGAAAAGGAAAAAAACATAACCCAGGGGTTGTTTTCCGCATCTCCAGAAATGAGGCTGTTGTTCTGTTTGATTCCGTTGTGACTCATGCATATTTTTGAAAAGCATATAATAATAATAATAATAATAATAATAATAATAATAATAATAATAATAATAATAATAATAATAATAATAATAATAATAATAATAATATGCTACCCTCACATACAGAGAAAAATAGATTTATGCCTCTTGATGTCCGTGCCAAACTGTGGCCATATATAAGAGAGCAAAACCATGATCATCCACACTCTGGCCCTCCTGATTCCTATGTACGGCCGTGAACGTTGGAGAGTGAAGATAGCGGACAGGAACGGATTGCTTCAGAATGCGATTCCGTCTCTTGTTGTTACTTGTTTTAGTTTGTTGACCGTTTATTTATATATTCCTCTTATTCTCCACCAGCAATAGCTCCGTGGGCTCCAGCTTGTGAGAATGACCAAGAGCAGAATTTATTGCAATCGAGGAAGCAACAGAAAGAGGAACCCAGCTCTTAACCCCCTCCGGGAGTTTCCCAGAAGGTTGCGTTCCCTGCCCTAACGTGTTCAGGGGGAAACTGGTCTCTGGAAGCAGGAGGGGAGGACGAGCCCCAGCCCTGGTCCAAGACACTTCAGAGATGACCGGTAGAACTGGACAGGGGGTCCGGGTGCCCACTCCTCGGTTGCTCCTGGAGCCTTCTCTGTCTCTCACACGGGCGCTTTCAGCATCAGTGCCGCACGTGGGCGTTGCTTGCTGCTGTTGGATGACGTGGGTGCCTGGGTCCCGTCAGAAGTGCGGGAGGCTCCCGGAGCCCTGCCCCGGGGGGGGGGGTCCCCCCATCTGAGGCCCTTTCTCTAGCCAACAGGTGAGGCTCGGGGATGCCGTCCACGGTCCTTGCACTTTGCACCGAAGCTGAAGCATCAGGTTCAAGGTTCTGACACTCACCTACAGAGCCCTCCACGGTTTGGGCCCGTGTTTCTTGTCGGAGCGTCTCTCCTTCATGTCGTTCACCCGACCCACAAGATCATCCCTGTCGAGGCTCCTCCGGGTGGCCCCCCCGAGGGAGCCCCATCAATCCTCTACAAGCAGGCAGGGCCTCCTTCATGGTGGCTCCCACTTTGATGGAACCAGCTTCCGGAGGAGCTCTGCCTGGACCCCTCCCTGTGGACTTTTAAGAAGCAATTAAAGACTTTGCTTTTCAGGGAGGCTTTCCACACCAACCCCAGCTAACCACCTTCCTCTTGCCCCACCCCCTCTTTCCCCCCCCTCTCCCCTCCTCCTCTCCCCTCCCCTCTTTTCCTCCATCCACTCTGGGGATTAGTCAGTGCGGTCTGTTTTTTACGGTGATTGTTGCTGCTTTTAATGTTTCTATTTTTATTTTTGTTTTCTATTCCAAGTGTTGTAACCCGCCCAGAGTAGTGCCTCGACACTAAGGGGGGCAGGATACGAATAAACAAATAAACGAATAAATGAAATAACGAATAAATGAACAAATCAATGAACAAATAAATGAATGAATAAATGAATGAATGAATAAAACAAGCACAGAAGGTGGGGATACCAAGCCTGGATTGCCTCTCCCCACGCTTCCTCTCTCTCTCTCTCTGGAGTCTCCATCTCTCCTGGTCTTCCTCCTTTATTCCGACCTCCTTCTCCCCCTCTCACCCTCCCAGGTGACCCTCATCCACCGGTTCCTTCGCGGGCACCTGTCTTCCCTCCCCCTTGCCTACGAGGGGCCCCAGAAGCTGTGGCCTCGGGGAGCCTGCCCAGGGTGCTGGGGGGCACCCCCTCGCATGGTCTCACCCCCCCACCTCCACAAATCCATCGGATCAAACACACCGGCTCTGCGGAAGTTTGCTGGGTCAACTCTGCAGCGGCTGGAGGCCGATCTACGAGCACCATCCTGGCTCTGTTGCGGGGCCGGAGGGCTGCAGTCGATTCCCTGACCCCGCAGACCTTTGGGGTAGAGTTTGGGAAAGTTATTTTCAAACTATATCTCCCAGGATCCAGACGCCATGGCCAGAGGTTCTGGGAGTTGTAGCAAAGGGTCTGGGAGGCTCTTTCCGAGCAGTGCTTTGTGGAACTGGAAAATCTACAAAGCCTGTCTGGTCACATTTGACAGGGAAACCGAAGAAACAAACACAACAGGAAAGGGTCTCCTGCCCCCAGAAAGGCCTTTTCTATTTATGTGTTCCTGTGATTTGATTTTCCCTGCGTGGGGCTGCTCTGGTGACCCGATGAATGTGTAGCCTCATGAGAAGCCCCGGAGAGCTCTTGCGAGCCTGTCTCTCGGTCCCTGTGTCTAAGATCCTACACTTTTCTTTTAAGGGCGCCACTGGCGGAGAGCAAGAACTTCAGAGCCGGCAGGTGGCACCCGAGATCCAGCAGCTTCTGCCAGAGGTTGCTGCAAAGCCTGGAACTTTTCCCCCCTACAGAGACTCAAAGAAAGGGGGAAAAGAAAAATCTCAGGGGCTGATCCTTTTGCTTGCTGATTGGATAGGGTGGGGGGTTCGAAAGGATAGCCCTATTTTTCTGAAGAGTGCCTAAAGGGTGCAGCAGCTGACATGAACCCTAACCCCTTCTCTCCCCCTCCCAGGGCTTAATGCCCTTGGACGATGCCATAGCAGCGAGCCTTTTCGTGAATTGGGCCCGGCATCCACCCATTTCTCCTGGCATGGGCAGCTCCGCCTAGCAGCCACGGCTCTCCGAGGTTTCTTCAGGCAGGCTTTCTTGCTGGTGCTACCTGGAGACCCCTGGTCTAACTTTGTGCGCTGCCACCCGAGGACTAATGACGTCTGAGCTTGCTTAAGCGGCCAAAGTGGGATGTGGTTCAGTCCGTGAAGGACGGGCACAGGGGCACAGGCCAGCCCCATGGGATCTCAGAGCTGCTAAAGGGAAAAATCCGCTGAGAAGGATCTGCGTCACCCTCTGACTGGGGGCATGGCCCTATTTGGGTGCCTTGCGTAGCAGGTGGCCCCTTCAGGGAGCGGTAAAAAGGCTTTCCATGGCCTGCCACCTGATCCTTTCAGGGGGAAGAACCTAGGGTTGAACTGAACCATTTTGGATGCAATGCATGTACATCACAGACAGTCCTTCCCACGGTGTCCTTCCATCTCCGCACTGTTTCCAGTCTGGCGAAGCACATCTCTGTAAGAGAGAGATGAGAGAGTGAATTTGCAAGGGTCCTTATTTATTTATTTATTTATTTATTTGCTTGCTTGCTTGCTTGCTTGCTTGCTTCTTTATCCTTAGAAAGTAGCCAAGGGGACTCACATCATTAAAAGACAATATTTAAAATAGTAAGTATACCCATATTTTAAAAAGGATTAAACAAATATTATACTAAAAACAGTACATTTTATTTATTTGCTTGTTTGTTTATTTAATTTATACCCCACCCATCGAGACCGAAGTGTACTCTGGGCGGCTAATACATGCAATTAACAGCTGGCTGGATAGCTCAGGGGTTTAGGTATCTGGCTTCGGAGGCAGAGGTTGGGAGTTCGATTCCCCCCATGGGGCCTCCTAGGGGAAAAGCCAGCCTGGGTGGCCTTGGGCAAGCTGTGCAGCCGTCCCAGGGCACCCCCCGGAAGAAGGGAAGGGTCAATCACTTCTGAGTACGTACTCTCTACCTGGATCACCCTGAAAAGGATTTCCATGAGTCAGAACTGATTTGATGGCACAGATGATGATGATTAAATAGAATCAATACTAAAAACACCTTTAAAACTAACAAAGCACAACTGTCCATTTTAAAAAAATCCCACTCAGGCAGCTGGTCCTTCAGGGAAAGCTTGCCTGAAGAGGAAGGTCTACGCCTGCTTGCGGAAGGACAGCAAAGAGGGGCCCAGCCGGGCCTCCAGTGGGAGGGAGTTCCACAGTCTCTGGGAGCAACAAGAAGAGAAGGCTTTCTCTCCTGGGTCCCCACCAAACATGCACCTGTGAGGGAGGAAGGAGCAAGAGAAAGGCCTCCCCTGATGATCATAACACCTGAGCAAGCTCATCATGGGAGATACGGTCCTTGAGACAGCTTGGACCTTTGGAACTCTGTGCCACTGAGTGAAATAGCTGAACAGCTTGGAAATGTAGCAACTAAACCAACAGGCCAGGCCAAGCCAACCCTTTCAGAGAGATTTGGGAAGTGGGTTCCAGAGGTATTAAGCAGAGGCCACACCAGTAAGGCGACATATGCTCTGTTACATAATATTTCAATTCATTTAATTTTTAATTTGGAGTCCTGACGTTTGGTAAACCTACTTTTGACCTATTTCGAAGGCTTCAAAGCTTCTGTTACATTTTGATTTCAAGAATAGCGGGGAGGGGGGGGAAAAAACAGCAAGGAAGTTCATAAATAAATCATTCTGTTTGTCTCTCTATTTCAAAAATGTCACTGGCAACCCCCTGTGCTTTATTCGATGGGTGGATCCTTGGGTCGTCAAAAAGAAGATGAAGTGGCCATAATTTTGATTCACTAATTGGTTTTTTCTTTTGAAGTAGGGAAGTGGTGTATAAAGTTATGAAACAGAATAATAAAGAGCCTTAATATTAACGACGTGGTCGTTTATTTCTTTCTGTCCCAGGGAGAAATTAAATAATAACACCTCCATTCACCAATGGAGTTTCTCTGCTAGATCTCTTTTGCTTTGATATATATTTTTGTGGGTTAAAAACTAAGTGACACCCTAACTCAATGAATTAAAACTGCTAGCCACAGATCTGACTTCTGAAAGGAGCTTCCACTGGGAAGTGTTGTAGCATTAAAACTCCATCGCTGGAAAAAGTTGAGATAAAAGATCAGTCGTGCTTCGGGACAAACAATTACCATTTATTTGCCTTCTTTCTACCACACCTTCCTCTCAACGACAGAGCCAAGAGGGTCTTTTATTGGCAGCCCCCAAAGCATGGGATCTCCTGGATTTTTGTCATAAATTTTTGTCCGAGATAAGGATGACGTAGTACGGATGGTGGGGAAAGATCCCGGCAACATCACGGATGAATCAGCTCCGTCACAGAGGACCACGGCTTTCTCTGGGTGAGCCCTTAAGTTGGTGACAGACTTTGAGTTGTTTCAATAGTACAGAGAAAATAAAAGACACCGTTCTGTTGTCTGGAACAGGCCTGAGGCGAACGTTTTTCTGCCTGAAATTTTCTATTCAATTGCCCTTCTTTCACACCAGGATTGACATGCGATTCTCTACCTGTCCATTGGGGTTGCAGGGTCTCTAACAGGAATAGCAGCAACTACTGCAGCTGTTTAGCACATCTGGTTCCCTGCCCAGCTATCAACCATTTTTCTGCCCCTCCGTTTTGGCTCCGGGTTGCCAAATCACTAGGCAGGCCATCCAGATTTTTGGGGGCTCCAGATCGCAAAAGTCCCCATTCCGGGAATTCCACCTGCCGGACAGGCACCTAAATTGGTGCTCACCTGGAGAAAGGCTGGGCTCCAAAGCTTCGTGGCCAAGGACAGGCCAAGCGTTGGCCTAGCTGCCTAGAAAAGGAAGTCCGGGGCCCATCCTGGGCCACCATGCCTTCCAGCCCAGCCTTTGCCCGTGGCTCGTGCCTGATACCTCGCTTACCAGGTTACGTCTAGATTCAGGGCCCATTTACCTGGATTCCCCTCATGTCCAATCATTGGGAGGAGATGCTATTTTGTTCCCTCTCCAGACTCTTCCTTGCCCTACCTCTGTGACATCATAAGGACTGGCCCCTGTGATGTCATAAGGTCCCACTCTCCCCCAATCTCAGATTTAGGTCCTGAATCTCAAGGCGGTGGGGTGAATTTGTTGCAGAGTTTTGAATTTCTGCTAAAAATTCCCTTTTGCTAAGCAGTAGAAGTACAGAGACCCACTAGGAGAATAGCTCTAAGTTCCCCAGAGTCCACCCCTTTCTGAATAACATGCACCAGCATTCTCAGTAATTCGCTCTGAGCCACTTGTAGGAGAAAGAATTTTTTAAAAAACTCTTTACTTACAGTTGCTTGAAACTAGTGTATATGCCGCTTTCTTTAGTGCACACATATTTAGCAACCAACTGAACAGATCAACAGCAAGCAAACGACTGCCACCAACGGGGAAAGAACACTCAGCAGAGAGGCAGGGTTCTCTTTGAGTTCAAAAGCTAGGAAATCAGATGGGATACGTTGTACATCTCCAGTCTGATACAGGTGGCGCTTTGCTGCATGAGAAAGAAGATTTTGCCATGCTCCAGACCGCCTTAAGGCCATACCAAGCAAAGCCTAAACACCACATTCCATTCCTAATTGTTTGTCAGCAGAGACTCTGGTGAGAACTGATGGGAGAGGGTTGAAAGAAGTTACATATTGAGAGTGAAGTCACTGAACAAAGAACTCGAATCTAATTAGGTAACACCATGTTGGGGGAACATGGATTTAAGAACTAGCAAGGAGTTAGAGTCTTTGAATACTGCTGCTTTTTGTCTAGCTAGCTATCCTTTCATCTGTATGCCTGCAGATGATGGATTAGACCTAGACACACCGTTGTAGAGACTTAGGCATGATTACTTAAGTGGAAAATTGTTTTAGGTAGAATTAGCCAGCTTTTATTATTTTATGGGGTTTGCTTTCACATAGAGCTCGCTTAATTATCTCAATAATTTCTAATGCAAAGCAATGCAAAAGCGTGGTGCTTTTGTATCGCTTTGAAGCTATACAACTGCCTTTTTTGAATTCTTTTGCTTTTTAATCATTTTTAATAAACGTTTTAATATTTTACCAAGGTGTGATCCTTGGGGGAGAAGGGGTTGAGTGTCTAAAGAAGGTCCCATCGCCAAACTGCTATGTTTGCTATATTTAAGTATTTTGAATGGTCTACCTTGTCTGGTTGGCGTACGAGGCACAAAGTGCACCATCAGGAGAATTTCTGTCTTGGGTCAAGGGGGACTGGTGAAAACCTAGGTTAGAACCTTGCCCATGGTGCTAAGTCATGCATCCCCCAAATTTCACCCAGACTGGGGTTGAAAAGGTGGTGTGAGTATAATACTACAGAGGTTCCATCGCCAAGTGGAATAACCTCTAGTGGGGCTCCTTACTCCCACTTTGAATCCATTCGGTGATAGTGCAGGAGAGAAATATCTCAAACTTAGTTAGAGAATTCCCCAGAGCTGACTGTGGGCCTGTTGGTAGCCTCTCAGCAAAGAACAAAAACTTTTAGAGAGGAAGAGAGGAAGTCCATACCAAAAAGAGATGAGTTAGGGAAGAGAAGACAGAGTCGATCTATCCATCTACCGATCTGTCTACCAGTCCCTCCTCCACACACGAGCTCAAGTTACTCATCACATGTCTTGGCGCTCAGTTCCAAGCAACCGGACGTTGCTCTTCATTCCAGGAGGGAAAAAACGGCTGCTCTTATCCTTTTCCAAGGCCTCACCCATCATTCTTTGGGGACATGAAAGAGGGCTTTCTCTGTGGCGGCTCTCAGACTTTGGAACTCCCTCCCACTGGAAGCCAGGCTGGCCCCGTCTTTCCTCTCCTTCTGCAAGCAGGCCAAGCCCTTTCTCTTCAGGCGAGCTTTCCTTCAGCAACCGGCTGCCTGAGTGTGGTTTTTTAATGGAGGGTTGTGCCTTGACTGCTTTGAATCTGTTTTTGGTGTTGCTTTTGTTTACCTGTTTTTAGGGTGGTATTTGTTTCATCCTTTTTCCTATTTGTATCCTTCCTCTTTTTCATATTGTCCTTTAATGATGTCAACCATCTTGGACCCTTCTTATGGAGAAAGGCAGGGTAAAAATACTATAAACAAACAGACAAACAAATAAGCATCACCCTTAGAAAGAACAACAACCCTGCGGAGCGGCTTCAGTGAGAGAGAACCCCTGGCCCACCGTCACCCAGGTACCTGGCTTCCTAGTGGCTCGGGCATCCAAACCCCATGTCTGTTGCCGGTCACTATCCGTGACACGGGTTCTTCCTTTTGGAATCATTTTCAGCTTTCTATGTTACAATTCAGTTCTGCGAACGAATTTTGCTTCCGGAGCTGGGCTGCCCCGTGCTAGCCATTCCAAGCGGGTCACAGGAGAGGTTAGAAGCCCATAACGCAGGGGGTCCCCAACCTTGGGCCTCCAAATGTTCTTGGACTTGAATGCCCAGAAATCCTGGCCAGCAGAGGTGGCGGTGAAGGCTTCTGGGAGTTGTCGTCCAAGAACATCTGGAGGCCCAAGGTTGGGGACCACAGCCATAGAGAACAGGACGCCCTGTCTGGGACCTCCCTTCCTGGCCTTGCTGCCAGGGCCCACGGTCTCCGGCATGCCAGGCGCAGAGGACAGCTGGCGGGCATTCGCTGGCTGCTTTCCTTGGGCGTCCCCCGGTTCTAATAATAACTCTGCATTTCTTTTCTTGGAAGCTCAGGACCTCCCACTTCCATTTCTGTTCGGTCCCGGTTCCAGGCACGGAGGCCGCGGCTAGCAGTCAGACGAGCCATGGAGGCTTCCCGGTGTCCCCTTCTTCCCAAGAGAAAATGCCCCTGATTTTGCTCCCCAGGTGGTGGAGCGAACGGCCCTATCCGTCGGCCTGAACGTGTCTCCCTTTTCCGCCCTCCCTTCGGACAAAGGAGGGGAGCGGTCCTCTTCTCCCCAAACCTTTCCCAGAAACGACATCTCCTGGGGTCTTCTCCTCTGGCCTGCAGCAGCAACACCAGAGGGGGTGCACGGCCGTTGTCGTCTTTCGCACGGATGGCTGGGTTCCTTGAGTCGTCAAGACCCGGCTGCCACTGAACAGCTGCTCCCGGTGTCCATGGAAACAGTTCTGGGCAGCCCCAAAAGGAAGGTGGGAGCAGAGACGGCTGAGGCTGGTTGACAAAGGAAACCACCCCACCAGCCTCCTTCGTCATCCTCCGTGGCCACGGCCAGTGAGCGTGGCTGCTGGTGGCCGTCAGGGGCTGGGGAGGAATGAACCCTAGGGATTTTAGCTCTGGGCTTGGTGGTGGATCTTGAGGGTGCCAGACACACACACAGACCTTGGGCATCTCCCGTCTGTGCCACCCATCCGGAGCGACACCCACGGCTCGCTGGCATTCGGCGTGCCCTCTGTGGTCCAGGGAACTCTTCTTTCGGTCTGACGTTCAAAGGGACGAGGAGAAGACTAGCTCAGGGGCATCCCACCATGACAGGTAAGAGCTGGGGATGTGGTACACAAGAGCGGTGGCTCGGGCGGCTGTAGGGCCAGGCTGGACAGTTCACGGGAGAACCGAATGCCCGTTTCTTGCCAAGTGCCAGGAAGGGTTTTCAAGCGGTGGCTGAGAACCGCTCCACCTCTGTGTTCTGTGCTGTTCTGTGCTTTCCCCCTCCTGACTTGGCCAGGCAACACAGCTTCGGTTGACTGTGTCTCCTGTCAACATGTCCTTGGGTGAATCTTTTAAAATAGACTTGTTATCACCTCGTGTCTTGGGTTTAGGGGATGGCTAGGAGGTGACAGATCATTGGGGCCGAGAACGACAGAGCTCTTTTAAGGGAAAGCTTTCAATCCAGAGCAGGTTGGTCGGTGGCTTCCGTCACGTGCTAATCCTTTGGGGAGATTAAAATGAAGATCTTGTTTATGGGGCTTTTATAGTAATTTCAGAATGGCAGAGCTGGAAGGGACCCTCTGGATCATCCCTTCCAGCCCCTCTCAACAAGGCACAGTGGGAGATTTGAACTCCCAACCTCTGGCTCCGCAGCCAGATCCCTAAACCACCGAGTGATCCAGCAGCTCTTTTGTTTGCCGCTTGGACCTGTCACAAGAAAAGCAGGATGTGTATTTCGGCTCGACCGGATGCATTTATATCCCGCTTTCCCTCCAAGGAGCAAAAAGGGGATGTACATGGCCCTCTTCCTCCCAACTTTCTTCTCACGACAGCCCTGTGAGGTTGGTCGGGCTCAGAGACAGAAACTGGCCCAAGGTTATCCAGTGAGTTGGTAAGGATCTGAACCCAGCTCTCTGGAGTCCCAGCCCAACCAAAGTAGAACGGTAGAAGATTCAAATACCCAGCAAGGCAGGGGCAGAAACATCATCCTCTGAACCACCCGCTGACCTGGCAGCCTTCCATAACTCGGTGCCTTCCAGAGGGGTTGGCAAGACTTTGGGTCCGAATCCCAAGTCCGCATCTTTGGGACCAAGTCCCGAGACCCAGGTCCGAGTCCCCATTAAAAACAAGCTTCCCCCCCCCTACAAAATAAAGGGGAGGGGGTTCTGAGTCGCCAGTCGGGTCTGAATCATTGGGGGGGGGAACCCGAGTCGAGTCACCAGGGCGACTTAAATCCTGCGGCTCAAGGCCCCCATCCCTGGGACTGATCTACAATGCCAGTCATCCCATGGCGGCTGGGGCTCCTGGGCATTGTAGTGCAAAGCAATTGGGAGGCAACGTCTGAAATAGACTGCTGAGGGGGGGTAAGGGGGGGTAGAGAGAGGGACATGCGATACCCAGGAAAAGAGCTGGTTTGAGGAGCAGGAGAAAGAGGTGGGGAGGCAGCTGCTGTCTTTCCCAAGCTAAGGACTCTCCCTCCTGATGTGTTCAATCACACCTCCCAGTATCCCCATACTGGTTGAGGATGATGGTAACTGCAACCTGCAGCAGGAGTTCCACATGTAGGGAGCGGGACATTCTATGCCTCTCTGGGTCTCCATAACCTGGCACGCTTGGGAAAACCCTGGGAATATGGGAATCCCAAAGCTTTATTTGGGGCACTGGCGTGGCATGCATGCGCTTCTCTTCTTTGAGCTCCGGTCTGTATGCTGGGATTGTTGGAGTTTTTACAACCTCGCACACTGGCTCTGGTAGGTGTGGCTGGGAGGGACTTTTCTGGTCTGGTCTGGGGTGACTGTCAGTCACTAACTGTGCTAACCAAGAATTCCTTCCCTGTCTCTGAATTCAAAGAGAGCCACACTACTCTGCTAAGTTTTTTTTCTCCCTGTTAGTCTGTTGAAGCTGGCACGGAGTCTATTGAGACCTGTTGCTGCAGGCAGTCATGTTTCTTAGTTTGCTGTTTGATCTGTTCAGAACCGTAAGTAAAGAAAATGGTTTTTATTCTTTCTCTTACTAATGTCTCAGGCTGAGTGATTGAGACTATAAGTGCCAGCTGATGAGAGAAAAGGGGGGTGGACTACTCTGGAGAATTTGAAGCAATGCGGATCTTTAAATTCCTGCACTTCTGCGGCACAGCTAGAGGAATTAAATCAAAATTCAAAACTCTGCAACAGGAATTGATCATTCTATCATAGAGGAAGCTTTAAGGAATATCTGAGAGTACAGATCCATAAGAAGCTTGCTATCCATACGTAGCATAGGGGAAAAAATTATTTTTGCTACAATTCCCAAAATTCACTCTTAAGGCTATACTGACAGGGGGATTCTGGGAGTTGTAGTCCAGAAAAGTAACGGCTGTAAACTTTGTACGAACATGTCGGTCTTGTTACGCGCTGTCAAGTTACCTCTCAGCCACGGTGACCTTATAAATGAGTAACCTTCCAAATATCCTGTCCTCAATAGCCCCGCTCAGGTCTTGCAAACACAAGGTCATGGCTTCCTTTAGGGAGTCAATCCATCTCACATCAGGTCTTCCTCTTTTCTAGCTGCCTCCAGCTTTTTCCCAGCATTACTGTCGAAACTGTGTTCATTCCTGTCCCGGAACAGCCACCGGGCCGCCCACTCTCTGGAGCTCAGATACAAAGTGGTAATTGTGCTTTTTGGTCACTCTGAAATCTGGGCTTGGTCGTTCCTGGGTCTGAACAGAGTGAGAGACTAGGACTCAAGCGATCTGGGTTCAAATCCCCGCTCGGGCATGGAAACATAGAGGGAGTCAGAAACGGAAGTGATGAAACCACGCCTTAAATCCTCACTTCCTTTGCAAGCCCTACGATTAGAGTCGCTAGACGTTGGTTTGGATTTGATGGCACAAAAGACAGATGCAGATCTACGGTTTTTCAGATGTTCTCCACGATGTCCATACCTCGGGGTGGGTGATCTCTAAAGCTCTGGGCTCTGCCCATCTTGAGGACACCATCGGCTCTTGTCACCCCCGACCCAAGGAGGGCGAGGGCACGATACAAAAATGAAGTGAGGTTACTGAAAAATATAATATTAATTCTGTTGTATGTTTATGCTGGCCCATGGTTTGCCAAAAGGGTTTCTGTGTTTACATGTTCATTTTTTAAATTTTGTATCTTCTTCTTATTTTCTGGAAGCTGCCCAGAGCAGTGGCTAGACCATTAAATGGGCAGGGTATACGTTGGAACAAAAAACAACAACAAGCACGTCTATCAATCAATCAATCAATCATTCATTCATTCAACCAACCAACCAACCAACCAACCAACCAACCAACCAACCAACCAACCAACCAACCAACCAACCAACCAACCAACCAACCAACCAACCAAACACACACACACACTTCCACCCTCTCTCTCGTGGTCAATTAAAAAAAATTGGGAATATGGAGTGCTTTGGGGTGCTGGGAGACCCCCAAAACATGGCAGAATTGCCCCCGTATCCTCCCCAGAGAGCACAGAGGGACTTAATATTGCAGTGAAACATTAAAATATAGATTTGGGCGGGGAATGTTGGAGTTTTTCAACAGGTTGCCCACCTTTGATGTACATCAACCTTCTTAAACTGTTTCATTCTAGAGTTGATGCAGAGCATGCCCGGTCCTCCATAGTCTATTGGGCAGCTGGGTAGATGATGGGATCGGTAGTCCAATTCTTCTCAAGAGCACCAGTTTGGTGTGGTTGGATTGCAGGTTTGTGGTAGAAAACATCAGAATCAATACTACCAGCATTTCCCACCGACGTTTTGGGACCCTGGCTGAGAGTCTCGGGCTGAGATCGGGGCGGGCGGTTGCCCTCCCCGCCTGTTTCCAGCAAAGCTGCTCTGACTCGCTGAAAGGGTAACACCTCAGTAGAGGCGCTATGCGCTCAAGATGAAGTGCGCCATCAAATGAAGATGGCCAGTGTCAGCATCAGCTACCCTACTGGATACAGATACATGATACGTGAACCAGATATAGTCTGGATTAGAGATGGACACGAATCGGGAAAATGGTGATTTGTTTCGATTCATGATTCATCCAGGTTGAATCACAAATAATTCATTATTTTTTTTCTGATGAATTGACAAATTATTATTATTTTTTACTTTAAAACCCTATAAAACACACCCTCAGGCACTTAGAGACACCAAAATGGTAGAGAAGCTTCCCCTGAATCTCTTCTGCAATTTGTCCAAGTTTGGTAAAAACTGGTTTTCAGACATCCCAGTTATACACCCACAAAGTGGGTCTCCGGGAAAGTGTCCTTTAGCAGCTGGCTTGAAGAAAACCAAGGGTTGTAGAGGAGAGTCAGGGGAAGCTTCTCTGCCATTTTGGTGTCTCTAGGTGCCGGGGGAGCATTTTATAGCCCAACAAATTGATGAATAGAAATCACAAAAAAAAATAAAAAAAAATAAATCATCGATTCGTATTCGTAAGGGGTATCTATTTGTACGAATACGAATCAACAAATTACTGATTTTTGAGGAATTTTGCAATTTGTTTTCAAATTCGTGCCTGTCTCTTGTCTGGATTACATTCCTGATGCTACGCCTTTCTAACGTTTTCCTGTTTCTAGCACTGACCGAGGCTCAGCTCTATTCTCTTACTATCTCTGCTCATTAGCTTTGGAATGATAGAAGTTGTACTTTAAATATCTGAGAGGTGCCAACTGGGGAAATCCAGCTGAAGGCTTCTCTTTCTCAGCTGGTTATATCCTGCCTTCATTTCTTCTACCAAAACAACGTTTGCTATTTATGACTGAGAGACGTAGGAGAACAAGAATAGCAAATTGTGTGGCTCCATGGTTGTCCAATACGACATTCTTGTCACCAGTGCAAAATAGGGCACTACAGTATAAGGGAACACAAGCTATAATGATAATCTTAGAACTGCATTGCTGGAAGGGACCCTATGAATCTTCGAGTCCAACCCCTGTCAAGGAGGCACCGTGGGGAATCGAACTCCCAACCTCTGGTTCTGCAGCCAGATGCTTAAACGCCTGAGCTGGTTGCCAAATGCCTGGTTTCCCAAAATGGGAAGCATTACATTTTTTGAATTACAGTACGACTTCCAGGATGCTACATTCCAGAATGGCACTGGGATTTTGGGAATCACAACCTAAAAAACCACAATGTTTTCTCTGATTCTGCCTATTGTTGACGTGCCTTGAATTGCAGAAGAAACAAGATGCTCCTCCTTGAAGAGGTTTCATATCTAGAAATACCAGCAGGGGGGTTGGCTGTTGGATTATAGGGGATGGAGTCCAGCAAATCTGAGAGGCATCAAGGTGGAGGATGCTGCCTTAGGGTCACCCAGAAAGCTCATGGCAAAGGCAATTTTTAAAAAGAAGTTTATTTATAAATATTTATAAGCTGCTTTTTCAGACAAATACCATCAAGAAGGTCATGTCTATAAAATATTAAAATGCAACTGGAGCTTAGAATAAATGGCACACACAAAAAATCTAAGGAAGTGAACTTCTCCACGAAAGCTTGCATTAAAATATAGCAGTTAGTCTTTAAAGTGCCACAACGTTTTTGTCTTCTTTCATTTTTATTTTGCTTCGCTTTTCGCCTGAGTGGCAAAAATAGGTTTCATTAAAAAGAAGACAATCGAGCAACGACATGCAACCATGGCAGGCTGCTTGTTTGTACTGCTCCTGAGGTATTTTTAGCAGAGTCTTGTTATCAGCAGTTTTAGATAATTTTACTTTTAGAGGCGTATTATCTGAGATTTTAGAACTGTCGTTTCAGATACCTACAATTTGGGGGCAGGAATTTTTAGAAAGGTGTAATTTAAACTGTGATTGTTTTTGTTTTAAAGAGAGAATTGTTAGTAGATTTTAATTTTTTTAAAACTGGCTTTAATCCTGGTTACCTGTCTCTGCCCATTCCCATCTGATGCCAAAACTCATCAGGTACAATATCCAAAAAGGAAGGGCGATAACGTTCATTAGAACATTCAGATAACACATACTGAAGCTGCTGGTGTGGATCGGAACTTCTCTCCCAATCATATTCAAGTGTGGTGCTTATATAACTCTTCATAGTGCTTAGAGTTCTCTCTGGGTGATTTACAGTTTAATTATGCAGGCGACATATTCCCGCCCCCCGAGCGAGATGGGTATTCATTTTACCAACCTCGGTAAAGTGGATGGAAGGCTGTGTCAACCTTGAGCGGGCTACCTGAGACCATTTGGATTGAACTCAGGTTGTGAGCAGAGGCGTGGCTGCAGTACTGCAGTTTAACCACTGCACCACGAGGCTCTTTTTTAAAGCAAAGTCTGCTGCTTATACACCACCCTGTAGCATTGAAAGCATTCTCCGGGCAGTTTGCAACATAATTATGCAAGCAACAACTTGCCTCCCAGCGAGCTAGGTACTCATTTTACCTAACTTGTAAAGATAGAAGGTTGAGTCAACCTTGAGCCGGCTACCTGAGCCCATCGGGGTCAAACCCAGGTTGTGAGCAGAGTCTTCACTGCAGTGCTGCAGTTTAACCCCTGCACCTCGAGGCCCCTGTCTATCAAAGGGTTTGCCGCAATGAACGGGAGGGGAATGGTGGATGTCATTACCTAGCCTATCTCCCCTTTTCTTCTTTTTCTTTTCTCTCCTTCTTCTTCTTCCTCTTCTTCCCCACCCCCTTTCTTTTTTCCTTTCCCATCTTGGATTAATCTGGATTTTATCTTAGTTTATTGTTATATTATATGTAAACTGCCCAGAGTAGACACGTTCTAGATGGGCGGTATATAAATCTAATAAATAAATAAATGTCTGCATTTTGGTTTTTGGTTGTTTAATTTTTGCAGGATTTTTTTCTATTTTATAATTATGTTTTCATAAAGGTACCTGTTTCAGCATGTGATGGTGGGGGAAAGAACTTTTTAAAAAGGAGTGAAGGACAACAGGTTATGCCACTTTAAAGACGGACCTATGTGTTTCAGTTTGAGGACTAGTAGATTAACATCCATTTGAGTACCCAGTTCAGGGGGGGGGGGGGGAGAGAGAATTTTCTTTGCTTAATTATGTTGTAAACTGCCTAGAGAGTGATTTAAGCACCATGGGGCAGTTGTTGTTGTTGTTTAGTCGTTAAGTCGTGTCCGACTCTTCGTGACCCCATGGACCAGAGCACGCCAGGCCCTCCTGTCTTCCACTGCCTCCCGGAGTTGGGTCAAAGTCATGTTGGTCGCTTCGATGACCCTGTCCAACCATCTCGTCCTCTGTCGTCCCCTTCTCCTCCTGCCTTCACTCTTTCCCAACATCAGGGTCTATGGGGCAGTATATAAGTCCAAACCAATCACAACGCCTCCACACCTCCACGCAGTGATCGTACTCTGCCATCTGTGTTCCTCCACATCCCTGTGGTCACAAGGAGATTGTCGCTCTTTTTAAACTCTCTCCTCACCCGGTTGTGACCTCCACAAACACAGCACCGTGCACAAAATACAGACGGCCTCCATATATCCGAGGAAGTGGCTTTTGATTCCCAAACGCTCATGCTGAAGCCCATATTTTTGTCTTTAAGGCTCCACCACGTTTTGTCCTTTGCTCCCCCCCACCCTTTTCCCCACTGAATTTGGTCGACCTTTGTTTTATTTGGTGGCTCCTGTTGTGTCATTTTAAGGCTGTTTTATGGACGGCTGACAAAACAGCCTTAAGTGCGCTCAAGAGGCACTTCCGCTGATGAGCGGCGTAGGAATCTAAGAATGGGCGTCTCCCTTTCATTCTCTGTATCAAAGTTTTGTACAATTTAAAATGAAGGACGCATGCGAAATACAGGTAAAATTAAAAATTAAAATGTTACAATAATTAGACTGTTTTAGATCAGAAGTGAGCTATTTAATAATAATAATAATAATCTTAGAACTGCAGAGCTGGAAGGGACCCCGTGGATCATCCAGTCCAGCCCCTGCCAAGGAGGCACCGTGGGGGAATCGAACTCCAGACCTAAACCACTGAGCTGTCCAGCAGTTCTTCAATTGCCTTGTCTCAGTTGTTAGCAAAATCTTCTTTTATACACATGATGGGGCATAAATGGCACGCACATAAGTGCAGCACTGATTGAATTTCTAACTGAATTAGCTGCTAACAAAGAAGATGCATGTGTTTGCTCTTCCTGTACTCCTGAGCATCTCTGAATAGCTGACCTCTGGCCAGGCTTGGTCCGAGTCACGGCTTTTTCTCTTCTTGACCTCCTCCTCCTTCCCCTCCCTTTGTCCTGCCCCTCCGGGCTGTTGTTTTCACCCTTCCGGGTCACCCGTAGGTTTGTCTTCTTCTTGGACGTCTTCCTAGATGTGAAAAGCAGAAAATTGGCATTTCACTCGTGGATGTGCTTTGAACCGCTTTCGTGAACCCTCAACTGCCTTGATTTCCCAGGGAAGAGGAGAAGCCAATTTGATCAAAATGTTAATTACAGAGTGAAGTCCCCCACAAGGGCTGGCTTCTGAGTCATGCTTTCCCAGCTGCTTAACAATGACAGGCGAGGAGCTGGTGGAGATGCAGTCACGTTTGGCACTCAAAAGAGGCTGATCACCCAACACGAGAGAGAGAGAGAGAGAGAGAGAGAGAGAGAGAGAGAGAGAGAGATTCAGGAGGCATCTGTTCCCAAGTGCCACCGTTGGCACCTGCGTTGGCATCGTGCTCTCTCTCTCTTTCTCCCCATCTGGCCTGCCTGCCTGAAGGCCTTCATTAACTCAAGCAAGCAAGATATGGACAGCAGGCTCCTACTCACTCCTGAATTTTAAGGAGGTTGTGCCACTGATACACTCTAGATCATAGGTTCCCAAAGTGGTCTATATGGACCCCCAGGGGTCGCTTTCAACTTGCAGGGGGGTCCACGTCAGAGAGAAGAAAAATTGGGGGTGCACGAGATGTAAATGGGGGGTCTATGTGAGCAGACCTCGTGGAAAGGGGTTTTTTAACGCGGTTTCCAATCTTCTTGCAAAAAAGAGAAGTCGATTGCAAATCACTGAACGTGGAGATTTAAGATTATACCTTGTTGTTGTTGTTGTTTAGTCGTTAAGTCGTGTCCGACTCTTCGTGACCCCATGGACCAGAGCACGCCAGGCCCTCCTGTCTTCCACTGCCTCCCGGAGTCTGGTCAAATTCATGTTGGTCACTTCGGTGACCCTGCCCAACCATCTCGTCCTCTGTCGTCCCCTTCTCCTCTTGCCTTCACACTTTCCCAGCATCAGGGTCTTTTCCAGGGAGTCTTCTCTTCTCATGAGATGGCCAAAGTCTTGGAGCCTCAGCTTCAGGATCTGTCCTTCCAGGGAACACTCAGGGTTGATTTCTTTCAAAATGGACAGGTTTGATCTCCTTGCAGTCCAGGGGACTCTCAAGAGTCTCCTCCAGCACCACTGGAGATTATACCTAACTAATTTCAAACCAAAGATTATACCTAACTAATTTCAAACCAAATATTGAAAAACTGTTATCAGAACATCAGGTTCATCCCTCTCATTAACATCATTAGCTGTGTATTAATTTATTAATTTTGCTAAGTTCTGATTTTTTTTCGTTCCAAATTCAAATATTTAGTTGCATTTTGTGTTTTTTTCAATAAAGGTATGGATAAAAATTGTACGTTTTTTTCCTACACTTGTGCACTCTTTCAAAAAAAAAAAAACACCTTAAAACACGTTTGAAGTTAATAGGTTTAGGAAAATGCGATATTAGATAGGTAGGGGGTCTACGGAAAACAAATAAGTCGGCAAGTGGTCTACGGGGCAAAAAAATTTGGGAACCTATGCTCTAGATGATGCACATGAATCAGGCTCAGAGGGAGACAGAAATGGTACCCAGATGGAAAAAGGACGAAACTGGGGCTGTCCTACTTTGGGCCCATCCTGGGAAGGCAGGAATCTTTTGGAAAAGACAGTAAGGCTGGGAAAGGTGGAAAGGCAGCAGGAAAAGAGAAAGACCCAATAGGAGATGGACAGAGCCCCTAAAAGAGACCACGGGCTTGAGTCTACAAGAACTAAGCAGGGCTATGGAGGGCGGGATCTTTCGCAGAGCGCTCCTTCGTAGAGTCCCCATAACTCAGAAGCGACTTGATGGCGCATAACCACCAGAGGGGTGGGGCAACATCAGGTTGGCTGTATCTACCCAGAGTTTGAAAATTGACTTTCTGAAAGTAACTTTAGAAAGTTATTTTTTAAAATGATTGTAGAGCTGCTTTCTTAAAATAATAATTAACGGAACAATGTTTTTTTCCTTCCTTCTGCACTGGGTAGGATGGAATGAGGTTATAAGGAAGGTGACAGCTGAACCGGGTGACACAGTTAGCACATCGTTAGAAAGAGAGCTTCCTTAGGAGGAAAACCTTGTCTGTTTATCCTAACACGAGCTTGCCTCAATCGGCATTGGCAAATCAGCTTGCTTTTCTTTCCTGACAGGTTATTTAAGAGATAGGATGGTTTTGTCTACATGCCTGATTTCTTAGCCACAAGCAGCTCTGAAAATATATGTATAGTACCTGGATGGATAATGTAGCGAGAGCATAAAACATATATTTGCCCTCATGGTCAATCTGATTGTCAGACTAAATACCCTTACTTTCTTGTTTCTCCCAATCTTTAATCCTTCCTTCCTTCCTTCCTTCCTTCCTTGTTTCTCCCTTTCTTTCTTTAATATTTCCTTCCTTCCTTCCTTCCTTCCTTCCTTCCTTCCTTCCTTCCTTCCTTCCTTCCTTCCTTCCTTCCTTGTTTCTCCGTCTTTCTCTAATATTTCCTTCCTTCTTCTCCCTGTCTTTCTCTAATATTTCCTTCCTTCCTTCTTTCCTTCCTTCTTTGTTTCTCCCTATCTTTCTCTAATATTTCCTTCCTTCCTTCCTTCCTTGTTTCTCCCTTTCTTTCTCTAATATTTCCTTCCTTCCTTCCTTCCTTCCTTCCTTCCTTCCTTGTTTCTCCCTATCTTTCTCTAATATTTCCTTCCTTCCTTCCTTCCTTCCTTCCTTCCTTCCTTCCTTCCTTCCTTCCTTCCTTCCTATCTTTCTCTAATATTTCCTTCCTTCCTTCCTTGTTTCTCCCTATCTTTCTCTAATATTTCCTTCCTTCCTTCCTTCCTTCCTTCCTTCCTTCCTTCCTTCCTTCCTTCCTTCCTTCCTTCCTTCCTTCCTTGTTTCTCCCTTTCTTTCTCTAATATTTCCTTCCTTCCTTCCTTCCTTCCTTCCTTCCTTCCTTCCTTCCTTCCTTCCTTCCTTCCTTCCTTCCTTCCTTCCTTGTTTCTCCATCTTTCTCTACTATTTCCTTCCTTCCTTCCTTCTCCGTCTTTCTCTACTATTTCCTTCCTTCCTTCTTTCCTTCCTTCTTTGTTTCTCCCTATCTTTCTCTAATATTTCCTTCCTTCCTTCCTTCCTTGTTTCTCCCTATCTTTCTCTAATATTTCCTTCCTTCCTTCCTTCCTTCCTTCCTTCCTTCCTTCCTTCCTTCCTTCCTTCCTTCCTTCCTTCCTTCCTTCCTTCTCCCTATCTTTCTCTAATATTTCCTTCCTTCCTTCCTTCCTTCCTTCCTTCCTTCCTTGTTTCTCCCTTTCTTTCTCTAATATTTCCTTCCTTCCTTCCTTCCTTCCAAGGCATCTTTAAAGAACAAATATTTGCATTTCAAATAATTTTAACGCTCAAACAAACAAACAAACAAACAAAAAGCTATTTGTGACACCTGTTCAAGCATCTTGAAGCCAATTCTTCGTCCCATATGGAGCAGAACCACTGAATCAATGAGTTTTACCTACTCACCATTCAGCCGTTGATCCAATGGGTCTACTTAGCTGAGTCTACACATTAGCATAGCATAGGCATCCTTCAGTCTCGAGAGACGATGGTAACGTGCTCTGAATGGAGGACTTGGAACAGCGTCTAGTGTGGCTGGGAAGGCCAATTCGAGAGTGACCATCCCTTCCACACTGAAGACAAACACAGTCTATCCCCTGTCCAGCTCCCTGATTTTGCTGCTTTCGGGACTGCCTCTTGGCCTCGGCCTGCTGGACAAGGGCCTCTTCAAATTGGGAGACACATTAGGTTTAGGCTAAACTTATTTACAGTGGCATCGATAAGAAAATGCAACCAACTTCCTGTTGATTTTAAGATGCTACCCGATTTTTTCCACTGCTTTTCCTGAAACATCGCTGCCTTGTTCTGTTTTTCATTTTTTTAAACTTCTGTCCAGTTCATGTGGGCATCTTTTTAATTGACCCAAGCCCTTTAATCAACTAATTTGATGGTGGGGGGGAAATTAAATTAAGTTTTGGTGCTGGACTGTTTGTTAAGGACTGTTTGTTAAGGTATCATTAAAAAGGGGATTAAAAATAAAACAGCCAACATTCTAATGCCATTGCACAAAACGCGGGTCAGGCCGCACCTGCAGTGTTGCGTACAGTTCTGGTTGTCCCACCTCAAAAAAGACATCCTGGAACTGGAGAAGGTGTAGAAGAGAGCGAGTCAAAGGGTGACTGGGCTGGGGCACCTCCCTGATGAGGAAAGGCAACAGCGTTTGGGGCTCTTGAGTCTAGAGAAAAGGCGCCTGAGGGGGGGGGGACACCTGATGGAGACGTCTAAAATTATGCAGGGGATGGATAAAGTGGAAAGAGGGAAGCTCTTTTCCCTCTCACGCGATACCAGAACCAGGGGACATCCACTCCAATGGAGTGTTGGCAGAGTGAGAATAGACCAAAGAAAATCTTTCTTGACCCAGCGTGTGGTTAGTCTGTGGAACTCCTTGCCACAGGATGTGGGGATGTCATTTGGCATCTAGATGCCTTTAAAAGGGGACTGGACAGATTCCAGGAGGAAAAGTCCATCGCAGGTGACAAGCCATGATGGGGATGTAGTATAATCTCCAGGTTTCAAAGAAAGGGACCTCCAAATGCCAGATGCAGGGGAGGGGGGATCAGGAGACAATTACATCTAGTGGTCTCGTGGGCTCCCAGAGGCATCTGGTGGGACCACTGAGAGATTCAGGAAGCTGGACTAGATGGGCCCTTGGCTTGATCCAGCAGGGCTCTTCTTAGGTTCTTATGTTCTTATGTAAGGACAAATGCAGTATTGTAGTGTGTTCTGGAAATTATTTTGCTGCCTGTTTTGGTTATGATTTATGTCTGGGATTGTTTATTATTTATATTATTCTATAATGTACATTTAATTTGTGGTACACCGCTCAGAGTAGCCATTTGCTAGATGGGCAGCAAAGGAAGGAAGGAAGGAAGGAAGGAAGGAAGGAAGGAAGGAAGGAAGGAAGGAAGGAAGGAAGGAAGGAAGGAAGGAAGGAAGGAAGGAAGGAAGGAAGGAAGAAGGCTGTTGGATGGAAGTGAATCTGGTTCATCTCTCTTCCACCCTCCCTGGGGAAGAATGACGTGATGGCTCACTTTCACGGTTCAGGTGAGCGTTAAAAGGATCCCTTTACACACGGTGGGAAGAATGGCCAGGTTCCCCTCTGGCGACAGGGAGAGCAAGACATTATCCTCCTCGCTGACGATGGCTGGTGTCTCTCTTCCTGCAGCTTTTTTCATTTTTATTTCCACGTCTGACATTCTCCCGTCCCCACCACAGGGCCACTTGCTTTCCGGTCCAGCATATCAGGAACACGGAGCGCTAGCAGACACATATAAATGTTAATGAGGCTGCGCGCCTGCTGAGGTGGCCATGCGCTGATTAGGAAAAATGGAAGTTGCAGCCGGCGGATGAGATGATGTTTCCTCCATTTTTCTCTTCTCCTTCTTGTGTGTCATTGCTTCTGACTGAACAGTGACCCTATGAATGAGTGGTTCCCCCACATTTCCTAATGAACTGCCCTGCTCTTGCACACTCACGGCCATGGCTTCTTTTATGGAGTCCATCTATCTCACATTTGGTCTTCCTCATTTCCTGCTGCCTTGAATTTCCCCCCGCCTTTGGGTCCTCCATGTCCTAAAGTGGGGGATTGGATCCTCCCCTGCTGCGTGGCATGGGATGCGCTTTACTCCTAAGAAGTCGAACTCCCCTTAAAAAACCCTAAGCTTCCAAAGCTGTGTTTCACTTCTTGGTGCCACCATGAAGGTCAAAAAAAACGGCTTTGGCTCTTCCTGGCTGCTCCCAGAACTGCCCTCTGTGGCTCGTGCCCTTTTCTGATGCCCACTGGAGTTCTCCCACACGTGCGTGTGCACACACTCACACTCTGCCCTCAGACTCTTCTGTTCTGCCTCCTCTTCCTCCTCCTCCTCTCCGGGAAGGCTTCTGACAAGTGTCTCGGAGGAGCCCGGAATGGAGGAGCTCTTGAGAACGGCTAGAGATTTTTCAAGGGTGCCAACAAGGCTTGACAGGGGTGTGTTTGGCCCCTGGCGCTCCTTGCTGCCAAAGAAGACGGGACACTGCCTCTCCCCTTCAGGTCCTGCCTCCCAGCCTCGCCGCCACCCTTTATCCTTACTGCCCGTCTCATCTTCCAAACAAAGAGAAAAATAACCTACAGAAAAGGCAAGAGGCAGCCGGAGAACGGACCCTGGATGCCCGGCCCTGACAGCCAGCCCTGGTTTCTGTCTCCAAGCAGCTTCCCACCACCACCACCGCCCATGACCCCCCCCCCCCCGACCTATTGTCTCCATGTCCTTGTTGACATCTTCAATGGATGCTCAGCCTGGCAGACCCGGGCCGGCGGTGGTGGTGTTTGCTGGCTTCATGGACCATGGCGGTGGCTGCAAATTCTGAAATCTCACACCGGCACTGGGTTTTGCTGACAGAAACAGTAGCCTCTCCTTCTCGAAAAGCTGCAAAACATTAGAAAGGGTGGTGGTGGTGGTGAGGCACTCTGTGTGTGCTCAGGAGCATGGGCGTTCCAAACTGTTGGACAGTGGGATGGCCTGACTTCTCGGGTGGTGGGTCCTGCAGCACTGGGGTTGTTAAAACTGAGAGAGAGAGAGAGAGAGAAGCACACACATATGAGGGGTTCCCCTTGAAATTAGCCACACGTTTAGCGATAAAGGCGCCTTTAATGACTTCCTTCTCAGATGCACACCTTAACCTGAGGAGGAGGAGGTTGGTGTGTAGCAGAGAAGCCGAGAGCGATGCCATCAGGAATGGGAGAAGCATGGATGAAGGTAAACAAGGAGCCCTAAAGCAAGAAACAGACGGTTTCAACATTGCAGTATTTGGTGCGAATGAACTAAATGGTCTGGAATGGGATGTATTCAGTCCGACAACAGTGTTTTGCTCTGAAAATGGCAAAACCACAATAAATGGATACGGAAGGGAGACGTGACACAGGCCGTGAAAGGTTATAATGCAAGATCTGACCAAATTATCTATCGACCTAACCTGTGTTGCTCCCGGTACAGATGCTAAAGAGGAAGAAATCATTTGGCCCAGGAGTCAGAAATGGAGGAGAACGACTCGGAGCATTCAGGGAAGCTAACAATCTGTTGATCGCAAACACATTTGCTTCAGGCAAATGAAAAGAAGTCTGCATACATAGATATCGCAAGAGTCGTGATCTTGAACGCAACTTTGCATCTACTGTCAGGAAGAGACAAAGAGCGCTATTACAACGATCGGTGCGAAGTAGAACAGTAAAAAAGGAAAAGAGTTCTTCCATAAGATCCAAGAAATCAAAGGGAATTTTAAACCTACGTTGGAACTGCTGAAAGATCACCATTGGAGCATACTGTCTAATCAGGATAAAATAAAGAGAAAGGGGAAACAATACGGTGAAGAACTGACTATACAGAAGAGATGCAAGAATGACAGACTCCTTTGGAAAATAATCCTCTGGTGATGAACATGCAGTTTTAGAAAGTGATGTGAAAGTTGCTCTGAAAACACTTGGAAGAAATAAATCACCAAGAGTATACCTATAGAACTGTTTTAAGCTACGGAGATTAAATCAACTGAAATGCTAACGACTATGCTAACAAATATGGGAAACAAAACAATGGCCCATAGACTGAAAATATTCAATATACATTCTAATCCCCAAGAAAGGAGATGACAAGGAGCACAGCAGCTATAGGCCCACTGCACTAATTTCCCATGCAGGAAACGTGGTCCTCAAAGTGTGGCAACCAAGCATTTTATCCTCTATGGAGAGTGAAACACCAGATGTTCAAGCCGGAGTCTGAAAAGGAAGAGGGACTCAATATCATATTGCAAAGTATCCACTGGTTACTGGAGTGCACCAAGGAATTTACGGTGTCAGTCTATGCTTTATAGACCACCGCAAAGCTTTCGACTGCATGGATCATAAGCACAGATTGTTCTGAAAGAAACGGGTGTGCCTCAGCACTCAATTCTCCTGATGCGTGCTTCTGCCATTTCTTCCAAAAAGGAGGAGCCATTAGAGATCGGATGATATGGGTTAACTGGAGAAAGGCAACTGTGATGATTACGAATCTCTAATCATTCACATTAACAGCCCTGTCCAGTTTGCAATAGCTAAGTAGGGCCCTTAATGATCAGACATTCTGAAGGTCACACATTCAGAGGGTCACCATAAATTGGAGGCAACCTGAGCCCATATTGATTTTCCAGGGACCAATCAGGAACCGAAGGCTTGCAGGAACAACGCAAGATATGGAGCTGGCTTTGGCAACCAGACCTCTTCCACGACTCAAGTAGCAGCTCTAATCATGGTCTAAACCAGTGGTTCCCAACTTTGGCTCCCCAGATGTTCCTGGATGACAACTCCCAGAAATCCTGGCCAGCACAGCTAGGGGTGAAGGCTTCTGGGAGTTTTACTGCAGGAACATCTGGGGACTCAGTTGGTTGGGACCCACTGGTTGGGACCCACTGGCCTCCACGGAACCTGAGAGACCCTCTTTTCCTTGAATTCCCAGATCTTCAGACAACTCCCATGTCCCTGAACGACCCTAACCCTCCGTTTCCTTTGACGGAGTTCCATTCACCTGACCGCTCTTTCACCAAAGTGCTGAGAAAGTGAGTCCAAAGTTTTCAGAAAGTGTAGGAAAAGGGGTGGGTGGGTGGGGGAGATGCTGGAAGGTTGGAAACGGATGCCCTGCTCAAGAACATAAAGCCATGCTGAGGCAGGACTGGCAGAAAGAGAAGTGGAAAAGGAGATGAGACAGAATGAGATCAATCCTTCGCAGAGACAAGAACAGTGGGAACGAGAGGAAACAGAAGCCCTGGAAGGAAATGCGAAAGGGGAGCTGAGGCAGCATCTTTGAAGCAGAGACATGGGAGCTGCTTGAAGCTGCCCCAGTTCGCTGTGTTTTCCTGCACAGGGAAGCACTGTGGAGACAAGCCGCGGAGGTGTGCATGTGGGGAGGGAGGGGAGCACTACAGGCTTATCCAGGGCAGTTTGCAAACCGGGACACATCCCTCTCCTTTGGGACCGAAGGCGCAGCTGCTTCGCCGGCTGCTGCACGCCGGGCAGGCCCCTTCGAACACGGGCCGGCGAGCGTCGTGTGGCGTTCTGGAGAGGCCTGACGGACCGCACGGCAGCCATGGATCGTCACATTTGCAATGGTAATAGGGCGGCAAAGCATGGTCCGGAGCCCCGGTGGGAGAGAGATTGGGTCGGGTGTGTGTGTGCGCCAGCTGGATAGCTTAGCTCCCTTTCCAGTCCCTGACACCGCCTTCCCATAGCAAGAGATGTCAGGCACATAGGTCAGTGTTCCGGGCATGAGCTGGGAGGGTGGGGATGGCGGGACCCCACAGCAGAAGAACTGAGCTCTCTTTCCAGCCTCTGACACTGATGTCCTGGATAAACCAGGGCATGTTCCCCTATTTCCCCCCCCACACACACACACACACCCTGGATACCAGCCCCTGTAATAAGAAATGTCAAGTGTTGTGGGGAGCATTATGGGCTGGGGCAGGAGGAAACCTTCTGCAGCCTCCTGGGTTCATGTGGGCCCGATCCTGCATGGTTCTTCTCCGGATGCCTCAGTGGCATTTTCTGTACTAAAAGAGGCCCTGAATCCACCTGGTCTGGATGTTTTGCCTCTCTGAAATAGGAAAGCTCGCTCTTAATGTTGTGCGGCTTGAACGTCTTCTCTTCTGAGATGAGAGAAACCAAAGTGGGCTTAGAGGGTGAGTTTGGGCCCCAGGTGAGAACAAATGGGATGTGCCACTAAACCCGCTGTACCTGCGGAAGCATCATTCCTTAGGGATGCGGGCACTCCTTTTCAGCACACCTGGTGCATCTTAGCATAAACAGTCCTCTGGGAAGCGCCTGCCCCATGCGCCTCCGGATGCTCCCTGGGCTATGGATTCCCAAACGAACGGACAATAGCACACACCTGAATTCGTGGCTGAGGATGTTGTGATGATTACCAGCCCATCTTCCCATCAAGAGGTTTAGACCAGGCGTAGGCAGCCCAGGGCCTTCAGAAGATGAGGTTAGACCAGGAAGGACACATCTCCTGAAGGCTCTTTGCTCCGACAGCCTGAACATGGGATGTTTTTGACCTTCAGGACAAGCAGTAAAAGGGATTTTCCAGAAGCACCCATTTGACCTGGATCAGAGAGAGGACTCGGTTGCAAGCAAAGCCTTTCGGTTTCTTGGGAAAGCCCACGTAGAAATGTAAAATTTCTGAAAATTTTGAAGCCACATAAAACGGCTTGGGGGGGGGGCCGCAAAAATTTTTGGAGGGGGAAGCAGGTTTCTTTTCCATTTTTCCCCAAAGCTGTTTTATATGGCTTCAAAATTTCTGGAAATTTTACATCTCTAATCTCAAGATGTGTTGGGGGGGGGGGGAAGCCCACGGTGTATGGGAGATGTAGCCCACCGCGTTTGAATGGGACCATAACAGAGAAGCCTGGTCTGCTCCGAGAGCCATTCACTGGCCTCTTGAGCTGAAGCCCATCATCATCATTAGGGGGAAGATTTCTATGACATGTCATATTTTTTTCTGCAGCCTATGTTTGAACTTATAAGTGGGTTTGGACATGTTTATGAGTCATCTGCTGAGAAAGGCCAGATGATTCATAAACATGTTTCAACTTGCTTGTCGGTTCAAGTATTGGTTGCAGAGAAAGTGTGACATGTCATAGAAATCCTTCCTCTAATCATAAGACAGGAGGACTCGCTACTTTGGTTATGGCTGGGTGCGATTATAGGGACACCCACAGGGGCATAGGTCTAACAGTGTTTATCAACCACAACACTGAAATATATTCGATGTGCTTGTGAGTGCCCAATGCTGCTAAGAAACCTAGGCATAGCTCAGTGGTTTTGGTCTCTGAGCCGGAGGTTGGGAGTTCGAATCCCCCCCTGAGCCTCCTTGACTGGAGCTGGACTCTGTGATCCATTAGGCGTCCCTTCCAGCTCTGCAGTTCTAAGATGATGATTGTGCAGGTTTCTAGCTCACTGCTGTTGAAAGCGGGACTTGAGACTGGAAAGACGACCCAACCTTTAGGCTGATCTTCACAAGTTCTGTGGACGTGTTTGTCCTTTCACTAATCGCCTCTTGTCAGGTACCTTGAGAACCTCAGCGAGGAAGGCTTGGGAGTGTTGCCCGCATTGTGGATGCTGCACCATTGAGCCACGTGCCCCCCATTTCGGAAAGGGCTCTAGCAGTTTAAAATCGTGTGTTTGTAATTGCATCTGTTGTGTCCATTTACACAGAGCTGCAAAAGTTTATTTTCTGGATCACAACACCGAGAATTCCCCAGTCTAGTTATCATGCAGTCAGAGGACCTTGGGAAATGTAGCCCATACAAGTAACGTTCCAGTCTCTGTACTATAGACCCCTGTGATTACAGACTCAGCACCAGGGGCCGTGCGTTTAATCTGTGCAAGCAGGTATGCATTGCATGGGGAATGATGGGAGTTGTAGTCCAAAAAAGCAATTTTCCTAAGGTCGGGAATGACCCATTTAAAGAATACACCTGTGTCACGTAAAAGATGTAGCTGGACATCCTGCCACATTTATTTGTTTGTTTGTTTGTTTGTTTGTTCGTTCGTTCATTCGTTCATTCATTCATTCATTCATTCATTCATTCATTCATTCATTCATTCATTTGATTTCTATACCGCCCATCTGGCTGCCAAGACCGCTGGGCAGTTTACATATTAAACAAATACGACAGCAAGAAAAATTCAAATCAATAAACACAATAGTTTTAAAATCAAAATAAACACGAACGAAAATTATGAAAAACCATAGTAAATTTAAAAGCCATAATATCGCCTAACAGCCGACCTTAGGCTGAAATGCAGCACCAGTAAAATCAAGAAGGCCTGAACAGCGTGGAAACATTAAATCCTTGATCAGAGATCAAGAGTCGTAAGCATGTTTTCGGAAATAAGGCCGTCTTAGTCCATTCAGGGACACCCTAACGAAGAAAAAAAAAAGTACAGTGGAGAGACGGGCTGGCAAAGAGTGGGAAAACGGGCAGGGAAGGGTCAGGGTTAGCCCAAACAGAGGGCTAATAAGAATGCAAACCCCAGAAGGGACAGCAGGCGGCATGGATCGGACCTAAGAGACAATGCAGCCTCCAGAACCACCTGTTGCTAAGTTTTGTCTTAAAGAAACTGCTTAAGTCAGAATAGAATAGAATATCTGAGACAGGAGAAACCTGGGGGGATGGCCTCCTCTAAGCATAAGGAAAAGTTTGTCCCCACCTTTTTTATTCCCATAGCCCCGCACGGCCACACTCTCTGTGTGACCGAACGCTGGAGCGGGTGGCCTGAGCATCTGGGCTGCACTGCTCACCAGGCCCTTGAGATGTCACCTGGCCGACAGGTAGAGGGGGGCGCCTCTCCCCCCCCCCCCCAAACTGGCTGTGCAGGAGAGGAGGACCTTTTCGCCACACAGAGGTGGGGAAAGTGACTTTTAGCGGGACAAGAAAAAAAGGAGCCCTTCTGGATGGGGTTTTCTGGGACTTGAAGTTCGCCAAAAAGGGACCTCCCCATTTCTACCTGCTTCACTGTAAGCCCTCCTCAGGAAACAGTTTGATTAGGGCCATGGTTTGAGGGGAGGCTTGCTTGAGCTGTGTGGTCCTTCCTTCCTTCCTTCCTTCCTTCCTTCCTTCCTTCCTTCCTTCCTTCCTTCCTTCCTTCCTTCCTTCCTTCCTTCCTTCCTTCCTTCCTTCCTTCCTTCTTCTCGCTTTCTTTTCCTTCCTTCCTTCCTTCTCGCTTTCTTTTCCTTCCTTCTTCTTGCTTTCTTTTCCTTCCTTCCTTCCTTCTTCTCACTCTTTTCCTTCCTTCCTTCTTCTCGCTTCTTTTTCCTTCCTTCCTTCCTTCCTTCCTTCCTTCCTTCCTTCCTTCCTTCCTTCCTTCCTTCCTTCCTTCCTTCCTTCCTTCCTTCCTTCCTTCCTTCTTCTTGCTTCCTTTTCCTTCCTTCCTTCCTTCCCAAAATTGTATTAATCTTTCCCTAAAGCCATTAAACAGGCCTTTTTCAGTCACCACATCCAGAACCCCACAGGGATGCTTGGCATCTGTAGTGCAGAAGCCCAAAACCTCATTTTGGGCTCCAACCATTCCTGCCTGGAGCCACCCTGCCTGTTCGAAGACCCAGCGGCTGCATCTCTGCCTTCTGGGCTACCTGCAATGACGTCTTTGCTGCGTTTCAAACATCCGGTGCAGAGACCTTGTTCTCCAACAGCCGGTCCAAAAATAGCTGGTGCCACTGCAGTTCCTTCAAAGTCAGGGCTGCTTCTTCTCATCCAAGCCAGCCTTCCTTCTCCAGATCCCCAAACTGGAGCTCTGGCTGACGTCACTGAGTGGGTGATGCTGATGTTTTCACAGCTTCCCACCCCATCCAGATCCTTGGGAAGGAGATGCAGCAGCCCGGCGCTTTGTGTGTGTTTGTGTGTGTGTGTTGCAGATGCTACTGTGGACACTTGCCCTAGAAAGAGGGTTTTAATTATAGACAGGATTATAATTAGAACTTGTAGAAGTTATCATTCTAGACTACAACTCCCAGAATCCACCAACTCTGATTATATACCCCAGCTCTGATTATATAGTCGTTCTTTCTGGGTAAGAATGACTTGGAGCAGACTATCCCAATCCATTAGCAAACAGCAGCACATAAATTCTTCTAATTTAATTTTCCTCTAAGCATCTTTCCTCATGTACACTTGCACATGTGAAGTGGTGGCTTTGGGGAAAGAGAGGGAAACATCACGATTTGTTTAAAAAAATCCTTTACAACTTTAAAATATCCTTGGCATTTATGAGCATGTCTAAAGATGCAGATTTTTAACTTTTTTTTTAAAATTCCAAGTTAAATGGCTGAATAGCTCAGTGAGTTAGGAATCTGGCTGATGAGCCAGAAATTCAGAATTTGATTCTCTGCTGTGTATCCTGCAAGGACAGCCAGCCTGGGGGGCCTTGGGCAAGCTGCGCTGTCCCACGGCACCCCTCCAAAAGAAAAGGGTAAACCACTTCTGAGTCTTCTTCTCTACCTGGAAAACTCTGAAAAAGGTCACCGTAAGTCAGAAGTGACTCGACAGCACATGATTATTATACATATCTTAAATAATCAGATTAAATTGCAGGAATCCTGAGCATGTTGCAGTAAGGAGAAAATCAACTCTATACCTCGAAGCCTTGGAAAGGGTTGCCATAAATCAGGACTGATGTGATGGCTCATGAATCATGATGGTTTATAATTAAGTTTAATTTCAAAAATTATCCTGTTTTTTTGCAAACTGAACGTTCAGCGCACATATGTGCATCTATGTGAGAAAGTGGGAAAAGCTTCCACTTTCCAGGTTATGATCCTCCTACCACTTCTTTGCCTTTTGCACACGTTTCTCACTGTGCTTGGTCCCCTCTTCACAACGGCCTGGCAGAGCAAGCTGTGTGCTGTGGCTGCCAAGCCTACGCAGCCCCTTCCTTGGGAAGACAGCGGGGCCTCATTCTGAGTCAACAGGCTTAAAATAAAACCGCCGGTGAACGGAGGCAGGACCGCAGGGCCAAGCCATTGGCAGCCACCCAAAGGCTGCAGCAATGGCGAGGGAGCCCTGCAGCTAGAAACCTAGCACCTCATGGTGTGGGTGTGTGTGGCTTCCTTATTTTTCTTTGATTTTCCACATGTACAGAGATCTCACATGGACTGAACTTTGTGCTTGTGGTTCAAGCAATTCTTAGCATGGGAAACGGATGAAGAGGTGAGGCTAAGGGGTCCCCTTGCTACCTGGGTCGGCAGGCATTTGGTTGGCCGGCAACTCTCCAACCTCTTAGCAGGCCCGGAGAGCTTTTGCGAGGATGCTAGGTGGCCGCCAGGCACAGCAGAGGGAAGGTGTCCCCCGCCCCCGGAAGGAGGAATAAAAACCCTCCCCAGTTTGCTCAAGGGGAAAGGAAGGATCAGGCAGAAAGACCCCTACACCCTCACCCCCCTATCAACTGCATCCGTTTCGGAATTTAGACTGTAGCCCTCTTGGGGCAGGGACTGACTTTTCTTCCCAGGGCTTGGTGCTGAAAAGCCACAACCTGACCCCCCCACAATCTTCCCCCTCCAAAAGCTACCTCGGCAGCCTGCATAGCAGACTCTCCCTATTAAGCTCACAACACCCCTGCAAGGTGGGAATGGGGAAAAGTTCCTTTTTTTTCCTGGCACACGCACCTCCCTGAAGGCCAGCGCTTGAGGACTTTCTTATTATTATTATTTCTTTGGACTACAGATTCTTTGGAACTGGGAGTCCAAAAAATGAAAGACCCCAAGCTTAATGAATCAATCAATCTTAGAATTGCAGGGCTGGAACCAGGTCGAGCCGGGAAGGGGAATCGAACTCCCAACTTCTGGCTCTCATTGATTAATGAAGAAGCTTATTAAAGAGGTCTTCCCCCTAAGAAAGCTGATCTGCATGTAACTCTTCCTATTCCTGACCGGATGCACTAACCACTATCCCTCCTGCCTTCTCCATCCTGAAAACCTGTGCGTCCCCCCCACCCCTTTCCCCGCGGCCCCCACCCCTGGACAGGCCCGCCCCTCGCTCTTAGCCCCGCCCCCTGCGCACCACCCGAGCCGCGTGACGCGTGAATGGGGCCCCGCCCGGTTCATTCATGGCCCTCCCGGCCGGCCCCGCCCACCCGCCCGGAGGCAGAGCCGCGGCGGAGGCAGGAGCGGGACGCGGCGGGGGGAGGCTGAGCGCCATGTACGGTAAGGGAAGACACGCGTCGCGCCCGTTCCCACGTTCTTGGTTGTTTTTCTCCCCACCCTCCGTCCTTGCTAGGGACTGGCTGCTTGAACCCCGTTTGGTTGCATTTGTTGCAGGAGAGGGGGCTGTTTTTGGGGGGGAGGGGGCCCCTCGTTGCCCCCTCCCCCGCCAAGACCTCCCGGGCCTGATCCTTCCTTGCTTTGGTGCAGGATCTCCGCGGCCTCTGCAGAGCATCTCCGGGGGAGGAGCGTGCTCCCCCCCCTCCCCGGCCCCACCAGTTCCTCCAGTATACCCCCCCCCCTTTAAGAAGCGAGGCTTGCAAGGCATCGCCCCTCCCGCGTCGACTCGGGGGTGGGGTGGGGGGGTCTTGGAGCCCGGCCTTGGCCACCTCTGCACCCCTCCTTTCCCCCCCCCCCAACCGGGGGGGGGGGGGTCCGGGGATTCCGATCGCCGGGGCGGTGCGTCTCCGAGCACGGCTGGATGCGCTGTCACCCCCCCCCCCACCCCCAGGGAAGGAGCCCGCCCCCCACCCCGAGAACTTTGTTTGGGGAGGGGGAGAGTGGGGGGGGTGCATTCACACGATTCCCCCCCCCCAGCTCTGTCCTCTGGAGAGCCGGAGACCCACTGGCTGTGCCACTTGGAGGGGTGGGGGGGTTCCTTGGAGGAAAGGACTTAGATCTGCTGGAGGGGGGGGAATCTTCTGCAACGCCCTCCCCCAGCAGGGTTGGGGGTCCTTTCCTCCAGGAACAACACCCCCCCCCCTTTTAAAACTGTTTTCCTGGCTACTTTTTGTAAAGCTCCCCCTGGGGGGGGGAAGCAGGGGGGGGGTTCAGCTCCCTGGCCCCTGAGAGAACAGATGGCAAGCAGAGAGAAATGGCCAAAGAGATGGAGGGGGGGGGGGAAGTGCAGCATCCAAGGGATGAGCCAACCCCCCCCCCCCCCAAGAAAACACACGTTTGACAGAGTCAGTTTGACAGAGTCTGGATCGCCTTGTTGCCTTGGGTCTCTCTCTCTCTCTCTCTCTCTCTCTCTCTCTCTCTCACACACACACACACACACACACACACACACACACACACACACACACACACACACACAGGGCAATGGCTTGAGCCTCCGATGTGGGGGGGGGCTCCAGTGCTTCCCCTCTAGAGGGTCTGTGTGTGTGTGTGTGTGTGTGTGTGTGTGTGTGTGTGTGTGTGTTTATTTCGGATGCCCTGCACGTCAGCAAAGACAGCGGGCAGAGGGAGGCCTGGCGACCGTCTCCCGGCCTCTGCTTTGGCTGCTGTCAAGAGATGCCCGCCGGTCCCGGTGATGCCAGTGCCGGACGCCCAGAGCTGGTCCATGGCCCCGGTTCAGAACCGGGGTTTGCAAAAGCCCTCCGAGGGGCGGGCAGGATTTCCTTTCCATGCACACAGACCCACCCACCCCACACGTGAGGGGTGTTTTCCTGGGCAAGCCTGGAGGTGGCAAACACTGGCCCCGGGAGAGCTGTTTTTTTTTTTTTTTTTTTTGCGGCCCCTTGCACAAGGGTTCTGGAGCTGTCCTTACTCAAGAGAAATCCTGCTCCAAGCCAGCAGCGAGCGAGTGGAAAATGAATCACCACCTCTCGCCACATGCACACCTCTGGATGGGTTTTGTTTACCCGCTTCCTTCTCGGGTTTGAACCCAGTGGTCTGATGTGGAAATGCAGACACATAGGGCTTTGTCGCTTGGTGCAAGTTCCTTCTGCTCCGTTTCTGTGGGTTGGGCCCGTGCGCGGCTCCAGCGCTTGGGCACGGAGCTGGCAGTCGGGGAACCCGAGCCATGTCAATAAGCTGTCAAATATCAGTTCCTTGTCCGGCTGGCTGTTTTTCCAAAGAGCAGCATCCACGCCCAGCCGCGCACCGTGGACGGTCACTTCTCCCCCAACCCGTGGTTTTCAAAAGGTCAAGCCGGGAGAGATGTTAAAACAAGTGCCTGATTTGGGGGAATCCTTGAAGTTTTTCTTTTTGAGAGGAATTTAAATCACGACTTGACATTCTTTGATTTGTATTCCCGCATGGAGCAGGGGGGTTGGACTAGTGATGGGAAGGCGGGGGGGGGGGGGGTAGGAATGGAAATTATTTTTTTTTTCCCCCAAAGCCATTTTATAGATTAGACCTTTGGTCTAGATGGACGGGGTAGAAAGTCAATAAAATAAAATAAATATGGTTTCAAAATTTCTGGAAATGTTACATCTCTAGGTTTGGACGTGATGGCTTTATAGGCCCCTTCCAACTTCATCATTTTTTGCGCTGGGGCAAGTCCCAAGACCTCAGCAATGCGTAGGGTAAGCCCTTTGAACAAGTCTGACCTTAAAAGAACACTTTACTTTTTACTCAGTACTTTGCAAGTACAGACACATGGGCTTTGTGATTCCTTAGAACTCACAACAGCTCAGTGAGGTAGGACTCTTAAATGATAGCTAGTTTGTGGCCCTCTCCACCTCCTGGATTTAGCCAGACCCTGCTGTTCAAGAGACCAGTCCTTTTGTAAGAATTTTTATAATTAATTTTTTATTAGAAAAATAAAGTTTCATAGAATCAGTTTATATTGCTCAAGCTTTAGCATGAAGAACATATTCAAAGATGATTACAGTTAAATAAAATAACTAATTCCCATTAAAATAATAAACACTACTAAGGTGGGCTACAGTGGGCTAGCCCCATCTCCTTCTTTCTTTTTACTTACATCCTCTCTCCCTCAAGTTCCTTTCTCTCCCATCATCCTGGAATCGAATCCCAGAACAGAACTGAACCTCTCCTCTTCTCACATAACCCATCGTCCATTTTCTACATTCTCTAAGTCCTCCCTTCTTCTTGACAAATCTGGCTGTTAACCAATTAGCCTCAAGGGGCTCTAACACCTTCTCTCCTCCCTTGATTCCCATGAAAGTCCTGGTGTTTTATCTCTTCTCCAATTAGCTTGGAATGTAGAGTCTTCCACGGGCCCCTTGGTTCGACCTTCAACTCTTATCTCGAACCGTGCTGTACCGATCTTCAGAAAAAACACTCTCGTAGCACTTAGAAAAACACATTCCAGTGTCTCTCAAATCATCTTCACACAGAACCTGTCTGACTCCATCTTACATTTCTCTGACTACATATCCCATACTGCTTCAACTCCGTCACAGCCCTTTTATATGGTTTCAAAATTTCTGGAAATGTTACATCTCTAGGTTGGACGTGATGGCTTTATAGGCCCCTTCCCACGTCATGATTCTGGGATTCTAATAGCATGCCATGGCTTGAGAATAATCATCAGGACCACAGTGCGGAGAGAGTAATTCACTTTTGATTCCTTCCACCATTGCCCTCCTCCAGCTGCTGTTTCCCCTGCATAGAAAGCTGATCCTGCAGCGGTTCTTCTGTCTCAAAGGCAAATAGCAGCCTTGGAGCACAAGAGTGGATTTTGGTTTTTATTTGCAAAAGTAGCCGGGGGGGGGGAATCTCCCCCTCTTCTCCTCCTCTCAACTTTTTGGCATCACATGGAGTGGGTGCTTCTGTAGCCGCTCCAAAAAAACAGAGGCAAGCAAAAAGAATTGCACGTTTTTGGGGGATGGTTGAGCACTCATGTGGCGTGGCAACAGCTCTCAGCCTTCTGGGTACGGTAGTCCAAAAATAATCGTTGTGACCTATGCCTTTTATTTAAAAAAAAAATACATGCAGCAGAGAAACCCAGTGGCCTGCCAGAGGTAGCGAGCCTGTGCTTCCGATAAAACGCCAGCTCATTATCCCCCACCCCCTTTTCCCCAGCCATTAGCAGGGGAGTTAAAATAAAATATAATAAATAAAATACAATATAATATAATGATGGAGATTTCAGGCCAGTGCACTCTGATGGCTGCCAGTTTAGTGGTGGTTATTCTAAAGAGCATGTGTGGTTTATATGAGGGGTGGGGGCAGACCTGCAGGTCTCCCTGCACACTGAAAAGATCCCCAGCGCTCTCTTGTAACCGTTCATTGCAGTAGAAAACCTCAAATGCTGGGTAGGATGATTGTCTGCTCTGTACTCATCCTCTTCTCCTGGAAAAGGTTCAAGGAAGCCCTGCAGCTTTACAAAACACAGTTTAAACCTCAGCTATAGCCTTGCTTTCCTGCCCAAGGCAATCGACTGCTTCCTCCACCAACTGTTGCACTCCCTCCCATGTTAAGAGTGTTTATGAACATTCCGTGTGCGGTCAGCGGCACAGGGAGTCTGCATACGGAGGAATTTCACCGATATAGTAGTGACATCACGACTGCCTGTTTGTTTGGTTTTGGTTTGTTTTGATTTTTTTTGCCTGTTATAATTTGACCCGTATCGCATTGTAGGAGAACTGTAATAACAAAAGTGTGAATCACACTGGGTATTTTTTAAAAAAATGTGATTTAGACCTCTCCCCTTGTTTGTTCAGCTGTGCCTTTTAGCGCTCTCTTCTCCCACCATGTGCATCTAACTCTGGCAACAGAATGACCGTACTTAGCCTTTGTAATTCCCGTGTGGCTTCTCAAACATGTTGGGGGCTTTGATGAACCTCCCCTGATTTAAAAAAAAAAAGGGATTCCATTATCAGTTATTAATAGAAGCCAAAGCAAATAGAAAGGTGATACAAATGTAAACTCATCTGCATATTGCATATCGGAGTTGTCTCTTAGGCTAATATCTAAGTGACAAATCTCATTTAAGTCAGAGTGTTTTATAGGGGCAAAGAGCCTTGGCTTTTCAATCTACCTTTTCCCATTATGACCTTGGGCAAATTCCTGTTACTCAGCCTCAGTTTCCCTCTTCCGAAGTGAGCCGGCAAACGTCCTGCCCGGTAGAGTTGACGGGAGCCCAGCTGGGCGGTGTTAATTTGCTGCTCCGGGAGGCTGCATGTTCTGGCCTGAGCTTGGAAAAGTTACTTCTAGGCACAACATCTCCCAAGATCCCCCCACCCCCCCCCCCCCCCCCCCCCCCTGCCATCATGGGAATCGTAGTCCAAAAAAGGAACCCCTTTTCCCCGGCAGGCTGTTCCGCAAGATTTGCTTTTCTAGCGGTGGGCAAACATGAGTCGTCATTCACTGGCTTGAATCCACTGAGAAAATGAAGTGGGCTCTGAAAGGATCTGACCTTCTTTACCATCCTGTATTAAACCGACTGTATTTACGAATTACGTACTGGCTGGAAGAACTTGGGTGAGTTAGTTGGGATGAAAAACCATCTGATTCTTCAGAGCGGATTCATCCAGAGTCAGGTGGTGGCCAACCTCTGGGAGAGAGGAACAGGAGAAAGAGGGATGATGATGAGAGCTAACAGAGATCACCTCTTGTCCTGAGTCATTTTTGTCCTCCAGAGTTATAACCATCCCAGTCCAAAAATTCAGACTCTGTCGGAGATGACAGGATAGGCCCACCTGCCATTTTCCCCACATTTTTGCCGAAAGGGTGGAAGAGTATTTTCTTGGTGATCCATCGGCGTAAAGAGTGGTCAGCGGACCAATTGGGCGGGATATAAATAAATAAATAAATAAATAATAAAGTAAAGAATGTAGATTTATCAAGGTTTGGGTTGACTTGAATTCCTTTATCCATGCACATTGAGATCAGGGGTGGGTTGTCCCTATTTGTTCTGGGGGTATTTGGGTGAATATTGATCACATAGGTACGCCTCCAGATCTCCAAAAAGCTCAGGACTCAACATATGGATTTATCCTACTCTGATCTTCCTAAGAATCCTGTAAGGTAGAGATGTTTCTCCATGGTTAGGTCAGTTTGATCCTTCTTTAACTGTCATAAACTCCATCCAGAGAATTTGTGGGATTCACAGATTGTTGATTCCTGTAAGATTTTTCCGAACTGTAACGAATTCCGCGGATCTTCTCCAACGAGGAACTGCAGCATTCCTTAGAACGGAGCCCTATCGATCAGCGACAAGGGGGTTCCTCCAGGTGTAACTTTTCTACTGCAGATTCATCTGGGGCTGAGCAAGTGTGTCACTGGCCCAGTGTCGTCCAGTAAGAAGATCCTGCTGTATGAACTGGGATGAAGACTCTGTGGTCCAGTCTTCAGCCTGCAATGCCACACTGCCATTCGTGGCCTATAGTATACAGGACCCTCGCATCACCCCTGCGAGGTAGATCGGACGGGGAGGTGGGGGGCTTGAGTCTTGGCTTTGAGCCGAATGACAGGAGCTTTTTCCAAGGTCGCCTGGGGAGTTGTGGGGTTGCCCCGTGAGGTTTGAGGTTTGCTCAAGAGCCAGAATGACTCCACCGGCTGAACCCTGCCCGTTCTAGGACGGGAAAAAACCCCGAGCATCTTTTTCTTTGTCTCTCTTGGCTCACGCCCGTCCGTCTACTTAGTCTGATTGCATTTTATCCTTCGCTGGCCCAGCTGGCAGCCCCCTGGCTCCACCAAGGTCCGAGAGAGAGAGAGAAATCCCTACCCTTTAGGGGGCCGCGCATGTCCGACAGCTGGCGGCAGGCCTTCCCCCCTCCTCGGCCGCCCTCCCTGATCCCTCGGCCCTTCTGGGTTGAAACGGTATGGCAGGAGGCGATTAAAGGGGTGCCTGCCCATTTGGCTTGGCAAAGGGCGCTCCAGCCAGCTTCCGGCCTTTGAGCCTCGATTGGGTAGGTTATTTTTTTTTAAAAAAAAAAGAACACAGTGTCTGTCTACTTTAGGATTGCTTTGGAAAGATATAAGCTGGGATTATGGTGAACATGACCTGGGATCTTGTAAAGCGGTGAACGGGGGCAATAGACCAGCTAGTTTTCTCTGCTTCTTTCTCATGGCAGTTGTGATCTTGCAGCTGGGGTCTAGCAAAGGCATCTTGTTGTGTGTCCCCCCCCCCCCCTTTTTCTTTTTTTCTTTCAGTTTTTGGCTTCTCAAGGAATGCAAAAGTGCTCTGTTTATGGTGTCTGCTAACAAAGTCACTGTTTTAGAACAGAATCGTTAGAAATCAAGAATACAGGGGGAAATAGCTGAGATAAAATTTATACACAGGGTGGACACCCATATACATGGATTGAATAGAAGTCTAGATTTCTTGAGCCACTACTGAATGTAACACTTCGGCTGTCATCAAGTGCCGATGTGCTTTTCTTCATAACTACCAAGCCCCTCTCTCATCAAAACGGTCAATATTCCCTACCTTAACACACGTGATTCCTCTGCCATCTTCTTTCATATCTACTTTTATCCATTTCTTTTTCCTCTCTTGGGTTTTAACTAAATCGCCAGTCTTGAAACCCCCACCCCCACCCCTTCTCTCTCTTCTCCCTCCCCCTTCATCTTTGCTCAGGTCTGGTGTCTGTTTTCTGTCTCCTGGAGGAGAGTTTACAACAGTACCCTAAGATACACAGGCCATAAGTTATTGCATGCAGAGGTCCCATTACCCAAGAGCCAATGAATATTTAGGACGTTTTACTTGTGAAATTGGTGACATTTTTTCATCCAATATTTCATTTTTCCCATATGTCCAACAAATTTTACATTAAAATATAATAGTATTTAAGGTGCCACCATATTTTTGTCTTCTCTCTCTTTTTTAATTTGGATTTTGCCTGATAATGTTCAGAAGGGATGCTTTTCTGGACTGCAGTTCCCGGACACCAGCTGGGGGATTCTGGGAGTTCTTGTCCAAAAAAACTCACCCAGGTAAATTCTGGCTCCAGCCCCGGTCTCGGTTGGACCGGCATAACCTTGGGTTGGAGGGGGCGCGGGATCAGACCGTACGCCTTCTGAGCGTTTCCGCTGATTACGGCTCAGTGGCTTGGTTTTCTCCGAGGCCCAGCCAGATGGCAGGTTGCAGTTAAATTAATTAAATTAAAATTAAATTTGCCATCTGAACTGGCTGTTCACACTCTCATTTCAGGCTGTTCCTGCTGTGCTTTAAAAACATTATTATTGGGTTTTTTAAAAATGAGTGTCCAAAACTTGTGCTATCGTTTTGTTTTAGGGCCCTATATGTATGCAAATGTTTTAGGGTAGCATGTATGTATGTACGTATGTACATATGTGAACACACACACACTTTTTTGGTTTGTGTGATGCTTTATTCGTTTATTACTGTCGTTTGTCATATGCTTATGTTATATTATTTTAAGCTGCCCAGAGTAGATAGGAGGAAGGAAGGAAGGAAGGAAGGAAGGGAGGGAGGGAGGGAGGGAGGGAGGGAGGGAGGGAGGAGAAGGGAGGGAGGGGAGGAGGAGGAGGGATGAGGAGAAGGAAGGAAGGAAGGAAGGAAGGGGAGGGATGAGGAGGAGGGAGGGAGGGGAGGAGGAGGAGGGATGAGGAGAAGGAAGGAAGGAAGGAAGGGGAGGGATGAGGAGAAGGGAGGGAGGGGAGGAGGAGGAGGGATGAGGAGAAGGAAGGAAGGAAGGAAGGAAGGAAGGAAGGAAGGAAGGAAGGAAGGAAGGAAGGAAGGAAGGGGAGGGATGAGGGAGAAGGGAGGGAGGGGTGGAGGAGGAGGGATGAGGAGAAGGAAGGAAGGAAGGAAGGAAGGAAGGACGGACGGACACTACGATTGACCCACACTGTGTCCAGAGAGAGGGCATGCATATCAGGGCAACCCATCTCGTACTCTTAGGGAGGCGTTCTGCTCGGCTCCATCTCGGAGTCCATGACATTTTTTGATCTCCGTTTAAAAATAAATTTAAAACAGCCTTGTGGGAACCCCCGACATCTGGGACAGGTGTGTGTGCACAACGCCCAGCTGGTGCGACCTGTCCACTCACAGCCCACACAACACTCGTCCTTCTGCAGTCACACCCATGTGGGAATTTAATAATGTAAGAATACTGCAGCGCACTTTTAAGACACTGCGCTGAGCAAGAAAATAAAATAAAATAAATGTATTTCTGAACCCAAAAAGGTTGAGGGCAGTGACCTCCCTCTGAGTCCCCCGTCCCCCCCTCCAATGCCACAGAGATTCGAGTGTCCATGGGACATGTTGGAACATGAGTCAAATTATGTCTGTGGTGTGTTTGAGAGTGTGGGGGTGTGTTTTTTTTTTGGTCATAATAAGCGCAGCAAGAAAATTTTTGCAGTACGAAGCCCTTCCATTTAGGATTGTGGCCATTGGCTTGCCCCATCACCCCACCAGGTTTCTTTCTCTTCCTGCTCCCTCGTGGAGCAGTTTGGGCAGTTTTCTCCTCTGGAATGATTATGGGATAACCATATTGTATGCCCTTCCACACACCGTAGGGTTCCTCCAAGCCCTCCGCCCCCCACCCGCCCGGCACCTGCTTGTAGTCTCGAGATTAGACTACTGTAACGCACTCTACGTGGGGCTACCTTTGAGATTGATGCGGAAGCTTCAAATGGTGCAGAGTGCAGCGGCCAGACTTCTCAGTGGGACGAGAAAATGTCAGCATATCTCCCCCACTCTGGCCGCTTTGCATTGGCTGCCCGTTCGTTTCCACATTGATTTCAAAGTGTTAATGATGACATATAAAGCCCTAAACGGTTTAGGACCTCGATATCTAGCGGAACGCCTCCTCCCACCTAGATCTACCTGAATAGACTCGTTCTAGCCAGGAAGGGCGGCTGAGGGGCCTCTAACGCCGAGGGAGGTCCGGAGAGAAAGAACAAGAAACCGGGCCTTCTCGGCAGTGGCCCCTCGCCTTTGGAACCGTCTGCCCCCAAAGATCTGTCTGGCTGCCTCGCTGGGTGTTTTTTAAGAGCAAACTTAAGACCTGGCTCTTTAAGCAGGCTTTCCCTCCTGTCATCACTTGAATATTTCCCCCCCCATCTTGAACTATATTACTATTGTTTTTTTTATTATATTGTTTTTATTTTATTTTTTATTGTTAGCCGTCCAGAGTAGACTTCGGTTTAGATGGGCGGGGTATAAATTTAATTAAATAAAGAAATAAAGAAATGCTGTCTGTCTGAACTGTGCTTAAGAAATAGAGAGAAGCTGCCTTTAGCTTCACAGACAGGGCTGTCGACAGATACGACTCTGCGGTGGGCATCAGATGGTGAAGGGAAGCGACGTTCTGTACTCTCTCTTCTGCTTCCTGGCACTTTGTGATCCTCCTTGGCGGTTCTCAGCGGCGTTTTGGGAGGCCACGCGGGAATCAGGAGGAGAGGGGGTTGGCCGAGTCAAAGGCATGCCCCCCCTCCATGCCCGCTGTGCACTGCTTCTGACTGCAGCGGTTGGATGTATGAATGCAATTAAAAACCTCAGGAGGTAATTGCTGAGAATATTGCCAGAAAAACAAAAATTCCTGGTAAAGAAGTATTTTGTTTTTAAAGAGGACGGGCTGCATGCAAGCCACGGAGAGCGTCTTTCGAAAGAAGAAATCGGAAGGGGTGGGCGGGGGAAGTCCAGATTCCTTGCATCAGAGAAAATGAAGAAGATGAACTGCAACCAGTAGCTTCGTAGATCTTGAAAAAAAAGATCGAGAGGAAGAGCAGTTCGTAATCTCAGGGAGCTGTAAACCCAGAAAGCAACTTTTCCAAGGGCTGGTTCATCAAGCAGTTAGCATTTCCTGTAAAACGCACACTTGCGGTCTGCTGTGCAGTGTGCGCAACTCGTTTTATTAATGGGTTCTGGAGGAAATAAGGAGTCGGGATGTGGCTGTAAAGATGGAACAGCGTAGAACGAACCTTCTCCTGCCTGGATTTCCACCACGTTTCTCAGTGTTACTCCTGCCTGGAGTCTTAATCTCCTTCCTTGGTCCTAGTTGGTCGAATCCTTGTGAAATAAGAAATTTTGGCAGGGTGGGAGTTTGATGTAAGGTAAAGGTAAAGGTTCCTCTTGACAATTTGTCCAGTCGTGTCCGACTCTAGGGGGCGGTGCTCATCCCCGTCTCCAAGCCGTAGAGCCAGCGTTTGTCCGTAGAGTTTCCGTGGTCACGTGGCCAGCGCGACTAGACACGGAACGCCGTTACCTTTCCCACCGTGGTGGTACCTATTTATCTACTCTCATTTTTACATGCTTTCGAACTGCTAGGTTGGCGGGAGCTGGGACTAGCGACGGGAGCTCACTCCGTTGCGTGGATTCGATCTTACAACTGCAGGTCTTCTGACCCTGCAGCACAGAGGCTTCTGCGGTTTAACCCGCAGCGCCACCAACATTTGATGGCGTTCCCCCAAATCCTTGTAGAACATGTCTTTTTTGTTTCCCCTCTTCTCTGCAGCCTGCTTCGTTGCTAGACCGCAGACGAACTGATACTAGAACTTATTTACTGAGTACACCCCTTAATAAGCGTGGTAGTGTTCTGTACATGGTTAATAATTGGCACGGTGGTAGCTGGACATGAGAAGAGCAAGGATGTTGGCAAATCTTCAGGACCAAGCCCTAAGTCCAGGTCTTGGGGCCCGAGTCCCAAGTCTCGAGTTCGAATTTCAAGTCCGGTTGCTCTGCCCCCCCAAAGCTTGGGACTCGGACTGTGCATGCGCCGTCTGGCTGAGGCCGGCGCATGTGCAGTAGAGCCAGCAGGCCGGCTTCCCTTCCCAGAGCTGGCCCCTGCCTCTGCACATGCGCTAGCCCATCCGCTGGGTGACACATGAGCGGCAGAGGTCTCAGCTGGGTCCTGGAAAGGAAGCCGAATGGGCTGCTTCTCACGATGGCGACGGGGACAGTTAAGCTCACCCCTTAAGGGACTCAAAAAACACAATTCAGAAAAATCGTTCTGAGTTGCAAGGTTTTTTTTGTTTGTTTGTTTTGTTTTTGGATACACAAACATCTTTAAAACACTAATATCTCATAACCGATCTGTTTGTACGGAGGCAGGGTGGATTTGATTTAAATGTGCGATTTAAAAATTTTAAATCGGATTTTTTTGACGATTTGAATCAAAAGATTGCTTTTTTAAAAAAAATTAAATCGTGGTTTAAATCAGTGTGATTTTAAGAAATCATTGATATTTATCCACTCGGCTATGGAGGCAGGTTGGGCTGCTTCCTTGCATGACCAGCCACGAATTTAATCTAGCCTTCTTTTTCCTTTTTTGAATGCATGTACAAAGGATATACCAGGAGCGTACATTATATATATAAAAAGTTGCATAGATGCTACTGTAGGAATGTTTGTCTGTTTTCCTTTCCCTTTTAAGACAGTGGGTTATTTTTTCCCCCTACCTGTAGGGAATATTTATTTGATACCAGGGTGTCTATTACGACTTACCTGCCTGGCCTTCTGATTAGCATTTGGCTAGCCTGCTCAGGATGCTGGTAGCCTGCATTTCTATTGTAGTAATGAGTTCCCAATCCGCCTTGGCTCCGATGGAACAGGCAGTCCACATGCCTTTCGGCTCGCTGTGTTGCTCGCCCGGGTGGGATTTCGGGTCGCCTGGGGCAACCAGGCCAACTGGGAAATATATATCAGGCCACCTATCTGTGCTTTACAGAGGATTCTGGGATTACGTAGGGCACATAGAGATGGGAAGGCCTGCGGGGAAAACTGGAAAAATTGGAGATAAGGGGGAAACAGGTGTTTTTCTGTTTTTTTCCCAAGCGATGTTTTTTTTTCTGGAAAAATTGAAAAAAAGATGGAGTGTGGCATATGTTCTTTTACAATGATAAATGATATGTCTATGACATAGTATTCAAACGATACAACATGAATACCTTAATGAATGACGTCTGAGACTTTTAGGTTTTTAAATTCTCTCTAGAGATGAAAAGTTTCCAGAAATGTCCATTTTTTCTGGGGGGGGGGGTGTCGGGTAAATCCCACATTTTTCCTGGTTTTTTTCCCTAGGGGAGAAATGGACATTTTTGGAAACTTTACATCTCGAACACATGGTCCATTCATCGACATTCTCTGATGAGGGTTTCCTTCTGTCCTGTGTCCAGTAGAAGCGAAACTTTTTCTGCTCTTCTCCAGTATCGCCTTGCAGGGGGAAAATGAACGATGGCAGGTCATCTGACTGTCAACAAAGTTTGTCGTCCGTCTCTGTTTTTCTAACTGAGCAACTCGGATGTCTTTGCAAGGTGTCTAGGAGCGGTTGCCCAACGTGACTATCATTTTTTGCTCAGTTTCATTAAATGTCAAGCTTGGCACAACCATTGCAAACAACAGCAGAATTGAGCCTGGGCAAGCCTTCTGCACAAATGCCTGCTGAACGAAACCCCTTCTGGTTCTCTGTGTTTTTAGAGATGTGACTTTTTGGGTCCATACAGAAGCATGTGTCAGTGATGGCCTGAATGCGTGATTTTTTTTTTCTTGACTGGGGCATTGGGTCGCGTGGCTCCCTGTGACACGAGACCTAGCTTGTGGGGCATGACCAGTGAGTGGAGAAAGAAACTTCCCATGGTGTCCCCTGTGGTTGTGTAAACCTGGAGGGCTTAAAACCTCTCAATGGATTGAGGATGTTGCTATATCCCCAGCAAACTTTGGAAAGTTGGTTCGAGTGCTCTGGTTCGATGCTCTGTGCTCTCGGTTCTCCGCCTGAGGGTCCCAGAGTTTTCATTGAAAATGTTTCGGTTAGTGCTGTGTGAAGGGGGGGGGGGAACACAAGTCTGGGTTGGTGATCGTTTGACTGTGTAATTTTCTTTCCAGGAGTACTGGATAGTGTGGTTCCGTCTAACACAACCACCGTCTTCCCCTTGGGAAGAAGGGTGATCATGACTTGAGAAGGGAAGACATTTCTTCATTGTGTTTGCTGTTGCAGAGTTATGATTTTCGGTTAAATTCCTATAGCTGCACAGCAGAAATGCAGGGATTCACAGAATTCTCATGAACTGGCACTTACAGTCTCAGTAACTCACTCTGAGACATTAATAGCCGGAAAGAATAAAAACGCTTCATTACTTACAATTGAAACGATCAAACAGCAAACGGACAAACAAGGCTGCTTTCAGCCACAGCCTTCAACAGAGTTGGAGAAAGGGAAATGGCTCTCAGCAGAGAGGCTGGGCTCTCTTCACATTCAGAGGCAGGATTGGTGATGATGGGTTGGTACTGGGTAGATTGACAGTCACCCCAGCCTAGAAAAGGCCCTCCCAGCCACAGCTTCTACAGGCAGCATGCTAGGTTGTTTAAAAACCAACAACACCAGCACTCCAGCATTTGCAACCTCTGGTGAGATGGCTGATGTTTAGGTGCAACTGTGTCTTTCCGAGTGTCAGATCTTTGCTCTGCCACGAGTCTTCCTTGCAGGGAGCTGTGATGCCTTCTGAGATACAGATGGATTCTCCCCACCACCACCAGTCCAGGCTTGTGGGGGGGAACCTTTGCTTGCCGCCTGCCGAACGCCAACGCCGGAAGGGTTTGGTGCGGTCTGAAAGCCGCCAGCTCCGACCCTTTTCAAGGGCAGGCTGACCCCCGTCAGGGAGGATTGCTCCTCACGCTCTCCCGTCCAGCTCGCCGCAATTAAAACAAGGAGGGAAGCGGGCGCTTTCCGTGGGAAGCCTCTCTGAACGGATTTGGGGGCCAGAAAGGCTTATCCTCGGCGCCTCTTTGCATGCAGGGAAAATCCAGCAGGAGAGAGGCGGGAGAGCAAGGGAGCAATGGCAGAGATCCACCGCCGGCTTGATCTCCTCCGTTCTTCTTTGCCACCGCCTCTGCTTCCACCTGTTCTCAGCCTCGCGTAACAATTGGACAGGTTGCTTGTCTCCCTTCCTCAAACTGGAAACCTGCAGGTGGGTTATGGAGTGGTTTGCTGGTTTGGTGGGGTGGGGGGGTGGCTGGCACTGAAGCCGGTTGCTCAGAGATTCTTGGCTCGGATTTCCATCTGCGGGACGATGTGGGGTGGGGGGGTGGAGGAAAGGAAAGGCTGCATGCGAGCAAGATGCTCTGATCATGGCCGCAGGAGGAGTAGAGGCATGATCCGCGCCTGGGGGTGGTGGAGGGATTCCCAGACCCTTTACGTCCCGTGCCCCACTGATAAAAAAAGGAAAAAAATCCATACTCCTAGCAAGAGAGGATGTGTGAGCCTGCACAGCTCTGTTTTTTTAAAAATTATTATTATTATTATTATTTGCAGCTGCCTTTCATGTTCACACATTGCAGAAGCTAGAAAAGTGCAATTTTTTCCCCCAGACCTGTAAGGCAGTTCCAAGGCACGTGTCTGTCCTGGGAGCTGGATTTTATTCCAGCATTCTTTAGCTAGTCGCTTGGATTCTCCTTGCCAGTCGCTTGAAAGAGTTTACGACGGGAGACTCCCAGACTCGCTGAGGCCAGCAAGACTCGATGGTCGTACTGGTGGGGACTGGGAGTCAACCGCCCAGATGGCAGCTCTGCCTAGCTTGGCATCTTAATTGTCCTCCATCTTAGCTTGCCTCTGGTCTTACTTGGTCTGTCCGTTCAACGTTCGGTTGTGTTTTGTTTTTTGACCCTGGAATTGGTCACTATGCCTTTTAAATAACTGTAGAGTGTAGGGTGGTTGGTTTCTCATGGGGGATCAGAGGACTTCTCACTCCTGGTGGTTTGGGGTGGGGTGGGTGAGTGTATGTGAGACCACTATCATTAGTCATCTCCACCTGGGGTTGACAGAGAGTTAGCTCTGGATCGGTGGCAGATCTCTGGGTGAATCATAGAACCATAGAATAATTGAGCTGGAAGGGGCTTGTGAGGCCATCAAGTCCAACCCCTTACTCAATGCAAGAATACAAATCAAAGGATATCTGCCAGGTGGTTGCCCCACTTTCTTTTGAATGCCTCCACAGCGCTGTAGCGCTCACCACCGCCTCCCGAGGTGGTGGGTTCCCTTGTCGTACTGCTCTAACAGTTAGGAAGTTTTCCCCCGATAGCTTAAATCTGGCTTCCTATAACTTGAGCCCATTATTACGTGTCCTGCACGCTGGGATGATGGAGAACAGATCCTGCCCGTCCTCTGGATGACTGCCCTTCATGAATTTGAAAAGCGCTCTCCTCTGTCCCCTCCGTCTTTTCCCAATGGTGCTCAACAGGTAAGGGGTTCTGCCTCCCAGATGTTTTAAGGAGGAGCAGCCCCCATGGGATTGGAATACCCACCCCTCATTACGCTCCCTTGGTTCTGGTAGAGACCCCCCAGCACCCTCCTTCGGCTCCAAATTCCTCAGTTGTAGGGGGATTGCGTAAAGCGCCACCTCTGGATGGTAGTTCTCAGGTGTCTGTAAGCCTGGGGTCGGTCTGCTCCCTGACGTGAAAAGCTCTAAAGAGGACAGGTGGCAGCTCAGTGGTAAAGCAAAGGCTGCAGGTTTGAATCTTGGCGTCTCCTGTTAGAGCTGGAAAGGGTCGTGCCTGAAACGTGGGAAAAAGCAGTGGCTGCCAGTCAGAATCAACTAGATTGGGTCGATAGACCCTGGGTTCCAAGAAATGTAAACTGAGGCCCAGCCCTTTCCAGTTGACCACGTTCTGCTTCCTTTGGAGCAGGGGCCCTCCAGAAGAATTAGACTACATTTCCCAGAAATCCTCTGCCAGGTGTTCTTGGTCTTGTCCTCTGAGTAGACATTCGGAGGAGTCCCCCTTTGGGAAAGACTGCTTTCAAGGACTGAAGTCTGGGGCAGCCGTTGAGGCTGGGATATTGCCTCTGGGTTGCAGGAAGAAAGTTGTGCGGGTTGCTCAAGGATGATCTGTGGGATTTGCTTTGCAATGGGTGCTTTTATGGGCCGCTGGACCAGGTGGGCCCTGAGAACCGGTGCGGTTGTAAATTGATTTGTCTTTAAGGGAGCCAGGAAGTGGGTGCAGATGGGCACCAGCGGATGACGCAGATTGTGAAATAAAGGGGGAACCGCTTACCTTGCTTGGGTGTTGGAATGTGAGTGTCACCTTTCGGAATATGAAATTCACGTAACTCCACACCGGTTCTTCCACTTGATTTGGAAACGACTCTGTGTAGGTCATAAAATCTTTAAAATTATATAGCCGGAATTATAGAGGTCCTGGGAACCATCTAGTGGAACTGACTTTTATTGAATGTATAGTTCTCTCTGTTTGTAAACACCATCACATTGTACAAGAACAAAGGAGACAGGGGCGACTGCAATAACTACCGTGGCATCTCTCTTCTCAGCGTTGTAGGGAAGCTGCTTGCCCGTGTTGTGCTGAAGAGGCTCCAGGTGCTCGCAGACAGAGTCTATCCAGAATCACAGTGTGGATTTCGAGCTCATAGATCCACCACTGACATGGTATTCTCCCTCAGACAGTTGCAGGAGAAATGCAGGGAACAACGACAGCCACTCTTTGTGGCCTTCATAGATTTCACAAAGGCCTTTGACTTGGTTAGCAGGGATGGCCTTTTTAAAATCCTTCCCAAGATTGGATGTCCACCTCGACTCCTTAACATCATCAGGTCCTTTCATGAGGAAATGAAGGGCACTGTAGTTTTTGATGACTCAACATCAGATCCCTTTGACATCCGAAGCGGGATCTCAAAGGTCTGTGTCCTCGCTCCGACCCTGTTTGGGATCTTTTTTGCTGTCATGCTGAAGCACGCCTTTGGAACTGCGACAGAAGGTGTCTGTCTCCGGACTAGATCAGACGGAAAGCTCTTTAATCTCTCTAGATTGAGAGCGAAGACCAAAGTCCAGCTGAAATGCATGCGGGATTTCCTCTTCGCCGATGATGCAGACATTGTTGCCCACTCTGCTCAAGACCTCCAACAACTCATGAATCGTTTTAGCAAGGCCTGCCAAGACTTTGGACTAACAATCAGCCTGAAGAAAACACAAGTCATGGGCCAGGGCGTGGACTCACCTCCCTCTATTACCATCTCCACACAAGAATTGGAGGTTGTTCATGACTTTGTGGACCTTGGCTCAACGATCTCTGGCACTCTCTCTCTAGATGTCGAGCTGGATAAACGCATTGGCAAAGCAGCTACCATGTTCTCTAGACTCACAAAGAGAGTATGGCTCAATAAGAAGCTGACGACATATACCAAGATCCAGGTCTATAGAGCCTGCGTCCTGAGAACACTCCTGTACTGCAGTGAGTCCTGGACCCTTTGTGCACGGCAGGAGAGGAAGCTGAACACCTTCCATATGCGTTGTCTCCGACGCATTTTTGGTATCACCTGGCAGGACAAAGTTCCAAATAGAGTAGTCCTAGAACGAGCTGGAATTTTTAGCATGTATACATTACTGAAACAGCGACGTCTACGTTGGCTCGGGCATGTCGTGAGAATGGCTGATGGTCGGATTCCAAAAGATCTCCTGTATGGAGAATGAGTGCAGGGAAAGCGCCCCAGAGGGAGACCACAGCTGCGATATGAGGACATCTGCAAGCGGGATCTGAAGGCCTTAGGAATGGACCTCAACAGATGGGAAACCTTGACCTCTGAGCCTTCAGCCTGGAGGCAGGCGGTGCATCACAGCCTCTCCCAATTTGAAGAGACCCTTGTCCAGCAGACCAAGGCAAAGAGGCAGTCCCGAAAGCAGCAAAGTCAGGGAGCTGGACAGGGGACAGATTGTGTTTGTCTTCAGTGTGGAAGGGATTGTGTTACTCTCGAATTGGCCTTCTCAGCCACAATAGGATGCTGTTCCAAGTCCTCCATTCAGAGCACGTTACCATAGTCTCTCGACACTGAAGGATGCCTAATCTAATCTAAATTATCTCTGATGGGAGGGTCTCTGCGGAGGACAAGCTGATGGTGCCACTCATTCTTTGCCTCTGCTTGCTGGGCAACATGATCTTTCGGTGCCCGTTCCTGCAACTTGAGCCCATTGTTGCATGTCCTGCACTCTGGGATGATCAAGAACAGATCTTGCCCCTCCTCTGGAGGACAGCCTTTCAAATATTTGAAAAGTGCTCTCCTATCACCCCCTCCGTCTTCTTTTCTCAAGGCTAAACATGCCCAGTTCTTTCAGCCTTTCCTCCTAGGTCTTGGTTTCCAGCCCCCGATCCTCCTTGTCGCCCTCCTCTGAACTTGTTCCAATTTGTTAGCATCCTTCTTGAAGTGTGGTGTCCAGAACCGGACACGATACTCAAGGTGAGGCCTAACCAGTGCCGAATAGAGGGGGACTAGCACCTCGTGGGATTTGGAGACTGTGCTTCTGTCAATGCATCCTAAAATCACATTTGCCTTTTTTGCAGCTGCACCACACGCTTGACTCATATTCAGCTTGTGATCTACAACAATTCCAAGATCCTTCTCGCTTATAGTATTACTGAGCCAAGTATTCCCCCATCTTGTAACTGTGCATTTGGTTGGAGGGTCATTGAGCCATAGCATCACTATTAAATCAGAAGCAACTTGATAGAACATCACATTAGGAATGTCTGTATGGGAAGTGTTGGTAGAATCAACTGAATGAGCTGGACGTATAAGCTCTTTGTCCTGGATTCAGGTGCCGACTGGCTATTTCTCAGTGCAGAACACTGTTGCTGGCTTTATGACACACACATCCTTTGATTGCTGCTACTTCTGCTGATTCGAAAATCTACTTTCCTCTGCTCTAATCCACTTTATATTCTGTGCCATTGTACTTTTCTCGTAATCGCCGGAACCCCTGGCCTAGCTGTAGCCCTCGGTTTATTGCAGTTAATTGTTGCTTTCTTTTGGCTGCAGATGAGTCACTTCCCAATTTTTACAGTAGGCATCACTGTGAATCAAATAGAGCAGATTTCTGATCTTCATTTTGGGGGAGCGCTTATCTTCAGAAGATTAGTTATCCCTATAAGGGATCATTTCAAAGTTGCCCAGCTTTCTAAATGGCTCAAGATGTCTTCTTATGATTGGATAACAGTATTTTTATGTAGCTTTGGAGGAATTATTTTTATATTGTTTCACCCTTCATAAGAGCCCGTGTGATGTTAAGTGGGTGGAATGTCAGATTAGGACCCAGAAGGCCCGGGTTCTAATCCCTACACCCTACACTCACTGAGGAAGGTGGCAATATTGAACCACCCCTTGAACATCAAAGCCAATCTCTGGTGGGTTGTTTGGCACCTATACTCAAACCAGAGCACACCATGTTTCATTACTCCTAATAGTGGGTTGTTGAAATAAGCCAACTTCTAACTTTAGTTTAGGAAGCTTGTGCATGTCAACAAACTGGTTTGTACCCAGTAGAATAGAGACTGTGTGCAGAACTGGGGTGCATCTGAAATGGGAGGGAAGTTTTGGGGCTTCTTGCTCCTAGTTCTCATAAATTTCTGGGCATTTCCTTCTCTCTGAATTAGAGGGCATAAACAGAAAGCATGTGTCTCTTATCCAGGCACATTCCTAATGTATGTTGTTTACTCACAGCCTCTGCCGTTTTGATGATTTGTGTGTATTTCCCAGTGGCTTTGAGCTGCCAAACAGAACTACCTTTGTGTACAGAGAGGTTGTGTGTTCTCAAAAACAAGCAGGAGGAGCAGAAAGACTGTAGGAAAGTCGGGCCCATTACTGATGTTCTTGTTGATTTCCTGGACACAAATGGAAACGTTTTGGTCCAAGTCATTCTTGGATGGCTTTCCCAGGAGCGCAAGAATGACCGAAGTCAGGAAGTCCTACTTTGGCCACATTAGGAGAACATAAGACTGGTTGGAAAGGACAATAATATTTGGAAAAGTTGAAGGCAACAGGAGAAGAGGAAGACCAAACGGGAGATGGAGTGACTCAGTAAATGAAGCCACTGCCTTGAGTTTGCGAGAGGTAACCGGGGCTGTAGAGGAAAGGATGTTTCATTCATCAGGTCACCAAAAAATCAGAGGCGAAGCAAATAAGAACAATGGGTTCTTAGCATCCTGCGATGAATCCACAGCCCAACAGCTTCTCTCTTTTTGAAAGTTGGCTGTATTAGAAGTCCCGAATGTCGTGCTATCCTAGATTGCATGTAAATCTTCTCTCCTGATGTCTGCAATTGCCTGAAAAATATCCATGCCTTTTTAAGAAGCTTATGTGATGGAGATCTTTCTGCTGGCAGGGAAGTTGATCTCCCTCCCTTCTCTCTGTCACACAAACACACCCAGAGCCGTAAGAAGGGTGGGGTGGCTGTGGGTGCCACCAGGACTCCGCGGGCTGAACTTTATCGGCCTCAAACATTTGCTCTCACTTGTGTTTGAACCCAGTCATTGGTATTTGTTGGAAGGATGCAACCTTGCTTCGACGCCCGCCCTTCCCCAAGCATTGGGTCCCTTTAGGAGAAAGGCAGGGTAACTAACTAAATGACTAAATAACTAACTGAATAAACAAATAAAGCAATAAAACAAACAAATAAATAAAGTCTCAGAAGTCTTTCATTAAGGTCTTCATGTTGTATAGTTTGAGTACTATGTCATAGACATATTTATCATTGTAAAAGAACATATGCCATTCCATTTCCCCCTCCAGTTTTTTCCGGGGGGGGGGGGGACCAAAACAAAAAACGGCTTTGGAAACAACGGAAAAAACCTGGTTCTCCCCCAAATTTTCCCATTTCCCCCCAGCCCTTCCCCTCTCCAGCAAGCCAGCCAAAGGGACTGTCTTTCCGAGGGGGACCTGAAACCGGAAGGCCCAGTCTGGAACCAGGATTCCCCCGGGGCATACCCAGATGTTCCTTGCCGTTCCTTCATCCCTGTCCCGGCACAGGCCAGTTTCTTTTTTAACCAAGAGGTCAGGGAAGCCCAGGTGGCAGAACGGCTAAGCGGCAGCTTTGGGCCACGGTTGGCCAACGAGCCCGTGGTCTTTTGTGCAGGTTGCCAGCGTGAGTCTTGGCTTTGAGCGGGGTTCGTTTGGGTGATGGGAAAGCAAAGCCTAAGCCGTGGCTTTGCGTTGCGTTAGGTCTTGGCACCCTGTAGCCAAGAGCTCCCTGGGGTGGCCCTCTGGGAGGCGGCTTTCTCAGACCGGCGGGCGGGCAGGGGTGCGGGAAGAGTGTTTGCACACAGGAGGTCGTGGCTTCCGACCCTGGCATCTTCGGGTAAAATGGGGTGGGGTGACGTCTAGCCCCCTCTAGTCCCCAAAAGAGCCACCATAAAAAGAACTACTTGCACTCCAGCTGGGCTACCGTTTTTTCCACGGGACCATCGCAGCTCTCCAAAACCTCGGATCAGAACAGAATGTGAATATCCGGGTTTCTTTCTTTCCCCTCTTCCTTTTCCCCCCATTCTGGGTCTGATCCCACTCACAGAGAGTGCTGGGGCTTAAAATATAACCACCTAAGTCCTGCAACGTTGTTAGCTGAAGGGTTCCGGTTTTAGATGACAGGAAATCTCCCGGTGCTGGATGGGTTGCAAGTCAAAGCAAGCCACCAATTGGCCAGTCGGGTAGACTTCTCGACTTGAGGAGTCTCGTGGTGCAGTGGTTAAACTGCAGTACTGCAGTCAAGAGTCCGCTCATGACCTGAGTTCAATCCCAATGGGTTTGGGTAGCCGGCTCAAAGGTTCACTCAGCCTTCCGTCCTTCCGAGGTCAGTAAATTGACTACCCAGCTCGGTGGGAGAGGAGTTGCAATGGGTAGCCTGCATAATGAAATTGTAAACTGCCCAGAGAGTACTTTTAAGCACTGTGGGGCAGTATAGAAGCAGCAGGCTTTGCTTTTACGTCAGCGTATCTTCCTCCCCCCAAAAAAAAAAGACTCAACTCAGAAGACTTTAAAAAGACCTGCATTTGGTGAAACCTAAAGTCACCACCAAATTGCTAACATGCGCTGGATTATGGAGAAAGCCAGAGAGTTCCAGAAAAACATCTACTTCTGCTTCATTGACTACGCAAAAGCCTTTGACTGTGTCGACCACAGCAAACTATGGCAAGTTCTTAAAGAAACGGGAGTGCCTGACCACCTTATCTATCTCCTGAGAAACCTATACGTGGGACAGGAAGCAACAGTTAGAACTGGATATGGAAACACTGATTGGTTCAAAATTGGGAAAGGAGTACGACAAGGCTGTATATTGCCTCCCTGCTTATTTAACTTATATGCAGAATACATCATGCGAAAGGCTGGACTGGAGGAATCCCAAGCCGGAATTCAGATTGCCGGAAGAAATCTCAACAACCTCAGATATGCAGATGATACCACTCTGATGGCAGAAAACGAGGAGGAATTAAAGAACCTCTTAATGAGGGTGAAAGAGGAGAGTGCAAAAAACGGTCTGAAGCTCAGCATCAAAAAAATGAAGATCATGGCCACTGGTCCCATCACCTCCTGGCAAATAGAAGGGGAAGATATGGAGGCAGTGACAGATTTCACTTTCTTGGGCTCCATGATCACTGCAGATGGTGACAGCAGCCACGAAATTAAAAAACACCTGCTTCTTGGGAGGAAAGCGATGACAAGCCTAGACAGCACCTTAAAAAGCAGAGACCTCACCTTGCTGACAAAGGTCCGCATAGTCAAAGCTATGGTTTTTCCACTAGCGATGTATGGAAGTGAGAGCTGGACCATAAAGAAGGCTGACCGCCGAAGAATTGATGCTTTTGAATTGTGGTGCTGGAGGAGGCTCTTGAGAGTCCCCTGGACTGCAAGGAGAACAAACCTATCCGTTCTGAAGGAAATCAACCCTGAGTGTTGACTGGAAGGACAGATCCTGAAGCTGAGGCTCCAAGACTTTGGCCATCTCATGAGAAGAGAAGACTCCCTGGAAAAGACCCTGATGTTGGGAAAGTGTGAAGGCAAGAGGAGAAGGGGACGACCGAGGACGAGATGGTTGGACAGGGTCATCGAAGCGACCAACATGACCTTGACCCAACTCTGGGAGGCAGTGGAAGACAGGAGGGCCTGGCGTGCTCTGGTCCATGGGGTCACGAAGAGTCGGACACGACTTAACGACTAAACAACAACAACAAAGTCACCACAGTACAGTACTTGATGAACCCTGTTTGCGAGTCTGCACATTTAGGACAGCAGGAGCATGAGAAACCACATTTTCTTTCCCTTGGCCTGCAATATGGCAAGTTTTTTGAAATTTTTTAAAGTTATTTTTTGCTCCTTTCATGAGAATTCTTGCATTTTGCAAGACGTTTTAATTTCTTTTAAATGGCATGCATTTCCGAAAATGCATTCCATTCCAGTAGCTATGCTGCAGTAGCTGCTGCCTTACTACACAGACGCTCAATAAATCAGAAGCCTTTGCTGGTGGTGGTGGTGGGTGTCCCGGCAACACCGGCTGAGGGGAGGGGGCCATTTGCATTCAAACCACACCTGGAGGGTGGCTGGTCCTCCGTCTCTGCCATGACCGGAGATGCTGGCGATGGGACTCAGAAGCCCTCTGTGCATGTGCAGAGCGCCTCACCATTTCACAGGCTGCACGTCATTTAAATACAGGCATACATCCGCAGGAACGGTGTAAGAACGATTTCCTTCCCTCCATTTGGACAATGATGGTCGATGCGTTTCCAGTTGATCCTTTTGAAACTCTTTCTAGCATGGCGCGTCTTGCCTTTTCGTATTTTAATGTGCATGTTTTTAGGCCAGCCACTTAGAAATGTTGCTATAATAAGGAATATATAAATAATGTAAAGTCTGCCACCAGCCAATAAGTGTCTTCTGTGATTCCTTTTATCTTGCCAGACTATATTTCTCAGAAGACGTTTGATGGATCCTGAACTCTACAGAAAGAGGGGTCTTCATTCAAATATGGGTCAGAATTCGGGGTGGGGAGGATCAGCAGGATCTTAACGTTGACTTCCTAGTTTTATTTTTGGTGATACCATCATTGGTAACCTGCTATGGATGCTTTTTGGGGGGGGGGGGGGTTGGAAAAGGAAAGATGTTATATAAATATTTTTAAATGCAGCTTAGCTTTGTACGTACTTTGAAGCCCGGGAGCCAGGAGGGAAATAAGCCATAGAGCACGGCTCCTTCGGAAGAGGGTTCTAGACCACAGCAATGCCGTCTTATGGGAAATTGATTCCCTCGTCTCTCTCTGTGCATCTTTGCTTTATGCATTTGGAGGAGAGAGCAAAAAAATTTTTTTAAAAAAATTGATCCGTTCCAATCTGGGAAAGGCTTAGAGGATTTGCCGGCTTTGAAATCGGCTGAGATTTTGCCTTTCAGGAGTGCGGGTGGGAACATATGGTCCCCGGGACCAGATTTAATGTGGTAGATCAAAGAGGAAGAAAATGAGGAGGGAGAGGAAGGGTGAGAGGAATGGATGGAGAGGATCTGACGGCAGGGTGGCTTGTTCCAAAGCAAGGCAGAGATGTGTTTCTACAGCCAGCAGGCAGCATGGGACCCTGGGTGTCATGCCTGTATCTGCAGAGATTACAAAAAGTACTTTTTGGCCTTCCAGAATCACCCCAAACTGAAAATAAATAGTTTGACCGGCTGTGTTCCTTTAAAAAAAAAGAAAAAGAGCAGAGGTAGGTTTGTAAGCCACAACAGCAGCAAAAATCACAGATTTATTAAACAATAATGTGTACAAGCTTCAGGAATCTTCGTCTCACATGGCCTTTGGAGGTGTTAGAAAAAGCAGACAGGGAGAGGGAAGTTGGGAGTTGGTGACGTGGTCTGAAAGTGAGTTGTGAGAAAGAAATGTCGCGAAGTGACTTGTGCTTGAGGAGACCCGTGGTCGCCATGCGACTTGTCAAGAGTTTGTTAACAAAAGAGTTGTCAACTCCAGCATGAAAACAAAGCTGTGAGTATTTGGGGGGGGTGTTGCTAACACTTTGTCTTGTACAGTAGGACACCTGTATTCGCGGGATCGGGATCTGCCGTTTCACTGATCCACAATCTGAAAATATTAAAAATATGAAAAGAAAAAAAAATAGAAATACATATTTTCATGGTGTACTTATCAGAAATGGCCACTAGAGGGAGCAGAAGAGTTGTGGAAGAATACATAGCATGGTCTCTGGCTCCCGCTAGTGGCCAGTTCCAGTAATACACTGTGAAAATACTGTTTTCTGGATTTTCTTGAACCCTGCTATGTATAGCATTCTCTGTTCTCCGTGGTTTTCAGCCTCTATGGGGATGGGAGCTTGAAACCAATCCCCCATGGGTATGGGGGTCCTACTGTACTTCTAAATTTTAAAAATTCATGCAACAGGGCAGCATCCATTGTAGGTGATCTGCTGTTGGCCTGTATGGTTGTCCTTTTTTTGCATTTTTTGCAGAGTCCCAAAACTCTGTTTGAAACTCTAAGAAAGTATCTCACTATCTTGCAGGCAGTGGGAAAATGCTGCTGATTCCTCCTTCTCCCCCTGTGCTTTACATGATGTTTTGAGATGACTGGAGGGGAAGCATCTGTGGACCGCCAGGTGGAGTTTCTCAAAGGAGGTGATGGTATTGAGTTTTAGCTTCCCCGTGCAGTCAGACCCCCAGCGTCAAAGTCTTCCAATTTAGCAAGGTGTCTTGCCTGTCAGAATGGAGGATTATGGGATTTGTAGTCTAATAAATAAAAAATCCCAGCCTTAGCAACATATTTGATTTTACTAGAATCTCCAAATCTGTCAACTGGAACCTGGTACGAATGGCATAGAATTGCCATGAGAGATGTGCTGGTTTGTGTTTTAGGACTATGACCTCCCAGAGCTCTTTGGTCATGCTGCCGGGGGGGGGGGATTCTGGGTCCTGTAGTCTCAAAGTACACATTTGCACACCTCTACTTAGAATGAAAGAATTAGGAGACTTGAACCCAGGACCGGAACTAAATTTGATCTCACGAGCTTTCCACCCCTAAATACACTTGTAGTTTTTCACCTGTAGTTTTCTTCATTTCAGTAAGCGTAATTTAGGATTGGTGGGGGAATCCACTGGCAGCTTTCCGCTGTTAGCAGGTTCGGAGCCAGAAAATCCTTGATGAGCTATTGCAAAAAATTACTTGGAGAGCCATCATTCGATTCAGAATTGGTGGAAAAGGGTTTGGAAGCCAAGTCGTGATCAGCCAATGGCTAGGAAAGAGAGTTGAAACCATAGAAGACTGTAGAAGACTGAGAGGTTATATTAGAGCCGTTTTCAGATGTGTGAGGTGTATAAGTCTGGGCTAGCCGCGGCATCAATTTGGTTTCCTAGCTCCATTAGCATTTACGTAAGAGGAGTTCCTTTCATTTTGTTCCTTCTCTCCTTTTCTTACGGCAACATGCCTGAGTGTTGAGCTCAGGCTTCCTGCTGGAATGCAATTTATCTGATTATTAAAATATATATCACACTAATAATCTTGTGCTGTCAAGTCAATTCTGATTTACGGTGAACCCCTTTCCAGGGTTTTCCAGGTAGAGAAGACTCAGAAGTGGCTTCTCATTCCCTCCTTCTGGGAATACCATGCAGCTTGCCCAAGGCTACCCAGACGGGCCCTTCTCCCAAGGAGGCATGGTGGGAGGAATCGAACTCCCAACCTTTGACTCCGCAGCCAGATACCTAACTCACTGAGTTCTTCAGCCAGCTAAAATCTGTATATCCGACTGTATATCTCAGCGTGAGGATCAAGCAATTATTTAAAAAAGCTCTGGACAAGTTCAAATAGGGTGAACCAACAATGCAGAACAGTCAGCATGAGGTAGCGCCGTTTCAGCGTGGTTTGAAACAGTGCACGCCATATACAGAGATCCGTTGACGTGGTCAAGCTATATCCTTTTTGTTGTTGTTGTTTAGTTGTTAAGTCGTGTCCGACTCTTCGTGACCCCATGGACCAGAGCACGCCAGGCCCTCCTGTCTTCCACTGCCTCCCGAAGTTTGGTCAAATTCATCTTGGTCGCTTCGATGACACTGTCCATCCATCTCATCCTCTGTCGTCCCCTTCTCCTCTCGCCTTCACACTTTCCCAACATCAGGGTCTTTTCCAGGGAGTCTTCTCTTCTCATGAGATGGCCAAAGTCTTGGAGCCTCAGCTTCAGGATCTGTCCTTCCAGTGAACACTCAGGGTTGATTTCCTGCAAAATGGATAGGTTTGTTCTCCTTGCAGTCCAGGGGACTCTCAAGAGTCTCCTCCAGCACCACAATTCAAAAGCATCAATTCTTCGGCGGTCAGCCTTCCTTATGGTCCAGCTCTCACTTCCATACATCGCTACTGGAAAAACCATAGTTTTGACGATGCGGACCTTTGTCAGCAAGGTGATGTCTCTGCTTTTTAAGATGCTGTCGAGGTTTCTCATCGCTTTCCTCCCAAGAAGCAGGTGTCTTTTAATTTCATGGCTGCTGTCACCATCTGCAGTGATCATGGAGCCCAAGAAGGTAAAATCTGTCACTGCCTCCATATCTTCCCCTTCTATTTGCCAGGAGGTGATGGGGGACCAGTGGCTATATCCCTAGGACCCAAATATTGCTGCTGCCACCCACGTGCACTTTCCCCCTTCGTCCTGCCTCCGGCATGGAGTGGTAGAGCCTAAAATGTCTTTTCCATTTCATGCCACTGACCACATAAAACGCCACAAAGCCAATCTCCCCTCCCACCACCGTGGTTCTTGATCGGTTTCGTTGACCTCCCAACGTGTTTTGTCAAGCCCAGACTTTTTTAGAAGATGGAAGTGCCTTTAGCAATGTTTTTCATAATACAGGAATGGCTCTCATAGCAGCTAAGTAAAGGTTTGCAGTCCCTAAAGGGTGGTGGTTAAAGATGAATTACTGTAATTTCTTTCTCTTCGATCAACTTCCTCAGCTTTGAACACTTGTCTGTTTTGACGTTTTGACCGGTCTGCCTGCTTGATGGCACAATACAGAGGCCGGACCTCTTCCGATCGGTCCCGCTGCCTTGGTGCTGCCCCGGTGGTTCTTATACCAAGCAGGCTGGGAAACATTATGTACGTCTCAGCCGTGCCCGATGGATGCTTGGCTTGGCTTGGTTTTTGATTTGGTAGCAAGAAATAAGTGCCGTTCTGCCCAAGATTTGTTCTTCCTTCCTTTTTTTAAATACGTAGTTTCCCTGTAAAAAAATAGAAGGATCCCTAAGTAAACGTCAAGGGCAGACCTGAGTAATCACGCCTCTCTTTGCCGAGGGCTTCCTGGCCCTTCTGAGTGGACGTGGCCGCTCTAAACTATGAGAAGGTGGTCAAGGTCAAAAGCATGCCCCCCCCCCAATGAAGCCCTCAGAGCACCAAACGGGTCTCCCAAGTTCGTCAGCCAAGACGTTCCTCTCCTTCATGTCTTTTCCCACTTTCCGAATGATCCGCGGGTAACAATCTAGTTTTCATTTTTCAGGACTGTGGTGTTGTCTCGTGCCGTCAGGTCTCTCCTCCAGCTTTATGGCAACTCCATGAATGAGCACTCTCCAAAAGGTCCCTGTCCTCAACAGCCCCTGCTCAACTCTTGTAAACTCAAGCCTGTGGCTTCCTTGAGGGAGTCAGTCCATCTCGTATTGGGCCTTCCTCTTCTCCTGCTGCCTTCCACCTTTCCCAGCCTTATAGTCTTTTCCAGAGAATCCTACCTTCTCAGGAGGGGCCCAAAGTAGGACAGCCTCCGTTTCATCATTCTTGCTGCCCGAGATAGTTCAGGCTAGAGTTGATCGAGGACCCTAGATTATAGGTTTCTGCATTTTGCACCATTCTGGACTTCTTGGTCTTTTAGAACTTCTTCACCAGTTTAAACCTGCCAGAATTCAAGAAATTCTTAGCATCCTGTCCTAAGTTCACATTTCAAATACTTCTCCTTCTTCTTTTGCTTTGCAGTTGTTTTAAAAGTCCATGATTCCAGTCTATATAGCAGAACCGAGAATACATAACACACCGTAACATCTGTTTTTAAAGAGCCAATATAAAGTTTTGTATTTGCAGGTTACATTCATTTTCTGAAAGATGCTGCTTCTGGGTCCTCCCTAGGCTGACCTTTTCCCGGGGTGGCCGTGACGCCACGGTTCAGTCCATCCATATTCCAAGGGTGCTTCCTATTGTCAACAGGCGCCTCCTGTGCCTTCGGACCACCACGGCATGATAGAAGTGACACGGAGAGGGCGCAAGCTTTCTCTAAAACCCTTTGACAAGCATGATGTTACAACTCCAGATTCTATCATTCTATGAAGGCAGTGATGATGAGCCCCGACGGGGGTCTCTTGGGGGTCTCCTCCTCCTCTCCAATTCATGCCAACATCTGATCCTGCGCCAACGGATACGAGACGTCCTTTCTCGGCCAGCTTGGCCCCGGGGGGCGCCTTTTCCTGGCCTTGGCCTCCCTGTGACTCAGCAGAACGCACGGGTCCCTTTTATGTGCAGCCAGCGCCCCGGCATGGACCGGCCTTGGGAGAAGGTCAGCGGGGGAGGGCCCGGCCTCTCTTCCCCTCTCCCGGCAAAAGGCCCGGGAGACGCACGAACCCTGGCAGCCCGGCCCGGGTTTTCCCACCGTCATCTCCAGCTTGGTGAGGAGGAGCGAGTGGTGGAGAGCTACTGTTTCTCCTCCTCAAGACCATGGCTTACCTGGGTGGTTGAACTGGGTGGGCGTGGTACTAGAAATAGGGCCCGTTGACCAGAGGTTACATTTCTTTAGCCTTTTTTTGGGGGGGAGGCAGATATCTGAGAAGAATTACTTATCAGCTGTGTTCACAGCTGAAGGAATTCCTTCCTTCCTTCCTTCCTTCCTTCCTTCCTTCCTTCCTTCCTCCTCCTCTCCTTCCTTCTCCTTCCTTCCTTCCTTCCTTCCTTCCTCCCTCCCTTCCTTCCTTCCTTCCTTCCTTCCTTCCTTCCTTCCTTCCTTCTATCCATCATCAGTTCTTTCTTCCCTCCCTCCCTCCCTCCCTCCTCCCTCCCTCCCTCCCTCCTTCTTCCTTCCTTCCCTTCCTTCCTTCCTTCCTTCCTTCCTTCCTTCCTTCCTTCCTTCCTTCCTTCCTTCCTTCTATCCATCATCAGTTCTTTCTTCCCTCCCTCCCTCCCTCCCTCCCTCCCTTCCTTCCTTCCTTCCTTCCTTCCTTCCTTCCTTCCTTCCTTCCTTCCTTCCTTCCTTCCTTCCTTCCTTCTTCCTTCCTTCCTTCCTTCCTTCCTTCCTTCCTTCCTTCCTTCCTTCCTTCCTTCCTTCTATCCATCATCAGTTCTTTCTTCCCTCCCTCCCTCCCTCCCTCCCTCCCTTCCTTCCTTCCTTCCTTCCTTCCTTCCTTCCTTCCTTCCTTCCTTCCTTCTATCCATCATCAGTTCTTTCTTCCCTCCCTCCCTCCCTCCCTTCCTTCATCAGTTCTTCCCTTCCTTCCTTCCTTCCTTCCTTCCTTCCTTCCTTCCTTCCTTCCTTCCTTCCTTCCTTCCTTCCTTCCTTCCTTCCTTCCTTCCTTCCTTCCTTCCTTCCTTCGTTTACCCCAACTGGGGGAAGTTGGAATGACCCCAGGGATGTTGGCACCTGTGGACAGACTTGACTGTCCCCTCGTAGTCACGGTGGGATGTTGCAAAAAAAAAAAAAAAAGGGAGAGCTTCAGGAAAGTACAATAACCAGTGTAAATGTATATAATACAAAGTGAAGACAGAAAGCTTAAAATACATATTAAAGAATCATTGCCGTCACGTTACAAAATGAAGGCCGATGTACTGCAAGACGTTGGGACTCTTCTTCAGTACTTCTGCTGGCAATGGCACAGGTGCTCGTATGATATAATTACATATTAATTGTAATATAATTGTATATTAGTGGTACTAATTATACATTGCTATTATAATAATTACACAGTACTTGCTAGCATTAGGCTTCATGGCACAGCCTGGGAGATAGTATCGTAAATTGGCCTGCATATCTAAGAACCTGTTGCATGGGTAAATCCTCGCCCCAGATCACACCCACCCCTTCCATCTTGGCAAACCCTGGGGAAGGGAAAAATTAAGCCCACCTTTTCCTTGGGCATTAGCAACTGGCAAATATTCCCCCCCCCCCCCCGTCAACATCATCGGTTTTTGCATGCCTACAAAAGCGGCCGTCACGGCATGGCTGGCCTCCTTATGACAAGAACTTGGTAAGCGCTTTCAGCTTGCAACCGCCTTTCGGGTCTTTGTCTGGTATTTTCAGAAGATGTACAACATAAGCAGTAACATAGCTGTTGTCTGTTCTCAGATTTTCTCGGTTCATAATAATCATGAGCCATCAAGTCAATTTTGATGACCCTTTAGGGTGACCCTTTTCAAGGTTTTCCAAGTAGAGAATCCCCAGAAGCGGTTTCCCATCTCCTTCCTCTAGGGGGCGCCCTGGGACTGCTGTGCAGCTGGCCAAGGCCACCCAGGCTGGCTCTTCTCCCAGGAGGCCCAGTGGGGGGATTCGAACTCCAAACCTCTGGCTCCACAGCTCGAGACCTAAACCACTATGCTGTCCAGCCAGCTCTTCCTAGGTGTAGATTTGGCAGAAGGGGTTCACCATTCCCTTCTTCTGGGGTCACTCTAAGACTGTACAGCTCGCCCAAGGCCACACAGGCTGGCCTCTTTTCCCTGGAAGCACCGCGGAGGGAATCAAACTCCTAACCCCTGGCTCCCAACCTCTGGAATCTTAAGTCACTGAGCTATCCAGTCCATAGATGCTCTACTAGCTTTACCCATTTTATTTTCTGTCGGGTTTACCTGCCTAGGGCTTACATTTATCTGCTGTCCTATTAAGAAACACAACATAATTCTTTAAAGGTTTAGCCACCGAAAAGGCCCTCTCCTGTTTCCCCACCAGACGCTGCTCCTGAATTTGAAACAAAGGAAAGTCATGAATGAGTCTATGGAAGCAATCACCGAGAGGTGGAAACGGTGACCGAGGAAGCCATCTCGTTTGCCTGTCCTGCAGATTCCGGGCTTGTAGGGGAAAACGTCTAGTCATGAGGATGTTGGTTGAGCGTGGCATCGGGAGGACACGCCTAAAACAGGCCCCCGAGATGATGATGTGCCCGGCCCACCGAACAGAAGGCCAGCTTGCTATTTCTGCCTGCCTGTGGAGCAGATAAGGAACAAGGGGGCGAGGGAAGGAGAGCGCTGGAGGGGGAAAACAGGCTACCCGCCATGCTTGGCTCTGGCTTCCCACCGAGCCTTTGAATACTGCCATGCTTAATTGGCTGCACCCTTTTTCTCCACCGCAACCTCCTCCTTGCACGCAAAGGAGAAAGTGTGCTGCAAGTGATCAAGGGTGCTACTAAGCCATAAATCCTATGATCGTCTATGTCCTTATAAAAGGGGAAAGCAGCTATTCCAGGCTTGGCGTGCCAGGGCAACCCCGTCGTTCCTTGGCACCTGGGAAAACGAAAAGAAAAGGGAAAGCCGCCGGCGAGCTCACCTTCTGGAAATCGGATGCTCATCCGGCAGGGATGTCGTGTGGGGGGGGCTGCATCCCCGACGCCAGTGTGCCTCCGCATCATGGTCTAAGAGGAGAGACGCCGACCCCCCCCCCCCTCTTTGCACTCTCCGGCTTTTCTTGCAATGCTCCGTAATAGCCTCTCATCCTTCTCCCCACATGTCTGGCGTCTCAGATTCTTCTCCTCCCGTGCAGCCCCTGCTTTCTTCCTCGCCACCCCCCCAGTGGCATGCAAATCTGCAAAGCCGGCCTTCTGTGAAGTTGCCGGGCAGAGAGAAACTGCCCATGTTCCCGCCAGGGGTGTCTCTCGCCGGCATGCCAATGCCCATTTTGGTTTCTGCACCTGCAAAGGGAGGAAAAGGTGCCCCCCCATATTCTTTCCTTCACTGGTTCTTTTGCTTTACCACCCCCTCGCCCCCCCACTCGCCCCCCCCCACCGGTATCCACTCCAAAAGCTGCTGAGAATTTTAGCATATCAAAGCTGCTGAGAATTTTAGCATATCGGGCCAAATCCAAAGGGGGAAAACCAATGAAACAAAAGAGAAAAGAAAATGTGCCCCATTAAAGACCACGATTATATTTTAATGTGAGCTTTTGTGGATCACGTTTTCCTCGTGAAGTTGGTGTTTCGTCCTGTATTTCATTTCATGCCATAGGTCCGAATCAATGGACGTGATCCACAAAAGCTTGCATTAAAATATAAGAGCCTTTATGGTGCCACATGTCCCCCCCCCCCTCCGTTTTCTTTGGATGTTGCCTTTGGATGTGCTTGCACAGAGGAACGCGGCTGCCTCTTCCAGAATTTCGGGTGGTTTCAAGAGAAAAGACACCGAACGGTTGTTTTGAGTTGTCTGTGCAGGACGAGACCAGGGGCTCCGTTCCACCCCTTCTCCTTACAAAGAAAGAGGGCCTGGCTGGTCTCACCATGAGGAATTGCACCCCCCCCTTTTCCCCCTTTTCTCTCCCCCCCCCCCCACTTGTAGGCACTTGGACCTTGATGGTGCCAGTCCAGAAACGGAAGAGTTTGTCGCTGGGCCCCAAACCCTGGGAGAAGCCTCTCTCCGGGATGATGGCTTTGTGGGGCATCCTCTCCGGCGACCGACCCCACCCTCCCACCGGATGCCGTGCTGTGGGAAGCAGACCCCTGGCATGGCACAGCGTATCGCCGGCTAGGGGTGGGCCGGGCTTGCTCTGCTGCTCTGTCTTGCGCTCGCTCACTCGCTCTTGCTCTCGCACAAATGCACACACACACACACCCCGGTGGATTTAACTCTTTGTCATTGACACAAAGGGCTGGACTTTGGCAGTCAGTGGCCAGCTTCTACTGAGCCGATGGAGGCCGCAAGTACATAAATGGCGTGGCAGGGAGGGAGGGAGGTTGTGCGGCTGGCGTAGGGGTGTTTGCTTCTGTTTTTCCGCTTTTGAGGGCTCCACAGACGTCTCCCTTCATGCTTTCTCTTTTTTTTCCAACCGGTCATGTGCAGGGGGGGGGGGTGCAGCCAGCGTGGCTTTGCCGGTTTGGTGCTGGTCCTTGTGTCCGAGCGCTGCTTTCTTCCCCCGGAGGAGTGGGGCCAGGTTTGGGATGCTTTGGAAGCCTTTGGAGGCTGAGGATGGATGGGAAGGATGGGTTTCCATCTTTTTATTTTATTTTTATTTTTTTAGACAGGGGGCCTGATCCACTGGGAAGTTTTCCTGGGCAGCCCGTGAGAAACCAAAGAGGAATGCTGGAGCCACAGTTCAGTGGGGCTCAGGAGGGCGGGGGGGGGGGGGAGAACCTGGGATGTGGTGAGTGTGGTTGATGGGACTTGTAGGCCAAAATATTTGCAGGGCCAAAGATTTCTCACCTGCTTGGTTGTGCTGTCCAACTTCGCTCCCCCCCAAATGCACTTCCCGTATCAAGTCACCTAGGGTGAGAATGTTTTTGGAAGACACCCTTTTTTTGCTTGCACCCAGAAACTTCCAGACTGGGTTTCTCTCGTTCCCCGTTAGGGACGAACAAGTGTACCCCTGCGGATGTCAAGAGGGTGGACGTGCAGGTTCCAGAAAATATCTGGCACTTTCCAAAGGGTAGTAACTCTGCAAGACAGTTTGCCGACAGCACAGCTGGTCTGTCTAACATCTGGTGATAATCTACCTTTTGGGGTAAGATTTATCCGATGGGCACATCCTGTCAAAGGCAATTTAGATCACAAACCTGAGATGTAACCGTGGGGGTTTCCGCTCTGCTGTGATACCAGAGGGCTCGTTGTCTGCTCTTCTTGTGTGAATCCTCACTGCCGTCCTACGTAGCCACATCTGTTTTGGCAAAATCATCAATGAATCTTGTGGTCCCTTAAAGGAACACCTTTATTATGACCCGTGGGAGCTTTGGCTTAAAAGCTCCAGGATGAAATGGGTTCTGGCCCATGAAGTCCATCGTACAATGAATATGATCGCTCTTAAGAGGAAAGGATATTTTGCTTGGTGGTTTTATAGGCCTAAAACATGTGCGTCTTCGTAGTGAGCATTTCTCTCTGTGTGTGTTTAGAGGAAGTTGTGCAAGACTGTGGCTGGCTTGAGCCCTCCAGGTTGGTGCAGGTATGAACCTGTGACATCCTGCATTTCCACCTACCCTGGTACACTTTTATGCAAAGTTGGAGTGTGCTCACCTGTATTGGAACTTGGCCCGTAGGATGATGACTTCTTAAAACACATCAATGGTTTATGATGTTCATTATCACAAAGATGATAACGATGATCGCCAGCGGCTTGAGTGCCTTGCAAAGAAGATTTTGTGGCTGTGTGGAATAAGCCCAACTCGGGGGCGGGGGAAACCTCCCAAATTATAGGGAGTGATTTTTGTCACGGAAAGGGTTTGGTGGGTTTCGGGGGCAAGGGGAAATTATTTCACAGCTTCAAGGGGGATTTGTAGGCTAGGGGTGGCTTTCCCACCTCTTCACCCTTTTTTTAAAAAAAAAAATTGTTTTGCTGCCCCCGCAAAGGGATATCCTTAAAAGGCAGCTTGGAAAGAAAAAAATAATAATAATTTAAAAAGCTGGCTGTCACCACCACCGTGGATGCACCTGAATGCTTTTTCACCTGGCCAGATTATGCAAGGAGGTTTCTGGCTCACCTTTTTTCTCCTCGAGGTTGCAAAATTCAAATTGAATAACATTGCCCTGTGAGAACTTGAGTGTCAGGGCTGCGCTCGGTGGTAGAACCTCTACTTTCCTGGCAAAAAGGACTCGGATTTGGTCCCCGGCATTGCCCAGATGTACTTGTTATTGGGTGCCATGAAATTGCTTCCACCATACAGTGACCCTACGAATGGAGGATCTCCAAAAAGATCCATGCCCCTGGCTTACTTTAGGGAGTCAATCCATCTCATGTCCAATCTTCCTCTTTTCCTGCTGTTTTCAACTTTCCCCAGCCTTATTGTCTTTTTCCGGTGTCTTATCGCAAGATGTCCAAAATGCCAGAGCCTCAGTTTTGCCATTTTGGCTTCTAATGAAAACTGAGGCTGGATTTGATCCAGAGCCCGCTTATTTGTCTTTCTCGCTGTCCGCGGTATCCGTGGAGGTCTCTAGCATCATATCAGGAGTGAATAATTTCTTTTTCCAGTCATGGGAAAAGAATCATTTACTGTCCAGCTTTCAAATCCATCCATAGTGCCTGGAAATACAAGAAGGCGGACCATCTTGGTCTTGGTCTCCAGTGACCCATCCTTTCACTCCCCCCCCCCCCCTTTAACTTTCTTTTCTAATTCTCTTCATGGCTGCCCTTCTGAGACTCAGCCTTCTTCTGATTTCTTGGCCGGAGCCTCCCTTGGGCTTGAGGCTTGAACAACAAAATCGGTAACTCCTTCGACGTCTTCATTGTCAATGCTAACGTTGTGTCGTTCTTCTGTCGTTGTGATTTGGGTCTTCTTCACCTTCAACTGCAGTCCTGCTTTGGCACTTTCTCCTTTCCCTTTCCTCAGAAGCCATTTCATGCTGCTTTCTGCCGGTGGTACGATGGTGTCGCCTGCATAGACAGTACCAGGATGCGACCGGGGGCCTCACTCCTCGTGGGGCGGTCGTCTGTCTGGAGAGGCCATAACTCAGCCTTAGACAGTGTGTTTTTTCCAAGAGGCAAAGGGCTTCAGCTGCAACCTCCAAGCTCGGAGAAACCCCTACCCCAAACCCCGCAGAGCCATGGACCAAAATGGACAAACTGAAATCTGGAAGGTCTGGAAATGGCTAGTGGGACCTGTAGTCCAGAAAGGTAATTTTTCCAGGCTGTCCATCTGAGGAACCCCATAGAAGGCATATGAGCCTGAGCTTTCTAGCAGGACAATTGTTCTTGTTCTTGTTATGCCCCGTCAAGTCACTTCTGATCTTTCAAGGAGTGGCCTCCCAAAGGGGATGTCCTCAGCCACTCTGCTCAGCTCCTGCAAACTCAAGCCTGCGGCTTCCTTTCGGGAGTGAATCCATCTCACATTGGGGTCTTCCTCTTTTCCTGCTGCCTTCCGCGTTTCCCAGCATGAGGGTCTTTTCCAGAGAATCCAGCCTTCTCATGAGGTGCCCAAAGGAGGACAGCTTCCGTTTCCATCATTTATTTATTTTTTTGCCTCCAGGCTTGATTTGCTCCAGGACCCCCTTGTTCGTCTTTCGGGGCAGTCCAGGGTTTCTACAAAGCACCCTGTTTCAAACGAATCAGTTTTGAACGAGGGTCATACCGTAGATTTGCGATGAATCTACAGATGGGCTGTCTTGAACCCGCTTTTGCCTGCGAAGCCCCACCATCTGTCTTTTAAAATAAAACACACACAAACACAATTGTGGTGGAGGATTGGCTGATCTTACGGGGTGGGGTGGGGTTTCTGTGTTGTGAGGATTAATTAGCTAATGTTTGCAAAGTGTCAGGAACATGGCAAGCATGAGATAAAAGCGAGGCCTTATTATTATGCAAATTGCCAGCCACCTTCCCGGGGGCTGGCGTGATGCCAAAGCAGCCGTGCGCGCGCGCTCTCCCTCCGCACGACGCTGCCTGCCTCTCTCTTCTCGTTCCCCCTCTTTTTTCCTCCCCTACTTTTTCCCCTCATTCCCTGCGATGAAGATACGAAACTGTCTCCACCCCACCCCACCCTGGAGGGGCTACAGCGGTGTTGGCGATTTCGGGTGTGTTGTGGGTGCGAATTTGGCCTCTGCTGTGAGTTGGTGGTTGGTGAGAAATGTTGACACTGTGCTGAAAAAAAATCCCATTAAAAATCAGGGCAGGCTGAGATGTTCGTGTGCTCAGGCTGAGAGAGAGCCTTCCAGGAGATGCTCTCTTTATTATTGGTGTTGCTTTGCGCCATCAAGTAGCCTTCAATTTAGGGCAACCCTCTGAAGGAGCCCTCTCCAACAGGTCCTTTCCTCAGCTGCCCTGCTTGGCTGTTGCAAACTCAGGCCTGTGGTTTCCTTGAGGGAGCCAGTCCATCTCGTATTGGGTCTTCCTCTTTTCCTGCTGCCTTCCACTTTTCCCAGCCTTATGGTCTTTTCCAAAAGAATTATGCCTTCTCAGAATGTGCCCAAAGCAGGACAGCCTCCGTTTATACATTTTTGCCTCCAGAGAGGCAAAAACGTGTGGTCGTCAATGGAACCACATCTATGTGGAAGGAAATGTGCCGTGGGGTCCCTCAATGTTCTGTCTTGGTCCCAGGGCTCTTCAGCATCTTCATCAATGACCTGGAGATTGGGTGATTATGGTGATCAGGATGTTTTTTGTTGATCATCATAATCACCCAAACACCCTGATCACCATAACCACCCAATCTCCTGAAAAGGACAAAAAGCTGATCCCACAGCTATAAATACTCAACTGTCCCACAAAACTGCACCAGAGCACAGACAGAGTTCTGACTCCTGTCCTCTGAAGAAGCCGGCCACAGAGACTGACGAAACGTTAGGAAGAACAACCTTCAGAACACGGCCAAACAGCCCAGAAAACCCACAACAACCATCGGATCCGGGCCATGAAAGCCTTCGAGAATACAACTTTGGAAGTCCTATTAGGGTGACTATAAGTCAGTTCCTACTTAGAATCATCTTAGAACTGCAGAGCTGGAAGGGACCCTTTGGACCATCGAGTCCAGCCCTTGTCAAGGAGGCCCCAAGGGGGAATCGAACTCCCGACCTCTGGCTTTGTGTTTTGCAAAGCTAGCTCTGCCTTTTTTCTTTTTCTTTAAAGAGAAAGAGCCGTCGGGGTTCTTGACCGTTTAAGAAGAGAATCCTGAAGAGCAAACCCCATTGGGATCCAGCTGTGGGTCTGACCCCCCTGCTCCGGTTCGGTGGTTTTCGAAGCGACCGTTTGGGATCCGGGATCCTGCAAACTCTGCAGGAGGAACCTCGCCTTGGTCACATTAGAAACGGGATAAGCTGAAATGAGGCAGAAATCCAAGATAATAAGGGTATATTAAAGCAGGTTTAAGCGATCAGAAGAGGCAAGGCTCTGGGAGAAAAGAAACCAAGAATTCATTAAGAAGTTGGATTAAAGACACTTTGTGTTAACGGCAGAGGATCAATCGCTGGCTTTGGAGGAAGGCGCTGGAGGGAGCGGAGGGCAGGCGAAGAAATGAAGGAGAAGCATTGTGCCCATTGATCGGGGAAGGGGGGGAGATAACGGAGTACGTAAAGGAAGAACCAGAGGCTGGAAGCCAACCCTGGGCAGGACAGGCTGCAATGCACAGATTCCCACTGGCTTTCCATGTGCTTTCATGTTGTGTCTCGGAGTGGCCACGGGGACAGGAGAGATCAGTTCTCTAGAAGGTCTGGGAGCAGGGTGCAGGTTCGGTCTTTATTTAATTTTATTGTACTTATTTATTTGAAATATTTTAACCCCACCTTTCTCCTTAAAAAGGGACCCATGCAGACTAAAGCAAAAGTGTGCTGCCCCATAACGCTTAAAGCACTCTCTGGGTGGTTTACAGTTTAATTAGGCAGGCTACACATTGCCCAGCCCCACCCTGAGGTGGGTACTCAGTTTACTGAAGGATGGCTAGTGGCTGAGTCAGTCTTGAGCCGGCTACCTGAGCCCATCCGGATCGAACTCGGATCATGAGCAGAGTCTTGACTGCAGTACTGTAGTTGAACCACCGCACCACGGGGGCTTTTCACAGACTAGCCTGCTTCCATCTCCTCGAGAAAAGTGCAGACCAGAATCGAGTCACCCTTTGACTTTCCTGCTGCCTGCCCAAGTGCGCTGATGTGGTTCTCGACTCATAGAAAGCACAGGTCAAAGTACGTTTGGAAATACACACTTAAATGTGGGTGTAATAATTAAGGGTGGCCTTCATACTGTAGTATGTGTGCAAAAATTGTGGGGCCATAGGCTGCTGGTCACATTCACCGTATAGTGGCGCCATCAGCCTTCCCACCCAGGCTCTTCCAGATGTTTTGGACTGCAATCCCCATCCTTCCCAGCCAACACAGGAATGAGGGAAGTGATAGTCCTGCACACCTGGCAAGGGCCTGGTCGGGGAAGTCTGGATTACATGAATTGCAAACCTCTCTCCTGTTCTCTAGCAGAGGCCTATGCGAATTCTGCCTTGCACCGTCCAGCTTGACCGCAGGGCTCAGAAATGGCATCTAGGATGTCACACAGGCAAGAGCACCCTTTTGCAGGTATAGGGCATCTTTTCAAAATGCATATCCAACAGGAGTCTGTCCGCTGGATGCTAGGCTTTGAGGCTCACTTACCTTCCAAATGAGGAGCAAAGGAAAGGATACGCCTAGCGCGTTTTCTACAGAGGTGCTCCCTCAAGTAATGGAAGGCATCTGTTTGTCACAGCAGGGGCTTGTTTTTCCTTACCTCTGAATCTTGCTTGTTTTGGGATTCAGTCTTTGGCAAGCAACCTAGACTTAATTTTGCAGGTATGAGGCACACAGCTCTGAGAAAATTCCACTGCAGAAGGGAAAGTTTATTTCAGAGGCTTCCTTGGAGGGAGCGATGAAATAAGTGGTGATCACTTTGGGGAAAAGAAAATTGTTCTTTAGATGGTCTTCTCTCCTTCTCAATCTTTGATGGATGACATGCCCCGTAGCGCTCCTTGTCTTCACCGGTGAAACACGACCGGGGTTGTTCGCCTTTCTGCCGTTCATCCCATCGCGCGCTGTCCCCTCTGCCTGGAACAGGGCGAGCCTTTGTTTCTCTGCTAAGTACGTCTTGCCAGTGAAAGACCACCCTCTCCTTCCCCCTTCCGCTTCTTCTTCGCTTGGAACCCTGGCAAAAATAAAGTGCTTTATGAGCTTATGTCTGTAGGGTTTCAGCCACACGGATGCTTGGGTGGGGAGGGAATGACCGCACTTCATTTCAAGAGCACCTGCAGGCTGGGCCGGAGGATCCATCGATAGGGATGTGGGGTGAATAGATATTATAATTTGGTGAAATTCCAGGAAATGAAACTAGGATGGCGGCATAGAAACCCACCCACCCCCAAGCCAAACGCTGATCTTCAGAGAGAGAGAGAGAGAGGTGGCTTTCCTGTCTGTTACCCCGCAGTCAAGAGGGTCTGCAGAGGTGCCGGCTGGCGATGTATTCTCTTTTTTTTTTTCCAACAGAAGATTTAAAAACATAGATAAATAGCACCATGCGCATTTAAACAGTAAACATAAAGTGTAAGAATCTCTAATCGTCGAACAATAAGCAAAGATAATCTGAATGCAAAAAAGAAAAGAAAAAGGCTAAGGCTGAACATAGAAGCAATCTTGTATATTGGAATAATTCTTCTGATGAGATCCTATCCATGACATCCCACTTTTTATTCATTTTCTGTTCCTTTACTGCAGGATTTTTACTTTCCACCAATTATAAAATAGATTCCAGCTTAGATAAAAAGATGATTCTTCTTGTCCCTTTAGCCTCTTAGTTAATCTACCCATTTCTGGACTTTCCAATATTTTTTTTAATGATCATATCATCCTTTGGTGGATTTTCATCTTTCCAGACCTGTGCCCATAATAACCGAGCTGCTGTCAAAACATGTAGTATTAAATAATAGCTTTGTATATCTACAGTATTTGGTAGTAATCCTAACAAAAATATTTCCGGTTTAAATTCTATTTCCTGTTTTGACGTTTGCTTAATCCACATGTGGATTTTAGCCCAATAATTTTTTGCTTTATCAAAATGTCTTCTCTTAATATATGGTCTGGGGAGTTTAATTAGAGCATGGAAACCAAGTTCTTGATAAACAGAGCGGCATGACTTGGCTCCTTTTTCTTTCTTCTCTATTTCTCCGGTGGTACAGCGGGTCGGTTTCCAACTGCAGTTTTGTTTTTCTCAACTTCACGGAGCGTGGTTTTTTGTTGTTGTTGTGTTTTGTTTTTGTGCAGTGGCATCCTGAAAAAAACCCAACCTCCCTAGATACAGGGTCTTGTAGCAGAAAGGTTATTGGGGTCCTTGAAAGACAGAGAGAGAGAGAGAATACATGAACTACTAGCAGGGATTGGAATTTAAGTCACGGGTCTTGCTGTCAAGTCAGACTTGAGTCACACCAGTGACTCGACTTGGACTTTTTTTTTTTAACCATGACTCGAACTCGACTCGTGACTCGGAACCCACCCACCCCTCCCTTTTTTCTGGGGGGAAAAAGTTGTTTTTAATAGGGACTCACACTTGGTGCTTGGTACCAAAGACTCAGGACTCGGACCCAAAGATGTGCCAATATTTCTGACTGCTAGGGCAAAAATTCTGGGGAAAAATGGTAGCCGACGTTCGTCCACTTCAAATTCCGTTTGGCTGTAGTGCACCAACGGGTGGTGTCTGAGCATCTGGTGGTGCGGGAAAGTCATCCACGAGGATCTGATTGGTCTCGTTGAACCTGGCCGAGGAACCATGGGACTTGTAGTGTTGACAACACATCTGGAGGTGGCCCAGAGGGTGTCAAGGCTGGTTTAATGTGTCAGGGGGTCAGGGAACGGATCCGGTGCTGGGAAGAGAGTTCTTTCCACTTCCACTTAGGGGCAATGACGGCTGTTCATTTGTAACACGTTATTTAAAGGCCTGGATTTTGACGAGGTGATGCTTTTAAAAATCACAAACCACAAGGAGTCTGGTGGTACCTTAAAAGTCAACAGGTTTGGTTTGGCAGAAGGGGGAGAGTCCAGGAACCTCTGTGCCAAATAACGTCAGTTTCAAGGTGACACAAGATGCCCGGATCACACCGCTACCCTGCTGGAAATTTTAAAAGCGAATACATCGGATGCAATTGTTAAGGCTTTCCTTTCTGTTTCAGGCGTGTGTGGTTGCTGCGGAGCTCTGCGGCCCCGTTACAAAAGGCTCGTGGACAATATTTTCCCCGAGGATCCAGAGGTAAACGAACCGGCTTGTGTGTGACCCCCTTCTGCACCAGTTAAAAAAAATAAAAAAAATAGTGGAGTTTGGCATAACTGGAAGGCAGTTACTGCTAATGCTCTTCCGTGGGTGTCTGATCCCTCTTTGAAAATCGCCGTTTGTAATGGCACTGGGATTTCCATGTAGCGGAGAGTTCCACAGTGCAGCTTTCCTGCGGTGGAGTAAAGACTTCAGCTCCGGGGATTTCGAGACTCAAAACTCCCCACTTCTAACAGAAATCGCTCGTCCAGAGGCTCTAAGCCAGGAAGCCTTTTAATTTTCTGTTTTTCTCACCCGCTCCAGGGGGTCTCTCACTGTGGCTCACCTCTTGTCATTTCCTGCATCTTTATTTTTCCCTGAACGCCTATCCTGTCCCAAACAGCTTGCTTCTTCTGTCTCTACTGTCTTTTACCTTGACCGTTCCCCCTTGACACAGTTCCTCCAGTTTATTTCTAAAATTCCAGTTCAGATGATTATTGAGGTCCAGCGGGGTGTAGTGGATTGAGTCTCAACCAAGTACTCTGGAGACCTGGGTTCCAATCCTCGCTCTGCTGTGAAAACTGACAGGGAAGGGAAATGACCATGGGAAGACCACTCCTTCAATATTTTGTATACCTCGGAAGCCTTATGGGGTGGCCGTTACGTCAGAAGCAGCACGGAGCAAGAACGGTCTCTTATAACTGGAGTTCAGAACTGGAACAGGTCTCAGACCCTGCATGGCAGCCACCGTGGCTGGCCTTCCAGCCACCGTCAGACGGCAGAAGAAGCTAACGCGGCGGGTCAGGAACCATGTGGAAGGAACAGCTCCTTCTGACATGCCTCGGCATCAAAATCTCCCTGCCTCTCTGGAGAGCTCATGTGTGGAAAGGGAAACCGTTTCTAAGTACAGTGGGACCCCCGTATCTGCTGATTCGCATATCCATAGTCTGAAAAATTTTACAAGAAAAATCCCAAAAATAGATAGACTGTATTTCTAAAGATGAACGTACCAGAACTGGCTACTAGAGGGAGTCAGAGATCATATTATGTATAGAGTAAAGGTAAAGGTAAAGGTTCCCCTTGACATTTAGTCCAGTCGTGTCTGACTCTAGGGCGCGGTGCTCATCCCCGTTTCCAAGCCATAGAGCCAGTGTTTGTCCGAAGACAGTTTCCGTGGTCACGTGGCCAGCGCGACTAGACATGGAATGCCGTTACCTTCCCACCGTGGTGGTACTTATTTATCTACTTGCATTTTTACATGCTTTCAAACTGCTAGGTTGGCAGGAGCTGGGACAGGCAACGGGAGCTCACTCTGTCGCGTGGATTCGATCTTACGACAGCTGGTCTTCTGACCTTGCAGCACAGAGGTTTCTGCGGTTTAACCTGCAGCGCCACCACGTCCCTTATAGAGTACACTGTTCAAATAGTGTTTCCTATAATCTGCATCCCCTTCATGGATTGCTGCCTTGTCGTGGCGAAGGGGCTTGAGTAATTCAGAGAAGCTATGGGCTATGCCATGCAGGGACACCCAAGACGGACAGGTCCTAGTGGAGAGTTCTGACTAAACGCGATCCGCCTGGAGCAGGAACTGGCAAGTCACTCCAGTATCTTTGCCAAGAAAACTCCATGGACAGAAACAAAAGGCTAAAAGATATGACGCTGGAAGATGAGCCCCTCAGGTCGGAAGGCGTCCAACATGCTACTGAGGAAGAGTGGAGGACAAGGACAAGTAGCTCCAGAGCTAATGAAGGGGTTGGGCCAAAGCCGAAAGGATGCTCAGCTGTGGACGTGCCTGGAAGTGAAAATAAAGTCCGACGCTGCAAAGAAAAATACTGCATAGGAACCCGGAATGTAAGATCCATGAACCTTGGTAAGCTGGATGTGGTCAAACAGGAGATGGCAAGAATAAACATTGACATCCTGGGCGTCAGTTAACTAAAATGGACGGGAATGGGCGAATTCAGTTCAGACGATTATCATATCTACTATTGTGGGCAAGAATCCCGTAGAAGAAATGGAGTAGCCCTCATAGTCAACAAAAGAGTGGGAAAAGCTGTACTGGGATATAATCTCAAAAATGATAGAATTATTTCAATACGAATCCAAGGCAGACCTTTCAACATCACAGTAATCCAAGTTTATGCACCAACCACCGATGCTGAAGAGGCTGAAATCGACGAATTCTGTGAAGACTTACAACACCTTCTAGAACTGACACCAAAGAAAGATGTTCTTCTCATTATAGGGGACGGGAATGCTAAAGTAGGGAGTCAAGAGATAAAAGGAACAACAGGTAAGTTTGGCCTTGGAGTTCAAAACGAAGCAGGGCAAAGGCTAATCGAGTTTTGTCAAGAGAACAAGCTCGTCATCACAAACACTCTTTTCCAACAACACAAGAGGCGACTCTACACATGGACATCACCAGATGGGCAATACCGAAATCAGATTGATTATGTTCTCTGCAGCCAAAGATGGAGAAGCTCTATACAGTCAGCAAAAACAAGACCTGGAGCTGATTGTGGCTCTGATCATCAGCTTCTTATAGCAAAACTCAAGCTTAAATTGAAGAAAGTAGGAAAAACCACTGGTGTAATCTAGTGTAAAAGTCAGGTGTAATCTAAACCAAATCCCTTATGAATACACAGTGGAAGTGAAGAACAGATTTAAGGAACTAGATTTGGTGGACAGAGTGCCTGAAGAACTATGGATGGAGGCTCGTAACATTGTACAGGAGGCAGCAACAAAAACCATCCCAAAGAAAAGGAAATGCAAGAAAGCAAAGTGGTTGTCCAATACCCTTAACTAGGAGGGTATTGAATATTTTATACAATATAGAAAAAGACAAATTGAAGGCAGGTATTTTATCATTAGATATATTTAAGGCATTTGATTGCGTGGAATGGCCAACATTAAAGATTTTGTTAAAAGGTTGGGGTTTTGGAAAGAAATTTAGGGGGATAATAGATCAACTATATCTGGAGAATACCTCTGTAGTAATAGTTAATGATGGGATTACAGAACAAATAGCTTTAGGCCGAGGCACTAGACAAGGTTGCCCTCTTTCTCCAGTTCTGTTTTGCTTGATTATTGAAATGTTGGCAAATGTAATAAGGAATGATGATTTAATCGAAGGTATGGGGAAAAAGAATAAAATAAAGATTAATCTATTTGCTGATGATTCCTTGTTGACAGTGAAAAATACGTTAGAATGTGTAGATAAAATTAGAACTCATTTAGAAAAATTTGGAAGAATAACTGGATTATGTGTAAATTGGCAAAAATCTGAATTAATGTTATTTAATCATAATAGAGTAGAACAAGAAAGGTGTGTTGAAAAATATGATTTCAAATTATGTAAATCAATTAAATATTTAGGAATAGATCTAGCAAAAAATATTCAAAAAATAAAGGAATATAATTATAATAAACTAAAGGAAGTGATTAAAAACAAATTACAGGAATACAGTAATTTTAAGCTATCTTGGTTTGGAAGGATTGCATTGATAAAAATGAAAATCTTACCAAAAATTATTTTTTTATTTAGAATGTTACCAATACAGTTAACAGAGGATGATTTGAAATTTTGGCAAGGAATAATTAATAAGTACTGTAATGAAGGGAAGAGATCTAGAATAAATAAAAAGTATTGGTATAAAACAAAACAAAAAGGTGGTATAGGTTTACCAAATATAAAAAATTATTATTTGGCTAACCAATTGAGGTTTATTGGGGAAATTATATATAATCCAGAAAGGCTAATTTGGTGGGAAATGGAATCATCAGAATTACAGGCAGATATAGAAAAATATTTATTCGGTATAGTTAAGAAAGATAAAATAAGTGAAATTAATAACCCATTTTTAAAGACATTGTTAAATATATGGTATAAGTGCAAAAAGAATTTATGTTCATCATACTCCCCACTTGGATTAGTGACAGAAATAGAAAATTTTCCTACCAATATGAAAGTGTATGTGGATCTATTTAAAGAAAAGAAAGTGATTAGATTGAAAGATTGGTTGTATAAAATGAGATTGACAGATCAAATGAAACAAACTCTTCAGAATAGGAGCATTTCATGGTTGAATTATATACAATTAGAAAGATGGACTAATGAATGGGTAAATAAATATAATAAAGGTAGAGAATATACAAAGTATGAACAATTTTTATTGTCATATGAGGACATTCGGATGACTGACTCAGTGAAAGGTACTGTGAGTAAAATTTACTTACTTCTTCTTAATTTAGAGGAAGAGGAAAATGAGAAAGAAGGATTAAAAATAGTGTGGGAGCAAGATATTGGGAAAAGAATAAATGAAGAAGAATGGAGGATGATATGGAAAATGAGGGTGTTAAGATTTATGTCAGTAAGAATAAGGGAAAAAAATTTTAAACTTAGTTTAAGATGGTATTTAACACCGTCAAAATTAAATAAAATTAATGCCAATCATCCGAATGTCTGTTGGAAATGTGGGAAGGAAATTGGTACATACTTTCATATGTGGTGGGAATGTGAAAAAGTGCAAAGATTTTGGAAACAAATTTTTAAAGAATTAAGCTACATATGTGAAAAAGATATAGAATTTAATGCTGAGATTGCTTTGTTATCAATATATGAGAATGTGGAATATGACAAAATGACTAAAGAATTGATAACCAATTTATTAACAGCAGCTAGATTATAGCTAGGCAATGGAAATTAAAAGTCGAATTGCAAATTGAAGAATGGTACAAAGAAATATGGAATATAGCAATAAATGACTAATTAACTTGTAACTTAAAGGTTAAGAAAGGAGAATTGAAAAAAAATAACTTTTATGATATATGGGGTAGATTTTTGGAATATGTATTAATAAGAGGAAAAGGGAAAGCTCCAAATCAAGAATCAATACAGTTTTGGAGAAGAGGACAATAGAAGAGGAAGAAGAAGAACAATAAGGAAGAGGAAGATTATGGCAAGAGGTCCCGCATATGGTGGTGGGGAACACAGTTAAATTGTATTTTAGTTCGTATATTATATGTTTTTGTTCATGTTATAGTTATACAGTATAATAATTAAAAATTAAAATTTTTTTTTAAAAAAAGTGGCTGTCCAATACAAATAGCAGAGAAGAGAAGGGAAACAAAATGCAAGGGAGATAGAGGTGGCAAAAATACACAGAGGAATTATACCAGAAAGATCTGGGTGTCCCAGACAACCCAGATAGTGTGGTTGCTGACCTTGAGCCAGACATCCTGGAGCGTGAAGTCAAGCAGGCCTTAGAAAGCATGGCTAACAACAAGGCCAGTGGAGGTGATGGCAGTTGAACTATTTAAAATCTTAAAAGATGACGCTGTTAAGGTGCTACACTCAATATGCCAGCAAGTTTGGAAAACTCAGCAGTGGCCAGAGGATTGGAAAAGATCAGTCTACATCCCAATCCCAAAGAAGGGCAGTGCCAAAGAATGCTCCAACTACCGTACAATTGCACTCATTTCACACGCTAGCAAGCTTATGCTCAAAATCCTCCAAGGCAGGCTTCAGCAGTATGTGGACCGAGAACTCCCAGAAGTACAAGCTGGATTTCGAAGGGGCAGAGGAACTAGAGACCAAATTGCTAACATGTGCTGGATTATGGAGAAAGCCAGAGAGTTCCAGAAAAACATCTACTTCTGCTTCATTGACTACGCAAACGCCTTTGACTGTGTGGACCACAGCAAACTATGGCAAGTTCTTAAAGAAATGGGAGTGCCTGACCACCTTATCCATCTCCTGAGAAATCTATATATGGGACAGGAAGCAACAGTTAGAACTGGATATGGAACAACTGATTGGTTCAAAATTGGGAAAGGAGTACGACAAGACTGTAGATTGTCCCCCTGCTTATTTAACTTATATGCAGAATACATCATGCAAAAGGCAGGACTGGATGAATCCCAAACCGGAATTAAGATTGCTGGAAGAAATATCAACAACCTCAGATATGCAGATGATACCACTCTGATGGCAGAAAGCGAGGAGGAATTAAAGAACCTCTTAATGAGGGTGAAAGACGAGAGCGCAAAAAATGGTCTGAAGCTCAACACAAAAAAACTAAGATCATGGCCACTGGTCCCATCACCTCCTGGCAAATAGAAGGGGAAGATATGGAGGCAGTGACAGATTTTACTTTCTTGGGCTCCATGATCACTGCAGATGGTGACAGCAGCCACGAAATTAAAAGACGCCTGCTTCTTGGGAGGAAAGTGATGACAAACCTAGACAGCATCTTAAAAAGCAGAGACATCACCTTGCTGACAAAGGTCCGCATAGTCAAAGCTATGGTTTTTCCAGTAGCGATGTATGGAAGTGAGAGCTGGACCATAAAGAAGGCTGACCGCCGAAGAATTGATGCTTTTGAATTGTGGTGCTGGAGGAGACTCTTGAGAGTCCCCTGGACTGCAAGGAGAACAAACCTATCCGTTCTGAAGGAAATCATCCCTGAGTGCTCACTGGAAGGACAGATCCTGAAGCTGAGGCTCCAATACTTTGGCCATCTCATGAGAAGAGAAGACTCCCTGGAAAAGACCCTGATGTTGGGAAAGTGTGAAGGCAAGAGGAGAAGGGGACGACAGAGGACGAGATGGTTGGACAGTGTCATCGAAGCGACCAACATGAATTTGACCCAACTCCGGGAGGCAGTGGAAGACAGGAGGGCCTGGCGTGCTCTGGTCCATGGGGTCACGAAGAGTCGGACACGACTTAACGACTAAACAACAACAATAATCTGCATCCATGGGGTGGGGGGGACTTGGAACTGATTCCCATTGGATATGGGGTCCTCCTGTACTTGATGTCGTTGTTATGTCCCAGCAAGTGGCCTCGGATATATGGTGGTCTCATGAATGAGTGCTCTCCAACATGTCCTGTCCTCAGCAGTCCCGCTCAGCTCTTGCCAAACTCCAGCCTGTGGCTTCCTTGAGGGAGTCAGCCCATCCCGTATTGGGTCTTCCTCTTTTCCAGCTGCCCTCCCCCTTTCCCAGCATGGTGGTCTTTTCCTGAGCCTCCTGCCTTCTCATGATGAGACTCCGTTTCAGCATGTTGGCCTCCAAAGATTTTGGAGGCTGCCGGCGACCGGGCAAAGCCCCCGCAGCTTTCGCTGGTTGTTCCCAAATTAGACCACCTCTGCCCACGAAGGGAAAGGTGGTGCTTATGCCAGGCAGCAACGTGTCATTCTGCCCACATTTCCAAGCGAGATGCCAAGCGCCGGAAAGAAGAGGCGGAGGCGACGGTGATCTCATGGAGCCAAGAAAGCACTTCTTTGACAGGAGCTGTACTTTTGAAGCTTGACAGATGGTTGGGAGCAACGTGGAGCTCTGGGCCCAGCGTGGGTCCAGGTACCCCCCCCCTTTACTCCCCCTCCCTCTGCAGTTTGCTTTGAAGAAGCTGCCAGTGTGCTGCAGAAGAATGCTTTTAGGATTCCTTTATTTAGCTGGCACCTTTGTAGACCGGAGCAAGGGTGTCGGTGTTCCTCCACGCATGAGCCCTCCAGAGAAGCAGGGAGACGGAGCTGTTCCTTCCACATGGTTCCCAATCTGCTTCTTCAGTCTCCTACGCCGGCTGATCATGGTTGGAAGGCCAGGGACAGCCGCTGCCGTGCAGGGCCTCAGGATTGAGGCGGAAAGTCCTCCAAGAAGCATCCACCTTGACGGCACGTCCTTCACAGAGTGCAAAGTGAAACGGTGGTGTTGACAGCCAGAAAATGCAGCAGTGGCTGCCAACGGGGTGGGGATTTGAACCCAGGACTCCTGACCTGCCTGACACCCAGAAAGATGGAGGAGGCATTTTCTCACAAACCAAAGAATAGCTCTGATGATGCTGAGTGAGACTCAGAAGACAGTTCACAACCAGGAACATCATCCTGTCAGACCAGTGAGGGAGTCTGAAACGGGGAGCTTTTATGGGGGGGGTCTGGGCCTTACCTGGTCCAGCCACTGGCTCATCAAGAAGCTTGTTCCCCATTTATTCCCTTTAATTTCATGGGTGATGATGAACATCCCGCCTGTTGGCTTGATTCCATACAGAGGGACGGCCCATCCTGCCTGCAAACGTCTACTCTTATCTCCTATCAGTGATCAGAGATAAGAGGCTACTTAAAATTCAGGAAGGTATTACATGCAATTGAGCTCTGGTTTATAGCCAGGAAAAAACATGGAAGGGGAGGCAGGCGATGCTTTAGATGCTTGGTAAGGAATTGCCCCGAGGAGAGAAGGTCGTGTCTAAGCCCCATCCACGGGTCTTTGGCTCCACCCGTGGCTGGGGTTTGGCCCTTGGGCTGCTCAAGTTTCCTCATCCCGCTCCTACGGGTCATTCCCGTGGCCAGAGACAGCCACAGGGACTCCCGCAGGCCGTGGGTTCAAGACTCAAGGGAGAGGTTCACCCTTCTTGTCTTTCTTTCAGGACGGGCTGGTGAAGACCAACATGGAGAAGCTGACCTTCTACGCCCTCTCGGCCCCTGAGAAGCTGGACCGCATCGGCTCCTACCTCTCCGAAAAGCTCATCAGAGATGTGAGCAGGCACCGATATGGGTAAGGGATGCGTTAACGGGAGGATCAGAAACAAACAGCTCAAAGGAACCCCTTCCTGGAGTCTTTCCCCTGGCCTTTGTCTCACACCTCGATCTCCCTTATCGCTTCCTCTTTTCATCCTCTGTGTATTGAATGCTAGTTGTTTCCAGCTCAAAAGCTGTGAACCACTCTGGCCTAGCTGGAAATTAACCTGTATAACCCAGTATTTATATATATATGAGCAGCTGGAGCTCTTAAGCAAAGAAAGGACAAGTCTTCACGGCCTGACCCCTTTTAACTTGGAGATACTGAGGATTAAAGCTGGAACTTTCTGTTGGGAGCTCTTTCAACCTCGTAGGTTGCCTTTAGTAGGTATGGCTAGGAGGGACCTTTCTATAGGCTGGGGTGACTGTCAATCAATCCAGCAGTAACCAGCTGTTTCTTCCCAGTCTCTGGTTTCAAAGACAGCCACGCCTCTCTGCTTAAGTGTCTTTTCTCCTCTCTTTTAGTCAGTCAGTGAGCAAGCAGTACGCCGTGATGTGAATGTAGTCTACAGGAGTCTGCTGGAAACAGGCGTGAGTCTGTTGAGGCCTGTTGCTGAAAATCAGTCATGTTTGTTCTTAGTTTGCTTTACATCTGTGGATCCGGGAGTAAATGAAACCTTCTATTCTTTCTATGACTTTCTAGTGCCAGTTAATAAGGGGGGGGGAAGGGGGGGTGGACTACTGTGGGCCACTTGAGGCTCATTCTGCTCTGTGAACTCCTGCACTTTGGCTGTGCAGCTAGAGGCGTTTAGCCAAAATTCAAAACTCTGCAACGCTTTCTACATGCAGATCATATATTCCTTCACTGAACTACAGTTGTACATTATTGGTGGTCTCAGGGAATGGCCCATCAAAGACGCGACACCACAGAGAAAGCTCCCACGTCACCACGAACTGTCTCAAAAGCCATGTATCTGGTGGTGTCCCATCTCATCTGCAGAGTTTGGGAGAGCGGCTCTCTCTTCATCTCCAGCTCTCCAAAGCCGAGGTGGTTTCCTTTAATTCCAGCTGTTTTCAGTTCTGCAGATCCCTCGTACGATGCACCTCATCCTCCCTAGCTAGCAGGGGATGATGGAAACTGGAGTTCAGCAGCTACAGGTTTGGGGTTGAAGCGACGTTCATCTCTTCCAAGATTTTCGGCCCTAAAACAACTTCCCTTGCTGCTTTTTTGGGGTTGAAAGAACCAAGAGAACAACAAAACCAGATTTGATGGAATATCAGGAAAAACTTCCTAACTGTTAGAGCAGTACGACAATGGAACCAACTACTTCAAGGGCAGGCGGTGAGCGCGCCAACACTAGAGGCATTCAAGAGATATTTAGACAACCACCCGACAGATATCCTTTGATTTGTATTCCTGTTATCTAGAGACCAAATTGCTAACATGCCCTGGATTATGAAGAAAGCCAGAGAGTTCCAGAAAAACATCTACGTACTTCTGCTTCATTGACTACGCAAAAGCCTTTGACTGTGTGGACCACAGCAAACTATGGCAAGTCCTTAAAAAATGGGAGTGCCTGACCACCTTATCCATCTCCTGAGAAATCTATATGTGGGACAGGAAGCAACAGTTAGAACTGGATATGGAACAACTGATGGGTTCAAAATTGGGAAAGGAGTACGACAAGGCTGTATATTGTCCCCCTGCTTATTTAACTTATATGCAGAATACATCATGCGAAAGGCTGGACTGCAGGAATCCCAAGAAGGAATTAAGATTGCCGGAAGAAATATCAACAACCTCAGATATGCAGATGATACCACTCTGATGGCAGAAAGTGAGGAGGAATTAAAGAACCTCTTAATGAGGGTGAAAGAGGAGAGGGCCAAAAATGGTCTGAAGCTCAACATCAAAAAAATGAAGATCATGGCCACTGGTCCCATCACCTCCTGGCAAACAGAAGGGGAAGATATGGAGGCAGTGACAGATTTTACCTTCTTGGGCTCCATGATCACTGCAGATGGTGACAGCAGCCACGAAATTAAAAGACGCCTGCTTCTTGGGAGGAAAGTGATGACAAACCTAGACAGCATCTTAAAAAGCAGAGACATCACCTTGCCGACAAAGGTCCGCATCGTCAAAGCTATGGTTTTTCCAGTAGCGATGTATGGAAGTGAGAGCTGGACCATAAAGAAAGCTGACCGCCGAAGAATTGATGCTTTTGAATTGTGGTGCTGGAGGAGGCTCTTGAGAGTCCCCTGGACTGCAAAGAGAACAAACCTATCAATTCTGAAGGAAATCAACCCTGAGTGTTCACTGGAAGGACAGATCCTGAAGCTGAGGCTCCAATACTTTGGCCATCTCATGAGAAGAGAAGACTCCCTGGAAAAGACCCTGATGTTGGGAAAGTGTGAAGGCAAGAGGAGAAGGGGACGACAGAGGACAAGATGGCTGGACAGGGTCACCGAAGCGACCAACATGAATTTGACCCAACTCCGGGAGGCAGTGGAAGACAGGAGGGCCTGGCGTGCTCTGGTCCATGGGGTCACGAAGAGTCGGACACGACTTAACGACTAAACAACAACAACAACAAAATCGAGCAGGGGGTTGGACTTGATGACCTTAGAGGTCCCTTCCAACTTCACTATTCTATGATTCTATGAAAAACATTCCTCTCCTGCCACAGTTTTGGGCTCAGATGCCCAGTTTGCTTCTATAGCTGCCCTCTTTCTCCGGGTGACCAGCTTTGCATTTTGTATGTGCGGCTGGTGTGTCGATAGGTGGGATCCGCTGCAGACGTGAGCCTCGGTGGGCACCTTCTCAAAGGTGTTGCTTTTACCGAGAATAAACCTCCCCCTCCCCTTAGAAACCTCAGATGAGCTCCAGAGGGAGGGTGGTTTTCACAGGATTCCGGGACGGATTCCCGCCCGGTCTTGACGGCACAAAGGAAACAGCCCTTTGTCTCTCCCTCGCCATTTTGATCCGCGGCTTTTGTCTGCCGGAGAATTGAAACAGGGAGGGGAGGGGGTGAGCCAGGCACGCCAGCGCTGGGAAGCACATCAGGAAAAAGGGGAGACCTTTCAAAGCGGCAGACATTTCCCAGCGGAGGGTCCCTCCAGAGCGTCTGCGCTGGAAGGATTCTTAATGAGGCTTTTCTTGCAACATGGAAGCAAAGCCTTTGATGGATGATGAGCGCTTGAGCAAAGATTTCAGGGAGAAGGGAATTGAAAATCATAGAATCACGGTGTCGGAAGGGGCGCTCTGACTATCAAGTCCAACCCCTTGCTTGCTCAAGGCAAAGGCAAAGCCGATCGGACCCATGGCGGTCCAGTTTTCTCTTGAATGCCTCCAGCTTTGGAGCGCTGGTCACCTCCTGAGGTTAATTGGTTAATTGGCACTCTCTGGGCAGTTTCCAATTTAATCATGCAGGCATCACACGGCCACCCCTCACCCCACCCCAGCGAGCTGGGTACTCAGTTTACCACCTTCAGAAGAATGTAAGGCTGAGTCAGCCTCGGTTCTGGCTTCTTGAGCCAGTTGGGATGAAACTCAGGTCATGAGCAGAGTCTTGACTGCAGTACTGCAGTTTAACCATTGTGCCAAGAGGCTCTTTGTGGGAGAATAAGTTGTTGTTTAGTTGTTAAGTCGTGTCCGACTCTTCGTGACCCCATGGACCAGAGCACACCAGGCCCTCCTGTCTTCCACTGCCTCCCGGAGTTGGGTCAAATTCATGTTGGTCGCTTCGATGACACTGTCCAGCCATCTCATCCTCTGTCGTCCCCTTCTCCTCTTGCCCTCACACTTTCCCAACATTTTCCAAGGAGTCTTCTCTTCTAATGAGATGGCCAAAGTATTGGAGCCTCAGCTTCAGGATCTGTCCTTCCAGTGAGCACTCAGGGTTGACTTCCTTCAGAACAGATAGGTTTGTTCTCTTTGCAGTCCAGGGGAGAATAAGTCCATGCACAATATGAATATTTCCTTAAATCAGGTTGGTCAACTTTCGCAGATTTGGGTCACATTTCTGGCCAATGTGAGGGAGGGAGGGAGAGAAATAACCTGGGAGTGGCTAGAACGTCCCGCTTCATTCTGGGAAAAGGGTATTTGTGGGTGTGAAAGGGTGCTCTGCGATGTACTCCCCTCATTCATAGGCTGAGAATATGTTGGAAGGAAGACAGGAATCATCTCCCTGGGATGCTAGCTTTCTGTATGGAAGGTACATCTTCTCCATCATGCTCTTTCTCACGTTTTGGCCACGGGGAGCGCTCGGGTGCAGAATCATTCCAGCCCATGGAAAACCTGTCTGGATGCCCCATCGTACGGCTTCTCCTCTGACTCTACCTTAAAAACGGACCCCCAAATTGTCCAGTGCTTGGAAAAATGAGCGGGGTGCATGCATGCGTGCATGCGTCTATAGTTGAAGTCCAAAGCAAAGCAAACTTTGCAGGCTCTGAGTGACCCTGAAGAGACATCGGGGGCCAAATCCTGAAGTTGATGCCCTAATTCAGAAGCCTGCCCAGATCCACATCTCTGGTCACGATTCAGATTCTGCCAGGCGGTCAGCTTTTTCCTTGCTCTCTACCTCTTCTTCTTCCGTTTCCTCGCCTCTTCTTCTTACGAAACATAACAGAAATGTTTTCATAAGGACTCGTGTGTGTGTTATGGCCATGGCAGAAACTCCTGCGTCTTCCACTGACGTCAATGTTGGTGTCTGGGAAGCAGAACTTGGGTCCCTCTTGGCTTCATTAGATAGAAAGAGACGTCTGTTGAGGGTGGTTTTTTTTTTTTTTTGCCGCTTGAGTTTGTCCTCATTCCCTGCCTGCGTCGTCTCTTTCCATTTCGTGGTTTTGATCTCAACGTACGTGTCCTTGAGGACTCTGATCTTGCAAACAGAAGATGGCTCAGCCCCACCTGGTGTCTTCAGTGCTTCTGGCTGAGCCCCAAAAAAAAAAAAATTGTGATCATTTAGCAAGAGAAAAAGCAAGGGCGTAAGGAAAGACCAAAGTCGATTTAAAAAAAAATCATGCATGGCCTGGAGAAAACGGAGAGGGAAACGTGTCTCGCCCTCTCTCGGAATACCAGAGCTTGTTTTCATCCCACGAACCCAAAGGAAGGGAGATTCACGAGAGAGAAGAGAGGAGTTGATCCCTACAGGTGAGAATTAAACAGTGGAACTCACTGCCACAGGAGGCAAGGACAGCTGCCGACCCGGATGGCTGTAGAAGAGGATCGGAGGAGGTCCTGGAGATCGTGGCCAGGAAAGGGTGCTAGCCAGGAGGGCTATCGGTCACCTCCTGGATTGGAGCTAGTGGACCTCTGAAAATCGGTTGTCGGGGAATGTGAGGTGGAGGGTGCTGTTGCGCGTATGTGGGTTCCCTGAGGCAAGGGGTTGTGCTGGATCAGACCAACAAGAAGGGTCTTGGACACCGCCGTGTACCCGGTCAGGCCGCCAGGGCATCTCGGTCAGGCTTGCCAACACTGATGGGCAGCCGTCGCTTTCCAGGCCTTCAGAGAAGGATCCTCCACAATCCCCCGTTGTGTTTTTTGGCACGCGCGGTAGCTGCTCGCCTGGCAGAGTGTCAGCTTTTGCCTCCAAGTGGTTGGAGGCTTCCTGACATGTTTCCAGTCTTCAGTCCTCAGAGCCGAACCGCCGTTCTGCAACCTCACACCTCCCAGGTGTGTGGACTACAGCTCCCATCATGCTTTACCCTGGGTAGCTGCCCCTCATACCATAGTTGCTCTTCGGCGGGGGCACATGGGGGAAGGTGCTCTTTCAACTCCGCCAGTTCTAAGCCGACAGAGCGTCTTGTTTTCCATATTATTGAACCCCCCGTTGTTTCCCCTTCTGTAAGGAATTGAAAATTTCTGCAAGATTTATTGACCGTAGGAATGTGGTATCCGTGGGGGACTGGCTCTAAGCCCTGCCGCAGATGCTGGAAAACGTGGAAGTATGGAACACTGTGCATTGCACAGTCTCTGTCCCCCTCTAGTGGCCAGTTCTGGTAGATACACTTGCCAAAGACCCACTCTGGGTTTTTTAATTTAATATTTTCAGGCCGCGGATAAGTGAATCAGCGGATACTAATCTTGCAGAGTTCCTACTGTATTGTATTAGAAGTCCACCCAAAGGCCAAAGTTCTGCGGGTGGACTGTTACATCTCTCTCTCTCTCTCTCTCTCTCTCTCTGTGTGTGTGTGTGTGTGTGTGTGTGTGTGTGTGTGTCTCCTCCAGGTATGTGTGCATCGCAATGGAAGCTTTGGACCAGCTGTTGATGGCCTGCCATTGCCAGAGCATCAACCTCTTCGTGGAGAGCTTCTTGAAGATGGTGGCCAAGCTGCTGGAGTCTGAAAAGCCCGACCTGCAAATCCTTGGCACCAACTCGGTGGGTTTGAGCCTTGGAAAGGGGCCCCCTAGTGAGCCACATGGGTAGGAGGGCCAAACTTGGAAAGTTACAGATCTCAGCACTGAAAAATCCCACAACTCCTGAGGTTGGGTTGACCACCTGCTGGGGAAATTCTGGGAGTTGCAGGCACAAAAATCTCATTTTCCCCCAAGCTCAGGTAAAAGAGGCCAATAGATCAATTCTTCAACAACAACAACAAAAACTCCAGTTTATGAATGTGGACTATTGTGCTTTTGTACCCATGATTAAAAAAAAAAAAACCCAACAGGAAATGGCCTGATATTGCGGCACAATATCGTGCCCGCGTTGCCAGCAGAAAAAAGGAAGCCAAGCTTGATGTAGAGAAAGACAGCCTGAATGTGGACAACACCTATGGCAGCAGTCAAGAGGGTCTGTGAGACCCCCTCTTCTGCTCACTACCGTTCACAAAGTGAAAATCCCAGAAACTGACTCCTTTTTTTTATGTATTAACCACTTCTCACCCAAACACAAAGCAATGGTCAGGGCAGTTTTTCAAGAAGTGTGGATGGTAGTGAACAGAAGAGGGTATATTTTAGACCATTTTGATTTACAGTAGAACCCCCGTATCCACCAGGGATTGTTCCCAAGCTCCCCGTGGATACTGAAAACCGTGAATAATAGCAAACGTTATGTACAAAGCATGGTAAAAGGGGAAAAAACAGAAAAAAATATTTTCACATGTATTACCAGAAATGGCCACTAGAGCAAGAGACCATGCTATGTATTCTCCACTAACTAGTATCCATAGCATGGTCTGTGGCTCCCTCTAGTTACCAGTTCTGGTAATACATGTCTCAATAGTTTTTTATGGATTTTTTTTCTTTTCGTATTTTTAATATTTTCAGACCATGGATAAGTGAATCAGTGGATACCGATCCTGTGGATAAGGGGGTCCTACTGTATCTGGTTTTGTGGAATCTGTATCCAGTTCTGGTTTTAATCTGAATTTTACAGAAGCTATCTAAAGTCCTAATCCTATTCTGGGGTTGGGATTTGGTACCTTGGAGAGCTCACCTAAAACCCAAGGTGGCATCGCTCTGCCCTGTGAAACGGAGCGTTCTTGAAAGCCTGTGTCGTTTGTGCCAGGCCCAGAAACTAGGTGCCTAAACCTAAATGTATGCAAATAAAGCTTGTAGAAGTAGTCTTATACCTTGATACTCAGATGAATTTTGTTGTGATTGTCAGTGATTGATTGGTTTCATTGTGAAATTAAACCTTTATGGGATAAATGCCAGCTGTGATTATCACAGGTAGAGATGGGGACGAATTGAAAAAAATGGTGCTTCGTCGGGATTCGTCATTGGTCAAAGTCGACGAAATGACGAAGCACTGCGTTTAAGAGACGAATCAATGAATATTCGTCGATTTGTTCTTTATGTCCTGCCGAACAGCTGATGGTCGGGACACTGACAAGCCAGTAGGCTGAAAGAAGGCAAACCCCATTTCCATTCTGCAGCCAGCCTGCATGAAGGGACAATAAAAATTCGTCCCTTCGTATGTGTCAGGGTCTCCAACCTGATGAATACGAAGGGATGACTATCCCATGAATCGGCAATATTTCACGAATATTGTGATTCGTTTTGTTTATTCATCCCTGTCTCTAATCACAGGCTTCTAAGGTCTATAAAGTTCTGTAGGGCTCTTAAGGGAGAGATTCAGGCATCAAAATCCCGGACCAGACCTTTATGGCAAGCCAGGCAGGAGATCAGACAGCCAGGAGGATCGGCTAATTAGCCCAGAGATAGAGGAGATTTATGTACAGTATATCACAGAAGTGAGGACACCCCCTCACATTTCATAAATATTTTAGTCTATCTTTTCATGGGACAACACTGAAGAAATGACACTTGGCTACAAGGGAAAGCCGTGAGTCTACCGCTTGTAGAACAGCTGTATAAATGTGTTGTCCCCTCAAATAACGCCACACACAGCCATTCCTGTCTAAACCGCTGGCAACAAAAGTGAGCACACCCCTAAGTGACAAGGTCCAAATTGGGCTCAAGTCGCCATTCTCCCTCCCTGGTGACCAGACACTTGGTCTCCAAAAAATTCAAGAGAGTCAGACAAGAAGATTTAAGCCCTTCGTTTCTGGACCTGGCCCATGTTTGGTTTTTCTTCAGCTTCTGTGAAGCTAAACCCATCGCAAAAATAAATCTTTAGCCAAGTGCCCTCAAATGCTTTGTCCTCCCCAGATGAGCAGGGGTGGGATGATGTGAGAGTGTAGCCCATATTTGATGGTTCTCCCACCCACCCCCATAATATCTCGGCCCCTTTCCCCTTCCCCCACATTTCTCCACCTCCAGTTTGTGAAGTTTGCAAACATTGAGGAAGACACTCCATCGTATCACAGGAGCTACGACTTCTTCGTTTCCCGCTTCAGTGAAATGTGCCACTCCAGCCACAACAACATGGACATCCGAACAAAGTGAGTCTAGCCGGGGGTCAACGCATCCCCCTCTCCCTTCTCTTTTCCGGGCTGGGGGTTGGCGCCACCACCCCCTTCTCCCTGTCCCACCATTACTTGAATTGGGTTTGTGGGACCCCCAATTCTTGGCCTCTCCAAGCCAAGGGCAAGCAAGCAGCTGTGTTCCCACGTAACCCCCTTCCGCCAGGGAGGTTTCCATTTTGGATGACAACTCCCATCATCCCCTAGCCAGCGTGATCAGTGGCTAGTGGGTTCTGGCAACTGTAGTCAAAGAAAGGGAACTTTTCCAAGTGATGGGCTATAACATGTAGACCAACCTTTAAGTCTACCTTAGCTGCCGGCGTGCTTCCGAGCCAAATTCAAGCTGCTAATGTTGACATCATGATTACTGTGTGCCATCAAGTCAGTTCTGACTCTTTTTAGGGTTTTCTAGGTAAAAAGTACCGAGAAACCTTTCCCTTTCTTATGGGGCTGCCCTGGGACTGTGCAGCTGGCCCAAGGCCCCCCAGGCTGGCTCTTCTCCCCGGAAGCACAGAGGGGGAATCGAACTCCCAACCTCTGGCTCTGCAGCCAGAAACCTAACCCACTGAGCTACAAAGCCCTCAATGGTTTGGGACTTCTCAGAGCACCTCTTCCTGCCATTGACCACCCCTGCCACCCACACGTCCCAAGCTTTGATGCTGCAGGTGGCGACCCCAAGGGAAGCCCAAAAGCCTGTGAGCAGGACCCGGGCCTTCTCAGTGGTGGCCCCCTCCTGATGGAACGCGTTAGCCATACAGGTGCCTCCGAGCCCTTCCCTCCTCATATTCCAAAGGCAAATAAGAACATTGCTCTTTAATGGGGCTTTTCAGGGTCTCCTTCCCTCATCGTTGTTGCTAGTTAGAATGTACCTTGATTTGGGGGTGGGGGTGTTTCATCATCACAATCCTGGGCTTTTTATGAGGTTGGTTTTAGAGTATTTAGGGCAGCGGTGGGTTTGGTTCTTGCACGTGTTTCATGTGTGTCAGGGTAGTGGCTTGGTATTAGAGAGAGAGAGAAAGAGAGGTTTATAAGATGATAGATAGATAGATAGATAGATAGATAGATAGATAGATAGATAGATAGATAGATAGATAGATAGATAGATAGATAGATAGATAGATAGATAGATAGATAGATAGATAGATAGATAGATAGATAGATAGATAGATACCATGTTTCCCCAAAAATAAGACAGGGTCTTATATTAATTTTTGCTCCAAAAAATGCATTAGGGCTTATTTTCAGGGGATGTTTTATTTTTTTCATGTACAACAATCTACATTTATTCAAATGCAGTCATGTCATCTTCTTCCAGTTGCTCCACAAGGGTGGAGGGCGGGGTTTCACTGAACTGGGGCTTTTTTGAGGGGGGTAGGGCTCATATTACGAGCATCCTGAAAAATCATACTAGGGCTTATTTTCAGGTTAGGTCTTATTTTCGGGGAAACAGGGTGGGTAGATTAGATAGATAGATAGATGGACGGACGGACGGACGGACGGATAGATAGATAGATAGATAGATAGATAGATAGATAGATAGATAGATAGATAGATAGATAGATAGATAGATAGATAGATAGATAGATGATAGATAGATAAGGAAATAAACGTCTTGAAGCAGGTGCCATCCCTTCAGTTGTGCTAATTCTCTGCTCCTCCTGCAACAGCAGAAGAGCTCTGGCGAGCCGAGGCTGAACGCCTCCCCTTCTTTCTGGGTTCCCTGAAAGAGCGCGTCATTGAGGCAAAATCCAGTTGCATTAGGTGGGCGCATCTACCCAGCCCCCCCCCCCCCGCATGCTTCTTTCTGGGTGGGGATAACTCTTTCTCCCAGAAGGATTCACGGGGCATAAAAGAGCCACCGCGCCCGAGTGGATCTTCCCGGCACCACCACTGCCCCGCTGAGCCCCTTTGGGCTGTGGTGCTTCTAAAAAACAGCTGGGGATTCTCCTCCCCCCCCCTCCAGAGAGTTGTGTGGGGTAGTCACCTTAGATGCCTTTCAGCCATGGTCGTCTTCCCCACCACCTGCTCCCCCGCCTTTGTTCTCAGAGTGATCTCCAACCAGCAATTAGCCCGCCCGGGGTGCCTTTTTAATTGCTTCCTCTCAACGAAGCTGGGTGCCGTGTGAAGCTTTGCAGAAGATGATGGGGGGGGGGGGTGTACGTGTGTGTAAGACGTTGCTGAGGCCGGGGTGAGGAGGGGGGCGGATGAGAGAGCCGCGCATCAGGGGGCCCTTAGGAGCCGGCAAAAGGAAAGAATGACGAACACTCTTCTTTATGTCCCTCTGGGGGTGCCTCTCGGATTCTTAGGTTGAGAGATATGCCCACAATGCCTCATCATGCTCAAACGCCAGTTAAACCCAATTAAACTCCTCCAGCAGGAGTTCGGGTGAGTGGGCTCATGGCTTCACACCGCCGTCTGTTCATTAACGGATGGAATTCGTTGTCCCCGCTCATCATCTCATGGCTCTTTGCTCGGGAGGGGAAAGGCTGAGCTTGGAAAGGTTAGCACATTGCACTACAGTTCCCCCAATCCCCTTGGTGGGAGGATCCTGGGAATTATAGTCCAAAGGAGTCATTTCCCTGTAAGATCTGTAGGCTGGATCTGCAGCCGTAGGATTCCAGTCGCCCCTCTTTCGCATACGGTACCTACACATGTCATGTTTTATGGATGGTTTTGTTCTTGTCGTTCTGATGTCATTAATTAAAAAGAAATCAAGGCACATTTTCAGAGGTAACACATTCTCCTCATAACCCACCTTATGGCGCTTAAAGCACTCTCTGGGCGATTTACAAGTTAATTATGCAGGCTACATGTTACCCCTTCCCCCCCAGTGAGGTGGGTACTCATTTTAGTGACCTTGGAAGGATGGAAGGTTGAATCAACCTTGAGCCGGCTACCTGAGCCCATTGGGATCAAACCCAGGGAGTGAGCAGAGTCTTGGCTGCGGTACTGCAATTTAACCCCTGCGCCACGAGGCTCCTTTAGCAATGGTAGTTTTGTTCTTTCCACTAGCCCTAGTGTTTAATTTTGATTCCTCCTTTTCTCCAAAGAGAACAGAACCGTATGTCTTCTACCATCTGCACCCCATTTCATCCCAGAACCACCTTGCCATGTAGATTGAGATGCACAGAGCTGGAACAACCCTATCCAGCTTCACAGTGAAGTGGGGATTTGAACTCTGGCCTCCTCCCTCCTACCCTGACAATGCCTTCACGCTGTAAACTTTAGGCAACACCCTTCCGTCCCCTCTGTTGCTACTATTGGTACTCCATGAAAACATGGTCACAGAGTTCAGAAAATGTTTTGGACATACTCCCCAGCCAGAATTGTCCTTGGCTGAGATCCTAAAGGTTGTATGTCAAGAAAGTAACTTTTCCAAGCCTTTTTTCATGGAGCTGGCACTTGCTGTTGTTCTTGGCCGATGGCACACAACGTTCTTTCTCCCGTGTAATAGACAAAAGGGGCTTTTGATTCCATTCTAAAGGTTCCCTGTTGATCTTGGCTCTGCTCTTGAGGGCTTTTTTTCCCTTCCAACTTATGAAGGACAATTTCTTGGCTGCAAAGCTTGTGCTTCTTCCAGAGGTACACATCTGGAGTTGTTTCAGAAGCAAAGATTCCAGCTAGGTAATGCTGAGCGAGGGGGAAACGGTCTCTTGTTATGCTTTTAAAAGCCACTTTTTTTCCCTCTCCTCCCACACACACTTTCTGAAAGGATCCGGATGGCAGGCATCAAAGGTCTACAAGGGGTGGTCCGGAAGACGGTGAACGATGAGCTGCAGGCCAACATCTGGGACCCTCAGCACATGGACAAGATCGTACCTTCGCTGCTCTTCAATCTTCAGCATGCAGAGGAAACGGAAAGGTGACCGGACCCTCGTCAGGGCCATCACTTCGGGCAGGGATATTGGGGTTTTGATCCCGGGTGCCAGAACTCCTTATTTATTGAATACTTGCCTGAAGCCACAGACAGACGCTGCCTCCCACTGGTCCTTCTTAGTCCAGAAGGAAACCCCAAAAATGGTCTAGTGACCTTAGGGTCATTGAATGCTCAGGCCCAGGGGCTGCACCTCATCCCTCGGTCCTTTCCTGCAAATGGCACTATCTCGCGTGTTCCAAGCTTAACCAACCACCATGGCAGGAAAGTCGGGATGTGTCATCCAGATTTTTTAGGCTCCGATTCCCAGGATTCTCCATCCTTGGAATTCCACCTAACAGATCCATACCTTTCCAACAGGAAGCTAGGCCTTTCTCTAGCTCATAGGTTCCCAAACACTTTTGTCCCGTAGACCACTTGCCGACTTATTTGTTTTCCGTAGACCCCCTATGCAATCGTAACGACTACAAAATATGTATAAAATTTTGTACTTAGTTTTCTTAGGGACTCCTAAAGAAGATCATTTTGATTCACTTGACTTTTAGCTATTTTCTATCTATATTTTTGAACGTATTTTTAAGCCACTTTTCTTCTCAAAACTCAGAAAGCAACTGAACGTCTCTAACACTCCTATTTATCCATTATGAATCAAACAAGTCCGTGCAAAGCTTTGATACAAGTCTAAACAAGTACGTACGCGCGCGATGTGTGTGCCTGTATAGCTCAGTAATGAGAAATGACAAAATGTTGTCGATCCCATTTACAACACACCGACATTTACCATAAAATTTTACCAATAATTTTACGAACTTACACATGAATGTAGCACACCACAATACAGATAGTACATAGTACCTAATTAAATAATATTATGAAATATTATGTACACAGAATCTGTGTTTGGTGTAATTACGGATCGCCTAAATATTTATTATGATCAGCCTAATGGGATCTGCTCACGTAGACCCCCATTTACATCTCAGGCACCCCCAATTTTTTCTCTCTCTGACGTGGACCCCCTGCAGGTCAAAATCGACCCCTGGGGGTCCATATAGACCACTTTGGGAACCTATGCTCTAGATGAAAGAAATTCAGGTATAGGTAGGCATGGGTGACTTCCTGTTTTAACAGGAAGCTAGGTCCTGAAACTTTTGAGCTAGGCCTTTCCCCAGGTGAGTGAAATTTAGGTGCCTGTGGGCCTATCAGGTGGAACTTCCAGAATGGAGAATTCTGGGAGTTGGAGTCCAAAAAGTCTGAATGGCACATTTCTACAAGAAGACCTAAGCTGCCTGTTTTGCTCTCTACAGCTCTGACACTTGTTCCTACTTTATACAGAATTAAGGATGCCAGAGGATCGGGGAGGAGTAGCCCCACCGGATCCCCCTTTTCTGCTGCTGAACATGTTGCTGTAAAGACAGTAACCCTTTCTCCTCATGGCTTCCTTTTAAAACAAAGGATGTGTTCTCTGTGCACCCTGTTTACAAGCAACACCTTGTTTCTGGACAGGCAGTTCCAGTTGTGAAACAAGGTGGGCAAGGAGCATGCATCTTGTTTTAAGAGGAAAAATAGGGTGTCTTTTTCCTTGCCACCCATTTGGTACCTGTAATACAGGGGATGGGGGGGGGGAGATATGTGTGTGGCCCGTGGGCGGTGTCTTATTCCCACCCTGCTCTAGATCACGAATCTCCAGATGATGTCCAAGTGCATTTTGGTCCACCCACAGAACTATGCCTGTTGAATAACCATTAAGGTCTCCTCTTTAAGGGGGTCTGTGGGACTGTAACGCAGGCAGACACTTGCTTTGCATGGAAAAATTCCGTTCCTTAGCATCTTCCAGAAGGATGTGGGGCAAGCCCACCCACCAACCTTGAGAAGCTACTGCTGGTTGGAGTAGAAAAGGCTGGGCGTGGCAGACCCGTTGTTTGACGGCAGCTTTCCTTATTGATTTGAGCCTGAATGATCTATTTCTGTATTGATCCTTGATACAGATCATTTATCATTTCATTGTCATTCTGCTTTTGTCTCTCTCTGAGACCTTTCCGTTGGGTCCTGGGGATGATGGGGAAGGTGCTCCTTCCTCACTTCCTTAGCGTTTCATGAATTGCTGCCGATGGCCAGGCCTAGTGGCTTTACCCGGAGGAGTGTGCTTGTTGGGTCTCCGCGTGAGTCCCTGGTCTGATCTTGCCTCGTTCCCTCAAGGAGCTGCATCCAGATGAGTTTACTCAGAACACGTTCCCCGTATTAAAACCTCTCTAAGAGCAAGCTGGTCTCCCGTTTTATAACTCAGCACGCCTGGCGCAGAGGGGAAGGGATCCGGCAGCCATCCGAAACAGCTTTGCAACGAAACCGAGACAGGCGGTCAGGCTGTGGCCGGCCAATAACGCTGCTGTTTGGGCCAAGGTTTGAAATACAGCCCTCTCTTCTCTTCCTTTCCCCTCTCTCCCTCCTCTAGCCGTTCTCCGTCTCCCTTGCAAACGACCGAGAAGGAGAAAGAAAACCCGGCCGAGCTGGCCGAGCGATGCCTGCGGGAACTCTTGGGCCGAGCCGCCTACGGCAACATCAAAAACGCCATCAAGCCGGTCCTCATGTAAGTCTTAACCGACCTGCATCTCTCGGTGTCCTTTCTGGCTTCCCGTGTGCACGGGTGCGCGCCTGCTTAAATACACTCCCCGTTTGTCTTTCCTCTTCTTTCCCACAAGCCATCTGGACAACCACTCCTTGTGGGAGCCCAAAATATTTGCCATCCGCTGCTTCAAGATCATCATGTACTCGATCCAGGTAAGAAAAACGGGGGCGGGGAGTTGTCTAATTTTATTTTGTCATTGGTGTCATTTGTTCTTGTGGGATTTGGGCACCCATGCTGATGGATACACTGCACAGTTGAAAGAACCAGAGCGTGGAAGATTTCTGGGTTTGACCACAGATCCTAGAATCCCCCAAATATCCTACACTTTGGGAAGAACTCAAGGCTTCGCAGCTCCACTCACTGTCTGCATGTGGTCAAGAAGCTTTATGTGTCGGTACGACACGCGTGATTTAACCAAGTACCGAAAAGTCTGTCACACTTTGGACATATCGTCAGACTCCCAGGAAAGGACAAAACTGCTGGGAAGAGTGGAAGGCAGTAAGAAGAGAGGCAGATCTAACAGGAGATCACAGAATCCTAGAACAATGGAGTTGGAAAAGGGGCCTCGAAGGCCATCCAGTCCAACCCCCGCTCAAGGCAGGAATCCAAATCAAAGGAGATCTGACGGAGGGTGGTCTAAATTTCTCTTGAAGGCCTCCACAGCGTTGTAGCGCTCACCACCTCCCCCTGAGGTCATGAGTTCCACTGTCGTACTGCTCTAACAGTTAGGAAGTTTTTCCTGACATTCAATCGAAATCTGGCTTCCTGTGATTTGAGCCCATTGTTGCGTGTCCTGCACTCTGGGATGATCAAGAACAGATCCTGCCCCTCCTCTGTAGGACAGCCTTTCAAGTCTTTGAAAAGTGCTGTCAGATCTCCCCTCGGTCTTCTTTTCTCAAGGCTAAACAGGCCCAGTTCTTCCAGTCTTTCCTCCTCCAAGGGCTCGGTTTCCAGTCCCCTGATCCTCCTCTGAACTTGTTCCAATTGGTCAGCATCCTTGTTGAAATGAGGTGTCCAGAACTGGACACAAATACTCAAGATGGGTTGTTTCAATCAAAGAAGCCGAGCCTTGCGTTTGGAAGACCTGAACAGCACTTTGAAGGATAGGACATTTTGGAGGGCATGAATCCATTGTTTGTTGTTGTTGTTTAGTCGTTAAGTCGTGTCCGACTCTTGGTGACCCCATGGACCAGAGCACGCCAGGCCCTCCTGTCTTCCACTGCCTCATCGTTCTAGGATTCTGTGATCTCATGAATCCATAGAGTTGCCTGAAGTTGGACATGACGCAGAAGAACAGTGCAGAACATTGATGGAACCCATTCCCACGCCAGCTGATCCTGTGGCTGTCTGGTGAGAGGGCCAAGCTTCCCTGTGTGGGGGGAAGCATGTGAGCCCCTCTTGCGTCTTCCTTGTTAGGAACTGGGTCTTTGTTTCCCCCATATCACTTGTGCTTAGGGCAGTCAGTCTGCCACTCCTCGGCCACGTCTCGGGCAGGAGAGCAGAGAAGGAGCGGCCCGTTGCCCCTCGGGGTGAGTCTGGGGAGAGAACCCAGCCCCGATGGACAGGCGTGCACCGCAGACGGACTACCATACAGACGTGCTGTGTTTGTTTGGTCTTGTACCCTGTGGAGATAAAAGCAGCCCTAACAGGAAATTCTTTGGGGTAGAGAATTTAAGGAATAAGGAAGGAACCGTTGGAAACAGGACAGGGCACCTTTTGAATCTTGTTATTGCATGATGAGAATATTTTTTAAAAATGCAGAAATCCATCGCGGCTGCAGTCTTAAACAACCTGCAGCACTTTTGCCTCAGAGACTCTCAGACCTATGTGTCTGCAATCTCCTTGGACTACAACTCTCAGAAGCCTGGACCGCAGGCCCGGATTTGGAAACCGTGGCTTCCTCTCCCCCGGCCCCTTTTCTTTTCTTTTTAAATTTCACAAGTTTCTAGCTCTTAAGGCGGAAACAAGAGGGGTTGTGGAAAAAAATGTGAGAACGCATCAATGGATTCGTGGTGGGCTGTCAACCCCGCCAAGACATCTTCGGGCCCCTCAAGGACTAAACCCTATTCCGTGGGAGAGACTCACCATGAAAGCTTATGCCGAATAAAACGTCTTAGCCTTTAACAAGACGCCTTCGCTAGAAAAAGCGGCGCACAAAGGAGGGAAAGAGGAAGACCAACAACGGGATGGATTGACTCCCTAAAGGAAGCCACGGGCATGGGTTTGCAAGAGCTGAGCTGCACTGTGGAGGGCGGGACCGGTTGGAGGTTGCTCATTCATGGGGTCACCATCCATGGGACGTGACTGGAGAGCACATCACAACAAGACACCTTTTCTGTTTTTGTTGTGACTCCCCCCGTCCCCTTAAAACTGTAGTAACCTATTGCATGGGTTGGCTTCTCTTCCTGGTAGGAGTAACTTTCAGGGTGCAGATTTTGCTACTTTGGGAAGCGGGCAGGTTTGCTGGTGCTTTGATGGAACGGGGGGTGGGGGGTCTCGGCAGCTTTTCCCCGCTTCTGCTGGGGCTCCAGGGTCCATCACATCCCCCCCTCAACCCCATCCGGTCCTCGGACCAGCGTCTGTCTCCTCTCCCCGGGGCTCCCCTTCCTCTCCTCTCCTCTCTTCCTCCAGCCCCAGCATTCACACTTGGTGATCCAGCAGCTGCTCAGCCACCTGGACGCCAACAGCAAGAGCGTAGCCACCGTGCGGGCCGGGATCGTGGAGGTCCTGTCGGAGGCGGCCATCATCGCTGCTTCGGGATCCGTCGGTAAGGAGCTTGGGGGTTGGGGGAAGTCTTAGAAACGCAGATGGGCCAGCCGTCCGTCCAAAAAGAGGTCTCCGTTTGTAGGGAACCAGGCAAAGAAAAGTGAGACATGGCTAGTATTCGGGAGGTGCCATAGGATCCCTGTATCTGCGGGATCGGTATCCACAGTTTCACTTATCCACGGTCTGAAAATATTAAAAACATTAAATTAAAAAAAAAACCAGAAATACATATTTCCATGGTGTAATTGCCAAAATGGCTGGCTACTATAGGGTTAGCTATTATCTGCGGTTTCCAGCATCCATGGGGGGGAGCCTTGGAACCAATCCCCCACAGATATCACAGCCCTACTTTATTTCAGAGAATAAAATTAGGCTGTTCTGATAAAGAAGGAACTTCACCAGGGCAAGGCTAGATTTTTTAGGGAAGAGATGTGAGCCTTGATCTCCAAAAGTGTTGGTATGCATTTGTGTGTCTGGATTCAAATTGAAAAGCAGACATGGGGAGGGGCCAGTTTGATAGGGCTGGATGATGGAGGTGGTTCCCTTCCAAGCCCATTTATTTATTTATTTATTTATTTAGTTAGTTAGTTAGTTAGTTAGTTAGTTAGTATGCTTGTATGCTACCCAATTAGTGCCAGGTACTATAGTGGGCAATTTACCATCAAAAGGAAATCCATAGAATAAAATAGAATAATAGGTCATTGGTAATAAAATTAAAAGATAATCAGAATCTACAGTGAGACCCCCCCCATATCTGCTAGGGATCGGGTCCAAGACCGCCACAGATGCTGAAAAATGTGGAGTAATAAACACTATACATAGCATGGTCTCTGGTTCCCTCTAGTGGCCAGTTCTGATAACATCCTCTTCAGAAATAATCTATTTCCAGGAATTTTAAAAAATATATTTTTAGACCATCCATGCATAAGTGAATCAGTGGATACTGATCCCACTTATAAATTCAATTGTATTCTAATAAATCTAACATAAAACCTAAAATCTAAACCTAAACGATGGCGGGACAGGTGGCGTAAATGCATTGTGGCACAAGAGAAGATGCTCTTAAAAAGCTTCTGTAAACAGCCTTGTCTTGAGCCGCCTCTTGGAAGCTGTTTACTGTTTGCATTTGTCTCCTTAAAGAGGATGGGCCGCATCCAGAGGTTTGTGGGCTGCACACCTCGCCGGCCTGAGCCTCGGGGGGGGGGGGGGCTGCCTCCACCGTCCCAACCCTCCAACCTCCAAGAAACCCCTTACCCAAATGAGAATGCCAGGAGGGAAAAGCCCTCTTGCGCCCTCTAGGGGTTGTATTTTTTTAATTAATTTTTTAATTTTTAAAAATTAATTTTTTAAATAAAATTAATTTAATTTAAATTATTTAATTTAAAGAATGCAACCCTAGAGGGCACGAGAAGGGTTTTTTTTCCCCCCTAGCACGACTCTAGGAGTGCTGGAGTCTTTCACAAGATGGCAAAATGGCCCCCGTCGGCCCTACAGAACACACGGGGACTTTTTGAACCCAAAAGCGTTTTCAAAAGTAATCTTTTTTTTTTTTTTGTGGAGGGCATCATGCTGGGTAGAGCGACGGTGGCACATTTGAGCCCCTCAGGGCTACATGTAAGCCTGCAGGTGGCAAGTTGCCCACCTTGTGACCTAAATCTTCACACCACACACGGAAGTTGGCCTCCTGTAAAGAAAAACCGCCTCCCCTGCAGAGGAGCTGAGGCAGGATTATAAGGAGGCAGGTCAAAGGTTAAGCAGCCCCCTTTTCTGATCCTTCCTGCTTCCCATGGCCCGTTTCCCGGTTCTGCCACCCGTCTTGTACGGCTTGGTTTTGCTTCTTGTTACGGGTGTGGATGGTGTGACACTCCTCGTCTTTCACCATGGCCACCCCTTGGAAGTCCAGGATCTGTGTATCCCATAATATAGGCAGAAGTAGAGACGGGTCGACCCAGGAATTCCAGCTTCTGCAGCTTGAAAACCTGGATTCCTCAGCTCGAACATAATGGTGCCCCCAATCTCCAACCTGGGAAGAACTTTTTCTCTTTTCCTGGTGGTTGCTGATTTTCTCCCAAAATCGTGTGTGCTGCCCGTGTGTCCACAAAAGCAGCCTTTTGAATGCATCCTGTCCCAAGGAGGTGCCTGCTAGGTGTGGTGGACTACAGCACCTCTCATTCCGCACTGCATTAGATGATGGGCATTGTAGTCCCGACACAGATCTGGCGAGAGCCAGGCTTGGGCAGGATTCCCTCAGGCTTATCTCTGTCAGAAATCCAGGTGTAAGCCTTTTACCTTCCCTTCCAGGGCCCACCGTGCTGGAGGTCTTCAACACCCTCCTGCGTCAGCTGCGCCTGAGCATCGATTATGCCCTGACGGGCAGCTACGATGGAGCCATCACTGGGGGGACCAAGATCATTAAGGAGCATGAAGAAAGGATGTTTCAGGAGGCGGTCATCAAAACCACAGGTACCTCCCGGCCATCGGTGGTCCCAGGGCCCTTCCTTCCCCCCCCCCCCAGCCCAGTGGGGAGGAAATCTGCCCAAATCTGCCGGTGGTCTCCCGTCTACACCCAAGTCCTCCTACCCAAAGATTGCACATCTGGGCATCTCCTTGCCAGCTTCTTCTTTCTCATAGTTTTGAGGCTTCCAGCTGAGCCAAAAGACCAACCAGCGAGTCGCAGGAAGAGCTTTCTAGATATCATCATCTTAGAACTGCAGAGCAGGAAGGGACCCTGTGGATCATCAAGTCCAGCCCCTCTCGAGGAGGCCGGGTGGGGAATCGAACTCCCAACCTCTGGCTTCATAGCCAGAGACCGAAACGACTGAGCCATCCAGCAGTCCTGTGCTTTAAAGCTGCGGGCCGTGTTGTTATCAACCGGAAGGGAAATCAAGAGAGACTCGTGCATAATCATTGCACACCTCTGTTGACTTCCACGGCACCCTCTCAAACTCCCGAAGGGTTAGAAAACAGATTTACTTACTGGCTAACTGTAAAGGACATTAATGGATAAACTGGAAGCTGGGTTTTGTGGTCAGGGCCAAAATCCATAGGGTTTCCCCAACCTGCTGCTCTCCAGCTAGGCAGGCCTGCTGGGGCCGTCGGGAGTCGTAGTCCGACCCATCTAGGAGGCCCCGGCTTAGGGAAAGTTGCTCCCTAGGCTTCCTAGGCAAGCTGACCTTTCTAATCTGGAGCGGCAGGCGTCCGCCCCCTGATTTCAGCCTTGCAAACGTTCATGGGACCCGAAGTGTCCCCTCGAGCTGTAAACTCCGTTCCGAAGCTAGAAAGAGCCGGCTGAAGAATGGGGGCCAGGGAGAGGGTTAGGGTTTGGGGGAGCAGTGAACGGACAGCAGTGCCGTGCGATAATTTGGACTACGGCACCCCGAATGCCTCCAGGCAGGCTGGCCATTGGCTGCCTGGAGGATGCTGGGTGTTGTAGTCCATGCATGCACAAATCAGAATGGCTTTAGTTGAGAATACTAAGAGGAGTCGTGGTGGATGAACCCTTCTCTCCAACACAGACATGCCACTTTGAAAGGCATTACTTTTTAAAGTTTGGATGAACCCCTTTGCTTGACTCCCGGTTGCACCCAAGCCTAACTCTTTTTAATGTGTGTATTAATGCCTTTCTAAGGCACCCTCCTTTTTCTGCACTCTGGCGGCTCGGTGCAAGCGCCCTAAGAACCATGGGGGGTTACACATCCTGCACCACGTCCCTTGGTGAGTGATGAGCTCCTGCTAAGAGCCCCCCCCCCGACTTTAGAGCTGAAAGCTGTGCAGGGATCACCCCACGGTTGCCCTCAGCTAGGAAGGCCTTCCCAGTGCCCTTGTTCACACAGCTGGCCGGAGCCGGCTCTATAGGGCAGCTCGGAGGTCCGGAATGCCATTTGGTGTGACCCCTCGCCTCCCAATGACAATACGGACCTCAAGCGACCTTTCTCGGTCCCCTTTTTAAAAGTGTCCCTTAGTGTTATTGTGTGTTGCCAGTTAGTTTGGTGTGTTTAAATCTGAACACACACACACACCCGCATCTCCTAGTCCTTGAGGTGTGGAAGCATAGTGCACGGGTGAGAGACAGGACCTCTGTGCATGCTTAGCAGATCTCTCAGAGTCCCTATCAGGGTTGAGTGTACCTGAAAGGTTTAGGGCCTCCGCTTTACCTCCAGGGAAGCCTTTGCTAAGCCCTAAGAAGCGCTGGCAAACGAGGGCTCTCCTGTCAGAAGGAGGTGTGGAAGGGATGCGCAGTGCTTCCAGCAGAAAGACGTTCCTGCGGCGCATGGCCAGCAGAGGTCAGGAGAGGCTCAGGATTCACCCGACGCCCAAAGGAGACAAGAAAAGAGATTGGCACAGAAATATATATATATCATGGAGTTCAGAATACCTTTTTTTCTTTTTTTAAAATAGGTGGGGAAAGAGAGTTTGGTTTTTTTCCAGGTTTGAAGGCAGTCTTTGCAGGAGGAAGAGAGGGAGAAAAAAAGTGGTCTTGTCTAGAGCCTCTGCCCGCTTGGGACTGAACCCGGGGCAAAGAGAGGTCCCGTCACCCCGTGATGCAGCCTCTCCACTTGGTGGCCTTCATGCGCCTCCCGTCCAGCCCAGCGTTCTCTGCTGGAGAAAACGGGGCTGTGGGAGGGGGAGAGGTTGGGGACCCTGGCAGAGGGGAACCTGAGCTTGTATGGACGCAGCCCATCGGTGGCCGTGCAGGCTGGGGAACCCTGGGAGGTGTAGTCCAACCAAGGGGCCCTGGTTTTAAGAAGCCAGCCAGGTATCTTGATGAAGAATGAAGTGAGGAAATCGAAACGGGATTTAAGTCGCTCTGCCAGGACGGGGCAAAGGGGGGCTCAGGATCTTTCTTCCCCCACAGCACCAGCCCTGGGTGACAATTTGGGAAACTCACGGACGGGACCTGAAAGCAGTACCTTTCCTTCCTGTTCCTCCGCAGAAACTGGTTTTCAGAGATAGACTATCTCAGGCCCTGGAGGTTCCACTTTTGCCCTACGATGGCCCATAGCGGTCCACAGACTACTTTCTGGATGAGTTCCATCCCATTGGCAGGCCCCCTGAGCCAGCAGTCCTCATGAAGGGAGCCTGTGACTTCTAAATACGCTGGTCCGTTTCGCCAGCTGCTGCTGAATTTTGTGCGGCCACCCACGCTTTTCTCGGTTCCCGAGATTCGGCCAAGGGGTGACCCTTTTGGGTCCAGCTCCAGTTCCCAGCTGTCCTGGTGGAAGCATTTCAGACTTTTAGAAAGGGGTGGTGGGCGTGGGAAGACCCCCTACAGAGGCTATTGCAAAAGGGCATCCCTGGATTCGCCCCCCACCCCGAATGGGAAAGGGGGGGGTTCCCCATCCCTGCCCGAGAAGCTCGGACGCGGTCGGATCAAGGGGGCTCCTGGAGACAGGAAAAAACGGAGTCCCCGTCTCGGGGAGATGCCGGCCTTCGCCCCCTGCTTGAAAGGGACGTGTGTCCCCCCCCCCCCCACTTCTCAGGCTCTCGGGCTGCCTCTGTGTTGTCCCCCCCCCCACGCCTCCTCCTCCTCCTGCTGCTCCTCCTTCGGCTCGACGCTCTTTGCATGCTCTGTCTTCTCCCCAGGTGCCTTTGCCAGCACTCTGCCCACCTATCAGAGGTCGGAGGTCATGCTCTTTATCATGAGCAAGGTCCCGCTGCCTTCTCTGCATCACCCTCTAGACACGGGGGGCAAAGCTGGGTGAGGACAAACTCTTTTTCCCCCCTTCTTTTTCTCTCCACCTCCCCTCCTGTCCTTTGACCATTTCCTCTGGCTCTCTTTTGGTCCTCCTTAATTCTTTGCCTTTCCTCTTCCCTCTTCCTCCCCTGTATCGATGATGGTCTTAAGGACAAGGGAGCTTTTTGCTGCCTGAGGTTGGATTTGCAAAAGGGAGTCGGAAAAACCGGAGCCTCAGGGGTTGGGGGGGGGGGGCACCCAGCGGTCTCCAGAGGTGCTTCTGCGTCTGGGTTCCTCTTGTGGTGGTTTCTCCGGTACAGTCCTTCCTCCCACTCCAGGTGTGTGTGGGGGGACTACAGACCCTGTACCCCCATGGCCACACTGGCCGGTATGATGGACGTGGTAGTCCAAGCGCATCTGGAGTGGGCAGGACTGGAATAGACCTCTGGGGTTCCAGGGTGGCCATGTGCAGGCGCACTCAAGCATGTAAGGCTTCCCTCTCCGTTAACCTGAATGACGAGGCGCAGAGTCCCCCACCTGTGCGAAGCTGTTTCTGCCCATTGGAAGCAACGAGAGGGAAGGGTGGGTGCCTTGCACCTTCTATACCAGTCAGGATAGAGCCCTCCAGAGTTTTTGTTTTGTTTTGTTGTTGTTTTTTTGGAATGCAATTCCCATCATCTCTTGGTGTTGAGGATGCTGGCTCCAGCTGCTGGGAGCTGTCAATCACAGGCGGCGGGAGGAGCCTCGTTACCCATTCCTGGGGTAGAGGAACCATTGAAACCCCATGGAAATGAAGACCTTTGGGGAAGCGTTCTCCTTATCCACCTTCCTTCAGTTGTAAGGAAAGGGTTGCCTTGATTGACGCCCAAATAAAGGGCTTTTAACTCTGCATGTTAGAGCCCAGGCTTAATTTGGGATGATCTTCTGAGACTTTCCAGTGTAATATGATAGCCATTCCCATTATCCCCTGCCCATTGGCTGTGTGTGAAGGAAGGAAGGAAGGGTTAAAGATAGACAGGGAGAAACAAGGGAAGGAAGGGAGGGAGGGAGGGAGGGAGGAGTTGATGATGGTGGAAGGAAGGAAGGAAGGAAGGAAGGAAGGAAGGAAGGAAGGAAGGAAGGAAGGAAGGAAGGAAGGAAGGAAGGAAGGAAGGAAGGAAGGAAGGAAGGAAGGAAGGAAGGAAGATTAAAGAAAGACAGAGAAACAAGGAAGGAAGGAAGGAGGGAAGGAAGGAAAAGATGGAAGGAAGGATTAAAGAAAGACAGAAACAAGGAAGGAAGGACAGACGGAAGGAAAGAAGGAAGATTAAAAAAAGACGGAGAAACAAGGAAGGAAGGAAGGAAGAAAGAAAAAGAAAGAAAGAAAGAAAGAAAAAGAAAAGGTGGCAAGACTATTAGTAATATCATCCCCATAGATTGGAGTGTCCTTCACCTCAAAAGCTTGAGGTTGGGCCCTGATGTGTGAGCAGAGTTCTCAATGCAATTAGAAAGGTAAAATTTCTGAAAATTTCCATTTTTTTCCCAGAAAAAAATGGGGGTGGGGGACTTTTCCTCACGGGAAAAAAAAATGGAAGTTTCCAGAAATTTTACATGTTTGCTTGAAGAGTCTTCAGCAACTTTCCATTTTTCCCCTCTCTTTTTTGCAGAAAAAGGGTTCCCCCCCTCCAGTTTTTTTTTCCCTGGAAAAAATGTGATTTTTTTTTTAAATTTACATCTCTACTAAAGAGTCTTCAGCAAATTTCCAATTTTTTCCCCTAGAAAAAGGGTTTCCCCCTTTTTTCCCCCCAGAAAAAATGAAAATTTTCGCAAATTTTATAGCTCTAAATGTGATAACTCAACACACTTGTGAACCTTTCAGGGGTTTGGAGAACCTTTCCGAAGAGTTCATGGTCTCCCTGATACAGACTCGTGGTTCCCAAGTTTGGGTAACTCAGGTGTTCTTGAACTACATCTCCCAGAAGCCTTCACTTCCAGCTGTGCAGGCCAGGATTTATGGGAGTGGCAGTCCAAGAACCCCCGGGTTCCCCAAGGTCAGGAACCCCGGCTCTAGACAACAGTCCTGTGTGCTCTTTCTTAAGAGTAAGACCCCTTGAAAAATCAGGGAGACTATCCTTGTTGAGTTACCCTGGGCGAGATCACGGCACACAGCTCTGCTGAACTGTTTTCTAATGGTAACTTCCAGAGCGCAAGGCTTGGAGAAGTTACTTTTTCGACGGCCACCCCCAGGATGGTAGCCCTGAAAGAGAGCGACGGGTCTCTGAACTGGGTGGAAGTTTAGTCCCACAAATCCAAATGATTTAAACCATAATTTAAAAATGTAAAAAAAATTGGGGTGGGGGAGGAGGCTTGACGAGTTAAATTTTTAAAAAAATCATTTTTTAATTTAAATCATGATTTAAATAGATTTTTTTTAAAAAAAAACATTTGATTTTTGCCCACCCTGCCAACACCAGCGGATGGGCCAACAGGCAGCTTGCCTGGGCCCACACCCTTGACATGGAGGTAGAGGCTCCGTTGCTTTCAATGGATGCAGGAAAGAAAATGGGGACACAGAGCAGGTGAAGTAATTTCCCTTCCTTTTTCCTCCCTTCCTGCCTCGTTCCCACCCGGAACGCTCGAGGGTCAACTCTTTCCAGCCTCTACCTGTTCTTCAGGAGACACTAAAATGTGTCCCTCGGCCAGAGTGGAAGCTCTCCTCCTTTCGGGACGCATCCACAAAAAAAGTGTATACGAACTGTGTATGGTTTGGTGGTTCATTCGTTGATCCCACCGGATACACCGTGTTACGTCCAGCAGATGAAATGACGTAGATCTGTGGTGGGGTTGCTGCTGTTGTAGGATTTCGGTTACTCTTGACTTTCCCCGTTGGGGCTTTGAACATGCATATTCTCTTTCCTTAGGGAGAACAGGAATCGCCTGACGCAGATCATGCTACTCAAATCACTCCTGCAGGTAGGCAACAGAAACACCTGGTTAGAGAACTGCTGGAGAGCTCAGTGATTTAAGCCTCTGGCTGTGGAGCCCAGAGGTCGGGAGTTCGATTCCCCCCCCCCCCCCGGGGCCTCCTTGACAAGGACTGGACTCCGTGATCGAGAGGGTCCCTTCCAGCTCTGCCGTTCTATGGTTATTACGATCATCACACTAGTTTCTGGTGGGGGGGGAACTATGGCATGGCAGGAACGTTGTGTTTTTGGCCCCAGAGCCAGCCTGGGTAGCCTTGGGCCAGCTGCACAGTTGTCCCAGGGCACCCCGGAAGAAGGGAAGGGGAAACTACTTCTGAGTATATCCAGGAAACCCTGGAAAAAAAGGGATCACCCACAGGGCAGAATCGATTTGATGGCATGCACTTAAATTAAATTCTGAATGAAATCGCAGTCCAGCTGTGAGGCACTGGTTAATGGAGATGATCCCTGTGTGGTTGCCAGGTTTCCACTGGGTTCCAGTGCAGCAACATGATGACGGCCTTGCCCAGCTCCTTCTTGGACAGGCTTCTGTCAGTGGCTTTGATGGACGACCCCGAAATCCGCCTCTTTGTCCTGCAGATTCTCATCAGCTTCATCGACCGCCACGGGAACAAGCACAAGTTCCAGACCATCAGGTGGGCAGGCCTTGCCTCTTGTTTGGGGTGGAGTGGGACAGGCAGTAGCGGAGTAGAACCAGGGCTTGCAATGGGTGAAGCCCACGGCCTTTCTGGTTCAGAGGGGGACACAGAGAGAGAGAGAGAGAGAGAGAGAGGCTTCTATGGGCCCTCTGAGCTTAGCCACAGTCCTGTTAGCTCAGAGAGGAACAGATTTTGCCAGGATCTTATTGGAAACTTTCCTTGTTGTAATGCAAAAGAGTTGAGGGCTATTTGCTCTTAAATTGGCCATTAAGAGCCATTAACTTTACAAAAGACCCCCCCCCCCCAAATTGATTCCTGCATTCTGAGACTTTCCTGGTCGTAGGGGGCCTGGCTGTGGGGACTGTCATGATGAGTCCCCCCTGCCCTTCCCAATTCACCACTCACTGGGAATCGTATCATCATCATCAATCTTTGACAGTGTGAGCCGTGAAATTACAAACGTCCTTGTCCAACCATTAGAGCTTTCACACATGTTTCTGTGGTTACCCTTCTTTGACAGCAAAAGTCCATTTCCTTAATTTTCATGGCTAGTTTCAGAGCCGTTGACACACAAACACTCTTCCCGTGAACCTCTCTGTTCTGCAATATGTATTTGAAGTAAGGCTGTATTTGATTGCTGGTGCATGTAGGTTTTTGGACTGCTTGTGTTTCTCCCTACATCCACACACGTGAAGACAGCCCTGGGAGTCTTTTGAAGCAAAAAAACCACCAAGAAACTTTCGGTACCTTAAAGATTAATAAGTTGTGTTATTCATGGACTTGGTCCCTGAAAGGCTACACGATGTAGAACAGGTTAGACTTTTTGGATGGGTTAAAAATACTTTGCAAATAAAAATGGAATGAAATAAAGTAAAATTGCACCACTCGGTCACCCCTGCTTCTCCTTCAGAATACTTCATTGCTCCAGTTTCACTGCCAGCAGCTGCTTCTGCTGATCCCTGGGTTGGAGCTGTGTGGATGGATCCTGCCAATTAGGGATCCCAGCGTGGGACGCGGTGTAGCCAGTCAGCTCGGCAGATATGGCCGCTTGAGAGGAAGGACAATGGAAACAGGAAAAGGAATGCAAAAAAAATAAATAAAGGCCCTCCTTTTCAATCATTTCTCAATCCGTTACATTCATGAAAAATTGTGAGCGATCGGAGCTCGGCGCTGAAATCAAAATATTTTCAGCCTTCCACTACAAGTACTTGGGCTCTGATTTGTCAGCAACCTGCTTTGTTAGATAATGTGACTGTAGTTTTATCAGAGGCTTGAAATGTTTCCAGCGACTGCTTAAAGACTGAGTGTAATCTTCCCTTTTTCCCTGTCCCTTGTTCTGGCTTCCATCCGCCACAACTCCCTGTGTCTTCATCTCCTGTTTCTCTCTCTCTCTCTCTCTCTTTTTGAACAGCACCATCAACGACATCTCCATCCTGAAGCTGAAAGTGGACAAGTGTTCCCGCCAGGACACTGTCTTCATGAAAAAGGTACAAGCAGGTGCTTCGGAAAAAAGGCTGGGGCTTGCCAAAAACTTTCAGGTAGAAGATGCAGGGTTGATTGTCTAGCTAACGAGGCTTCCCGAAGCAAATCCAGAGGGGCTTATAGTGAGTGTGAAGTTCCAAATGTGAGCCACCTGTCGCTCTGGGTAGCATCAAAAAGACATTCATTCATTCATTCTTTCACTCGCTTGCTCACTTATTTACTGCACTGATATCCTTTCAATAAAGGTGCCAACGCTGGAGAAATTTTTACTTGCTGTGGGGGACAGTGGTTTTGCAGTTCAAAAAAGTTCTTTTTTTTTTAACCTGCATGTCCCAAAATAGCTCAGCTGGTCGCGGGATCCAAGGGGGTGGCGGTTAATTCCAAAAATAATAATGGTAAGTTTCTGTAATCATCATCATCTTAGAACTGCAGAGCTGGAAAGGGACCCTATGGATCGTCAAAACCAGCCCCTGTCAAGGAGGGGTGGGGGCGGGCGGGGGGCGGAATCGAACTCCCAACCTCTGGCTCCGCAGCCAGAGACCTCAACCACTGAGCTGTCCAGCAGTTCTGTGATGCATTTCAGCCAAGGGGGTTGACGGGTGAGGAAGGATTCTGAAGAAGGACATGTAAATCCACTATCGGTGTCTGGCCATACCAGTTAAGGGGCACTGACCAGACGGAGCCAGCCAACCCTTCTCTCACTCCAGGGAGGTCTCGCTGACCGTGTGCCCTTCCCAAAAGGAGGCTGTGGGTGCCATCTAGGGCTGAGCCAGGATCTTCTGACACGGAAGGAAGACCATGCTTCCTTCTGCCCATGGGTGTATCATCGGGGCGGAAGCTGCTTGTATAAAACACATTTACTGGATATGTTTGTTCATAGTATTTTGACCCTGAATCTCTCCTTTAAAAAGGACCCAAGGCGGCTCACATCAGTGAAAGACAATATTTGAAGCTTAAAAACTGTTTTCGTGAGTGTCCTGCCGCCCGCTTAGTTGGGAGCCTTGAATGTAGGAAGAAGCAGCCTGCCTTGTCTCATACGTTCTCAACTCCTTTTTGCCAGTTTCCGTTTATGGAGGCTTAGGCGATCCAGGGGTGCTTTGGTGGCCCAATTTAGACGGTAGCCCTTGTGCCGTGCGAGGCAGATGGGTGCCATCCATGTAGCTCCTAACCTTGTGGACCCTATTCAGCTGGGGGCAGATATGGGCTCCCCAATGCAGAAGGCCATCTTTTACGTTTCCTTTGGCTTAAAAAGGCACCAGTGGCTTTCTGTCTTCATCGGCTCCGTGGACAAGGTTCTGGCTGGTCCGGAACCTCCGTCGAGCCTCCCTGGGGCGCTGTTTTTAAGAGCCGTGTGTGCAGAAGACCACAGGAGGGCGCCTGCCTCACGGGAAGCCACTGTCCTCTTATTTCCACAGCACTCCCAGCAGCTCTATCGGCACATGTACCTGACTTGCAAGGAGGATAACAACGTCCGCGCTCACTACGAGGCCCTCTACGCCCTGCTGGCCCTCATAAGCATCGAGCTGGCCAACGAGGAGGTGGTGGTGGACCTCATCCGTCTGGTGCTGGCCATGCAGGTAGGTAGGAGCCGGGCCACGAGGCAGATGCCTGATCTTGGCCAGGTGGGCACTCTTGTTTCCTGTCCCTGTTAGACCTGCCCATGGGTTCACCCTCAAAACCGTCCAGTGAAATGCATGGCACTTTGAGCGAAGAAACTCCAACCGGTTTGCTCATCACCATTGATGGATTCCATCCATTTCCAAAGATAGCCGTGAGGCGTTGGTGACGCTCAGCATCCTTGAGCTGCCCAGAAAGCATCTCTCGGCAGCCGCCTCCCTCGTTGAATAGGGAAAGGACGTTGCCCGTTACTGTGGCCTGGGTTCAGAGGGCTGTGATCCCAGACAGGCAGCAGAAAGAAGCAGAATGACGTCCATGAGGCTGTGTGGATGGATGCAGAGCAAGGACGTCAGCCAAGGAAAGGGTGTCCCTTCCCTGGCCCCCAAACCAGGGTGAGAAAACTGTACCGAGTCAGCCAGCCACCCTGAAGGATGCAGGAATAGATTGAGCCTTCCAGATATGGGCCCGAAATGAATCTCGCCACACAGCAAAAAAGGTGTTTCTGTTGCACCGCTGGGTTATCATTCATTCTGGGACAGAAGTTCCTGGAATTATAGCAAACACATTGATTAATAATCCTTAAATTAGTCGCTGTTGTTCTCAGAACAATTCTGTCATTCTAATGACCGAATTATTCTGAGGATTTTAGTCCAAAAAAAGCCGCCTATTCACACGGTCTGATCTGTTGTCGTAAAGTCTAAATCAGTGTTTTTATTATTTTTTTTAAGACTAAATTATTTAAAAAATATTTTAACATCATCTATTATTTATTGCAAAGGCGGTTTGAGCGATCAAGCACCGTGTTTTGTTTTCATGAAGCAGATCGAACAGCCAATGATGAGAATCAGGGAAGGGCTGAAAGAGGGGTCCCCCGGTGAGGGCTCAAGATCTGTAATGGCTCTGTCCCCTTGGCAGGATCTGGCCCAGGTCAGTGAGGACGATCTCCCTCTGTACTGCCGCTGTGCCGTCTACGCGCTCGGAGCCGCCTACCTGAACCTCATCAGCCAGCTGACCACCGTGCCTGCTTTCTGCCAGCACATCCACGAGGTGGGCCCTTTGGCCATTCAGAGCCCCTTCCCTTAACGCTTTGCCGAGTGTTTCGCTTTGTTCCTTTCATGAAGAGACCCATGGCTGGATCAGGCCAAAGGCCAGTCTCGTCCTGGATTCTTGCATCCACATTAGACAGACAGACGTTTCCGGGAAGCCACGAGTAGAACGTGGCAGCCGTGGCCCGAACACAACGGTGGCCTTATCTTTGCATCTCCCATATCACCTTGCTCATCTCTCCCCCTTTTTTTCCCCCATTGGATGGAGAGCACATTTTGAATAGGGACAGGGTTCTGTGGACTATCTGCTGTTATTCTTATGTGCCATCAAGTCGCCTCCAACTTAGGGCGACCCTATGAATGTGTGACCTCCAATATCTCCTGTCCTCCACTGCCCTGCTCAGCTCTTGTAAACTCAAGCCTGTGGTTCCTTTAGGGAGTCAGTCCATCTCATATTGGGTCTTCCTCTTTTCCTGCTGCCTTCTTGCACCGGATGGCGGGGCTGACTCCAGAAATATCCAGACATTGAGGGTGGGTTGTATCGTTGTCCACCTGGTGGTGGAGGCCTTAGCTTTCTCCGCTTCCACCTTGGCTGCTCCATGAATGTCCCTTAACTGATGCCCGGGTGCTTTGGCTTGAGAGGGCAGACTCGCTTCTCTTGGCCGTCTGATCAGCTCTCTCTCCTTCCGCCAGGTCATCGAGATGCGACAGAAGGAGGCCCCCTATCTGCTTCCGGAAGGTGTGTTTACAGAGAAGCCCAGGTAAGGGAAATCTAGGAGCTGCTCCCGTGGAAGTCATGAATTCGCGCAGACCAGCGAGCTTCTGTGTCTGGAGGTAGCAAAGACTGATCCGATTTCCTCCAGCACAGCTCACTTGGTGGCTTGCTCCTTTCTGCTTGGATCTCGCTCTCTACGTCCTTCATCCCCTGTCGAAGGGGATGGGGGGGGGGAGCAGGGTTAGGTCTCGGGAACCCTTCTCACGGCCTCTCCTGTCCCACCCCGTAGACTTTCAAGGAACCTGGACTGCCTGGGCCCCGAGATCCTCTTCCGGCAGAGCAAGATCAGCGAGGTGCTGGGAGGAAGCGGCTACAATTCAGACCGGCTCGGCAGCCCTTATATTCCCCAGCTGACAGGTGCGAAAGTGGGAGGCACGGTGACAGGGGATGGATGGGAGGGAAGGAGGAAGAGGAAGACATGCAGAGGGGCATGTCAAGAACACGCATGCCTGAGAGCATCGTAAGTTTTCGAAGTGTCTCTCCTGCCACTTGGAATTTCAAAGTTTGCTTAAGAATCAATGGGCTGTGCTTGCTGGTAGAAACTAAAGACGGACTGATGAGTTTTAAAGGATTCTGGGAGTCGTAATCCCAAAAAGTAACTTTCCCAAGATCGGGGAGTGTTACGGTGTCCTCGGATGGCACGCAACCATACATAGGAGCCAATCCACGTGTTTGCTGTATAAAACCATGCATCCCACATATTGAGTGAGAATCCATTCCAATCAAACGGGGCAGAAAATGTGCAGTGGGTGATTATTTTTGCCCCAGGGGGACTCATTCTGATATCAGGGCACTGACCTTATTTTGGAGGCCGGCTCTGAAAGCAACGTCAAGATCAGAGATGCATTCCTGCCAGCAAACAAGCCAAGGTTTATTGAGCTTAGAGAGACGTGGTGAAAATCAACACAACCATGTACTGAAGGATGCCTACAGATATTCCTGCAAAGTAGAAAGCAAAACATGGAGTGGATTCACTGCACCCCTGGAACTGGACTCGCCTGGTACCGTTGCCCAGAGGCGTAACCTCACAGTCCCTTTGAATGTGCTTTCCTGTGCTAGGAGGGGACAAAGGCTTAAAAGCTCGCCACTGGCCTTCCAGGTTGGCCTCCCTGAGCCAGGCAGGGAGCAGGAAAGCTCTATGATAAGAGGATGATTTCCCCCTTTCAGATGAAGACAGGCTGTCCAAGAGGAAGAGCATTGGGGAGACCATCTCCTTGCAGGTCGAAGTGGAGTCGAGAAATAGCCCTGAAAGAGAAGAGGTAGGACTTTTCTGTGCCATATGCACGGTCTTTCCCGGGCAAGAGAGACACGCGGGCTATAGAAAAATGTACTTCTCTCCTGCTTCCGTCTTCAGACGGAACGTTAGGGTTTGGGAGAGGGACGGAAATGTTGGGAGATGATTTTTTTTATTTATTTAATAGTTAAAAGTGGCATATAAACTTTATTCAATGAATAAAATCAATTTAAGGGGGCTTTGTGCATAATAGGTTCTCCCAGCCCCAAATATTTGTAAGTTTGTTGTACTATCCCACAAAACTGCACCAGAGCACAGACAGAGTTCTGACTCCTGTCCTCTGAAGATGCTGGCCACAGAGACTGGGGTCTGGTTTTAGAAGAGCCATTTTTGTTTCCCACAATGAGTGGAAGAAGTGCCTTTTATAAAGAGGATGCGTGTCACTTGGATGCTTTATAAGCAGTTCTTAGAAATGGTGGTTGTTTTTCGGGCTGTTTGGCCGTGTTCTGGAGGTTTTTCTTCCTAACGCTTCGCCAGTCTCTGTGGCCTGGCATCCCACACACTAACCAGAACACAGACAGAGTTCCGACTCCTGTCCTCTGAAGATGCCAGCCACAGAGACGGGCGAAACGTTAGGAAGAAAAACCTCCAGAACACGTCCAAACAGCCCGGAAAACCCACAACAACCATCGGATCCTGGCCGTGAAAGCCTTCGAGAATACATTATAAGTTGTTTATAACACTTAACCTCTCTTGTGGAAATTCTACCTGAAATGCAATCCAATCTTAAAGCTCCTGGATTCTAATATTTCCATCCTCTCTCTGCTTCTGTTGTCCTCCCCCTGCCCTCCCCCCACCCCACAAAAAGAGAGCGCCTGCTGAACAGATTACGTATGAGACGCTGAAGAAAGCCATTGGTGAGTATCTTATGTTTGGTAAACAATCATGGTGCCTCTCTTTCCAGTCTGTGTATTGTTGCAGAGTTTTGAATTTCTGCTAAAATTCCCATGGCTATTGCAGTAGAAATACAGGAACTCACAGAGGAATAATAGCTAGAAGTTCCCCAGATTGTCCACTCCTTTTCTCATTAACTGGCACTTACGGTCTCATTAACTCACTCTAAGACATCTGTGGGAGAAGGAATAAAAACATTTCATTACTTACAGTTGTGAACAGATCAACAGCAAACAAGCAAACACAGCTGCCATCAGACTAAAGAGAGGGGAAAAGATCACTCTGCCGAGAGGCCGTGTATCTTTGAATTTAAAAACAGGAAGGAACAATTGGTTCTGGCTGGATAGATTGACAGCTGAGAAACGTCCCTCCCAGCCAAAGAAACTATAGGCACCATGCGAGGTTGTAAAAACTCCAACATATATCACTTCTAGGGACGGAATGTTTAGATTTCTTGGTCTACAGACCCTATAAATTTCGGAACAGGAAGCTTGGGTGGAGCTAGGCCTAGCTTTCAAAGCCTTCCAGGTGAGGCCAACGGAGCCAAATTTAGGTATCTCTTAAGATGTATGTCAGTCAGGTAGAACTACTAGAATGGAGAATTATGGGATCTGTAGTTCAATCCATCTGAAAATCCCATGACTTCTGATGTAGCTGGAATGGGAGCAAGGGTTGAGAACCTCTGGTTCACAGTTGGCGATGTTGACTTTTTCAGTGCCTGGTTCTTCCTGCCACCCCCTCCAGGTGTATCTACATCACTCTGTACTCCCAGAGACCTCAGGACTGAACTGAAACTCTGCACAGTTAAGGGAATCCCACAGGGGGTGTCCTCATCCCAAACAATCAGGGATCCTCCACACACACACCCTAGGGCTTAAGCCCTGAAGCGATTAACCCTTTACTCTGGTATCCTTTCGGTCTTGCAATCCAATGCAATCTCTCCTCTTCTTCTCCATCTCTGTTAAGTTGACAGTGTTGCTGTGGAGGAACAGGAGCGAGAGAGGAGACGGCAGGTGGTTGAAAAGTTCCAGAAAGCGCCCTTCGAAGAAATCGCTGCCCATTGTGGTGCCCGGGTAGGTGTTGGCTTCTCGTCTCCTGCTTGCCCTCCCAAATCCTTCTGTATTTGATTTATATCCCACCTTCCTCCAGAACGGGGACCCCAAGGTTGGCTCACGGCAGAGTTAAAACAGGTACAGGTAGACTTTAAAAGGTGCAGGTGAAAACTTATAAAAGATTACCATGGTTATCATGTTAAAAAAAATTTAGAGTTAATTTTTTAAAAAAGATTTTTTTTAAAAAAATGTTATTTTTTTAATAAAAGTTTTTTTAAAATGTTACATTTAAAAAATAATGTTTTTTTAAAACATTAATTTTTTTAAAAAAAATCAGCAAATGTTAAACGCTACGGGCAAAATCTGGTGGCCTTTGACACCCCGCACAGAAGGAAATCAAGGAAGATGGAGTTGCTGATTTGAGGAGTCTTGAGAAGAGGTAGCAAGCAGTATCTACCTTAGCCGGGAAATATTTTGTCTGGGAGCCTTAATCAGAGTTAATAAGGATAAACATATTGTCAGAGGCTCCTGTGAGCCCCATAGAGATGATGGAAATTACGTCAAATTGCACGAGGGAGCTTGTTTCCTTACGTTTGTTACCCCCTTGGACCGGAGGCAGCTACGCCACCTGAGCCATGGAACCGGCCAAAGCAGCACAATGCATTTTGAAATGACCTGGTGCCATCTCCACGGACCTTTTCCCTCTTCCTTGCCTCTTCCACTCCCTCTACTTCCCCCCCTTCCCCATTTCTGGCACATTGACCAAAAGGGGCCTGTGCCACGGGGGCTCCGATTCATTGTGGTTGCCGGTTACAAATGGAAGGACTCTGTCCTCCATCCAGTCTAGTTCAGATCTGAGCTACACTTTGGATTGATGAAGCTCCCAAGCCAAGACATGGATACGCCTCAGATGCCAGAATTTGGAGGGGGCATGAGGGGTGTCATCATTTGCAAGACCACGGCTTCATCCGCAGCGGGAGATTGCAGGCAGTGGGAAACGGTCTCTCTGCGTGTCTCTCTGACGCCCCACTTCCACTTAGGGAGACCGTGCTGGGCGAAATAAACCGCTTGAAAGCGCTAAGGCGTTGATTTCAAGTCTCCTCCGTGAGCCTCTAAGAAAAGGCCTGTGTCCAAATCAAGAAGAATGCCTGATTTTATATACATTTCATTTTATTATTTATTTATTGCTTAGATTTTTATACCGCCCTATTCGTGCGAGACACTGTTCTGGGTGGCTAACAAATGATAAAGTCAAACAGAAAGGACAGTCAATCGAACAAGGACAATAGGAATAATAAAGAGCAAGTCACATCAACGGAAACGTCCTAAAACCAAGACAAGGCGAACATGACCCATAATAGGCACGTGGCCCCGTGTGAGGTTGCTCTCAAAAGCCCTTATGAAAAATGACAGACGCCCGGATAAGAGGGGCACAAAATATGGGTTAGAATATGGAGATAGAGCAGTGGAGATAAACGTTGTTAAATTTAAGAAGGTTTTTTTATGATGAAATAATTATATATGATAAAATAAACACAAACCAATGGTTATAGCATTGATTTAGAGCAATAGATATAAATTTGGCAGAATAATATTAAACCTATAAAATTAGTAAAGTTAAAGATAAAAAGAAAGAGAAGGCCCAAGAAAATGGAAGATTAGTAATGATAGAGATCTCAGGAAATTGCTGTAATGTTTTCTTTTTCTCTTTGTATGATTTCTGTTTTTAATATAATTGTATAAGCGGAGGTAAGAATACTTTTCGCTCTCTGGAAATTTACCTTTTCCTACCATTCCTCTCCCCCCCCCCCTTTTACCTGGTCCCCCTATTTGTACCATAACCCCCTATCCCTATGAAAATGAATTTAAATTTTTTTAAAAAAAGAAAAGAAAAAAGGCCCTTAGGAAGAGCTGCATCGTCAGCAACCTCTGAAAGGTAGGCAGGAAGGGGTCCAGCCGCAGCCCCACCAGAAGATGGTGCCAGAGGGCTGCTGCCACGGCTGAGAAGACCTGACTTCTCTTGGATGGTTTTCTGCCCTCCTTCGGAGTGGCCGTCTGGAGAAGCGTGGCCTGAGAGTGTCTGGTGGGCTGGGAAGATGACTTTGGGGGGGAGAAGACACTCCGACCGGTGACGTGGTCTCGAATCGTGGAGGGCTCCGTAGGTGAGCCACGAAGGAGATCTCTCTGTCATTGTTCTCCATTTTCCCCGGAGCTGAAATGCTCCCAAATGTTTCCACTTTGAGACATCAGGGAATTGCTTTTGCCATCCTTTCTGCACTTTCCCCAGCCTCTCAAGCCACCGGGGAATCTTGGAGGGGTGTAGGCACCCTTCAGTCTCGAGAGACGATGGTCACGTGCTCTGTATGGAGGTCTTGGAACAGCGTCTAGTGTGGCTGAGAAGGCCAATTCGAGAGTAACACAATCCCTTCCACACTGAAGACAAACACAATCTGTCCCCTGTCCAGCTCCCTGATTTGGCTGGTTTCGGGACGGCCTCTTGGCCTCGGCCTGCTGGACAAGGGTCTCTTCAAAATGGGAGAGGCCACGATGCACCGCCTGCCTCCAGGCTGAACCCCTTGGATGGGTGTCGTGCTTGTAACCCCGTTCGTTCTCATTGCAGGCGACTCTACTCCAGAGCAAGCTCAACCAGATATTTGAGATCACCATAAGGTAAGGGAATGTGGCGGGCTCAAGGGGAAGAAGGACTGGGCGGGTAGGATGATGAGGCAAGAGCACGGGAGAAGCCAGCCACACGAGGAACAAGCCCTCAGATGTGAATGTCGTTGTTATGGAACAAAGCCAGGTTGCAGTACATCAGTGGCCACCATCCTCTTGGGTAACTTGCCCCGGCGTAAGGGAAATGACGTCACTTCCGTGGCAGGTTGCCACTAATTCAGAGTATCAGCTGCGATTCATCTTACAATTCTGTGTTGTGCCCGAGTCAGGGGGGCTTCACGTGTGGCCTTTACTCCAAGCAGTAACCCCTTGTGATTAGCAGCTGGCCAAGTATGAAAAAACATACCTGGAAGGCACATGCGTCATTAAGAGTAGAGAGCATGGTTGTGTGCTTGTGGCACCCTCGTTTTTCTCACTCGGAAAAGGATTCCAGAATAAAAGCCTCCACAGGATCCTGGCTTCAGAGTCCGGGATCAGTCAATGGAGTAGCCTTCCATGAGGCTTCAACATGGCACATTAAACCTGTGTGGGAAGAAGAAGTGGCTGAGAAAGTTCCTTTTTCTTTTTCTTTTTTTCTTTTTTTTTTTTTTTGCTGAATATTCTTCTTTATTTGGTGCAACTCCTGTGCAGCTTAAGGCCACCTCCATGAGGTTTGTGCAGGAGAACGTCCTGCTTCACTCTTGACGGTGTTCGTTTCATGTTTGGACCGTTCCCCATTTTGCATTTTCTGCCTCGGGCTTCTGTGTGCCCTGCTCCCCTATCCTTTTAACCCTCAGAAGGTGTTTTTAGGGAGCGATGGCGTGCTTTCTGATTCCAGTGAAAACTCCCAAGTAGTGAAATGTAGGGTTTTTAGGGTAGATTCACTTTGGGATATGCATTTAAAAGTGTAAAGGCCAAATTCCTATGGAGTTCTGATGCTATGCCCAAGTGGCAAAGGCTTTGTCAACGACAGGCGATGCCTGCTCTAACTTCTTAACTTGCTGCTGTTCACCAATGAGATTTACGCCAGTTGCACTGCAATGGTGGGTATAAGTAATAGGATGTGGGCTTATTGCTTACAACCATCATAGTAATTGGCTTAAATCTCATGGGTGATTCTCAGCCCCTGTGAGAATCCCACTTGCTCCTCCCAAAGGAAACCACCCCAATGAGACCCATCTTCCTGACAGTCAGAGCACGGCACTTCTACTTCCCCACACCCTGGCTTCTAACAACGATGATGATCTTAGAACTGCAGAGCTGGAAGGGACCCTGTGAATCACCGAGTCCAGCCCTTGTCAAAAAGACCCAGTGGGGATTCGAACTCCTAACCTCTGGCTCCACAACCAGATACCTAAACCGGCTTGGTTGCTAGAGAACAGCACAAGAAATGTGTCTGTTTTGTCACGTCGGCCCAGTGGCAACACGCAAGAGAGGTGCGGAGACCCCTTCCTGCCTTGTCTGTCTCTCTGCTTGTTCTTATATGTGTGTGACAAATGGCTGAAATTTGGGGAAATCGTTTACAGATTCAGAGGAAAATGCCACAGAAGGCCTGCGTTATAGAACGCCTACATCCGATGCATATTTATCACGAAACATGACTTTCTCGCTGTGGTGCTGTCTCGCTGTGGTGCCTCAGGGACCATGTCTTCTTGCTTTCCCCCCTTTTGCTGCAGACCCCCTCCGAGCCCTTCGGGAACCATCACAGCCGCTTACGGGCAGCCCCAGAGCCATTCCATCCCCGTGTACGAGATGAAGTTCCCAGACCTCTGCGTTTACTGAGAAGCGAGCTGCATGCCAGGAGGAAGCTGTGCCGGCTGAATCATCCAACCCCACCCGGCGGGCTCTCATGCCGCCTGCATGAGCCAGACGGGAGCTTTGGGGGGCGGGCGGTGGTGGTGGTGAATGCCCCGTCCACCACCATCCAAGCACGATGGACAGCGCTGGCCCTTACAATCCACACCCCCCAGATGTCCTTTGATTTCCTCTGTTCTTTGTGGTCAACTAGTTTTCCATCCTGTAGAAATCACAAGAGAGCATCCAGGAAGGCTGTGACAGACAGCGGGAGGTGGTGGTGGTGGCAGCAGAGGGAAGTGGTTTCAGACTTCCCTTTTTTTAGAAGCTGTTTTACAAGTTTTGTCCGTGAAAAGCATGTGTTGATAGTCCCTTACATAAAGTGAATTTATTCTTTGTGTTTCTGCTTCACTTCCTGCTTGGCTTTTCTTTGTTGGACTTCGGTGAGGCCAGGGCTGATTGGTTACCTGGCGCTGTGACATCCTTCTGTTCAGTTAAGGATCCCTGATTAGCTGGAACGGAAAAGAAGACCTAACTTTAAGAGAACCAGGGTGATGGTTGGGGAAATGCTCTGGCAAGGAGACATTTTTCAGGAAACATTCTTCCCTTCCCTAAAATCTCCCTCTTCCCGTGCCCCCCCTCCCGGGAAAATCAAAACACGATAACACTAATGATGATGGAGAAAAAAAGATGGATGAATTACCCAAGGTTCATATTCCCTAGAACAGTTTCAAACAAAGACCTATAACTTTCATTAGTTACACCTATCAAGACTCTTCTCACAGTCGTAAGTTTATACTTGCCTGGTGCTGTAATTTCATAATTTATTCCCCCATTTCTTACTTAATAATAACTGCATGCCATCAAGTCGATTCTGACTTATGGTGACCCTTTCCAGAGTTTTCCAGGTAGAGAATACGCAGAAGTGGTTTCCCGTCCCCTTCTTCTGGGGGTGCCCTGGGACTGTGCAGCTTGCCCAAGGCCACCCAGGCTGGCTCTACTCGCAGGAGTCCCAGTGGGGGGGGGGGGGATTCAAACACCCAGCCTCTGGCTCCACAGCCAGAGACCTAAACCAGTAAGCAATTTTTTGCCTACATCTCCTACCTCTGGAGCCAAATTTTGCAGAACACAATATTTGTCGAGCGGAGTGACCTCGGCTGCAGGTCCTTAACCGCCTTGCACATCCTTAACCTCCCCCCTCACCCAGCTGCATCCAAACGGTCTCTACACAGCTCTGTGAGGATGTAAAACGGGAAGGCCTCCGTCCCAGTGTGTGCAGAGAAGTCAGAGTTCAATCCCAGTTTTGGGCTGGTGGTGAGGCCACTGGATTTCATAATTTATTGGAAAATTATTGGAAGCCACCTTGGACCTGGCTTCAAATGCCCACTGGATCCTGAAATGCCAGTCACAGACTCTCAGCCTCACCTGCTCACCGTGTAGTCCTTGTGCGGGTGAAGCAGCAGGCGTAGAGCCCGGTGTGCCTCCAGCTCGCAGGAGAAAGCCAGGATCTCAATACAAGACAGGGGAAGAAATAAGAGAGGAACCAGACAACAGCTGCTGTTAAAGCAGACCGTGTGCCCTTTCTGGAAGTCTGGTGTCCTCTTGTGTCCATTTGGACTTTGAACAACAGCCTCTGTTCCCGTGCTTTCCCACCGCCAACTCTCAAAATACCTTCACAGGGAGCTGGGAGAGGCCCCCCTCTTAAGAAAACAGGAGAACAGAATCAGACATGAGATGGATTGACTCCATAAAGGAAGCCATAGACACTTGAGTTTTCAAAACCTGAACCTTGATGAGAGGACTTTCCGGAGACCACAGGGTCGTTGCTAGATATTAGAAGAAACTTGATGATACATAGCAACATCTGGCCTTCCAGCTGTTGTACTGCTACTCTCAGCATCCCTGACCATTTCCGGTGCTACTTTGAGCTCCTGGGAGTTGCAGTTCAACTATGTCTAGAACCCAGCGCACTCCCGTCTCTCTGCTTTAGCAGATTATTCCAAGGCGGCTTTATTTTTTACAAGGGGGGGGGCATCTGGGGAAGCAATGGTGCATAAACATTATTTTTCCCCATTCTCCTGTGCATGCCGTCTTAGAAGATGTTTCAGGTACACAACATGGACTCTCATGTCAGACACGGGGCTGGAGACAGCCGGAACCTTTCTTGTTGATCTTCCCAAAGGTCACTTTTATTGATAGGGGAGATAGAGTTGATTTATTTTTGAATAAAGTAGTCGGGGTGCCCTTTTCAAAATAAATGTTAATGCTGCCACCCATTTGGACCGGACTATCTTTATGGTAACTGTGTGTGAGGCCCTGGCACAAAGGGGTGTTGAGAACTTGTGCTCCGTTGACGGAGGAGGCAAAACAGGCGCTGCAAAAATTTGGACGGCTGCCGTACGTCTCTTGCATGCATTTCATGTTTAACAATTGCCGTCCATGTCTGCGTGTTTTGCCTTCTGCTTTCCCGAGGACCCTGTAGCTTGCGATTCAATGCACATGTGCACGCACAAACACACACACCCCACTGACTCCCAAACACATTCCTGATGCCTAGATAGCTGCCCGCCTAGAGGAACACCCTACATCGGCTGAGGTGTGGACCCTAATCTGTAAATGCTTAGCCATAGTAAAGGCGTGGATCTGAATGTTGTCACAAGACGGGGGGTGTTTTGCTGGAGCAGGACTAACATGAGGTCCGGCACGTTTAATTTCCCCTCTTGCAAATGTCAGCAGGTGTAACGCAGTGTCTAAAAGACTGAGCGACACATCTTGAAGGACCTGGTTTGAATTTCACTTTTGCTGTGAGGGCACTAAGGACGGTAGCCAACTCACACGTCATATGGGAATCATAATACTGATGTACCTTACATGGTTCATGTATGGATTCCAACTAGAGGTTGCACAGGGAGATCTTTGAATATTTGAGCGAGCGACACCTATTTTGGATTCCCAGTGTGGTGTAGTAGAAAGAGTGACAGACTAGGATTCTGGAGAACAGGTTTCGAATCTCCACTTGGCCATAGAAACTCACTAGGGGAGTGGAATTGATAAAACCACTCCTTAAATATCTCTCTTACCTTGATAGTCCCATTAGGTCGGCTATAAGTCAGTTCCAACTTGACAGCACGGAATAGATACACATCCATATATTAAGTGTTTTGTTGTTGTTTATATGTCTACGCCACATTTCCCCATAGTTTGGTTTTGATTCTAAAAGTGTGCTGCTTCCATACCGCCCCATAGCGCTTAAATCACTTTCTGGGCAGTTTACAATTTAATTACGCAGGCTACATGTTGCACACACCCACCCGGTGAGCTGGGTTCTCCATTTACCAACCTGGAAGGATGGAAGGCTGAGTGAACCTCAAGCCACCGACCTGGGATCGAACCCTGGTCGTGAGCAGAGCTTTGGCTGCAGAAATGCAGCTTAACCATTGTGCCACAAGGTTCCTGTGATCTCAAAGCTGTTGTGGCCATTGAGAAGGAGATAAGCATTTCAGCCACTCATTCAGATGAGTCCCAAAAGATTTCTAAGTCTTCCCCAAACAGGGGTCATGGGGAGGCAGGAGCAGATGGTTTTGCCCACTGCAGCCCAGTGGTTGCCACTCAAGTGCCCTCAGTGGGGTGCCTAAGCAGGTTCCCCCCCCCCCCCCGCAGTGGAAATACAAGCTGCTGCTTTCATCTCAACTCAGCACATTTGGCTTAGGTCCAGTTGCCTAATGTCATCACGCTATCCCAAACCCATGAACAAACTTTTATTCCGCCAGCCATTCCACTGGGTGACCTTGAGGTCTAGCAGCTTTACAGGTTGAACGGAAGGGAAGAGAAGAGAGAAACAAGCAGACCCAGGCCTCAGGTTTGGGGAGCAGAGGATTGGAACAGCAACCAGGTTCCCCACTGCTCTGCCTCCCACTGCTGCAGTTGTTTGGTGCAGTGGCTTCAGACAGAACGGCTACAAACTCCTCCATAGCGATCACACGGCCTGAACCGATGCGAATGCATATTTTTTTTTGGTCAAAAAAGTAGAAGCCCCAGTGGTGAAGGGAAAAACTTTGGAAGGAGGAGAGTGGGACTCCCAAGTGGATTAGCCTTGACTTGTATGTCATGTAGGCGACAGAAAATAAGGTGAATCTGACCATCCCAATCCCAAAGCATTTCCCCGCATTGTTTGTCAATGTAGTTGCATCCAAGTGGAGAATTCTGCACATCGAGGCGTGTTACTTGCAAAAGACGACAGATGAAAAGATGTAAAGACGCTGAAGCACACCTGTCCGTCTGTTTCTCTCACCCCCGCCCCTGTACAGGTTGCAAGTCACATCTACAAAAATATCTGGGGAAACCCATAAGCACAAAGCATGTTTAACCCGCTGGCCGCTTGCCTTTTAAGGACAGAGCTTTGTGGCTGAGCGGCTATGCTCTGTATGGCTCTGGGATCTGCAGATGGGAAGGACATGGAGACGGAGGGAGGAAAATCATACCTCCCAGCAAACTGCCAGAGAAGACCTCAGTGAATCCCCTGTTCACTTAGCCTTGCTGATGTTCCCCTGCTTCAGGAGAGGGGCAGAACAGGCCGTGCTTCTAGGAGGACGGCAGGCAATGAATTTAAAAAAGGAAATTATATCAATCTAGAGGGTGAGGATCTTCGGAATATGGTGTGCTCTTGGCGTTCCCACTTTATAAGGGTGTCTTAAGTGGGTAGTCCTTGTTGTTCTGTGCTGTCAAGTCACAACCGACTTATAGCAACCCTTATAGGGCTTTCAAGGTCAGTAAGATGTTTACGGAGTAGCTTTACCGGTTCCAATCTCCCAGGGAGTGTCCACAGCTGAGCGGGGATTTGAACCCAGATCACCTGAGCCTTAGTCCATCACTTTCTTCACCACACTGGTTATCCCAATTATTATGTGCCGTCAAGTCAACTTTGACATGTTGTTAACCTTTTTCAGGGTTTCCCAGATAGAGAGTACTCAAAAGGAGTTTTCTCCTGGGAGCGCTCTGGGACAGGGAAGCTGGCCCAAGGCCACCCAGGCTGGCTGTGTTCGTAAGAAGCACAGTGAGGAATCGAACTCCCAACCTCTGGCTCCCTTTCCAGCCTTCTGGCAGGGCAGGGTGGGGTCCCTTCTTCGGGTTGTGGATGGAGGGGAGCAGCTGGCGTCTCCCCCATCCGTGGTTTGGAGAACACACACACTCCTGCCCCCCCTTTCAAGTGTGACACACAACACATCCCTAAGCTGCTGCAGTGGCTGTTTGGGCCTACCATCTCCTGAACCCGGGACAGGACTTGGTTTGAGATGGATGGGGGCTTCTAATGGTTCCATGGACAACAAACACCACAGCGGTAAGTGGCCCAACAAGGGTGGGCAGGCAGGTGAGGAGCTGCCTGTGTCTGTTTGTGCAGAGGTCTCGGTGTGCTAACGTCGTTGCTTGACATGGCAAAGCAGAGCAGATTCGGATGATCTGTGCCATGCGCCTCACCCTCAGCACCTTTACAGTCCCTGACCCTGAGCCATCATGCATCCAAAGTCCACGTCAGGGACCCTCATACCCCCTTCAGGCAAACAGGAACCCCAAAGACCTACATGCGTGTAAATTCCACCCCTTTGGCTTTTCTCTCCTTGTTCTGTTGCTTGATGGTGACATGATCACCGAGGATGCTATGAAAACATACCGTCAAGTTTTCCTCTGTCAGCCTATGCGCTCTTTGCCAACTCATGTTCCTTTGGGGGTATTTGAGTTGGCACCTGTCTATTATTCCCATGAGGCCAGCTGAGTGGATCTCATAGAAGTTGTTGGAAAATTGAACCGATTTGTTCATGTATAAAGTCAAGACATTGGAAAACCAAAACTGAGGTTGTGATATTTTGAGGCACATCATGAGGTCGTGCGATTTGCTGGAAAAGACCCTCATGCTGGGAAAAGTGGAAGGCAGCAGGAAAAGAGGAAGACCAAAATACAAGATGGACTGACTCCCTAAAGGAAGCCCCAGGCTTGAATTTCCAAAACCTGAGAAAGTTTGTTAATGATAGGACGTGTTGGAGGTTACTCATTCACGGGGTCACCTTACATCGGAGGTGACTTGATGGCACGTAACAACAACTGGAAAACCATCATGGCTGTAACATGTTTGTTTCATTTCATCTGTACATAATGTTTGTGCCTGGGATAGACCCCAAAGAGGGAAGAAAACATGGCAGATTTCAGACAGCCTCAGAGATTCATGTACTAGGCAAATTTAAAGATTGGGGTTTTAAAAAGAGGCTGAATTTGATTTGATTTGTGCCGTGAGTCTGGACTGATTTGTCATTTTGGTTTGCACCACCTCAGAATTGAATCTGCTCTGAATCTGTGGAACTCACTGCCAAGTGATGCCGATCTCCTCGTCATCTTTTCGCCAGCAAGCAAAGAAATGTTGATTCAGCCTCCTAAAGTTAAGCAAGGTTACTGTACAAGCGACACTTTAATCTGAGCAGGCGATCACCTTTTTTTTCTTTCTCTTTTAAAACATTCTTCCGGAAAAAGAAAAATTCCTTGTTTTCATGAATTTTATATTTGTAGCTTCTATTTGTTTTCTCCATTTCATCGTTCGCTTCCTTGAGCCCCTTTTTGATCGAGAAAGGTACACAGGGTATGTCTAAGAAAGGATAAAATACTTATTAGCCTAGCTACCGAACATTCGAAGAAGATTCGTGATTTCCAGAGAGCAACCTGAGCTGAATTTTAGCGGGGGGGGGGGGGGAGATTCATTTCCACACCAGTGCTCAACCTCCCCCTTTAAAAGCAATAATTATGAATTTCTGCCCCTGCCTGTTGGAGTTTTTGCATCCCACCTTGACTAGGTTTGGATGGAAGGGACCTTTCTGGGCTGGGGTGACTGTCAAGCACTAGTCAATCATTCCTTCCGTGTCTCTGAATTCAAAGAGACCTCCGGCTCTCTCCTCTGCTGCTTTCTTTTTCCCTCTGTGTTGTTTTGTCTGCAGTCAGGAGTCTGTTGAGGCCTCTGGCTGAAATTCACCCAGCCAGCCACAATCTGGATTCATGCACTAAGCAGGGGGGTTGGACTGGATGGCCTTAGAGGCCCCTTCCAACTCAATTACTCTGTGGTTCTATGTTTCTGCATTTGTCAGCTTGGTCTTTGACCTGTTCAGTTGTAAGTAAAGAAACCTCTTGTTCTTTCTCCTATTAATGTCTCAGGGTGAGTTACTGAGACTGTAAATGCCAACTGATGAGAAGAAAAGGGGTGGACTAATCTGGGGGAATGTGAAGCTATTCTGCTCTGAATCCCTGCACCTCTGAGGCGCAGCTAGAGGAATTTAACTCACATTCAAAACTCTGCACCTTCCTCCATCTGCACCAACCTCAGACCCAGGAAACTAGCCCTGTACTCCTTATTCCCTCTTGAGACGTCATTCAAAAGATCTGAAAGCTGAGCTTTTGTGGTGATGTTTCAGCCCAGGGAGAACAGTGTGCTTGGAAAAGCTAAGAGCCGGAAACATAAGACCAGAGGAACAGTTCTGAGAAATCACATGGGCTGTTCAAGTGGCAAGACGTGGCACCCAAAGGGGGTAGGGGTGACCCGCGGCTTGGTTCTACATTTCTTCTGCCCCCTTTCTGCACCTTCAATGCTGAAGGACGTGGAAGGGAGCCGGATCCATCCAGGAGAGCTCAAGGACCAGCCTTCAGGCTTCATTTTCAGCAGGTGGGTTTGCAGGTGTCATGGCCACCAGCTGGCTTGTTTGTTTCAGGTCGAGAACGGGGGGGGGGGGGGGGAGGGTGTCAACGGTTTCCATGGGTCGCTTAAACCGAGAGGTGAGATGCAAACCCTGGCTTGCGTACAGCCGTGTGCAAATTCCCAGTGATCTCTTTTTTGCTGCCTTAAAAAAAAAAAGACTGCTGTTATTCCCCACCCACTTTTTGGAGATTTTGAACGGGACCTGGGCCTCCATCAAACTCCTCATCCTGCCTATAAGTCGGTGGGAGAGGGAGGTGTATCCGAAAGATTAGGTGGTGGTGGACAAGAAGCAGGCAGTGCAACGCTGGAGAGTAAGGAGAGAAGGCAGCTGGACCAGGAGGGGAGTGGAGAGAAGCCGAGTGTGGTCTGTGCCCAAATTCCTCTTCTCGTTCAAATCACCCAATAGCTTTGGGGGCAGGAAGCAGCGGTTGCTCAAGGCTGGCCTAATCCAGCATTTGATCCTCAAGACAAGAGGCTGAGCTGGTCTGTGTTAGGAAGTCCTACCTGGATGAAGCCGGGAGCGGGGTCAGTATCTCCCACTTTTGCTCCCCTGCGGTTCTCTTTGGAGCAGGGAGGAATATCGATTTACAGTCGTGGTAAATCGAGAGGCCATCCTCATTCCCCCCCCCCCCAGGTGGGTGCGCCATCGCACAGTCTACTGGGTTAGGGTGTGTCTGTCTGAAAAGGGGCACCCAGGCAGGGCAGAGTGGGATTCTGTAGCGTGACCGCTCACCCGGCTGCGCAACAGCCTCTCGTCAGCTTGGCTTGTTGTGTTGGGGGACGTCGATGTCCAGGCCGAGGTGATCTTGTCCAGGGTGGCTCAGGAGGTCATGTCCTCCATGAGAGCCATAGGTCTGTCTCCAGTGGTACGTACATGGCCCCCCCACTTAGAAGCGTAGAAGCATAGAATCATGAAGTTGGAAGGGGCCTCTAAGGCCATCCAGTCCAACCCCTTGCTCAAGGCAGGACTCCACCTCCTGAGGTCATGAGTTCCACTGTCGTACTGCTCTAACAGTTAGGGAAGTTTTTTCCTGACATTCAATCAAAATCTGGCTTCCTGTAGCTTGAGCCCATTATTACCTGTCTTGCACTCTGGGATGATTGATAACAGATCCTGCCCCTTCTCTGGATGACAGCCTTTCAAAGCAGCCTTGAAACCATTCGGGGTGCCTTTCAAGTCTTTGAAAAGTGCTATCCTCTTTCCCCTCTGTCTTCTTTTCTCAAGGCTAAACATGCCCAGTTCTTTCCATCTTTCCTCCTAGGGCTTGGTTTTCCAGCCCCCTGATCATCCTCGTCGCCCTCCTCTGAACTTGCTCCAGTTTGTTGGCATCCTTCTTGAAGTGTGGTGTCCAGAACTGGACACAGGACTCTAGATGAAGCCTAACCAGTGGCAAATAGAGGGGAACTAGTGCCTCATGGGATTAGGGAACTAGACTTCTGTTAATACAGCCTAAAATAGCATTGGCCTTTTTTGCAGCTGCATCGCACCGTTGGCTCCTATTCAGCTTGTGGTCTACAGCGATTCCAAGATCCTTCTCGCTCGTATTGGCACTCTTCTTAAAGTGTGGTGTCCTTATGCTGCAGGGCTCTGGATTTGGCTTTATGTCGTGGAACGGATGCTTGCGTTTTGGGTGCAGAGGAAAACTCTGTAGCTCCGTTGTGATGCACAGATTGCACCTGTTGGAGTTTAGACTTCCTGGGATTCAGATGCTCTACCAGGAGAGAGGAGGCCATTACAATGGTCCCTCCCAGGAGGCTGGGATCCAGCAGGCAAATCTGCCAAGCCCTGGTTGACTTCCAGAAAGGGGAAAATGTCCAGAAGAGCAGACACGTGATTGCTCTTCAGGGTCCCCAATCTCAAATTCTGGTACAGAATTGGTAGCTGTAACTTGGGACATTTTTTGGCCCAGCGAAAATGGGTTCATTTCAACGTGTGCATCCCAAACAGGTGGACAGGATCCTTGGACTGACAAGAGCCACCACATGTGTGCTGGATCCTTACCTTTCCTGGTTCGTAAAAGCAGCTAGCAGGGTCTGGCCGGGTAAGTAAGGAGAGTGCTCAGAGTCACTTGAGAGAGAGAAGGATTTGTGCTTCCTTACCTGACAGGGCTTCTTCAGACAAGCATTTGCCCAGCGGTTTGGTGTGTTGTGGGGTGCATTGGTGTGCTCTTTTTTCCAGCAACCACACAACGTAATCGCTAGAATGGGCCAATTGGCCCCCAAGAACAACCTTTTTTGAGTTCCTATCAGGGGCTTCAACTTTTTTGGCGCACGTTGGTGCTCTCTGTTTCGTCTGTTCCCAGTGCCTGTGATCACTGGGGGGTGAACTAAAATCAAGCAATCGTAAAAGCTGCCAAGGCTCCTTCTGTTGTCGATTTCCGATATTGTGAAGTGGCTTAATAAGTGGGCCACTTCAGGATATTGGCAAATTGAACACTTCCTCTGCTCTCTGTGGAGGGGCAAAGGAAATGAAATGATTCTGGTTGACTCTTCCAGACCGTCACCGTTGCGCCGAATCACTTTTTTTTAAAAAAAAAATTTGCCTTTTTGTGAAGTGCCAATCAAAACTGCGGCTGCGGGCAGTTTCTTGATCAGCACAACCACAAGGCAAAAGGGGGGGATTAATTTAAGTGATTCAGTGCATCAATGATGATCTAGCACAGGCAAAAATAATAATTTTGCTTCCCCTCACCCTCTGAAGAGGAGCAGGGGAATGTGTTCAATTTACAGTGGAAGGACCCAGAGAGTCGCTTGAGGTCGATACACCTGTTGGATGTGAGACTTGCACCAAATGCGACATCACTCCTCCCCCAACCTTATTTAGACTGGACCCGCTCATGCCGAAAGGGCCAGTGTGGTTGCTCCCAGAATCTCTCAAGAACTAGCAATCCTCAAATTCTGTGTGTTTCAGCCCGAGGGCAGGGTGACTTACAGGAGAGATGAAGCTCCCTAATCGATCTCGGAGACAAAGCAAGCCAGTGAGGCTAGAAGGAATTACAGGACGTATATCTGTGAAGATTCTCAGTCCTCCCGGTGAGGTTATCTGGAAGCTGAGTCCTGGCCACTGGGCTTCTTTCTCGTTAGGCTGAGACGTTTCGTTCCTCATCCAAGTAGCTTCTTCAGTCTTCATCTCCTACCAACTCTCCTCAGACTGAAGACGCTTACTTGGTTGAGGAGCGAAACGTCTCAGCCTAACGAGAAAGAAGTCCAGTGGCCAAGACTCAACTTCCAGATACAGGAGGTATAGCAAGGAGAGCTTTCTTGGTTGAATGAACTTGGAGACTGGCTTGGATGCAACACAACATCAATGCGGCACGCTCAGTTGAGATGGTCATGAAGATTTCCAGCCTCCAGTAGGAGATTTAGAAGAAGAATTACGAGCTTAGGGGGGGAAAAAATCAAATTTCCATGTGCTGGGATGGAGACCTGCAATGGTTAAGACTGTGCCTACACAGGTAAGAAGCAGAAGGTGGTAACGTTGGAGGAAAGAAACGAGACAAGGGCTCCTAGAAGCCATACCCAGGGCTGACTTCTGGTGGGCAGCGCTGTGTTTGGGGAAGACAAGTCGCTTCCTGTCTTTTTGGAGCAGACAAACAATCAGCAAGCTTGCCATGCAGGAGGAAAGCAGTTTTAAGGAAGGGGAATTCGGGTTAACACGAGGACCACTAGTACTGGTAGGCGGACAGGATGAGGAGACCAAACAGAGGGACTCAATTCTGTCTGGGAAAGGTGACCGCGCTCATTTCTCTCTGGAAGCCTTCATCTACTTGCACGGAGGAAACACGGAGCTACCAGCAAGGCCCTACAGGATTGGGCCACAGCTATCCACTGGGTGAATAAAGCATTTTATACATGCCCAGAGATGCCCTTCTAGTATTCTTTGCAGTTTCCAGAAGGTAGGTATGAGGAACTCTGGCCAACCAAGTCTTGGCACGGTGTTTTCCTGGTATGGATGCCACCCCTATGGACTGGTCAATTCAGCCCAGGGAGTAGCGAAATCTTAGAGAGGGGCCACAACTCCAAATTTCCATTTACAAAGAGGAGACCGTAGGAGAAGGCGGGAGCGACTGTTTCCTTGGGGGAGGACTTAGGCCCTCATGACCGTCGTGTAGGGCCTTCCAGAGGGTGCGCCTGGAACTGTTTTGCTTTGAAGAGACCTTTGTGCTTCTTCATTTTTCCTTGCAACCCCCTTCTCCTCTGGTACAGTGTCAGAACTCAAGGGTGTCTATTTTGCAGCCCTACGTCTATTACTGTCGTTTTGGTATTTGATGAAGGATACATTTCCCCCTCATCTTTGTCACAACAGTGTTGTGTTTGCAATAGCCACGTAAAGAAGATACGGTCGGAGACCTGGATCCACGGAATCCGTATCCACTTGTCCACTTGTCCACTGTATGACATTTTTTAAAAGATTGAAAAAAGAAAAATCTTAGAAATATATATTTCTAAAGACGAACTTACCAGAACTGGCCACTAGAGGGAACCAAAGACCATGCTCTGTATAGCATTCACTGTTATCTGTGTTTCTCAACATCTGCCGGGGGGGGGGGGGAGGCTTAGAACCCATCCCCTGCAGATATGGGGGTCCTACTGTAGCCCCATATAGCCAAGAGAGCGGTTCAATGCCATTTCCTCATGAACAGGGGCTACGCAAGGTCTCTCATCAGTCAAGTCAAGAAAGGAAGCTCCTTCTGCTGCCTTGCCCAGCTGCTTGGAGAAGTGGGGTGCACTTTGAGATCGAGGGACTCTGGGGAATGTGGCAAAAAAAAATGCCTACAGTACACACACACACACACACCTCATTTCATCTTTCCACCAGTGCCTTGGCTTCGAGAATGTCATGTGGCTGGGCACTGTGGAGGATGATGGAGGAGGTGGCTCCCCCTTGGGGCAGCAGCACAGGCAGATGATGACTGAATAATTGTGTTGGAGAAGGCCTCGAAGGCCATCGAGTCCAACCCCCGTCAAAGCAGGAATCCAAGTCAAAGGAGATCTGCCAGGTGGTTGTGTAAATTTATCTTGAAGGCCTCCAGCGTTAGAGCGCTCACCCCCTCCCAAGGCCATGGGTGCCATTGTCGTACTGCTCTAACAGTGAAGAAGATTTTCTTGATATTCAGCCGAAATCTGACTTCCCATCGCTTGACGCCATTATGACGTGTCTTGCACTCTGGGAGGATCGAGAACAGATCTTGCCCCTCCTCTGGAGGACTCCCTTGAAATCGTCGTAGATCGCAAGCTGAATATGAGCCAACCGTGTGATGTGGCTGCAAAAAAGGCCAACCCTGTTTTAGGCTGCATTAAGAGAAGTATTGTTTCCAAATCCTGCAAGGTATAAGTTCTCCTCTCTTCGGCAACGGTAAGGCCTCCTCTGGAGTCCTGTGTCCGGTTCTAGGCACCGCACTTCACGAACGATGCCGACAAACTGGAGCAAGTTCAGAGGGAGGGCAACCAGGAGGATCAGGGGACTGGAAACGAAGTCCTAGGAGGAAAAACGGAAAGAACTGGGCATGTTGAGCCTTGAGAGAAAAAAGAATGAGGAGAGATAGGATCGCACTTTTCAAAGACTTGAAAGGCTGTCCTCCAGAGGAGGGGCAGGACCTGTTCTCGATCATCTCAGAGTGCAGGACACGCCACCATTGGCACTTGGTTGGCATTCTGTCTCAGAAAAGATGGAAAGATGCCCACGGGGGTGGTGGTGAATTCTGGGAAATGTAGTGCAAGAAAATGGTTCCCTCTCTGCTCAGTCCTGCGGTTTCCACCTGGCTCTCTAGATCCTTTGTTTTGACACCGCTCTGTTTCGCTTCTTTGGCCCGTCTGCAAAAAAACGGCAAGCTCCGGACGGCGCAGCAAGTAAACAAAAAAACATCTCAGAGACCCGTTTAGCTTGCAAAAGATGTATTATTGTTATTATCCGTATTATTATTTTATATCTTCAACCCTTTCATTTACAGTATAGTACAGCTGGTTTAAAATATGAAAATACTCTGCCCCTGTGAAAGGGAGCTGGCCACTGCCTTCTCTCTTCCCTCCCGGTTCTCTTAGGCGGACGTCAAGCGACCACGTCGGCTCCCGTCTCCCACACCTCCCCGTTGCATGGCCACCCCAAAACACACACACACAAAAATTAACCCAGAAATGCAAACATCTAAGGTGCCTCTTAAGCAGCAAATTCCCTAATTATTAGTGCTAAGTTAGAACGATGTACAGAAATGATCTTCGTTGACCGTATCTAAATGAAATAGGTGCTGGGGGGGGGGGAAATCCCTGCCGGGGGTTGCTCAGCCTCCCGCCCGCCCCACGATGCATGGGAATGCTTTTTAACCCCTCCCACCCTCCCTCCCCATCCCCATCCCTCTTATTGGTCTTTCTTATACGCTGTTTTGATAATGGCGTTCTTAAAAAGAGTCACTAAGGGCATGCGGCTGCGTTCCGAGGTCATGAAGCCCCCGTAGCGCTTTTTCTTGGCCGGGGGTGGAGGTGGGGCGCTCCACCGGAAATGGCCCATCTGGTACTGGCCGTTGTCCTTCTTGGCCGCCTCCGGGGACTCTTCCTCCGACATGGAGCCTTCGCTGTCCCTCTTGTCTTCGAGAGAGTGGAGGTCGGGGTAGTCCATGTTCCAGGAAAGGTCTCTTCGGACTTCTTGGGGATCAGTCTCGGAGGACTCCTCTTCCACCCCGTTGGGGTACACCTTGATGGGCCTCCTTTTCCGTCCCACCGGCTTCCCCCATCGGAAGTGCTCCATGGCGTAGGACCGCTTGCCTTCCTGCCTTTCCATGTATCCGGGGTCGCTTCCTTCCCAGCTTTCTCGCTCTTCGGAAGACGCCGGGACGAGGACCCCCGGAGAACCTCGCCCACCAAGGAGGTCTCCCCTTTTCGGGCCCAAGGGGCTGTCGTTGCTCCTGTTGAACTTGTTCCAGCGGAAATGGCTCATGACGTACTTCCGGATGTTCTCGGAGAGGGGCTGCATGTGGCCGTTGCCTGGATAGACGGGCGACTCTTCAGAGAGGCTCATTCTACAGGCTCGGAGGCACTCCTGGGGTGGAGAAAGAGGAGGAGAAAAGGGACAAGGCTATTGTGAGACACCAAGGACTACTGGTCCCTTCCACCCAACACCCCTGTTCTGAATTCTCACATACTATTCATTCATAGGCTGACCGCTGAAGAATTGATGCTTTTGAATTGTGGTGCTGGAGGAGACTCTTGAGAGTCCCCTGGACTGCAAAGAGAACAAACCTATCCATTTTGAAAGAAATCAACCCTGAGTGCTCAATGGAAGGACAGATCCTGAAGCTGAGGCTCCAATATTTTGGCCATCTCATGAGAAGAGAAGACTCCCTGGAAAAGACCCTGATGTTGGGAAAATGTGAAGGCAAGAGGAGAAGGGGACGACAGAGGATGAGATGGATGGACAGTGTCACCAAAGCGACCAACATGAATTTCACCAAACTCCGGGAGGCAGTGGAAGACAGGAGGGCCTGGCGTGCTCTGGTCCATGGGGTCACGAAGAGTCGGACACGACTTAACGACTAAACAACAACAACATTCATTCATTCATTCATTCATTCACAGTAGGACCTTAATATCTATGGGTGATTGATTCCAAGCCCCCCTCCCAGATTCTGAAAACCGTGGATAATAGCAAATGATAGATAGATAGATAGATAGACAGACAGACAGAGAGAGAAACAGACAGACAGACAGACAGACAGACAGATAGATAGATAGATAGATAGATAGATAGATAGATAGATAGATAGATAGATAGATAGATAGATAGATAGATAGATAGATAGATAGATAGATAGATAGCATGGTAAAAGGGGAAAAAACTCAGAAAAAAATATTTTCACATTCATTACCAGAACTGGCCACTAGAACATGCTAAGTGTTCTTCACTAACAAGTATTCATAGTACGGTCTCTGGCTCTCTCTAGTGGCCGGTTCTGATAACACATGTGAAAAAAATTCTGAATTTTTTTTCTTTTAACATTTTTTATCTTTTCAGACTGTGGATAAATGAAACTCTACCAGGGGGGGTCCTATTTTCTTTATTTACCATCCTGTTCGTGTGATGCACTATGCTGGGCGGTTTACAACAGGATAAAAACACAAGAGGCATAAATTAAAAGTAAAACAAAGAAACAGCACTCAAGCAGAAAACCCCAAGAGGTATAAAATGCAACCTAAAATGTGGCACACGAGGAATATAATAAACAAAACAGCAGGAAAAACACATCAGACAGGGTTGCCCAAAAAAGGCCTTTCTGTAAAAACTGTTTTTGGAAGTCTTTTGAATGCTTGGAGGGAGGGAGCCAAACACAGATCCACCACCCGTTGGTTCCAGAAGGTTGGTGCCACAGCAAAGAAGGCCCTACGTCTAGTAGAGGATTGGAAACATTTCTGGATGACAACTCCCAAAACCTCTTCCAGAGGTCATGTTCTCACAAGGCATTCTGGAATTTGTAGTGTCAAAAAGCTATGTTTCTCATCTTAGGCAGTAGCAGGACCACATAGGCTCAGCTACCGGCCATCAAGACTAGAGATGGGGACAAACAGCCAAAATGGCTATTGGTCTTGGTTCGTGGTTCGTCAAGGTTGACGAACTGTGAACCACGAATTTTCACTGAGTTTCTGATGAACCACAAACCAGTTTGCCAATTCGCTGGGTCTTTTTCAAAAAGTTGAGTCCCCCACCCCTGCAGCCTGCCCCCCCTTCCCTGCCCCATTGCTCCCCTACCTTGTCAGCTTTTGCATTCTTGCAGGCTGGCCCTTCCCTCTCTGCCTAGGGGCCCGCCAGACAGCTGTTCCATGAGCACATAGGCAAAGAGGGAAGGCTAGGCTGCCTGAACAGAAGCTGCAGTTCCGGCAGCCTAGTCTATGGGGATGGATAAATAGGGTTAAATATTCATCCCTTCGTATTCGCCAGGAATACAAAGGGATGAATATTCAACGAATCAGTGATTTCTTACAAATACCACAATTCTTTTTTTAATTTGTCCCCATGTCTAATTAAGACTTTTGCCCAAGAGCAGAGAAGATAAGAGAACTTCCACGTCCGAGTCTATAAGTATTTCCTCTCTAATTTTAATTTTATTATACGTATTAAGATATTTATACGGAAGGAAGGAAGGAAGAGAAAGCGAGAAGGAAGGAAGGAAGGGAAGGGAAGGGAAGGGAAGGGGAAAACAAGGAGACCCAGGCATAAGGTTTGGCAAGAAGAGGATTCAACAGACCATCAGTTTCCCCGCTGCCCTGCCTCTCTCACAGCTGGTGGGTGGAATTTCTTGAAACACAACGGCGCCAGATCCCTCCACATCAGCTCAAACGCTCACGCTGCCTGGACTGAGGCAAATGCATTTGATTTCATAAAAGTAGAAGCCCCAGAGGTGGAGGAAAAAGCTACAGACGGGGGTGTGGAGATGGTGGGCTGATTTGCATGGGCTTGTGTGCCATCGACTCAACGGGAAATAATGCAGATCAGACCGTCTGCATCCCACAGCCTTGCCCTCATTATTTGCCAATGCAGTCATAACCTCAATTTGCCTTAACTAATAAATTCAAGCAACAGCATTCGTCCCCCCCTTCTTTCTTCCAGTAAGAAAGCGGGGGGGAATCTTTTTCTCTCCATTTATTCCTGCCTGTTGAAGAGTCACCTCTCCAAAGCTGTTCCACGTCTTCCCCTTTGAAAAAGCAAGCCTTACCCCAGTTCGGGCACCACCTTGAAGAAGGGTGTCTGCTGTTTGAGCCGGAGCCCAACCACGCAACTTGGTTCACCACCTTGGTTCAACCCTAAGAGCCTCCTGGCGCAGTGGTTCAGCTGCAGTACTGCAGTCAAGACTCTGCTCGCGACCCGGGGTTCAATCCCAGGCAGCCGGCTCAAGGTTGACTCAGCCTTCTATCCTTCCGAGGTCGCATGGCCTGCCTCCAAAGCTGGGGCCCCGATTCTGGCCTCTGGCAGCCACTCTGGGCTGCAGGAATAGCTGGTTTAGCTACTTCTTCATATTAAGAAATGCCAGCAAGATGCACACTTCCAGTTTCTTTCTTCTTCATTTTTTAATGGGTGGTGGTGGTTTGAGGACTTAGTCACACACAACACACACACACACACACACACACACACACACCATTAAAAAGACTCCCTCACTTTTAAAAGGAGCTCTGGGGTTGCTTTGGGGGGCCACAGAATACACGTAGCCGACACATTCCATGTTATCCATCCCGATTTAGAGTCCGAATTTAAGTTCAAATACACCGCTTGGGCAACACACAGAGGTGTGGCTTAGTGTCTCTTTTTATTTTTAATTTTTTAGCAGCCCCTCAAGGCACCCGAACATGTGGGGACAACCTGAATTTCTGGAATGACAACTCGTCATGGCTTTAAATGAGTTTTTCTGAGACAAGATTTGCCGCTGAGCTTCAGCCGGAGGGGGTGGCGGGGGGGGGGGTGTCAGCCAGAATGGCAGCCTGTGGTAGGTTGCGGGGGGGGGGGGGGGAAGAAATGGCTCCCAGGCCTCACCAAAATTCACTCCCCCTCCTTCTCAAAAGCGATGACCACTAACAATAGGCTTTGCATGTCTCTGAGACTTTAAATCAACTTTTTACACTCTCACCAGCCCTCATCTCCATATTCGTGGGTGGCAAACCTGCCTAGGAAGTTCTGAAATATCGCCCCAATATTTATTTATTTATTTATTTATTTATTTATTTATTTATTTATTGTTTTGACTTATACACCGCCCCATAGCGCTAGAACACTCTCTGGGCAGTTTACAACATAAATATGCAAAAACAAAAAAAAAAACAAAAAAAAAACCACAGCTCACCAACACAACAAATTGGGTACTCATTTTAATGACCTCGGAAGGATGGAAGGCTTGAGTCAGCCTTGCGCCGGTGACCTGGATCTACTCAGGATCAAACTCAGGTTGTGAGCAGAGGCTCGGCTGCAGTACTGCAGTTTAACCACTGTGCCACAGGCCTCGCTTAGGTTGTGTGTCTGATCATAGCCTATAGGCTAATATTGTCCGCTTTGTTAGATGCACAACCTTTGAAAAGCGTCCGAGCCAGACGCTGCGGCTCCATCTTGGAGCAGTGAGTTCCACAAGATGATTCCAGGACATGTCTGCAGAAGTGGGCTACAGTCCACCAAAGGGTGTGCCAAACTCACTATTTCCAAAGGTACCCCCAAAACTCCATGTTGTTTTGGATACAACAGGCGAGCTAACACGGCTACCTCCGTGGGATTTTGTACCAGATTGGCCTTTGCTTTGAACGCACGGCCCACTCGTTTCATCAGTGCGTGGGTAAGTTCTTGACCTCCCATCCTGGGTGGAACCACCGCAGGTTGGTGGCAAAGAAGCAGGGGACTTACCATCATCTCTGCTTCGGTGTCCATGTCCCGACACCAACCGCTGTCCCAGCAATGGCCATGAGCTCCTGCCACAGAGTGGATGAGCAGAACTCCAAGGACGGCCCAAAGGCAGCTGCTCCACCGTGGATTCGGCATCTTCAGGAGAAAGCACAGGGGCCCTGTTGAGACAGAAAAGTTGGCCGCCTTGTTAAGCCTCAGAGTGGAAAGACCTGTTGAGGTGAAAGAGCCAAGAGGGTAAGCTGTGGAACAGCTGGCCCAGAGCTCAAGCTTCTTAGACCACTTCCATCTTGCTGCAAAGCCAATCATGCTGGGAAAAGCTGCGAGAAACAGGAAAAGAGGAAGATCCACTACGAGATGGATTGACTCCCTAAAGGAAGCCATAGGCTCGAGTTCCCAGGGGCAGAGCAGGGCCGTTGAGGGTAAGACATTTTGGAGGTCACTCATGCAGAGAGTTGGCACGTATTGGAAGTATCCTGGTAGCACATAACAACAATCCTGGCCAACACGTGGCCAATTGCTATGGCCAGCTTTGGCCATGCTGGCTGGGGGATTTGGGGAGCTGTTGTCCAAGAAGGAAATGTTGCTGACCAGATCTGTATATGACCTATTCTGAACACTCTGCACATGCTCTATCAGAATCAGCACAATGTAGCCTGACAGTATCAAGCTAGGATTTAGGAAATCTGGGTTCGAATCCCTTCCTGGCCATGGAAACTCCCACATAGCAATAGTAACTTACTCCTCGAACATCTCACCTCTCAAAAATTTTATTTTATTTTTGTGTGCCCCCAAGTTGATCCAACTGATGGCAACCCTTTCCAGCATTTCCTGGGCATCATGTATTCAGGCTTACCACCCTCTATCTTTCGGACTCGCTCTGGAACGGTGCCGTTTGCCCCCGGACACCCGGGCTGGCTTTTCTCCTATAAGGCAAGGGAAGGAATCGAACTCCCAACCCCTGGCTCTGCCGCCCAGTGCTCCATCTCACCGAGCTGCCCAACCAAGCTGCGAAACCCCGAGCTGAGTTGCGTATTCAAGTTTCTATGGTGCACATAGCAACAAACGTACTCCGTGAAGGTTAAGGGGTCCCTGCGCTAGGCAGTTTGCATTCTCACTTAAGAGCTTTTAGTGGTAGGGAATAAAAATATCTACATGTTGCATACCAATCCCCCCCCCCCCCATCCCCACTTCCTCACCAAGAGACGGAGGCGGGTGGTAAGAGCGTAATTCTCTGTTGACTCCATCCTTCTCCTGATGTCACTGAGACACACAGAGAGTGTTCCCTGGCAAAAATCAGCTTCCCCTCTTCTTATTCTTTGAAGCTATACAGAAACATTCAGTGGAGATGAGCACGAAACCCCTCTCTCGCTCTCCCCAGGAGCGCCACCTGCTATGCGAAGAAGTTCAGGCATTAAGACGGTGCTCCTACGGTGTAGAGACGGAAGCCCGCCACCATCGATGTCCTTTTAATGCAAACTAAGTCTGATGCAAAATACTTCAAGTACACCATCCCGTCTTTCTCCGCTCATGGTAAGGTGGGGGAGCCAAAGCATAAATGCTTGATGCTTATTGGACATTATGCCAAAGATTTTAAAAAAAAACATACAGTAGATCAGGAACATTGCAGTGCTCCAGATGTTGAACCATTGGGCCTGCTGGTTGGCTGGTATTAAGGGTGGTGGAAGTTTCAGCCTAGTCATGGTAGATGACTCCATTTTCAAGCACTGTGCGAATCCACTCCAGGTTTTAGTGTGTACTTTACAGCCCCTATCCAAGCTTCTGAACCTCTCCCAAGACAGATTCAGCGCTGGGGGTAGCTTCTGGGGACTGCAGGCTAAAACTGGAGTGCACTAAACTGCAGTACTGCAGTCAAGACTCCGCTCACGAGCTGAGTTCAATCCCGACAGGCTCAGGTAACCAGCTCGGGGTTGACTCAGCCTTCCATCCTTCTGAGGTCGGTAAGTTGAGTACCCAGTTTGTTGGAAGGTGGGAGGTGAGAGGGCAATGTGTAGCCTGCATAATTAAATTGTAAATCATCCAAAGATGCTTTAAGCACGATGGGGTGGTATATAAACAGCACCCTTTACCCCTGAAAATAAGAGTCCCCGGCCACCAATATTGCAGTCCAAAAATATTTCTGGTTTGCCATGCTTTGCTTACCCCTGATATAACCTGTAACATGGAATTACATGCGTGCATGCTCATGTGTGTGTGCGTGCGTGCATGCATGCATGCATGTGCTTTATGTGCTCTCCTAAATTTTAAAAGAGAGAGAGAGAGAGAGAGAGTGAAGTGTGCTGCTTATATACCACCCCGTAATGTGTAAAGCTCTCTCTGGGTAGTTTACGACTTAATTATGTGGTCTACACATTGCCCCACCCCGACCCCAGGCTGGGTACTCATTTTAATGACCTCGGAAGGACGGAAGGCTGAGCCAACCTGCCGCCGGCTGCTAGAATCCCCTGGGATCAAACACTGCCCATGAGCAGAGTTTTGACTGCAATACTGCAGTTGAACCACTGCGCCACGAGTAAGGGATCGGGACATATAAAAAACTTTATACATAAGGAAGGGACCAAAGCCACCTTGAACTGCTATGAAGAGGGTCAGGAAATAAATCTCCGCACAGTAATAATGCCGCTAACATAAATGCTAATAAGACTGGTAGCATTGATTACAGGAAGCTGCCTTTTAATGGGGCAGCTTTTGTGGACCACGGCTGTTGACCCTGCCAGCATCATTCTAGTGAAGGGACGAAACCGCAGCATCAGATGGAAGGAAGGGAGGCGGGGGGGGGGGGGACTGCTGTCGCAGGGTGGGGGAGAGAGCCTAGGGGAAATCTTTGCAAGGGCAGTGGGTGCAAGGGGACTCTGAAAGGGGTCTCGCCTTGTATATGGCATCTTGCTTGCGCCCTGTGAACCCGCAGCACAGCCCAGAGAGCAGGACGATGGGCCACCCTTAAGGCAAAGACCCGTTGGTTGGAGCCCATGGCACGATCCACCGTAGGATTTCTCCCTGAATGAAGGAGAGCCGAGCACTAGAAATTCTGGTTGGATTCTGTCCGTGACACCTAATGGCAGAAGGGATACCATTTAAAGTTTCCTTCCTGGGCACGGATCTCAGGAAAAGCTACTTTGGGGGGGGGGGGGGGGAACCACCAGTTCTGGATGCTTTCGGTCATCATGGCCCCTGATGGGGTGTTCTCTCCCAAATAACTTTTGGCGGTTCTGCCCGGACACGACAGGGTCTCACACGAGCTCTGCCGATGCCTTGTTCCGCCTCTCCTCCTCCTACACACACTGCTCTGTGTTTCTCCCCAATGGATTTTTACATCCATAACTTTGACACCGGCACATCTTTTCTTCCCAGTGAAAACACATTGCCTTGAGGTGATGCCGGATTCTTTCCAGGAGAATTTTTTATTTATTTATTTATTTTTGGTCTCTCCTATTAATAATACGAATTGCATGCCAACATCAATTCTGATTCATGGCAAACCCTTCCTGGGTTTTTAGGTAGGGAATACTAAGAAATGGTATACCACCCCCTTCTTCTGGGACTGTCCCCTTCTTCCTGGCCCAAGGCTACCCAGGCTGGCTCTTCTCCCAGGAGGCACGGTGGAGAATCGAACTCCCAACCTCTGGTTCCACAGCCAGAGACCTAAACCCCTGAGCGATCCAGCCAGCCGCGTCTCCTATTACAGTACATTAATTTCTGTTCCTCCCTCCTTCCTTTCCCCTCTCTCATGCAGCCTCTCCTTCCACTGTTATAGTCAATCCCATACACTTTATACCTCCTGTTTTTTTGATGCCTCACATACCTCTGAGAGCGACTGCATATCCACAGACCAAAATAAGCATCGCGCAACTAAAGTTTCATTCCAAGCTCTGACTGGGAGCACTAACAGTAAGCATTCGAAGTTGTGCTTTAACGGTTGTCTCTTTTTTGCCTTGTCCTGATGCCCTAAATTCCACAACAGAGTTTTGAAGGTTAAGAAAAGAAAAACTGTCCCACAAGGTATAAGTAAATTTTTCTCCCCTAGAAGCCACATCATGGCAAAGCGGCATTTCTTGGAAAATGCCCATACGCACCTTTTTTAGATGCTGCCTGAATTAATCCACAATCGTCTGCGTGCCGGGTATCTTACCTGCAGCCACTGATTTGGTCGGAAATATTCTTTCCCTGCTCAACCGTGTCCCAAATAGCAGGGAACCCCCACTTTTAAGCACCTGGATCGTAGGTGCATGAAGCATGTGAAGAAGAGTGTGTATGTCTTTTACACACTCTTCCCCAGTTTCCTTCCGATGGAAGGGGAACTGAGAAAAGGGAGCCCCTGGTGGGTTGGGCCCCTTTGGAAAATTCTTCCTGCTAAACCATAAAAAGTGGGAGCTGGGAAGGAAATCTGCAGGCCACGGTCGTCTTGAACCCCTGGACGGGCGCATCTCCGACCCGGCTTTTAGTGGCTTCCCCCATGGCCACCAGGCTCTTGTCCGGAAGACAGTTTCAACGTTGGGACTTACAGGTACACCCTGTAATAAACATACTGCTCTTTGTTCTGCTTTTGGGAAACCAGCCAACAAACCTTTCCCTCTTCCCAGCCTCGCAGAGAGCTCGGGGGGGGGGGGCACCCCATCGCCAGCCTTGGCCGCTCCCCTTCCAAATCCATCAAACCACTTCAGAACAGAACTTGAAAAAAAGAAAACTCAGGGAGAGAAGTTGGGAAGAAAAGGGGATTTGCTGTGGAAGGAGAGCCCACGAGGAGAGGAGTCACGGAAGAACAACGTGGCATCCACTGAAGGGAAAGCGACAGCCGTGCTTACCTGTGGCTCTGTGGTCTCCTAGCGCTTCTCCTTCCTTCCTTGTGCGCTCTCTCTCTTTCTCTCTGCCTCTCTCTCACTGTCAGCATCTGCAAGGGATCAGCTGCAACCCCGGCCCCTTTTTATACCACACTGGCACGTCTGGAGAGCTCGAGCACCCTTCCGGAGAGACCTTTCGAAGCAACAATGAACGAGGAGGTGTCCAGGAAGATTCCAGGTGCACAGAGGCCAGCGGGATTAGCAGGCACCTGCCAAAAACCTGGGCTCTTTGTGGGAACACACACGCCCAGGGCGTTTGGAGGATTAGCACCCCTTTTGTGGAGAGGGCTGCCCGGTGAGGTCAAAACTCCCTCCCGCCCTCCGCCGTCTCTTAACCGAGGCTCCAGATGTTAAAAAAAAAAAAAGCAAGGGGATGCTTTTCTAATTAGAAACCAGACACCTTTGGGTAGTCCAGGTGGATCAATCCATTTTGGCTGAATTGCGTTATTGGAGGCATGTTGCAGATGTCGGCCCATCCCGGCTTAATCTTTCTCCCAGATGAAACTTTGTGGGGTTTCTTTGTTCCCCTTGTCAAGAGAAAAACGTTTCCAACTGTTAGCCTGCGCAGTTCGTTAGTGACACAGGTAGAGCCCGGCATGGTCATCATCCATGTTTGGGCTGGCCTGGTGAGATGGTTTCTACAGCGGCTTCATGTTTCTCAAACTTTTTAAGCTACCCCTCGTGTGAATCTGGCGTTTTAGGACGTCCCACGTTCAAAGTGACTGCCGCTAATTGTCCCTTTTGGGGGGGGGGCAAGTACAACCACACAGAACAAAGGCTAGAAAGCTCCTCTCTACCTGAATCTGAGTGCCATGCAACCCATGTGGAAAAAACAAGGTGAACCTCCACATACATGGTCCTCCAGAACTGGCCCTTTCAGATGGGACCGAAACAGGTTTGGAAATCTAGGGGATGCCTCGGACCGAGGAATTGGTGGAGAAAGTGTGGTTGTGTTCCTCTTTCTGAACATCTCAGCGGCTTTCCAAGCTTTGGCCCTCAACGATGGTCTCCTTCGGGACCACCTGGCCGGGTTGAGATTGCACAGCCGTGCTGGTCTTGCCTCTTAGCTCATGCTCAGAGGGAGGCACCTGTGGCCTATGGCATCCCACAGGGCTTTAGCTTGTCCTCTGCTTGAAACCACTTGACAAGGTCATTCTGAGCGTTGATGTGAAATGCCACCAATGTGCTGCTGGGGGTCCCTAAAAGCCAGGGGTGGGCAACTGAGGGGGGAATGTCTAGGAGCCCCTGACACCTACACCTGGAAGAAAAAGGGCTAACCTTACCCTGACAGCTCCCCAAATATTAATAAGAACCAAACCAATCTGTAGCCCTTCCTCAGGCAGGACCCCTAGCATTGTCTAGGGAGTCAGGGGGAATTATCTGGGTCCTCTCTCAAGCGATTTGAGGCCTCGTGGGAGCTTCCCCTCTCACACTCAGTCTGAAATAACAGACTGGGTGTGTTCTTCCTCTCCTGAGTTTAAAGAGACACAGAATTTGGGGGGCTGCAGGTCCTGGGGGGGGTGATGCCTGGACCCTCAGTGCTACCCATGGAGCAACCCATGCCGGCCTAAAGCCAAAGAAGGGGTTGACCCCCTCGAACCTTGTGGGGCTGGATCACGAGCAAAGAGGCTGAAATGAAACCTAACCAGGTGGAGGTGCCAGTTGGTCAGGAGAAGGTCTGGCTCGTGGGTGATGATTCGGGATGTTCTGGATGAAACTGCACTCCCTTGTGAAAGACATGAGCATGGTCCGCCTCCATGACGCCATGAGGAGAACGGAGCGACCCAAAGAGATTACTGTCCACTCTCAGTTTAGAAAGCCAGAAGATCTTGGAGGCCTCTCGGTTGACAGCCTTTGGGTACCTGACCTTGTCGCCTTCCCTGTCACAAAAACTCAGGGTTTGGAGAGGCCGTGGGTTGCTTGGGACTCCTGGATCCACATCACTAACCACACTTGGGTTTGGATCCTCTCCGCTCCAGGGGCGCTGTTTTGCTCTGGATACATCCCAAGTCCTCTCAGAACCAGGCTAACTTGGGTTTGGGATTCAGGGCTTGGACAAATCAGAAACCACAGACAGAGATTGCCCTGTCGATCGGACCGGGAGCCTGTGAGGGTGATAAACCAGTCCTGTCTCTTGGGATGAAGCTGTGCAGCCCAGCTTTCCGAGTGGATTTGTGCCCTCCAAATCCTGCTTGGACCTTCCCAAAGACTTTTGAGTTGGGGGCAAGAACCTAAGACGTAGCCTCTACGGTATGGGGTAGGGTCTGTTAGCTGCCACGCCGGAGCAGGCATCACGGGGCCTCTGGCCTGTGACAGGCGCACCGCCTGGCCTTCGTGGTTCTTCCATGGCTCGTTCTCCTTCTGTAGTCATTCCGCACCTGCCGGAATCAAACACTGGCATCAAATTCGCACCTGAGTGTGAAACCAATTTCCGCCGAGGCGCATGTCCTTCAAGGGAAGCATCACCCTTCCCCCAAAGGGCAGCAATTAGAGCGCTGAGTAACCCAACACTCACCCTCAAAGGGTGGTCTGAGTCAAGCTGCGGCCACAACAGGGCGTGTGGCTTTTGCTCCGTCACCGAGCTGTGCCCCCTTCCTCTCCCGGGAGCTTCAGCCTCCGTAGCCATCGTGGGCGACTCTAAGGGAAAAGAGAAGCCCAACTCCAACAGGATGCATGGAGGGCCGTTTCCAACCAGCAGATGCTCTGGGCCCGTGAATTTACCCACCCACGCTCATTGAGGGTTGTGCACTAGCGGCCAAATTCGGATTGGGAATTGGGATTCGGAATTCAGAATGACAGCCCTTCGGATTCAGAATTTGGAATTTTAAAAAATTGGAATGCTCTTCCAGAGTCAACGAAGAGTCCTGGGATGTTTTATGTTTGCCGAAGGCCTTGTCCTGCACCCCTCCGAGCTCCTTCGGGGTAGCCTGGAACTTATCCTTGAGCGGTGGTTCTGGCGTTGGCTGACTCTCCCCTCTTACCGTTGGCCCATCGTCTTCCCTGCTTCCCGAGGCTGGTGGCCTCAGCATGAGCCCTCTGAGGACTCTTGCTCTTCTCAGTAAGGAAGCCACTTGCCCTGAGAGTCCCCACGTCATTTGCCGGCAACAGTGCCCTGTGCCGAGTCTTCTTCTTGCTGCGCATGCGCTCAGCCGTGCCAGCATCTGTTGCACGCACTGCTGAAAATGCTTCCGGCTTATTGACTTCTTGGGAGCTCCAGTTTTGGACCGCAACGTTCCTGACGGGGATGGCTAACTTGTCATCACTCCTCGTTCCAGCAGCTGGAGGGGCAAAGGCTGATTTTAGTGTCACAGTCTTCTGAAATTGTGGCCCCACAGTCGCCTCTTCCCCCCACGCCAGATGAGTATGCCCTTGAAGGGAAGTTCCTAACTAACTGCAATGCTGCTTTGCACAGGAGAGATTGGCTGGGAATCATCATCACAACCACCACCTTTGAAGGGCGGGGCTGGAAGGCACGCAATGGATCATGGAGTCCAGCCTGTCTCAAAGAGGCACAGTAGGGATTCGAACTCCCAGCCTCTGGCTTTGCAGCTAGAAACCTAAGCCACTGAGCTATGGGGGTTTGGGGTGAATCCTTCCTTGAATAGATGGAGATGCATGGTATGGACATTGGAAGGCAATGTCTGGTGCTCTTCACAAAGCTCTTTCCCAGCCACAAAAGCAGCAGCACTACTAATACTGCTGCCCAAGCCGACAGTGTCCGTCTCTGTGCTGATGCCATCCTTGTCCTTCTCTGGCACCTTGGCCTTCATCATCATCAACTTTTTTAGCCCCTTGCCCTGTCTGGATGTTACTGGAACATGTCTGAGTTTCACGCCTGTCTGTCCCACCTTGAACCCGAGGCTTCTCTGCCACGTCCTTGGCAGAGACAGACACACACACCCCTGGTACAGCTGCCTGTTGCTCTTTCATGGAATCTGTGCCAAACAAGGCAGCTGGGTGACAGACTTTGTTGGGGGGGCTCAGAATAGCCGTTGTAGCCTGTCTTTTTCCTCCCCCCTCTGTCCTTTCAATAGAAGCTGCTGCAGTGGGTGCAGGCAGCATTTCTGCAGCCATTCCCCGAGTGTCTCCTTCTGCCAGACCCACCTTTCATTCTGCCTGCAGACACTCTACCCAAAGAACAGCATCTGATTCTGCTACCCTTGACATTGAGTCCAGTCGTGTCCGATTTTAGGGGGCGGTGCCCATCCCCGTCTCCAAGCCGTAGAGCCAGTGTTTGTCCATAGACAGTTTCCGTGGTCACGTGGCCAGCGCGACTAGACACGGAACGCTGTTACCTTCCCACTGAGGTGGTACCTATTTATATACTCACATTTTTCCATGCTTTCGAACTGCTAGGTTGGCAGGATTCTGCTACAGCAGAACACAAACCCTTCCACTGAAAATCACACATGCCACGAAATCACATCTCTCTTATTTTAGCAATGTGTGTTGTTTTCAGACAGCTGTGGAGAAAACAGAACTGATCTTCCTGATCTTCAGCCTAAATCTGGCTTCCTGTCACTTGAGCCCATGGTTGCGTGTCTTGCACTCTGGGAGGATCGAGAACAGATCCTGCCCCTCCTTCTGGAGGACAGCCTTTCAAATATTTGAAAAGTGCTATCCTATCACCCCTCAGTCTTCTTTTCTCCAGGCTAAACATGCCAATACCACTGATCACCCCCTTGTAGTGGAGCAACACCCCTCACGGATCATTAATTTCCCACCTAGCATTTGTGGGGTTGAAGTTTTTAACAAGAGACACCCAATGATTTGAACTCCGGAAATGGACAAGACTGAACTGCTGGCCCCACAGGAAAAGGCACGTGGCAGCTGATCTCCCCCCCCCCCCCCCCGCCTCTCACCAAGCCTAAGATCTTCCCAGGATGCTCCAGCACAGAGATACCGGGAAGGGCTCAGACTGGGAACACCGCATAGAATAGCTAAGCCCTTTCGTGTGGGTCTAGGTGAAGTGAATGACCCACATCCTTATTGCTAGCCAGGATTTGCATTCTGGAACTGTATTTTATTTTTCTTTCTTTCTTGTGAAGCTGAGTTGGTTTACTCAGCATTTTATTACAAGGACTGAGTGTTTGTGTGGCTGTGGAGCCCTCTGGCAAGGCCAGAATTAGTGCACTAAGGTCTGTCTTTTCCCCACCTCTGCCGTTATCTCCTGCCTGAAACTGAAGGTGCTTTCTTTCAGGTTTGCTTTTCTTCAAGTCGATGTTCATTCTATCCTGCACAAGCCTTGTGGTGCAGTGGTTAAACTGCAGTACTGCAGCCAAAACTCTGCTTACAACCCGGGTTCAATCCTAGGTGGCTGGCTCAGGATGGATTCAGCCTTCCAGCCTTCTGAGGTCAGCAAATTGAGTACATAGCTCGCTGGCTTGCAGGGGTGTGTGTGTGAAGGGATGTTTAGCCTGCATAATTAGATTGTAAACCACCCAGAGAGTACTTTAAGCACTATGGGGTGGTATGTAAGCAGCATGCTTTTTTTTAAAAAGCACTTACAAAAATTTTAAGTCCACAAGAAAACTTGCACACATTTTCACACACTTTCTCTCACACATGAACATTTGGAAGCATTTCTTTATATCTTTCTCCGGGATTCACTTCTTCTTCTTCTTCTTTTTGCCAAGATTCCCTAATGTAAGTTTTGTTTCCGCTAATGTACACATTTTCATACACACATTTCTTCAAATCATCCTCCTCCTCTTCGAACTACCCTCGGGATCGTCAAGTCCAGCCCCTGACAAGGAGGCCCAGTGGGGGAATTGAACTCCCAACCTCTGCCTAAACCACTGAGCTATCCGGCAGTTCATGTATGCATGCTTATACAGAAATCTCTCAACCATCTGTATGTTTATATGCAAATCTAACATGTATTCTCGAAGGCTTTCACGGCCGGGATCCGATGGTTGTTGTAGGTTTTTTCGGGCTGTTTGGGGGTGTTCTGGAGGTTTTTCTTCCTAACATTTCGCCAGTCTCTGTGGCTGGCATCTTCAGAGGACAGGAGTCGGAACTCTGTCTGTGTTCTGGTGTATTTTATAGGATAGTTGAGTATTTATAGCTGTGGGGATCACCTTTTTGTTATGGGCACCCAGATCACCATAATCACCCAATCTCCTGAAAAGGACAAAAAGCTGATGTAGTTGATGTACTGAACTATCCCACACACTACACCAGAACACAGACAGAGTTCTGACTCCTGTCCTCTGAAGATGCCGGCCATAGAGACTGGCGAAACGTTAGGAAGAAAAACCTCCAGAACATGGCCAAACAGCCTGAAAAACCTACAACAACCATCAAATCTAACATCTTTCACCAAGAGCATCGCCCCGTATCACCTGCTCCTCACAGGCTTCACCTCTTTGGTGAAGAGGCCGGGAGAAGATGGTTAATAGGAACGGCGCCTTCTTGGTCGTGGCCCCTGAACCCTTTGGGACAGGCGCCCGATAGAATTCCATCCGCCTCCCCCTCCCTTCCATCCTTTAAGAGGATGCTGAAGATAGACCTCCTCCTTTAGGCTCAGTTTCCTGTTCCACCAACTTTGGGAATGTTTAAACCTTGGTTGGTGTTTCATTTTTTGATGTTTAATGTTGGAGTGGGTGGGTGGGTTGCATGGCGTGTGGTTTATTGTTTCTAGCCTGCTGTGAACCGCTTTGAACCAAGTCAGCAATACATGAATTTGTAAAATAAACAAACAAAGGACATCTCGTGAACGCGCCCATGTTATGCACAAAACGCCCATGTGCAGAAGCTCCCCAAAGGGAGGCATTTCACCCCACCCCAAATTTTGCGGCGGGGAGAACTGAATTGCAGAATCTAGAAAACGACACCAAAAAAAGAGCGCAGAATAGTGGTGTTCTGATTCATCCAGGCATGAATTCAGGCCGTGTCAAGTTGAGCAGAAGCACACCGACCCCTCCCTGTCTGTTTCCAAGAAACTCTCGGATAATGGCATTTGACATGGCTCGTTTCACTGGAGGTTTGAGCAGGGCTCAAGCCGCCGGAGGACGTACTGCTGCGTCGTTTTCCACCCTCGCGTCTCCATTCCATCTTTCCCCCGATAAGATCTGCAACACAAATTTCTCTCCTACGCGTCTAATTGCGAGGCCAATGTTCCTGCCTGTAACCTCACTAAGCCATTTGGCCCCTCCGTAGGTAAACCCACTTTCCTCACTGCAACAATTCACAGCCTAAGGAATACACATCCTTTCACATTCCACAGAAAAGGAAATCAGGGGGCTTGGCCGGGCCGCCAGGTCCTTTCGGATAGCCTGTTCCCACTCAAAAGAGGTCATCCTCCTGACTATGCTTCAGCTCTGATTTGCTTCTCCCTCTCCCAAATGTGCTCTGCTGCGTAGGCTGCAGATGCAGGCACAACGGAAGAGCGGCGTGGTGCTGCTCTGCCTAGCAAACTGCCCTTACTAAGCCTCAGGGGTCTGGATTTCAAGTGACCACAGACAGAAGACTTTTTCTCTTCATTACCCCCAGGGGCCATTTCTGTCTGTGGGGGAAAAAAAAAATCTTTAATGACCTCTTCCCCTTTGTTGTATATATTTTTTCATTGTAAAATAGTGTTATTTAAAAAATATGGAGAGGAAAACATCAGAATCCTTGCAATCCAATCATCATCGTCTGACCAGATAGGCGGGGTAAAAATACAATAAATAAATAAATAAATCTAGTGGTCCTTGGAAAGGGAGTGAACAAAGACCAGCACTTCCCAAGAGACTTTCTTTATAGCTGCTGTTTTAAAAAGAAGATTAATCTTGTTCTGCACATCTACACGTCCTGGACAGTTTACAAAAGGAAGGCCAATGGCAGAAGTTTCAAAAAACAAAGAACTCCAACAGCTGCCATGACTCCTGTGGCATCAGCTCCCATTCTTCTGAGGCTTATCCTGAATTACCATCCCCTGTTCAAACATGGCAGGCGGGTTTCAACACACACACCTCTCGCCCTTATGTTGCCTGCTTCTGCAGAATTGATGTTTGTTTCTTTGTTTGTTTGTGTTGTTTGTTTGTTTGTTTGTTTGTAGGCCGCCTTTCTCCCAATAAGGAGACTCGGGGGGGGGGGCTCACACCATTTTTTAAAAAATTGAAAACACCCTAAGTTAAACCTTGAAAAATAATTAAACGATATGCTAATTGAAATACAATTGAAGAATTAAAAACAACTAAGCATTAAAAACTACCTTAACTTTTAAAAGCCATTCAGGGACTCAGTCATGAGGGTCAAAAGCCTGCCTGAAAAAGTGAGGTCTTCGGCTGTTGGCGGAAGGATAAGAGGGAAGGGGGCCAGCCAGACCTCCCAAGGGAGAGCATCCCATAGCCTGGGAGCGGCCACCGAGAAGGCCCCGTCTCGCGTGTCCCCGTCAGCCGTGCCTGCGCTGGCAATGGGACCGAGAGGAGGGTCTCCTCTGCTGATCTTTAATTGCTGAGAAGGCGCATATAGGGAGATACGGTCCTTCAGGTAACCTGGACCCAAGGGCTTTATAGGTAACGACCAGCACTTTGAATTAGGGCCAGAAACGGACTGGTAGCCAGTGCGGTTCTTGTAACAGATGCGTTCTATGCTCCCTGCCGCTGGCCCTAGTCAGTCGTCTGGCTGCAGAGTTTTGCACCAGCTGAAGTTTCCGAACCGTCTTCAAAGGCCGCCCCACACACAGCACATGACAGTAATCCAGCCAAGATGTCACTAGGGCCTGTGCCACCGTGGCCAGATCAGACCTCTCCAGCGGCAGGCACAGCTGGCGCACTGGTTTGAACTGTGTAAAAGCCCTCCTGGCTGCTCCCGAAACCTGGGCATCCAGGCTCAGAGACGAATCCAGGAGCACCCCCCACCCCCAGCTGTGAACCAGAGTTTGCCTGATGTGAAGGAATTATGGTTTATGGAGTTAGCATCAAGTCTGTAACTTCTATAAAGCAAGTGAAGGGTTAACATCAAGTCCTAAAACACTGCAAAAGACACCAGCTGGGCCCGCTTGTTTTGAGCATGGGGAATGCTTAGTACCCAATGTCTTGAGATAATGTCTTGAGATAAGGGAGGCCTGGGACCATCCTGACCGTGAACGACATTGCTTGCACCCAGAGTTGGGCTAATTAAGCCAAAGAAGCAAAATGATCGGTTGATTGGCGGCCCCGTGGTCCGTGGGATGACGGGGTTTAAGAGAGAGTGAGAAAGAGCAAAGCCCCCCCTCCACTGGATCCATCATCATCATCATCATCATGGACTGGTCATATTCGTGACTTAATGCGTTCATGCTTTACGCGACCTGCCACGAGGAATTCTGCGCACCTTCGTGAGTTTAGCTTGAAGAAGAGTGAAGTTTCATTGTTTTCTGCGGGAACCGCTTTGTTTCTGCTCGTGTTTTGTAATCACTGCTAGAATGATCGGAACTCTTTTTCCTCTGTTTTGCTACTTTTTTGCTTTTTAATAAAATAATAAAAATTTGACCCAAGCGGTGGTTTCTTGAGGCAGCTGCAAAGGGGCTGAAGGTATTAACCCAGGTATCTGAGGACGCTTGGAGACTATGGGCTCTTTTGGGTTACTTTGGTTTGCAACCAGGAGCAGCACCCCGCTTGTGTGTGTGTGTGTATCTCCCCGGAGCCCCCAGGACGAAGGGTCTCAGAGAGCGCTAAGGAAGGCATGGACCTCCGGAGGCCTTTCCCAACCATTGTTCACGAACCGCCTGGACAGAACCTGTCCAGACCGAGAAGGTAGTGTGATTGAATGGTGAGAGGAACCCCTCTGCGTAACCCACGGGTAAACAAAACCTCTCACAATGGATATGAAATGTTATGACACGAGAACTAAGCATGGAAAGTAGGCGCTTTCGATCCAGTTCCCAGAATCCCCCAGCCAGCAGAGTCCCTGGTTGCTGGAGTCTAAAAGCAAGCTCCACAGAAGGATAGGTCGGTGGAAGAAGGTCGCTTGAAGACCCAAGAAGACTTTGGCGATCCACTGAGGGAAAACGGAGGCAGAGGAAGCCACAGTCTGGCTCCGTGTGAAGAGCTTCCTTGGCTTCTCTCCCTGCAGAGTTCCAGCAGAGCTTTGGTCGACTCGAGCAAGCCAGCCAAGCTCCGTTTGGTCGGAGGAGGCAGAACCGAAGGTCAGCACCGACGTCAACGTCACCGAGGCAAGGAAGGAAGAAAATAGGTTGGATCAAGGTAGAGTTGTCACCGCTCTAATCAAATTCCGTGGCAGCTGTCCGCATCCCAAAAGCAGCCCGCTCCCTCTGGACCTTTTTGGCTGAAAACTTCGCTTCCCTCGGTGCCGTTTTCCATCCTTGGTGAGGTGGATTTGATTTAACTGTGGAGGCTTCGGAAAGGACGCAAGAGTGGCAGAGGAAATGATCGCCAGGAGAGTCAGGGGCAGGTTTTAGTCTCTGACGTGGCCCATAAAGAGTCTCAAAATAGCCTTCCTGTCAGAGGGAGAAAATTCCCTGCTTCGCTCTGGCTGCTTAAAAAAGGAGACTACCAACGTGTGAAGGAGCACTGCTGCCCGGCGTGAATTCCCAGGAGGAAAATTAGCCAAGAGGACAACTATATGTGGACAGCACCGCATCGGTTATATTCAATATTGGCATTTTATTTTAAAATCCCACCTTTTCCCCCATGGGCTCGCTCGTTCATTTTTCCGCGCATTCTTTCTGTCTTGGTGGAAGAGCACATAAAAGGCCAGTTTAAGGTGACATGAAATATATTTCTGTCTCACTTACTTCAGTGGAAGAGTTAGGCCTATGATGAGCTATGAATCATAGTTGAACGGGAAGGCCAGCTGAAAAATGCTTTGTCTAGGCTGGGATGCACTTTAAATGTTAAAAAGCTGCAGTCTGCCATACAACGACACGCAACCGTGGCATTGTTTTCGGCAAATATGAAGGCTGAGCCTTCGGGCTACGCCGCGGTAATGTTGCCCACCTGTCTAAACTCTTGTGATCTGTTTTTCATGTTTAATTTCCATCTGGTTTTAATATGCTGAGGGTGGTGTGCTTTTGTTCTTTGCAATTTGAATGGGGCCCCTGAGTTTTCTTCAGAAGATGGAAAGGGAGGGGGAGAAGGGGACTCAGTGGGTGATTTTGGAAAATAAATAAAATGTTAAAAACTGGGTCCAGTACCTCTGCCTTGCTCTTGTAACTTCCCTCATCAACAGAAGTTTGAGCAGGGCTTTCTCAGAGAAGCTCTGCAAGGGCGGTGTGTGCCACGCTCTCTCTCACACACGGAGGCATGCATGTGCCACAGCTGTGTGTGTGTCACGCTGGAGTTCTTTGCAGAATCTCTGCTCTGCCTTTTCGGACGCCGTGAGTCTGTGGAGGCCTGCTGCTAAACGTCAGCCAGGAAGTTTGTACGTCTGCGGTTTGAACTGTTCTGTTGTGAGTAACGGAACGTTTTATTCTTTCTCCCACGAATGTCTCCGAGCGAGTTATTGAGACCGCAAATGCCAGTGGATGAGAAATAAAAGGGTGGATTGTTCGGGGGGGAACTTGAAGCTATTCTGCTCTGCGAATCCCTGCACTAGAGGAGTTTTTTTCTTGTTGTTTAGTCTTTAAGTCGTGTCCGACTCTTCGTGACCCCATGGACCAGAGCACGCCAGGCCCTCCTGTCTTCCACTGCCTCCCGAAGTTGGGTCAAATTCATCTTGGTCGCTTCGATGACCCTGTCCAACCATCTCATCCTCTGTCCTCCCCTTCTCCTCTTGCCCTCACACTTTCCCAACATCAGGGTCTTTTCCAGGGAGTCTTCTCTTCTCATGAGATGGCCAAAGGATTGGAGCCTCAGCTTCAGGATCTGTCCTTCCAGTGAGCACTCAGGGTTGATTTCCTTCAGAATGGATAGGTTTGATCTGCTTGAAGTCCAGGGGACTCTCCAGAGCCTCCTCCAGCACCACAATTCAAAAGCACCAATTCTTTGGCGGTCAGCCTTCTTTATGGTCCAGCTCTCACTTCCATACATCACTACTGGAAAAACCATAGCTTTGACTATGCGGACTTTTGTTGGCAAGGTGATGTTTCTGCTTTTTAAGATGCTGTCGAGGTTTGTCATCGCTTTCCTCCCAAGAAGCAGGTGTCTTTTAATTTCGTGGCTGCTGTCGCCATCTGCAGTGATCAGGGAGCCCAAGAAAGTAAAATCTGTCACTGCCTCCATATGTTCCCCTTCTATTTTAGGAGTTTTACCGAAATGCAAAACTGTAACATGATGTCAAGCCCCTCGTTTGAACTGATTCCTGTTCAGGGTAGAATTTTTCAGTCTCCCTTCAGTTACGATGGTTCTCGTGCTTTTTGCTTTTCCGTCCCTGCGACTCATTAAAAGACACCACACTGCAACCCAATGTGTGTATGTGAGCCTCCCCCAGCTCTCTCACAAGTCCTTCACTCACGGCTTTTGAGCATGGGGGAGGTATGAGCATTACACAAGTGTACCACATGTCAACAAACCGCTTTGTGCTGAGCCTGTAAGCACGGGTGCCAGCGGGAAATGGGGGTAGAAAGATGTTCAGGGCGCCAAGTCACCACACAGAGGCAAAAATAAAATGTCTTCCTCCTCTTCCCGGGTGGCTTGCCCTGAAATTTGCCTCCTTTCCTGGAAACCCACAGGAGGAGAGTAGTGCCCCCACAACCTTCATCCAGTGCCCCAAACCTCAGAACCCTATTGCAAACCGTCTCAAAGCATCAAGAGTGCTGTTAAACATGGAGAGCGGCTCTGAAAACCATCTATGGCCCTTGTTCCAAGACCCCAGAAATGGGTTAGCTTCAGACCTGGCCCTGTTCAACTAGTCCACGGATCTGAACACTCCCCCCACCCTACCCCACCCTGCTCAAAGATCCCGTCTCTCTTCCAGCTGGTGGCCTTCCCTGCCGGAAGCTTTGACCTTCCCTCCTGTGTTTCCTTAAAACCCCATTGATGTGGCTCGGAGAGGGAAAGGAAAGCTTGCCTGCTTCACTGTTTTGGGGTGTCACATTTCTGTCAGCTAAGGAACAGCCCCCAAAGTCTCGGGGGGAACACCGTTTCTACAAAAGATCATAGAACCATGAAGTTGGAAGGGGCCTCTAAGACCATCAAGACCAACCCCATTGCACAAAACGCTGGTCAGGCCGCACCTGGAGTGTTGCGTACAGTTCTGGTTGCCGCACCTCAAAAAAAGACATCGTGGAACTGGAGAAGGTGCAGAAGAGAGCGACTCAAAGGATGACTGGGCTGGGGCACCTCCCTGATTAGGAAAGGCGACAGCGTTTGGGGCTCTTGAGTCTAGAGAAAAGGCGCTTGAGGGGGGGGACATGATGGAGACGTCTAAAATTATGCAGGGGATGGATAAAGTGCGGAGAGAGGGAAGCTCTTTTCCCTCTCACGCAAGACCAGAACCAGGGGACATCCACTCCAATGGAGTGTTGGGAGGGTGAGAAGAAACAGGCAGAAGAAAATATTTCTTGATCCGGCGTGTGGTTAGTCTGTGGAACTCCTTGCCACCAGATGTGGGGATGGCATCTGGCATCTAGATGCCTTTAAAAGGGGGTCAGACAGATTCCTGGAGGAAACGTCCATCGCAGGTGACAAGCCATGATGGGGATGTATCATCTCCAGGCTTCAAAGGAAGGGACCTCCAAATGCCAGATGCAGGAAAGGGGTATCAGGAGATGGGTATCTCGTTGTCTTGTGGATTCCCAGAGGCAGCTATCTGGTGGGGCCACTGTGAGATACAGGAAGCTGGACCAGATGGGCCCTTGGCCTGATTCAGCAGGGCTCTTCTTAGGTTCTTATGTTCTTATAACCCCCTGCTCAATGCAGGAAAACAATCAAAGCATATCTGCCAGGTGATTATCTAAGTTTTTCTTGAATGCCTCCACTGTTGGAGCACTCACCACCTCCCCTTGAGGTTATTGGTTCCATTGCTGTACTGCTCGAACAGTTAGGAAGTTTTTCCTGATTTTCAACCGAAATCTGGCTTCCTCTCACTTGAGCCCATTATGACGTGCCCTGCACTTTGGGATGATTGAGAACAGATCCTGCCCCTCCTCTGGATGACTATCTTTCAAATCTTTGAAAAGTGCTCTCCTCTCTCCCCTCAGTCTTCTTTTCTCAAGGCTAAACATGCCCAATTCTTTCAGCCTTTCCTCATAAGGCTTGGTTTCCAATCTCTTGATCCTCTTCCTCTGAACTTCTTCTGATTTGTTAGCATCCTTCTTGAAGTGTGGTGTCCAGAACTGGACACAAGACTCAAGGTGAGGCCTAACCAGTGCCAAATAGAAGGGAACTAGCACCTTGCGGGATTTGGAAAGTATACTTCTGTTAATGCATCCTAAAATAGCATAACCATAATTGTTCCAGAAATTCATACCTGATGGCCATTCCAGGAGGGACGTTTGGGGGCCATCTTGTTCCACTGCCTTGTCTGTGGCTGGGTGCTGAAAAAGTGTGGCTTTTTTTAAAAAATCAAGGATTGCCTCCAACTGTTGTCTGTGAGGCTGTATAAGAAGAGCTCATCTCAAGCTGGAAAAATAAACCACTCCATGGACAACACCTGAGGAATATGGATGGAAAGCATGATCCTAATTCAACATGGGCATGGCTAAAACTGGGGACCCTTAAGAAAGAAACCGAAGGACTAATTTTTGCTGCACAAGAACAAGCGCTCCAAACCAACGTGATGAAAGCTAAGATCCAAGGAATTCGTGCTAACAGCAAACGTCGACTCTGCCAAGAAAAAGACGGAACTCTGCCACTCCTCTGTCAGGACTGGGGCCATGCCGGAACCATGCAACCTTAGTGCATGCAGGATCAGCCCCATCCCTCTGGGGAGAACTGCGCTAAGGATTGCAGGACTGGGCCCTGTCCCTGCAGCTGTTGCCCAGCTCCTCAGGAGTGCCACCTGTGGAAGCTGAGGACTGGGCTATATGAGAACAGGCAATCCCTGCAGACTTTTGCCTCAGCAACAAAGGTCTTTGGCTGTGCTGTGGTGTTATTCCTGCCTCACCTGTCTGCCTTGCTTCTCCTTACATCCCCGAACCCTGATACGGTTCTTCCTGACTTTGACTCCTGGACTGTCTGACCATGATTTGCGTCATCCTTCTACTTGGCCGCTGTTTGGACTCAAAACCCTAGCTGGTTGGTCTCTGCTTGGCTTGTGGGGTCGTTTCTCACTTGTTCCTGTGGTCTTGCTCTGGACTGTGTCCTGGAGCCTTTTCTACTGAACCCTGACCACCTCATCTGTGATTGTCCAAAAATTCCACAAACAGATTACAAAGTTAGACATGATGGAGTGGCAAAGTTAGTGCACTGGTCATTATGCAAAAAACATATATAACTTGCCGGCCTCCAAAAACCCGTGGGAACATCAGGTAGAGAAAGGGTCAGAAAATGAGGAAGTCAAGATCTTGTGTGAATTTTGGATTCCAAGGGACAGACACCTTGAGCATAAGATACAAGACAGAATAGTAACAAAAGGAAGAAATGTCTGGAATGGATTGTTGACATTGCAATTCCAGGAGATGCCAGAGTTGAAAATAAAGAATTGGAAAAACTAACCAAGCACAGAGACCTGGCCATCGAAACATCTCGCCTCTGGAAGAAACACACTTCCGTGGTCCCCGTAGTCATTGGGAACTATATCAAGAAATTTCTCCCAGTACTATAAGCAGTTGCAGATCTCAAAAATCACACCATCAGAGCTACAAAAAAAGGCAACGTTAGGAACAGCATACATACTGCGTCGATATTTAACAGATACTTAGGTTTTTGGTTAAAACTTGTATCTGTTAAATAATACCAGTCAACTTTTTTTATGATTTTGATTGACTGTGCCTAGTATTTTGGAATATTTTTGCACAATAATCTTAAAGCTACAGAGCTGAAAAGGCCCGAGGGATCATCATGGCCAGCCCCTGTCAAAGAGGCCCAGTGGGGAATCGAACTCCCAACCTTTGGCTCTGCAGCCAGATGCCTAAACCACTGAGCTAACTTTGCCTACATAGCAGGGGAGTTTCTGCTGCAATTGGAACATGATAGGGCTCTAAATATGCTCTGTCTAAAAGACTCCTGTGATGTGTGCATGTTTTGGCCTGGATCAGGTGAAGAACCAGAGAGAGAGTTAGGACACAAAGATGGAGACCAACAGAACCAGAGGAACTATGGGACTTTGTATTTCTAGCTAGAAGCCCTCATTGTGAGAGATTCAACTTTTGAACTGTGAAGGTTTTGAACTAAGTTGACAAAAACCATCTGCTGAGGGAGTGGAGCAAACTCGAGGGTTAAGAAGAGCCTGGTACGAGGATCCTCCTGAGCAAAGCAGATTCCACACCTGTCCACTAAGTGATGGAAGACATATTAAGCATTCCATACTTCACAATAAGTGATAAGGACCATGTATCTAGGGGGAACAGAGAAATCTCTTCTACGCATGCCCCGTGAACAACCTGAAACAAAGAACTCTCTACTGCGCTTGCTCTATTAAAAAAACTGCCTAAATAGAATATAAGAAGAGGGGTCTGGGCAAACATTTAGTCTGTCTGTCTGTCTGTCTGTCTGTCTGTCTGCTGAGACCAAAAGGCTTTTGGAATTAACTACTTTCTTTGGAACTTGGACAATGCAAATAAAGAATTCTTCTCTCTTTGGTGAGTATGGATGTGGTGTGAACGTGCTGAATGAATGAAACCCCTTTTATTTAGAATTGTAATCAATAGGTAATAAAGTATATTCATTTTGCATTTATTAATGTGTCTTGTGAGGTTCTTTGTTGTTTAATATTGTTCTTCTTGGGATGCAAAAGAACCAGTAGTCACCCTTTTGTGACACTCCTGGGTCCAAATTCACACTCTTAAACCTCTCAAAATATTTTGCAGGAGTTTTTTGCAACCTTGCATGCTGGCTGCGGTTTGAGTGACTGCGAAGGACTTTTCTGGACTGGGGTGACTGCCAATCTGTCTAGCACTAAACCCTCATTCCCTCCTGCCTCTGAATCCAAAGAAAACCCAGCCTCTCTGCCGAGTCTTCTTTTCCCTCTCTTTAGTCTGCTGGAAGTCATCTGGTTGTTTGTTAGCTTGCTGTTGATCTATTCACAAGTGTAAGTAATGAAATGTTTTTATTCTTTCTCCAACAAGTGTTTTAGAACGAATTATTGAGATCCTTAAGTGCCAGTTAATAAGAAAGGAGTGGACTATCTGGGGGAACTTGAAGCTATTCTCCTTTGTGAATTTCTGTACTTCAAAAAGTTGCAATTCTGCAACATATTTTCCATTAGGAGTCACGGCCACAAAAACACAGCCTTCATCTACCACCTAAAAGCCAAGTCAGTATCCAGGGATCAAATCCTTCTGAAACGATAGTGCCCCAAATTGGGCAAAGGATTCCGGACGAGGTCTGACCAAAGCAGAAGAGAGCAGGACTCTTGCTTCCCGTGATCTGGATGCTTAACTTCTGCTGATGAAACCAAGGATTGTATTTGCTGTTTTTGATGCTGCATAACACTGCTGGCTCATGGCTTGCTTATGGTCCCTAAATCCTTTTCCTTTTCGCAGGTCCTACAGTCAAAGCAGCTGCCATCCCTCCTACGTTTGTGCATCGGGTTTTTCCTGCGTAAATGGAGAGATTCACTTCCCCCTCCCCCGGTTGAAAATCATTTCCAACAAAATAGTCTAGATTCTTTGGTCACCTGGAATCCTGATTCTGCCTTTAGCTACTCCTCCCAGGTCGCTGTCATATGCATGTCCCATTCCTGTCCTAATCCAAGCCAGCCATCCAGATGTTCAGCAACATCTGGATAACAAAGCCCATAACAAAACGCCAAGGCACCGGACTTGTCCCTTTTTTGCGGGATGACAAGGAGCCAGAGGTGAGCCCTCAAAGCTTTATTTTAAAAAAGTCGGGAGGAAGGAAGGCAAGACAATTAGGCTGGCATGACTGGCTTTTGAAAAATCCAGGCTGGCTTTTAACCATAATTACCCTGTTCTTGTCTAAGTGCTCACAGGCCAAAGGTTTAATGATGTCTTCTAGGATGCTTCCTGATATTAGTATACAGGTAGGTTGCACTCCCTACTTTTGTTTCTGTCCATGGAGTTTTCTTGGCAAAGACCTGGAGCTGATTGTAGCTCTGATCATCAGCTTCTTATAGCAAAATTCAAGCTTAAACTGAAGAAAGTAGGAAAAACCACTGGGCTAGTCAGGTATAATCTAAACCAAATCCCTTATGAATACACAGTGGAAGTGAAGAACAGATTTAAGCAACTAGATTTGGTGGACAGAGTGCCTGAAGAACTATGGATGGAGGCTCGTAACATTGTACAGGAGGCAGCAACAAAAACCATCCCAAAGAAAAGGAAATGCAAGAAAGCAAAGTGGCTGTCCAACGAGGCCTTACAAATAGCAGAGAAGGGAAGGGAAACAAAATGCAAGGGAGATAGGGAAAGTTACAGAAAATTGAATGCAGACTTCCAAAGAATAGCAAGGAGAGACAAGAGGGCCTTCTTAAATGAACAGTGCAAAGAAATAGAGGAAAATAATAGAAAGGAGAAAACCAGAGATCTGTTCAAGAAAATTGGAGATATTAAAGGAACATTTTGTGCAAAGATGGACATGATAAAGGACAAAAATGGTAGGGAGCTAACAGAAGCAGAAGACATCAAGAAGAGGTGGCAAGAATACACAGAGGAATTATACCAGAAAGATCTGGAGGTCCCGGACAACCCAGATAGTGTGGTTGGTGACCTTGAGCCAGACATCCTGGAGAGTGAAGTCAAGTGGGCCTTAGAAAGCATGGCTAACAACAAGGCCAGTGGAGGAGATGGCATTCCAGTGGAACTATTTAAAATCTTAAAAGATGACGCTGTTAAGGTGCTACACTCAATATGCCAGCAAGTTTGGAAAACTCAGCAGTGGCCAGAGGATTGGAAAAGATCAGTCTACATCCCAATCCCAAAGAAGGGCAGTGCCAAAGAATGCTCCAACTACCGTACAATTGCACTCATCTCACACGCTAGCAAGGTTATGCTCAAAATCCTACAAGGTAGGCTTCAGCAGTATGTGGACGAAGAACTCCCAGAAGTACAAGCTGGATTTCGAAGGGGCAGAGGAACTAGAGACCAAATTGCTAACATGTGCTGGATTATGGAGAAAGCCAGAGAGTTCCAGAAAAACATCTACTTCTGCTTCATTGACTACGCAAAAGCCTTTGACTGTGTGGACCACAACAAACTATGGCAAGTTCTTAAAGAAATGGGAGTGCCTGACCACCTTATCTACCTCCTGAGAAATCTATACGTGGGACAGGAAGCAACAGTCAGAACTGGATATGGAACAACTGATTGGTTCAAAATTGGGAAAGGAATACGACAAGGCTGTATATTGTCTCCCTGCTTATTTAACTTATATGCAGAATACATCATACGAAAGGCTGGACTGGAGGAATCCCAAGCCAGAATTAAGATTGCCGGAAGAAATATCAACAACCTCAGATATGCAGATGATACCACTCTGATGGCGGAAAGTGAGGAGGAATTAAAGAACCTCTTAATGAGGGTGAAAGAGGAGAGCGCAAAAAATGGTCTGAAGCTCAACATCAAAAAAACTAAGATTATGGCCACAGGTCCCATCACCTCCTGGCAAATAGAAGGGGAAGATATGGAGGCAATGACAGATTTTACCCTCTTGGGCTCCATGATCACTGCAGATGGTGACAGCAGCCACGAAATTAAAAGACACCTGCTTCTTGGGAGGAAAGCGATGACAAACCTAGACAGCATCTTAAAAAGCAGAGACCTCACCTTGCCGACAAAGGTCTCCATAGTCAAAGCTATGGTTTTTCCAGTAGCGATTATGGAAGTGAGAGTTGGACCATAAAGAAGGCTGACCGCCGAAGAATTGATGCTTTTGAATTGTGGTGCTGGAGGAGACTCTTGAGAGTTCCCTGGATTGCAAGGAGAACAAACCTATCCGTTCTGAAGGAAATCAACCCTGAGTGCTCACTGGAAGGACAGATCCTGAAGCTGAGGCTCCAATCCTTTGGCCATCTCATGAGAAGAGAAGACTCCCTGGAAAAGCCCCTGATGTTGGGAAAGAGTGAAGGCAAGAGGAGAAGGGGATGACAGAGGACGAGATGGTTGGACAGTGTCATCGAAGCTACCAACATGAATCTGACCCAACTCCGGGAGGCCGTGGAAGACAGGAGGGCCTGGTGCGCTCTGGTCCATGGGGTCACCAAGAGTCGGACACGACTGAACGACTAAACAACAACAACATACATATACTAAAAAAAGCTGAAAAAAGTTCCACACTAAAAGACAGTAAACAAAAGCAACACCAAAAAAAGATTAAAGGCACAACCATCCATTTAAGAAAATCCCACTCAGAATCTTTAAAAGACCCCCAGAGAAGACAGGTGTGCGTATCTGTGATGGTTTTGCATGGAGGGGGTTGTTTTTAAAGTCTAATAGCCAAACACTCAATGCAAACGAGATCAATTATGTATCCTGACTCTCTTTCTGGAAACTCTAGTCATTTGTCAAACGACCTATTGTTGAAGGGAAATGGACTGAAAGTACTCAGGGCAGCACTGTGGGGTGGAAGCTTTGAGGTGTCACAGATGAGGGACGAGATTGCATCTTTCTTTCTTCAGCACTCATTCATAAACCAGGGAAATTCCGTGAGACAAGGATCTGGCGTCTTTCTAGTTGACAGTTTTCCACTGATGGGGGATTCTACCCGCCCCTTCCCAACACACACACTGAGTTTGGAAAAGTAACTTCTTTGCACCGTCTCTCTCTCTCTCTCTCTTCTATACCATCAAGTCAGAACCGACTTGTAGCAACCCTAACAGCGCTTTCAAGGTAAGTGAGATATTTAAGGACTGGTTTTACCAGTTCCAACTCCCTGAGTGGGGATTTGAACTCTGTTCTGCCAAGCTCTAGTCTGTCACTCTATCCACTACACTACACTACACTGGGCTAGTACTCCCGAAACCTTCTGGGATTGTAGAAGTTGCCGGGCAACACCCCGCCCCCCAATTTTCCCTTGCTTTGTCCACAAACATCTGGAAGCAACTACATTACCAAGCGAGGCTACTATTCTCTCTGCCTGCTGGTGTCTATTATGTTGAGCCACGCTTTCCAAAGTATTGGGCAGAAAGAGAGTCACTTCTTCCCAGTTCCAGTACTTAAGGCAGTTCTAACTGGAATTCCCACAGTTTGAATTTAAGATTTGTGATGTGTCATCTCACAGGTCTGGAGATGTAAGGAACTAAGGCCCACCCTAGATACAAGAGCCCAGCTTTGCAATTAGAAAGTGACAAAAACTTCTTCCTCCACAGATGCATATCTTCAAAGCTGCTGCATTTGCACAAACAGTGGACGGATTAAGCCTACCAGTTACCTGTTGCTGATCAACCACTAAACAAAAAAGAAGCTAATTTGCAGCTTGAAGAGGTGGAGGAACCTCGTAGTAAGATAAACAGACATCCTTTGCCTCTTTAGGAATTTTTGCTTCTAACGGAGAAGCCGGTGTTTTGTATAGTTTGGCCATAAGGAAGAACTAGCATGTGATGTCTGAACAGCCGTTTAGGGAAATCTAACAGGAATCAGACTCTGAACCATAAAGAGTTGCTTCTTAGAGGCCTCATCCAGAGACCTGGAAATTTTGCTACAGGAGATTCTGGGCATTTCCAAAGATCCTTATCTGGCTTGCAACTTAGTGAGAAGCACTGGTTGTGTGCCGTTCACAGTACTGTAATGATGCGAGTCTGTTCCATTGACTTTCAACCAGTGGAAAGTGAGTTTACTCTCTCTAAAACTCGGAGTCGTCGAGTCTGACTTTGCGAATCAATATACATATTATATGTTTTGCTTTTCATTGTACGTTGTATGGTAGAGCCCCTACTTTGCAATTCAGAAATGTTTTGCTCTAGTTCTAATCGCAGTATTTCAAAGTTCAAATGAAATTACCGAGATGGCCTTTTGAACGGGGCATGAGATTTTTATCTTGATCAACTTTCTTGAGCCACATGAAGTGGTCAGTCAAGGAGAGAGCTAGAATGTGAGGTTCCTGTGAGGTCATTTTCCTTCAACCTAGGGGCACGGCTTTTATTGTGCGTTTATACATTTCCACACCACCCATTTGGATTGTCCATCTCCTTGCGGCAGGAACGCCGGCTACTCGAGAACACCCTTTTGCTGCTCTGCAAAGCACCGTTTGCTTTGAACACGATGTTCCAGTAAGCGACCCTTTGAGCCTGATCTCCAGCAAAGGGGGCCAAGGCAGGCGTGTTGAAGGTCAACAGAACCTCCTTTCTGAATCGGTGACCCAATGCTCAGAGGCATTTACCTACTTGGTAAGGGGGTGGTCATGAAAACTGGCTACTGTGCGGTGTTGTTTGTGTGCAGCGTGGCAGGCCAAAGAGTAAACAAATGGGAAGGAAGGAAGGAAGGAAAAGAAAGTGAGAGGAAGGAAGGAAGGAAGGAAAAGAAAGTGAGAAGAAGGAAGGAAGGAAAAGAAAGCGAAAGGAAGGAAGGAAGGAAGGAAGGAAGGAAGGAAGGAAAAGAAAGCGAGAAGAAGGAAGGAAGGAAGCAAGGAAGCAAGGAAGGAAGGAAAAGAAAGTGAGAAGAAGGAAGGAAGGAAGCAAGGAAGGAAGGAAAAGAAAGTGAAAGGAAGGAAGGAAGGAAGGAAGCAAGGAAGCAATCTTAATGTGCTCAAGTCTACATATCAGAGCATTGCACAATTAAAAATTAGGGGTGTATATGAAATATATGTAAAAATTAAAAGAAATTAATTAGATAATTAGTTTGTTTTTGACAGAACAAACAGGCTACTTCAATAGAGTTATCTCGGCCATTTGCTAGGCCTTCTTTTGTACATGTGGTGGGGCATAAATTGCCTGCAGGTAAGGGCTGCATGGATTGAATTTCTCCACAGTCACAGGAAAGTCGGCCTGTATCCAAGTAAGCCCCATTTTACTTGATTATTCTTTGATCTTCCTACTTCACTTTGAAGTCTATTAAGAAACTTCCAAATGGTCTGTGCATAGTCTTGTCCTGGTGAGAGAAACTCTTTGATATTCATCCATTCAGCAAGGTGCTCAAGTAATGAATTTAGACCCTTTATCAGTGGATTTCTACTCCATCTTTCCAGACAGGTATTCAAAGCAACGAGCAAAAAAAAAAAGGGGGGGGTTACCTTGAAGCTCTGGGAAGGAAACTCAAGGACTTTGGGGCCCAGATACGGTAGTACCCTCTTATCCACGGGATCAGTATCCACTGATTCAGTTATCCATGGTCTGAAAATATTGAAAATATTAAAAGAACAATATTAAAAATAGTAAAAGAACAATCCTAGAAATATTAATTTCTAAAGATGAATTGGCCAGTAGAAGGAGCTCACTTTCTTGAGCCACATGTTATGTTTATTAGCTAGAGAAATATATTTCTACCATGTCATTACCAGAACTGGCCATTAGAGGGAGCCAGACACCATGCTCTGTATAGCTTTCTCTATTACAATAGTGTTTGCTATAATCCACGTTTTTCACCATCCACGGGGGGGGGGGGGGGCTTAGACCTGATATCCCACAGATACAGGGATCCTACTATACTATTCTTATTCATCCTACCAGGGCTCAGAAGAGGAATAGAAGAGGGGGAGAGAAAGAAAAGGGGAAGATATAGGGTGGGGTATTGGTGACAGTGGTGAAGGGCTGGATCTGAAGGATCCAGTCCCATTTCTCACCCAAGGGGGTGTGTGTGGATCTAATGCAGCTTAAGCTTCAGAGCCCCTAAGCCTGGAGAGGCCCCAGAAACAACTTCAGTCCACATTTAAAAAATAAAATAAAATTGCTGTGATCTGTCATGGAACAACGCCATTGAAGAAGATAATGGTAGTTCTCCAAACCTCGTTGCTGGTTGCAAAGGGCCCACCATAACAGTTCAAGCTTCATGGCCACCAAAAGGTAGATTTGGCACGGCACCCACTCACTCCACAACATGTGGGGAAATTCAAATCAGCCCAATTACTGGTCTAAATGGTCTCCCTCCCATTTCAAGCAAATGAAGGGAAATGATTTAAGGGGGAGTGGGAGAGGGCGAGCCTTTCCTTTTTCTCTTTGCAGGCAGAAATATCAGCTGATCTTGCCCTGTAGATTTTGGGATATATCTGGCACTCCCATGTCAGGATCTGTTCTCGATCATCCCCGAATGCAGGACACGCAGCAATGGGCTCAAGTTAAAGGAAGCCAGATTTCGACTGAATATCAGGAAAATCTTCCTAAGTGTTAGAGCAGTACAACAATGGAACCCATGACCTCGAGAGGTGGTGAGCACTCCAACACTGGAGGCATTCAAGAGAAACTTAGACAACCACCTGGCAGATCTCCTTTGATTTGTATTCTTGTATTGATCAGAGGGTTGGACTGGATGGCCTTCAGAGGCCCCTTCCAACTCCATGATTCTATGATGTCAGAAGGTTCCCACTAAACATTAATTTCAGCGTCCTGGAAAGATTTAAGGCTGTACTGTTTCCTAAAATTAACCACCACCACCACCCATGCAAAAATCTTCAAAAAGATAGGTATCTTTTTCCATTACCTCGAGCGGCTGTGCCAGATGTTTTAGAGACTAGACAAAAATGTAAAACACATGTATCCGCTTGCTTTGGGTTTCTGCTCAATTTACCAACTTCGGAAGGATGGCAGGCTGAGTTAAGCTTGAGCCGGCTACCTGGGATTGAACCCCAGGTTGTAAGTAGAGTCTTGACCGCAGTACTGCAGTTTAACATCTGCACCACACGAGGACATCAATGGCTCTGCTTCTTAAGCCACTGCATTTAAAGGTGGAGATGCAAAACAGGAAATGATTTTTTATCATTTAAAGAGAATTATAAAGCCTCTCACTTGAGTGGAAGAGAAAGAGCTTGCTTCCGAATCTGATGGGCCGTGTCAAGATCACTCCTTGTGGTTCTTTAAACTAGACCCAAACTGGAGTGGCCACAGCCCTTCAAGAAAAGGATTTTACTTTCTTGGAGCCCAAGAAAGTAAAATCTGTCACTGGCAGGAGGTGATGGGACCAGTGGCCATGATCTTAGTTTTTTTGATGTTGAGCTTCAGATGATTTTTTGCGCTCTCCTCTTTCACCCTCATTAAGAGGTTCTTTAATTCCTCCTCACTTTCTGCCATCAGAGTGATATTTTTATTTATTTATTTATTTATTATTGGATTTTTATCCCGCCCTTCTAGACAAGAGTCTACTCAGAGCGGCTCACAAAATATTACAAAGAGATAAAAACAACAATTAAATCATCTGCATATCTGAGGTTGTTGATATTTCTTCTGGCAATCTTAATTCCCGCTTGGGATTCATCCAGTCCAGCCTTTCGCATCATGTATTCTGCATATAAGTTAAATAAGCAGGGGGACAATATACAGCCTTGTCGTACTCCTTTCCCAATTTTGAACCAATCCATTGTTCCATATCCAGTTCTAACTGTTGCTTCCTGTCCCACATACAGATTTCTCAGGAGATGGATAAGGTGGTCAGGCACTCCCATTTCTTTAAGAACTTGCCATAGTTTGCTGTGGTCCACACAGTCAAAGGCTTTTGCGTAGTCAATGAAGCAGAAGTAGATGTTTTTCTGGAACTCTCTGGCTTTCTCCATAATCCAGCGCATGTTAGCAATTTGGTCTCTAGTTCCTCTGCCCCTTCGAAATCCAGCTTGGAGTTCTCGGTCTACATACTGCTGAAGCCTACCTTGGAGGATTTTGAGCATAACCTTGCTAGCGTGTGAAATGAGTGCAATTGTACGGTAGTTGGAGCATTCTTTGGCACTGCCCTTCTTTGGGATTGGGATGTAGCCTGATCTTTTCCAATCCTCTGGCCACTGCTGAGTTTTCCAAACTTGCTGGCATATTGAGTGTAGCACCTTAACAGCATCATCTTTTAAGATTTTAAATAGTTTGACTGGAATGCCATCACCTCCTCTGGCCTTGTTGTTAGCCATGCTTTCTAAGGCCCACTTGACTTCGCTCTCCAGGATGTCTGGCTCAAGGTCAGCGACCACACTATCTGGGTTGTCCGGGACATCCAGATCTTTCTGGTATAATTCCTCTGTGTATTCTTGCCACCTCTTCTTGATGTCTTCTGCTTCTGTAAAGTCCCTACCATTTACACCTGATCGACTCAGGAGGTGAGGCTGAGGAGCTTGACGCCGAGGGAGGCCCGTAGGGAAAGAACAAGAAACCAGGCCTTCTCGGCGGTAGCTCCTCGCCTCTGGAATAACCTTCCTCCGGCGATTCGTGCGGCCCCTTCGCTGGGCACCTTTAAAAACCAATTAAAAACTTGGATGTTTACACAGGCCTTCCCTCCAGTGAACACTTGATTTTTTTTTCTTTTTTCTTTTCCCTTCTCCATCTTGAACTGTTTGTCTATTGATGTTATATTTTATATATTTTATACTTTGTTATGTATGATTATGCGTGTTGGAAGCCGCCTAGAGTGGTCGTCTGACCAGATAGGCGGGGTAAAAATACAATAAATAAATAAATAAATAAATAAATAAATAAATATGTCCTTTATCATGTCCATCTTTGCACTAAATGTTCCTTTAATATCTCCAATTTTCTAGAACAGATCTCTGGTTTTTCCCTTTCTATTTATTTTCCTCTATTTCTTTGCACTGTTCATTTAAGAAGGCCCTCTTGTCTCTCCTTGCTATTCTTCGGAAGTCTGCATTCCATTTTCTGTCACTTTCCCTATCTCCCTTGCATTTTGTTTCCCTTCTCTTCTCTGCTATTTGTAAGGCCTCGTTGGACAGCCACTTTGCTTTCTTGCATTTCCTTTTCTTTGGGATAGTTTTTGTTGCTGCCTCCTGTACAATCTTACGAGCCTCCATCCATAGTTCTTCAGGCACTCTGTCCACCAAATCTAGTTGCTTAAATCTGTTCTTTACTTCCACTGTGTATTCATAAGGTGTTTGGTTTAGATTATACCTGACTAGCCCAGTGGTTTTTCCTACTGTCTTCAGTTTAAGCTTGAATTTTGCTATAAGAAGCTTATGATCAGAGCCACAATCAGCTCCAGGTCTTGTTTTTGCTGACTGTATAGAGCTTCTCCATCTTTGGCTGCAGAGAACATAATCAATCTGATTTCGGTATTGCCCATCTGGTGATGTCCATGTGTACAGTCGCCTCTTCCATGTGTAGAGTCGCCTCTGATTCAAATGGGCCTCCTCTATTATGACAGCACAGAATTAAAGTGCGGGCAGGACAGTTCAGTGGTTTAGTGATGGGAATTTGATTCCCCCCTGGGCCTCCGGTGAGTAGAGCCAGCCAGTGTAGCCTTGGGCCAGTTGCAAAGTGTACTCAGGACATCCCCGGAAGAAGTCACCGGCAAACCAATTCTGTTCAGGGTTTCCGTAAGCCATAACTGACTTGACAGCACACAATTATTAATTATATACACCGCACTTCAGTCTGGCCTGTGCTATTGAACATGTAGCCAATTTTTTAGATTGTTGTGGGTTTTTTGGGTTCATTTTGGTTTTGGTTTCTTAAAATCATTTTGTTTTGTTTTGTACTCTCTTCATTAGCTGGTGAAAAGTCCTGGAGAAATGGAAAGCTGGCATATTTTCTGAATGTATAGTTTTTTCCTCCTAACAAATTGACCTCTGTCTTGTGGATTTTGGATGATTCATTCGTTCATTCGTTCATTTTTTTTTGTTTTTTGCCATCTTTCTCCCCACAGGGGACCCAAGGCGGCTAACAACAATTAAAATTATACAATAATAAACAGTTTTAAAATATCATAGGAACTATATATTTTTTTAAAAAAACAATTAAACAAACATTGAACTTAAAACCACAATCAAAAACGAATTTCCAAACATTTCAAAAAGCATTTTAAAAAAATTTGGTCTTATCCCTATGGATCAATGTGGCAGGTTTCTGTTTCGGCAGTCTTGCCAGAGTGGATTCCTGTGCCTGCCTGATATTCTGATTCTGACTGTGAATGATGGGCTTTGTAGTCCAATACACCTCAAGGATCCAGGTTGGTCTATACTTGAACATCCTTCAGGTGTGGTGCCCTAGACTGGACAGAGATGTCCGTTTTTGTTTCTTAAGATAATCTGCAGATGCCTCATCAGTTAGATGTGGCGAGGGGGAAAAACCAGTTTGAATTTAAAATCAAATGCAGGCTGGTTTGCCTTCGGGGGGGCACACCAGAACAGCAACGGGCTGATCAGCTTTGCAAGACTGTTTTGTGGAAGCAGACCTCCCTGGAGAATCAGGTCTTGCGGCTTACAACACTTCCCATCTATGCAGATTGCTCTCCAGAATTGAGAGCCTTGTGGTGCAGAGGTTAAATTGCAGTACTGCAGTCAAGACTCTACTTACAACCCAGGGTTCAATCCCAGGTAGCCGGCTCAAGCTTAACTCAGCCTTCCATCCCTCCGAGGTCGGTAAATTGAGTACTCAGCTCATGGGGGCGGGGGGCAATGTGTAACCTGCATCATTAAATTGTAAACCACACAGAGAGTGCTTTAAGGTCCATGGGGAGGTATAGAAGCAGCAAAAGTTGATTTTCTTTTTTCTTTCCTCTTCTTTTTCTTTTCTTTTCTTTTTGAGAGTGAATTTTATTTGTGCCAAAAACAGAGCTAAAGGAGACTCCTATGATCTGGCTGTCATTTGCACGGCTTGCCATTTTGCAGCTTAAACGGCCCCACCGGTATATTCGTTCATCCTGTCAACAAGGCTTTAATCCAGGGCAGGATATACTCATACACTCTACTTTAAAAAAAAATTGCACCAAAGCTGAACGGATGTGGCCTGCTATAAATTATGCAAGATCAAATCTGCGCACACATTGTTGAGGGCGCCGGCTTCCATCGCTCGCAGGGGACGACTGGCTTTGCAGTCCCTAAAGCAGCTTTGGTTAAAGGGATCCAGTAGCAGACCGTGGGAGTGATCCAGCCAGCCAGTCATCCAGAAATTCCAGGAGACTCATGGTGGTCTGTCAAAGGAGGCAATAAGGGGCCAGATGGATTACACACACACACCCCAAGCCGGGTGTAAAGCACTCTCCTGCCTGTCTTTACATGAAACAGAGCTTAGGGGTTAAGGTGTTTTTTGGGGTTCAGTTTTGTTCTCTGGATTCCGACTCCCAGAATCCTCAGCTGGCATGGCAGATGGAATATTCTGGATACTGTAGTCCAAAAAATAAAATAAAATTGGGGGGGTTACTTTCCAAAGCTCTGCCTTGAAGGAAAGGGACGCAGCTCTACTCCAGGTGTAGGAAATGTGCCACTTTCCACATATTATTGGACTTAACTCACCTGATTCCTTTACCATTGGCTATCTTGGCTGGGAATGATGGGCATCGGAGTCCAGCAACAACTGGAAGCCAACATGGTTCCCAAGCCTGCTCTACCCCCTGCTCATCCTTCCCCCTCCCCCACCACCGCACATTTCTCCTGAAACTGACAACGCTCTTTGAGGTCTGCCTCCATGAGGACTAGAAACCGGTTTTAATCCCTCTCTAACCACCGGATGGATTTCTCCATCCACAAGGCAAATCTTGCACGGTGCAACAGGGGAGCCCAAACACAGCTGGTGTTTAACAAAATTCCTCGTCCCTTTGAAAGTAGCTTTCAAGCAGATGTTATAGCCCAAAGTAACTACCTATGCCCAAAGTTATTCTACTTAAAGTAACTAGTTATAGGAAAGTGCACTCCTTGCTGGATAGCTCTGTGGCTTAAGTCTCTGGCTGCGGAGCCAGAGGTTGGGAGTTCGAATCCCCCACCGGGCCTCTTTGACAGGGGCTGGTCTGGATGATCCAGAGGGTCCCTTCCAGCTCTGCAGTTCTGAGATGATGAAGATCCTGATTTGTAACTACAGTTGCTTCTGAGTTCTCAGTGCACGTTCACAACTGCTCGGGAGCCGTGGCTGACAAGTACCCCGTTGCTTCTGTCCGAGCAGCCTTCTTCCTGGTGGTTCTCGGCCGGGGGTGAGTCAGCTCGTCCGGACTGGAGGCGCGACCCTTGTTCTCTGGCTTCGCTTGCAGCCAGGTCAGGCCAGAGAGGTGCCCCTTCCTTTCCGTTCCTCTCTCCTGTCCTTGTTTGTGGCTCCTCTTGCTCGGTGCCTCGTCATGATGGTATGAAACATGAGTCTCTAGCCTTCTAAAAAAAAAAACAACCCTGTGACATTTCGGGACCAGAATTTATGCAAACCGTCGGAAACGAGGTGGGAGAGGCGACGTTGGCGTTGAAAAGGGCACCAGGTGACAAACTTTTCAGCGTCTCCGATCGCTTCCGCAACTCGGTTCTTCTGGTGACAAAACAAGCTTTAATGACCGTGGGGCCAGACCTCCGCCAGCTGGGCCTGACAGGTCCAGGGGGTCTGTCTGGAAGGCAGCCAGGTGGGCTGATGGGTCTGGGGGTGCTGGCAGGACGCTCAGGGAACTTAAAGCACTCGCCTCGGAAGGATGGAAGGCAGAATCAATCTCAAACCGACTACCTGAGCCCATTAGGAACGAACTCTGGTTGTAAGCAGAGTCTTCACTGCAGTATTGCAGTTTAACCACTGCATCACAAGGCTCCCTGTGGAGCCAGGATGTACTGACTGAACATGAACGTTTTGTCCTCCACGTGTGTTGCACCTGTGCGATGTTGACCCACCCACCCCATTCTGAAAAAAAATGCAGGAGCAAGAGGAGGGGGCAGAGGAGGAAGCTGGTGAGCCCTGGGTCCCTCAAGCCCTTTGGGGCATGGCAGGGTGTGGAGCCCGAAAACTGCGACGCATGGAAAGCGGTGGAGGTGACTGTCTTCCATTCCTTTTTGGCCATATCAAGACATGGAGGTGGGCCCATAAAGACCCTCGAGTTGCCCAGGTTGTAGGGTGGAACTGACCAGCCATGAGGCCGCATGCCAGAACGGATCGTGCCCAGCCGGGCTCAGGGGGACTGCCCAGCCCATGAGGGCACTGGTTGGTTTTCCTCTGCTCGATTGTAGCGTGCTCTGCTCATTTCAAGCATCCATGCAATGAAAGAAGACTGAGGGGAGATAGGATCGCACTTTTCAAAGACTTGAAAGATAGCCATACAGAAGGACGAGCAGGATCTCTTCTAACGATGGGCTCAAGCAACAGGAAGCCAGATGTCGGCTGAATGTCAGGAGAAACTTCTCAACCGTTAGAGCAGTACAACAAGGGAACCCATGACCTTGGGAAGCGCTGAGTGGTCAACGCTGGAGGCCTTCAAGAGGAAACTGGACAACCATCTGTTTTGACCTGGATTCCCGCCTTGAGCAGGGAGTTGGACTTGATGGCCTTAGAGGACCCTTCCAACTCCATGATTCTAGGATTCCTTGAAATCTCCTTGGACACCAGTGGCTTTCTGTCTTCACCAGGCCTCAAAGAAAGGAGGTTCCAGCTAGTTTAAAACCATGGATGGACCCACCTTCCCTGCTGAGGCTCCAACAGAGCTCCAACCCCCGCCTCCAGGGTCCTGCTAATTCCTCTGAACCCCTGAACTCCTCCTGTTTACAAAGGCTCTTCCATCAGAGAGGACCATATCATGGGATGTCTCCCCAGAACTGTTTCCATATCAGATCGCCTCCGTATGGGAGCACGACTTCAAAACGACTTGGCACGTGCAGTTTTTTCCCCAACCACCATGAGGACTAGATGCTTGCCCGCCCTCAGTTCGTCAGGGCAACTTCCTGTTTTTGGTATCATCGCCAGCATGCCGGCGCATTCCTTCCAAAAGACCCCGGGGCCATTATGTGAGATAATGGGAGGCTATAAAGAGGAAATTACTTCTAGTCCTTGACCTTTCCGTAGAATGTTTCCCTTTGATTAAAATTCTCCAAGAGCCATTGTTGGATCAAATCTGCAGCCCAATTACATTGATTCCATTTATTTCCCTCCTCTTGCTAAATGCTGCCCAAACAACTTAGAAGATAATGGAAGGAAAGAGGAATAGCCATTTTGCCCATCCCTCGAGAAGCAGCTTTGCCAGCTACATGAGGCTGGAGTGGACGGTCACCTGCTCAGACTCGGAAGAAGGACCTTGAGTGGAAAGCAGTGCATTGTGAGCTTTTAATTAAAAGTGGGTTGCGGGGGGGGGGGGGGAGAGATGACCGGCAGGTGAAGACTCTTTCTGGCTCTTCTACTCTCATTTGTACCCCATGGCACGAAGAAGAGTTTGTGCATTTAATGGAGAGAAGCATGAAAAGCTGCAGAAACTCAACAGCAGAGCGGGGAAATTGCTATAACCGGGGGGGGGGGGTTCAAATCCATTTTGAAACGTCCCCACCCCCTAAAATACAACATGTCAAATGTCTCTTGAGTGGGATGAGTCTAAAGAAATGAATCTTATGAAAAGATGGAAATACAATCCTAGGGTTCAAATGAAAGGTGAGGGTAATGGATTTCGAGATAAAGGGCAAACATGTGGTCCGGAGGTCTCGTTGGTAACGTAGGGCATGGTTCCACTGGCAATAAGAGCTGAAGTTAAGTCAATGGAAGCATTATTTAAATTGATTTATAAATTCCTGGGCACACGGGTAAAATTGATATATTTGGTCGGCAAAGCAAGTTTTTTTTTCTTCTTCAACTGGCCGGCAGGAGCTTTTTAAAATACTTCACTACTAAATTGAATCAATTCAATGCGATTTTGAGGATGTGAACGCTGCTGTCATTTTAATTTGTGCTTCCGTGTATTTTGGATGGCAGGGGCACTGCTGGTTTTCCTTTTACATTTTTTAAAATCCTCTCTTAAAAGGTTTAGGGACGTGGTGGCGCTGCGGGTTAAACCGCAGAAGCCTCTGTGCTGCAAGGTCAAAGACCAGCAGTCGTAAGATCGAATCCACGCTCGAATCCATGTGACGGAGTGAGCTCCTGTCGCTTGTCCCAGCTCCTGCCAAACTAGCCGTTGGAAAGCATGTAAAAATGCAAGTAGATAAACAGGTACCACCACGGTGGGAAGGTAACGGCGTTCCGTGTCTAGTCGCGCTGGCCACGTGACCACGGAAACTGTCTACGGACAAACGCTGGCTCTATGGCTTGGAAACGGGGATGAGCACCGCGCCCTAGAGTCGGACACAACCGGACTAAATGTCAAGGGGAACCTTTACCTTTACCTTACCTTAAAAAGTTTATCACTGCATCTCTTCATCAATATGTTTGGCATTACAGCCACCTACCTTGTTCTCTCCATCCAGCCTACGAAGGAACCGGCGAAGCAGCAGGAGACCAGTGGGCGCAGAGCAGGCGCAGAGTGGGTGCAGAGCTGAACCCACTGGAAGCTGTCCCTGCTCCCTAATTTCCATTTTTCCATCCTAAATAGACAGGAGTCACCTCTCCGGTATTTCTCCCGTGGTTTCTAGCAACTATTATGACACCAGGTGGCACCTCCTAGACACTCAATTTAGCGATGTATCACTTATTCTCTCTCTCTTTTTTTTAAAATCAAAATCTTTAAGAACAGCTTGCTCCTAAAACAGAAAGGAAATGAGTTGATTTCAGTGTAGCCCCACCAAATCAGTTTTAATTGCCAGGAATAAATTGATTTAATTTCAGTCAAATTGAACATGGCTACCAATTTATATACCGTGTGACTTGAACTTGAAAAGTTAGATTCAAATTACCTATGGACTGATCATCCATCACAAATGCAAAAGATCCTTCCAGCTTTTAGAGTTCTTTAGTCCACTGATGAAGAAAGGGAGGGAAGGAAGGAGGGAGGGAGGGAAGGAGAGACCCAGAAGAGCACAGAAGCAGATCGATATTGGGGGAGAAATATTTCTACAGATGATTTCAAAGAGGCTTGTTCGTGATGAATTGTGCCCAAGCCTATAAGAAACAGAAGATTTAGGCTGAAGATCAGGAATAACTTCTTAACGGTTAAAGTAGTACAGCAACGGGACCAACGATCTCAGAGGGAGGTGGTGAGCGCTCCAACGCTGGAGGCCTTCGAGAGACAATTGGACAGCCATCTGTTTTGACTTGGATCTTTGCCTTGAGCAGGGGGTTGGACGCAGCCCCACAGGCCTCTTACAACTCCATTATTTTATGAATTCTGTGCAGAGCAGACATACAAAGCGGTGTGTGTGTGTGTGTTTCAAATATAATAATCTTCTTCCTCCTCTTCCTCAGTTATAATGCTTGTCCAAGCATGTGTTGGGTAAGGCGGCTGGGGACACCGTGTTCAGGCTTGCAGTGAATCCACTCCGAGGTTTGGTCTGAACTTTACAAGTGCTAGTTAAGGAGCTGAACCCTTTTCCTCCAAAGAGGGTCAGCACCTTGAATAGCTTCTGTCGAGGACTGACTAAAACCAGGAATGGATTTGTAACACTCCCGGAATTGGAGTCACTGGCTGTCCCTGTGTGCACTGTTTTTAACAGTGGGTAGATCCCTGCCCCCAGGCACTTAAAATCTAAGATTTGTCACAGGAGAAACAAAACAAAACAAAAAAGAGGGAAGAGAAGGTGAGACTTTGGTACCTGGGGAATATTAGACTGATGCAGCATTAGTATCACTAGTAGTCTGAGTTCTGTGCTGAGTTGATTAAAACTTTGCTTGGTGTCCACACAATATTCCTTCTGTCTTGCTTCCTACCATCCCCACCCCCAAGTTCACAAACTTTTTTCACCTCCCAAAACTGTGGATTTATTAAATGTAATTTTTAAAAAGAAATTAACACATTTTTTTCAGAAATAAAGTGCATTTTAATTTGCACTTTATCCTACAAAGACCTGCACTGGTCCAAATTTTATCCCCCTAAATGCATGTTTTCATCATTTAAAAACACATTTCATATTCCTTTAATGGATAGTAACTTTTCTATCTGAACACTGTGTGATAGAAATCAGAAACATGCAAAAGAAAACTGCAAATGTATCTGTGTATTTTTCCCCTTTTTTCAGATACTGACTTTTTGAATTTAGGAAATGGCAATATTAACAGTCTACACTCAAGTTTTAACCAGTTTCAAAACTGTTTAATTCTTGTGGCTCCAGATAATGACGGCATGCAGCTGAATCTTGGTCTTATCTAGGCCAGAAGAAACCACTTAGACCTCCGATGAAGATGCTAAGCATAGAATCATGAATCATGAAGTTGGAAGGGGTCTCTAAGGCCATCGAGTCCAACCCCCTTCTCAAGACAAAAATCCAAGTCAAAGCAGATCGGACAGAGGGTTGTCCAAGTTTCTCTTGAATGCCTCCAGTATTGGAGCACTCACCACCTCTCGAGGTCATTGGTTCCATTGTTGTACTGCTCTAACAGTTAGGAAGTTTTTTCTGATATTCAGCCTAAATCTGGCATCCTGTAACTTGAGCCCATTATTATGTGTCCTGCACTCTGGGTTGATCGAGAGCAGATCCTGTCCTTCGTCCATAGGACATTCTTTGAAAAGTGCTCTCCTATCTCCCTTCCATCTTCTTTTCTCCAGGCTAAGCATGTCCAATTTTTCCCCTCTTTTCTCCTAGGACTCGGTTTCCAGTCTCTTGATCATCATTCTTGCCCTTTTCCAATCTGGTTCCAGTTTGTTGGCATCCTTCTTAAAATGCATTGTCTCACGTATGTGGCTCAATGTATGTGGCTCAGGTGCCCAAAAGAACTGTTCCCCTCAGAAAGTCTCCTTGTTTCTTCTAAGGAAGGTAGCAAGCAATTTTGTCATGTTTTGAGGGCACCGTACCGCCTCTCCAAAGATTGCAGGAATGGGTGCGCAGGGTCCCGAGACGTCTGGAGGCCTCCCAGCCCAAGACAAAACGACCAATTCTGGACATTGCGGAGGGGAGGGAATACATGTTGCCTCAGAAATCCAATCCATTTGAGAGGTTCGTGATGCATTTCAAAGGGGTAAAAACGGACCCGACATTGTGAGGGTTGCAAAAACCGAATGGGCATTTTAAGCCAAGGTGTGGTTCGGCCACAGAAAACCAAATGGTACACAGAAGCAGAGCTAACACCATGCGCAGGCTATGTCCATGGTAGGCAGAGCCAAGCTGAAGTAATTCTGGTTTTGTTTGCATCCGTTTTCCTGACGGCAGCAAAACACTTAAACAGGGAGCAGAATATGGCATCCGTTCTAAGGGGCGGGGGGAGAAAAAGAAACCTGGCTGGCCCCAGGTTGAAGGAAGGCCTTGGGAAATGGAAATTATAGGTGCAGGCAAGTGTGTCTGTGAGTGGAGAACTTTTCTATCCATGAAAATCATGTTACACGTTACAAAGAATCCATATAACCACCTATGAGCAGACTTGCAAAAATGCAGAAAAACACAGTTGAATGGATGCATCAAAAATAAAGAAAATGGCTTAAATCCAGTTGTAAATTGCAAGTGGAGCAGGCCCACTGACTCAATGGGGATTTGGTGAGTCAACGCCGCTGTAAATGCCATTGATTTGGTGGGCCTACTTTCGTTGTGATTTCAGGCAACGGCCCAAATCCTGTTGCTTAGTGTGGTAAATAGGACTCAAATAGGCCCATTGAGTCAATGAAGATTTGGTGGGTCATCTCCTCCATAGGTTCCATGGATTCAAATGGGTCTACTCTAAATGTAACTTACTTTAGCATTGTAAGTCACAGTTCAGTGTGATCAGATGAGGACAAAGGATCGTGTCTGGTCACATAGGAAAGGGCCACTTTGCTGGGAGACCTCTCCCATAAAATGACTCTTCCACCCACGAATAAACCATTCTTGCCCAACACCCCAGAAGTGTAATCCTACTGCTGGATCAAAACAGGTTCCGCTTGGGCCTGAATAAAGGTTGGGCTGGTTGATAATCTCACATACATTGGTGTGCTTTTTGGGAAGTACATGTCGCATCATGCCACAGGCAGTGCAAAATGTGAGCTATTTTTCCCTCTGATTACGCCCTTAGAATAGCCCCCTTTGAATCAATAAGACTTCCAGAAAAATACATCTGTGAAGATTCTCAGTCCTCCAGGTGAGGTTACCTGGAAATTGAGTCATGGCAACTAGACTTCTTTCTTGTTAGGTTGAAACGTTTTGCTCCTCATCCAAGTAGCTTCTTCAGTCTAAGGAGAGTTGGCAGGAGACCCCTGATATATCCTGCACGTTGGTTTCACTTCCCCCTGGTCTGAATAGGCTACTTAGAAGGACAAAGGACTGGGGGTGAGGGATAATCCCACCTCTGCAGTCCTTCACCCATTGTCATGGGTCATTGTTGCTTAGTCGTTAAGTCGTGTCCAACTCTTCGTGACCCCATGGACCAGAGCACGCCAAGCCCTCCTGTCTTCCACTGCCTCCCGGAGCTTGGTCAAATTCATGTTGGTCGCTTCGATGACACTGTCCAACCCAATGACATGGGTCATTAGCAGTCATTAATAGTGGTCTTCCCATTCAAAAATGAGTACAAGCCTATTCAGACCGGGGGAAGTGAAACCAACATGGAGGATCTATCAGGGTTTTCCTACCAACTCTCCTCAGACTGAAGGAGCTTCTTGGATGAGTAGTGAAACGTTTCAACCTAACAAGACAGAAGTCCACTTGCCATGACTCAACTTCCAGATGACTTACAGAAAAGTTGACTCACCAAGTCCTCACTGATTCAACAGCCCTACTCTAGTGCGATTTACTATGCCAAGCAACAGGATTTTGACCAGTTTGTGTAAAAGTTGAAAAAGTGCAGCCAACAAAAATCCCTGTAAATTTGCATTTTATAGAAAAAGGAAAAAAGGAGGATGCTGGTAAGAATGAAACAAGGAGACTTCTGGACTTCTCAAACCCCACTAAATTTCCAGGATACAGATCCTTTCAGAAGGCGGGTGTTGACAGCCAGCCCTGGAATGGGGAGAACCAAATACATATTCTGGAAGACAAATGTGTTGACATTTAAATACATACAGATAATTTACTAGTTTGATTTCTACTCCAGAAACGGAGTGCACGAAGGGGGAGTGGGGAAGGTCACAGCCATCAATAACCGCAGAAGAAAGGATCTAAAATCAAATTCTCAGGTAGAAAGAATGAGGACTCTCTTAAGAAAGCCATTAGCAATGCAGTTAGACTGGAGCTTTCTGTTAAAGCAGAAAAAAAATCTAAATATGATTAGATCTTGATAGCATCATATCTCAGCCTAAAAACCTCTGCCTTCCATCCTGCACCAGGCAAACATAAAAGAAAAAGAAAGGCACATTAAAGACTAACTGCTATATTTCAATGTGAGCTTTCGTGGACATGCCTCAGGTCTGAGGAAGTGGACGGGCCCATGAAAAGTCGCATTGAAATATAGCAGTTAGTCTTTAAGGCTCTTTTATTTTTTAATTTTTCCTCTGTTTTTGTCTGACAGGCTAGTATGGGCAATGACGGGCTACCTCTTCTAATCCTGCACCAGTGACCCATCTGCACGGCTACCCTGCAGCCCCCTCAGCAAATTTGAATAAGGAAAGGTGTGTCTCACCTCCTTCGAAGTGGGGTTGGAATTATATCCATTATTTTAAATGGATTGTTGTGCCCTGTTGTTTTAATATTGATTTTGTTCACCATTTTAATACAATACTTCTTTAATTCTTTTTAAATAGTTGTATACTTCCTGCTTTTAGCTTTTAAGCAGTGTGGTGTTTTTTTTAATGATGTCAGCCGCTTTGGGTCCTTTTAAGGAGAAAGGTGGGATAAAAAAATAGTTTAAATAAATTAAATAAACTTAGTTATAAAATCAAACAGAGTAAATGTCTGCCTGTTTTAGTTAAACTACGCATGCAAGATGGGGGGCAGTGGCAGATGATTTGATTAGAGAGAGACTTGCAGTTATAGATCGAGCAGGGTGTAAGACCAACGTTCTGCCATCAGACTTGAATACCTTCCGAGATGCTAATAGGAGGATGATACAGAGGTGCAAAATTGTGGGTTTGTAAGAAACTCCAAGAGTTGCTAATTCTGACCCCCTTCCGAAGGAGGAAACCCACAGCTAAAGTAGTGTCATAATTTCCGTCCACGCCTTCGGGTCCAGCCTTCTGCAGTTCAGAGAAAATTAGCTTGCTCCGTCTTCCACATCACAGCCCTTCAAATATTGTGAGGCTGCAATTGTATCGCCCCTTCTCGTTCCATCTCCAGGAGGAACATACCAGTTGTCTCATCTACTCCGCACAGGGTTTGGTTTCCAAACCTGGTCACCCTGTTCTGGACCAGATCTGGCTTCACCATATCGTTCTTCACTTGTGATGCCCGAAACTGGGCACAGTTCCCTAAGTGAGGTCTGACCAAACCAGAACAGAGTTGGCACAATGACTTCCCTTGATCACAATACTACCATTCTGTTGATGCAACCAAGCATCACATTTGCTTTTTTTGCTGCCGCATCATGCTGTTGGCTCATGTTTCGCTTGTGATGTTTCATGTTTCACACTCAATTTACCTGCCTTGGAAGGATGGAAGGCTGAGTGAACCTCAGGCCAACTACCTGGGATTGAACTGGGGTCGGGAGCAGAGTTTTGCCTGCAGTACTGCAGTTTAACCATTGTGGCACAAGACTGCATAAGTAGAAAAGAAGACCCCTTTGATTTAACGGGATTTACCTGTGTTGATTCAGAAGGTCTTTTGTCACTGAGAATACAAATCAGACAGGTCACTTTTCTCAGACTACAACTCCCAGAATCCCCCAGTTTGTCAGTTATTGTAGTCCAAACAATGAATATTTCCAGGCTGTGTCTGGGAGTAGCAATTGGACATGTGGCAAACGATGATAAATATAATGACAGAAGGCAAATATACTCAGCAAAGCCCTCTTCAGAAACAAAGAGCTTCTTGTTTCTATCATGGCAAGACTCAGCTTCTTGGATAGTGTGACTGATCGGGTGGGTGGGTGGGGAGGTGGGGACATATGAACAGTTAAGAATTGTTGCAGAGTTTTGGATTTTTGATGAAATTCCTCTAGCTGAGCAGCAGAATAGCTTTAAGTTCTCCAGAGTAGTCTACCCCCCCCCTTTTTCATCAACTGGCACTTACAGTCGCAATAACTTACTCTGAGACATGAGTAGGAGAAAGGATAAAAGGTTCATTACTCACAATTGAAAAGATCTAACAGCAAATTAACAAACAAACTGCTTTCAGCAATAGATTTCAACTATAGAGAGGGGAAAAGCTCCCAGCAGAGAGGTGGAACTCTCTTTGAAATCAGAGGATTTGACCGTATGAGCTGTGAGTCCATGACACCAGTGGCTCTTCTTTTGAATCTTCTAACATTCAGCATCAGGGGATGATTCCCTCTTGGGTTCTAGCATTACACGGGAAGGAGAAAAGCTTCTCCTTCTTCCCTTCCTTATCCACACCATACATAATTTAGCTCTCTCTTTCCTCTTTCGCACCTTCTTTCTAAGATACCATTCACTGGGAGTGTCCCCTGTCCAGCTCCCTGGTTTTGCTGGTTTCGGGACTGCCTCTTTGCCTCGGCCTGCTGGACAAGAGCCTCTTCAAATTGGGAGAGGCCGTGATGCACCGCCTGCCTCCAGGCTGAACACTCAGAGGTCAAGGTTTCCCATCTGTGGAGGTCCATTCCTAAGGCCTTCAGATCCCGCTTGCAGATCTCCTTGTAGATGTCGACTTAGGTGTTACCGAAACGGAGGACAAAAGAGGAGGCTGGCTTACACCGTGTTTTGCCCACTCTGCTACGCTGGCTCTCCCAGAGCCTATTTAGACATTCTATCCAGTGCAACCAACTCATGCTCATGGATGGAAAATTAAAAATGATTTTTATGATGTAAACGGAAGGGCAAGGCATCTTCTGGGAGCTGAGAAGACAGGAAGTGGTGGCAAGTCTCCTCTCCAGGGGCTGCCGAGGGTGGATGATGGGCAGCCTCCCTGGTTTCTTGATTCTTCGGTCAGACGGGCACCGGGCAGCCCTCCCTATGAAGGGCTGATGTCCTCCTCCAGGTGGGTTATCCTTCGGCCAAGTTTCCAACGGGGGACTGCCTTCCCTGAAGGGGGATACGAGGGCCACCCTGCCCTCGGTCTATCCACGTAGGCAGAAGAGGAGGCATTTTATAGGACCTCCTGGCAGCCTCTTCTGCCGACGTGGCCTCCTCCTCTCTCCGGGGCCTAAGAACAGTCTGGCCCCTCCAGCATAATCTCCTGCACGCTGATAAAACCCCTGAAGGTCACGCTGGGCCTCCCAGGCCACCTTCCTTCCTTCTTGCAGTTGACTCAGAAGGTCCCTTCGGGTTATTTATAGCTCCATGATAGGATCAGGGGGAATAAGCCCAGCGTGCATGCGCCAAGCACACTCGGTGTCCCCAGTGGGTGCCCGGCACGCTCGCCGTGGTGCATGGCTTCAGGTTGCCGAGAGGCTGGTTCTTGGGCTGGTGAGTTGGGCTTTCTCCTTCTTTTCACGGGGTCCTCCTTACAGGTAGGAAAGGACCCTCTTTCTCCTCCCATCCCTTTTCTCCGTGGTGTTTGCAGTTTCACAGCACCCGGTGGCCGGGAAAGAAAGCAGAAGTCGGACGTTGCCCTTAGTGTCCCCGGGTTGATTTGCTTGCTTTTAAAACCCTTTTTAAAGAGAAGGGTGGGATAGAAATATTTTAAATCAATCAATCAATAATCAGAATTGGGGTGAATGAATGGGTATGAGCAGGGAAGAGCCAAACAGAAAAGGGTGGAAACTTAGGAGGTGCTCACATCCCGTGTTGTTGTTGTGGTTTAGTCGTTTAGTCGTGTCCGACTCTTCGTGACCCCACGGACCAGAGCACGCCAGGCCCTCCTGTCTTCCGCTGCCTCCTGGAGTTGGGTCAAGTTCATGTTGGTCGTCCTCTGTCGTCCCCTTCTCCTCTTGCCTTCACACTTTCCCAACATCAGGGTCTTTTCCAGGGAGTCTTCTCTTCTCATCAGATGGCCAAAGTATTGAAGCCTCAGCTTCAGGATCTGTCCTTCCAGTGAGCACTCAGGGTTGATTTCCTTCAGAACGGATAGGTTTGTTCTCCTTGCAGTCCAGGGGACTCACATCCCATAGTGAGGCATAATCTCACCGAAGTTACATAGAAAGTTGGAGTACATCCGTACGCTGGAAATGCTAGTGTTTTGTACAGCACCTCCTAAAATCCAGGGGAGGTACTGATTAGGGGATGCTGGGAACTGTTGTCTGAAAAGTAACTTCCGTAAACTCCAATGCAGGGGTGCACAAAGAAACGGAGAGGCCTCGGAACAACGGAAGCACTCTGTTTCCCTGGATGTACCTTTAGCGGTTTGGATGCACAGAACTGCTTAAGCTCTGGCACAAAACAAACATGTGAAAACAGAGGATTTGCTCGAACGTAGTGAGCCACTGCATAAGAGCCCAAGATTCCTTCAGAAGAGGGGGATAGGGTGTCTCTTGAGAAATACTAATGCATGGCTGCTGATGCTGATGACGACGACAATGATTGTTATCCTTTTAGGTCAGGTTCCCACAAAATATTCTATCTCGGTATTTTACCTCCTTTGATTTTTGTCATGCATGGACAGAAAAGGAGACATTCATGGCATGCACTGATTATCTGCCCGTGCAAAACCTAGGAGCCAGGATATCCTTAAAGGACACATGTACAAGGTTTGTCACGAAATGCAGAGCTCATAGGGAACCTTTTTTGATAGAGCTAGGAACTATATTTGCTCCTCTTCCTTGGCAACGAAGCTGGGGAAATAGGCAGAAATGTTCCCGTTTTACAGGCTGCTCACTGAGGGTGTTCTTTGGCCAGCCTCCCCTTCCTCCTACCTGCCTGATCTTTCTTTAGAGTGCCTTCCCGCATCTCAACATTTTGGCCCCTTTGCAGACTGTTATGGGAAGGAGAGTGGCTTGTTGGACAGTGTGGTTCAAGGAGGGCTAGAGAAACAGGACTGGCCCCTTCGCCATGATGCTCCCACGCTGAGACTGGACAAGACTTCCCAGGGAGGAAGGAGGAAAAGGAGAGGTGATGGGTGATGCGCAGCATCAAGGTCCCTGCTCTCCCTCCCTCGCAGGGCTAATTGTGAGCCAAAACAGTTACACCGATTTGTGTTGAGGACTGAGAAATTAAGCCAAAGTTTTCCCAGAAAAGATGGGTTTGGGAAAATGATTCGAGGGAGAACAGACTGAGGCACCACCACACAGCTATTTGAGGAAGGGAGTAGTTTTATTATTATTATTATTATTATTATTATTATTATTATTATTATTATTATTATTATTATTATTATTATTATTATTATTATTATTATTATTCTTTCAATAGCTTCTGACCAAAAAAAAAAAGGTAATGTAAGGCAATATTTTCAAAATAAAACCTGGGAGTATCTTCCCACCACTGCCCAATCAGAAACCCCGTGCCATTCTTGAGAGGGGTAATTTTTTTAAAAAACCCTCTTACCATTGCATAGCAACACAAGACAGACCAGGTATTTCTGCAGAAGGATTGCACTCCGTATATTTTTACACATCTGCAAAGTTAGAGACAGGAAGGGTCATTTTTGGGACCGAAGCTTTCCAGAACACTCCAGACAGCATGGCCAATAGGCCACTGAGTCTCAAAAAGTAACCTTTTCCATCTCTCTATGACTCCCAGAATTCCCAGAACCAGGCGTTGTGGTCCAAAGGAGGAACCTTGCCGGTTTCTTGGGAAAATAAGCACCCCTCCACAGGCCTAGAATTAGTCCTTTTATTAATATTATTATTTACATGGCACATACTTTTCCTTTTCTTGCTTTTCGTTGCTGGACCCAGCTACATGGTGGTGCCTTATTATTTTGGCATCTGTCACTGCCAGGCTCAAGAGAGTCATTTCTCCCTGTTTTCTGTTTTTCAGGAAAGAAACCTGGGGAATGCGGAAAAACAGACAGCGGTGCGTGATGAACACATGAATGGGGACGGAACAAGTTTCTCTATAGGGCCTTTTGTTTCTTTGGGCGCTTCCTTCGTTGGCAAACGTCCTGCTGTGGTGGTGGTCAGGGACCTGTCCGTGGTGCTGATCCCTGGGTACCTCCGAAGCTTTCCCTGCCTGTCTTGGAAGGTGTTGGTGGAAGAGAAAACCACGGAGGGCAGGCCTGAGAAAGTGCCCATGGGATTAGCAAGGCGATGAGAAGAACACTGAGATTTGGATGGACCTCATGGGAGGCTCCATAGCAGAGCGTGAGAGGAATGGGGGGGGGGGCGAGTGGTGTTCTCCTCATTGCCCTGGTTGATTCCTTCTTTGATGGACACCAGCTTGGTTGTGCCCCAATCCCTCTACCGGCAACCATGTCTCCAGAGTCTTCCCCAGCAATTGCTCCACGTTCAAGCCTGTGCCATGCCTGGTGTTTGCGCTGAGAGGATGTCCCCACCGTGGAACCCATTTGAGTGAGGGACTCTGCCACGGACCTCCCCCAGCTTGTCCCCACTCTTGGCATCATGGACCTCTCTCTCCCCTGGGGACTCAACCGCTTAGGGTTAAGGGCTCTCCTCATCCTGGTTCTCCTGACCTGCAGCTCCCTACAGAGACCCCTGGCAGCCAACGGCAATGGCCTGGTGGCTGACGACGGCCACCGAGGGAGCCCTGGGCTCATCCAGTGTGGGGAGTACAGCAACCAGGTCTTGCCCAACGGGAGGTGCAAAATCATTGCCACCCTGCCGCAGCTGGACGAGCAGCGATGCCCGGATATGTTCCGTTGCACCGACGAAGTCTCCTACTGGCTCCACGAGAACGAGGAACGGAAGCAGCAGATCTTGGAGCTGCGAGAACTCATATCAGAGCTTCAGGAGGAGCTCAGGAACCATCGCCACCGCATCAAGGTATTGGAGCTGCAGGTAAGGTGGGTTTTTTGGTGGAGGAAGCACAGATGGACCTCATCCACAGAAAAGCATTGGAGGCCAGCAGCGATGGTTTTGTCTTCTGTTCCGGTCCCCAAGCTGTTCGGGTGGTATGGGACAGAAGGAAATGCGATGCAGAAAACTATTAACTCTGCTGATAAACATCCGAAGGGCCGGTTAGCAGAAACATCCTGGCTGGTGCATTTACCTTACAAGGCATTAAAGCAACCATTTCTGCTTACTAGGAGAGTGTCTTGGTTTAGATAAAGGTAGAAATGACTTGTTTTGTCTCATGGTCTTATTGGATAAACCATCTGTGCTACACGCAATTGAGAAATAATACAAGCAACTCTGCACGAATGAGTTGATTGATGTATGTAACATGGAATTAAAAAGCCCCTGTCTTTGTTCAAGCCAAGGGACAGAGAACCGAACCTCATGATGTATTCCTATTTAGCTGTTTCCTTTTTGGAATTTGTCTCTGTAGTTCTTTCATTCAAGGATGGCCATCCTGACATCAGAGAGAGAGCATCCACTGGAAGCGAAGTGGCTTTCCATTGCTTTATGAGTGCTGCTGTTCCTAACACCAGTTTTGTGCCTATGTGTTCTTTTACATAGTGGCTGGTCTGATTTCGCCAGGTAAAATGCTGTGGGGGCCTTTGCTGGCATTTATCACACTGGAAAATGAGTAAGGGTACAACCCTTTGATGTTCTGGATTGTATCATTATATCCTGTGGTAGCGTTTCCTGTGTGTGCATGGGAACAACATTGGCAAAAGGATCTGCAACAGGATCTGGGTTCTGTATCCATATCTCAGTTGCAATATCTGCTGGTGTGGAATCATTAATTCATTCATTTGTTTGTTTGTTTGTTTGTTCAACTTATATACTGCCCATCTGGGGTGCGGCCACTCTGGGAGGTTCCCAACATAAAAGTGCACAAACAAAATCATATAAAGCGACTCGATGATGAAATAAAATATAACAATTTCAAACCATGTATAAAAGGCATTCTAAAACACCTAAATATAAAATATTTCAGCTGGGGCAGCAAACAGAAGCCTCCCAACCCAAAGGAAATACCAGATAAAAATATGTGAGTCTTCAAAGTGCCAGATGATTTTTTTGCGGGTTTGGCAGACATAACACAGCTGTAACTTATTTGGAAATTTGGGAAAGGTTTTTGCCCGGAACCGAGGGAAACCACTACTAATCTTTGTAGACAAAACTGATTCAGGATGCTCCGAAATGCTCTTGAACTGGAGGGTACAAAGGAAGAACCTTTCCTTTATCTTATTGAGAACTAAGATCCGGCTGATCTTCATATGTGGTGATGAATGAAGGAGCGAAGGGTTGCTTGTCTCTCTCGGAAGAGACAATGTTTTCTTTTTATATAAGACTTCTTATAAAAGTCTTTGCCATACAACAGAGCTCCGAATTAGCCTATTGAGATGGTCTGGTTGAACAGTGCAGCGGCCTGCACCCTTCATTCGCATCAGCAACGTGCTTCAATACGAGCACAAAGGCCCCAAACTCTAAGCATCATCATTAGCAGCAGCAATGGCACCATGGAGGCGGATGCTCATTAAATGGTTCACAAGCTGCTCTTGCACAAGCCCGCTAACATGAACTCTGAATTCTGAATGAATTCTGTGCCCCTTCCACCTGCTGCTCAGCTGGAACAGGAGGGGACAGGGTGAACATAAAGACTGGGGACAAACGCCCCACAAAGGAACAACCAAGCAGGAAGTTTTCCTGCACACACACCCTTGCATTGTTCTTGCTTGTTCCAATGAAGCTTGGCTGGAGACCTTTCTGCTGGACTGTGCCCCACGTGGATTAGTGTCTACGTGCTAAGGTTCAGACAGTCAGAGCTCGGTAAGTTCCATTTTTTGGCTCAGTAGAAGAGCGAAGGAAGGAAGGTTTTAATTTCCCTATTAAATTTCCCCATATCATTAAGTGGTTAAGATGACCGTTTAATCTACTAGTGATATGGAGATTCTGAAACCAACTGGGAAATTAAAGCAGGAATCTTGCTTTGGTTTGACCCCAGCAATTGCATGCACCAAAATGAACCAAAATGAGGTGATCCTGCCCACATTAGAAAAGTAGAAGCCCCTGACAGAACCCAGAAAGGTGTAGACAGGAGCTCTCTGGGGACGTGGCTGGGTCACTCCAGCAATTGCATCATGCTGGGGAAAGGAGCAAACCAGCCCATCCCTATAGTGAACCAAATAAAGGGACAGATGCCCACCTGATCACACCCACATTAATTTCAGTGTGAGCTTTTGTGGATCAAACCCACTTCTTCAGACACTGGTGTGCAAATGCATGTCACCAATATTTATTCCATGATAATGTTAATTACTTGACATTGCAGGCCCCCGGCAGGGTGAAAAGCTATGCTCCAAACAGATCCGGCTGTCACAGAAAAAAACTAAGTGTTGCTTTTCAGGCTGAGGCTGTGGGACGCAATTATTTTATGCTACAGAAAGCTAGTTTATTACTATATATACAGCTCACTAAAAAGCCTTGATCTCCGCTCAGGCCGGTAATGATGCATAGGAACTTGTGAATGTAGCCATCATCCCTGATCTCCCTCTCAAATCTCCCTCTGTAATTCCAGTCCTTGGAGGCTGAAGTGTTTGGAAATTGGTTTCTCTTTGTTACTATTCCTGATATCGGATTTGAGTCCATTCATGCAGAGATTATCCCCTCTGAATAGAAAGCAGAGAGTTAGAACTCTCTTGGTGGCATTGATGTTTTGACTATTAAGTTCCAAACAGCCCCCCACCACCACCACCACCACATGCTGGCCGTTCTGGCTGGGGGCAGTTCTGAAGACGGCAAGCACCTATTGGCTAGTGACGCTGACATCTCTCGTTACTAGCAAGGCAACCAGAGCTTGGAGAACTTGTGTAACCAATTTTACAGCGAAAGTGCTGCTCCTAAAGGCTTCTCAGAGTAGGCAACTAAACATATTCAGCCTTGGAGAAGCGTAAGTGTGGTTTCTTTGGGAGTTTTTTGAACAATTGTCTCATATAATACAACCTCAGCTAAACATTTGGCCTATTTGGCAAGAGCGGCTCTTTCTACATTAGTGGATTTTGAACGCAACTAAAACTAAACAATTCAGCAAAATGCAACGACGAGTCTTGCCACACGGACTGGAGCGTTCCAGGAATTTTAGTCCCCAGAAGTAACTTTGCCAACTTAGCTATTGGTTCTGTGAGATCTGCCACTCATTCTGACCCGTTCAGTCTCCAGAGTTGGTGGGTCGTTACCTTACGGTCAGTTTTACCGACCAGAACTGGCTCTTTCTTTGCACAGTTTTCGATCACGTGGGCAGAGCTAACTGCTGAATAAATAAATTATTCCCCTGAGAGAGAAAAGGGAAATGTGTCGGGGAGTCACCTCCTAACTCTACGAACATCCCCAGCTCTCTACTTCGGGAGTCTTTTAGTTGCAAATAAACCCCTATCTTTTCTGTTCCCTCTTCCCTTGAGTCAGAAAGAGAGAATCCTCAAAGCTACCAGGGCCCAAGTCCTAAATGATTGATTCACCTCATGGGCCTCTTGCGCTTTTCTGGGGATGGCAAGCACCTATTGGCTAGTGACCCTGACGTCATTAGTTACTATGGAGGCAACCAGAGGTCCGAGAGCCTGTATAACCCAAAAGCGCTGCTCTCAGAGGCTTCTGGGAGCGGAGAACTGTGCTTATTGAGCTTTGGACAGGCACAGGACTGTCTAGGGGACCCACAGAGACCAAACTGTTTTTTGGGGGGCACATATAGTACCCAGCCCACAGCTTGCCCACCTTAGTTTTAAACAAAAGAAAACAGGAGCAAACAGCAAACCAGCTATTCACGTGGCATCGAGAAAAGTTTATCAGAAAGTTGAGAACCATTGGCTTGCCAAAGTTTGTGCTTAGCTCATTTTCCCTTCTGTCTCTGCACCACCACCACCCCTTTCTTCCCATTCTCCTCGCCCCCTCCATGCTCTTCCCCCTGCCAAGCATGAAGAGAAAGCCAACCGGAACTCCACGGTGGAGCAGCGGGTTCAAGAGCTGGAGCAGCGCTACCACGAGGCGGCCAGCCTGCAGCACATGCAGGCCGCCCTCCTCTACGACATGCAGGCCCAGGTGCACAACATCTCCCTGCTGATGGATTGGGTGCGGCACAACCTCGGCTGCTTGGTCCCGGCGGAGATGCGGCTGCAGCAGGAGATGCACTATCCAGGTGAAAGCAGGCCGGGGGGGGGGGGGGCGGCGGCACAGCCTCGGTGGCTTTTCCTTCGGGTTGGCCATGGTGGTGGTGAGGGTGGCGGCTGTTTTAGGCAGGGGTTATCGCTAAGAATAGGGACGTGGTGGCGCTGCGGGTTAAACCGCAGAAGCCTCTGTGCTGCAAGGTCGGAAGACCAGCCATCGTAAGATCGAATCCACGCGACGGAGTGAGCTCCCGTCGCTTGTCCCAGCTCCTGACAACCGAGCCATTCGAAAGCATGAAAAAATGCAAGTAGATAAATAAGAACCACATCGATGGGAAGGTCACGGCGTTCCGTGTCTAGTCGTGCTGGCCACGGGACCACGGAAACGGTCTACAGACAAACGCTGGCTCTACGGCTTGGAGACGGGGATGAGCACCGCACCCTAGAGTCGGACACGACTGGACTAAATGTCATGGGGAACCTTTACCTTTACCTAGCGCTAAGAGCTGTGCGACCGGAGCCTTTCTAGCGAACATTTGGGGATGGGAGAGATTTCCCCAAGCCCTTCCTCCGCTCGCACGTGCCCAGAGGCAACGGTGGCGGTGACCCTGAATTCACAGCCATGGTATGCCAACACCAGGTTTTACTCCTAAGTAGAGAAGGAAAGCATCCCTTAGTTCTGAATCAAGCGCGGGAATAACCCTGTATGTTGGCCTCTGCTTGTGTGAATGCAACCAAAGCTTTTGGAAGGAAGGTTGTCATCATCAGATCTTCCACCTATAAGGCCGACATTTTCTCCAAACGCTTTCTAGAGCATCAAAGCAGGGTGATGGAGCATCGCCGCGTCCCAGCAGCTGCTGGTGTTTAAAGTGTCCCAATGCAGAAATACATGGTGACTCATAACTCATATAGAGGAGAGGACCCAAGGGGGGAATCGAAGGGGAGTTAACAGGAGACAACGGGGAGCTGCACCGTTCCCCTGTGTCTGTAATTTCTTTCTGTAAAAAATGAGGAGGACTAAGGGTCTGGTTGGACTAGAGGGACGTGGTGGCGCTGCGGGTTAAACCGCGGAAGCCTCTGTGCTGCAGGGTCGGAAGACCGGCAGCCGTAAGATCGAATCCACGCGACGGAGTGAGCTCCCGGCGCTTGTCCCAGCTCCTGCCAACCTAGCCGTTCGAAAGCATGTAAAAATGTGAGTAGATAAATAGGTACCACTTCGGTGGGAAGGTCACGGCGTTCCGTGTCTAGTCACGCTGGCCACGTGACCACGGAAGCTGTCTTCGGACAAACGCTGGCTCTACGGCTTGGAAACGGGGATGAGCACCGCGCCCTCGAGTCGGACACGACTGGACTCAATGTCAAGGGGAACCTTTACCTAAGGGTCAGGCCTTTTTCTGAGAGGCGCCTGTTGCAGGATGAGAAGGCAGCATCTTAGCCGCAGCCCTGATCCCCGGAGACAGACTTAGGGCCTCTTTCTCTCTAGTTCCCAGCCTTAGCCTTCCTTCAGCCTCCGATCTGCTCCCGTACAAAGGCTGATTGTCGCTAATGCTGTTTGAGTTGCTTTTTCAGAGGAGGTCTTTGATCCTCTAAGGACAATCAGATTAATGGAATCTTCCCCTCCTTGATCCTTCAACCAGGATGAGCTCCTCAGGACTTTCACCCACTAGCCCAAATCCATCCTGAGCCCCTGATGTAGGACAAAGAAAACGCACAGCCGCGTCCGGCCGAGCAATCCTTTAAGCCGGCCGGTTCGGGACGCTCCGTCGGCTGTCCCTCTTGGCTTTACCTGGGAAGGAGATCAGGCTGCCTGGGGTCTCCTGAGGACACCGAGGCCGAGAGCTATCCCTGCATCTCAGCACTGTTGATGACAGGGAGGAGGAGGATGGTGTGCCTAAAAAGTTACAAGGCCTCTTAACGCTAGTGAAGAAAAGCAACTGGTCAAAACAAAGGAATTAGAGACCCCGTACCTATAAAACTATACTTCCTACCCCACAAAGGGTAAGAATTCATAGGGGTGCTTAATCAGCCCAATGCCATTATCTAGAAATCAGGAAAAAGCCCATCCCGGCCAGAACGTCTCTTTCCCGGAGTGTTACATCACTTGGAAACCTTTGGTGAGCAAGGGAACGGTTCCAAAAACGGCCATTAAGGATAACCCGTCATTAGAACTCAGAGGGCATGGATCCTGCAGAGAGGTGACGGAGCCAGTCTTTCTGTGTTTGTGAAATCACATTTCCATGGAATCCCATGCTCAGATCCTGAAGACCAAGTACCAAACAAACTAAGCTAATAGGAAAACGTCCAGTGGTAAAATCTTGCTGTGATCCTCAGATGCTTCCATTAGTTAGGGATTTTCCTTTTCTAAGTACAGGCTATCTATAATGGTCTGGCACATATGAATGAATGAATGAATGAATGAATGAATGAATGAATGAATGAATGAATGAATGAATTGAGCTATAGAAATGGAATGTGCTCAAAGAATAGCAGGGAAGAAACATAGAGGCATCTTTTCTGTCATTTATCCCATTTCTGCTCATTGACATGTCCTTGAATCGGGTTTGTTTCCCAGATGCGAAGCATGCCAAGAACTGCCCCATCGACTGTGCCTCCATATACTACAATGGGATCCGTCGGTCGGGCATCTACAGCATCATGCCCTCTGCGGAAGGGCTACCGATGGAAGTCCTGTGCGAGATGGACGTTGAAGGTACGGCAAAGGCTGAGTGGTAGCTTCTCCTAGGTTGCTAGTCCTCATGGGTGCTTCCTGGCATGACGGGCTATCGCTTCTTCTGTGGACAGCACAAATAGAAATGTAAAGAATATAAAACCAAACCCAAACCCAAAAGCACTGGTACCTTTTTAATATGAACACATGGATGGATATAACCCATTCCTTCATGTTTCTTTTCTTTATCGTTATCTTTATCTTTTTTTCCTCTTTTCTGTTTTCTTTTCTCTCTCTCTTTTGTGTGTGTGTTTTCATTCTTCAATGATGACAGAAATACACGATCTGCCACGAGGAAGGAGCCATGTGGCCTTCGGATTTATTATCCTTTCCCCCTCTGTATAGCATTAAGCAAACACTGCTGCTTATAAACTGCCCCCAGCAAGCTGGATACTCAGTTTACCAACCTCAGAAGGATTAAAGGCTGAGTTAACCTCTAACTGGCTGCCTGAGCCCATGGGGATCAAACTCAGGTTGTGAGCAGAGTCTTGACGGCAGTACTGCAGTTTAACCACTGCACCACAGGGCTGTAGCATTTAGAATCATAGAATCACTGTAGAGCTGGAAATGACCCCAAAGGTCATGGAGTCCACCCTCCTGCCAGTGCAGGAAATGCACAGCTAAAACATCCCTGATGGGTAGCCGTCCAACCTTGGTTGAAAAATCTCCAGTAAAGGAGAGGCTGCCACCTTCCAAGACAGTCTGTTCCACAATCAAGCAGCTCTTACTGTCAAGACGTTCTTCCTAATGCTTAGGCAAAATCTCCTGTCTCATAATTTGAACCCATTCCTCCAGGTCCTACTGTCTGGAACTGGAGAAAACAAGATTCCTCCATGTTCCACCTCACAGCCCTTCACATAAACAGGTCTCTCAAATTTTGCAGGCTATGCCTTGCTCCCCACCACCCACCCCAATGATCTGGGTACTCATTTTACCAACCTCGAGAGAATGGAAGGCTGAGTTAACCTTGAGCGGGCCACCTGAGCCTGTCCGGATTAAACTCATGTCATGAGCAGAGTCTTCACTGCAGTACTGCAGTTTAACCACTCTGCCACAGGGCTCACCATGGGACCTTTCCAAGTCTGAAAAGGTTCCAGCGTATCAATATCTTTCTTAAACCTTCTGCCTTGAATGGGTGATAGGATTGCTCAAGGGACGTCTAACCAAAAACACCATCGAGTAGTAATCTTCCCTCCCTGGATCTGGACACTACGCGGCTTGGAGCGCCATCAAATACTGCCTTTGCTTAGCATTGCTGCGTCTTTATTTAGTGAAATTTCTCACGGCAAATGCTGAAAACAGGCAAGGCATGGCATGCAATCATTTACTCACTCTGCAAACCCTCGGCAGGTGGAGGCTGGACCGTCATCCAGCGGCGGCAGGATGGGACCGTCAACTTTACTAGAACGTGGGATGAATACAAAGAAGGTTTTGGAGTTTTGCATGGGGAATTCTGGATGGGCAATGAGAACATTCACAAGATCACAAACCAAGGGGACTACTCTCTCCGCATTGACCTGGAAGACTGGAACAATAAGCACAAGCATGCCTTCTATCAGCTCTTCAGGTAGGTCTGGTCAGAGTCACAAAAATTGCTCTGGAGGTCATCTATCCCACCCCTCTCTTCCATGCAGGATAGATCTTCTTGCCAGCCTTCACACGGAAGCACCCTAAGGCTTACAAATCCCCATTTCTATTAGGGTTGTGTTCCAGTTGTCAAAATATTCTTTCAGCAGAGTAACTAGAAGCTTCTGTTGTGAGCGAATGAAAGGGTAAAACCGCACATGGGATTTCAATGCACTTCAGGGCTGCTCAATTAACACCAGGGCTCAAAGAGCACACCTCCTCGCTTCTCTGCTCTTTGTAATCCCGTTGTGCTTTTTTTCTCATGTCTCACGAGATGACATTCTTGCAGATTCTTTTACTAGAGATCGTTAGAGAAGAACTCTTTGCCTGGCTTCCAAACCGCTTTAATGGGGTGGAGACAGCATGACTATGAAGGGGTTCTGTCATGTTGAGATCCACACGTTCAGAATGCCTACATTTCCCTTCTCAGGGAATGTCCCGGCCCAGAATGGCAGGGAGGCAAAGAAGCAGGAAGCACCGCTGATGCTTTCCGCCCCCTCCGTGCGTCCCTGACATCTTTCAGGCTGGTTGGACTCCAGGATGGCTTATTTTGGGATCTGGAGACCCTGAGACGCTTTTCAGCCCTGCTTCCTTCTGTTGTGCAGCATCGAAGACGAGGCCAATTATTACCGCCTGCATGTGGAAGGGTTCAGCGGGACGGTGGAGGACTCCTTCGCCTGGTACCACAATAAGAGAAGCTTCAGCACGCCCGACACCGGGAACATCTGTGCGGCCATCTCCCACGGAGGCTGGTGGTATCACCAGTGCTTCTTCTCCAACCTCAACGGAGTGTATTACAAGGTAAGGCAGAACACCACATACACAGAGAGAGAGAGAGAGAGAGAGAGAGAGAGACCTACACAGCTTGGGTCCCATCCTGCACGACCAAACACAGCCCATCAGCTCAGCGTCACAGGCTGCAAACACAGCTCTCCTCTTTTTTGCAATCCTGGGCGGTCAGGGGGAGAAAAGAAAGCTGTTAAAAAGGTATCCCCTGTTCCTCCCTTTGTATGGTTTTGAAGACCATGCGGCCTTCTCCTGATTTTTGCTAAAAAGAGAGGCAGTGTCGTGTATGTAGCGCAGTGGTTCTCAAACTGGGGTCCCCCGATGTTCTGGGACTGCCATTCCCAGAAGCCTTCACCCCTTGCCGTGCTGGCCAGGAGTTCTGGGAGTTGCAGTCCGAGAACATCGGGGGGGACACCCCAGTTTGAGAACCACTGGTGTAGCGGATGGAGGAGTAAACTAAGATCCCAGAGACCTGCCTCTCAATCCCTGCCCAGCCGTGGAAAGTCACCGAGAGGTGTCCGTAGTAAACCGTTTCTTAAGAATCTCACGTGCCTTTTTAAAAAAATTAAATTAAAAAGGATTTTTCACATCCTCTGAGTAGGGCGAAGAAATTTGACTGTGTTTCTGGGTTTGCTCAGCCTGTTTGAGATGGAAGGGGGAAATGTGCAAAGTGTTCCATGCAGGAGGTCTGAATGGGCTTTTGTGGTCAAAAGAGGGGAGCACGGGAGTGCCAGGAGGGAGAGGGAGGCTGTGCTGGGGGCCTGGGGCAGCCCGCAATGGGCTTGCCCTGCTCTAACCATGATGCCCCTTTGCCCAGGCTGTACCCGGTAACCTCACCCCTTGGTTTTCTGAGAAGGAGCTGCTTCTGTGCCTGGTTCTCCTGCCTTTGGCCGTTGACCTCTTGCTCGTCTTCACAGGGCGGCCGGTACTCTCTGAAAAACCGGAAGATCCTGGGACCAGACGGGGTGGTTTGGTACACCTGGAAGGACACCGATTATTACTCCCTCAAGAAGGTCAGCATGATGATCCGACCGCGCACTTTTCGGCCCCACCTCTCGCCGTGAAGGGACCCCCGGCGTCTCGCTCTCGTCTCCTCGTCTCATCGAGGTGGAGGCTCCGCCGTCAGGGGACGGCGCGGCGGTCGGTCAGCACCGAGAGGTGGGCTTCGCTGCCCACCAGCCTGCCCGAGGCACGAAGCCAGGAGCAACGGCTGAGGGGGCCAGGCCCGTCTGCCTCCCGCACATGACGCTGCTTGGGTGGATTGAGGGGTGATGGAAGTTCTCCCTGAACATGGACTCTCCCGAGGGTCGAGAGAGGCTAACCCTGGGGTTTCCTGGCTGCAGGATGTCATTTTCAGACCAGAATAAAACAGGTTGCAAAAACGAGCTACTGAGATGGGTTTGAACGTGTCCCTCTGTATGCCTTGGGAAGGATATGAGTCTGAAAGTGCACAGCAACGGTTTCTTGTAGGAGAAGGCTGGGTTCTGTTGCCACGTGGTGAAAACAGTCTTGTCTGTGGCTCAGTTTGAACCCGGGTCCTGCTGGGCTCATCCTGAAAACTCAATGACTTCTGACAAGCGGGAAGTGCATTGCAGGGGGAGAAAACAGATCCCATTTGCAGAGGTCCGGTGCTCAGGATCAGACCCTTTGGGGTACATTTCCATCAATCCAGGAAGCCAGACCTCTCTTAGGAGTGGCAACTTCACACTGAAACTGGGGACAAGGCACAGAATTTGGCTGAAAATGAACTCTTTAGCATAGTTTAAGAGTCCCCATTTGGTTTTCCCCACCGTTGGGTTCCTGGATAGGTGCTAGACGGAGAAGTGGAAATCTACAAACAGAACAACCAGGGGCTTCTGAGTTTCTTGGAAGCAGCCACTGGACGATCTCCTGCTTTTCTGGAAGACTGTTGATGGTGGAGAGAGAACCTCAGCTAGGAAGTGTTCCGGAGAGCTGCCGATTGTCATCCGTGTCGGAGCCGTTTGGAGCGTTGCCTGCGGGTCCCGGGAGCCCAGCGCCTTTCTGAATGGATGGAGCCCTTTCTCCCTCCAGCTCTGGGGTTGAAATCATTCATCGGTGGGGGGGGGGGGAGCCACCCAAGAGGACTAAGGGTGCCCCTGCTGCACGGCTGTGCGTGGTGAGCAAAAGACCTCTTTTTGAAGGGGTGTCAAAAGTGGGCAGAAGCTTGATCAGGGCTCCGCTCCCTATGAAGTGAGTAGCAGCGAATCCGCTCCCGGTTTCAGTCCGAAGTTCAAAGGAACCGTCCGTGGTCCTGGATCTAGTTTCGGATCAGGGATCAGCACCTCGGATAAGCACCTGTAAAGTTGGGAGTGGGACTAAAACCTGGAGCAGATCTGTTGCCCCACTGGCCATCCAAGCCCTCCGCGTTCACTAAGGTCCTTCAGAGTGCCATTTTCACCATTGTGGACACGTTGTCTAGAGTTTGTGAACCTTCATGTCCCAGGTTTGTCCGAAGCGTGTCCCTGCCCCTAATAAGTGTTGTAAAAAGAACCCATGCAGATGGTTCTGCGCCTATTAGGAATCACAGCCTCTCCACCTCCAGGCTCCAGATGGAACCCCGTCAGTGTCACAGCCACGGCACTCCACGAGAGCAGAATCTGACCCTAAACCAGAGTCCAGAATGCCTCCCATTCACTACACCTGAAAAGTGAGGAGCGCTCATCCACCCATCCACCCACAGCCCTACACGAGTGACATCTCCATGAAGAAATCAGGAACTCCAGGCTTACCAGGCTTTGCTAGTTTGGTTTCTTAGGATGAAACATGCTAATACCCCAGGATTAGGCCGTATCCCACCTTGCACAATATCATAGAATTACAGAATCATGACGTTGGAAGGGGCCTCTGAGGCCATCCAGTCCAACCCCCCTGCTCAAGGCAGGAATACAATTCAAAGCAGACCTGACAGAGAGTGGTCCCATTTTCTCTGGAAGGCCTCCCATGTTGGAGCGCTCACCACCTCTCAAGGTCATGGGTTCCCTTGTCGTACTGCTCTAACAATTAAGAAGTTTTTCTTGATATTCAGCCGAAATCTGGCTTCCTGTAACCTATTATTGAGCTTATTATTACATTTCCTGCACTCTGGGAGGATCGAGAACAGATCCTGCCCCTCCTCTGTAGGACAGCCTTTCAAGTCTTTGAAAAGTGCTCTCCTATCACCCCCTCATTCTTCTGATAGCACCAGCAGGGCTGGTCTTTTAGGTCCCTGGGGCAGCTGACCTCCCCACCACCACCTGGCATTCAGAAAGGGTGATAAAAGACCACAGGGTCTCCCCCAGTACTTTTAGCAAGCTATGAAATATAGTTTGACACCCAAGCCGAAGTAGTTAGTGGCTGACTAAGGCGGTCTGAGAGTAGTTGTCTAAAAAAGTAACTTTTCCAATCTCTGATCCCACCATGTCTCTGTCTGAGATCACTAACCGAGAGGTAACTCTGCTGCACCAATAGGTGCACATAGAAAGCCAGCCGGCGTCCTTCAGATGCTGGAGATTTAAGCACAGCCACTTGGACCGTTTCCTTTCTCCAGCTCAAAACTGGGTCACTTCTTGGGTTTTGTTGTCACCTAGTGGCCAACAGTTAGAACTGGATATGGAACAACTGCTTGGTTCAAAATTGGGAAAGGAGTACGACAAGGCTGTATATTATCTCCCTGCTTATTTAACTTATATGCAGAATACATCATGCGAAAGGCTGGACTGGAGGAATCCCAAGATGGAATTAAGATTGCCGGAAGAAATATCAACAACCTCAGATATGCAGATGATACCACTCTGATGGCAGAAAGTGAGGAGGAATTAAAGAACCTCGTAATGAGGGTGAAAGAGGAGAGCGCCAAAAATGGTCTGAAGCTCAACATCAAAAAAACTAAAATCATGGCCACTGGTCCCATCACCTCCTGGCAAATAGAAGGGGAAGATATGGAGGCAGTGACAGATTTTACCTTCTTGGGCTCCATGATCACTGCAGATGGGGACAGCAGCCACGAAATTAAAAGACGCCTGCTTCTTGGGAGGAAAGCCATGACAAACCTAGACAGCATCTTAAAAAGCAGAGACATCACCTTGCCGACAAAGGTCCGCATCGTCAAAGCGATGGTTTTTCCAGCAGCGATGTATGGAAGTGAGAGCTGGACCATAAAGAAGGCTGACCGCCGAAGAATTGATGCTTTTGAATTGTGGTGCTGGAGGAGACTCTTGAGAGTCCCCTGGACTGCAAGGAGAACAAACCTATCCGTTCTGAAGGAAATCAACCCTGAGTGCTCACTGGAAGGACAGATCCTGAAGCTGAGGCTCCAAGACTTTGGCCATCTCATGAGAAGAGAAGACTCCCTGGAAAAGACCCTGATGTTGGGAAAGTGTGAAGGCAAGAGGAGAAGGGGACGACAGAGGACGAGATGGATGGACAGGGTCATCGAAGCAACCAACGTGAATCTGACCCAACTCCGGGAGGCAGTGGAAGACAGGAGGGCCTGGCGTGCTCTGGTCCATGGGGTCACAAAGAGTCGGACACGACTTAACGACTAAACAACAAACAACAGCGGCCATTGGTTTGAATGGCAAGGTAGACATGGTCAACATCCAGGGTGTTTTATCATACTCATATATTTCCGATCAAGTTAATAATAATCTTAGAACGGCAGAGCTGGAAGGGACCCTATGGATCATCGAATCCAGCCCCTGTCAAGGAGTCACAGAGAGGGACTCCCAGCCTCTGGGTCCACAGCCAGAGACCGAAATCACGGAGCTATCCAGCAATAGAGGAGGTTGATAGGGGGGAAAAATGGATCCATTTGAAAAACGGTGCTAAAGGAGAAATTTGAGGATACCCTGGAGTTCCAGAAAGACGGACAAGTGGGTGCTAGATCAAATCAAGCCCGAACTATCTCTGGGGGCAAAAAATGATGAAACTGAGGCTCTGCTACTTTGGGCACAGCCTGAAAAAGCAGGATTCTCTGGAAAAGACAGTAAACCTGGGGCAGGTTAAATGCAGCAGGAAAAAGAGGAAGAACCGAACACGAGATGGACTAACTCCCTAAAGAAAGCCACAGGATTGAGTGTACAAGAGCTGAGCAGGACTGTTGAGGACGGGACATCGTGGAGATGGCTCATTCCTAGGGTGGCCATGTCTTGGAGGCGACTTGACGGCACACAACCACAGCATCAGGAAGATTACAGTCTCATATAGTGGAAACCACGGAAGCAGGGAAGGGAAGTGGAAGGAGCATAATTGCCTGGGTTTTCGGCTGAACATACAGACTGAGTTGTTTTTGGAGCCGTGAACATTGAAGGGTGTGCTTAAGAAAGGGGTCGGGAACCTTGGGCCCTGCAGTCGAATCTGCCCCTCTGTGCTGCTCCAGAGGGCCACGCCCCTTTCCCCATCACGCCATCCGTTGACCTTTTCCCAGCCTTTGTACAGGTCCCCCCCCCCCTTTTCTGAAAGTCCAGAAAGCCTTTTGCCAGCGCTAAGGGTCAAAATACACATGAATGGGTGCCCGTCGTCAGAAGACAGAACTCCTCAAGAGGAGAAAGGCCATCCGGTTGTCTCGGCCGGTCCTTTGGGGGCCTCTCCCAGTTTGGAGATCAGCTTGCTTGCTTATGTACTCGGTCATCAAGAAGAAACAGGGTCTCCTTTGGCATGGATGACTGTTCAGGTCCTAGTGGAATGTACAGTTTGACCCACCATTTCTAGCAGAAAGAACTTGAAACGAAAATATTCTGGCTTTTCTGGCCGAACTCTTTCCCCACCCCTGGAATGCAGTCCCTGATCGTGTTTTCGACACTCAACGCCGGTTGCCAAGTTGAAAAGGGGTGTCCTGGAAGAACGGAAGGAAGCCGTTTCATCCAACTTAATGTCGGAATGACTTCAACTTGGCACGCTCCCTTGAGGAGGTTTGGCTGGGAGGGACTTTTCTGGGCTAGGGTGATGGTCCATCCATCCAGCAGTAACCCATGGTTCTTCCTTGCCTCTGAATTCAAAGAGAACCACGCCTCTTTGCTTAAGTGTCTTCCCCCCCCCCCACCCCTTTCAATCTACTAGCCCTTAGTGTGCAGTTACTGCGGTTATGAGAATGTCATCTGCAGGAGTCTGCTGTAAGCAGGCGGTGAATCCGCGGGGGCCTGCTGTTGTAAGCAGTCATTTTTGTACAATATGCTGTTTTTGATCTATTCAACTGTGAGTAAATGAAACCTTTGATTCTTTCTCTCACCAATGTCTCAGAGTGAGTTATTGACACTGTAAGTGCCCATGGATGAGGACAAAAAAAGAGCTGGTCTTCTTTGGAGAGACTTGAAGCTAATTCTGCTTTGTAAGTCCCTGCACTTCTGCTGTGCAGGTAGAGGCTTTTTAAACCAAAATTCAAAATTCTGCAGTACTTAACAGGACATTACGAGGCAGCAAAGGAGGAAGAGCAACAAGGTTTGGGGAAGAAACATGGTCTTTGGAAGGCAAAGGACGTGAAGAAGAAGAAGAGAGAATATTTGGTTTTAAACTACATCTCCCAGAATCCTGTAGCCAACATGGTCACTGGCTATTGGATTCTGGGAGTCGTAGTCCATAGAGTCCCCCAAGGACTGGAAGGGAAGAAGACCACAGGGGATTTTGAGCTTCACAGCGAGGAATCTGGAAGTAGTGCTCATGTAGGGATTAACAAAGGCCGCAGGAGAGCGATCGTCAGCAATTTTGGGAGCTGAGCGCTGGATAGAAAAGAGGGGAGCCAGGGGGAAAGAAAGGTGACAAGACGGGGGGAAATCAAAATAGTCTAGCTGAGAACAGAGTTCACAGGCGTTACTGTTTTTGACTGCAGTTCCCACAAAACCCTGGCCAGGGTGGCCGTGGGAAGATCCTGGAATGACAGCCTCCAAAACCAGTTTTCCAACGTTCTGTTTCTATAAAATCCTGGGGTGTTCTGTGCTGTCAAGTCGGAACCAATTTATAGCAACCCCGATAGGGCTTCCAAGGGAGGTGAGATGCTTAAGGAGTGGCTTTAGCAGTTCCGATCTCAACCCAGAATGAGTTTCCAGGGCTGAGCAAGGATTCGAACCCTGTTCTCCAGAGCCCTGGTCCATCACTCAATCCACTACACCAAACTAGGAATCTCATAGACTCATAGGATCATGGAGTTGGAAGGGGCCGATAAGGCCATGGAGTCCAACCTTCTGGCTCAAGGCAGGAATCCAAATCAAAGCGGGTTGTCCCGTTTTCTCTCAAATTCCTCCAGTGTTGGAGCGCTCACCACCTACCAAGGTCATGGGTTCTGTTGTCATACTGCTCAAACAGTTAGGAAGTTTTTCCTGATATTCAACCGAAATCTGGCTTCCTTTAACTTGAGCCCATTGTTACGTGTCCTACACTCTGGGATGATGGAGAACGGATCTTGCCCCTCCTCTGTAGGACAGCCTTTCACGTATTTGAAGAGTGCTATCATATCATTCCTCTTCTTTTCTCAAGGCTAAACGTGCCCAATTTTTTCAGTCTTTCCTCACAGGGCTTGGTTTTTGCCCCCTGATCATCCTTGTCACCCTCCTCTGAACTTGTTTCAATTGGTCAGCATCCTTCTTGAAGTGTAGTGTCCAGAACCGGACACAAGACTCAAGGTGAGGCCTCACCAGTGCCAAATAGAAGGGGAACTAGCACCTCGCGGGATTTGGAAACTCTGCTTCTGTTAATGCATCCTAAAATAGCATTGGCCTTTTTTTTGTAGCCCCATCACACGGTCGGCTCATATTCAGCTTGTGATCTACAACAATACCAAGATTGTTTGATTGATTGATTTCACATTTATACTACTTTATATACTTTATATTAGTCCTTCTCGATCATAGTATTACTGAGCCAAGTATCCCCCATCATCACAATGGGGGATGCAAACATCATCACATTGTACAAGAACAAAGGAGACAGGGGTGACTGCAATAACTACCGTGGCATCTCTCTTCTCAGCGTTGTAGGGAAGCTGCTGGCCCGTGTTGTGCTGAAGAGGCTCCAGGTGCTCGCAGACAGAGTCTATCCAGAATCACAGTGTGGATTTCGAGCTCATAGATCCACCACCGACATGGTATTCTCCCTCAGACAGTTGCAGGAGAAATGCAGGGAACAACGACAGCCACTCTTTGTGGCCTTCATAGATCTCACAAAGGCCTTTGATTTGGTTAGCAGGGATGGCCTTTTTAAAATCCTTCCCAAGATTGGATGTCCACCTCGACTCCTTAAAATCATCAGGTCCTTCCATGAGGGAATGAAGGGCACTGTAGTTTTTGATGGTTCAACATCAGATCCCTTTGACATCCGAAGCGGAGTGAAACAGGGCTGTGTCCTCGCACCAACCCTTTTTGGGATCTTTTTTGCTGTCATGCTGAAGCACGCCTTTGGAACTGCAACAGAAGGTGTCTATCTCCGGACTAGATCAGACGGAAAGCTCTTTAATCTCTCTAGATTGAGAGCGAAGACCAAAGTCCAGCTGAAATGCATGCGGGATTTCCTCTTCGCCGATGATGCAGCCATTGTTGCCCACTCTGCTCAAGACCTCCAACAACTCATGAATTGTTTTAGCAAGGCCTGCCAAGACTTTGGACTAACAATCAGCCTGAAGGAAACACAAGTCATGGGCCAGGGCGTGGACTCACCTCCCTCTATTACCATCTCCACACAAGAATTGGAGGTTGTTCATGACTTTGTGTACCTTGGCTCAACGATCTCTGACACTCTCTCTCTAGATGTCGAGCTGGATAAACGCATTGGCAAAGCAGCTCCCATGTTCTCTAGACTCACAAAGAGAGTATGGCTCAATAAGAAGCTGACGACATATACCAAGATCCAGGTATATAGAGCCTGCGTCCTGAGCACACTCCTGTACTGCAGTGAGTCCTGGACCCTTTGTGCACGGCAGGAGAGGAAGCTGAACACCTTCCATATGCGTTGCCTCCGACGCATTTTTGGTATCACCTGGCAGGACAAAGTTCCAAATAGAGTAGTCCTAGAACGAGCTGGAATCTTTAGCATGTATACATTACTGAAACAGCGACGTCTACGTTGGCTTGGGCATGTCGTGAGAATGGCTGATGGTCGGATTCCAAAAGATCTCCTGTATGGAGAATTAGTGCAGGGAAATCGCCCCAGAGGGAGACCACAGCTGCGATACAAGGACATCTGCAAGCGGGATCTGAAGGCCTTAGGAATGGACCTCAACAGATGGGAAACCCTGACATCTGAGCGTTCAGCCTGGAGGCAGGCATTGCATCATGGCCTCTCCCATTTTGAAGAGACCCTTGTCCAGCAGACCGAGGCAAAGAGGCAGTCACGGAAGCAGCAAAATCAGGGAGCTGGACAGGGGACAGATTGTGTTTGTCTTCAGTGTGGAAGGGATTGTCACTCTCGAATTGGCCTTCTCAGCCACACTAGACGCTGTTCCAAGTCCTCCATACAGAGCACGTTACCATAGTCTTTCGAGACTGAAGGATGCCTAATACTAATACTAATCCCCCATCTTGTAACTGTGCATTTGGGTTGTAAAAATGCGAGTTGATAAATAGGTACCACCACGGTGGGAAGGTCACGGCGTTCCGTGTCTAGTCACGCTGGCCACGTGACCACGGAAAACTGTCTTCGGACAAACGCTGGCTCTATGGCTTGGAAACGGGGATGAGCACCGCGCCCGAGAGTCGGACACGACTGGACTAAATGTCAAGGGGAACCTTTACCTTTTTATTAGCTATTCCACTCAATTTTTTGTCATACACACACTTGATATACATTCCATTCACCCCCTCAACCAAGTCATTAATAAAAATGTTGAAGAGCACCGGGCCCAGGACTGAGCCTTGGGGTACCCTACTAGTGACCTCCTCCCAGTTGGAAAAGGAGCCCTTCATCATCACTCTGAGTACGATTCTGTGACCAACTGTGTACCCACCTGACACTTGTTCTATCCGGCCCATGCCTGTTTGTTTGTTTGGTTTTGTTTTGTTTGTTGGTTTGTCCCCCACTCCCATTACTATCACAGCACTACTCTGGGCGGGTTACAACTCGTAAAATAGAGAATAAAAATATTAAGATGCGAAAACAGATAATTATAAGCCAACCCATGTAACACGATGTTTAACAAGCACAAATTGAATGTCGATAATAGTGAAAAACTAATAAAATGTTATTAAAAAATATTAAAACCAATAGCAATAACCCTACCAAAAAAAAAGTTAGCTGGCTAATCAGAGTATTATGGGACATTTTGTCAAAGGCTTTGCTGAAGTCAAGATATAGTACGTCCACAGCATTCCCTCTGTCTATCTGGGAGGTGACCTGATCTAAAAAACGAGATCAAATTAGTTAGTTAGGATTTGTTCTTGTCAAATCCGTGTTGGCTTCTAGTTATGACTGCCTTGTTTTCTAGGTGCTTTACGATCTGTTCCAGAATTTTTCCTTGGAATGGAGGTCAGGCTGACTGGCCTGTCGTTCACAGGTTCCTCTTTTTTGCCCTTTTTGAAGATAGGGACAACATTGGCCCTCCTCCCATCCTCTGGCACCTCCGCCGTTTCCCATGATTTCAAGAAAAGAATGGATAGCAGTTTTGAGAGTTCTTCAGCCAGTTCCTTCAGTCCTCTCGGATGCAGTTCATCCGGCCCTGGAGATTTGAACTCACTCTTACCTAACACCTATGCTCAAAGGGGGTTGGTTGCTCATCCTGAGTCCCTTTTAGTCTGAATCTATCAGTATTTATTGAGAAATCGGTCCCATTGAATTAATAGCAGGAATTCTTTCCAGCTGCATGTACATAGGATTCCAGCTTTGTGGCTAGGTGAGCTCAGAAGCCAAACTCTGCCAATATAGACTGGTGGTTGTGTGAGGCTGAGTCTTGTTGTCTTCAGATGGGCTGGTGTGAGGAAAACCAATAAGCCATTGCAAAGAGAACAAGACGGAACTGATACCACCCCTTCGAAAGTATAGGATTAGGTGCAACAGCCCTATCAAAATACAGGCCATAGAGAGGGACCTCAAAGAATATGGCTCATTGAAGGAGAAAGATGCTCGGGTGCTCCAGAAATATTCTGTTGGAGGATGGCTGATGGATTTCAAAATGCCTTCCTAGACAATGTTAGGAAACTGGAACGGGGACACAGCTATGGACAGTGAGCAAAGGGGAGGGATTCCCAGTGAAGGAAACTAAGGTGTGTCCCCCCCCCCTTTGGACCATTGGGGTGAGGGCTACAAGGCACCCAACCCAACGGTGTACCCCATTCCCGCACCTTAATAAAGGCAAGTTTCAGCAACAGCGAGAGTCTAGAGTCCATGCCACCGATGGTGGAGGAAACCCACCGGCCATCCCAAACCGGGGTGTGTGTGTGTGTGTGTGTGTTGTGACTGTGTGTGTTGTTAATGGCAATTGCAAGTTGATCTAGACAGCTCCTGTGAACCGGACGAGCAGGCTGTTTGTGTTTTGATCACCTAGGTAAAGAGCACATCCCAAAATAGAATTAAACACCGGTTGCCTTATTTTAGCTGCAGCAAATTCTTCCAACAAACACACACACAGACAGAGAGAGAGAGTCTGAGACTCAGAAAATACACGGTTGACCAGAACTGTCAGAAAGAAAAGAAATGTCGGCAGTTTTATTTACAACCATTGTGTAGAAAATAAGAAGACAGCTTCTTGCCATTACTGGTACAGCTACAAAGGTTCCTTCCTTCCTTCCTTCCTTCCTTCCTTCCTTCCTTCCTTCCTTCCTTCCTTCCTTCCTTCCTTCCTTCCTTCCTTCCTTCCTTCCTTCCTCTTGCTCATCCCTCTTGTTTAATGTTTTCATGTCAAGAACAAGCTGATATGTGATGGGCGACCCTCATCGTTAACAACCCCAGAGATATCATTTCCACTCAGACCTGGCCTCAACTAATCAATAGCCTAAATGCCTCCTTCGGATGTCCGGGAGAGAAAGATTCCCAGGTGGTACGCAATCGATACGGCTGCAAGATAGAGATTTACAGCAGGACGTTTACAAGCCTACAGATCAGCTGAGAAACCCTTGTTCGTTCTTTCAGCTTGCCAGACTTAGGGAGGAAATGCGGAAGCAGAGACTGGGGTGACTCCAATTTTGTAAAGGTGTTAAATCTGCTCCGGGTTTTAATAAGCAAAAGGAAAAATCCAGAGGGCTGAACCCCACGCCCCAAAAGAGGTGCAGCAAATAGTTCGTTTCGAGTTCGAACAAAAACCCAAAGTGGATTCGCCACCTCCCTCAAATTGGCGTCCCCATGTTCCGCTGAACCCTCCCTTCACTCTGTTCAAACGCTACTTCTTTTGGGCTTCCCTTCCTTCCATTTTCCTGATAAGATCGAACCAAGCAGAGGCCTCTTTCACATGGCCCTTTAAAACCTGCACATACACAATCCACAACAATCTTAAACAAGTAATGTGAGGCAAACATGCTTTCTTGGAAAGGTTACTGGTTGCAGGATGAACACTCCCGGAATCCGGACATTTTCACAATTGTTATGTGTTTTTTTTAAAAAAAATTGGAAGCTGGAAACGTTGGAAGATTATTATTTTTTGAAGTGGCCGTCAAGCAAAGTAACTTTTCCCAGCTGTGAGACATGGTGTGGTACAAGACATGTGCAGAGCCTGTATGAAAAGACAGTGCCTCCTCATGACCTCAATGTTGCCCGGTGAAGGATCTGGTGCCACCCAGAAGCTCACAGACCACCTAACATATATCTGGTCTGTTTCATATTTTGGAACCATTGTTGTTGTTCTGAAATATTTATTGGAAGCCTTCTTTCTTTCACTCAGAGAGAGAGAGAGAGAGAGAGAGAGAGAGAGAGAGGTTGCCAAAGCAGCCCGATCTCATGACCATAAGAGGTGCTCCTCCATGATAACTGGCAGTGATGCTAGGCTACTGCTGTCAGAGTACACTACACCTCCCAGCATGGAAAGCTAGTCATGGTTGCCACTGGCCACCCGTCTGAGGGCCACCAATCTGTGAGGCCAGGGCTGGTGCAACTGGGGAAAAAAAAAAGACCCATGGGATGGCAAGCTCTTTGGGAACCCAGAGAGGCGGCTCATAGTTCCTAGCAGTGCTTCTGAGACTCAGGGGGTCCAACTCTTGCAAAATGCATGGCGGTCCATCTTCCAACCATTGGTTCCATAGCCCAACATCCTCTGCATGCCGGCCAGTGGACATCTAGAAGCTCAAGGAGATTCTAGGTGGGTGGGTAGGGATGGAAACGCAGACACCTTGGAAAAGTTACTTTTTGGGGGTTAAAAAGTATTCCCCAGCTGGACAGGGAACTCTGGAAACTGTCACCTAAAACAGACATTTTCCAAGGCCTCGGAACGAGACAGAGGTTGTTTGAAGAACGACGAGGGCATGCAGTGGGTTTAAAACACAACCGCCCCACCTGGTGATTCTGGGCTTTTGGCTCATCGCCTCCCAGAGATGCTTCCTCACAACCAGAGCAAGGTTTTAAGAGCATGTCTTTCTCAGCTTTCTCTCGCTTGACCTGCCTTGGGGGCAAAGGCTGAAGAAATGGAAAGGTTTGGAAACTCTCCGGACGAGAGAGTTTCCAAAAGCTGTGTCTAAAAGGGCATCACTCCCCAAATTCCCATGAAAATGTCTGAATCTGTTTTCTCGTTTACTGTGGGCTCCGCGCTCGAGCAAGCCCGCGGAGGACATGCGGAGGACCACGGCGTAGCTCTGGCAAGAGTCCTTTATTTACGGATGAGTAGTAAAACAGGGGGCTGCGGGTCTCCGAATCACAGTGGTCACAGCCACGTTCGGGTCAAGCCGCCCCCGGGCTCACAACGGCTAGGATGGATGGAAAAGATGAGATGCGGTTTTAGGAAAGAAACGCAGGCGTGAGGTGGGCGGTTTCTTTCCAGGTGGGTGATCGACATTCACGGACAAACACACAAGACAACATTCACCCCGAAGGTGACCTGGCTCCCTCTGCTCACTCCTGGCCCGTCACCAAATTTCATTTGCCTGTTTTTTCTCTCTGCACCCCCACCCCTGCCCTCCCCCTGACCCTGCAACGCCTTCCCTCCCGTGTAAAGCACCATTCCTACCACCCCTGCATCACCCGGCTTCCATACTGGATGCAAACAGCTGGAAAGGGGACAGAACGTGGGCTTTTTTTTTTTAAAGGCCCCCACCCTATTTGGGGTGGGGTGGGTGTCAGTAGTAGTTCAAGTCCATCCTTCCCTCCCCCCCCTTCCCAAATTCACACACTTCCTCCTCCAGGGTCCCCCTCCCTCCCTGAAACGCACGAGAGGGCTTCAGCGGTCAATTCTTTTAACATTCACAAACAACGAAAGCAGAGGTCCATCCCGATTCGCCCGTTAACACTTTTCGCACTGAGAAGGCAGCTGACGGTCTTCTTGACTGTCACCCGCCACACCATCTTTCCTGGGAGCGCTCAGTCCAAATGATTAGGTGCCGGGGGGCCCCCCTCTTTACCTCGAGGCCTCTTCCTTTAGCTCCTTGTTCTTCCGGACCTCCTCGGCATGTTTGTCCTGGGAAGGAAGGCACCGTTTGTTTTTCATTTATTTGAAATATTTTCCCCCTTGCTTTCCTCCTTAAAAGGACCCAAGGTGGCTGAGATGCTGATGCTTAGCCTCAAAATGAGAAATAGACCTGTCGCTGCAAAACAGGGATTAGACCAGAGCTTAGAAAAGTTTAAAGAGTGCTCTCAGTCTCCCCTCAGTCTTCTTCTGCACCCCCTGATCCTTGGTATCATCATCCTTATTGCCCTCCTCTGAACTGGTTCCACTTGGTCAGCATCCTTCTTGAAGTGTGGTGTCTAGAACTGGACCCAGGACCGAGTCCTAACTCGTGCCGAATAGAGGGGGACCAGCACCTCGCAGGATTTGGAAACTGTACTTCTGTTAATGCAGCCTAAAATCACATTTGCCTTTTTTTGCAGCCACAACACACTGTTGGCTCATATTCAGCTTGTGATCTACGATGATTCCAAGCTCCTTCTCGCTCGTCGCATTACCAAGCCAAGTATCCCCCATCCATATGAAGAAGGGATTCTCTCATTCCACCTGTTGTCGCCCACCTTACCTGTACAGACCTTAGAACGTAACTTGTTCACTCCACAATCCCCCTAATCCAAGCTCTCAGAGTGTATCCTCTCCCATTGCCCAGCCCGTCTCTGCCTCTTACTCCCAAACAGGTGAGTTGCTCACCTTTTCCTGCAGGCGTTCCAACATGGCGGCTAAATGTGCCTCTCGGTTCTCCTTGTTAGATTCCATCTTCTGCATCAGTTTCTCCTTGGCCATCTTGATGAAGTTGTTGTTCTCTTCGATGGCTTTCTGGATGACTTCCCTCTCATGCTCTCGCTTGCCTGCCAGGTGCTTAAGGAGTTCTGCTTCCTGATACTAAACCCACAAAAGAAAGAGAACCATATATATATTTTAATATATTTAATCTTATATTGATTTATTTAAATATATATTTTTAAAAATCAGAAATATGAAATGTAGTAGGACCTCTATAGGATTGATTCCAAGCCCCCTGTGGATACTGAAAACCATGGATAATAGTGAATTATATATATGCACTATATATAGAGTGGAGAAAAAAATATATTTTCACATGCATGACCAGAACTGGCCAATACCAAGCTGTGTTACATCGGGTCTGCCTGAAGACTAAGGTCCCCATCTGCCAGAGTGGGTTAATCAAAGTTCCAAGGAGCCATCCCATAATTTTCAGCTGGCTTGAATAATAAAGGCTTTATAACTAGTGCGGTACTGTGGTCCCATGCTCCACGCAGCCACGAAACACCACCGGGTGACTCGGGGCTGGCCCCGTCCCCTCCGCCCGACCGATGCCACAGAACCAAGATCCCTCACCTTGCGCCGCTCCTCGGCAGCTTCCAGCTTCTTCTGGATCTCCTCCAGGGAAGGGTCGCGCCGCCGGGGCAGGGAGGCGTTGAATTCTGGGACCCCATCGAAGGAAGGCGGCTTGAGGATCACCTCGAACGACTGGCCCGAGGTGCGCTTGTTGAGTTCAATGACCTCCATGTCGGAAATGACGCACCAGGTGAGGTCAACTGTGTCTACTGAAAGAAACGAGGAGGGAAGAATAGATGAGGAGGTGGGGCGGCACTGGGGAGCAATGACGCGGACAAGGAGCCGGAGCGGGCTAGTCTATACAGAAAATAAGCCAAGGGAACCAGACGGCATTGATGAACGTTGTGATACAGAGATTCTATGTCGCAGATGTAAGCAGCTACTTGTCGGTCTCAAGGCGGGAGTCTCCGGGAACCCCTTTGCTTCCCTGGGTCTCCAGATGTGACCTGGCTCTAAACCCTGGATGCTGATTCCTGCTCCTTAGAATTACGGAATAATTGAGTGGGATGGGTCCTGCCTCTAAGGCCACCAAGTCCGAACCCCTGCCCAAGGCAAGAATCCAAATCAAAGGAGATCTGACAGAGGGTTCTCCAGTATTCTCTTGAAGGACTCCACAGCGTTGGAGCGCTCCCCAACTCCCTCTGAGCTCACGGGTTCCACTGTCGTACCGCTCTAACAGTTAAGAAGTTCTTCCTGTAGCTTGAGCCCATGATTCTATGTCCTGCTCTCTAGGATGATCAAGAACAGATCTTGCTTCTCCTCTGAATGACTACCTTTCAAAACTGCTATCCTATCATGCCTCTGTCTTATTTTCTCAAGGCTAAACCTGCCCAGTTCTTTCAGCCTTTCCTCAGAGGGTTTGGTTTCCAGTCCCCTGATGATCCCTGTCGCCTTCCTCTGAACATGCTTCAAGTTTTTTGGCATTTTCAGCTGGTGGCAGGATTCAGTGGCTCAGTGAAAAGGTGTTTGAAGATGTGTTGTCCGTGTGCACCCTTGAAACACCAAAAAGGCAGAGAGAGAGAGAGGATGGCAGAGAGAAGCCAAGGGTACCTGCACTCAGCCTCATGATGCCCTCTGGAGCAAAACAGAGAGGAGAGAACAAGCACCTTGACTCAGGAGACTTCTGTGGAAAGAGACTACCCATTGGCTGGCGTTATGTCTCCCATCATTGGCTTGGGGTGTGGGGGGGAAATCCACACCAATTTAAGGCGACCCTAACAGGACTTTCAAGGTAAATGAGATATTTAAAGAGTGGTTTTACCAGTTCCACACCTCCCCCAGTGAGTTTCCATGGCTGAGCGGAGATTTGAACTCGGATCTCCAGAGTCTTAGTCCGTCACTCGGCCCCCTCCCTACACCATGCTGGGTACCAAAGTGCAATATGCATCCTTAAAATCGACGTCACCCTGGCCTCCTCTGCTTCTTTTCGTGGTGTTGTCTGCAAGCTTCTCGTGCATAATGCATATCTAGCAGATTAATTATCTATTACCATGTATAATGCATTACCCCAAAGTGAACTCTCTAAAGCCCTAGAGAAAGAGGGAGAGACAAAATCTCGCAAGCAGAGCTATCAATCAGGTGCGAAAAGGTTCGCAGACAGAAACAGACAGACAAATTGGACTCAGCCACGACCACCCCAGCCGTCTTCGAGTAAATCATTCCGCATTGCACCCACCTTCATATTTATAAGACGGTTTATTTAAAGGATCTGAGAGGAAGCAGGAGCAGAAGAGGGACACCAGAGGAAGCTCCTTCACCTTCTCTTTGTAAGCTGTTTGGGAGAGAAAAAAATACCAAAGGTGGTCAAGGCACCATCGGGAAAAGAGCCAACCACCCACCTACCCGCTTCACTGCAGAAGAGCGCCTCCCGGGCCCAAAGTTGGCCTGACCCTGGCCGTTTCGGAATGAGGAGATGAGAAAAGGTTATTCAAAGAGGCCTCGGGGAACATCTCCCTCCCTTTATTGTTTTCGCAGGCCCCTGCGTGAGTTTTATTGGCCGTTGCCTCTGGAGTCTTTTCGTTGGGTTTTTAATTGGATGTATTTTAATTGGGTGTATTGGCTGATGGGTGGGTGGCTCTTTCTCCTTGTCACCATTAGCTACCCAGCCATTAGCAGTGCTTTGTCACAAGAAGGGTGGGATAAAAATGCAATAACTATCTAACCAACCAACTAACTAACTAGCTAGCTAACTAACTAACTAACTAAATATTGCTGCAGGGTCAACTTCTTCACCCTGCCATGTTTGCGCAACCCATGCCCAAACAGCGAGCCATCTTTTCCATCACAGGAGACCAAAGCCACTGATTTACAACTTAAGAAGCTAGGAAAAGTGCTGGAGGATCATTGTACCTCCTTTAGTTCTTATGTCATCTCCACTTCCACTTGCAAAGCTCCCTGCTTTGTGGGTTTCAGCCTCCAGACACTCCAAACTCAGTACCAAAAGATCAACGTTTGGGGAAGTCACTGGTTTGTTTGGGGTTGTCTCTCTTTTTTATTATTATTACAATGCTCAGAATCTTCCAGCGAGCACGGTCAGGGACCTTACTGATGGAGAGATTCCAGCAGTCCAGAAAAGTAACTTTATCTCTGTAAAGGATCGGCTGTGCGTGTGCAGTCCTGTGAACATAAGAAGGCCCTTTGGTGGAAGAGGTGAACGATCCACCTTGTACAGCCCCCTTTTCCCTACCGTGCTCCAAACAGGCTTCTCATTAAACCCCACAAGTCCCAACTTGAAGGCAATGGGCCTCTCCTGGTGCATCCCTCTGCCTCGCTAATTAAGCACCTCGTTTGCTGCTGGAACTCTGCTTTGGAACTGGAAGATTCCAGAATCCCTTCTCTCTCTCTCTCTCTCTCTCTCTGCAGAGCTAATCCTGCCATCAAGAGAACTGCTTCAGGATGGGGGGAAAAGAAAAGAGGAAAATCTTCAGCCGTTACCTAGCAACTACCAAGGATCCTTATCCGAGGGACCATATCCAAGGACTTTCTTTCATTCCCTGCTCGCCTAATGGAAGATGACAGGGTGGAACAGGGGACGGGAAAGAGGCTCTTAAGAGTCTCTGGTGGCGAAGGGAAACCACCAGTTTGACCTTATTCCTGTCGCTGTATTCCCACGAAATTGTTTTAAACGGCAGCGAAATGGCAGGAACTAAAAGCAAGTCTTTCCAGGAAACAACCTTGCCTCAAACAGGTCCCCCCTGTTCCACAGAACAGAGCGGGCATGCGTCGTAGGGATCACGTTCACATTGTTTCCTCAGGTCTAGGTTTTCCATAAATCCCCAGGGGTACTCGCTTGTGCTGGCAGCTTTCCAGCCTCCCTGAATAACAAAAGAGCCCTTTTGTTTTGCCCTTGCTTGTCTCTTTTGTTATTCACTGCTGCTGCTCAACCGCTACCCCTGTCACCTGGCAACAGGTTCCTTGTTGTATGACACTTTCCCTGCCCTGGTTAATGCTAATATTAATTAATTAATTAATTAATTAATTAATTAATTAATTGTTGTCAGAGAAGCATTCTGCCAGAAGGAGGAGGAGGAGGAGGAGGAGAAGGTTGTTGCAGAGCCAGAGGTTGGGAGTTCGATTCCCCCACGGGGCCTCCTTGAGAGGGGTTGGATTCAGTGATCCATAGGGTCCCTTCCAACTGCAGTTCTAAGATGATGATGATGATGATGAAGTGATTTCTTTTTAAAAACCCATCCAGTTAAATTGCCCACTTGCATTAGCAAATGTCCAATTTTATTTGGCAGCTTAATTCATTGCAATCCAATAGCGCCAATCCTTGACTATACCCTGAGGTCACCTGTGTCTGGCCCATAAAACCAGAGACCTCGGCGCTAGAGAGGTGAGGATCCTTTCCCTGAATTCTCCAAGAATCCCCCCCCCAACCCTGAGTTTCATCCCACAAACACACACCTGCCGACACCTTTATTTCGCTCACCTGGAGAAAGGCTGAGACTTCCTTCTAGGTCTTCATTTCCTGCCCCAATGCTTTCTGGGAGTGGTGGATCTCTAGGATGCCCCCAACTCCAACACAGCAGAAAGGGCATTGAGACTACATCCCCCAGGAAGCACTGCGACAGGAAGTGAAGGCCTAGAGAAGAAAGCCTCTGCTTGTCTCCAGGTGAGTGAAATGAAGGTGTCGGCAGGTGTGAGTTTGTGGGCTGGATCTCCCAGAATTTTGCTTGGGGGATTCCTGGACCGTTTGGGGATCCGAACCGCACATGGTGTGATCTTATTTGGCACACACATGCGCTCGGTCTCCAGGTCAAGTTCCCTAGCACCGTGCCCCTGAGCTTGAAAAACTTACTTTCCCCCCCCCCCCCGGGTTGAACTCGCAGAATCAGTGAGCCCCCACCCTGACCGCTTTTCCAAGCTGTAGCGCTCAATGAAGCCATCCTGTAGAATCATCCTCACAGAATTATCGTGTGACTCACACCTCCTGTACCAAATGAAAGGACAGGATCCCGAAAGCAAAAAACAAACAAACTTCAAAGAGAACCGAGACAAAAACCGTACGGCCAGGATCCTATCCAGCTGACGCGGGTCCTGTTGTTCCACGGTAAACTAAGCGGACAAGAGTCGGATTTGATCCCTTCGTGCTCTGCTGGATGATTAAACCCTGAGAGTGTGTCCAGGGGGGTTCCATACCTGCCAGGGTCATGATGAGGTGTCGTTTTTTCCTGCCCTTCTACGGATCGGGTGGCAGTTCCAGCGGATGGAGAATGTGTAGCAGAAGCTTGCAAACTGTAGAAACAAGGAAAAAGGCACAGAAAGGTGACCACGGGGCGGCTGCCCTTTTCGGGGAAAACAGGGGCGCCTACGAGACGCGAGTGCCCTGTGCCACAGCAGCAGAACGACGCCTGTTGGCTCTCGCGTGGAGAAAGGGTCTTCCGACCAAGGTTGGAAAATTAACTTCGCTGGGAGGCCCTCCCCTCTCGTTCGAGCTCCTTGAACCCAGAGCCACCAGGCTGAGCTAGGCTAACTCCTCTCCGTGCCCTGACACTTGCATAGCTTGATAAAGGCGCCTCTCGGCTCAACGTGCAGAAAGCCCAGCCAGCACAACTTTTGGCCTTGCTGGACAGGGGATTCTGGGACTTGTAGTCTGTAAAAGCAGTTTTCCCAAGGTCTGAGTGGGAGCCATGGCCACCCTCCAATGAGCACTGTAGGAGGCTTCACTAAACCCCACCCCGTGCCACGGCAGCCCATTTCCAAAAGAAGGGGGTACCTCTCCCCGAAACGGCGAAGGAAGGGGTCTTCCTGATCAGGACCTGAGCTTCCCATCCTTCCTGGGGCATAATATACTCTTCCATCAAGGTTCCTGTTGGAGTTTTTACAACCTCGCAGGCTGCCTATCGTCTGTTTGACTGGGAGGGACCCTTTCTGGGCTGGGGTGACTGTCAATCTATCTGGCACGAACCAATCGTTCCTTCCCATCTGTGAATTCAAAGAGAGTCCTGCATCTCTGCTGAGTGTTTCCTTTTCCTCTCTTTCCTCTGTTGGAAGCCATGTTTGCTCCTTTGCTGTTGATCTGTTCACAACTGTAAGTAATGAAACATTTTTCTTCTTTCTCCTACAAATGTCTCTGAGTGAGTTACTGAGACTTTAATTGTCAATTAATGAGAAAAGGAGGGGGGACTATCCGGGGAACTTGAAGCTACTTCCTTCCTTCCTTCCTTCCTTCCTTCCTTCCTTCCTTCCTTCCTTCCTTCCTTCCTTCCTTCCTTCCTTCCTTCCTTCCTTCCTTCCCATTCCCAGACAGATGCTTCCAGGAAGCCCACAAGAAGGGATGGAAGGCAACCAACCCCCTTTTCATTTGTCTCCCAGGGAGTGTCAGAAGACTGCCACTGAACCTGGAGGTTCCATGCATTTGCTATCTTCATGTACTTATAGTGTGTATTTTTTTGGGGGGGGGGGTCTCTCATGCAACTTCCCTGTGTGGAATTCTGATGTCCCGTGCCACAAATTAATTAATTAATTAATTAATTAATTAATTAACCACCCTAGTAGTGCCACAACACTATTCTGGGCAGTTAACGTAAAACACAAGACATAACAAACAAAATAAGAAGACACAGTTATAAAAACATGAAATAAGCAGACAAGCAAATTAAACGCAGGGAGTCCCGGAGACGGATGCCGGCAAATCTTTGGGTCTGAGTCCCAAATTCGAGTCTGGATCTTTGGAACCAAGTCCCGAGACTCACATCCGAGTCCCTATTAAAAACAAGCTTTTTTCCCCCAGCAAAAAAGGAGGAGGTGGGTGTGTTCTGAGTCACGAGTCGAGTCCCAGTCATTGGGGGGGGGTGTGTGTGTGGACACACCAAGTTGAGTCGGAGTTGAGTCACTGGTGCGAATTAAGTCTGACTTAACAACGAGTCCCACAACTTGAGTCCCCATCCTTAGTTCAGGATGTCCATGGGGAAGAAAACTCATGTCTAGCCAGCAGTGAAATATCAAGAACCCTTAACCCTTTCTAAGGCAACGGAGTTGTTGTGATGTGCTTTATGCAGGCATCTTGGAAGACCGGCAGAAGCACTGAAGGGTCCTAGCTGCTCCTCATACCCTGGTGTCTGTGTCTCTCTTTCTCGTTCTCTCTCGTTCTCGTTCTCTCTCTCTCTCTCCACCTTTGCTTTTCTGTAAGATATTCATGCTACAAAGGGTGGGTCCTGGGCAGCGATGTTGTAAGGAATCCTTGCTCTAAGATCTGTGTGTGTGTTTCAAGAGGCTATTGGAATCCATCTATGCAACTCCCGGGGCGGGCAGGAGAGTCTCCCCATCTCTGCCACAGCCTCGGTCAAACCAGGAGGCCCTTCCCCACTCCTTGGTTACATAAAACCTGGCGCACGGCCGCTGCGGAGAAACTTCCTGGCTGACAAAGGAAGCGCATGGCGGTGGGAGGGAGGGGAGGAGGAAGCATTAGATCGATTCTTACAAAGGGTTCTTGGGGGACGTTTTGCCCTTTATCGGCCAATAAGCGGTGGAGGGAAAGAGAGACAGGAATGGGGACTCGAGCCTGAGGACTTGCTGTCGAGTCGCTCTTAAGTCTCACCGGCGGCTCAGCTTGGACTCGACTCAGGATTTCCCCCACCCCACCCCTCCAATGATTCAGGCTTGAATCACAACTCAGAACCCACCCACCCCTCTCCTTTATTTGTGTGTGTGTGGGGGGACGACACATGTGTTTTTAGCAGGGACTCAGACATGGGCCTTGGGACTTGATACCAAAGCCTTGCCAACACCCCTGGAGATGGGTTACATGGACCTTTGTGTCCATTTCCTGTCTGCTTTCTGCATCAGAAAGAGCTTCACTGGGAGATTTTGCAGGGCTTGGAAAAGTAACTTTTCCAAGCCCTGGGCTTGCCCTCAACAACACGGACAAGGGACACAACTCAAGCTACAAGTGGCAGAACCTTCTGCAACCTGGGACTATCATGGCAATGGATCCTGCGCACGTTACGGGCCATTGCATCAGAGGCCTTTTGCTGCTTTCAAGCTGTCCGGCCTGCGACCTGGTCACGCCATGGGTGGCCCAAACAGGATGTGACCGAAGGCATGACAGACCACCTGCGAGGAAGCGCACGTGGTCGTGTTGGGTGGCTTCAGTGTCAGTGGATCTAATCAGGGTTGCAGCCTGAACTTCTACTGAGCCATTTGGGAAACAAGGTTCAGCACCCTGGAGAGGTCCTTCCCGTAAAGTTCAGATCCAACCCCTGAGTGGATACACCACTCTGCTGCCATGAGTGCCACCCATCTTCCCAGAGTATGTGTGCCATTCATGACTGCTCTTTCCCGTTCTGCAGTTGCCACAGAATATTGGCCTACATTTCTATTCCCTGCTTTCTTTGCCCCCCTACTTTTTCATGACAACAACCCTCTGTGAGGGTGCCTGCCCAGGACCGCCTACTCAGTTTTATGGCTGAGTGGAGATTTGAGCACAGATCTCTTGTCTCCTAGCAGTCCGTCACCTCTAACCACTACTCCACGCTGGCAGAATCTCCCTCCAAACTCACTTGCTCCCAAAAACTAGGGGAGATTAGATTTTCTGAGAAGAGGGGGTCCTTCTTCATGGTTATGTCACATGCCCCAGCATCGACGAACGGCAGCTCAAGCACTGGGTGCACATGCATGTGCTTAAAACACACTTTTAATTATTTCCTTTAATTAGCCATCTTGGACGCTCTGCTTCTGGCAGACCGCACACAAGCCCACTGTTCATTCAGAAGAATCTGGAATAGGGCTGGTTTTCTCTGTGATGGCAACTGGGGCACTCTGCACATGCTCTCAGGGGTGATCTGTTCATCCCACTTCACTCTCTTACGGCACGGCTTTCACCCTTCATTCCCGTATCTGCTCTGCCTCTCACTGCCTCTTCCTTTCTAGAATGCTTAGGAAACCCCTCCTTCAGCCTTTCACCCTTGCATTAAACCTCCAAGCCTTGATATATATATTTTTTAAAAACCCACAAAGGTACCGTCTTTCCCAGCCATTCCAGGTGCGCCACAGGCTGGCAGGCGGGCACGATTTCCTTTGTTGTGAACACTTCCCCGGTTTCACGGGCTTTGCTGGAGCTTGCTTCACCTTGACTCTATAAAGATCTGCCTCAGACCCTTCCCTCCCTCCCTCCAAACAACCGCCTAGTCTTCTCGGGTGCCAAGTGTGTGTCTGGGGTGGTGGTGGTGGTACCCTTAAGAAAACTCAGGGGGGGGAGACACGTAGGCTGGGAGGCTGATGGACCAAGTGAGGTAGAAGTGAGAGATGCAGCTGCCTTCCTGCCAGCGGTTTCACCAGGGATGCGCTGGTGCATAATAAATAAGGGAGGGAGGGAGAGAGGGAGGGAACCACAGCCCTGGATAATATAAGATGAGATCATTCGGATGAAAACAGGCAGGGAGGAGGGAAGGAGGGAAGGAGGTCATGCGGGCAAGCAAGCAAGCAAACAAGCGTGGTGCTAGACCTTCCTTTGCAGTTGGCCACAGAAAAGAAGGCGCAGGGTATGTCCATGCTTGGAACGATGGACAGGCGTTGTCTCCCTGCAGGGTCCCCCCGTGCATTGATTTCTCTGTCTGCCTCCCCACATGCCACTTCCAAGAACCTCATTTCCCGGAGAGCCGGGAGGCCCAGCAACCAGGAAAGTCACACTACCACCACCACCCCGTGCAGCCACGATGAAACGAGAAGGCATGGCTTGTCTGCACCTTCAGCAACCATCACACACACATACAAGAAAAGCAATCCCTCACCCGCTTCATACACTTAACACGAAGGTGGCCGAGGAGGTGGGGTGGGGTCAGCCTCCATCTTTGGGTGGCAGAGTCAGGGAGGTGGCAAAAAAAATCATCTCCTCCCATTATTATTTTGCAGAATATCTGCTTACAGCAGCATATAGAACTGGGGTGTGCATGTGTGTTTGTGTGTGTGTGTGTGTGTGAGTGAGAGAGAGACAGAGAGAGACAGAGAGAGATCCCTGGAATCATTCAAATTTCTGACTTTTTCAATAACTTGGTGTATCCCCCTGTTCCCATCCTTTTTCTAGGCAGGATTTTGGAATCTCTCTCTCTCTCTCTCTCTCTCTCTCTCTCTCTCTCTCTCTCTCTCTCTCTGTGTGTGTGTGTGTGTGTGTGTGTGGTGTGTGTGTGTGTGTGTGTGTGTGTGTGTCTTTCTCTCTCTCTCTTATTTTGGTCTCCATGCAATGCTCGAAAGAGTGGCTAGGAGGGGGAAAAAAGAAAGCAAGGTTTCCATTACCTTCCATTGGATCTTTTGAAAACTATTTCAGGGTGTAGGTAGAGGGGGGCCTTGGGGGTACCCGGAACACCCCAGGGGCCTCATGTAGCCAGCCGGCCACACTCTGCACACCCCAGAACGGTGGAAACAACCTAAAGAAGACGGCTCTCCCACCCCAAATTCCACTGTGGCTTGAGCACCTCACTGGAAGAAAATTCTGGGGTAGGAAGAACCTGTCGTCCACCTGTTATGCTTCCCTGCTTCCTGTCAGCAAAAATCATCTAAGTCTTTCCTGTTACTGCAACAGGATTTCTTGGTGATTTTAAAAGATATCGAGTGGTTTCCCACTTGGGTGGGGTGGCAGGCATGAAAAACCCATGCGCAGAATGTCTTTCAAAGCATTTGAAGCCCGAGAGGCACATACAGTCAACCACGGAGGTGGCAAATTTTTATTTTTGACCTGAAGGAGGAGCGCTTTGCCCATGCTCTTGGGCATGGCAACCTGATTGCCGCCGAATAACGAGGATGGAAATAGATAGTTCTGGAGCTAAATTCTGAGTCTTCTGAGATTGCCACTACAAACCATCTCCTTACACATGCTTAAAAATAAAACGACAAACAAAAGGCTCAGTGTAAAATGGAGCTGGAGCTGTCCTGGTTTTGGCCCGTGAGAGCAACAGGTAAAAAGACGGACAAGAAGAAAGACTGCCTTTGGGGTAGCTTCTTGGTTCTGTAAACCAGCAGGAGTAGTTTTTGGGTCAAATAACACCCAAAATGAAAGCCTCTGGTTATAAGCTGGGGGGGGGGGGGAACCGTGATGTGGGCCAGACAGTCCGTCTGAAACACCGGCACAGCCGGAGAAGGTCTCGGAAAGTTGGCAGGACTGATTTGGTACCAATTGTTAGGAATTTGTGCCTCAGAGACGGCTATCCTTATTACTACCACCACCCACCCCAAATTCTGAATACTGACAGTCCATATTTTGAGTCGAGAAAGCGGAATTCTGCAATCTGTGCAGGTAATGGCAATGAGGGAAAATATATGATCTCTGTCTTGTTTCCCCCCCATAATTGGTGGGTTGCTGGACCTGACAAAGCTTCACAAGGCACTGACGCCCCCACCCCACTCAGGGGAAAAACATTTTGCCCCGTTCCCTGCCTTCTGGACTTCCGTGGGCATCACTCACAGGTTCTGTGCCATCAAGTCGGAACCAACGTACAGGAGTCCTAACTTTTGAGGTAAGTGAGATATTTAAGGCATGGTTCTACCAGTTCCACGCCCCCAATGAGCTTCCATGGCTAAGCAAAGATTCCAACCCAGACCTCCTGAATCCTAGTCCGTCTGTCTAGCAACCACATCCTAGTGGGTGTTACCCACCAACCCACAGCCCTATCTTACAAGGGTCAGAAACTTTAAAAACTTGGCAGTGGGAGTGGAAGAAAAAGTGATCTGGGATATTTCAGGCCGTTGAATTGGGCTTCCGGGATGTTTCTACACTGTGGAGGCTTTCCTTGCAGATTTAGAAGGTGGAGCAAAGAGAGAGAGAGAGAGAGAGAGAGACAGACAGACAGACAGACAGACAGACAGACAGACAGACAGACCCATGTCCTGCCTCCATGCCCCACCTTCATGCAAAGTGGCTTGTCCAGTGACCATCAACTGGACCTTGGATTTCTTTTCTTCCAGTGCACAAAAAAAAAACCCTTAAATGATGGAAGGAAAAAGTAGGTAGAGAGAAGATGTAAAAAGAAAGACAGAGGGAAAGTTAGCTGGCAGGATGCTCCCTGCCTCTCCTTGGTGACATAAAGAAAATGATAGATCAGGAGCAGAATGAACAATGACAGAGTCTTAGGACACCTTAAAGATTTTGGCTGGTATCATAATGACTAAGAACAGATCCCCTGAATCCATTGCTTAAGGTTAAATCAAGAGTTAAATAAATCCCATTGCATCCATGGGGTCTCCTTGCATTGGGACTAGCAACAGGATGGTGGCTTTAAAGAAATGTCTTGCCTCCAGGTTCTCACCCCACCCCGTGCAAAGTGTCCAGTTGAGTGAGAACTGACAGGTCCCTCTTTTTTCTTTTTTCTTACACACACAGAGAGAGAGAGAGAGAGAGAGAGAGAGAGAGATAAAACCCTTAAATGATGGGAGCCAAAAACAGAGGGAGGGACCCAGCTTCCGTGGACTTGAGTCCCCTCCCTCCCATCAGAGGGGCTCCAGCCGGTGACTACCTGATGACCAAATCAAATGGGTCCATCTTTAAGGTGTCACAGAATTCTTGGCCGGATTCACTCCGCCAAGCCCCCACAGCGGCCCTTCTGGGAAACAAACAATAACATAACTTGATTCAAAGCACGAGCCTGGGTGTCGGAGATCGAAACGGGCAGTGGCAGGCCCTTAGACCTTCCTTGGTCATGGGAGGCAGAAGCCATGAGGAACGATGGAGAAGCGGGGGTGCCAGAATCCTGCCTCTCCTTGCCTTCTGGACCCCCAGCTATTTCATCCTCCTTCGGACAGTCCATCCTCTGCTCCTCATCCTTCGGCTCCCCCCCCACCCCAAAAAGGTGATTTTTTTTTTCCCTCTTTACCTGGCCTTTCCCAGCCCTTGGCCCCTGGCTGGAGGTGGGGGGCTCTGAGCTGCTTGCTACTCACCCCCTGCTAAGCCGGTCGCCCCCTCCAGCCGCTCCCAAGCTCTCCGGCTCGCCTCCTTCCAGGGAGAGATGCTCACAGAGGCGCTGAGCATCCTCCAGGCTGCCAAGCTCTCCCCATGACATCACCTCCGAGCCAGCCGATTGGCTGCGCTCCTCGGGCCCGCGGATTGGGCTGCCTCTCCTTAGGAAGAAGGATTTGCCTCAGTGGGCTGAGGAAGGATGATGTCACACCAAAGATGCTGGTTTCCAGGAGGGCTCTTTGGATGCAAGAGGCGACAGGCCAGCCTCTGGGTATCACCGCCAAGGGATGCTCCCGGAGCTCTTTGGGGGGGGGGTACCCCGTAGACAAGCTCCCAAGACGAGCTGAACCCTTCTCATCCTCCGTTGTGGAACTGACCAACGCGAGGCATCCTTCAAAGGGCCAGAAAGCTGATGCTTGCAGGGTGGGGTGGGGGTGCGAACGGTGATTTCCCCATCACAGCCCAGACGCAATCCTACAAAGCCGAGACGGAGCATGATTTATTTAGCCCTTCCTGCATCCCCTTTCGTGGGAGGTAGACAGGAAAGAAATTGAATACATAAGTCAAATAACATTTTAAAAAAAAGGTCTGCTGGATTGTATTGCAGCCGCTGGACAAAACAGGCTGAAGTGGAGATTGTGTGTGTTTGGGTGTGTTTGCAAGTGAGGAGGTGGCTTGCATTTCAGTGCACTTGACAACAGTATATCTCTAGGAGCTGATGAACTCGCGAGGCCCAAATAAGACGCGGGAAGTCTTAGGATGAGGTCACCTCAACCACCTTGCCCTGAACACTTCATGGCGGGGCCTAAACATATCACTTTCCCACAAATTCGCATCGAACCAGCTGGTGAGATTACTAGCCCACCATGAAATTCTGGTTTTAACCTGTGTTCTCTGCTGTCAAGCGACCCTAAGTAGGACTTTTAAGGAGAGTGAGATATTCAAGGAGTGTTTTTACCACTTTCATTCCCCTAGTCAGTTTCCGTGGCCGAGCGGGGATTCGAACTCGGTTCTCCAGAGTCCTGGACCGTCACTGTGTCACAGTGGGAACCTATAACCCTAAACGGCACTGCTCAAATGACAGTTAATCCTGAATCCCTGCACTAAATTTGGCCCTGCCTTTTGAACGTCTGAACGGGGACTCCTTCTCTGGGGTGATCCGAACTCTTTCCCTTTTTTTACACATGAGACGGCTTTCGCTCTGCCACAACCAGGGGCTGACTTCGTGCTGAACATTATAGAAGAATATTTGTGGAGGAACACAGCTGTGTGTACTTTGTGACACTGCACAAACACCGTGTCCTGGCACTGGCCAGCATTATACATGGGTATAATATATTACGACTGCAGTCTACAAAATAATAAGCAAGGTTTGTAAACCAAAAAATGTTATATTTAAAGCGGGTGGGGGAAGACCACAAATGATATATTTTTTTAATGGTTTAAGTGAACAGGTAGAAAAAAATTATAAGAAACGATGTCTTAACTGCATGTTTCTTCAGTATATAATCATAAGCCTTTACTTTACTTTTTAATAATTGTGACAAACTTTCATGTTCCTTATAGATAGCTACTTGCTCTGACACACGTACCAACAAGACCACACTGTTATTCATAGCATCTTCACAAACAGATCATTCTGTCTCCCAGACTCACAGCTCTCCCTAATAGCAATAACTCTGACTAAAACACAGCCTTTTTTGATTAACTGTCTCTCTCTCACACACCCTTATATACAAAGCAGAATCTCTCCACCCAGGAAACCAAAATATCAATGGACGGCTCCATTCATAAACATTCTTTCGTACTTCTCAACTGCCTTATATTGTGCAATATCATGACACTGATGCAGATCAGGAATTCTTAATTGATTTTTGAGTCTGGGAAGAATGCTGGAACTTTTGGAAATCGTTGACATCTGTCCGTTAATCTCAAGAAATTCTGATATTTGCTGTCAAACAGCAGGACTCGATCTACAGTCAATCCTCCATTCCTTATTACAAATATGTCATTTGCCATAGTGTGATGGTAAATGTTTGTCCCGTACCAGAAAAAAAATTATGGGACTAAGGATGCCTACAGGAGAAGACTTTTACTATACACAGAATATGACTCATTCATGGAAGGTCCAGGCCTCATCACTTGCCATTGTTCATGTCCCTGGCTTTCTCCACTCCTGTATGTCTTAACAATATATAAGGTGGAGAAAGATGGAATAGCCGTTCGTTGACAGTGCTAACAAGCCATCCATCTGAACGCTTTCTTGTTCTTTTCGGATATTTAACGATACTTCCTGCGATTCACCAAAAATCATTAACCAATGAAAAGTTCCACCCAGAACGGTGAAGTGGCTGATGGGCTTCCTTCTGTTTTCGTCCTCTTGTTGCAGCCTGAGGGAATGGCTGCTGCCGCCAAAGGTCAGAGTGGGTCATGTTACGCATTAGCAGAGCCCGAAATGTATTTTTAAAGAAGGAACTTGTTGCACTAGTAGTTACTTGTGGGCAGCCATGCTGTGCTTATCATGGTCATTGCTCCAGGTGTGGAGATAATAGTGTCCGTTGTGTCGTGTGTTATTATTCCAATGTCTTCTTGACTTTACCAGCAGGTTAGAAAAATACAGCTCTCTAGTTCCCTCTACTGATCAGTTCTGACATTGCACCTACAAATATTTACCAAAAAAACGCAAGAAAGAAAACCAAAGAATTAATCCTTTGCCACTTAGGATTCACAAAGGGCTTTTAAAATTCCAGTCAAAATGTATCTGAACATACTTAAACTTATGAAATCCAAAATGTCCTGTCCTCAACTGCTCAGCTCTTGTGAACTCAAGGTCGTGGTTTCTTTCAGGGAGTCAGTCCATCTCGTATTTGGTCTTCCTCTTTTCCTGCTGCCTTTTACCTTCCAGCATGACAGTCTTTTCCAGAAAATCCTGCCTTCTCAGGATGTGCCCAAAGCAGAACAGCCTCCGTTTCAACATTTTGGCCTAGAGATATAGCTCAGGCTTGATTTGATCTAGGACCCACTTGTTTGTCTTTCTGGCAGTCCAGGGTATGCACAAAGTTCTCCTCCGGCACCACATTTGAAACAGATCAATTGGTTCTCCTAGGCATGTGCATTTAAAAACAACAACAATCCTGGCCCTTCTTGGACCAAACTCAACAAATAAGTCAAAGAAGAAGAATAAACAAGCGAGGAAAGGAAACAATGCCCTTGTTAAACGCACCAGCAGTACCCAGGCTCGTGGTGTGATGTAGCTGGACCCCTCAGCAGGCCTTCTTCACAAAGAGCTTAACATAATTGTGCCTTTGATGAGGCCGCTGAAAGACAAGTCTGTTGCTTTATGTTCTGCCACTCCCACATGTACATAGAGCTCTGTTCATATACCATAAGCATGGAAATTATACACTGCGGCACACTCTCTCTTACATACTCAAAACATAGGCTTGCATGTTCAGAGGCAACATGTCTGTTTGTTTTGCATGCACAACCATGCACAGGTTTGCACAAAGACTCATGGCATTACTGGTTCAAATGCCTATCAGGCACAAATACAAAGAAACAAACCAAAACAAAGAGATTAAAACATGGGGGTGTACAGTACAAGGGCCGGATCTCCCCATTTGAGCCTTCTTGGTGCATAAGATCGTCAGAGGAGGCCCTCCTCTCGGTCCCATGGCCAGAGCAGGCACGCTTGATGGGGACACGAGACGGGGCCTTCTCGGTGGCTGCTCCCAGGTTATGGGATGCTCTCCCTTGGGAGGTAAGGCTAGCCCCCTCCCTGTTCTCCTTCCGCCAACAGCCGACGACCCCCCTTTTCGGGCAGGCTTTTAACAGTCATGACGGAGTTCCTGAATGATGTTTTTTCGTTAAGTTTGTTTCAAATGTTTTAAATCATTCATTTTCCATTACTATTATAATCGAATCGTATTTAATGTATAATTTATTGTGTTTCCAATTCTACTTTTTTAAAAAAAACACTTATATGCCGCATTAGGAGAAAGGCGGCATGTAAATGGAACAAGCACATAAATAAAATAATAATGGTAAAATCTTAAAGATCTCCCATACCATGAACACGGTAGGTTTACTGTAAGTCGGAGGCAACTTAACAGTATGGATCACCCACACATTACTTTATTTTAGTACACGTATGATTCCAGCTCTACTCGAATCACTCGATACAGCCAGGAAAGGCGGCTGAAGGGCCTCTAACGCCGAGGGAGGCCCGGAAAGAAAGAACAAGAAGCCGGGCCTTCTCGGCAGTGGCCCCTCGACTTTGGAACAAACTCCCGTCGGAAATTCGCCTGGCACCCTCGCTGGGTGTTTTTAAGAGCCAATTTAAGACCTGGCTCTTTAGGCAGGCTTTCCCTCTTGATTTTCTTTTCTATCCTAACTCCCATTTTGCTTTTCCATCTTGAATGCCACTAATATTATTGATTTAAATTGTCGTTTTAATTGTTTATATGTTGTTTTTCATGTTTTTGCTGTAAGCCGCCCAGAGTAGACGTAGTCTAGATGGGCGGGATACAAATCAAATAAATAAATAAATAAATAAATAAACAAACAAACAAACAAACAAACAAACAAACATGAATTTGACCCAACTCCAGGAGGCAGTGGAAGACAGGAGGGCCTGGCGTGCTCTGGTCCATGGGGTCACGAAGAGTCGGACACGACTTCACGACTAAACAACAACAACATGATTCCTGACACTGACTCCTACCATCCCGATGTGCTGCTGCCTAACATAAACATGTGTTCCTTGGCTCAGTCAAAGTTGTGGCTGAAAGTTGAGACCTTCGGCATGACGTCCAATAGTTCAACAGTTCACAGAGATCTGAGATCAAGATCAGCCAGAGGAGGAGCGCTCACCCGCCACCCTGGAGAGAGGATGCAGTCCAGAAAAACAGGAGGAGAATTGCAAGCTTTATGTAGATGCAGACTGGGGTTGGTTCACAGTTTGGTTCTCGGTAGCCACAGCTGCACAAAGAAAGCTGGAGTCACTGCTTCCAGCACAGCGAGTCGGGAAACCAAACAAACAATGCCAGCCTTCTTTCCCAGAAACAGCTCTCACCTTTAATAATCTGTGTCATCTTCAGCTCCCTGTTTTCCTTCTGCAGCCACACGAGCTGCCCGAGCAAAGGGGGAAGGCACGAGAAAGATACAGGATGTGGCAAAGCTGTGGCTCACTATTGCCCCCCTAAAATGCCTTCATTTCCACCCTTGATCCCTCAGTCATAGAATCATGACTGATTGGAAGGGGCCTCTAAGGCCATCGGGTCCAACCCCCTGCTCGATGCAAGAATGCAAATCAAAGGATATTTGCCAGGAGGTTGCCTAGGTTTCTCTTGAATGCCTCCAGCGTTGGAGCACTCACCACTTCTCAATGCCATGGGTTCCATTGTTGTACTGCTCTAACAGATAGGAAGTTTTTCCTGATTGTTGTTGTTGTTGTTTAGTCGCTTAATCGTGTCCGACTCTTTGTGACCCCATGGACCAGAGCACGCCAGTCCCTACCATTTTTGTCCTTTATCATGTCCATCTTTGCACAAAATGATCCTTTAACATCTCCAGTTTTCTTGAACAGATATCTGGTTTTTCCCTTTCTATTCTTTTCCTCTATTTCTTTGCACTGTTCATTTAAGAAGGCCCTCTTGTCTCTCCTTGCTATTCTTTGGAAGTCAGCATTCAATTTTCTGTAACTTTCCCTATCTCCATTGCATTTTGTTTCCCTTCTCTTCTCTGCTATTTGTAAGGCCTCGTTGGACAGCCACTTTGCTTTCTTGCATTTCCTTTTCTTTGGGATGGTTTTTGTTGCTGCCTCCTGTACAATGTTACGAGCCTCCATCCATAGTTCTTCAGGCACTCTGTCCACCAAATCGAGTTCCTTAAATCTGTTCTTCACTTCCACTGTGTATTCATAAGGGATGTGGTTTAGATTATACCTGACTACACCAGTGGTTTTTCCTACTTTCTTCAGTTTAATCTTGAGTTTTGCTATAAGAAGCTGATGATCAGAGCCACAATCAGCTCCAGGTCTTGTTTTTGCTGACTGTATAGAGCTTCTCCATCTTTGGCTGCAGAGAACATAATCAATCTGATTTCGGTATTGCCCATCTGGTGATGTCCATGTGTAGAGTCGCCTCTTGTGTTGTTGGAAAAGAGTGTTTGTGATGACCAGCTTATTCTCTTGACAAAACTCTATTAGCCTTTGCCCTGCTTCGTTTTGAACTCCAAGGCCAAACTTACCTGTTGTTCCTTTTATCTCTTGACTCCCTACTTTAGCATTCCAGTCCCCTATAATGAGAAGAACATCTTTCTTTGGTGTCAGTTCTAGAAGGTGTTGTAAGTCTTCATAGAATTGGTCAATTTCAGCCTCTTCAGCATCGGTGGTTGGTGCATAAACTTGGATTACTGTGATGTTGAAAGGTCTGCCTTGGATTTGTATTGAAATCATTCTATTTAAAATCTTAAAAGATGACGCTGTTAAGGTGCTACACTCAATATGCCAGCAAGTTTGGAAAACTCAGCAGTGGCCAGAGGATTGGAAAAGATCAGTCTACATCCCAATCCCAAAGAAGGGCAGTGCCAAAGAAGGCTCCAACTACCGTACAATTGCACTCATTTCACACGCTAGCAAGGTTATGCTCAAAATCCTACAAGGTAGGCTTCAGCAGTATGTGGACCGAGAACTCCCAGAAGTACAAGCTGGATTTCGAAGGGGCAGAGGAACTAGAGACCAAATTGCTAACATGCGCTGGATTATGGAGAAAGCCAGAGAGTTCCAGAAAAACATCTACTTCTGCTTCATTGACTACACAAAAGCCTTTGACTGTGTGGACCACAGCAAACTATGGCAAGTCCTTAAAGAAATGGGAGTGCCTGACCGCCTTATCTATCTCCTGAGAAACCTATACGTGGGACAGGAAGCAACAGTTAGAACTGGATATGGAACAACTGATTGGTTCAAAATTGGGAAAGGAGTATGACAAGGCTGTATATTGTCTCCCTGCTTATTTAACTTATATGCAGAATACATCATGCGAAAGGTAGGACTGGATGAATCCCAAGCCGGAATTAAGATTGCCGGAAGAAATATCAAGAACCTCCGATATGCAGATGATACCACTCTGATGGCAGAAAGTGAGGAGGAATTAAAGAACCTCTTAATGAGGGTGAAAGAGGAGAGCGCAAAAATGGTCTGAAGCTCAACATCAAAAAAACTAAGATCATGGCCACGGGCCCCATCACCTCCTGGCAAATAGAAGGGGAAGATATGGAGGCAGTGACAGATTTTACTTTCTTGGGCTCCATGATCACTGCAGATGGTGACAGCAGCCACGGAATTAAAAGACGCTTCTTGGGAGGAAAGCGATGACAAACCTAGACAGCATCTTAAAAAGCAGAGACATCACCTTGCCAACAAAGGTCCGCATCGTCAAAGCTATGGTTTTTCCAGTAGCGATGTATGGAAGCGAGAGCTGGACCATAAAGAAGGCTGACCCCCGAAGAATTGATGCTTTTGAATTGTGGTGCTGGAGGAGACTCTTGAGAGTCCCCTGGACTGCAAGGAGAACAAACCTATCCGTTCTGAAGGAAATCAACCCTGAGTGCTCACTGGAAGGACAGATCCTGAAGCTGAGGCTCCAAGACTTTGGCCATCTCATGAGAAGAGAAGACTCCCTGGAAAAGACCCTGATGTTGGGAAAGTGTGAAGGCAAGAGGAGAAGGGGACGACAGAGGACGAGATGGTTGGACAGGGTCACTGAAGCTACCAACATGAATTTGACCCAACTCCGGGAGGCAGTGGAAGACAGGAGGGCCTGACGTGCTCTGGTCCACGGGGTCACGAAGAGTCGGACACGACTTAACGACTAAACAACAACAACAAACAGCTTTTCTCACTCTTTTGTTCACTATGAGGGCTACTCCATTTCTTCTACGGGATTCTTGCCCACAATAGTAGATATGATAATCGTCTGAATTGAATTTGCCCATTCCCGTCCATTTTAGTTCACTGACTCCCAGGATGTCCATGTTTATTCTTGCCATCTCCTGTTTGACCACATCCAGCTTACCAAGGTTCATAGATCTTACATTCCAGGTTCCTATGCAGTATTTTTCTTTGCAGCATCGGACTTTCCTTTCACTTCCAGGCGCGTCCGCAGCTGAGCGTCCTTTCGGCTTTGGCCCAACCACTTCATTAGCTCTGGAGCTACTTGTACTTGTCCTCCGCTCTTCCTCAGTAGCCTGTTGGACGCCTCCCGACCTGAGGGGCTCATCTTCCAGCGTCATATCTTTTAGCCTTTTGTTTCTGTTCATGGGGTTTTCTTGGCAAAGATACTAGAGTGGCTTGCCAGTTCCTGCTCCAGGATTTTCCTGATATCCAGTCTAATTCTGGCTTCCTTTAACTTGAGCCCCTTGTTGTATGTCTTGCACTCTGGGATGATCGAGAACGGATCCTGCCCCTCCTCTGTATGTCAGCCTTTCAAGTCTTTGAAAAGTGCTAACCTATCTCCCCTCAGTCTTCTTTTCTCAAGACTAAACATGCCCAATTCTTTCAGCCTTTCCTCCTAAGGCTTGGTTCCCAGCCCCCTGATCATCTGAATTTGCTCCAATTTAATCCTTATTACGGATTGCTTTTAACCATGACAGAGAAGAAACCTGGCGATCAAAACTTTTGTTTTAGCTGGGAAATAATCAGAGTAAATAAAGAGTCATGTATTCTTAAGGTTCAGGGTTAACATTATTTCGATGTTCATGTGGTCTTATCAAAATAGGAAGAAGAAGAAAATTCCTTAGAGAGTAGAAAAAGGATTTAGCTTCCTGGTGGCCCATGAGATCCATAAAACTCTTATCCAACAAGACATTATGATCTAATTAATGAATTAATTTGCTTGATTTATATACCGCCTATCTGACCAACAGCCATTCTGGGCGGTTTACCACAGAAAATAATAACAAACATCACAAAGTGCAACCAAACAGCAAAAAATATTGAATAACAACAACAATAATAACAGTTTTCAAATACATACTAAAACACCTAAGACTTTAAATTGGTGGTGAAAGCTGGACAGTACAGAAAACTGACAGGGGGAAAAAAATGTTCATTTGAAATGTGGTGCCAGAGGAGAGATTTGCAGATGCCCTGGACTGCCAGAAAGACGTATAAGTGGGTCCTAGAGCAAATCAAGCCTGAACTCTCTCTGGAGGCAGAAATGTTGAAACGGAGGCTGTCCTACTTTGGTCACCTCATGAGAAGGCAGAATTCTCTGAAAAAGATCATCATGCTAGGAAGGGTGGAAGGCAGCAGGAAAAGAGGAAGACTAAATACAAGATGGACTGACTCCCAAAAGGAAGCCACAGGCTTGAGCTCACAAAAGCTTTTGAGGAGCGCACATTTTGGAGGCCTCTCATTCATAGGCCTGCCATGGGTCAGAGGCAAACTGACGACACGTAACGTGGTATCCGATCAATTCACGAAAATCCACACGTGGGCTTCATAGAATCATAGAACAATGAAGTTGGAAGGGGCCCCTCTAAGGCCATTGAGTCGAACCCCATGCTCGATGCAGGAAGACAAATCAAAGGATATCTACCAGGTGGTTGTCTAAGTTTCTCTTGAATGCCTCCACTGTTGGAGCACTCACCAACTCCCAAAGTAACTGGTTCCACTGTCGTACTGCTCTAACAGTTAGGAAGTTTTTCCTGACATTCAACCGAAATCTGGCTTCCTTTAACTTGAGCCCATAGTTGCGTGTCCTGCACTCTGGGATGATGGAGAACAGATCCCACCCCCATCATTTTGCTCCTTTGTCACCCTCGGCCGTTTTCCTGAGCCCGGAAAGACTGGCCGCCATGACCTTTTTCGGAAGCTGGTCACCACCACCCTGGCGGGAGGAAGACCGCCACCCTGCAATTTGGACGGCCGGCCCTTTTCTTGTAGAAATCGGGCACCGACCAGTGATGGAGGAAACCCTGGGCCAGGGGACACAAATGCCCTAATTTGCTCCTCTCTACAGCAGTGAAAGATTCGCCGTTGCTTGAGCTGGAACAGATTTCCAGGAAAGCCAACCTTCGGGAATCTGCGGTCTCTCCAGTTGTTCCGTTAGCTGTCAGCCGGACAGCATGTGGCCGCCCCATTTGCTTCGTTAGTGATATGACACCAGGCTATTGTGTCACTAACGAACACAGGGAGGGGCACTGCGGTGAACCGCGGCTCTCGGTTGCAAGAGGAAAAAGTTGTTTCCTGAATTGTTTTAATTTTTTTTAATGTTAGACTTAAACACCCACACCCACACCCCCATTCCCCCTCCCCAAAAATCGAAGTGGAATATTTGGATGATGTTTTATTTCAGGCCTATACCATGGGGGGCGGGAAGATGCTAAAAAGAGGGCAGTAATACAGAGAAGGGTGGACAGATTCAGCTTTTAAAGGCTGTGATTGCAAAAATCAATACCTACAAACGGAGGCATGAATTAAGCCACAGAAGGTTCAGAATGAGAAGTCTCGAGTTTTCTGGGCGAATTTTCACAGAACGCCTCTAAAAGAGCAAAAGCCATTCACGGGAATAAAATCTAGAGAAGGGTCTTTTCTAGATTTCTTCAAACCATCAAGGAAAAGGGAATTATCTCAAGGATAATTCATCCTGCCCACGGAGAAGGCGTGTTTCGTCCTAATAATAACACCCCCGTTTTAAAGTACTCATTTTGCATGTCTTATTTTGCTGTTTTAGAACATTATTTATAACATCAGCTGGCTCTATAGCTCAGTGGTTTCGGCAATGTGGCTGCGGAGCCAGAGGTTGGGAGTTCGAATCCCCCCCACTGGGTCTCCTGGGAGTAGAGCCAGCCTGGGTGGCCTTGGGCAAGCTGTGCCGTGTTCCCAGGGCGCCCCTAGAGGATGGAAAGGGTAAAGCGCTTCTGAGTATTCTCTACCTGGAAAAACCAAAAAAGGGTCATTATAAGTCAGAATTGATTCCCAGTGTGGTGTAGTGGATAGAATGACAGTGCAGGACTCAGGAGGTCTGGGTTCGAATCCCCGCTCAGCCATGGAAACTGTGGAAGATTGGAACAAGCAAAACCACTCCTTAAACATCTCACTTACTTTGAAAGCTTTATTAAGGTTGCTATAAGTCTTTTCCGACTTGATGGCACAGGACACACATAAAGGTAAAGGTTCCACTTGACAAATGTCCAGTCGTGTCCGACTCTAGGGGGCGGTGCTCATCCCCGTTTCCAAGCCATAGAGCCAGCGTTTGTCCGTAGAGTTTCCGTGGTCACGTGGCCAGCGCGACTAGACACGGAACGCCGTTTACCTTCCCACCATGGTGATACCTATTTATCTACTTGCATTTTTACATGCTTTCAAACGGCTAGGTTGGCAGGAGCTGGGACAAGCGCCGGGAGCTCACTCCGTCGCGTGGATTCGATCTTACGACGTCTGGTCTTTCGACCTTGCAGCCCAGAAGCTTTGCAGTTTAACCTGCAGCGCCACCACGTCCCACAGGACACGCATAGGTGAGCATTATTGTGCTGTTGTTGTTACTATGTTACAGCTGTGACCGAAGCAAGCTCTGAGAGAGGAAAAACTTGTCCAAGATCACAAGTGTTTATTTCAGATATTCAAACCAGGGATGTGTCACTGATGTCATGGCTTTTAACTTCAGGGGAATATCTAATGTGCAACACTTGGGCCTCATGTACCTTGAACAGTTGCACATCACTCTCAAAAATCAGATTATTTTCACTGATAGACTGATTCTCCTTTATTGAACGCCAAAGGTCCCATATGTAATCCACTCCCCCCAAAAAGACAGCAGCCTGATCCAAATCACATCAGACAATAATTCTCTGTAATGTAGTTCCCCCCCCCCCTTTTATTTCAGCAAGACTCATGCCCAAGGACACATTCTGAAAACCACAGCATCCGTTTGGCATCTTACATGCAATGGTCCACCAGACATCATTTCTAAAAACAATATCCGTTCTCAAGTCACTTTTTAGTCTACTTTTAGGCACTGAAAGGTCATTGAACACCTTTGCAAATGATATCTTGCAAAGCTTATGTGGATCTGGTCGATTTCACTATTTGCTCCAAGGAACAGCCAATCACAAGTTCACAAATACGTTTGCTTTTTAATTCATGTCAGTCTGCTAGGCGGGATATCATTTTGTTTTTTAATATAAACCTTTAATATAAACGATTTTAGTCTTAACACAAACACTGATAACATGCTGAAATAATATACAGAACTATTTGTACTGGATGAGACAGTGCCTGAATCGCAGAAAAGTCCTGGCAGAATAAGCTTTTCCATACAAGCCAACTTGTATGAAGAAGGTGGGAAGAAGGCACACGAAGTGCAGTGGACACGAGGGGAAGTTCCTTCTGAAGCCACGGGGCAACCGGGCACGATGCGCCTGGAAGCCTCTAGCAGAGATGATCCCCATGGAGCATCAGGAACACAGGCTAGCTGTTCCTCCGCTTTGAACAGCACCTTGAAGGCCTGAAAGAAGCCGTCGCTTCTCACAGCACGGATCCAAGCCTTAAGCAAAGACAAATGGCTATAGATGGCGTGGCAGTTTAAAGCAAGGCACAGCGGTTTGTAAAAAAGCTGGCAACCCGACTTCCAAAGAGAGCTCCTTATGGAAGATCTCCATGCAACCTGGCCCCTGGCTCTTTCATAACAGACAGACCATTCCAAAGGAAAAGTTCTCTGCTCTATAAATGAATGAGTATTCAGACAGGAATGCTGGGGCTGGTGGTGAAGCTCCATCTGGTGAACACCTGCCTGCCTCACCACTGCTAAATAGGTCTGCAACTCGGAGCTAAAGACAAGCCCCCAACCGATGGAATGAGTCACTTCTTACAGCGAGAACAGCCAAGAGGATGTGGGTGCAAACCGCGTGAGTGTCTCGCCACAAAAGGAGTTAATTCCGGGGCTAGCACATGGCCCACTGAGGCAGCCCGGTCTGATTGGGCGCCGGTGACATAATGCTATCCCCAAACAGCCAATCAGGGCCTGCCTGATCTATTTCAAGCCCTTTCCTTCAGCCTCGATCCATCTTCTGCTGTGCCTGGTGCAACGAAGGAGGAGGAGGAGAGGGTTTGACGAGGATGGGCTTCTGCCAGATGGTTCGCCTCTGGCGACAGCCTCTCTCCTTAACCCCCAACCACAATAAGCGCATGCCGGCTTCCCAAATGGCCGGCGGCATGCACCCTGATCGAGCATCCCATGCACACACCGTCCCAGGCACCCGGGAGCCCCTCAGTGGATTTCTTTCGGGAATAGATTTCCCAGGGAATGCAGCACAGCCCCTTAACAAACAGGCACACGGCATGGGGTTGGAAATATACTGGAGCATTTAATCAGTGCCTGGGGAGGTTTCTACTGTTCCTGTCCTTCAGTTACAAGACGATGGGGTCCCCATGGATCACATCTATTCGTCCCGCCCCCACAATCCAAGCTTATGGGGGCTGTTCCCCCCCCCCTCGTGAAGCCGAAATTTGCATCTCACTGAAAGCCATAAGTGATCCTAACTTCCCGAGGGCCTGTCGCGACACGCCAAGTTTGGGAAAAACTTAAGAGCACCGTAGGGGGGAAAAGTGTGTGTGTGTGTGTGTGGGGGGAATAGGATGAACATGAAAAATGTGTGTGTGTGTGGGGGGGGAATGACCGGCGGCTTTGCTCAGTTTGGGTAATCTTCTTTGATCCGAACCTGAAGCGGGCAGATCTTCAGCGGCTCGCTCGCAGACTGGGCGGTAGCGTCTACATTGCAGATGGAGAAGTACGGGAAGACTTCCCCGAAGCTGTCGTGAAAGGTATAGATGTGGCTTTTGCGCTCAGCATCGTAGAATGACAGCTCCCCTTCGTCGCAGTCCAGCTCCACCCTCACCCGGTTGAGGTTCCTCCGACGCCCGCTCTCCGACGGCACCGACTGAGGCGAAAGGCTTTTCTTGCTCTTGGTACCCTGCATGTGATACATATACCCGAGACCCAGGAAGGAATCGCACCCAAAGCTCCAGTAGTAGCCACAGGGCTTCCTGGCCACGCCGATGTACCAGTACTCCGTGCCGCCGATGTCCACCTCCCACGAGTGGGAGCCTTTCGAATAGCTTTTCGAACCCAGGACGCACGGCATCCCCGTGGAAAAACGCTCCGGGACCTCCACCATCAGCTTGTAATTGCAGGGGCTGATGCTGGTGAGATCGTCGGAGACTTCCAGCCAGCTGGCCGAAGTGTTGGGATCAAAGCTGAAGGGGACTGAAAAAGAAGACCGGCGCCGTAAGAGAGGGCCTTTTTAATACACAAGTACATTTCTGTTTAGGCTTTACAGACTTTAGGGTTATCCGCTTTGGAATAACACAGATAAATGCTAAACAGACACCCCATAGATAGAGGCAACTTACTAGATATGGGGGACAAAGCTGATCACCACCTCCAAATTCCTTGTGTGACTGACCATCAGTCTAGCTGCTAGTCATGATTAGAATCCAGACCCCAGATAATCTGAAACTTCTTAGAGCCACGCTTGCATTTCCCTCCCTATTTTCACGGTCCCAGTCAGAATTGCTGTGGGTTTGGTGTTTTTTAAAGGGATGGTGGGGAACTTGGCCCATGTGAATGAGAAGAGTCGTCCTACCAGAGCAAAGCTAGCTCTAGAACATTAGGAGTTGAGGGGCCAGCGTGGCCACATCATCCCCCTCTATCATTTAACATGACGTTTTCATCAGAGGACTCTCAATGAACGGAGGGATAGCTCAATGGTTTAGGTATTGAACCGCAGAGCCAGAGGTTTGGGGGTTCGATCCCCCCAATGTTCCTTCTTGACAGGGGCTGGACTTGATGATCTATCAGGTCCCTTCCATCTCTGCTGTTCTAAGATTATGACTGTTATTATTAACCCAGCCTTAGTAGTGATTCAACAAGGCAATGCATAGATTCTAAAGGGACAACCCAGACTTAAACCAGTCGCTTTTTCTTTTACCTATTATGATTATTGGAGATATTCTTTCTGTTGCTCAGACACCAAACCGATCTGGGCAGAAAGAATGGGGTTTCAGTCCCCCCGAAGGGCCACGTTCATAGCGGCATGGGGTGTGTGTGCGCGCATGTCTCATGGTCCAGCCCTTGTCTGTCTGTGGATGATGTGGGTGGCTTGGGTGCTGGTGACTCAGCGCCTAAACTGGCACCTGCCATGGTCTCCAGAAGGCACATTTTGCCATGGTTGCCCACACGGGAGTCATGTTCCCGTTCGCTTAGCCTAATCCACTACGGGTGGAAACTGTCTTTGAAGTCACCTGAAAACCAGAGAGTGCAGAATGCAGCTGCCTGGATGTTAATGCCCCCCCCCCCCCGCCTACACTCCAGATAGGCAGCACCAGTTGTGAATGCATTTCCAAGCCTGATTCAAAGTGCCGGTTTTGAGCCACAAAGCCTGAAACCATTTGGGAACAAGCGGTAGAAAGGACTGCCTAATAATCCTCAAAGCCAGCCTTGGGTATGCAAGTCTCTCTCTCTGTGTGTGTTATAGAATAAATATATATACATTTATCTATAAGCATAGATGCAATGATGAGGTTGACTAGCCACAGCTGCCCTCTAGTGGCCACAATTCGCTACTTCAGGCCCTAACCAAGCCATATTAGATTCTTCTTCCCCCAAACCCATACAGGACCAGGGAGCAGAGATGCCATTTTGTCACCACAGAGCAAACCCTGAGCCATTTCCTCTGCTGGGCGCAAAAACCTATACACTGGTTCACGTTCCCTTGAACCTCATTGTTTCATCCCTCCCAGCCTCACCCCTTCCAGAGCAGCTTTGCTAAAACAAAACCCAACTGTTTATTGTACCTCTACAGCAGTAGTTCCAGTGGAACAGCTGAGTTGGAAGGGGCCTCTTAAGGCCATCCAGTCCAACCCCCCTGCTCAGCACAGGAAGACAAATCAAAGGAGATCTGCCAGGTGGTGGTCCAAATTTCACTTGAGTGCCTCCAGCGTTGGAGCGCTCACCACCTCCCCTTGAGGTCACGGGTTCCATCATCGTACTGCTCTAACAGTTAGGAAGTTTTTCCTGATATTCAACCGAAATCTGGCTTCCTGTAACTTGAGCCCAAGTGTCCTGCACTTGGGGATGATGGAGAACGGATCCTGCCCCTCCTCTATAGGACTACCTTTCAAGGATTTGAAGAGGGCTATCATATGGAATGGAACTCTTCCTTAAAACCTCCTACCATCTTACTCCAGTGAGTCCAGAGAAAACTTCAAATATATCAATTAGCCGTCCATTTTCCTCTTACAATCGATGCTGCCATTCTACTCTCAATGTTTCTGGTACCATAACATCTCTATTTGCTTTGTGAACGTATTGCCTAAATGGATACCAGCTCAAATAAAAATGTGTTTTATTCTTAAAGAGAGAGGCCTGGTTTGATTTTAAAACACCCTTTCTTTTTGAGCCAAAGTTAGCAAGTGTTTCATGTGTATCTTATAAAAGACGGTAATATGACTTTGATTCCCGGCCTTAGTTTTCATGATCTTCCCAAGATCCATGATTTTTATTTGTAAGGAATTCTAATCTATTTTAGAGCAGAAAGTAAGCTGGCATTTGGTTATAAGGACCGCGGGTCTTTTCATAGGGACCTGGTGTAGCAGGGAGCACAAGAAGGGATGGGAAATGAGAGGACGTTCATTCCATGCCTTAAACAGGGGCATGTCATGTTCAGGGGGAAAAAGAGGACAGGCGCTTCAGGGCTGCTCTGCAAGGAGTTATCCCTGGACACACATGTTCAATCCTCCTCAACCGGTTCCCTCAGAAACCTACCTGCTTCAATGATATCCAGCATCTTTTTCCATACATTATACTGCAAAGAATCCAGGTACTTCGTCACTTCCACCAGAGTCCCCAGTGGAATGGCTTCGGGCTGCTCTATCGTCCAGGCAATTCTAAGGGGGAAAGTCCCGACACAGAAGGTTATCGGAGCATTGGTCCCCACGCATGCCACCTCTTCCTCCCAGGCCCTTCTCCTTGGGGTTGCCACATGGGGGGGGGGGCACGAAGTCATCACCCAGAAACAGGGCCTTCTCGGTTGTGGCCCCTTTCCTTTGAAAAGGCCTCTCGGTGGGAGCTACCCTGAGCCTCCTCCCTCATCGCCTTCAAAAGGATGCTCAAAACGGAAGCCTTTGACAAGCATCCTCTTCTAACATAGTAGGATGAATTATCTTTAGGGTGCCTGTTTGTCATTGTTTTATTTAATGGATTCAGTTGATGGTTGTGTATTGATTATATGTGGCGTTTGTTTTTATTACATTTTAGTTTGGTTTGTTTCAGGTTTGTGTCACCCTAGATGTAAAACACTCAGAGTAGTGTTTATCACTAATCAGTATAGCATACCAGAGAGAGAAGATGGATGGATGGATGGAAGGAAGGAAGGAAGACAGGGAGAAACAAGGAAGGAAGGAAGGAAGGAAGGAAGGAAGGAAGGAAGGAAGGAAGGAAGGAAGGAAGGAAGGAAGGAAGGAAGGAAGAGCTCACCATCATGGTAAGGTCTGCCAGGCATCAGCCTCAGCCCTGTTACTCGAGAGAAACGGCTCCGGGGGTGGGGGTAGCTTCCCCTTTCAGAAAATTAAGGTGACAGCAATCAAACCTGAGATTCAACTGGCAAGGTTTGGTCGACTCGCCCACAGAGGAAATGAGGACCGTGGCTGAAGGAATCACAGTGCCAAGGACCGCCTGGCCTGCCAGCCCAGCGTGCCCGCCATTTCTCGTGTTGCTTTCATCATGGGCAGTCTGCTGCTGAAACTGGGATGCCTGAGACCTCTTTCAGACATCAGGACGGATGCTCCCGGCTTCCAACCCCCATCAGCTACCCTGATTGAAAAACTCAACCACTTACCTGCGTTTCCGGTTCTTGTGTTTCTGGGGGAGAAAAAGCAGGGGACAGGGAAGAGAGAGAAAAAGGTTGTGGAAGTTAATTTCCCCCCCCAAAGCAACAACAATAGATAGTTGTAGAAAGGTAGCTGTGTGTGTATGTGTTATAGGTAAAAGCAAAATAGAAATAAAAAGTAAAAAAAAAAGACAAAAACGCAGTTCCAGCATGTTTTTGTCTTTTTTTTTTTTACTTTTTATTTCTATTTTGCTTTTACCTATAACAACAGAAAGCCTACACAATACCAGAATAACAGAAGAGGGGCCGAAGACAGATCATCCTCCCCAGAAAGCCTATGCCACACCTGCAAGTTACCGAGATGCCTGGAATCTTAGGTAGCCAGTAAAACATTTTGGGCAGCATCCTGTCTGATCACTCACAGTTTGCCCAACAGACCCTGGCACGAGTAGAACAATGTTTATGGAGCATGCATGCGCAAGGATGCCTCCTTACGCAAGTGGGAGCCCATGGCTGTGAAGAGGCCTCCTCCACCATCTCTACTCTGCAGTGGAAGTGAAGCAGGAGCGTGATCAAAGTTACTCCTGGCACAGCGCTATCTCTGCTGGCGTTCAACAGGATTAGGCCCTTATATCCTGTTGAGGATATATGAGCTTATAGCCTTTATGTCCTTTCGAATTTATAGCCAAGTGCACTGAGCATGGGTTAGTTATGCTACAGCTACTTGCAAAATTCAGACAGGTTGTGATGAGGCTGGTATGAAAGCATTAACAGTGCACGACTTAAGTCAGCTGGCCTCTACCCAAGAGGCATGTCAAATTCCTGAACTGCAGATTAAAAACCACCCTTTGGATAATAGTTCCCATATCTGTGGGGCGATAAATCTGCTCCAGGTTTTAGTCTCAGCTTTGCAAAGGACCTAAACCTATTTTGGGATAGCATTCAGCATCCCGGATACCCCCTGTGAAGTTGGGTCTAGAATCCAGAGAGGATTCACTGCCCCGCTGACATCAGAGCCACCCGAATTCACTGCAGGGGGGAGGGGATGGCTAAATTCTGTATGTTGGCATCATCCCACATCAGAACAGCCGGATAGCTCAGGGGTTGAGGTCTCTGGCTGCAGAGCCAGAGGTTGGGTGTTCGATTCCCCCACGGTGCCTCCTGGACAGGGGCTGGACTCGATGATCCACCGGGTCCCTTCCAGCTCTGCTGTTCTAAGATGATGATCATCATCACCATCCAATGCAGAGCGCTTATAATTCCTCTTTGTGCCTGCATCGCATTGATGTTGAGGCAACCGAGACAGACAGAAGCTTCCCCCCCTCAGGCTCATGGTGGAAATGAGTCTGCGCCAGCAATACCTTGAGGAAGGAGATGTCATCATCCTTCATGTCGGCCTGCAGCTGGCCAATCTCCTGGAGCAGGATGTCGCTCTCCTCGGACAGCTTCTTGATTTTGTCTTCGATCAGACCCTGCTTCTTCTGGGTCTCTTCCTGCAGCTCATCCAGGACGGCTCGCTCTTCCTTCTGCAGGAACTTGTGCAGTTCCTCAAACTGTTTCTTAATCTCCTTCTCAAGCCTGGCGCTTTCTGCCTGGGGAGGGAGGCGGGAGATGGAACAGAAGAGGGGAACCAAGGTCCCTTAAGTAGGAAGACCCCCGGGGCGGGAAAGAATCTCTTTTTTTCCAAGAAGAATTTCATTTTATCGCCCTTTCCTTTCATTATCTGTCCCCTGCCTTTCTCTTCAAGCAGACTCGAGGTGGCTTATTGAAACAAACAATAATACAAGCCCCAAACACCGTAAGTTATCAGTCTGTTTAAAAAAAACAGAATTAAACCTTCTCAGCTACCACACTGCTCCCAGCTAGGGACCCATACAGCTGGCAAGGATATGCAGTGGGACCTCTGTATCCTTGGGGGATTGGTTCCAAATCCTCCTGCGGATGGTGAAAAACGTGGATAATAGCGAACACTATTTTAATAGTGAAAGCGATACACAGGACTGTCTCTGGTGCTCCCTCTAGTGGCCAGTTCTTGTAACTTCATCATTAGAAATATATATTTCCGGGACATTTTTTTAAAAAATATTTTTTGACTGTGGATAAGTGAATCAGCAGATACAGATCCTGTGGATGTGGGGGTCCTACTGTATACAAAACCACAGCCTCCAAATATCCACACAATGCAAAGGAGACTCTGGATATGAGAAACTGGCCTGTGATGGCAGGAAAAAGCTATGGCTCGCCCTACCGTTTGCCCATCACAGAAAGCGGTGGGAAAGATATGGAGGGATGGAAATTTTCCCCTCCAAAACTCTAAGGGTTGCCCTTTCAGGAAAAGTAACTCTGCTGGAAAACAAGGCAGGCTTTGCAAACCGGGCTTCTTTTTTAGCTGGGAAAAAAAAAATCTGGTTTTCAAAATGGAACAGGATACGAGAAGCATGACTCTCCGTTTTCACAAGCAGAAATTACACTTGGACCTTCGCTCACCCCTGCATTGCACTCTCTCACACACAAAGACACACACACACACACCCCTGTGAGGTGTAAGGGGGTCTTCTCTCCTTCATTAAGCTAAGGAAGTTCCTTCAGATTCTACACCATGCTTCTTCACTCTCTTTTGTCTAAGGGGCTGTATTTTCATGGGCCGGGCTCCAAACTGCTTCAGTGCAGGGAGCTCCATCCTGGGTGGAATCAGCTGACCACACCAGGATGATGGGAACGGGTGTGAGGATCGAGACACAAGCACCTTTTGTGGGTCCCATCTTGGGAAGAAAGGTCTGCAACGGACAGATCCCTACCTAGTATTTCAAGCACTTACCTAAGGGGACAAGCTGGAGCTTGCCCGGGGGCCGTGAGCCCGGGTTTGGAAGCCAGGAGGACTCCAGATCCCAAAGGCAGAATTCCGGCATGTCCTTCAATGATCTCTCACGGACCATCACATACAGACCAGCGGTTCCCAACCTGGGGTCCCCAGATGTTCTTGGACTACAACTCCCAGAAGCCTTCATCCCTAGCTGTGCTGGCCAGGATTTCTGGGAGTGATAGTCCAGGAACATCTGGAGACCCAAGGTTGGGAACCAACTGATCTAAACCATCATGGACCACGTACAGAGGCCAGATTGAGCACAGAGCATCTCACCAAATTATCTTTGCAATACGGTGCAGGAAGACTGGGAGGCAGAAAGGGGGCCCCCCTCGCGCAATCCAGGGCCCCGTCCGCCCTGCCTCGAGAAAGGACGGGGTTGGGGTTCAAGCCGCTCTGCTCTCCCGGAGCTCAGAGGAAGCGGCTCACCTTATTATGGTTTGCAATGAGCCTGTAGTCGGACTGTGTTTTCCCAAACTGCTTCATCTTGTCCCGCAGGGCGTTTTCCATATCCTTGCACTTGGCCTGGCAAAAAAAAAGGGAGAGGAGGGCCAGAAGTTGTAATAAAGTCTGAAAGTAAAGGCTCGGGGAAGAAAAAGGAGACACAAAACCTGGGAGCCCAGACAAAGGAGGGATGTGAAAGCTGCTGGGGAGATTTTGCAACCTTGCATGCTGCCTTTTAGTAGGACTGTCAATCTATCCAGTACTAACCAATTGTTCCCCTCCCGCCTCTGAATTCAAAGAGAGCCCCGCCTCTCTGCTCAGTGCTGTTTCCCTCTCTAGAGTCTGTTGAAGTCTGTTGTCAAAAGCAGTCATGTCTGTTAGTTTCTCTCGATCTGTTCACAACGGTAAGTAATGAAACATTTTTTGTTCTTTCTCTTCCCAATGTCTCAGATCAAGTGATTGAGACCTAAAGCGCCAGTTATTGAGCAAAGGGGTTGACTGCTCTGGGGACCTTGAAGCTATTCTGCTCTACAAATCCCTGCCCTTCTGCTGTGCAGCTAGAGGAATTCCATCAAAATTCAAAATTCTGCCGCAGTCCCCCCCCCCAAAAATCAACTTTTCACGAGCTTGGGAGCAGGGGGGAGACACGAAAAGCATCGCCTCACGCCCGCCAGCTTTGCCGAGAGACAAGCCCTGCTTTGTTCCTTCCTCTCTAAAACTATTTCCGTTCACATGAATGTTGCAGCCGTTCTTTATCGCCTGGGGAGCTGATCCTTTTGCGTCTTTCAGATGGAGCCTGCAAGCAGGGGTAATCTTGTTATTGGTCCCGTGCCGGGGCACCGGTGTAACTTTGGCAAGCCCCAGGGCACAGGCAGTGAGGCAAACCATAGGTCCAGAAAGGGCAGAAGTTGTTCTTAAAAGAAAAATCAAAACCAACACCCAAACATCTACTTCCAGTTTTAGTTTTGGAGGATCGGAGAATTCTGTGGGTTCAGGAAGTCTCCCTAAACTTTTTTTTTTATGCAAAACCTGTTGTTCACAAAGACCTGCAGGATAACCACCACATTTTCAGAAAGGCGACAAGTGCGGACATGAGGACGACCCCAGAAATGGCCCGAGGGGAACTCCTAAGCTGATGGAACGGCTGGGTAGGTAGCTCAGTGGTTTAGGAATCTGGTGGGGAGTTCAATTGGCCTCCTTGATAACCGTGTGAGGTGGCTACAAAAAAGGCCGATGCAATTTTAGGCTGCGTTAATCGAAGTAGAGTTTCCAAATCCCGCCAGGTGCTTGTCCCCCTCTGTTCTGCACTGGTGAGGCCTCACCTTGAGTCTTGTGTCCGGTTCTGGACGCCACACACCAAGAAGGATGCTAACAAATTGGGACAAGTTCAGAGGAGGGCGACAAGGATGATCAGGGGGCTGGAAACCAAGAGTCTGTACTCCTCCCTGGTGGCCTGGCCTTCTTTCCATTTCCTGTACATCTCTTTTTTGGTTTTTAGGTCCTCCCTGAGCTTTTTGTGAAGCCACACTGGCCTTTTTTACCACCTCCCCCCCCCCCTTTTTCTTGTTGGAATTGTTTGTAGCTGTGCCTTTAGAATTTCTTCTTTTAGAAGCTCCCACCCTTCTTGGGCTCCTTTTCTTGTTAGGATCTCCTGCCATGGGACGTTTCTTATCCTTGTTCTGAGATTATTAAAATTGGCTTTTTTAAAACCCAGCAGACGTGTGTGGCTACACTTTGCTTTGCTTTCCTTTGAAATCGAGAATTCTTGAAGGATGTGGTCCCTCTGGCCTAGAGTTCCCCTTCCTGCCACTTCCTCCACCAAGTCATCTCTGTTGGTCAGAATCAAGGATAGCAAATCCTCCCGTTTCTTTCTCCTCTTCTTGGAGGAGGAAATGATCAGCCACACAAGCCAGGAATTTCTTGGAAGGACCAGACTTGCCAGAATTTGCCTCCCAACATATATCCGGATAATTGAAATCTCCCATCACTACTACGTCGTGTCTCTTTGAAAACCCTGCAATTTGTTTTTTAAAAGTTTCGTCCGCTTCCCCTCTTTGAGTGGGCGGTCGGTGGTAGACTCCAACTACCAAGTTCCTTTTGTTTTTTGCCCCAACTAGATTGATCCAGATGTTCTCGATGGGACAGCCACTCTCCTCCTCCTGTATTTCTGTGCAGGAATGTGTATTTTTGACATATCCTGCCATTCCACCTTCCTTTTTATTCTCTCTGTTCTTTTTGATCAGTTTATATCCCTCATGACTCCCATGACTTGAATACAGCAAGTTTTAGTTATTCCTATCATCTTTGTTGCCCACTTTGGAACGTGCTCCAGTTTGTTGCCATCCTTCTTAAAAGTTCGGTACCCAGGACTGGACACAGTACTCTGGATCAGGCCTAACCAGTGCCGAACAGAGGCAGACTAGAACTTCATGGAATTTGGAGACTAAACTTCTGTTAATGCATCCAAAAATCACATTTGCCTTTTTTGCAGCCACATCACACGGTTGGCTCACATTCTGCTTGTGATCTACAATAATTCCAAGATCCTTCTCCCTCCTAGTATTACTGAGTCAAGTATCCGCCATCTTGTAACTGCATTTGCACCGGTGTAATCCAGGTCTTCAGTGTGGGATTGTGTTACTCTCAAATTGGCCTCCTCAGCCACACTAGACGCTGTTCCAAGACCTCTATTCAGAGCACGTGACCATCGTCTCTCGAGACGGAAGGATGCCTACAAAAAAAAACCCATCCAGATCGAATGCTGGAAACATTTAATTTACACCGATTTAAAGTTTTCTATCCTCTGTCCCTCGTTTTAGGTTCCAATGTTGCCAAAAATCACTGCTGTGTCACCACCCAGCATTACAAATGCAAGTAAAATCGCTAACAATTTGGGAGCACACTTTTTTTATTTTTTATTTTGTTCCTGCAGGAATTTGACAATGAGCAAAGCTTTTATTGCACCGGTTCCCAACCTTGGGTCCTCAAATTTTCTGGACTACAACTCCCAGAAATTGTGGCCAGCCCAGCTAGTGGTGAAGGCTTCTGGGAGTTTGAATCCAAGAATATTTGGCCATGCAGTAAACTATACTGCTGGATACCTCAGTGGTTGAGGTCTCTGCCTGCGGAGCCAGAGGTTGGGAGTTCGATTCCCCCACTGGGCCTCCTTGTTTTATCGCATCATGGGGCGTGACAGAAGGACCGTCTAAGAAAAAGTTGCCACTTCTTAGGGCCCAAACCAGCCCAAAGCCAACCCTTCTCCCTATGGTTTCTCCCTCAAAATTTCTGAAAGTTGGGAGATCCCAAAATTTTGAGCTTCTTTCTAACCCAAATCATGAATCACACGTCCTGCTTGGCCTTCCCTCCCCCAAGCTGAAAGACAGGAATCGGCATGAGGTTTAAGTGACTCATCCCATTTTCAACAAAACCGGGAACTCTGCCTGGAAAGTGTGACGCCCAAGACACGCACCCTCCGGATTTCAATCCATCTCTTCAAATCTTTGCAAACTTCTCCCTTTCTGCAAGGCGCCGACATCGTTTAGGATGACCCCAAACCAATGGTCAAAAAGAGCCTAGACCTTAGACCATCCACCACCACCACCACCCCAGTAATTCAGGCAGCGCAAGTTCCAGAACACAAAAATATTCCAATTATTGACTGTGAACCAAACTGCATATGAGGCTCATTTGCCTGCATATTGCAAAAAGCATCAGGATACGCACGGGGGGGGGAAGGGGGGGGAACAAAGCCAAACAGAAACGCCATCCAGTTTTCTAACTAAAAGAACAGGCAACGTGTGTGATTGTTTCATGCACCCCCAAGGATGGGGCAAAAAAGAAGCAGGGCATTTACTCAGTCACATGTTAAAAACAAAAAAAAACCTTGTCCAGTTTAATTATTTTACTCTGGTTTATTTCAGAATGTTTTTAGCTGGTTTGAGAGTCCACCGGAGAAAAAGAATGTTTTTTTCTAGATCAATTCTGCAGGGTCACAAATCCCCTTTACGTGGGGGAAAGTTTTTAGCCTAAGCTGTCACAATCTGCTGGAGATTTTGCACCCCAAGGGGGCCTCCGGTAGACCTCTGAGGATTCAGTGGGGATGCCACATACCTACACACACACACACACACACACAGACAAGCTACTGTTTAGGTTCAGAGACTGAATTTCTTGTTTTAGCAGACACTGTCCTCCGCTTTGATCAAGGACGGAATATGGCTTTTACACAAGTATTTGAGCTCTGTTGACTCCTGAGCTATTGTGGAAAAGAACCAAGTCGAAGTTTCATATAACTTTGAAAAACGCTAATTATTATGTAGAATATTTGTATGGTTTTTTTTTTTTAAGTGAAACACCCTGGAATCTTACACAAACTGGTTTTAGTGAGCAAAGTACACCTAAATTTAGAAACCTGCCTTCTACTGGATTCAGCTTTGGGCCAATTTTCCCTTGTATAATCCATGCCATCCTCTCTTAATGTAGTTTAGCACATCTGGATGCTTTCCAGATGTGCTAAAGTACAACTGCTATCTAGCACAGGGAACCCTTTTCTTCTGATCCGTCTGGAGTTTTCCAAGTCCGGATCAAGCCCTTTTCTGCCAGAAATCCTACAGTCTGAACCTGGGATATTCTACAGAAAAGTTTGTTATTTCAAGCATAAAAAGGGGGGTAGGGAAAAGTGGGTGGAAGGGATTTTTTCTTCTTCTTTTGCATCTATGCCACGTTCCACAACTGGAAACGTTTTCACCAGTGAAAAAAGATCATCCGAGATGCACCACACTCTCGATAAGGAACACACTTCAGACCCATCAGGGCCACGACGCAAGGCGTCGCCCGATCACCGGCAGAAGGTGGACTAACTCACTCCCAAAGTCTTAGCCCAAATTGACACCAGGCCGCGTCGCCAGCCACCTTGGCGGATGCCACGGGCGAGCAGGGCAGTGCCGGGCAACGTCCAAGAGACAGGAGGTCCTGGGTGGCCAAAGGGCCTTCGGGACAGTCTCCAAATCTGGATGACGAGGGGTGCCTATCCAGAAGACCCCCCTCCCCAAAAACCAGCCCCATCACCTCCACCGGTCGGGCACAGATCCTCCCACAGCCGTCCCGCCCGAAGCAGACCTACCCGGTAGTTCTTGGCCATCTCGGCCACGGGCTTCATCTTGTGGTCCGCGTGCTGCTTGGCGCTCTGGCACAGGAAGCACACGGGCTCCTTGTCGTCCAGACAGAACAGCTTGGCCTCCTCGCCGTGCAGGGCACAGAGGGCCGACGAGGCCTCGCCCGGCGCCGGCGGCTGCCGCTCCTGCTTGAGGAACATCTCCACGATGTTGGCCAGGGTGTGGTTGGTGCGCAGGTCTTCCACGGCGCAGGCCGCCTTGCACACCGGGCAGGCGGGCCGGGCCTGGCCCTGCCAGGAGTGGCTCACGCACCCTCTGCAGAAGTTGTGCCCGCAGCGCAGGGTGACGGCCTCCCGGAAGGGCTCGTAGCAGATGGGGCACTGCAGCTCCTCCCGGATGGTGGGCATGGAGGGGCCGCCGGGCAAAGCCCCCACCTTGGCCATCGGGGACCTGCGGGGGGGGGGGGGAGAGAGGGAGAGAAAAAACACCAGGAGGAAGGTGCCCGCTGCCCTTCCCTGTGCCCAGGCTTCTCCCAGCACCCGCCCAAGCGCAACCAGCTGCTGCCACTCGCCTCCAGCTGGTGACGCACAGCTGTTGGCAGCTCAGGCGGAAGGGGGGGTGGGGTGGCCCCTTGGCCCCGCCCCCTGGCCTGACAGCCTCCTGATTGACAGCACCTGCGGCCAATGGGGGGGGGAGAAAAGGGGGAAACCCCTCTGGAGCCCAGCCGGGGCGGGGTGTCCCCAAAACTTACGCCCTTCCCAAGCAGGAAGCGGAGCGCGGCCGTCCCCCCCCCCCTTCCCTCCCCAGGCAAAGCAGGGAATGGAGGCACGCGGGATGGAGGGGGCAGACCGCGATCCCGTGCACTGCTGGGCAGGTTTCCTCGGGAGTAAATGGGCTTGGTTTCCAGTAAGATCCCCCACCCCCCCAAAAAAACCAAAAAACCCAACAACCCCAAACTCTTGCGATTCTCTCTCATTCCCCCCCCACCCCACCCCACCCCACAAAAGATCTGCAACTCCGGAGGAAGCCGCGGCGCTCCCCGAAAAGCGCACCGCCTGGCGAGGAAGGGCGCTCCGGTTACAGGGTGGATCGGGCCCCGCCCGCGATCCCTTTGGAGGGCCCAGGAGCCCCGCTCTCCTCCGGCTCGGGATAAAGGCGCCGGGCCAACGCGGGTTACTCGCGAGGAAACCCATTCCCCCCCCCCCCACTGCCCCGGGGCCGACCCCACCTAGCCCCCAAGTTTGAACGTTTTCCCCGGACCCGACCGGGTTGCGCCGCTCGCCGCCCCAATCCGCAGTTGGCGATCCGGATCCTCGCCCCCACGTGCTCGGGGAGACCCGGAGGAAAGCGGCGCACGAGGGACTCCGCTTTGGGGCCCCGAACGCTCGCCTCCGGAGCCGATCCGATTCGCCTCCGGAGTGCCCCCTCCTTTTGGGCTGGTCTTGGAACCGCGGCAGAGCGGGCATCATCCTCCCAAAGACGATCATCCTCTTCCCCCCCCCCCCAATATTTCTCTCCCAGCCAGCCGAAAATTCCCAAACAGCTGCCAACTCTTTCCCTTCCCCGCAAAACCCAGAGCGGAAGAAGAGGCGGGCGGGCGTCGCCCGTGTAAACGGCCGTTGGGGGCCGGCGATCTGGAGCGGGTCCCAAATTCGAATCCCGCCGGCGGCCAGGGCACGTTTCGAGATCCGCGCCCGATCTCCCTGCCCGCGGAGGGGGGGGGGCGACCCTCAGAGCCCGCGTGGACCCAACCTCCTGGGGGCCGGGGACCCTTCCTTCTTTCTCCCCCCCCATCATCCTCCCCCCCATCATCCTCTCCCCCTCCCCCCCCCGCCGCCTTACCTGGGCGCCTCGCAGGGCGAAGGGGAGCATCGGTGGCAGCAAGTCCGGCTGGCGCTCCGCCGCCGAGGGGTGCGGGCCAGGTTGCCCGGGAAGAAGGACGCCATGGGCGGACACTTTGGCCGGAGCCCCCCGTGTCCGAGCCTGGCGGGCGCCTGCCCTCCCTTTCCCCCGAGGAGGCCGGGATCCTGCCCTCCCCTTGCCTTTTAAGTCCCGGAGGCCAGGATGGGCTGAGACTCCGCCTGCGCCTGCTGCGGCTGATGATGGCGGATGATGAGCAGGAAGGAAGGAAGCCAGGCAGAGGCGCTGGCCGCCCGCCCGCCCGGAACTCGGTGAGCCGGTTTACCTGGCCTACCTCTGCCGGCGGGCGGCCAGGTGGGCGAGGTGAGCCGCCGAGGGCCCGGCGCCAGGAGGTCGGCTCGGCGGACCGGCTGGCTCCCCTTCCTCCCTTCCCCGGCCTTACTCTCGGGGAAAGGCTGGGAAAGGGTGCGCCACGAGGCCAGAGGGCCAAAGGTTCCCCCGGGAGCGTCGTTGAGCCGGTTTGGTTAAAGGGGAGGGAGGGAGGGAAGCTGTGTGCAGCTTGCACAAGAGGAAACCCTCTTTGGTCCGAGTTGGCGAAAGAAAGGAAAAGGACAGCTCTTTAAAGACTAACCATTGAGCAGTAGGACCACGGAACCAGTGGTGACCTGGGGAGGTGGTGAGCGCTCCAGAGAAGTCTGTCTGTCATCCAGAGGAGAGGCAGGATCTGTTCTCCATCATCCCCCAGTGCGGAACAGGCAACGATGGGCTCAAGTTGAAGCCAGAGATCCGCTGAATATCAGGAAACACTTCCTAACTGTTAGAGCAGTATGACAAGGGAACCCATAACAGATGACCTCAGGGTGAGGTGGTGGGCACGCCGATGCTGGTGGCATTCCAGAGAAAATTGTACACCTATCTGTCAGATTGGCTATGATTTGAATTGCTGCCTTGAGCAGGGGGTTGGACTCTATGGCCTTAGAGGCCCCTTCCAATTTCATGATTCTATGACTTCCAGATAAGTTGTCCCCCAATCTTGTAACTGTGCATTTGGTTTCTTTTTCCTTGTTCTATACCAGTTACAAGATGGTAATCCTAGGAGTTACAAAGACCTTGGAATTGTTGTAGATCGCAAGCTGAATATGAGCCAACAGTGTGATGTGGCTGCGAAAAAGGCCAATGTGATTTTAGGATGCATTAGCAGTATAGTCTCCAAATCCTGCAATGTACTAGTTCAGCTCTGGCACTGGTTAGGCCTCCTCTTGAGTCCTGTGTCCAGTTCTGGACACCACATTTCGAGAAGGATGCCAAGTTGCCAACAAACTGGAGCCAAGTTCAGAGGAGGGCAAGAAGGAGGATCCGGGGGCTGGAAACCAAGCCTTAGGAGGAAAGGCTGAAAGAACTGGGCCTGTTTAGCCTTGAGAAAAGAAGACTAAGGGGAGACAGGATCACACTTTTCAAAGACTTGAAAGGCACCCCGAATGGTTTCAAGGATGCTTTGGGGGTGCCTTGAAAAGAGGCACCACTGCGTGGCCCACGTATTAAATCTCCGGACAGAAGTGGTTCATGCCAATTATGAGATCCACGGAAAGTATCCCCAGCCGCTTTGGAGTTCCTGGGCATCTTAGCCGAGCAGGGCCCTTTGGGACTTGCGGTGGGTGGCGGGAGAAACAGAAATCCCCCAAATCGCGCTGGGCAAACGTGGAAGTGGCAGGATCGGACATAAAATCCAAGTTCCCAAGACAAGAGGCTCCAAAGTTGAAGAACAGGAGGACCGGTCCTCCCGACACATTAGTAAATGGCCAGATCTTACGATGCCTTCGAGCAGGGGTCCCCAACCTTGGGCCTCCAGATGTTCTTGGACTACAACTCCCAGAAATCCTGGCCAGCAGAGGTGGTGGTGAAGGCTTCTGGGAGACCACTGCCTTATAGGACTCAAGCGAGAGAGACAGGGTGAAATGCAAAAAGGGTCATGCTGCTGATGGGAACCAGGAAGGGAGCAGTCCACGCTATACTTCTTGCTATGCACTCTGTAAATGCTCCATGGGGCTGTAAAACCATCATCGTCATGGGCCGTTGAATCCATTCTGGCTTAGGACGGCTCCTTTTCCAGGGAGAAAGTCCCCAGAAGTGGTTTTACCATTCCCTTCCACTGGGGGCGCCCTGGGACTGTGCTGCTTGGCCCAGGGTTACACAGGCTGGCTTTTTTTCCCCCGGGAAGCACGGTGGGGGAATCGAACTGCCAACTTCAGGCTTCGCAGCCAGAGACCTAAACCGCTGAGCTATCCAGCCAGGCGGCGGGAGAACAAAGAGCCCAGCATCTCCTTCTTCTAGCGGGTGCCTGCTAGGCTGGTGCTGGTTTGAAAACATCGGATCGTTCCAAACAGAGCAGCAAACGCTTGTCCTTGTTTAACCTGATGCCGAATTTTGGTTCTTGGGGGCGGGGAAGAGGAGCTCTCTGCTTTTTCTGCCCCCAGTGCCCAAATCATCTATGTGGCATTTATCACGGTCCATGTGCATCTTGGATCAGAAAGGCATGGCAGAAAAAAATGTTTTGGCTCAGCCTCCAGGACCACCACCTGTATTTCCCTTTGACTCCCCTGATGAAAATCCCTCCTGTCCGCCCGCATCCTATGCATGTGCACGCATACACTTGTGCCCGTGTGGGCATATGTAGGCACTGGTTGGCTTGAGGGCTACACCTTATGCATCTCTCTAGTCCAGAGAGTCACCACACACCGTCAATCTCCTTGTCCTTGTGGTGCCTCGAGATGGCTTGTTCCCCCCCCCCCCTGCATCAGCCAGACCTGTCGACCTGTCTGGAACCTGACGCTCGGGTTTTTAATTCATAAACACAGCATCATACCACTAACATACATGCCACACCTGGCTGGCACAGTGGGAGTGGATCAAGGAAGGCATAAACACTTCCACCAACTCCCTCTGGGCCACCAGGAAGCTTCCCATGAATGACAAACAAGGAGGATTTCTCCACGGCTATTTCCCTGCGGTCTTGTACCCGCGTGGCGGCAGCAGCCAGCGTGGGGCTGGGCAAGGGAATCAGCTGGCAGGGAATAATTGATGCCATCCAGATGGCTGCTCCCATGTGAGCAGTCCAAACGCAGGTGATGCAAATAAATGACTGGCCCCTTCTTAATTCTTCACGAATGGTCTTAAAAGTAGAGGAAGCTGCTCACTTTTTTATTGGATTGGATTCGGCTGGATCAAACTAAATTGAGTCACTTCGGGTCACATAGAGCTGCAGTACGTCATTTGGTGCAATCCGTGCGTCCACATGCAAAGATCAAGTGGTTTCAGGACAGGAAGCCACACTGCACTTGGGCCCCACCTCCCTTTAAATGGAAAAAGGTAAGAAAAGAAGAAAATCAAAACAGATCCCCCTCTTGTCCCCCCTCCTTCTGGGAGGAGGTTTTCGGTGTGTCCCCCCCCAATATACAGTGTATTAGCACTGTCTTAATAGGCTTAAAAAAAAAATCTATGCTTCCTCTCTCCCTCCACAGAGGAGCAGAGGAAGTTTTTAATTTCCCAATATCATTAAGTGGCTAAGCTGTCTGCTTAAGCCACTTAATAATACTGGGAATGTTGACAGCTTAGGTCATCCAGTTTGGTTTGATCCTAGCAATGGCACGTACTGGAACCAAACCAAAACGGAACCATCCTAAATAAGAGTAGCCCCTGACAAGGGAGCCAAAAAGGTACAGGTAGGCATTGATCCGAGGTGGGCTGGTTCACAATGGCACATACGTCATGGGGTTGCCCGGAAAAGGACTGGACCAGCCGGTTCCCCAAGCAGACCAAAATGCAGGATAAACCCTCCTCTAGTCACACCTGTAGTCATTCACACATGACCCAGAGACACATCTGGGTTTGCCATCAAGGGCAAATCCATCACAGCACTGCAGTCCTTCACTATGTCTTGATCTTCTTTTCAGAAAGAGATGTTTCAGACAGCTGATTGCCCCACGGTTCATAGCAAACATCTGTAGCGGGAGGTAGACTCTCAGAGTAAAGTTTTAAAAATGAGATTTCCTCCAGTGACACGCCTTCCCCTTAGGCTGGAACTTTTACCTGGGCGAGGGGCAAATTGGGTGTATTTCGGGCATGAGGTGATGAGAGGCGAGGGAAAGGACCAGAACCTGTTGGGATCCGAAGGCCTCTCGGTGTCCCGCCTCACCACACCCCCTGAAGGGAGGGAAAGTTAGGTACGCTGCAGAACATAGGTAAGTACTCCCACCCCCATTTAGGGGGATAACTTGCCCGGGAAATATTCCTCAGTTTAGCGGGGGGGGGGGGGAAGCATGGTTTGGGGAGGAAGACACCTGGTGATAACCAGCCAATAACTTTGGACCTTTCGGAACCACTGAGATCGGAACGGGGGGGGCACCCTTGTCTGGCCCCCATCCCTTTAATATGGCAGCCTTAAGAAAGCAACCGGACGGCAAGAAGCACAGGCGAAAACCACACGGTGCCCCTGAAAGTGGCCGAAGAAGATCCCGGTCAACCTTGAGCAGGACGTGCCATCCTTCAGCCCAAGTGCATGTTTTTATAGACATGATAGCCAAAACACAGGAATAACGATAATGAGGCATATCTGCAGATAAGCAGGCAAGGACAGGCTGTGAGCAAAGGGGCAAAAACAGAGAGGGGATAACTAATTTAATTTCTGTTATTCATTTAGTTGTGGGCTACAGAGACTTCGTTCTGTTCAGTTTTTGATGTTGCATGTTGTCAAGTCACCTCCAACTTGTGGCGACCCCATGAACGAGCGGTCTCCAAAAGTCTTCAACTGCCCTGCTCAGCTCTTGCAAACCAAAGCCTGTGGCTTCCTTTATTGAGTTAATCCATCTCATGTTTGGTTCTTCCTCTTCTCCTGCTGCCTTCCGCCTTTCCCAGCATTATATAGTCTTTTCCAGAGAATCTTGTCTTCTCCTGTTTTGCCCAAAGTAGGACAGTCTCACCTTCAATATTTTTGCCTCTGAAGATATTTCAGGCTTGATTTGATCCAGGAGTCACCTGTTCCTTTCCCTGGCGGTGGAGGGCATCCACAAAGCTCTCCTCTAACACCACGTTTCAAACGAATCAAACCCAACATTTTACGCCTGATCTGCGGGACAAAATAACATGGGTTTTATATGGGCATCACTGCCCTTATTTTCCCTCAAAAAACAAAATGCTGGGGACTGTAATTTCTTCAGGATAGTGAGAATTCTTTGCTTGAGATCCTTATAGTCCCTGATCCAGCACCCCAGATCGCTAGAATATGGGTGGAAAATGGATAGAACGGTTTAGGAAACCAAACCCTAGGAGAAGAGAATGAAGGGCTTGAGGAAAGAAGACTGAGCTGAGACAGGAGAGCGCTTTTCAAAGACTTGAAAGGCTGTCCTCCAGAGGAGGGGCAGGATCTGTTCTCGATCATCCCAGAGTGCAGGACACGCAACCATGGGTTCAAGTTAAAGGAAGCCAGATTTCGGTTGAAGATCGGGAAAAACTTCCCAACTGTTAGAGCAGTACGACAAGGGAACCCATGACCTCGGGAGATAGCGAGCGCTCCAACGCTGGAGGCATTCAAGAGAAAAATGGGACAACCCTCTGTCAGATGTGCTTTGATTTGGATTCCTGCCTTGAGTAGGAGGTTGGACTCGATGGGCTTACAGGCCTCCTCCAACTCCATGATTCTATGATTTTAGGACAAGATCTACATCTGAAGAAAAGAACGGACCATTTGCTAATCACTTGCCTTTGTGTAAGGGGCATGAGCGTATATACCAACAACACAGAGCTGAAGAAGTTATCATAGAAGAAGGAACAGGGGTGTAGAAGAAAGTCTATGGTCCCATTTCCCCCCCCCCCCAAATCTGTATCCTGAAATAGAAGCAGTAACGTATTTCTGACGTGTGGCTTCCACTGTCTGCTGCTGGCGAACCAATGGAACACACCTGTTTTGTAGCCACAGGTAGCTTAAACCAGAGGCTTGAAGCAGGGGAGGCAGAGCCAGGTGGCTGCCAAGCAGATAGGCGGAGAGAAAATCCGAGAATGAACAGAATTCTCTGTGTGCATTCAGGACCCTGGAAAGGGTCACCCCAAGTCAGAATTGACTGGACAGCACATGATAATGATGATGACTGACTCTGTTAGCATCTCTAAATGTCTCACGGCTTGTTTCCCCCACTGATGTACGAACCCATCCTTAATAATATTCACAGTATCAGGAATTCTGATTCATTCGGGCTCTACGGAGCTGTTGTGAAATTGGCACAGGTTGCAGTGTTCATTCCTCCGATTCAAGATAAACCCCCGGGAGGGCAAATCAGACACTGACCACATTTTGAAGTGAACGAAAACAGGGTCAGCGGTCTCCTGCCAAGCCAGAACTTTTCTGAGTTGAGGAAACGGTGGAAAGAATTTTCACAATACCTTTACGGACAGAACACGGGGTCAGGAAGAGCACATTGATGCTGACAAAACTGGATTAGGCATGATATTTTCCATCAGGTTTTGCACAGAGGACCAGCCTCACCATGTACAAAGTGTACAGAGTCTGGCAGCTGCTGGGAATGCTTATGGATTGCACCCATTCAGATTCCTTGTGGAGGCTCATAGGATGTACAAGCAAGCAAGCAAGCAAGCAGTTTTCTATACCTAGAAGATTAGTACGTCAGGAAACTAGCTAACCTAGATGCCACCTCCCTGAGAAGCTGCTTTTCTAATGGCAAGGACAGGTTAACAGTCACGGTTGTTGCTTTGAAGAGATGCATATTCAGGCATGCAAACCCTGCAGGTGAACACTTACAGCTCAGACACAAGTTGGCAAACTACATGAGAGCTAGCTTAGTGTCCCACTTGGGAGAGAAACAAACATTATAGACAGCCTGCCATTATTCCATAACTGCCAAAAAGCATTTGAGTGCACAGCAGGAGCATTTCTCACCTTACATAATTTGCAAACTAGTTTTGTGGGTGCTCTCCAGGACTTAAGCACCGGATGGCTGCAAAGTCTGGCTCCTCTAACATGAGAAGCTGCCGGAATTATTTCTCTCTAACACTAAAGGGCTTTCACCTTTAAGAATACATGTTCTCTGTAATGTCCGTTCCTGCCCTGTGGTTCAAGAAGTCCTCTTCAACAAATAAGCATGTTGTTAAACTCTTTCTTTCTTTGCACCTGCTGAGTGTGGCCACTTGGTGTCAGTACCAACATGAGAACCCGTCTTTGTGGGGAGAGATGTTACTGGTGGGGTTCCTTATTTGGAATCCTAAAATATTTGCAAGGCTTCCATCATAGCATTCGGCATTTACCTTTCGTCTTTCTTTCTCTCGTTCCACGGGCATGTCTTTATTTGGCATCTGGCTTTGGCTGACGGAGGGACAGACCACCTTGTAAACGTAAGTTGATGCTTCTCTAATCGTGAGAACTTTCTTCCTTCTTGTGTTGCGTTCTTCACTTCCTAATTTTTCGTTTGCCAGGGAAGGAAAACAACCCTATTCACAGCTTTAAGGAAAATGCTGTGAATCAGCTATTTTGTCTGCAGAGGGCTTTAGTAGGGAAACAGAGCCGGTTCTTTGTGGCAGCTGCAGTTTTAGCTATATTACCTGCCCCAAAGAGAAAAGGGGTTTGGGGAAAATCTCTTGCCAGGTGTGGCTTGAAAGGTCATCATCCAGAGGAGGAGAAGGATCTGTTCTCGATCATCCCAGAGTGCAGGACAGGTGGGTTCAAGTTACAGGAAGCCAGATTTCGGTTGAATATCAGGAAAAACCTCTTAACTGTTAGAGCAGTACAACAATGGAACCCATGACCTCAGGGGATGATGAGCGCTCCAACATTGGAGGCATCCAAGAGAAAAATTGGACAACCCTCGAGCCCCTTGGAAACCCTTCCCCTGACTTCTAGGTGCACATGACCTTGTGGCTTCCAGATTTGAACATCCAACAGATAGAGAGCTGTGTTCCCCAGATGCAGGTTGTCAACCACTAAAATAAAGCATTCCAAACGGCAATTTGAGAAGAATCGATGGATGCCACTGACTGCTCTGTTGTTGTTAAAAAATACTAAGCACAGTCCATCAAAGATATATAAACATTGACTGGTTTTATATAACAGATTTTGTTGTTGTTTAGTTGTTAAGTCGTGTCCGACTCTTCGTGACCCCATGGACCAGAGCACGCCAGGCCCTCCTGTCTTCCGCTGCCTCCCAGAGTTGGGTCAAATTCATGTTGGTTGCTTCGATGACACTGTCCAACCCTCTCGTCCTCTGTCGTCCCCTTCTCCTCTTGCCTTCACATTTTCCCAACATCAGGGTCTTTTCCAGGGAGTCTTCTCTTCTCATGAGATGGCCAAAGTATTGGAGCCTCAGCTTCAGGATCTGTCCTTCCAGTGAGCACTCAGGGTTGATTTCCTTCAAAATGGATAGGTTTGATCTCTTTGCAGTCCAGGGGACTCTCAAGAGTCTCCTCTAGCACCACAATTCAAAAGCATCAATTCTTCGGCGGTCAGCCTTCTTTATGGTCCAGCTCTCAGTTCCATACATCGCTACTGGAAAAACCATAGCTTTGACTATGCGGACCTTTGTCGGCAAGGTGATGTCTCTGCTTTTGAAGATGTTGTCTAGGTTTGTCATCACTCTCCTCCCAAGAAGCAGGCGTCTTTTAATTTCGTGGCTGCTGTCACCATCTGCAGTGATCATGGAGCCCAAGAAGGTAAAATCTGTCACTGCCTCCATAACTTCCCCTTCCATAACTTCCCCTTCTATTTGCCAGGAGATGATGGGACCAGTGGCCATGATCTTAGTTTTTTTGATGTTGAGCTTCAGACCATGTTTTGCGCTCTCCTCTTTCACCCTCATTAAGAGGTTCTTTAATTCCTCCTCACTTTCTGCCATCAGAGTGGTATCATGTGCATATATGAGGTTGTTGATATTTCTTCCGGCAATCTTAATTCCGGCTTGGGATTCATCCAGTCCTGCCTTTCGCATGATGTATTCTGCATATAAGTTAAATAAGCAGGGAGACAATATACAGCCTTGTCGTACTTTATATAACAGATACAACTTCTTAAATATCAATGCAGTATGTATGCTGTTCCTAATATTGCTGTTTTTTGTAGCTCTGATGATGTTATTTCTGGAATCTGCAACTGCTTATAATAATGTTTGAAATTTCTTGATGCCGTTCCATTATTACAGTATTTCAATTTCTATTACGCCCGTCTAACCAATGGTCCCTCTGGGCCGTTTACAACAGCGATAGCAACAACAAATAACGCAAACATTAAGTGAGAATTAAAATGAAGCTAATATTACACTTAAAAACATTTGCTGTGTGTGTTTCCAGTAAGTGGCCGTCATACAACATGCAGGCAGACGTGAACAGGCAACGGATGTATTTTTCTGTCATTCCTGTACATTTTTGTATTACCCAAGAAAGAACAGGTTTCTCTTCATCTCTGACTCACTTTGAGCACTTTGTTATCTCTTTTTTTTTTTCCACTGAAGCTGCATGCCGTGGGTTCTATATCTAGCACGATCAATCATGGGGCGAGTGAGATATACTTATTTTCCAAGCATTTGTTCTCCGCCTGTTTTGAAGGCTGGGGGGTTGTTCTCACAGAACTGATCCTCACTCTCTTGTCCACAAAGGGTTTTGTAAACCCCCTCTATTAGTCGGGACATGACAGCGGAAGATGATGGCAGGCGATGTCTCCTTTTGGGGTGAGAAGAACCTGCAAGCATGTGCAGCTTGCAGCTGACACCAGTTTCTGTGTGACTCAAAAGCTCCATCGGCCGCAGATGCTTCTTTCGCACACTTCTCTGTGGTGAGCCGGTGAGCCAAAGAGGTGGTTGGGTATTTTTGCTCTCTCTCTCTCTCTTTTTCTCTCTCTCTTTCTCTCTGGCTCCTACTTCCTCAGCGGCAGTTGCTACGGAAGTCCCCAGTCTTGCAGAATATGCATGATTTTGCCCTGTCGCTCCTCCTCTCTGGGCTTTTTAAGGAAGTGGGCAGCCAGCAAGAGGGGAGTGGCCACAATAAGTTTTTAAAAAATCATATGTCTGTGTGTGTATGTGTGTCGGAGACTGGAAAATAGACATACACACCGAGCACTCAAGTGCATCGTCTTTCTCTCTCTCTCTGGCTCTCTCTCTCTTCCACCCACTCTCAAAGTTCTGTTTCACCTGCTCTGCGTTGGAAGTGGAGAGCTGTCGCCCTGGCTGGGAGCTGGGGAAAGAGACTTTGCAGAAGAACACCCTGGATCCATCCTCAGGTAAGTCCTCCTCACCTTGTCAAACAAGAGGGAGGCAGCAGAAAGAGAGAGAGATATTGAGAGAGAGAGAGAGTTTCCTGTCAGGGCAGGTTTTTTTTTCCTGTGGGGCTGGAGGAATGAAATTGTTTCTGCAGGATGCTGAGCCCTGACACATCTGGCTGCAGGCGGGGAGAAGTGAAGGCGCAACCAGGAAGTAGGTAGAAGAGTCATGTCATCGACGGGGCCTGCGGGCAGAGAGAGACCCAAGAGACGGGAAACGAGGCCGAGCAAGAGACGGGTGGCTTCTCTGGGAGTGCATTTTGGATCCCTGGCTTCCACAGCTGGGGGTCTAGTGCGCACGAAGCACCCTCACACCAGGCTCTGGCACCTGGGCCACCCGGACAGCCCTTGGCACCAGAGGTGAGCCAAAAGGGAGGAGGCAGGTCACTCAAGGTCAACAGAGCGATTTTTGTGTGTGGGGGGGGGGGGGGATTGTCATGCGCTTTGTTTCCCATTGAAGGGTACATTGGGGTTGTCGAACCCCAGCTTGGTTCTTGAGATGGAGGCCACACACGGGTCAGTTTCCAGAGAGCGAAACGTTGGCTTGCATAGAGCATAGGTGGATCCCCTCGGGGCACATATAATTGGAGTCCCCCCCCCCCCAGCTCCGGTGCCTCAGTTTGGTTTAGCTTGCAGCGTAGACTGGTGTGCAACTCCAGAATCCTTCCTTGCTTCTATAGGCATGTATCGCCTTCAGGGCAAGGTGAGGTAGCCGTGGCCATGATCTGCCACGCGCATTCTCTGCACCAAGGTCAATATTAACACAGAAGAGGAGGCTGACGGCTGCCTTTCGGTTTTGGTGGCGTGACTGCGGGCCAGGTGCGTCTCTGAGAAAAAGCCAGATCGTCATGCGTGGGTGCTTATGGTTTCACATTTTAGACAAACGCCCGAATCTTGCCACGGGGACGAAGAAAGCCAAATGGCTTTCCTCACCACCTTCCCACCCTTCTGGCTAATAACTCCCAGGTTTGGCACCCGGTGGTTCGGCAGTCGTTGTTTGGCTCGTTTTTCGAGCCGAAATAAATTTTCAGCCGAGGAGCACATTTCTCCGCCTGCAAGAGTAAACATGCGTGTGGTGGCTTCACAGCTCTGGTGTTCGTTTTTCTCAGCTTTGATAAGGCTCCACTCTCTTCCTGAGCATAATGTGGGGAGAGAATTATCCACTCAGTCGAGTCGTAATGGTGTAAGAATCCTATAAATCTTTGCTCAGTAGGGTTTACTCCCAGATAAGCATGGATAGGACTGCCTGGGAATAAATCCTGTTGAACTCCTTCGGAGTAGACAGGTGTAGCATGCCAGTTTCCCATGTGGGAATAAATCATTAACTCAAAGCAGAGTGTTGTGGAAATGTTGATTTTTGAAAGACCTGGAGATGTTTTCTTGTGGAATTGGCTTTTGGCAGTCCTGTCTGTGAGGTGATCTGAGACATACAAAAGCAAGAATAATTTTCTTTTAGTGTTTATTTATTCTTTAAAGGTGCCTGGCACTGTTTCTTTTGTGTTTTTGCTGGGAGAGGAGATGAGCCGAGCCAGCCAACGAGAAATCGTCACCAATATGTAATTGTTCTTCATTATCTGTTTTCAGAGCTGATCTTTGTTACACACACACACACACACACACACACACAGAGAGAGAGAGAGATAGATTTAAAATCCCAGATTTTAGCCCTGCAGTTCAAAGCACAGAGGGTGCCCAAGTAATTTAAGTAGATTGTCTGTTTGTATGTTCCGGCATACTCTTGATTTTCTTTCCAAAATTCGCAAGATTTGGAACAGGAGCTCCATTTACTTTTGTGTGTAATAATAATTGTGTGCCTGCAAGTCAATTCCGGGGGGTTGGACTGGAATAATTGTGTGCCTGCAAGTCAATTCCGGGGGGTTGGACTGGATGGCCTCAGTGGTCTCTTCCAACTCTATGACTCTATGACTTATGATAACCTTTTTCCAGGGTTTTCTAGCTAGAGAATACACAATGTGGTTTCCCATCCCCTTCTTCTGGAGGTGCCCTGCGACTGTTGTGCAGCTGGCCCAAGACTACACAGGGGGGCTCGCCTCACAGGAGGCCCAGCGGGGAATCGAACTCCCAACCTCTGGCTCTGCAGCCAAATACTTAAACCACTGAGCTATCCAGCCAGCTACATTTTGTTCCTACAAGGGAGAAAAGGAAAGCGAGATATAATGCGTGCGGGGGGGTGTTAATGGAGAAAACTGAGTAGCAAAAAATTGCAAGTACATGTTAATTTATGAAAGAGAAGTGCCAGAGCTGAAGACTTCAGGGAACGGTGATTCTTTTCCTGAGCAACCTGCTCTCCTTCTCGTCAGGGGCTCGGGGCTCGCTCAGGTTGTCCAGTGTGGAGCAAAAAAGCACGCTGGCTCCATCGCAAGATGGGTTGTTTGAGGCTTTGAAACCCCTGTTTCACTTTCCCTGAAGTCAAGGGCCCCCGGCAGCTTACTGAAAGGGTGTGTGTGTTTGTGAGAGAGAAAGGTAAATAAACTGGAACTGTCAAAAGGCAGTTCAACTTAAACTTCATATGAAAAGGCTGTATTGAAAACACACACACACGTCAAAAACAGTTTTCAGAAAAGTGGACGTTTTGCTCTTTCTCAACCACTTTATCTCCAACCCAAAAAGAAATGGGTTGCACTATTTGCAAATTTTCCATCGCTGTGCATGTTTTCCAGCATGCCTCCGTGCATGCGTTGTGGATGCTCCAGCTTGTGGTTCTCAAGTGCGGCTTGGACACTTCACCTCCTAGGGGTTGACTGACCGTGTTTTTCTTCATAATTGGGCCAGAAATGCACACCGTGCAAAGGTGGGTTTTTATTTTTTTGTAGGGGCCAGGGGTTCCAGAACCTTCAAAGCCTTTAAAGCGCCCGTATGTTCTTCTCGAGATGTGACTTCCATTTGGCTCCCCCTTTGAGCCAGCGCTGGCTCCACCATGACACTTCCTCCAAAACCCAGAAAGAAAGAGGGGGACGAGGCAGTCCAGCTGTTTCTGGACATAACCGTGTCCTATGTGCAGAAGGAGAATAGTCACAAAGGAAATGAGTGGGTCAGGTGAGAGGCCACGGGGGAAAACCCTTCTTCCAACACGCTGGCTTACTATCGGAAGAAAAGTTTTTATGTGGCCGAAGAAGTGTCCCACCCCAAGTCCGAATCGAGACACTTCCAGAGTGAAGTCGGCTGCTTCACTTGCTGGTTTGTGATAATGGTGGCTAAGAGGCTCTAAAACCTTACATGAGACGCTCGGCTTGTCCTGTGAGATCAGCAAATAAGCCTTTAAGATGGAGATGTGAGCGTCCCTCCGTGGGGGGCCCCCTGGTGAGTCTAGAGAGCAATGGTTCCCAACCTGGGGTCCCCAGATGTTCTTGGACTAAAACTCCCAGAAGCCTTCACCCCTAGCTGTGCTGGCCAGGATTTCTGGGAGTGGTAGTCCAAGAACATCTGGAGACCACTGGTCTAGAAGCTCAGGAGCCAGGTGTGATGCTGAGGGCCTTCTCAGGTTGCTTCTCTCCAGCATAAACTGGCACTTCAGGGGTATACTGCCTCTGAATATGGAGGTTTCACTAAACCACCAGGGCTGAATAACTTTTTGGTAGACAGCATTTCCCAGAATCTCCCAGCTAACACAGCCAGTCCTTGGTTGTGATGGGGAGCTGGCCATACTAGCTGTAACGCACACGCTGCCCCTGTGGCGGCTGTACAAGCCTGTGAAGCTAATTTATCCTGGTTCAAGACCTTGGCCCCCATCCTCTGCAGCTGCTCACATGGCCCCATGGCCCCTGTCGGCCGAAGCCCTGTTCAGTCAATAGGTCCATGCAGAAGAAGGCTGAGGGGGATCGGGACCCTGGCCCAGCTCCCCCGTCCCCATCATCGGTGGGCATCATGGCATTCGACCAGAAGTTGCAGTGCACCAGAGATGGGGAAAGTGACGTAAAACTGCAAGAATATCCATACTTAGCCTGGCCACTGATCATGAGGGCCTTCTCTGTGGCTGCTCCCAGACTTTGGAACTCCCTCCCACTGGAGGCCAAGCTGGTCCCCATCTTTACTGTCCTTCCGCAAGCTGGCCAAAGACCTTTCTCTTCAGGCAAGCTTTCTCAGTGACTGTCTTTCTAAGACGTGTGTGTGTGTGTGTGTTTTAACGGGACCGTTATGTTTTTATTGTTGTTTTCAACGTCTTTTTTATTACTGTTTTTATCCAGTTCTATTTGTTCTTGGAACAGTGAGCTCTTTCGGCTTCTAATCTTGTTTCTTTTCATACTGCCAGCCGCCTTGGGATCTATCTTGGGAGAAAGGTGGCCTATAAACAAATAAATAAATTTGAATTAAGGTGCCTCGTTTCCAAAGCTAGCCAGTGCCTCCTCCTCCTCCTTTGTAGTAGGAAAAATAACCAAGTACACCCTCGACCACGTGCTGCTGTCTTTCAGGGGACTCTAAATCTGCAGCCTCCTGATGGTTGGGCTGGCCCAGATCCTGGTGCTCAGAGAGATGTTTTTTGAACAAAGTTCTCGAGATTAGTTGTTCGTGCCTCTGGAAAAAGGATCGGGGGCGTCAAGGAGGGCAAGGGGCCGGTGTCAACGAGAGTCCTGCTCCGGCGACACCATCCTGGGTGCAATGGGGCAAAAGCCTGATCCGGTGGTAGAAGACCACTTTCTCGCTATGCCTTGGGTGGCATCATTTCTGTTCCCCGAGCCTTCCTTTCCCTCGAATGTTCCAACGCAACAGCTGCTGCTTGGGAACGCTGTGTTCCCTCTTTGCTTTTTCTTGGGAGGAAACTCCTACCTTCTCTTCCTTTCCCACTGGGCGTGTTTTAGCTGTCCATGAACAAAAAAACCGGCAAGAGGGAAGAAACAGGCGAGAGAAAAGGGGGAAGGCCGGTTCTGTGTCGGGGGGGCTGCTCGGTGGAAGCCCTTCTCGAGAGCTGTTTGCGGGTCAACATCCAGTCTGCAAGTTCACAGATTTCAGGGAGCTCTGAGCTGCTGGCCATGCTGGTTGGGGATTCTGGAAGCTGTAGTCCAAACGGAACGGAACGGGGTTTTTTTTCATGCTCATGATGAGAACATGGGCTTGATACCCCCCACCCACCCACCCAGACTTCAGTCTGTGGTGCACCCACTTGGTGGCCCATTTGGTGACACAACCCGCATTCCAGGTCTCCGGAGAAGAAAGCAGACTTGGGTTCCAAAACACTTGGCCCAATAAGCCAGCATTTAGGGAATAAATAAGCCACCAACGTCGTACCCACTGGTTGTCTTGTGCAGACCGGCATGCGTTGTTTCAGCTGAGCTGATGCGCGTACCCTCGCAGGCCGTCTTCAGAAGAGCCACGGCGGTCAGAGGTGGGGCCACGGGGTCTAGTCCCACCTCTTCCATCCCATGACTTTTCTGCAACAGCCCCTGTGCTCAAAGCTCGCACCCAAACCGAGGCATATGCGCCAGCTACATTTCCCAGACTTTTCCAGGAAGCTGGGCCGTCAGGCTTGCTGGCTGGGGGGATTCTGGGAGTTGTTATTGGTCCTCTATGCGCACGTTGTACCTGTTTAAAGATAACAACAGTGTGCGGCTGGCCAAGATGAGGCTTTCTGCCCTGGTGACACCCGGGAAGGGGAACAGTTTGTTGTTATGTGCCGTCGAGTCACCCCTGAGTTCGGGTGACCCAGCGAATGGGTGATCTCCAAAATGTCCTGTCCTCGGCCGCCCTGTTCCGCTCTTGCCATGCCCTTCGGAAATGGGAGCCCGGATCTTTGACCGCCTGCTTTCAGCGAAGGGTGTTGGGTTTGACTGAGCTGCCTTCCAGTTGTTTGTGAGTCCGTCATTTTGTGCCTATGTAGAGAAGGTGTTTTCGGAAGTGGGGGGGGGGGGAAATAGAGAGAGCTTTCTCTACTTGCATCAAATCACCTTGGGCATTTTCTAGAAAGGCAGAACGCAGGTGATAAGAAATCTGAAAGGTGAAAAATGGGCCGGCTGGAGAGCAGAGGGCTTTGGAACAGCTGGACAGAAGCTAGATTTTGGGCGTTCCGTTTCTCGCTGGGCAATCCTGGGAGAAGAGCCAGCCTGTGTAGCCTTGGGCAAGCAGCCAGGTGGTCTCAAGGTGCCCCAGCAAAAGGGCTGCTCCACGGGCACAATACCAGGCATTGGTTTTAATTTATACAGACTAAAGCCAGCTTGGGTGTTCAGATCATCAGGGGAGGCCTTTCTCTCTACCTTCACGGGTGCATTTGGTGGAGACACGGGAGAAGGCTCCCAAGCTGTGGAACTCCCTGCCACTGGAACTCCCTGCCACTGGAGTCCAGGCTGGCCCCGTCTTGGCTGTCCTTCCGCAAGCAGGCCAAGAATTTCCTCTTCACGCGAGCCTTCAGTAACTGCCTGCCTGAGTGGGTTTTTTTAATGGATTGCTATGCATTTCTGCTCTGACTGGGTCTTTAGTTCTACTTGTGTTTACCGCCTCTCAGAGTGGTACTTGTTTGTTCCTTTTTAATATTTGTATAGTTATTGTTTTAGCTTTAATATTGACTTTTAACCATGTAAGCTGCCTCTTTATACTCATTGTTTTCAGCTTTAAATATTATCTTTCAATTATGGAAGCCGCTTTGGGTCCTTTTTAAGGAAAAAGGTGGGGTAAAAATATTTTAAATAAATGAATGAATGAATACACCCTTCTGGGCCCTTCGTACCCAGGATAAAGACGTATCCTGGGTACGTCTTGACAGCATCTCCTGTTTCTAAAAAGATAAACAGGGAGACATCAGAGGCGGGAAGAGAGGAGACAAAGCATGGAAGGGCGCAGAAGCAGGCTCACAGATCCAAATGCATTCTTGAATACCTTTCTGAAGGGCCACACTTAGGTCCAAATTAAATATGTCGTTAGTTATATGAATGCTATTAGCATGGACTTTTTTGGTTGTAGATAGAGCTGCTGTGGGGACATTTTGAGCAGCCTCCAAATTGTGTTCTCCCTTCGGCCTGGATCTTCTGGGGAGGCCTTCTCCTTGGTCCTGATGCTCTCACGGGCATTAAAAAGCTGGTGAGGACACAACGGAGACTTCTCGGTGGCTGCTCCCAGACTGTGGAACTCCTTTCCACAAGGAGCCTGACCGGCTTCTCCCGCTACCTGGCCGCTGGCAGTTAAGGATCTTTTTATTTGTCCCGGTTCGTATTTTGGCCCTTATAGTGCTCCAAGCAAAAGTTTCCGAGGGAAATGTGCCGGATGTCGTCACGATGCTTTGACCCATCTGGAAACTTCTTCCATTGCTTTCTCACAAAACGGGAGGGCAACCAACGCAGGTACGGCTTCCTGCGACGGAAAGCGAAGAGGTCGGCCAGATGGAAGGCAGTTCTTCCCCATTTCCGTGTTAGAAGCCAGCTGGGCCAAAGATTTAGTCGAATTTCATCACAGATGAGAAGACCACAGAACCAAGGGCGAGTTGAGAAGGTCAAGACCGGCTTTCGTGACTTACGCAATTTGGTCCTTCCACGGCTTTCAAGAGGAATGGCTGGGAGGCTGCTTCTGCTGTCCTCTAGAATTAGCTGCCAGAGGCAAAAGACCCCGTTTGCCAAAGGGCAGGGCCAGCCCTGATACCGAACAAGGAATCTGAATAGCTGCCTTCCTGTTATTATTGCACTTCCTGTGCTTTTAGAGTAGCCTGAGGATAATGCAAATGTTGGCCAGGTGAAAATGTAGCTTTTCTAGGAACCAGGCTAACTTGCAAGGCACGTGGACCAGAGACAAGCTTAAAGCTGGGGGCAAACCCAAATGAAGGGGCACCATCTCTCCTCGGAGCCATGACACGGGTAGGGTGAAGAATGATCCTGGTAACACTTGGATTTTACATTTTCAAAACTAGAGGATCAAAAATCATTTCTCCCTTCCTCTCAACAGCCCCAGCTCCCATCTGAAACCAGCCGGGGCACCCAAAAGAACGTTAACGGATCTCCCACGTGCTTTTTTAAGGGCGGGACCCCCGTACGATTTCCCCCCTTCAAAATTAAATGAAACCTGAGTGTGGAGGTACAGGTGCCCAGTCCTGGTCTAACCCAAGGAAGAATTCCAGAGATCTCAAAAGCCTGCTTACTATTTTGGGATATCTTGGCCAGTCCAGAAGAAGGCAGGGCCCTAAAATGGATTTTGGAATTTCCCTTTCCTGCAAGAATGCAACAGGGTTGCATGCAGCAAAGCTGTGTGATTCCCAATTACCCTCTTCGGGAAGGAAACCAAGATTACTTTGTTCTTCCCTGTATAATTAAGAGAGAAATCTCTCTCTGGCAAAGCATAATGTGTGAAGCAGCACTTGGTCAGGCCATGGAACAAACTTCAAACAGAAAGTGACTTGATTGCCTGGGGCCCACCCTTGGAGGCTAGCGTGAATCCAGGCCATGAGTCCCTATGATGACATGAGAACAAACCAAGGGATCAAACAGTATTTTTGACTTCTCAGAAAGCTTTTCTTTAAAAAAAAAAAGAAATTTAAAAAAAAGACATCAAATAATAAACATTAAAAGTATGTCTAGAATAATAAAAGCAACAGGTGTTGAAAACCTTAGGCCAGAATTTTTGGCTGCTTCTTGTATAAGACGACCTTTCAGAATCTCCTAGAGACAGACAGACCTTGAGAAAGTTACTTTTTTGGATTAAGACCTCCCAGCTTTCCCACGGGCGCTGTTGTCGGAGGGAATTCTAGGGCAGATAGTAACTTCTGAAAAGTTTATTTATTTTTTTAAGTTAACTTTTCCAGGCTCTGGGAAGGTATGATCTTGGTATGTTTCGGCTCAAATGGGATGGGGAACTTTCTACACTTTCGAGCCTAAAGCAGTGGTTCCCAACCTTGGGTCACCCAGATGTTCTTGGACTGCAACACCCAGAAGCCTTTGCGACCAGCTGTGCTGGCCCAGGGTTTCTGGGAGTTACAGTCCAAGGACACTGGGGTGACCCAAGGTTGGGAACAACTGGTTTAAAAGTTTGCTCTGTCTCTAAACGTAAGCCAGTTTCCCTGTCAGTCGAAAATGTGATGAGCAGCAGCAGCAGGAGAGAATCCACGTTGAGTTCCTGCTTTTTCCTCCATCTTGTCACACCGTGATCACGTTCACTCCATCTGCTTGGTTCTTTCTAGGTTAAGTGGCCAAAAGGCCTCTAGCTGTTCTTTAGCTGTTGGAAGAGAGATGGGTTTCCTTATGGTGGCGAGGAACCATCACCTGTCCTGCAATCCTCATGTGTATTTGTGTGCCTGTTGTTGTTTTTTAAATGGTCTCACCTGCTTTGTGTGCCGGCTTGGCTTTAAAGTGTGGCCAACTACCTTGTGTGGTTTTGAATCCATGGGGCCGGATTAATCAACTCTCCCACCAGTGGATTCAGCAGGTTTATTCTAGTTGGATGGATTTCAGCCATCGACTCCCACCGTCTTAGGTTGAACTCTGGAACTTGGTACCACAGTGTGTACGGGCGGCTGCCAGTATGGACAGTGTCGACAGGAGACGGGATAAATTCCATTGTCGACGAGTCAGGGTGGCTGTGTAACACCTCCCGTATCACAGGCAGGTTGCCTCTCGGTATATCAGTTGCTGGAGGAAATGTGATGGGGGCAGCTTTCAGGGTAACCTCTTGGCCGCTGTCGGAACAGAATCCAGGATTAAAACAAAAGTTTCCATAATTATCTCTGATATTTAAAACAGCATGTGTTTGCAGTCTCATCAGAGCACTCAGTAATTGGTTTTCCAACATGAATTCAGTTAACCGAATTGATTAAAAGGTGCAGCCCTTAAGCTCTTCCATCCTATCACAAAACACACGGACTGCTGCATAACTTAGAGGTTTAGGCATCTGGATCTGGAGCCAAAGGTTGGGAGTTTGATTCCCCTGTGGTGCTTCCTTGACAGGGGCTGGGCTTGATGATCCATAGGGTCCCTTCCAGCTTTGCAGTTCTAAGATGATGATTATAAGTGAAGGTTTCAAAACCTAGACCCTAGTTCCGAACAGGGAAAAAACAATACCGCCGCCAAATACTTGTTGCCCTCACTCTGATTATGATCGTGCCAGGTTTGAGATCACACCCCTTTCCCTGCGTGTTTCGAAAAGCTGGAATTTCTGGCTTGCAACCCTGGCCGTTTCCTGGCATGGCCCCCAACTGTACATCACTTTCTCCTGCTCACCTCTAGAGTCCTTTGGCTCCAAGCCAACAGGAAATGCAAAACCAACTTGCTCCGAGGTGGCGGGCAAATTCGGGGAAAAAAATTGTTGTGAGGATGATGTGGCCCTTCCTTTGAACCCACCTCCCATCAGACCCGCTCTCTCTGTGTTTCGGTTTGCTGTTTGACATCAGGAGTGGAAGTAACTAAAAAAAGAAAGTGAAAGTAGGGCGGGGGGGAGTGAGTGAAGAAGCGCAGAAATAAGAGAAGGAGAACGTCTTGTACCGGAGGCAGGGGAGGGAAAAAGTCCCTTTTTCTTCTTTGGAGGCTGTGAAACACAAAATCAGGGACCATCTGTGCCACAGTGAATCACGGCAAGGAAAGGCTGGAGCCGCACGCAGCAGAAGGCAAGGAGAAGGCAACATCCAGACAAGGGCCCCGTGGGGTCAAGAGGAGAAAGACTCACTCCCCTAGCCTAGTGCCCAGTTTCCAGCAGCACTGCAGCCAGCTTGATGGCTTTAGGAAGGCCCCAAGAACAGCGTGGGCAACCTCATTCCCCACTGCCAGTCCCCAGTTGCTAAATTTAAGAGGTAGACTTGCATCCGAGAGGGTTCGGTTTGGTGGCATGGTGTTGATCGATAACTCAGGGTGTGAGTAATTCGGCTTTTTAAAAAAATGATTAGATCCACAGCCTGTGTTACATTTCAAATTACAGTCAGTGCTCACTTAGGGGCAGTGGATTGATTCAGGAGTGCACTGTACATAGTGGATGTGATGCAAGTCACATTCCAGTCCACAGCCCTCCTCCTTCCTTCCTTCCTTCCTTCCTTCCTTCCTTCCTTCCTTCCTTCCTTCCTTCCTTCCTTCCTTCCTTCCTTCCTTCCTTCCTTCCTTCCTCTGGTCCTGCCTTTGCTGATCCTTCCTCCCTTCCTCTGGTCCCACCTCCGCCAATCTGATGGAAAACTATCAGGAGTGTAAATATGGGAAATAATAATAACGACCCAACAATAAAGTGATAGGGTGATCTAGCTCTAAACTTACCTATGGAATGAATTTTAAAATACATTTTAAAATTTAAAGATGATCAGGGGAGAGGAATAGAATGCAGGGGGGGGTGCATGAACACCATGCCTCAATGGCCTACGTCACTGAAACATCACCAACAGACACACACCGTCTTTTACAAGAAGATATCAACTAAGCACGTGGAAAAAGCCCATTCAAACAATTCTGGCTTGAAAAAGTAGAAGCCCCCAGCAGCAGAGGGGGAAAAGCCAGTTTGAAAGCAAAAAGGACCAGAGTGATTTGAATCAGTCTTTGCATCATGTGTTCAGTAAAAAAACAATTTGAATTCACCTGGTTTATATGCAGAGCAAATCCTGTTGCATTTGACCACATTTGTTGTTGTTTAGTCGTGAAGTCGTGTCCGACTCTTCGTGACCCCATGGACCAGAGCACGCCAGGCCCTCCTGTCTTCCACTGCCTCCTGGAGTTGGGTCACATTCATCTTGGTCACTTCGATGACACTGTCCAGCCATCTCGTCCTCTGCCGTCCCCTTCTCCTCTTGCCTTCACACTTTCCCAACATCAGGGTCTTTTCCAGGGAGTCTTCTCTTCTCATCAGATGGCCAAAGTATTGGAGCCTCAGCTTCAGGATCTGTCCTTCCAGTGAGCACTCAGGGTTGATTTAGTTCAGAACGGATAGGTTTGTTCTCCTTGCAGTCCAGGGGACTCTCAAGAGTCTCCTCCAGCACCACAATTCAAAAGCATCAATTCTTCGGCGGTCGGCCTTCTTTATGGTCCAGCTCTCACTTCCATACATCGCTACTAGAAAAAACATCGCTTTGACTATGCGGACCTTTGTCGGCAAGGGGATGTCTCTGCTTTTTAAGATGCTGTCTAGGTTTGTCATCGCTTTCCTCCCAAGAAGCAGGAGTCTTTTAATTTCATGGCCGCTGTCACCATCTGCAGTGATCATGGAGCCCAAGAAGGTAAAATCTGTCACTGCCTCCATATCTTCCCCTTCTATTTGCCAGGAGGTGATGGGGCCAGTGGCCATGATCTTAGTTTTTTTGAGGTTGAGCTTCAGACCATGTTTTGCACTCTCCTCTTTCACCCTCATTAAGAGGTTCTTTAATTCCTCCTCACTTTCTGCCATCAGAGTGGTATCATCTGCATATCTGAGGTTGTTGATATTTCTTCCAGCAACCACATAGTCACAGCCAGAGTCGCGACTTCCCATAAAATTCCATTTAAACAACGGCAAACATCTGCACACTGGTCCTGTCCAGGAAGCTGGGCCTGCAGCCCCCTTAATTCCATCAGTCTCTATTGCTTAACCCTTCCAGAAAGATGCCTTCTGAGGTTCACCACCTACACCTCCGGCACCTCCTTTCCTGTGCTCTTCTACCATATGTATCTTTTAATGCATTGATTTGTTTCTCGGACGTGAGCTGGCTAGAAGCTCACGTCCGAGAAACCAACAGGGGCTGTGAGTCAGAACTGATTTTGGTCGGCTGATTGATCGACCCAGGGCAGACTTTCCAGGGAGATTCTCCAGTGTGATCCCCGCTGGAATGGATGAGAGCAACTTAGGAGCCATGGATTTGTTTCAAGTAGGCCTGTGTACCAGAATCCTTCGGTGGATTGTGCCCTACTTTGTTCCAAGTGATCAGAGGATGGATTCCCCTTCCCCTTCTGATTTTTTACCATAGGAGCCAAGAATCAAGGTGTCCTTGCTTGTAACCCCCAAGGGTTACTATAATGGGGAATTCCAAATGAAATATGAAAGTTTTCTTATCTGGGAATCATAGAATCACATAATCATTGAGTTAGAAGGGGTCCATAAGGCCATTGAATCCAACCCCTTGCTCAGTGCAGGAATCCAAATCAAAGCAGATCTGGCAGAGGGTGGTCCAGTTTTCTCTTGAATGCCTCTGACGTTGGAGCGCTCACCACCTCCCAAGGTCATTAGTTCCATTGTTGTACTGCTCTAACAGTTAAGATGTTTTTCCTGATATTCAACCAAAATCTGGCTTCCTTTAACTTTAGCCCATTGTTGCGTGTCCTGCGCTCTGGGATGATCAAGAACGGATCCTTCCCCTCCTCTGTATGACAGCCTTTCAAATATATGAAAAGTGCTATCCTATCACCCCTCAGTCTTCTTTTCTCCAGGCTAAACATGCCCAATTCTTTCAGCCTTTCCTCCTAGGGCTTGGTTTCCAGCCCCCTGATCCTCCTTGTTGCCTTCCTCTGAATGTGTTCCAATTGGTCAGCATCCTTCTTGAAGTGTGATGTCCAGAACTGGACACAGCACTCTAGAGGAGGCCTAACCAGACTAGCACCTCACGGGATTTGGAAACGATACTTCTGTTCATGCCGCTTAAAATAGCATTGGAAGACTTGTAGCTGTCTGGTACAATGCAGGCTTTGCATCAAAAGACTGCAGATTTAAATCCCCAGCAACTCCGATTCGGCCGGTGAAAGGGTCCCACCTGAAAGTGCCATCGCTAGTTGGCACAAGGTTACTGGGGTGTTGCAGATGGATCTGTGGTCTGATGCATGGACGCACCTGCACCTTCCATACCGGCAACCCTTCTATCAGTGAATTCCATCTCTTTTTAATTCGATGTCAACCCTTTTCACGTTTCTTTTAGTAACTTCCAAAAAGTCAAAGCTACCATACATGTGTTTGTTTAAGTTCAGGCAATAAACATGGGGTGATTTTAATATATAATAAAGAAAAGGGTGCTACTTAATAATCTTAGAATGGCAGAGCTGTGGATCATCCAGTCCAGCTCCTGCCAAGGAGGCCCCGTGGGGGAATTGAACTCCCAACCTCTGGCTCCATAGCCAGAGACCTCAACTCCTGAGTTATCCGAGTTGACCCAGCAATTTTCAATCTGAAAACTGAGCAAAATAAAATAAACCTATTGGATCTGAAAACCCCTACAGTTTGCTGGTGTGTATGTGTTTGTTTTTTCTTCTTCTGTCACTTAAGTTTCTTCTGCAGTGCAAACACAGAATCATAGAATAATTGAGTTGGAAGGGGCCTCTAAGGCCATCGAGTCGAATCCCCCGTTCAAGGCAGGAATCCAAATCAAAGCAGATCTGACCGACGGTTGCCCCATTTGCTCTCGCCACCTCCCAAAGTCATGGGTTCCATTGTCGTACTGCTCTAACAGTTAGGAAGTTTTTCCTGATCTTCAGCCTAAATCTGGCTTCCTGTGACCTGAGCCCATTGTTGCATGTCCTGCACTCTGGGATGATCGAGAACAGATCCTGCCCCTCCTCTGTAGGATAGCCTTTCAAGGATTTGCAGAGTGCTCTCCTATCTCCCCTCAGTCTTCTTTTCTCAAGGCTAAACAGGCCCAGTTCTTTCCACCTTTCCTCCGAGGGCTTGGTTTTCAGTTCAGAATAACTACTTTAAATCCAGTTGGCTAAATTCATCTATAAGCAGCAGCCTGAACTCACCACACACTTGCCGGCGCACACACATGTACACCCCCATCCTCTCTTATCCTACTTCTCACCTCCCACACCTGCAACCACAACGGACTGCAGAAGAATTTGTCAAAGAAACTTCCTCCTGCCAGAGGTGGGAGGAGGGTCCTTTCCCCCACCCACCCCCCACCCCTTCCAATGTTCCTTCTTAGGCTCCAACACAAAGCATCATCAGGGGTTATGGAGCAGGAGGCGGTGGTGACTCACCACCAGCCATTCAGGAGCCATGCGCCTGTGCCTTTCAAGCCAGTTAGTGGGTTGGCAGCGGTGCGCTACCTAGAAACGAGGGAGGTGGCAAGAACCTGGGAATCCAGGAAGGCTTTCTGAAAAGATCTCTAGGCATGTGTACTTTGAGCTGAATTCTGAGCTTTTTCTTTTCCACCGTACCTGTAATTATAACTCAGGCTTGTTCTCCCTCCGAGCATGTCAAGGCTGGCTGCCCACAAGGCAGGCTTAGAGAGCCCGTCTCCCTGGTTCTAGGGATGTGCAGCTACACATCTCGAACTGAGTAGGGAAGGCATCTTTCTTCAAAGACATATTTTTCTGGAGACGTGGCAGCCAGATCCTGGTTTGAGGGGGCAGTCCTGCCCCAAGTGTTCCACCAGTCGGCATCACTTACAAAGCATTGACATTGGCTGGAGAGGCTGGGAGTGCCACAGATGATCCTGAATTGTTTAAATGCCAACGATGATTCAGGCTTTGTGAATTTATGTGGCAGCATGTGGAAGAGCCAGAGAGCTCTCTTGTATGAGGCCAATTGGATATACCTGAGAGATGAGCAGGAGAACTTCTCTGGGCTTTGTGCCACTATTGTAGGTGATACTTGTGACTACAGTAGGACCCCCATATTCACGAGGGATTGGTTCCAAGCCCCCCCAACAGATGCTGAAAACCGCAGTTAATAGTGAACACTATACATAGCGTGGTAAAAGAAAAGAAAAATCCAGAAAAAATATTTTCACATGCATTACCAGAACTGGCCATTAGAGGGTGCCAGAAACCATGCTGTGTAGTCTTCTCCAACGAGAATTCACAGCACAGTCAGTGGCCAGTTCTGGTAATACATGTGCAAATATTATTTTCTGGATTTGTTTTTCTTTTAATATTTTTAATATTTTCAACTGGTGAAACTGTGGAAACTGATCCTGTGGATATGGAGGGATTGTCCTGTATTTTGCTGGGTGTGCGTTCATTTTCCAAGCACTGCAGGGTTGTGCCTAATCTCTTCTCTCTATCCTGCAATCCTTCATAAAAATAAAAATTTCTGGAAAAGAAAAATTCAAAACTAGGATGTTATATCTGAGGATAGGCCACCTCGTTTGCCCCACATTCCTGGCCCTTGTCTTCTCTGCCTGCCCAGCACAGCCCTCCTTCCTGTTTTTTTCTACTTCGCCTACACTTCAAAATCCACATGGATCTTTCTTTTGGCACTCACTCACTCAGAGGTTTGTGGCAGGCAGCAGATTCGAAGGGCTGGTGGGATAAGTACCCCTCACTCCACAGCTGCACCACCAAGAGCTGCCTGTAGAGATGGGCATGAATTTTTAAAAAAATCATGAAATTCGTTCAAAAATCCCTCCAAGTTTGGTGAAGACTGGGTTTCCCCAAGCCCGCTGGTCAAGGGCACTTGCCTGGGGGGACCCACTTTGTGGGTGTATAACCCGGATGTCTGAAACCCAATCTTCACCAGACTTGGAGGGATTGTAGAGGAGAGCCAGGAGAAGTTTTCCTCCCATATTGGTGCCTCTAAGTGCCTAGGGGAAATTCTCCTAGGAGGCCCTCTTTGTGGATGTATACCTTGAGCATCTGAAACCCAAACAAACTTCACCAAACTTGCAGGGCTTGTGGCGAAGAGTCAAGGGAAGCTTCCCTGCCATTTTGGTGTCTATAGGTGTTTTTTTATAGAGTTTTAAAATAAATAAAAAAACAAACCGACAAATTAATTTGTCGATTCGCCAGAAAAAAAAGTAAATTCATTATTCGTGATTCGTCGATCTCGAGGAATCACAAATCACAACAAATTCCCATTTTGCTGATTCGGACCCATCTCTAGCTGCCAGTAAGACTCAATACGAGCCCCACTGGAGGCTCAGGCTTCTCCCTAGCCAGCAGACTCCTGCCGGCCTCCGTTCCAGGAGCAGAGCGCCAGCACTCCATCCCCCTCCTGCTGACTTCCCAGCCTCATTTAATTCTTTTATTATTATTATTATTTTAATTTTCATCATATAAAAAACAAACAACACTCAAAGGAATACAGATACAGGGGAACAAAAGGAAAACACAGGGAAGTGGTTACAATAATACAGTATATAGTCTAGTCTTGGCTCCATGGCAATACTAAAATCCATAACCTATGCTCTGTTCTCTATTCATGCAGCCTCATTTAATTCCACGTGAGTGCCGGGGGCTCTGTAGGAGCGGAGGGAATGGAGAGAAAAAGGAAGTAGAACCAGATCAAAAGGTTTCTGAGAAATGCGGGCAAGTTTCATTTTTCTGTCCGGTTGTGTCTGAGTGAATCCTTTCCTTGCTGACCCGCATGTGTGTGACTATGTGAACGCTCACCTGCTAGGTATGGGATTTTCTTGGACAACAGACCCCATCATTCCCCATTCTGGGAGGTATACCTAATTTATGCACACCTTACAGGTCTTGGGCTGCAGGGCCAGAAGTTCGGAGTTCGATTCCCACGGTGCCTCCTTGAGAGGCTGGACCTGATGATTCATAGGGTCCCTTCCAGCTTTGCAGTTCTAGGATTATGATTATTTGGTCCCATCCTACCGGCATCTCTACTTAAAGGTACTCACAGATGGATAAGTGCTTTCTCTTTCATCCTTTGGAAAGTCCCTGCCAGACAGAGTAGACATTTATGGGCTGCTAGAGTTTGACACTGACTCGCTGGAAGGCCACTTCCCTGTCTCTCTTGGAGCGTACTCTGAGAATCCACCCCTTCCCCGGCCGGCCACCCACCCCGAATCCGCCCTCACGCCCGCCTCCCCTGGCTCTCCTTTCCTGAGCGGCACAAAAGCCTTCAACACCCAGTTCCATGTGGCATTAAAACTAAGTGGCAAACCGCCTCCCCCACAAAGTGATGTGTGTGTGTGTGGTGTGTGCATGCACCCATGTCTGTGTATTTTCTCCCGAGAAGCCAGGTGTGGGCGTGTTTCCCGGTAACCTTTATCAGCCAGAAGAATGCAACCCTGCTGGAAGGGAAATGTTTTTAGCAGGGGGAAGGATTTTGCACCACGGAGGGGGAGGAAAGGAAGGATCACAGGTCCTTCATCGGTCGCTAGGCACTTTGGTCGCTAGGCACAATGGTCGCTAAGCAACAGGGCTCTTTTTGCTGAAGTTCCATGTGTTGATGCTCCATTTAGAAGGGAGAGCTTTTTTCTTTTTGAAAGGGTCGGTTGTGTGCATGGGCGCGCGTGTGTGCGTGCGCTAACCAGGATCTGGTTGTGGGGGGAGGTGTGGAATCGTTCTGGGTTGTCTAAGAACAGCCAAGAACGAACAGAAAACCAGGGAGAAAGTTGGCCCATGGTGCACCCGCTAACCGCCGAGTTGGTCTGAATCGGAACGACGTCTTATCAATATTTGGGGTGAGAACTGGGAGGGTCTCGTGAGCTAATCGTGTGAGCTATGGGGAAGCAGGGGGGGGGAGTCAAAAGGAAAAATAAAAGTGCTTCTGGTTCATGCGTGGTCTGTTTAGATGTACACCTACGTGGCTTTTGGAGAGTATGTAAGACTGTGAATAAGAATAAACAAGGACATCCCACATGGCACTCCTCAGCCAGGGTCACAAAGCTGCAGGTCCTTATCAAGAAGGAAAACGGTCCTTTTTGGGACTGGGGGGGCACTGGGGGATTCCACACCAAGAAGCTCTAGCAGGGATGCGAGCAGAACTCTCGATGTGGTAGTCCAGTGAGATAATTTCCCCACTTTTTTTAAAAAAATTGCCTTCTTACCCTGTTTCCCTGAAAATAAGACCTACCCTGAAAATAAGCCCTAGTAGGATTTTTCAGGATCCTCGTCATATAAGCCCGACCCAAAAAATAAGCCCCAGTTCAGTGAAACCCCGGCCTCCACCCTTGTGCAGCAACCAGAAGATGACATGACTGTAAAATAAAACATCCCCTGAAAATAAGCCCTAATGTGTTTTTTGGAGCAAAAATTAATATAAGACCCTGTCTTATTTTCGGGGAAACACGGCACTCTCCCACCCACTTTCCACCCCAAAATCTGAATGCTCTTTTAAAAAGGTGGCCTGAGGAATCTTGTGGGGCGGTGGTTCAACGGCAGTCCTGCAGTCAAGACTCTGCTCAAGGACCTGAGTTTGATCCAGACAGGCCCAGGTAGCTAGCGGGCTTGAGGTTGATTCAGCCTTCCATCCTTCCAAGGTCAAGAAAATGAGTACCCAGGTTGTTGGGGGGGGGGGGGGAGTGGGGATTTGTAGCCTGCATCATTAAACCGTAAACCACCCAGAGAGTGCTTTAAGCCTTATAGGGGCAATCTATGAGCATCACACTTGGCTTTGTTTTTGCTTCGCTTTCTCCTCTTGTCTGCTTGAACGGGAAGCTTGCATGGCGGGCCTTGTCCATTTATCCTGCTGTCAGGTGGCAGCAGCTCTCTACCCGAGACCTGCAGTGTAGGCCATGTTCCTTTATGGTCCTTCCCTTGAAGGGCTATGTAGTCGGAAAATCTCGAAGAGAGATAACAAACTGTAAGAAAGGGGCAAATCGGGGACCTTGAAGTTGCTCACGGCCCACCCGGAGCAGCCCCTGGACTGCAAACCCGGAGCAAAAACCATCCAAGTCACGTGGTCACTGTCCACTCCGCTTGAATAAGAGCGAGGGGGGGGGGGCATTATCATTCTGTTTAGATTACAAAACTCATTTCTGCTTTTGTATATGTTAATAGCGATTGTTGCTGATGATGTTCTTCTGTGCCGTTAAGTTGCCTCCGACTTATGCTCTATGAGTGAGCAATCTCCAAAATGTCCTGTCCTCAGCTCTTGCGAACTCAACCCTGGGGTTTCCTTCAGGGGGTCAGTCCGTCTCGTATTTGCTCTTCCTCTTTTCCTGCTGCCTTTCTCCCTTTCCCAGCATTTTGGTCTTTTCCAGAGAATCCTGCCTTCTCAGGATGTGCCCAAAGCAGGACAGGCTCTGTTTCATTATTTTTTGCCTCCAGAAAGAGTTGAGGCTTGAGCTGTTTGAGGAACCACTTGTTTTGTCTTCCTGGCAGCCCAGGGAATTCGCAAAGCCTCTGCAAATCGGGGCGCTCTTTTGATCTCCGTCTGTGTAAGGCGCCGAGCCTCACAAGGCCCCACGAAGAGACGAAGGAGCCGATCGGTCAGTGGTTGTCTAAACAGGGCATGAACACGAGACAACACGCAACAGGGACCTGAAAGCCTCGGCTTTCTGTCCTAAGCTGTCACACAAAGTATCCCCAGATTTGTGCCTTACACATTGTAGGATTAAAAAGGGTGGATAATATTTGTGGAAACATGCATGTGAGCGTTGTTCTGTCATGTGCCTGGACAGTGATCTCTTTTGATCTCTGCTTCCTGCCGTGGCTTTTTAGGTTATGATTGTTTGTTTCCTTCACTCACAGAGTGACTCGCATTTTTCCGAGAATAAAAGATTCAAGGACTCTCGTAGCCAGATCCAAACAGATACAGAAACCTACAAAAGGTGTTCGCGTTACAGGGTGTTAACATAACAAACTAATCAACGCACTGCAGAATTAAAGCAGGTTTACCTTCATCTCTGTCGTGAAAGAAGACTTCGGTGAGACTCAAAAGCTTGCCCATTGGTTTGTGGGTGATTTTAAGGAAAGGATCCTATCGCTGCTGCTGCTGCCCCCCCCCCCCCCCCCAAACAGGCATCGTACCTTTGCTCTTTTAACTTTGTGGTTCTCCGATTTTGTATGATGCCGGTGGGGGAGGGAGCCAGCCAGGGAGATTCAGCAGCCCTGAGCTGCTAAAGACACCTTGATGGCCACAGAGTTTCTGAGAACGGGCCTCGGGCAGCCATCAGGAGACCATGCGAGGGAGACAGAAAGGAGATAGTTGAGTTGCCGGGATGGTTATCTTCCTGAAACTGCACTTGGATTGCAGAAGCAAATGGCAACCGCCAGCAAAGAGGAGCCTGGGAGGGGTCCATGGGCCAGATCACGCATTGGTGTGGGCAGGGAGACGGAGAAACAATCCGAGCACTAAGGAGGCCCTTCTTGGCGCAACAGATCCTTCGTTCTCAGGCTCAGCTATAACGTTGTGATTCTCCACTGCTTATATTTGAGAAAAGAGCAGGGCTTGGTGAGGAGGAAGGGCGGGGGGAAACTGCATGTTGTTTGTCAGAAGAATGGAAGAGGATTCCTGAGGTAATCCCACAGCACAGCCATGGCAATGATTTGCCCTTGCTCCCATGTTCAGACAGAGCAGGTGAACTGGTACCAGCGGGGGGAGGAAGAGCACGGCTCGGGGCCTCTTGGGCAGCAGAATCCTTCCTCTGTCCCATAGTGACCCCTAATAGGTGTCCTACAATCACTAATAATAATAATAATAATAATAATAATAATAATAATAATAATAATAATAATAATAATAATAATAATAATAATAATAATAATGCAAAATATATAACTTGCTGGCCTCCAAAAACCCATGGGAACGTCAGGTAGAGAAGGTGTCAGAAAATGAGGAAGTCAAGATCTTGTGGGATTTCCGGATCCAAACGGACAGACACCTTGAACATAACACACCAGACCTAGTAGTGATAGAACGAAGAAATGTCCGGATCATTGACATTGCAATTCCGGGGGATGCCAGAGTTGAAAATAAAGAAATGGAAAAACTAACTAAGTATAGAGACCTGGCCGTCGAGACATCTCGCTTGTGAATAAAACACCCTTCAGTGGTCCCCGTCGTCATCGGGGCTTTGGGAACAATATCAAGAAATTTCACCCAGTACTATAAGTAGTTGCAGATCTCAGAAATCACACCATCAGAGCTACAAAAAACGGCAATATTAGGAACAGCATGCATACTGTGTCGATATTTAACAGATACTTAGGTTTTTGGTTAAAACTCGTATCTGTTCTATAATACCAGTCAATGTTTTTATAATTTTCACTGTGCCTGGAGTTTTTGAATAATAATAACAATCTTAGGACTGCGGAGATGGAAGGGACCCCTAAGGATCATCAAGTCTAGCCCCTGTCAAGGAGACACAGCGGAGATTCAAACTCTCAACCTCTGGCTCCACCGCCAGAGACCTGAACCTCTGAGCTCTCCAGCAGCTGATAAAACACCTTGATCTAGATCTTGCATGCTGCCAAAGGAATTTATTAATTTATTTACTTAAAATATTTTTGCCCCACTTTTCTCTTTGAAAAAGGACCCCAGGCTACTTACATGTTTAAAAAGACCATATTTAAAAGCTAAAAATGGCAATTATACAAATGTTTGAAAAAAGGATTGAACAAATGTTATATTAAAATGGCAAACAAAATCAAGACGAAAAACACATTCAACAAGCAGTAAGGCATAACCATCCTTTTAAAAACCTCACTCGGGTGTCCAGCCATTAAGAGAAAGCCTGCCTGAAGAGAGAGGTCTTGGCCTGCTTGCGGAAGGACAGTAAAGATGGGGACCAGCCTGGCCTCCAGTGGCAGGGAGTTCCAGAGTCCAGAGAGTCTGGGAGCAGCCACAGAGAAGGCCCTCTCCCGGGTCCCCACCCAGCAGGCTCACAAAGGCAGATGCATTCCTTGAGACAGCTTGTACCCAAGCCATTTGGGGGCTTTATAGTTTAGAACCAGCACACCTTGAATTGTGCCTGGTCACGGATCGGCTGCCAGTGGAGCTGCTGTAATACGGGGGGCGGAGGGGGTTGGTTATGTGATCCCTGGAACCAACCCCAGTCAGCCATCTGGCTGCCGCGTTTTGGACCCACTCTATAAGCCTGGCAACGCTGTGGATGCTCTTTGGAATATTTTTATTTATTTATTTAAAATTGAAAGACAACCCTCGTCACAAAGGTGCAAGAAATGCTCCTTAGACAGAAGCTGTCGTGTGGAAAAATGTTTCTCCATCCCTACATGGGTGAGGAAAAGCAATCTGTTCGTGCTCAGAGGAACTCTTACCTGGGCGATTGCTTCCAAGGCTATGTCACCTAGAGTTTTCCAAACTTGTGCAGCTACCGGTGCTCTCTGGACTTAATTTTAATCGAATAGAACAAGCTTTTCCATTTACAGAGGGAGTGATCCTGGGGAGGTGGGGAGGGGAGGCCTCATGCCTCCCTCCTCCAGGAACATTTGAATCTGGGTCTCTCCATTAAGAAGCCATGCTCCAGACGCGAAGGCTTAATTGGGAGAAGGCAGCTGGTGAGATCCCAAAATAAACTGAACTGTGAAATGGGATGAGAAGGGAGAAAGTTTCTCTGGTCCCCTGTCTCCTCTGCCCACCTGGTCCGGCTGGGAGGTCAACGTCACAGCAGGCACAACCCTACCGAACTGTCGGGAATCAAGGATCTCTCATGTTCCTGTAAAAGGCAGATGCTGCAATGGGAGTTGCTGATTCAGTTCTGGCATGCAAGAGAGGGAGAGCAATACTTAATTCCACCCACCCACCCATATGTCATTTCCTATTATTAGAATTTCCCCCTGCCAAGTTTTTGATGCTCTTGGTACACAATATTTAACCAGCGATCTGGTGTGGGTAGAGTGTCAGACTAAAACTCAGGAGGCATGGGTTCAAATCCCCACTCGATTGTGAAACTTCATGGTGTGGGTGGCAAGGGTCAAACATCTCACCCCTCAAACATCTCACAGACCTCAAAAGCCCACTTAGGATTGCCAGACGTCGGAAGCAACTTGAAGGCCCATAACATTGGAAATCATATGACGTTTATATGCATCTTTTTTGGGGCAAGTAACCTGGAGTGGCTGCGGCAGAGTTTTAAAACATTGTTTTCATTTTCCGCTACAAATCCCACATTCCGACAGCCAGCACGGCCCATTCTGGGTGCAGAAATGGATGCCATAGATAACCTGTCATTAGAAGAGAGAAATCCTCAAATGCTGAAAGCATCTGAGTGCACAGCACTCAAATGGAGCTTTTCCATTTGCCTGTGATCTGCACCTTCAGTTGGTTTGCTTTGTAATTGGTCTCCAGAGCGCAAGCCAGGGATTCCTTTAAAGACTGATCTCTCAAACTTGAAACACTGGTGAACAACTCCCATAATCCCCCAAAGGTACTTCCCAAGTTCGGCCGGGGGATGCAGTTTCAACTAGGAAATGATCTGGGGTGGAGAGTTTGTAACTTTGGTTCATATGTTTTTCTTTAAAAACAAAAAGACAGAGATAGAGAGAGATACAGGAATGAATTGCCAATTTCCTGTTGTGTCATCTGTTTGAGCTATCAAACTAATTTAATAGTCACCTCCTCGGATAGAGCAACTGTGGGCACAGTCCTTCTGACGGAATTCTGAGCTGAGTAATCATCCTCTTTATTGGACAGCTAAAAACTTGCAAACGAGGCGAACTTTCGAGTTTGCCAGAACTGCTTTTCGGGCACAGATGGTGTGAAATCTGGGGAAGGAAAGCCAGCAAAAAAAAAAAAAGAGGTTCTAAAAAATCAGGTGAGATCTCATGTCATTCTCGAAGGCAGGGTCCTATCAAGGTGTTTGGGCTTGCTCTCCATCAGTGGTGCTGCCGCTCAAAAAAATCAGGGTAGCAAGATCATCATCATCCCCATGCTGTCAAATCAATTCTGACTCATGGCAATCCTTTTCAGGGTTTTCCAGATAGAGAAGACACAGAAGCGCTTTACCCTTTCCGTCCTCTAGGGGGCGCCCTGGGACGGCTGTGCAGCTTGCCCAAGGCCACCCAGGCTGGCTCTTCTCCCAGGAGACCCAGTGGGGGGAGGGATTCGAACTCAGAACCTCTGGCTCCACAGCCAGAGACCAAAACCCCTGAGCTATCCAGTCAGCAAATAACAATGATGATGATTGTAGTAACTTGTGAGGCCCCGTCCGCAAACTTGCTCACACATAAGATCCTTTACTTGGTAACAGTGTCATCCTTGCAAGGGTGAGGAATTTAATGCCCAGGTATGAACAGCATCTGGGGTGGAAGGGAGATGCTGGCCAGATGTTGTGTCTATGGGGCAGGTGTTGTTCTTGCACGGCAAGGGCTGTGCAAAAATATACAAATTTGGTTATACTTAAGCCGCCGACACATACGGCGTTTATATGAATGTCGCGCGTGTCGGTGGTGTAAGTGCTGCACGGCTCTGCCTCCCACGTCCACCGTTGCCTTTCCTAATGCCATTTGCTGTGTCTCCAGGGGAACCAATTGCTTCCCTTCATGCTCGGAGCCGCACCGACTTTGTGTGGGATGGAAGTGGCGACACGGTGCCATTCTTCGGGAACCGAGGCCAGGAATGTGCGGGAGGGCGCGCTTCACAATCTCTGGCGCTCCATGCGGCAAGCTCCGGGTGTCCCTTTGACAGAGGTCTGTGGCGCTGCCTCTAAACCAGGTCAAGCCGTTGATGCGGAGAGCTTTGCCTTCTTTTCCAGCAGGCCTTTTTGTTACCAGAGGCCTGTTTAATCTGGCAATCTCACTCTGCTACTGAGCAAGATTTCTTCACCATAGGAAGTTGCCTGACAGGGGATCACACTCGTACATAACGGTGCATGCTATTTAGCTCTTTCTGCAGTCTTGTGTCTACCCAAAATCATAGAATCATGAAGTTGGAAGGGGCCTTTAAGGCCATCAAGTCCAACCCCTGCTCGGTGCAGGAATACAAATCCAAGCAGACCTGACAGATGGTTGCCCAAGTTTCTCTAGAACGTCTCCAGCACTGGAGCGCTCACCACCTCTCGAGCTCATCAATTCCATTGTCGTACTGCTCTAACAGTTAGGAAGTTTTTCCTGATACTTCCTGTAACTTGAGCCCATGGTTACGTGTCCTGCACTCCAGGATGATCAAGAACAGATCCTGCGCCTCCTCTGAAGGACAGCTTTTCAAGTATTTGAAAAATGCTATTAAATGTTGTTTTCATTGGCAATACTCATGGATTACGATGCACTTCTTTGGATACATGGAGTATAATACAGAAGTTTATAGTCACCTGCGTATCCATGAAAACTCAAATTGCTTTTGTGATCCAGGAAAGCTGAAAATCACCGTTAACTTTTTTTATTTGCTTTTTTTTTTAATGCACACTGCTACAAATTAAGACAGCAGCTCCTTTGAAAATACAGGGCCTGACCCTTGATTCCTGTCTGGAGAATTAGTGCAGGGAAATCGCCCCAGAGGGAGACCACAGCTGCAATACAAGGATATCTGCAAGCGGGATCTGAAGGCCTTAGGAATGGACCTCAACAGATGGGAAACCTTGACCTCTGAGCGCTCAGCCTGGAGGCAGGCGGTGCAGCGTGGCCTCTCCCAATTTGAAGAGACCCTTGTCCAGCAGGCCGAGGCAAAGAGGCAGTCACGGAAGCAGCAAAACCAGGGAGCTGGACAGGGGACAGATTGTATTTGTCTTCAGTGTGGAAGGGATGGTCACTCTTGAATTGGCCTTCTCAGCCACACTAGACGCTGTTCCAAGTCCTCCATACAGAGCACGTTACCATCGTCTCTCGAGACTGAAGGATACCTAATCGACCCTTGATTCATCCAGTCCAGCTGTAGTGCATTTCCAAAGAGTCTGAGACTTTTTCACCATGCTGGCTGGGAAATCCTAGGTGTTGTGATCTGATGCCTAGGAAAGGCACGGTTCCACAGACATGTGGTTGTGTAAGCAAGAATACACAGGTGTATTCCGGCACGCAAGAGCAATTTGATGCAAGTGGATTTTTAAATTATATATTAAAAAGCTACTTTGTGTGATGCCACGCTATGTGAGCCAATCAGCAGAGGGCAGAGCCAGGAGTTCGATTCCCCGCTGGGCCTCCCTGGCAGGGGTCGGACTTGATGATCCATAAGGGTTCTTTCCAGCTCTGCAATTCCAAGATGACAATGATGATGCTTATAAACCACGACATCGCTCCCCAAGTTTAATCTACATTTTAGGGCATGAAATGGTGCATCGAGTTCGATTCCCATTCTGTGCCTCCCTGACAGGGGTTGGATTTGATGATCCGTAGGGCCCCTTCCAGCTCTGCAGTTTCAAGAGGAGGAGAAACCGAATACTGAAAGGGCGTTAACAAAGGTTCGTGGTTCAAACGATGCACTCCAAACACCGTTTTAACGCGTACTGCCATGAGACCATCCGTGAAGGTTGCAATTGAAACAGTGGAAGGATCTTCACAACCTCTTGAGTGTGATTTCCAGGATTTGGAAGCAGGAGGAGTGAGGAGTTACGTCTGTTGGGCTGGTATCAAACTCTGTTTGTCGGTAGTAGGGTTACTACCATTACCTTGAAAACATGATGGGGGGGGTGTTCTCTTTTTAAAGCATCACTCAATCCATTAACTCTTTCTTGCATCCCCTCTGGAGTCTGGCATCCCCAGGATGGCGTCCCTCGGTAAGACTTCATGGGATCCATTGAAATTCATGAAGGCCGTGTCCGTTTCCTCAAAGGTCACACAGCCAGCTGGATGGCCGCCCCAGTCTCGGTCTCCATGGAAGGAAGCAGTGGGAATTCTTGTCTTCTCCTGCGTCACTCCTCGTTCTTAAAGCGCTCCATCCGGAGGAGGGAGAAGACGCAGCATAGATGAGGTTTAGCCAAATCCAGAGCAGGGCTGTTTAACACAGCGCGTCTGTTATGAGCCATACCAGGATCTGGCTCGCTGTCAAATCAGATGTTATGCCCACTTCCCTCCCCTCCCCACCTCTTTTATTTTTTGGCAAACGTAAGCGATCGGTTATAGCAGGGAAGGGAGGAATGGCCAAATCGGTCTGCCAGGAAGACATTTTTGCCTATTGCAAACGTAAGAGGTGACGTTTGCGAAAATCCTGGACCGGTGGGGAAGGAGAACAAACCGAAAGCCAGGATGGTGGTGGTGGTGATCCGTTTGGTTTCGTCACAGATAAAATAAAATGCACTTGATTTAGATTTCTGGACACAATTCAAAGCGCTGGGTTTGACCTATGAAGCCCTAAACGGCTTGAGTCCAAGCTATCTTAAGGACCATGTCTCCTCTTATGAGCCTGCTCAGGTGTTGAGATCCTCTGGGGAGGCCTTTCTCTTGTCTTTTGGTCCCGCCACCTTCGCAGGTACACTTGATGGGGACCCGGGAGAGGGCCTTCTCTGTGGCTGCTCCCAGACTCTGGAACTCCCTCCCACTGGAGGCCCGGCTGGTCCCCATCTTTGCTGTCCTTCCGCAAGCAGGCCAAGACCTTCCTCTTCAGGCAAGCCTTCCCTTAATTGACTGGCTCCCTGAGTCGAGTTTTTTAAATGGATGGTTGTACCTTACTGCTTTGAATATATTGCTTTTCTTTGTCATTTCTTAGAGTGGTATCTGTTTGATCCTTTTTAGCATTTGTACACTTACTGATTTTAGCTTTCAGTATTGTCTTTAATGATGTAAGCTGCCTTTGGATACTCCTTTTTTTTTAAGCTTTAAATTGGGTCTTTTAATGAGGTTGGAAACCTTGGGCCCTTTTTAAGGAGAAAGGTGGGGTAAAATATTTTAAATAAAATAAATACATTTTAAATAAATAAATAAACAATGTTTTTAGGGGGGGAAGGTGTTTTTTTTGGGAAAACGCGAAAGAACCTTCAGATTTGTAGGGAAGAAATTTGGACATACTGTAGTGGCCTTCTTGCCCTGCCAATGGCGGCAGGGCCAGATACACCTGCATGAATCCGGGAATCGCTTGTGCCGTTGTGCTGAAACTCCAAATAAGATACAGAGCAATACATTTAAATGTTTTCCACTGGTGGCTTTCTGCGTGCTCATGTTGCCGAAAGCCTATCCTATCAGCCTGAGCACCCCTGATCTCCTGTGATTTTGTGAAGCAGGGTAGAATCAGGTCTGGGCAGGCTAACCACAAACCCCCCGGAAAATCCAAGGGACCTCCATAAAAGGCTTGGAAAAAATTCTGCCTGGTGCTGGCAATACTGTATGAATTTCTGGACTCAGGATAAGGCCACTTCCCAGATTTCTAACCCTTTATATGTTGAAATCTTCCTGCAGTGCACGGGCGCGCAAGCCTCCGGCCCTAACCAGACCTGTCAAGGAATATGAATGATCCCTGGGGAGAAAATGATCAGGGTGGGTGGGCAGACGTAGCCATTTTGGCAACAAACGAACAAACACGGCAACTGAAAGCCATAAATGGCCTTCGGGTTAGCCTGATCAAGGTATCAGTATCACCCAAAATGGATTTTGGTATTAGTTAGGATGAGAGAGGAATTTTTCGAAAATTATAATTAATACGTTTCCAGGTGACTCATCCCATTTTCTTATGGTTGTTGCTGTTGTGGTTTTGTGCTTGCTGAATCACTTCGGACGCACAGCAACCCTATAAATGGTTGTTGTTATGTGCCATCAAATTGCCCCCGACTCACAGCAGCCCCATAAACGAGGGCTCTCCGAAATGCTCTCTCCTCAACTGCCCTGCTCAGCTTTTGCAAGTTCAATCCTGTGGTTCCCTTCGGGAGTCAGTCCATCTCGTATTGGGTCTTCCTCTTTTCCTGCTGCCTATGAACCCTATGAATTAGTGAGCTCCAAATGTTCTGATGTCAGGAGTCCTTGCAAATGCCAGAAACAAGCAAATTTATTTGTCCTGCCAACTTTATCTTGGGTGCCACAATATCCTTTCCATCATGGTCTGTCCTTGGACTGCCTCGGCATCCCAACATTTTGGAACCTTTTCCCCCACCAGGTCTCCTTCGGCTCTTCTGACAGGGGTGAGGGAAAAAACTCTACCAAGGTTTCCCCAAGAGGAGCGTAAAATCAGCATGCCACCACCACACAGCAGCCTTTTTGGGAATTGTAAACAACCCCCCCCCCCAAAAGAAAAGTTGTGCAGAGTTTTGATATATTTGTGATTTCTTTTCCTCAGCTGTGCAGAGGAAGTGCAATGACTTGCAGAGTATAAATAGCTACTAGTTCCCAGATAGTCCACCCCTTTTCTCATTAACTGACACCTATAGTCTCAATGCGCTGGATTATGGAGAAAGCCAGAGAGTTCCAGAAAAACATCTACTTCTGCTTCATTGACTACACAAAAGCCTTTGACTGTGTGGACCACAACAAACTATGGCAAGTCCTTAAAGAAATGGGAGTGCCTGACCACCTTATCTATCTCCTGAGAAACCTATACGTGGGACAGGAAGCAACAGTTAGAACTGGATATGGAACAACTGATTGGTTCGAAATTGGGAAAGGAGTACGACAAGGCTGTAGATTGTCCCCCTGCTTATTTAACTTATATGCAGAATACATCATGCAAAAGGCAGGACTGGAGGAATCCCAAGCCGGAATTAAGATTGCCGGAAGAAATATCAACAACCTCAGATATGCAGATGATACCACTCTGATGGCAGAAAGTGAGGAGGAATTAAAGAACCTCTTAATGAGGGTGAAAGAGTAGAGCGCCAAAAATGGTCTGAAGCTCAACATCAAAAAAACTAAGATCATGGCCACTGTTCCCATCACCTCCTGGCAAATAGAAGGGGAAGATATGGAGGCAGTGACAGATTTTACTTTCTTGGGCTCCATGATCACTGCAGATGGTGACAGCAGCCACGAAATTAAAAGACGCCTGCTTCTTGGGAGGAAAGCAATGACAAACCTAGACAGCATCTTAAAAAAGCAGAGACATCACCTTGCCGACAAAGGTCCGCATAGTCAAAGCTATGGTTTTTCCAGTAGCGATGTATGGAAGTGAGAGCTGGACCATAAAGAAGGCTGACCGCCGAAGAATTGATGCTTTTGAATTGTGGTGCTGGAGGAGACTCTTGAGAGTCCCCTGGACTTCAAGGAGAGCAAACCTATCCATTCTGAAGGAAATCAACCCTGAGTGTTCACTGGAAGGACAGATCCTGAAGCTGAGGCTCCAGTACTTTGGCCATCTCATGAGAAGAGAAGACTCCCTGGAAAAGACCCTGATGTTGGGAAAGTGTGAGGGCAAGAGGAGAAGGGGACGACAGAGGACGAGATGGCTGGACAGGGTCATGGAAGCGACCAACATGAATTTGACCCAACTCCGGGAGGCAGTGGAAGACAGGAGGGCCTGGTGTGCTCTGGTCCATGGGGTCACGAAGAGTCGGACACGACTTAACGACTAAACAGCAACAACACCCTAAAAGTTAACAATGGCAGAAAAATTGCCAACTTTCCCAGTGGGGAGAAGTTTTTCCTTCTCACTGGTGAGCATGAAATAAGCCAGGCTATGCATCCCTATTGTGTACGTGAATAGGAAAGATTTACCTGGTTGGGGGGCGGGGGAAGCTACCTCTGCTTAAACTCTTGAGAATCGTATGCAGCCATGTTGATAAGCCCCGTTTTCCTGCCTAAAGCATGATGAAAAATCTCGCAGGCCAGGCTGTACCAAGAAGTGGTGCAACCACCACCATTCTGGTGCAAGTGAAAGGAGAAAAACGCTGAACAGTTTAGAGGTGGAGAGACTCCAGATGCCCAGAAGCAAGTTCCATCATGCCTGACCTTTTCGAATTCTCCCACAAACATTTGGACAAATCTCTCACAGCGGTTTCCTCCTTTTCTCACTTCCAAGTTTCTTCTGGGAGGTCAGTTCTCCAATTATTTATATTTATTTATTTCCCAGTGGTGGGAAATAGCATGCATTTCTGCCAATATTCCAAAGAGATGCATTAGAAGACAGCATTCTTTTTCAAGTTAAAGTTGGGTTAAGGTCGGCCCTCTTTGGAAGGTATTTTTGTCTCTTTTTAAACACGTGTGTGTTTGCTCCTACTTCTCTGGGGTACTTCTCTGGTTCTCAAAATCCTTTCGTGTCTCTGCTGAGGGCCGGATATTCTTATCAGCCTTGCTGGCACAGGAGAGCTGAGACTGTTACTCTTGTTATGTGCCGTCAAATGGGCTTCTGGGCTCAGGCATCTGGCTGCAGAGCCAGAGGTTGGGAGTTCGATTCCCCCTCTGGGCCTCCTTGACAGAGGCTGGACATGACGATCCATAGGCCCCCTTCCAGCTCTGCAGTTCTAAGATATAAGTCACTTATAGTGACTGTAATACGGCTTTCAAGGTGAGGTACAGCTTAGCTAAGATCATGGCCACGGGTCCCATCACCTCCTGGCAAATAGAAGGGGAAGATATGGAGGCAGTGACAGATTTTACTTTCTTGGGCTCCATGATCACTGCAGACGGTGACAGCAGCCACGAAATTAAAAGACGCCTGCTTCTTGGGAGGAAAGCGATGACAAACCTAGACAGCATCTTAAAAAGCAGAGACATCACCTTGCCGACAAAGGTCCGCATAGTCAAAGCTATGGTTTTTCCAGTAGTGATGTATGGAAGTGAGAGCTGGACCATAAAGAAGGCTGACCGCCGAAGAATTGATGCTTTTGAATTGTGGTGCTGGAGGAGACTCTTGAGAGTCCCCTGGACTGCAAGGAGAACAAACCTATCCATTTTGCAGGAAATCAACCCTGAGTGTTCACTGGAAGGACAGATCCTGAAGCTGAGGCTCCAATACTTTGGCCATCTCAGGAGAAGAGAAGACTCCCTGGAAAGTCCCTGATGTTGGCAAAGTGTGAAGGCAAGAGGAGAAGGGGACGACAGAGGACGAGATGGATGGACAGTGTCACCGAAGCGACCAACATGACTTTGACCCAACTCCGGGAGGCAGTGGAAGACAGGAGGGCCTGGCATGCTCTGGTCCATGGGGTTACGAAGAGTCGGACACAACGACTAAACAACAACAAAAACAGCTTAGTGATTTAGCTATTTGGCTGCAGAGCCAGAAGTTGGGAGTTCGATTCCCCCACTGTGCTTCCTATGAATACAGCCAGCCTGGGTAGCCTTGGGCAAGCTGCAGAGTCCTAGAGCGCCCCTAGAGGAAGAGAAGGGGAAACCACTTCTAAATCTTCTCTACCTGGAAAACCCTGAAATCATAAGTCAGAATTGACTTGACGGCACATGACTATTTTTTTATTTACTGGTTACACTCCTGCAGTGAGTTTCCATGGCTGAGTGAGGATTCAAACCCAGGCCTCCTGGGTCCTAGTCCATCACTCTGTCCAGTACACCACACCGCATGTCCTAGAAGGAGTCATAGATGAGACTTTAATTGTATGATTACTCTGATTTTTCATCCAGAACTGTCCATGTGCAAAGCGGTTGATGTGTTCCGAAAAAATGAGGGAGAATCCCTGCCCCAAGGAGCTTACAGCCGATCCCACTCCACCACGGCAGGAGGGAAGAGGGGGAAGTGGGGCATTGAAAAGCAGAGGGCAGGATGGCTTTTACAGCAAAGAAGCAAAAGGAGAGGGGTAGCTTTCTCCCATCTCGAACGCAGAGGTCTGGTAAACAGGGAACAGAGGGCCTCGGTTGCGGGACCAGATGGAGAGCTGGAACTGGCGGGGAGCTGAAGGCGGCAGCCGGCTGGAAGAGCCAACCCGGTCCGTTTCTCCCAGGAAACGCCTGTCCTTGGGAGCATCACGCTGATCCAACGTGGAGGGTGGGGAGGAACAGATGAGATTTGTGTGGCTGTCTCTCCCCCTAGTGACCCACGGCAGCAAGAGCAACATCCAAGATGGCCTCGGTTTTTCTGCATCTCTGACATGAGGAACTTCGGCTATTCTACGTTTGCAGCATGGCATTTGTGGAAGGAAAAGAAACTCAAGTGTTGAAACATTTTAAAAAAATCCTCGATTTCTGTTGTCATGTGCCGTGAAGATTCCTCTGGCTTACGGTGATCGCCAACATGGCCTGTCCTCAACAGCCCTGCTCATCTCTTGTAGACTCAAGCTTGTGGCTTCCTTTAGGGAGTCAATCCATCTCGTATTGGGTCTTCCTCTTTTCCTGCTGTCTTCTACCCTTCCCAGCATTATGGCCTTTTCCAGAGAATCCTTGCTTCTGATGATGTGCTCAAAGTAGGACAGCCTCCGTTTCAATATTTTTGCCTCCAGAGAGAGTTGAGGCTTGGTTTGTTCTAGGACCTTCACATTCGTCTTTCTGCCAGTGATATGGTATCACCTGCCTATCTTAAAGCAGATGTTCCCAACCTTGGGTCCCCAGATGTTCTCAGATGACAACTCCCATAAATCCTGGCCAGCACAGCTAGGGGTGAAGGCTTCTGGGTGTTTTAGTCCAAATCTGGGGACCCAGGCTTGGGAGCCACTATCTTAAACCATTGAGGTTTCTTCCGCCAATGGTCACTCTTCCATCATCCGAATCTAGTCTGTACAGATGTTTTTATTTTTTTGAACAATGAAAAATATTCTTCAGTTCCTTTTGTGGACAGTTTTATTTTGATCTGAAAGGCTCATTTCTGGACTTCTTTCCCCACCCACCCTCCAAGTCTTCTTGGTCAGGGTCCACCCAAGATGTTGCATGTTCCTGGAGAAAAGTTATGGGCCGAGGGTTCATTTGTTCCTGTACAGAGTGGCAGCAGTGGTGGACGGAGCGAGTTCCTCCAGTGTTGGTAGAATAGGGAACCTGTGACTGGGAGGGTCTTTTCTGGGCTGGGGGGACTGTCAGTCTATCCAGCCCCTAACCAATCGTTCCTTCCTTGCCCCTGAATTCAAAGAGAGCCCCGCCTCTCTGCTCAGTCCTTTTTTCCTCCTCTCTAGTCTGTTGAAGCCTGTTGCTGAAAAGTCATGTTTTTCAGTTTGCCATTGGATCTGTTCCATTGTGAATAATGAAACCTTTTAATTCTTTCTCCCACCCATGTCTCAGGGTGAGTTATTGAGGTGGTAAGTGCCAGTTGATGTGAAAAAGGGGTGGACTAATCTGGGGGACGTGAAGCTTATTCTGCTCTGTGCAGAATTCTGCTGTGCAGCTAGAGGAATTTAACCCAAACTTCAAAACTGCAATACTTTTGACAATTTTTTTTTTTTTTTTTTTTTTTTGGTTGTTCAGCTGGAAAACTTTGCTTTGGGACATCTTCGCACCCCGAGCTCCTCCCCGATCTTCTGCTGGATGAGGCCACTCATGTCCCACCTGGTCCGGCTTTAGGAGCACTGCTGGTGCGAGAGGTCGAGAGTCTGTAGCTGCATGGACAGGCAGACTGCAGTTCTTTACTCTTGGCCAAGAAGGCCTTCTCAAACTTTGAGAGACGGGTCCGTGACATAAACAGTGTGATAGCCCTGTATCTCTTCGTTCTCACAGTGGAGGCGGAGTGGGGGGGGGGGGGAGTTGTGGCTGGAACTTTTCATCATCATCCCTAGCTTGCTGTTTCATAGCACATTGTCTCTTTCAGACACCAGGGCAGCCGATGCTTTACCGCAGCATAAATGTTGTGGTTTCTGCCTTCCTGTTCACAGTGGAGCCCTTTTCACTGAATCTTTGCTTCTGCAAAAAACAGAGGGACTCTCTAATGCTTTGTGGTTAAGTTTTTTCAGGGGAGCGGGCCCCCAAGGCGATCGAATGTATTGCTCTTCGTTGATTCACGACATTGACCTCCCACCTATTCTCCCGTGGGCACGAGAAAAGGTACTTAGCACTTCCCCTCCCTGCTTTCTCTCACAACGATCCTGTAAGGTAGATCAGGCTGACGGCCAGTGACGGGCTCAAGGTCATCCAGGCGTTCTCGTGGGTTTATGAGACTTTGTGCCAGGACCCTCGAAATCCCGGACCCAAACATTCAGTCATTTTGCTTTTCGTATCCGGTTGCAGGATTTGGCTCTCCTTCGCGCACAGTTGAAGCAACGATGGTGATGATGAATCAAGTGAGGGTGGGAATGGAGGACAGGTTGGGATCCATTAGTGGGAATCTCTGAAGGTTTCTTGCTCCCAAGGGCACAGATAACAGGGTAAATAACAGCTGCCTTGGCCGCAGTGCCCGTGAAAAGGAGCTTGGGGGTCTTAGTGGATCAACATGAGCAAAAAGTGAGCCAACAGGGTGGTGCAGCAGCAAAACAAGCAAATCCTATAGTACAGTGTATCGACAGCCATGTAGTGTCCAGATCAAAGGAAGTAACAGAACCACTCGACTCAGCCTTGGTCTGACCTCACCTGGAATCCTCTGTCCTGTTTTGGGCACCACAGTTTAAGTGGGATAACGAGAAGTTGGAACGTTTTAATAATCATTATAGGTAAAAACAAAATAATAATAATTTTAAAAATGAACAAATAAAAAAGACAAAAACATGGTGGCAGCGTAAAGACTAACTGTTATATTTTATGTGAGCTTTCAAGAAAAGTCCACTTCTTCAGACTTACTAAGAGAGAGAGATAAGATGGCAAATATTTATACATGGCATCAAAATACAGAGATCGTGGTTGGTTGGCTGGCTGGCTGGTTGGTTGGTTGGTTGGTTGGTTTATTATTTGAATTTATATTCCCTGTTTACCAGACCTCTGCAACCAGGCCACTCTGGGTGGCTAACAACAATATAAGAAATTATATTAAAAACACGATAAAAGTAAATTAATACATAATTAAGGAAATTAAAACAGATAGCAATAAAGATTAGACCTTTGGTCTAGATGGGCGGGATAGAAATCCAATAAATAAATAAATAAATAAATAAATAAATAAATAAATAAATAAATAAATAAATAAATAAGATGGTTAAAAGGGTGATGGAGAGGATGGCAAAAAGAATGGTAAAAAGGGAGGGCGAGATTCTAGTGCTCCTGGAAAGCCTGGCGGAAGAGCCAGGTCTTCAGTGCTCTTTTGAACCCATCCAGCGAGGGTGCCAGGCGGATCTCCATGGGCAGGTTGTTCCATAGGTGGGGGGCGACCGCTGAGAAGGCCCGGTTTCTAGTTCTTTCCCTCCGGGCCTCCTTCAGGGTCAAGGCCCTCAACCGCCCTGCCAGTGAAGAACGGGTATTACGGACATCTCTGGCCGGGAGCAGGCGTTCTGATCGGTCCCTAGGTCCTAAACCGTTTAGGGCTTTGAATGTTATCATCATAACCGTGAAGTCGATGTGGAAATGAACCGGTAACCAATGAAGGGCGGCCAGAGTGGGGGAGATGTGCTGGAATTTCTTCACTCCAGTTATTAATCTGACCGGCGAATTCTGGACCAGTTGAAGTCTCCGCATCAGCCTCAAGGGTATCCCCATGGAGAGAGCACTGCAGTAGTCTATTCTTGAGATTACGAGGTCATGAATCAGCGTCGTGAGTGCCCCCACGTCTAGATAGGGACGCAGCTGGGCAATCCTCCGGAGATGGAAATGGGCTGCCCGGACCACAGATGCCACCTGGGTTTCCATGGTGAGATCCGGGTCCAGGCAGATGCCCAAGCTGCGAACCTCACTCTTCGTGGGAAGTCACTCCCCCAAAGGAGAGGGAGTTTCCCAACCCACTGACGCCGGGGCCGCCCACGCGCAAGATTTCCGTCTTGTCCGGATTCAACCTCAGTCCATTTGCCCTCATCCACCCCAGAACAGTCCCCAAGCAGCGTTCAAGGGTCGGAACAGCATCCACTGCAGTAGGAAAAAAGGAGAGGTAGAGCTGGGTGTCATCAGCGTACGGATGACACGAAACCCCACAAGAAACCTTGGCGACGGGCCTATAATTCCCAATTTCGTCCGCCGCCAAATTAGGTTTCTTTCTTATGGGCCTAATGAGTGTCTCCTTGAGGGCAGGGGGAACACTGGCACAGTCTCAATAACTCAACCTGGTTGGTTGGTAAGAAAATCCATGGGTATTTAACAGTGGGGTGAAACCGCAGAAGCCTCTGTGCTGTGAGGTCGGAAGACCAGCCGTCGTAAGATCGAATCCATGCGACGGAGTGAGCTCCCGTCGCTTGTCCCAGCTCCTGCCAACCTAGCAGTTCGAAAGCATGTAAAAATGCGAGTAGATAAATAGGTACCACCTCGGTGGGAAGGTAACGGCGTTTCGTGTCTAGTCGCGCTGGCCACGTGACCACAGAAACAGTCTTCGGACAAACGCTGGCTCTACAGCTTGGAGACGGGGATGAGCACCACTCCCTAGAGTCGGACACGACTGGACTAAATGTCAAGGGGAACCTTTACCTTTACCTAATAGCCTCTTTGATATACAGGTAAATTGCTTTGAAGCTTCTGCTCTAAAGGATGTAAGAACCTGTTTTGAATAACAATGGTAGAATAACATGAATGTTCATTATACTGAGGAGACTAACCTTTTACAGTGGCTAATGATCCTTTCTTTATAGACAAAAGGAGTTACTCTGGGGGTAATTCACATATCAAAATTATGTGTGCATGATTGCAGGCAATGGATAACCACAAGAACCATGTGGCAATGAGTTAAGAGACTCTCTGGTTTACCTTTGATGTTTGTTAGGTGGATCTGTAGGAGGAAAATTTACCTAGGAAAATATACACTACGGTACAATTATTGTAGTGTTCATATTTTGTAGTGCTCTAAAAAGACTTGGTTTACGTTGAGTCCATTGAAATGGGTGTCTAGCATGTGTATGTATTTTATCTCAAATATATATATTCAGTGGCCATTCTGAATATATATATAAAATATATATTCAGAATGGCCACTTTGACCATGTTTCCCCTAAAATAAGACAGAGTCTTATATTAATTTTTGCTCCAAAAAACGCATTAGGGCTTATTTTCAGGGGATGTTTTATTTTACAGTCATGTCCTCTTCTGGTTGCTGCACAAGGGTGGAGGGCAGGGTTTCACTTAACTAGGGCTTATTTTTGGAGTAGGACTTATATTACGAGCATCCTGAAAAACCATACTAGGGCTTATTTTCAGGTTAGGTCTTATTTTCGGGGAAACAGGGTAGATCGCGTGTAGAATGTCCCGGTCAATTAAAACAATGTGAAACGGGTTTCTGGGTGTTGCCATTCCTGATGTCTGATTTATGTCCATGGATTCGTTGGCGTAGAGATTGTCCCGTCTGCCCCATGCAGAGTGCAGATGGGCATTGTTGGCAAAAGATGGCATGCATCACACTGGCAGAGGAACAGGTAAAAGTCCCTTTGATGCTGTGTGTGTGACATTGTTAGGTCCAGTAATTGTGTTGCCCAAATAAAGGTGGGGGCAGAGCTGGCGTTTGGCTTTGTCCCAAGGTTTCCTTCCCATCTCTGTGTCAGTGTTGTGTAGTCCGTTGCGTGTCAGCAGTTGTTTGAGATTGGGGAGTTGTCTGTAGGTAGCTATAGGTCTGCCACCGAGGGCTTGGGAGAGTGAAGTGTTCTTGTCGAAGATGGGTTTTAATCATCATAACTGAGTCCCTGAATGCTGCTTTTCGTTGAGTACGTTGTTCTTAAAGTTGTTCATGTTTTGAATCATGCATTGTGTTTTAATTATTATTGTGGTTTAATTGTTTTAATGCATAATTTATTGTGTTTTTCATTCTGCTTTTAACACTGCGAGCTGTCCTGAGGCCCATCATTGAGTGGAAGGTGGCCTATAAATGAGACAAATAAATAAATAACTAAACAAACAAGATCAAGAGTAGGGCAATTGGAAGGATGAGAGATTTGGAAACCGAGGCTGGAAAGACACCCTTGTAATAAACCGGGGGGGGGGGGGGAAGAGTTTGTTGCAAGTTAACCACAAACTGGCATGAGTCCACCTGTAACACAAGCCCTATAAGGAAATGTTGAGGAAATTTGGCAAGTTTAGCCTGAAGAAAGGAAGGCTAAGAAGCAATATGATAGCCATCTTCAAGTATTTAAAGTGCTGTCATGTAGAAGATGGAGTCAACTTGTTTTTGTGGCTCATGATGAGTTTCAAGTTTCGAGAAAGGAGATTTCAGCTATGTTGCAGAGTTTTGAATTTTTGTTTAAATTCCTCTAGCGGCACAGCAAAAGGGCAGAGATTCACAGAGCGGAATAGCATCAAGTTCCCCCGATTAGTCCACCCCTCTTCCTCATCCACTGGCACCGTCTCAATAACTCAACCTGAGACTTTAGTAGGAGAAAGAATAAAAGGTTTCATTACTTACAGATCAACAGATCAGACAGCAAACTGACAAACATGACTGCTTTCAGCACCAGACCTCAACAGATTCATGGCCTCCAACAGACAACAGAGGGGGGAGAGCACACAGAGCAATGAGGTGGGACTCTCTTTGAATTCAAAGGCAAGGAAGGAATGATTGGTTAGTGCTGGAGAGATTGACAGTCACCCCAGCCCAGAAAGGTTCCTCCCAGCCACACCTTCTAAAAGCAGCCTTCAAGACTGCAAAAACTCCAAAAGGCTAAACCTTAGTCAGAGCTTCCTGACAGTGAAAGCCATTTGCCTCTGAGGGTTGTTGATTCTCCTTCACCTGAGATTTTCAAGCAGAGGTTTGACAGCTACCTGTCTGGGATGCTATAAATTGTGGACCACCTGCGCTGGCAGGGGATTGGACTTGTCGACCCTTGTGGTCCCTTCCAGTTCCACAGTTCTAAGAATTCTGTGATTCACTAATGTCACAATAGCTGCAGCAAAATAAATCCCCCATATTGTAGAAAGAAAGAAATGTTTGGATAACCAGGGGTGGTGGAATTGTCGGCTGAAAGGAAGAGCAGTATCACCCAGGTCACTTCTGATATTCAAAACAAATCCCTCGGTTCTCCATTCTTTCTTCGTAGTCCCTGCCCCTTTGCCCCAAGATGGAGTAGGTGAGTCTCTCTGGGTTCTTACAAGAAACAGATCCAGAAACTTGGTGGAACTTATTTCTCCCGAGTTCAGTTTCCAGTGAGCACGCTGACTGAGGAATTCTGGGAACTGCTGTCTGAAATGGAACTTTTCAGACTCTGGCCAGGTTCCTGTCGGAAATCTATGTTGGCATAAATATTAACTGCATAAAACGTGGAGGCAAATAGCCACTAATGAACCAGGAGCTACTCACATACCTGGTCACATGCCAAGTCACACGACTGGTACGTGTCCAAGAATGCAAGCATCAATTTCTTAATTAGTGGCAATTGGCTACCGTGATGTACATAATCTGCCTATGCAGATACAAATCCTGAACAGGATTCTGGCCTCTGAATAGATTCCAGGAGCTTGCTGTATTTTCATCCCCAATTTAAGGCGATGGAGTAATTTCTCACTGACTCCTCTTCTTTTTCTTCCTCTCCTCCAGGAAGTGATGCTCCGACTGTAGCGTCTCGTTGATCAGTCAAGATGTTGTCTGGTCTGCCAGAGGCCCTGAGCCGGATGAGGGCCAACTCTCTGCGCAGCTGCTTCAGCCTGGCGGGGCCCTCTGAGTCCACCATGGTGGCCGTGCCCATTGACATTGACAAGGATGAGGTCCGGATCCTCAAAGTTTGCTTCTACAGCAACAGCTTCAACATGGGCAAGAACTTCAAGCTCGTCAAGTGCACCGTCATGACGGAGATCCGGGTGAGTTTGGCAGCGGCTGGGTGGCTATAGCAGGGTCCTCGGGATTCAGAATCTTAGAATTGCAGAGCGGGAAGGGGTCCTGTGGATCATCAAGTCCAGCCCCTGCCAAGGAGACCCAGTGGGGAATTGAACTTCCAACCTCTGGCTTCACAACCAGATGCCTAAACCACTGAGATATGGGGAGGGAAAGTTACACCAGATGTAACAATCTGCAGTTTTAAGAACAATTTAATTGAACAGCAAAATTGGCCACTAGAGATGGGAACAGATTGCGATTTGATGATGCCCACACAGGTGTTCTGTGGGTGCCAGGTGCTTCCCTCCCACACTTTATCTGGGCAATTGCCTGCTCACTGGCAGGAGCATGCTTCCCTTCTCCACCTCCTCAGGCAATCACCCATTCATGGCAGTAGCGTGGGCTTCCCTCTTCCAGCTCCTTGGGTGATCAACCCATTCACCAGGGGCAGCATGGGCTTCTCTGCTCTGCCTCCTCAGGCAATTGCCCCCTCAGATGAGGAGGCAGGGCAGGGAAGCCTGCAGTGCTGCCTTGGAGTGGGCAGCTGCCAGAGGAGGCAGAGTAGAGAAGCCCACGCTCCTACCAGTGAGTGGGCGATCACCCAGAGGAGGCAGGAGGGAAGCATGCGGCACGCACGGAACACCTGTAACCTTGAAATTCAGCAGAGGCAGCTTTGGGGGTACTAAGGGCATTTTTGTGATATTTGAGTGTCCGTTCTTGCGGGGGGGGGGGGGAATTGCAAAAAAAATAATAATAATAATTTGCTGCTCCTGGAAGTCTTAAGGACTAGTGGTGTTTGCGGTAAACTCAATAAAACCTCCCAGTGCAACAGCAAAAATAATGAAATGCGAAGTGGACTTGCAGCATTCAGTTTGAACTTTTCCCACTTCTTTGGGGGTCTGATGTGGCCCCACATAGGAAAGACTTTAGGCCCTATTTTTTCCGACATTGCCCAGCCCTGGTTTATGCAGGCAAGCCACCCCTCTCATTTCCTGCAGAAATCCAGGTGATGAAGTTTGAGCAACCCACTGCCTACCTCCTGGATGATTACTAAAATCATCCTCACACTTCTCTGGGCACTACTAACCACAGTACTGGGAGACGGGAGGTAACAAGTGGCACACGCCCAGGCTCAGTCCCGGGGCCCCTTGCTCTTCAACCCTTTTATTAATGACTTGGATGAGAGAGTGCAGGGAATACTTATGAAATCTGGAGATGACACAAAATTGGGTGGAGTTTCTAATAGCTTGGAAGACAGGAACAAAATTTAAACAGATCTTGATAGGCTCAAGTACGGGGCTGAAAACATCAGAATAAGATTTAACAGGGATAAGTGCAAGGTTCTACACACAGGAAAAAAGAAACCACAGTTACAAGATGGGGGATACCTGGCTCAGCAATACTACGAGTGAGAAGGATCTTGGAATTGTCGTAGATCAGAAGCTGAATATGAGCCACCAGTGCCATGTGGCTGCAAAAAAGGCCAATGCTATTTTAGGCTGAATTAATAGAAGTATAGTTTCCAAATCCCGCGAGGTAGAAGACGTTCGCCTCTATTCAGCACTGGTTAGGCCTCCCCTTGAGTCTTGTGTCCAGGTCTGGACATCACACTTCAAGAAGGATGCTGACCAATTGGAACAAGTTCAGAGGAGGGCGACAAGGATGATGAGGGGACTGGAAACCAAGCCCTAGGAGGAAAGGCTGAAAGAATTGGGCATTCTTTAGCCTTGAGAAAAGAAGACCGAGGGCAAGATAGGAGAGCACTTTTCAAATCCTTGAAAGGCTGTCCTACAGAGGAGGGGCAGGATCTGTTCTCCATCATGCCAGAGTGCAGGACACGCAACAATGGGCTCAAGTTACAGAAAGCCAGATTTAGGCTGAATATCAGGAAAATGTCTTAACTGTTAGAGCAGTACGACAATGGAATTGATGAGCTCGAGAGGTGGTGAGCGCTCCAGTGCTCGAGACGTTCAAGAGAAACTTGGACAACCCTCTGTCAGGTGTGCATTGATTTGTATTCCTGCCTTGTGCAGGGGGTTGGACTCGATGACCTTACAGGCCCCCTCCAACTCCATTATTCTCTGATTCTGTACAATATCTGGATTAAAGCAAAATACCTAGATTCGGCTCCAGGGCAAAGCGAGGCCATTTTTAGAAACAGTTCAGATTCAGGACAGAAATCCAACTGGCTGGGTCACAACTCACTCTGTGTTGACTCGAGAGACAGTCCAAAGCCCACCTTGGTCTCTAAACCAACTCAGACGATCCCTATCTTGACGCCCTCGACGTCTTGATGCCATTTTGACAGTTTTACGTCCTGTGATTCTAACATTTGTGATTTTCGTGACCTTGCTTTGATATTTGTAAACCACCTGAGAGCCTTGAGGATCGGGCTGTGTATGAACATTTAAATGAAAAATGCGTAGGCATCCTTCAGTCTCGAGAGACTATGGTAACGTGTTATTCCATGGTGGTAACTGGTAACTAGTTATTCAATGAAAAATGAATAACGAGATCAATGAGGAGTGAGACATTTTCACCAGTGTTTGGAAAAGCGACATCGGGACGTTCCAGCTCCCACAATCTCACAGTTTATAGATTCTGGAGCTCAACAGCTGAAAAAAGTAACTTTTCCAAGCTCTGCTTTTGCCCTTACTGAACCTGAGGTTGGCACTCGGCTGCATCCCCTTCTCTAGGCATGCCTGCCAGTTGTTTCCTTGCTTAGGTGGCATCAAATGGGTGCACTTATATTATCACCTGGCAAATCTTGTCTCCCTCTCCATGTGGTTCTGGCCAGGAAGAATAAGCCCCTCCCCTTCACCTACATAGCCCCTCCCCTTCATCTGCATAGCCCCACCCAAGTTCTTATTCTGGGACCCAGGAGAGTGGGATTCAAATATTGAGAAATGGGCTTTTGTAGAAATAGGTAGTGATGACCAAGAGGCGGAGCAGCAGCTTCCCACACCAGGGGAGATAAAGGCATTTGTGAGGTGTTTAATTTTAGAACAAAGGAAGACGGCAAAGGCGTGGGAAGGTGGACCTTGGGAGACAGGATGACTCAGTGGCAGTCTCTGTGCTCAAAACGTAGCAGGAGAAACTTTTTGTTTCCAAACCACATCAGGAGTGACCAAAAAAAAGGAAGGAAGGAAGGAAGGAAGGAAGGAAGGAAGGAAGGAAGGAAGGAAGGAAGGAAGGAAGGAAGGATTAAAGAAAGAAAGGAAGGAAGGAAGGAAGAAAGACAGGGAGAAACAAGGAAGGAAGGAAGGAAGGATGGATTAAAGAAAGACAGGGATAAACAAGGAAGGAAGGAAGGAAGGATTAAAGAAAGACAGGGAGAAACAAGGAAGGAAGGAAGGAAGGAAGGAAGGAAGGAAGGAAGGAAGGAAGGAAGGAAGGAAGGATTAAAGAAAGAAAGGAAGGAAGGAAGGAAGAAAGACAGGGAGAAACAAGGAAGGAAGGAAGGAAGAAAGACAGGGAGAAACAAGGAAGGAAGGAAGGAAGAAAGACAGGGAGAAACAAGGAAGGAAGGAAGGAAGGAAGGAAGGAAGGATTAAAGAAAGAAAGAAAGGAAGGAAGGAAGGAAGGAAGGAAGACATGGAGAAACAAGGAAGGAAGGATTAAAGAAAGACAGGGAGAAACAAGGAAGGAAGGAAGGAAGGAAGGAAGGATTAAAGAAAGGAAGGAAGGAAGGAAGGAAGGAAGGAAGGAAGGAAGGAAGGAAGGAAGGAAGGAAGGAAGGAAGGAAGGAAGGAAGGAAGACAGGGAGAAACAAGGAAGGAAGGAAGGAAGGAAGGAAGGAAGGAAGGATGGATTAAAGAAAGACAGGGATAAACAAGGAAGGAAGGAAGGAAGGAAGGAAGGATTAAAGAAAGGAAGGAAGGAAGGAAGGAAGGAAGGAAGGAAGGAAGGAAGGAAGGAAGGAAGGAAGGAAGGAAGACAGGGAGAAACAAGGAAGGAAGGAAGGAAGGATTAAAGAAAGAAAGAAAGAAAGGAAGGAAGGAAGAAAGACAGGGAGAAACAAGGAAGGAAGGAAGGAAGGAAGACAGGGAGAAACAAGGAAGGAAGGAAGGAAGGAAGGAAGACAGGGAGAAACAAGGAAGGAAGGAAGGAAGGAAGGAAGGAAGGAAGGAAGGAAGGAAGGAAGGAAGGAAGGAAGGAAGACAGGGAGAAACAAGGAAGGAAGGAAGGAAGGAAGGAAGGAAGGAAGGAAGGAAGGAAGGAAGGAAGAAAGAAAGAAAGAAAGAAAGAAAGAAAGAAAGAAAGAAAGAAAGAAAGAAAGAAAGGCACCTTTGTGGGCTCCTGTGTGTCTGTTGCTTCCCGATGTGATGAAGGCGCTTCTTTGTTCAGGTGGTGTGTAAAGATGCTCGATTAAATTCATGAGGGAGTGTTCTTTGACCAGAAACACAAAACAAAACAAAAACAAGAAAAAAATCAGCTGCTATATTTTCATGTAAGCTTTCGTGGAACATGGTCCCCTTCTTCAGACAGATGAGTTAGAAGACAGAGACAGCAGGGTAAAACATTCCCTAAGAGTCAGTGGTGTTTGGTTGCATCTCACACCTCAGAATGATTTACCACCCCTGTTCGGTATTCTGTTCCTGGCCCTGTAAAAATCAACAATGATGAAAACAACAGAGGAACAACATCTGGTGACGTAGAGAATGGCAGACTTTATCTTTCAGCTTTTCTCTGAAAAGATGGGTCTGGTATTTGTGAAGGAAAATAACAGCAGAAAACAGCATAATGATTATACTTCGTAATGACTTAAGAAACCTTGGCTGATATTTAATCCATGGATACGGGTGTCCATCATATGTATACATATGATCTCAGCTGTTTCCCTCTGGAGTCTTGTTCTGTAGTTTTTCTTCTCCAGAATAGCAATTTTCCTATCTTGTGAAGAGTGTCCCGGTCGGTTGAAGTGATCTGAGACAGGTTTCTGTGTATTGCGATTCCTGATGTCTGATTTATGTCCCTTCATTCTTTGGCATAGAGATTGCCCCGTTTGTCCTAGGTAGAGGGGCACAGTTGGTAAAATGATGGAGAGTATTCACCATGACAAGTGAGACCTGCAATAATGTAATGTGGCTTTGGGTGTCCACATGTCCTCTTCTGGGGAGAACGGTCCTCTTTTTATCTTCTTGCCAAGAGTTAAAGACCTGCCCCTTCAGGCAAGCTTTAAAGAACTACCACTAAGTCCCTGGAGGCTGTTTTTGTTGTTGTTGTGGTGGTGGTGGTTGTAAGTTGTGTTTTTAAACATTTTTCAACACCTTCTAATTATTGTATTGTACTATTCTTCAATGTATTTGGAATTGCTATTGTATGTTTAATGGTTTTTTAACCTTGTCGTTTGCTGTGTTTCTATCAAGACTCGTTTTAATATTGCGAGCCTCATTGCTAGAAAGGTGGCCTGCAAATGAAACAAACAAATGAATAAAAAATAAATTTTATTGGAAGAGGTGCCAGAAGGCAGCCCTCACTATGGAGGCGTTCTCTGGCTTAAGGACCGTCCACACCAAAACCCTGTCCAATTATGAGTAACTCTACCGACGGGCTCAGGAAATCGGCTCAGGGTTCACTCAGCCTTCCATCCTTCTGAGGCTGGTAAATTGAGGACCCAGCTTGTTGTGTGATGGGGGGGGGCAATGTGTAGCCTGCATAATTAATAATTCTAAAACCCCCCCGGAGAGCGCTTTCAGTGCTAACGAGGCAGTATCTAGGCAGCACACAACGAGGGCAGATGGGTTTAGCCCTCCTCTTTCCCTCATATTGTCACTTTCCTCTACTTGGGAAGCAACCTGTCCAGGAATTTGACATGGCTGAAGAAAGATCCATCACAGTCTGTGTGGGCTCCCCACCTGAGCCAGGCTGATGGTTTCTGGGGTCTGGAGGTAGAGCAACCAACACAAAGCGTGATGTGAAAGCCAGCATTAGCAGGCCTATTTTCCTCCCCAGATCTAGCTGAGTGCTTTGGCTTGTTGAAAACAGCCCACACACACACACAACTGCTGAAGCAATGTTCTTTAACCTGTCACTTGCCACACCTGTTGGACTACAAGACCCACCATCCCCAGTCATCGCTGACCCTGCTTGCTGTGGGTTAGTGAGGTTGCCGTTCAGTAAATGTAGAGAATGAGAATTTAGAAACGGCTGTGCTAATTCGCTCTGCAATCCTGTCTGGAAAAGTTCTGGGTCTCCAAAATCTCTCTCTCTCACACACACACACACACAGAGAGAGACACACAAATGCAGAGTCAATGACTGCACTTCGTTTTCAAAGCCATTTTGCACAAATGTGAGTTCGCAGATGGCATTCAAAGCCTCATTAGAGCCTCTGAAAACAGCTTGTCATTAAGGAGTACATGACAGAACATTCCCAGAACATATGTAATAGGGAGGCCCCATTTTTTTTCCTTACCACGCAAATAGGCATTGACTTTGTTCCAAATTCCTTTTTTTAAAGGCAAATTAGGTGTCTTAAAGACGCCTCTCTGGTCTCATCCTCCATCTCCTTTCAAGGGAAGTGAGGAGGAAAACATAAATGCATAACAAGAAGAGCTGGATCAGACCAGAAGCTTCCAGCATGTGACTCCCACAGTGGCGAACCAGTTGCCACCACAGGATTAAGTCCACACGCAGGATGTGAACACAACCACAGCATTTCCCAATAACGGATTGCTAGACCATGGATGTAAATCCTTGCTGGTTTCATCCCCGTGGGCAAGGTCAGAGCATCACAAAAATGTCCTTCTGACCTGCGAGAGGGTAAGATATTTTTTTTTCATGCTCTCCAGGAGGGCACTTGCATCAGCCATAATGAGCTTTTTTGCAAAAATTGCATGACTTATGGCAAGCAATGAGAAGCATTGAATGGGTTGTTTGCATCTTTTTTAAAAAAAAAAAAACCATCAGCTAATTCTTCTGTATTTGTTCTCTCTGTGTATATGTGCATCTGTGCATGCACGCACACACGCACTGTGCTTTTCTAAGACAAAGTACATTTGGTTTGTGCCAGTTGCCACAGAAGCACTGGTGTGCAAATCCCAGAAACATAAGATGGGAAAGAAAGTGTGTTACTCTCACACGGAAGGCCAGGGATCTTAACAGGTTTGGAAAATCATGTCCAAAGTGTCTCGTCGTGTAGTGACAGCCTAAATTGAAAGAAGAAAGGAACCAGCAAGTATTATTCACAATCCACGGCCTCATTGCCTGACACCCTGGAGGTGAAACAGAGCCCTCCGGTCTATCAGCCGTGAAATGCCCCAAGCCCTGTTATTGTACCTGATCACTTTGTAGAGCCATTCACATTGGCCATCACAACATCCTGCAGCAGTGAATTCCAGAATTAAACGATCTGCCAGAACTAAATTGCTTTTAAGGTTCAGTTTCATATCACAGAATCATAGAATAATCATAGAATCATGGAGTTCGGAGGGACCCGTAAGGTCATCGAGTCCAACCCCCTGCACAAGGCAGGAATCCAAATCAAAGTACATCTGACAGAGGGTGGTCCAATTGTCTCTTGAATGCCTCCAGCATTGGAGCGCTCAGTGCTTCCCAAGGTCATGGGTTCCCTTGGTGTACTGCTCTAACAGTTAGGAAGTTCTTCCTGATCTTCAGCCTAAATCTGGCTTCCTGTCACTTGAGCCCATCGTTGCCTGTCCTGCACTCGGGGATGATCATAAACAGATCCTGCCTCTCCTCTGTAGGGCTGCCTTTCAAGTCTTTGAAAAGCACTCTCCTGTCCCTCAGCTCAGTCTTCTTTTCTCCAGGCTAAACATGCCTAGTTCTTTCGGTCTTTCCTCCCAGGGCTTGGTTTCTAGCCCCCTGATCCTCCTTGTTGCCCTCCTCTGGACTTGCTCCACTTTGTTGGCGTCGTTCTTGTTATCTCCAGAATCCAGCATCTTCTAGATTTCACAAGTTCGCTATCTTGTTAAAGTCTCTCCTGCAGTATCGCCCACCCTCACCTGCTGTCTGTCCTCCATGGACATTTTTGCTTTTCAGGAAGTCATCAAATCCATCCTGCAGAGCGGAAGAATCGGCCCAGACATCCAGCTTACCGAGTGCTATGCTTTACGCCTGAAGCACGTGAAATCTGATGAAATCCACTGGCTTCACCCGGACCTGACGGTTGGCGAAGTCCAGGAGAAATACGAATCTTTGCACATTGAAGCCGAGTGGAGGTATGATGTCTTAGACGTCGCCGGCCATACCGTCCTGGCCTGCCCCATGGGGTAAAGCAAGGTGGTTTCCTGACCCCTGGCATAGGTTCAGCTGTCAGTCTGTATGGTATCTCATGGTACAGGGGTTCAACGGCAGTCTTGCAGTCAAGACTCTGCTCGCCAGGTCTGAGTTTGATCCTGACAGGCTCAGGCAGGTGGCTTAAGGTTGACTCAATCTTCCATCCTTCTGAGGTTGGTAAATTGAGTACCCCTTTTTCTGGGAGTGGGGGAGCAACATGCAGCTTGCAAAATTAAATTGTAAACTGCCCAGAGAGTGCTTTAAGCACTATGAGGCAGTATACAAGCAGCACACTTTTTAAATGAGCTCCCCAAGTAGAGAAAACAGCTTCCGGGGCTCAAGGAAGGCCTACTCGAAGGGGAAGCAAGTCCAGCTCAAACTGCAATGGGACCTTGGCAAGAATTTCTGCCTTCTCTAATAGGAACCACCAACGCTCCTTGTTTCCTCCCTTCCAGCTCGGTGGGCCTCTGCCATATGAGTCCGAGCACATCAACGGTAGTCTCGATCCGTGGTTCCCAACTTGGGGTCCCCAGATGTTCCTGGTCGACAACGCCCAGAAGCCTTCACCCCTCGCTGTGCTGGCCAGGATTTCTGCGAGTTGTCGTCCAAGAACATCTGGGTGACCCAAGGTTGGGACCCCACGGGTCTAGATGGAACCAGAACCCAACTCAGGAGAAAGCACGTTCCTCGGTTCCTATGAGTCCTGGGTTGGTCTAACTCAATGACTCAATGCTGTGTTCTTTTAGGTATGACCTCCAGATCCGGTACCTCCCTGAGGACTACATGGAGCGTTTCCAAGAAGACCGAACGACGCTCCTCTACTTCTACCAGCAGGTTGGGCTCCTTCTGCTTGTCAACGCCTGACCCATGGCCGTGCTTAGCCATTTACTCCCTCCATGAGTGGGTGGGCTGGTTGGTTTTATTTCCTTCTCATGGCACATGATTCCCCCTTGGCTTGTATCCCGTCGCGCCACTGCTCAACGTTGGCGAGAGCATTTGGTGTGCCTTCCCTTCCTTGAAAGAACGTTCTCCTCTGGTGCACGTGTGAGGGCCAGTCTGATGCTCCAAGACCAGAGATGGGAAACATGTATTGTTTTGAACTACCGCTCCCAGGATTGTGCAGGCTACCGATACTGTCTTGGAAGACGTAGCTGTTGAAAACAGATGTTTGTTTCCCATCTCTGCCCAATACATTGACACGGAAAATGCAAATGCGTCACAAAGGAGTGCAAAATTCTCCCCCTTGAGCTGAATAAACTTATGCCCTTGCTCCTTCCAGGACACACATCCTGATAAATCCTGTTAAAGTAGAGTAGGACCCTGCTGTCCGTATCTGCTGATTCACTTATCCACTGCCTGGAAATCCTTAAAAAACAAAACAAAACAACAGCAACAACAACCCAGAAATATGTATTTATATGTATTTCCAGGATGTATTCACCAGAACTGGCTACTAGAGGGAGCCAGAGACTATGCTATGTACAGCGTTGAATACTTCTGCATTTTCCAACATCTGGAGGGGTGGCGGGACTTGGAACCCCTCTCTCATGGATACAGCCATCCTACTGTATGCTGTAGGCTGAGCCTCTCTTTCTCTATCACACAAAGCTACTAATCCAAACCACCCACCTCTTGATGCCTCTGAGGAGAGCAGCTTATGCTTTTTAGCTGGGGGTTTATGGCAGTTGTAGGGACGTGGTGGCACTGCAGGTTAAACCGCAGAAGCCTTTGTGCTGCGAGGTCGGAAGACCAGCCGTCGTAAGATCGAATCCACGCGACGGAGTGAGCTCCCGTCGCTTGTCCCAGCTCCTGCCAACCTAGCAGTTCAAAAGCATGTAAAAATGCCAGTAGATAAATAGGTACCACCTCGGTGGGAAGGTAACGGCGTTCCGTGTCTAGTCGCGCTGGCCACGTGACCACGGAAGATTGTCTTCGGACAAAACGCTGGCTCTACGGCTTGGAAACGGGGATGAGCACCGCGCCCTAGAGTTGGACACGACTGGACTAAATGTCAAGGGGAACCTTTACCTTATGGCAGTTGTACTCTAAAAAGGAATTATTGTTTCTAGCTTTGTCTTGGGGTTCAGAAAAGCATTATCTTCTTCATACCTTGACCGACGGAATGAGTTGTCTTGGTAGACCACAAGCTGAACATGAGTCAGCAGTGTGATGCGGCTGCCAAGACAGCCAATGCGATTCTTGGTTGCGTCAATAGGAGTATAGTGTCTAGATCAAGGGAAGTGGTAGTACCACTCTATTCTGCTTTGGTCAGACCTCACCTGGAGTCTTGTGTCCAGTTCTGGGCACCTCAATTCAAGAAGGAGGTTGACAACCTGGAACGTGTCCAGAGGAGGGCGACCAAAATGGTCAAAGGTCTGGAAGCCATGTCCTACGAGGAATGGCTTAGGGAGCTGGGAATGTTTAGCCTTACAAAAAGGAGGTTGAGAGGGGACATGATAGCCGTGTTTAAATATTTGAAGGGATGTCATGTCGAGGAAGGGACAGGTTTGTTTTCTACGGCTCCAGACACTAGGACAAGGTGCAATGGTTTCAAACTACAGGAAAAGAAATTCCACCTGAATCTCAGGAAGAACTTCCTGACGGTCAGAGCTGTCCGGCAGTGGAAGAGGCTGCCTCAAAGGGTGGTGGAGTCTCCTTCTTTGGAGGTTTTTCAGCAGAGGCTGGATGGCCATCTGTCGGGGAGTACTTTGATGGATGTTCCTGCATGGTGGGGGGTTGGACTGGATGGCCTCAGTGGTCTCTTCCAACTCTATGACTCTATGACTCTAGTGTTCGGTGAGTCTTGAACAACAGCACAAAGTAACCGCTGGAGCTGAGGTTGCATCAGGCTGCTATGTGGTCAGTTCTAGCAGACCCCTGCTCACAAGTTGGTCTCCAAATCAAGGGATGGGGGGAGCTAAAATTGTATTTTTTGGGGGGTTTGACATTTCCAGACCTTTTACTTGGGGCCTCTTCCTTCTCTCAGCCCATGAGTTGTAACTCTTGCTTCCCTTCATCCCTTCCCTCCCCTGCAAGCTGCAAGTTTCAGCATTTCAGGAAGGGTCTGTGTGTACTGTGGGAAAAGGGCACAGATGGGCTGCCCCATGCATGATGGAACTGTTGTGGTGTGATCTTTCCTCATGCCATGGGCAGTGAAACTGATGGCCATGAGAAGGGGCAGTGGATCCAGGCTTCAGTGATTCTAAAAGGGGTTTATGATGAACGTAAGAAAAGTTTTGAAGCTGGACGGATCCTTTCTGAGTGTACCCTGCTTTGCAATCAACAGGAAGGTCGTCCTATAGAGGAAGAGCAGGATCTGTTCTCAGCCATCCCAGAGTGCAGGGCATGTCATAATGAGCCTTGAGCAGGGGGCTGGACTCAATGACCTTAGAGGCCCCTTTTCCAACTCCATGATTCTGTGATTCTATGGTTAAGATCTTCTGCCTCCTTAGCCCTTCTCCTTCCTTCTCCTTTGTTTTCTCCCCTTCTACCTCATCTCCGCTTCTCTCTTTTCAGCTCCGGACAGAGTACATGCAGAATTACGCCAGCAAAGTGAGCGAGGGAATGGCGCTCCAGCTCGGCTGCCTGGAACTCAGGTAGGTGGACATGAACCCAACCTGGGAAAGGTCACAGGCCCCACAGCAGCACGTGAAGGCAGGATCGCGACCTGTCGGATCGTATTCGAAACATTCGTTCCAGCGAAAAGGTGGACTGGGATGTGAGCTTTCGAGAGCCAGTGTGGTGGAGTTGATAGAGTGTCAGACGAGGGCCCAGGAGGCTTGGGTTCAAATCCATGCTCAGTCATGGGAACATGCAGGAGGAGGGGGGGAGACACTTCTCAAATATCTCACATGAGTTATTTGAGGGTTTTAATAAACCAGATTGCACACACATACAAACATCTATGCAATTTATCCAGGAATTTTTAAAAGGGGTATGAAATGTGTGTTTTGATCGTGTTGATATACAGAGGAATGGCTGGAGAGCTCAGTGGTTTAGGTCTCTTGCTGCAGAACCAGAGGTTGGGAGTTCGATTCCCCCACTGTGCCTTCTGGACAGGGTCTGGACTGGATGATCTAGAGGGTTCCTTCCAGCAAGGCAGTTCCGAGATGATGATGATCATTAAATCCACACGTTTTGTTGATTCCATTTCACATACTGTTCCTGTGCTACTGTGCCTCACGTTCCCAAGAGAAGCTGAGAAATGTCTCAGTGGGTTGGGTGGTGGGGAGAGAGGAGGGATGAACGGACGAGTGTGAAATATGAGTTTGGCCCCAGTGGGGAATTCTGCTGAATTGCTTGCACTCTGGACTGGGGGATCCCGGCTTCAGGCAGTGCATGGCGTAGGCTTCTGTTCCTGCAGCCTAAAACCCCATGCCTTCCGGTACCGTCTCATCTCTCCTGTAACCCTGTGATGTCTCCGATATATTCTGCCTTCACGCCTTTTCTTTCCCCCCTTGCAGGAGGTTCTATAAAGATATGCCCCACAACGCCCTGGACAAGAAGTCCAACTTTGAATTCCTTGAGTACGTAAATTCCAAAATTCTTAGGTGTGATGTCGTGCCCCATCTTGGATCCCTTTTGTCTCGTGTGGGAGGGTGTGTGCATGCACACTGACACACATGTTCACAGGGGGCATCACAACTGTGCCACCCCCCGCCCCTGATCATGAGGTTGGCTTTGGGTCCTCTTTGACCCAGACTGGCTGGGGAAATCTGGGGGATCTCATCCACAAAGTAACTTTTCCAGGCTGTGAAAGGAAATCCATTCCTCTGCTCCTCATAAAGAGGTAACACGAGGACCTGGAAACTCATGTCTGGGCTGGCATTTACATAAGAGCCTAAGAAGAGCCCTGCTGGATCAGGCCAAGGGCCCCATCTAGTCCAGCTTCCTGTATCTCACCGTGGCCCCACCAGATGCCTTGGGGAGCACATGAGACCACAAGATCCCTGTCTCTCTTCCCCTGCATCTGGCATTTGGAGGTCCCTTCCTTCTAAGCCCGGCGATTATACATCCCCATCGTGGCTTGTCACCTGCGATGGACTTTTCATCCTGGAATCTGTCTGATCCCCTTTTAAAGGCATCTAGGCCAGATGCCATCCCCACATCCTGTGGCAAGGAGTTCCACAGACTAACAACCCGCTGGGTCAAGAAATATTTTCTTTGGTCTGTTCTTTTTCTTTTGCTTTGTCTTTCAGGAAGGAGGTGGGTCTCGACCTTTTTTTCCCCAGACAGATGCAAGAGAATTTGAAGGTAAGTGGTGGCTCATCTCCTCTTCCTAGGTAGCTGGTTTCAACAAAGGCCCAGATGAGCTGTCCCTGCTCAGTTGGCTGCCCGAGGCCAAGGCAAATTAACACCATCTTTCCCCCTCCCTTGTACAGAAACTGACTCGGACTGGTTGCTGAATCTTAGCTAAGCACCGTGGGCAGGATCACATCCTCTACGCCTCTGAGGCCAAGAGCCCAAGGGTTGTGGGGCCCGGGCATTAAGAGAAGAAATCATGAGCCACATCCAGCTGTCGCTTTCTCCCGGCATCTGGATAGCCCCCCTCTATTCAGCACTGGTGAGGCCTCCCCTTGAGTCTTGTGTCCAGTTCTGGACACCACACTTCAAGAAGGATGCTAACAAATTGGAACACGTTCAGAGGCGGGCGACAAGGAGGATCAGGGGGCTGGAAACCAAGCCTTATGAGGAAAGACAGAAAGAACTGGGCATGTTTAGCCTTGAGAAAAGAAGGCTGAGGGGAGAGAGGAGAGCACTTTTCAAAGATTTGAAAGGCTGTCCTACAGAGGAGGGTCAAGATCTGTTCTCCATCATCCCAGAGTGCAGGACACGCAACAATGGACTCAAGCTAAAGGAAGCCAGATTTCGGTTGAATATCAGGAAAAACTTCCTAACTGTTAGAGCAGTATGACAATGGAAGCCATGACCTCAGAGGGAGTTGTGGAGCGCTCCAACACTGGAGGCCTTCAAGAGAAAATTGGACAACCCTCTGTCCAATCTGCTTTGATTTGAATTCCTGCACTCAGCAGGGGTTGGAGTTGATGGCCTTATAGGAGGCCCCTAGAATAATGAATAGGGACGTGGTGGCGCTGTGGGTTAAACCGCAGAAGCCTCTGGGCTGCAAGGTCGAAAGACCAGCAGTTCGAATCCACCCGACGGAGTGAGCTCCCGTCACTTGTCCCAGCTCCTGCCAACCTAGCCGTTCGAAAGCATGTAAAAATGCGAGTAGATAAATAGGTACCACCTCGGTGGGAAGGTAACGGCGTTCCGTGTCTAGTCGCGCTGGCCACGTGACCACGGAAACTGTCTTCGGACAAACGCTGGCTCTATGGCTTGGAGACGGGGATGAGCACCGCGCCCTAGAGTCGGACACGACTGGACTAAATGTCAAGGGGAACCTTTACCTCTACCTAGAATAATGAATAACTTCATTATTCTAGGAGTCTGTGATTCTTACCTTTCTCCTCTTGTCTCAGCATCTGCTGCCTGAGGCAATAACTTTCTTCTACCTCATGATAAGGCTCAGGAAGCATGCTCATTTTGGGGCAAAGCTTAAAAAATATCCCTTGTCCATAAGAACCATAGCATGCCCCCCCCCCCCCAATTTCTTTAGGATTATGGATGGTGTGTTTTTTTAAAACGGTGACTTGTCTTGGGAACTGCTATGATTTCTCCCACATGCTGTCTTATAACCAGAGAAATGTGCATCGTGCTTACAAAGCAAAACTTCCCAGCTAGACATTCAAACTTTGAAAGTCTGTGTTCTAGTCTTCTAAAAATGTGCCATGATTTAAGGATGAAATTTTGAATTAAAAGGTTGGATTGCACCACTCCTACAGACAGGACGTGATAGAGGGCTTTATTTTTTTAATGTTTGTGTGCATTAAAAAAAACAACTCCTCCTTAGAAGGAGAAAATCAGCACCGGAAAATCTCTTGATGGGCTAGTTTGTTGAATTTACTTGCAGGAATTCCCTCTCCCAAATCTGCAACAAGAAGCACAAAACCAAAGAAAAGCAAACAAACAAAAAAACCCACAACGTTGTGTCACTTTAAAGACTAGCTGCTATATTTTTGTGTAAGCTTTCGTGGAACATGGTCCTTTTCTTCAGACAGATGAGTTAGATAGACATAGAGAATGGCAGACTTTATCTTTCAGCTTTTCTCTGAAAAGATGAGTCTGGTAGTTGTGAAGGAAAATAACAGCAGAAAACAGCATAATTCTTACACTTCGTAATGACTTAAGAAACCTTGGCTGATATATAATCCATGGATACGGGTGTCCATCATATGTATACATATGATCTCAGCTGTTTCCCTCTGGAGTCTTGTTCTGTAGTTTTTCTTCTCCAGAATAGCAATTTTCCCATCTTGTGAAAAGTGTCCAGGTCGGTTGAAGTGATCTGAGACAGGTTTCTGTATATCACGATTCCTGATGTCTGATTTATGTCCCTTCATTCTTTGGCATAGAGATTGCCCCGTTTGTCCTAGGTAGAGTGCCACAGGGCCCTATTTGCAAAAGGACGGAGAGCATTCACCAGGACAGGTGGGACCTGCAATGATGCAATGTGGTGTGGCTTTCTTTCTTTTTCCTTTCCCTGCTCTTCGTCCACGCGCAGCCGAAGCAGTTCCGCAAAATGATCCAGCAGACCTTTCAGCAGTACGCGAACCTGCGGGAGGAAGAATGCATCATGAAATTCCTCAGCACCCTCTCCACGGTCGCCAACATCGACGAGGAGAGCTACCGCTGCGAGCTGATTGTGAGTACGGCAGGAGAGCCGAGGAGGTCTTGGTGGGTTTCGGCTCCAGCTGAGATCCTTGTCTCTCCCCCCCCCCCCCCACTTCCCGTGACCCCTGCCAGACGGCTTTCTCTCCCTTCCGTTTTCAGCAAGGATGGAACATCACCATGGACCTGGTGATTGGGCCAAAAGGCATCCGGCAGATGACAACTAAAGAAGCAAAGGTAGGCGGTGGAACCACACATCCAAAGAAAGCTGGGGGGGGGGGGGGGACCCTTAAGTACATCAGATCAAGGTATTCATTTTATACACCCGTGTTGGGATGGGCCTTGGCATTCCTTCCCCCCTTTCCTTTCTCTCTTGAGGAGGAGCCAAGCTGTTTTTTGGGTCAAGAGAAAGCAGAGGTGCTTCCACATCGATGCAGGGCTTGGCTCTGTGACATCAAGTCCAACCCCCTGCTCGATGCAGAAATACAAATCTACAGGTCTTCTCTGGAGGTTTCTGACATAGGCAGGTTTAGTCCATGTTCCCAGAGTTTTCCTGCCCTTCCAAGCTGGCAGAAAACCAATAGGTCTATTAGGACCCCCATGTCTGTGCAGGATCGGTTGAAAGCCCCCCCCCCCCCCCCGCAGATGTTAAATTGTATTTTAATTGTTGTAAGCCGCCCAGAGACCTTTGGGTAGTGCGGGCAGCATATAAGTTAAATAAATAAATAAAATAAATAAATAAATAAAGAACAAGGATTATAGCCAATGCTTTTTTAATAGTGAATGCTGTACTTAGCATGGCCTTTGGCTCTCTCTGGTGGCCAGTTCTGACAACTTCAACTTTAGACATATATATTTCTAGGGTTTTTCTTTTAAATTTTTTAAGATTTTCAGATCGTGGATAAGTGAATCAGTGGGTGCTGATCCCATGGCTGTGGGGGGTCCTACTGTATAGTGAATCAGACCCTTAGACTAGCTCAATGTTGCCTTGGGTCCTTTCGAGGAGAAAAGCAGGGTAAAAACAGTTTAAATAAATGTTTTATATAAATGTCAGGGGCCTGATGGTTCTAGGAACAGTCCCGGCAGCAGCCACAGGAGTGGCAGCCCTCCACCAGGTACCTCAGATCAAGATTTCAAGTCTTTTAAATAGAGCTGAAAGCCTTTTGCTAACCTAGAACTCACCAGACGTGCTGCGTGATGAGATTGTGCGAGATTTACGTCCTCCTCAGCCAGCGGGAAGCATAGAAGCTCCATGGACGTCTTTCCATCATCTTTCCATGGCATGACTCTGTGGTTTTGGTTTAAGGGCCCTCCAAACAAACACTACCTGCCTAGGCTGAGCAGCTCCAAGGTGGAAGGGTCGATCTTATTTATATGCTTGCAGCTAAGGTCTAGCAATGATTTGTTGTTTTGACCTCGCGGCTCAGGTTCTGCAGTCACCAGCTGCTGATAAGCTGGCGCGGTTGATACAGAGAAACCCAGCTTTGCTAAGTACCGCGTGGGGAATTGATCGTGGAGGTTTTGAACACTCAGGAGGGGACTTGGGTCTAAAGCTGAAATCTTATTCCCACTTACCTAAGAGGAAACCCCACTGAGCTTCTGGGGGATTACACTAGGACTCTTTCTCTTTGGAACCTAAAAGGCAAGTGTTCTCAGGATGCTGGCCTTCTGCCACACACAGGTCTCTAACAGAGCTTGGCAAAGTTACTTATTTCGCTCCAAAGCTCACCGAATCCTCCAGTAAGGCAGGACACTGATCTTCCCAAACTTGGTGTCTTGCACAGCATCCCCATCAAGAGGTCAGCAAGAGGCAGGATTTTGCCTGCCCGGGGACAGCTCTGACTCTGACGCTGAACCACAAGCCTGCCTGTCTTGTTCCCCCCCGCAGCCCACCTCCCTGACCGAGTTCAAGCAGATCCGATCCATCAAGTGTACGGCCGTGGAGGAAGGCAAAGCGCTGCTGCAGCTCGGGCTGATCGGCAATCCCCAGGTGAGAAAAGGAAGCCCCCGGCCAGCCCCCTTCCTCTGCCTCCTTCCAGGGATGTTGCCTGTCCGAGTCCCGAGTTCGAGGCTTTGGGTTCAAATCCCAAGTCCCAAGCCTCAAGTCTGAGTCTCGAGCCATTTGCCTGCCCCTCTGCGGGGGGCGTGTGTGTGTGTGCATGAGCAGAGACAGCCAGCTGACTTCCCTTCCCAGAGCCAGCGTGAGCAAAGTGGGGTCCTGAGGCTGCATGTAACCGCCGCCCCCCCCCCGGTGGTAATTTCCCCCCCCAGCCCTCGGCCCTTCCCAGTCCTGTTCCTTTTCTGCCAAAATGCAGTGAATGGCTGCCCCAGAAGACTTCCAGGAGTACCAACTCCCTGTGTAAACAGGTCTCAGGGCTTCCCTGCAGAGTTTTAACACTCGATAACACTCATTTTTTGAAAACGGGACAAGGACTTCTTGCTGCTTCTGGTTTCATTTTTTTGCATTTCTTAGTCTGCACGGGCTCCTGAGTATCTCAGAGCAGAAATCTGACCTCTGTACCCATTCACGTTTCAGACCTCTGAATTAAACGGAAGAGAAGTAGCTCACAAGGGAAGCAGGCCCTCTGCATACATCTGCAGGTCCTAGATGTTATCCCCACATCTCTGGTTGAAGGATCTTCTGGAAAGCAGGGCTGGAAAAGTCCAGCTTCTGGGGGCGGGGGGAAAATCTTTTGGACTGGATCTCCTGCAGTCTGCTAGCCCCTACACTGCAGGGGAAGCGACTTTTGGAAGAAACAAATCCTTCCAGATTCTGGATTACACAGAATTAATCACACCAAAATCTCATCATAGAAGCCTCTCTGGGGGTTGGAGTAGATGCTTGAGCAAGCACATCTTCCTAGCATGCCAGAAGATCTGCTAGTGAAAACACAGGCTTCCACTGAGCCCTGTATCTTGCATCCCATCCAGCTCTGTTTTGTGATTGGTCGATGGGAGGTAAACATGGGCTTCATTTGCATATCAGAGTGCCCAGCCTCTTTTTTCCTTAGGCATCATCTTGCAGGAGGGAAATAAACAGGCTTATATAGGCAGGTAGCAACGTGTTTTCTCTCACTTATAACTTGACCCTATAGGGAAAGGAGGGCAGGAGATTCACAAATGGGATGTTTCGTTTTTCTGAGGGGGATAACTTTCAGCGTTTGTTGTCGAAGAACTCTTTCCAGGCATGTGGCCCTCCGTCTCTCCCAGGCGGATGTCCACACATTACATTCCTCTCTCTCTTTTTTTTTGCTTTTCAGTCTTTGACGATCAAAACGTCCTCTCTGGCTGAAGCGGAGAACATGGCCGACTTGATAGATGGCTACTGCAGGTTACAGGGAGATCTGGACGCCTCGCTCATCGTTCATCCCCGGGGTGAGCAAGTGGCGGCTAAAGGAACCTCGGGGTTCTGGTGTGAGCATCTGTCTTACGGGGAGCGCAGGAATGTCTTTCACCCAGAGCTTGGAAAACCGACTTACAGTTCCCAGAATCCTACAGTCAGCCTTTGGCCCTAAGATAGGGAAGAAGGTGTGAGAAACTCACAAAGCGAGAAACTCACAAAGCAAGAATCGTGGCCGCAGGGTCCTTGCCGCTGGGATCCAAAGACATAACTTTTCAAGTTCTGGGTTCAGCAATGTTTATGATTGTTCCTGCGTCTTGGCGAGGCATTGGGGAGATAAACGTAAGAACAGGGATGCGGTGCTCCAGGGTTCACCTACCGATTCTAGAATTCCTTTGGGAAATTCTCCCATGTTCATTCGACAGAATGGAAAATGAAGCTTCTTGCCACGGGCTATTTGGAGGCAAGTTCAAAGTGTGGGGGGGAAGGCAAATAGTTTTACCTGCAGCAGCACGGGGGGGGGGGGGAACTAACGGGTAAGTGGTGGTATTTCTGACATGCCTTTTGTCCTTTGCAGAGAATGAGAAGAGGATCAGCTTGCCCCAGGTCCCAGTACAGTAAGTAAGACAGCGGATCTGAACCACAGGGCTGACCGGTTAGAAAAGAAAGCCAGCTAATTTGCAAATGAAGGGAGGTATGAAACACTTGTGCTCTGATGTGTTTCAGCATACAGGGAATTCTCTTTTCTAACGACGTGCTGTCTATAATGTATAGATGGGTGAATCCTTAGATAGACCCCTAAATCTCTTTCTGCCCTTAGGCACATAGAGGAGAGGAGGTCTACCCTGGCAGAGAGCTTCAGCGGAGGTGAGTTTCATCGGGCCACTGAGGACTACCCACACCGCAAAAATAAATGGTGGGCTGGAAAATATCTGTAAAGATTCTGAGTCATCCAGGTGAGGTTGTCTGGAAGTTGAGTCCTTGCCACTGGACTTCTTTCTGAAGAAGCCACTCGGATGAGTAGCGAAACGTTTCAACCTAGTAAGAAAGAAGTCCAGTGGCCTGGACTCAGCTTCCAGATGTGGACTGGAAAGTTGCATATAAATTTTGATCTGTCATTAGCTGCTGGAGCTGGAGTTTTTGAGAGGACTGGGGGAAACAAAAGACACCCACATAAAAAAATGAGATTATTTGCAGTGGCTCAGGTTATGGCCCTGCAGGGTTTAATGCCGCTTAAACCAAAGGAGCAGAAAACCTCTCGGAATGTATGTTTTTTTTCTGGAAGAAACCTAATTCTGCCACTATGTTGTATAATGCTCTGCTCATTTCCGGTTATATTCTTCCTGTTGTTGTTGCTTCTCTACTCCTACAAACTGGAATTCCTTTATGGCTGTTTGGACTTCGATGCAGCAGCTTTAATCAATACTGTCGTACTGCCTCCAAATCAATACGACTCGTTTTTGATTCTTCAACAACTAAGTTCTTTCCCTTGCTTTTTCCTCTTTTCATTTATTTTATCTTGCACGATGAGCTGCCACCATCCATATTTTTTTTAAAAAAAATTCTCATCCCATGACCCAGGTCGTTTTGCATTCTGCGTTTTATCTGTGTTGCCATTTCTTGGTATGCATTCTTTAGAATTGATTTGGGGGTTGCTCTTCAGAATTTTGTGGCTCATCCTCTCAATCCACACTGTTAGTAATTATGGAGTGAGATGAACCCGTTCAGACGCCAGGGACCTCTTAAGCAGGTGTGGAGCCACCGCTGAGAAGCCCTTGCATCTAATGCGCTGCAGGTAGTGCTTTTAGAGGTGGGCAGACTGCATGTCCTCCGATGCAGTATGATGAGTCAACTGGGGTGTGTGAAGCTGATCCTTCAAGTAACTGACACCCAAACTGTTCAAGGTTTTCAATTGCTAGTATTTGAGCCTGGAAACACGCTGGCAACCAATGCACAGACTATAACAGAGGTGCCATTGGTTCTGACTCCTTAGCCTGGTCGATAGTTAAACAGCTGGAATTTGTACCAGCTCAAAATTCCACGAGGACCTTTAAAGGCAGCCCCACGCTTAGCAGGTTGAGGTAGTCTAGCTTGGCTCTCATTGCTCAAGCAGGATTAATTGAAGCAAGCGGCGGCGTGTTCACAGGACCCATCGTTACAGGCCTTCGAATCCTGAAAAGCACCTCCGGGTGCTGCCGTCAATGAAACCTATACTGTACTGTTAGCACAAAATCCAGGAAATTCCCGCACTGCCCTTTGGTCCTCAGCATGAGTGCAACCTCACTGAGAACCAGGTCCAGACCCCATCCACAGTAGGCAGTTTTCCTACCCACGGTGCCCCCAGAAAAGTTCAGAAGAGGGCAACCAGGATGATCAGGGGGCTGGAAACCAAGCCCTAGGAGGAAGGACGGAAAGAACTGGGCCTGTTTAGCCTTGAGAAAAGAAGACTGAGGGGAGAGAGGATCGCACTTTTCAAATATTTGAAAGGCTGTCCTCCAGAGGAGGGTCAGGATCTGTTCTCCATCATCCCAGAGTGCAAGACATGCAATAATGGGCTCAAGTTACAGGAAGACAGATTTCGGTTGAGTATCAGGAAAAACTTCCTAACTGTTAGAGCAGTACGACAGTGGAATTGATGACCTCGAGAGGTGGTGAGCGCGCCAGTGCTGGAGACGTTCAAGAGAAACTTGGACCACCCTCTGTCAGGTCTGCTTTGATTTGTATTCCTGCATCAAGAAGGGGGTTGGACTGGATGGCCTTAAAGGCCCCTTCCAACTTCATTATTGTATGAGTCAATGATCATGACTGGGTTAAATATGACCCGGTTTGTCTTGATCCATGCTCAGACCACTGTGTCATGCATGCACACACTCATGTATCTTCACATGCATGCTCTTTTCCTCCCTCCCTCCCTCTCTCTCTCTCAGACATACACATGCATGCATGCATGATTGAACAAGGTGTAAATGTCATGATTCCATGAACTCTGTTAACTGCCTGTGCTCTGACAAGAAGCAGGCAAGTATCAGAAGGGCTGTATCCTTCTACATTGCAGAAAGGCAGACAGAAGGTCTTAGGGACAATGCATTTATGATATCTCCTGCCCGTGGCCATAACTAACCTTCCACAGAAAGCTGAGCAAGTGGTGTGGCCCACCCAGTGCCTTTATCGGAGCAGCAATCTGCTCCTTTTCCAAGGAGTCCCAAAGCATGGATCTGGGAGGGAGTCAGCAAGTGGCAGACCTCCGTGTTCAGCCTGCCCCGCTGAGGGGCACCATCGAAGGGGATGGCAGAACTGCAGCGGGGATCACAAGGGGATGACTTGCTGGGGGGTTTGGGGGAAACAACCTCCCCAGCCCCATCCCTTTGAAAGGGCGGCTGTCTCTCTGTACCAAAACATGATCATAGAATCATGAAGTTGGACGCGGCCCGTAAGGCCATCCAGTCCAACCCCCTGCTCAGGGCAGGAAGACAAATCAAAGGAGATCTGCCAGGGGGTGGTCCAAGTTTCACTTGAAGGCCTCCAGCGTTGGAGCGCTCACCACCTCCCGAGGTCACGGGTTCCACTGTCGTACTGCTCTAACAGTTAGGAAGTTTTTCCTGATACTCAGCTGAAATCTGGCGTTGTGTGACTTGAGCCCATTGTTGCCTGTCCTGCACTCTGGGATGATGGAGAACAGATCCTGCCCCTCCTCTACAGGACTACCTTTTGAAGAGTGCTCTCCTCTCTCCCCGCAGTCTTCTTTTCTCAAGGCTAAACAGGTCCGATTCTTTCAGCCTTTCCTCATAAGGCTTGGTTTCCAGCCCCCTGATCATCCTTGTCATCCTCCTCTGAACTGGTTCCAGTTTGTCAGCATCCTTCTTGAAGTGTGGTATCCAGAACTGGGCACAGGACTCAAGAGAAGGCCTAACCAGTGCCTGAGGGGGATGAATACCTTGCAGGATTTGAAGCCTACCCTTCTGTTAATGCAGCCTAAAATCACATTGGCCTTTTTCGCAGCCACATCACACGGTCGGCTCATATTCAACTTGTGATCTACAACAACTCCAAGGTCCTCCTCGCTCGTAGTTTTGCTGTTTTCACATCTGTTGAGTGATTCAAGCCTCAGGCCCCTGTGCCTTATTTCTACTTCCCACCCACCTCCTCCATATTAGTAGGAAGGGACCCAGCCACAAAACAGGCACAAATATTCAGGGAAATGTCCTATCCAGCAAAAACAAACAAACAAACAAAACCAGATGGGTGGTGGAGGGCAGGAGATGGGGAGACCCGCCTTGGATCCTTTTAAAGGAGAAAGGCGGGATAGAAATATTTTTAATAAATAAATAATAAATAAATAAGATACTCCAAGCTCCACTGGCTGCTGTTTACCGTTAAACGGAGGGACTGGGGCCTTTTCCATCTCTAACTGAAACGGATTGTTTGGTTCCAGATTCTGACATTTATGCCGAGATCCCAGATGAAGCATCCAGACCCAAATCTGGAGGTAAATGCAAGCCTTGGTCTCCCTTCTAAAATAATCCTTTGCTGTCATCCTTTCCACTTTTAAGTATGATATTGAATTGATGCTGTAGAGGAGGGATTGTTGAATGCTTTGGGGCTTGTAGTTATCCCTGCGTGAAGCACAAGAAGGAGCCACGACACCATGGAAAGATGTGAGCTTTTCAACTTCCTCCTCTTTTTCTCATCACCGAGATTTCTCTTCACCGAGAGAGACTCGTCTGTCTGAGATCCCACCTGACCGCCACCTAGAAATCCTACAGGATACATATTGTACAGGATTTCTGGGTGGTTTCATGATGGTTTTTTTCTTTCCTGGAACAAATGCCAAGCTGTGCAGGATGAGGACAGTTCCTGTGTAGCAGACCATCCTGCCTGTGCAGGATTCCTGGGAAAGAACGGGGGGGCGGAAACCTCCAAGCTGTACAGAATCGTCACATTTCTGTCGCAGAGTAAGAAGAACAGAACAAAAGGGAAAAAAATAAATCAAGAGGCAACCCAAGTGGTGTTACCTGGAAAACACAAGACAGGGTTTCCTTTCCACAAGAAGACAAGGACATTGAGCAGGGGTGGGTGGGGTGTCTTAACAAGTCGTCTCTCGGCATGGCAAGACTAAAAAAAAATCACCAAGACCAAGAAAGTTTTAAAATACTCATCCTATCCCTTTCACGATGTAAAAGTAGAAACTAGTACTTTTCAGGAATTTTGCTGGATTTTCACTCGTATGATTTTTGGGGTATGTGTGTTTTTGCTGCGCGAAATAGAGGGGGCCGAATAGGAAGAAAACAGGAGAAAACAGAGATCTGCCTATGGGTTCAATAACAGATCATTCCAAGATAGATAGATAGATAGATAGATAGATAGATAGATAGATAGATAGATAGATAGATAGATAGATAGATAGATAGATAGATAGATAGATAGATAGGTTTATAAGATTAGATTAGATAGATAGATAGATAGATAGATAGATAGATAGATAGATAGATAGATATCGATATCGATATCTATCGATCGATCTATCGATCTATAGATATATATAGATATAAAATTAGATTGATGAATTCTGCATCTAAAGTGGGATTTGCGGGCAAGGGGGACAACAGGAAAGTAATGTGAACATGAGTTGAGTGAGAAACCCATAATACTACTTATCAGGTGTAGAACCAAACATTTGCTGTATCTGACAGTGTTTGACACTGTAAACATTTCGAAGGTTTTGCACCTTTTGAGACTCTTTGCAAGATGGAACTTGCCTTCTCCCGAGACCTTGCCCATTAATAATAATAATAAGGGGTTTCCCATTTCCTTCTTCTGGGGGGTATCCTGGGACTGTGCAGCTTGCCCAAGGCCACCCAGGCTGGCTTTTCTGGGATGCAGGGTGGGGAATCCAACTCCCAACCTTTGGCCTCACATCCAGATACCTAAACCGCAGAGCAATCCAGCCAGCTTCTTCCCTGGCAGCCCTGACAATTTGCCCATTATGGAATCATTATGGGCTGTTTCAGAGACATTAAAGTGCACAGGAAACGATGCGCCGACTTTTTTAAAAAAACAAATATGCCAAATGCATGTCATGGGAAATGTGCTCACAAACCTTCCTTGGTCACCGGAGGGAAAATCGCAAATTCGGCAAAGTGCACGAATAAATCTATAGATTAGGCGAAACCTGTAAATTAATGCACACTTCAAGGAAAATGTGAAAAGACGCATCTGAATTTCGCTGCTGGAAGAAAGGTGGAAAGTCTCACAACTAGATGAAAAGGAAGAGTCTGGAAGAAGATTCAACTGGGAACTTCTGTTCCATCATAGTGACTGCTTGTGCTGTGTTTGGAAGACAGTGTGCCATTTTTGATGTCTTGACGCCTCTATTTTACACAGCTCAGTATGTGATCTCTCGGGAGGATGTTGTCCTGGGCCGGATCTTGGGAGAAGGTTTCTTTGGCGAGGTCTACGAGGGAGTTTACACTAATGGGGTGAGTTTAAGGCAGTCAACCCTGCCACGCACTGGACAGATGGGTTCGCTTTTTCAGACCTCGAATATTTTAGCTCATGTGGGCAACGCATCGCGTTGCAAGCCTAGGGTGGAGACAGGGAGAGTTACAAGAGGCAGCTGGGATGGGGGTGAATGCGGAGCGTTTGTCAGGCCCCCCCCCCACCAGAGAAAGAGTTCCCTAAGCTAAGGGGGTGATATCTCACTATTTGGTTAGCTTTTTGGCGAGATTTGGCTCATCTTGTTTTCTGGCGACTGCATGTGTTTTAAGCAACAGTGATCCATCCTGCTACTTTTGTGAGCTGTTCTGTTCTTTCTGGTACAGGGGCTAGGGGCTTCCTTCAGTTTATTTGGTGTGATTGGAAGAACCCCTGAGTACCCCATTCTGCAGTCTGTGGGGTTGCTTAATTCGCTCCCAAATAGGTGGCGTTTTCTTTCTGGTGACAGCCCTGTGACGCATGCCGTGGGTTGTGATGATAGAAAGGTCACCAGAGAAGCCCTCTCCTCTGTTTTCCCCTTCTCACAATTTTTAAAAACATTCCCCTAAGGACCATAGCACTATTTCAGATATAAGGAGGATCCGAGCTACGTTGATGGATTGCTGTAGCGCTATGCCACTTACTAAATTAAATCCAAAAAAAGGGAAAACGCCCATAGAACGACAGCCACAACCACGGGAAGAGGGGCTGAGAAGGGTGTGTGTGTCAGTAATTGAAAGGAGATGAAATTGAAGCAGCCTGCTTTCTGGATCTTTCTCACAGGAGAATAAAGGTCTCCTGTGTGAATGGAAGGATCACTCAAGCATGAGATAAAATAGATCACACTGAAGATAGAATCTATTTTATCTTGCACTTGATATATTGCATTGTATATTTATTTAGGTTGTGTATGAGTTTGGTTTGGTTTGGTCTGATCTGGGTTGGGTTTCTTGGTGTGTTTTTTTGTTGTTTTTTTTTTTTTTTGGTTTTATTTCTGTGCCATCTGCCAGCTGGTGAGAGGGACACAAGGAAACTCACAACATGTTAGATGAAAAACACAACAGGCAAAATCCTGTTGTGTAGCTATGCAGCAGGGAAGGGGACTCAAGTCACGGGACTCACTGTCATGTCGGACTTAAGTCATGCCGACAACTCAACGCAGACTTGACTCGGGGTTCTCTTTCCCAAGGACTCGAATTCAACTCACGACTCGGAACCCACCCTTTATTCTGAAGGGGAAAAGCTTGTTTTTAATAGGGACTCAGACTTGGGACTTGGAACCAAAGACTCAGACTTGGGACTTGGAACCAAAGACTCAGATTTGGGACTTGGAACCAAAGACTCAGACTTGGGACTTGGAACCAAAGACTCAGACTTGGGACTTGGAACCAAAGACTCAGACTTGGGACTTGGAACCAAAGACTCAGACTTGGGAGTCGGAACCAAAGACTTGTCAGCATCCCGGCTACGTAGGCGTATCACAGAGAAGCCATTCTCCGCAGGTGGAAAGAGAAGCCATCACAGTTCCCCATCTCCACACCTTCATTCATTGATTTATGGTGTGAAACGATCACCTCCTCTCTTTATCCCCAGCGTGGGGGAGAAGCAGGAAAGGGCCGAGATTGGACTAGACCAGCCAGATATGGTGGTTGGCTTTTTAGGCCCTGATGACCGTGTTCTGTTTTTTTGTTCCAGAGCGGAGAGCAGATCAGTGTGGCTGTGAAGACCTGCAAGAAGGACTGTACCCCGGAGAACAAGGAGAAGTTCATGAGCGAAGCATGTACGTAGGTGCCCGCTTGAAGCCACCCAGCTCCTCCATGTACTTAAGGGCCATGGTGGTGATGGCGTTAATGGTAATGGTGGTGGCAGTTAAAGGGATGACTCTCATGAAGAGAGGACTCACTCCTGGGAAACCATGAAAAGTGTTCTCTGCTACCAAATCTAGACAGGTTTCCACGAGGGATTCTAGTCCTCATGAAGAGAATGATCAGAAAATGTCTGAGCCAGGCGGCGGAGACCAGAGAAGCATCTGGGAGACGGAGAACAGGATCCCTGAGTTTCCATCTCTACCCCTCTTCACCCCCTGACACTTTGTCCTGGTTGTCATGTGTCCTGTTCTTCTGTGTGCCTGAATCCCTTCTTACAGAAATCATTTCTTTGAGCCTGCTTGGGTGATCAGATCAGGAGAGGCCTTTCTCTCGGTCTCACCACCTTCACAGGTGCATTGGGTGGGGACCCGGGAGAGGGCCTTCTCTGTGGCTGCTCCTTTAAGACTCTGGAACTCCCTGCCACTGGAGGCCAGGCTGGCCCCCATCTTGGCTATCCTTCCGCAAGCAGGCGAAGAAGACCTTTCTCTTCAGACAGGCATTTCCTTTAGTGACTGGCTGTCTAGGAGAGGATAAATGGAAGGGCTGAAATTTTGTTGCTTCTCAATCTGTTTTTTCGTAATGCCTCTACTTATCATTTTTAGTATAGTGTCATTAGTCCTTTAACATTTGGGTAATTTGCTGTTCTTAGCTTTCGATATTGTGTTTTTAATGAGGTAAGCGGCCTTGGGTCCTTTTTAAGGGGAACGTCGGGGTAAAAATAGTCTTAATAAAATAAATAATAAATGAGCACACCTGTAGCAAAGGGTGTGTTCTACAGGACCCCAGAAAGGTAAGGCTCCTGGGCGTGTTCTACCATTAACGGCATCCTGCTTCCCTTTTGCCCTGTGCATCCACAGTGCTGATGAAGAAGATGGACCATCCTCACATTGTGACGCTGATCGGGATCACCGAGGAAGACCCCACCTGGATTGTGATGGAGCTCTATCCTTACGGGGAGGTGAGGGTCACCTGCGGGCCACAGCCAAAGGCGAGGGGGAAGGTGGCTCTCCCGGAAAGGAGGGAGGGAACAGGAGGAGGGAGAGGTGGAGGGAGAGGTCCTGAGCTGGTGAGCTTCCTCGCGCGACCTCCCACCCACCCCCTTCTTGCTCTTTCGTCTTCCCCCACTCCAGCTGGGACACTACCTTGAGCAGAACAAAGCGGCGCTGAAGGTCCTCACGTTGATCCTGTATACGTTGCAGATCGGGAAAGCCATGGCTTACCTGGAGGCCATCAACTGTGTGCACAGGTACCCGAAGGGCTGCCTGGGCTTCCCGTTTGTGGGTTTTTTTTTAAGGACAGGCTCCAAAAAAGGGCGGCGCGTAAAGACCCGTTTCTAGAATTGCAAGCACCCAACGAAGAGGTCCCTCAGAAATCCACAAAACCCCTGGATGCAAAAGCAAAGTCATCTGGGCTACTTCTGTACCACCCCATAGCACTTAAAGCACTCTCTGGGGGGGGGGTGTTACAGTTTAAGGATGCAGGCGACACAGTGCCACTGCCTCCCCCCCCCCCCCCCCAGTGATTTAGGTACTCAGTTTAACAACCTTGGAAGGATGGAAGGCTGAATGAACCTTGAACTGGCGACCTGGGATTGAATCCTGCTTGTGAGCAGGTTTAACCACTGCGCCAGGAGGCTCCTAGGGATGCAACCGTAGGCAATAGAGGTGAAGCTTAATCTGGTGCTAAAACATCCTTCTTTGGTGCTTACTGTTCCTCATCCTTGCCACCAAATGGGCGCACACTAGGGTGCTTTCTGGGTTTGGAGGGAACCTGAACCCAGAACCAAAGCTGGCTGATTTGGACCTATTCAGGAGAAGATGGACGGATGAATGATCTTTGATGTGCCGTACTAGTAGCAGTCGAACTAGATGCAAAGAGGAATGTGTTTGATTAGGCATCCTTCAGTCTCAAGAGACGATGGTCACGGGCTCTGAATGGAGGTCTTGGAACAGCGTCTACTGTGGCTGAGAAGGCCAATTCGAGAGTGACCATCCCTTCCACACTGAAGACAAAGACAATCTGTCCCCTGTCCAGCTCCCTGGTTTGGCTGGTTTCGGGACTGCCTCTTGGCCTCGGCCTGCTGGACAAGGGTCTCTTCAAAATGGGAGAGGCTGTGATGCACCGCCTGCCTCCAGGCTGAACGCTCAGAGGTCAAGGTTTCCCATCTGTTGAGGTCCATGTGTAGTCCTGCTTCTATTAACCTGCTTCTATTAATCCACAATAGGGCTTCCTTACAAAAAGATAAAACCTATGTTTTCCTTCTAAGAGCCTATTCATAAGACAAAGCATGCTAAATGCAAGATATGGAGGTGAGGAAGCCACATGCTATAAGAAACAGACATCTTTCACTGAGCATATGGCAGGTCCTTGAAGGTTTTTCTTTCACCAGCGATTTCTCTCTCTTGCCATGCTGAGACTCCACAACGAGACTTCTCCTCCTCCCCCCACCCACAGTTTTTCACTAGTTGTTTTGTGCAGGAAGTTGTGAAATCCTGCACAGCTTGATCCCCTTTCCAGTACCTTGTACCTGGGATAGATACCATCCTGTGCAGGAGTTGTAATAATCCTACAGTTTAGTGCTTCTTCTGCCCATGCTGGGTAAATCCTGTATAGGAGAGATGCCATCCTGTGCAGGACTTACTATGTCTTCCATGAAAAAAAAAAAGACAATGAGAAATTCCACTAAATTTCTTGACGTGGAGCGAGGAGAGAATTCGCACATAGCAGTCTTGCCGCCGTGTTTCTGTTGCCCCACAGCTGGCCACAACTTCTTGAAAGGTGGGTGACCGGCTTACTTTGTTACCCACAGGGATATTGCCGTTCGGAATGTCCTGGTGGCTTCCCCCGATTGTGTCAAGCTGGGCGATTTTGGCCTCTCCAGGTACATCGAGGATGATGAATACTACAAAGGTAAGGAAAGGCCCCAAGGAGGACCCATAGCTCTAGGCTGAACTACATGTTACACACACATAGAATCATAGAAGACTTAGGCTGGAAAGGACCACCAAGGTCATCTGGTCCAGCCTGTCACTAAAGCAGGAAACCCTTACTTAAAGCATTCCTGGAAATTGGATCTCCAACTTCTGTTTAAACACCCCCATTGCTGGAGAACCCACTAGCCTGTGAGGCAGGCCGTTCCATTCTTGAACAGCTCCTACAGAATGAGGGGAGATAGGAGAGCACTCGTCAAAAACTTGAAAGGTAGTCCTGCACAGGAAGGGCAGGATCTGTTCTCAATCATCCTCATGTGTAGGACATGCAACAACGGGCTCAAGTTACAGGAAGCCAGATTTAGGCTGAATATCAGGAAAAACTTCCTAACTGTTAGAGCAGTACAGCGATGGAACCCATGACCTTGAGAGGTGATGGGTGGTCCAACACTGGAGGCATTCAAGAGAAGACTGGAGAACCATCTGTCAGATCTGCTTTGGTTTGGATTCCTGCACTGAGCAGGGGGTTGGACCCTGTGGCCGTAGAGGCCCCTTCCAACTCCATTATTCTAGGATTCTAAAGTTTAAAAACCTCCTTTGAATCTCTTGCTTCTGCCTCTACCTTCTGAAGCTGCAGAAAACCAGCTCTCTCCATCTTGCATGTGACAGGCCTTCAGATACTGGAAGATGGCTGTCGGGTCACCTCCCAGTCTTCTTTTCCCCAGACCAGACGGGCCTAGCTCCCTCAACCGTCCCCCACACATGCTGAGCAGCCCACGTCTTCCTGTGCCTTCCACCCATCTGTCAATTCAGGCCCATAGCTTAGAGCGCAACGGGAGAGTACAGGGTTCAACCCACAACAGCACCAGGGTGGTAGAGCATGGGGTGGAAGCAGGAGCACCCCCATGAAACCTTTTGCCTCTGGGAGTGCCACTGGGGTAGGGTTGCCAGACGTCAGGCAAAAGGAGGACATGTCCTCCTTTTTAGCCTAATGTCCTCCATCCGGCAGGCAAAGATAAAAACCTTTAAAATGTCAGGCTTTTGTATATTTTATGTTATAATTTTGGATGGGAGGGGGAGAGGTGGAAGGACCCCCCTTCCCCTGTCTTTCCCCGATCCCCCGTTACCTGCCGCCGGTGCTGGAGCGCAGCCCTCGCCCCCTCCTGCCGCGGCGCCAGCTGCTCATGCCCACTCAGCCCATGTGGAGCCCAGAAAGGCAGCGCGAGCGAGCCAGGCAGGATCAAGCGGCGCCCGAGTGCATTGATGGGAAGGCGGGCACCCGGACTATGTGTGTTCAAAGTCCCTTTCGGGGACTCCAACTCCCACACTCCCCAGCCTTGACCCTCGGGGGAGGGGAGGCTGCCTAATTCGGTTTTGCCCGGCGCCGCTTTCCCCCTGCCTGCGCCGGAGCCTTGTTTGGGCATCCAGATTAGCAAGGTTGCCCCTGAGCCTGTGCAGAGTGCGAGCGGCTGGGGGATCCCGCAGCCGGGCCGGGGTGGGTTCGGGTACAATTGGCTGTTTAAATAATGTTTTTTGGTATTTTGAAAAAAAAGCCTTCATTGAATTTATTTTTATTTTTTAACATGACTGTTTCTTGGTCGGTTCACCAAGAGACATTTATTGGCAGCTTTGTAATAAAATTGTATTGATTGCGGGTTTAATCCGGAATGATTCAAATGAAACATTCAATACGTCCTCCTCTGTCCTCTTTTTTGTCTTTCTATGTCCTCCTTTTGGTACCCATGTATCTGGCAACCCTACACTGGGGTCTCTTCTTCCCCCACCCGTGCAGCCTCGGTGACCCGCCTGCCCATCAAGTGGATGGCTCCCGAGTCGATCAACTTCCGGCGCTTCACCTCCGCCAGCGACGTCTGGATGTTTGGTGAGTTGGAGAGCGGTCGTCCCGGCCGGTTCTGTTCCTCCGGCAGCGACGTCCTTCAGCTCCACAAGGTCCCAACAGCTGGAGACGACAGGGCTGTCATCCCCCCAAGTTCAAAACCAGGGACGGGCTTAAAGGGGCTGGCTTAAGAAGATAACCCAGGCTGGGTGAAAGGTGTTCAGCTTTTGGCAGGGGTGGGGGAGGCTTGGTCTCGAGCAGACGCCAGACTCCGCAACCCATGCTCCTTCTCTCTGGTTCCCCGTTTCCCCTCTCAGCGGTTTGCATGTGGGAGATCCTCAGCTATGGCAAACAGCCTTTCTTCTGGCTGGAGAACAAAGATGTGATCGCGGTGCTGGAGAAAGGGGACCGCCTGCCGAAGCCGGACACCTGCCCGCCTCTCCTCTACGCCCTGATGACCCGTTGCTGGGATTATGACCCCAGCGACCGACCCAAGTTCAAGGAGCTGGTCTGTAGCCTCAGGTAAGTGGGAGGCCTGGCCTTGGCTGCCTTGGCCCCGGGCCTGAACCTCCAGGCTCTGCGACCGAGGAGGTGGCATTCCGCAACCTGAATCGATTCTGCCGGTGGCTGGTTTGCAGAATCCTTCCTGTTTTGCATCATTTATTCTATTTTATTTTTTAAAATTTCCAAAACAAATACAAGAATACAAAATACTTACTAATACAATCTAAAACACAGTGCACCCCCACCCCTGGATATGGGGGTGCATAATTTATTCTAGGGATTTGGGACGACGGAAGGTTTGAGAAATTCTGCAAGAGGACCCGTAGTGATTTATTTTTTTTTAAATGGGGCGAGGGAAATCTCATACAGAGAAATCTCATGGTATAAGAGCCGGGGAGCCTTGGCCTGTATTCCCAGTTTCTCTCCAAAAATGAGTGCCGTCTGGATGGTGTGAGATGTTTCTTCCCTTGTAAGCCAGCAGATGTGCGCCTGGGTTGTCCTCCCATAATCATCACCATGTGCTGTCAAGTCCGTTCTGTCTTATGGCAACCCGTTCCATGGAAAACTCAGAAGTGGTTCACCCTTCCCTTCTTCTGGGGGCATCCTGGGACTGTGCCGCTTGCCCAAGGCCACCCAGGCTGGCTCTTCTCCCTGGAGGCACCGTGGGGCAGGGGGAAAATCCTCCCATGGACCAGGAGAAATGGTCCCCATCTAATTCCATCTGCTCCCAGCAAAGCCCGGAACCTGAGGCTACCAGAAGCGGTTGGACTACAAGTCCCATCAGCCCAAGCTGGTGTACAACCAGTGGTCAGAGATCAGTGGAGTGGTGGTACCACAGCATCTTGGGGTGGGGGGAGGTGACTCAAGTTTCAAGCCTTCCCAGTAAAGCTTCTAAAATCCATTTATGGACCTCCAGGCTTTGGTAAGGACAGGGGTAAAAATACCCCTTCCGTGGATGTACTTTGTGTAGTGACAGCTATATGACTGGATCCTTTTTTTCCCATTCCCCCCTTCTTTTCTTCTTTTACTAGTGACATTTATCAGATGGAGAAGGACATCGCGCGGGAACAAGAGAGGAACAATCGCCACCGACCCCCCAAAATCATGGAGCCAACGTCTTTGCAGGAGCCCCCTCCAAAGGTGAGAGGGATTCGAACCCCACTCAGGTTCAGGATCGGTGGTCAGAGGGACCTCCCAGCCACTCTGGCTGCAGAAAAGGAAAGTGAGCAGGACTTCCCATTCTGGACGGGTGGTTTGAGAGGAGCCAATACAGGCTATATTACTTATGCTCAAACTTACGGCTTATTTGTGTTGATTTGTTGTCGTGGTTGCCTGCGGTCAAGTTGCTTCCAATTTACGGTCACCCGGATAGAGTTTTCAAGGCATGTGAGACGTTCAAGGAGTGGTTTTACTAGCGCCACCTCCCCCAGTGAATGTTCATGGCTGAGCAGGGATTTGAACCCGGGTCTCCTGGGTCCCAGTCCAATACGGGATCCATCGATTTTCAGTAATCCTTTGTACGCACCCGTAGTAATGTTTCTAGAGAGGGCAGAGAAAATAATCTACACTCCAAAGCTTTCTACGAGTCGTACGACGTATTTTCTTCTTCTTTTTTCCTCCTTTGATCTCCTGGGGTGCTCTTTTTAATCAAAATGTGCCATTAGAAAATGTCTCCCCCCTACCACAATGATTCAAGGGGGGAAAGGTTAAATTTTCAGAGCACACGTGTTTGATCCATAGATTTGATGGAAAGTTTTACACGTTGTTCGTAGATGTTGAATGTATTTTTGCAGGGCAAGAGAGTTGTGTTTGGGTGCCTATTTCTAAATGCTTGCATTGGTATGTGAACCTATTATATGAATATCTAATAATCTTACCAGTGCCGAGCTGCAAGGGACCCTAATGGATCATCAAGTCCAGCCCGTCAAGGAGGCCCGGTGGGGGGGATTCGAACTCCCAACCTCTGACTCCACTGAGCTATCCAGCACTTCATTAATACTATGTGTCGTCAAATCCATTCTGACATACACTAATCCTTTCCAGGGTTTTCTAGGTAGAGAATCCTCAGAATGGGTTGACCATCCCCTACTTCTGGGGGGCGGAGGGAATCGAACTCCTAACCTCTTGCTCCACATCCAGATGCCTTTACCACTGAGCTATTTGTATTATTATATTGTATTATATTATATCTTTATAATTAAAAAATATTTGGGGAGAAGGCCAGCTGGCAACTGTGAAACACAGTCAGTGGTGGAAACCTTTCTGAAAATTTAACCCCTCCTTCTTCCGTGGTCCTCTTACGTAGCCACCTCTCTTATTCTTTCAGCCGAGCCGACCGAAGTACAAGCCCCCGCCGCAGACCAACCTGCTGGCCCCCAAGCTGCAGTTCCAGGTAAGCCTTCCGTGGTTCCGGTAACCCCAGACGTTGGTGTCTGGGCCACTTCCTCATTCCATCCACACACCCTTTTGAAAAGTCTGTGCCGTAGGTGCGCCGTTGCCGTTTTTTTCCACCTCTGCCAAAGTTGTGCCGCTGTGTGCCTGTGTGTGTGTTTTGTTCCCTCTGAGCTATTGAGCAATCCGTGTTTTTCCTGCCGTGTTTGTAGCCGCTCTGTGATATCCTTTGATTTGGGTTCCTGCCCTGAGCACAGGGGGTCAGACTGGATGGCCTTAAAGGCCCCGTCCAAATCCATGAATCGCAGATTCTATCATGCTTGACAGCCGTGTCCATGACCACTGAGGCAAGAAGCCTGTAGGAAAGTCTATCTTCCCATTCATTTCTCCAAATCTCAATCCGGGAATCTGGTTTTAGATTCCATGGTTTCACCCAGTAGTAGACTTCATGTGGAAGTTAAAGGGGCCCTGCGGCAAATTTATATGCAATTTTGCAGGGAAAGCAAACTTTGTTTGGATGTTTGGGTACCTCCACAATGAGGCCACAGGACTATGCACTGTGTTTTTAGAGACTGGAGTTGTAGCGAAAAGTTGCAGTGTCACACGGTCTTGCTCAAGATCCCAGTGATGTCCTTTTGGGGGTGAAACTCCATTCCCTTCACCTACCCAAATCCACTCCCTTATTTTCCTTTTTTTGGGGGGGGGGGCTCTTTCATATTGAGTGGTTTGCTCCCTTGTGTTTATCCTTGGTTTCTCAGTTTTGAGACTATCACACACAGGACCTTTGGATCTCAGGGTGCACCTTGTTGTTTAGTCGTTAAGTCGTGTCTGACTCTTCGTGACCCCATGGACCAAAGCACGCCAGGCCCTCCTGTCTTCCACTGCCTCCCGGAGTTTGGTCAAATTCATGTTGGTCGCTTCGATGACCCTGTCCATCCATCTCGTCCTCTGTCGTCCCCTTCTCCTCTTGCCCTCACACTTTCCCAGGATCAGGGTCTTTTCCAGGGAGTCTTCTCTTCTCATGAGATGGCCAAAGGATTGGAGCCTCAGCTTCAGGATCTGTCCTTCCAGTGAGCACTCAGGGTTGATTTCCTTCAGAATGGATAGGTTTGTTCTCCTTGCAGTCCAGGGGACTTTCAAGAGTCTCCTCCAGCACCACAATTCAAAAGCATCCATTCTTCAGGGTGCAACTAGACGGCCCAATTATCCCAGCCTCCAAGGGTCACTTGGAGGTGTGGCATGTCATTTCTGTGGGACCCCTGCATCCACATGCAAAGATGGACCACAACCTTTTTTTAGCAGGATCTAGACTGATCTTCTTTCCTTTAAAGGGAAAGAAAACACCTCCATGCTCTGCTTAAGCCACTGAATGACCTTGAGAAATGCAAAGAGTCCTTTCCACTCCCCTGGGGAGGCGAAGGGAGATGACGTTTTCCATTTCTTTTTCATTGCTTTTAGTTGATACAGTGCATCAGCGATGCATTGCAAAGCATTGCTAATGCATGAGCAAGATGTAAAAAGAAATGGAAAACTTCCTCTCCCTTCCAACTCCCCAGGGGAGTGGAAAGGAAGCGTTGCATTTCTCAGCATTGTTTAAGAGGCTTAAGTGAACAGACAACTTAAGCCCTCTATTTTGGTTCAGTCCCGTGGAGAACACATGCTGGAACTGAACCAAAATGGAGAGATCCTACCTACACTAAAAAAATAAATAAAAATAAAGCAGTAGCCTCTGACAGGGACCCAAAATGGTGTGGTCAGGCATCAATCAGAGATGGGCTGGTTCACAATGGCATATATGTCATGTGGTTGCTGAGAAAAGGAGTGAACCAGCCTGTCCCCAACCTGGACCAAACCGCAGAACAAATGCCCATCTATGCACACCCTAAGTCTTAAAGAGGCTTTCACCTAAGGTGACGGGGGAAGGAACAAATTCACCTCTGAACCGATTTCTGGAAATCGAAAAGATTTTGGACAACCATGCCCAGACTCCTCTTTTTCACAGGTTAGGGGATAATGGAAGTTGTGGCCCCAGAAAGTCATGTTTCCAAGATCTGCTCTTTTATTTTTATATATATTTTTTGTAAATGAAATAGAAGCATCCGTTGTTGCGTTTGCTGCTCCCATCAAGGGGATTTCTGAAGCTCCTTTGTGAATCTGAACATCTTTTCCGGCAGCATCAAGGCCTGGCATTTCTTTCTAAAACCTAGAAGCTCATGCCTCTGGTAACAGATGGACAGGGCATTCCCCCCCCCCCCCCAAAAAAACCCAAAGTGCCCTTCCTTCCATGTCAACCTCTTCTTCCAAAGTGCGCTTTCCACCCTGTTTACGCCTCTCCTGCCAACGTGTCGCTGTGTCTCTTGTTGGGTGTCCGCTGCCTTTTGCTTCCGCCTCCCCAGGTGCCCGAGGGTCTGTGTGCCAGCTCGCCAACGCTCACCAGCCCCATTGAGTACCCTTCGCCTGCCAACTCCCTCCACACTCCGCCGCTCAACAGGCACAACGTCTTCAAACGCCACAGCATGAGGGTAAGAACCAGGCGGGCGGGCTGGCCTGACCACTCACCTTGCAGCTCGGGGGTGTGTGTGCAGATGAGGGAGATCAGTGTCGATGGGGCCAGGGGGGCCGGGGTTTGACCGATTCTTGTCATTGGAGGTAGAGAGAGGTCCTGTGTGCTTATGTTTTGACAAGAAGGCAGGCAGAGGGGCACAGGGCAAAATATTGTGCCATTTGAAAGCCTCAACAAGTTGCTTCTATGTCATATTTCATGGCTTAAATTGAAAGGATGCAGAAGGGCGCTCATACAATGCCGTTGGTATTGACACATGTCCCTGCGATGGTGGTAGCGGTGGTGGGATCCTGACCAGATAAGGATACAGACAGTAGGCAAACTGGAATGCCTTGTCAGTACAAGAATGGGACTCTCCGGATGCTAGCTCCCTAAAACTGCAGATTGGAGCTAAGGGGATCCATTGTCTGCTAGGTAGCTTTGGTTATCGCAGACATGCAAAAAGTTGTTTCTAAGCAGAGGTCAGAGTATGTCAAAATAAAACATGGTCCAATATTAAAGGAAACTAGGTGGTCCGTTTATGGAGTGCTTTAAGAAGTTGTGATCTTTACATAAGTCCTTGGAGATAGACTGGAATGTGTTTATGTAGCCGCCTTCTGCTGCCTCCCTTCCTGAATTTGTTTCTGTGGTTCGCGACCGCCACTGAGCCCTCTGCTTCTCTCGCGTCTGCCCTGTGCTTCATGGTGCTTAGCCTTCTCTCCAACTGCAGGCTTATATGTTATAAATCCCTCTGGAAAGTTCCCTGTGTGACCCGGCTCAGTGAGTTGGGGCCTTCCTCCAGTGGCGCAAGAGGGTTGTGGGCAGGACATCATAGAACAGCACTCAACCCTTCAAAGTCCTACTGTAGTAATTTCTGCATGAAAAATACATTCTGAGCCCTTTCGTAAGTAACATATCATTACTGATTAAAAGGTGCACATGGAGCTGACGGGACGGGCCTGTTGGTTTGGCCAAAGAGAGATACAGAACGCTGGGGGGAAATGGGTCTTGTGTTTTTACCTCCGTATGACTCCACTGTCCGTCTGGATTCAGGACTGGTCAAGATTTGAACTCATCCATCAGCCTTCCTTCCAGCTCCTCTCTTTCTTTCGACCCGGAGTGGCCTCTTCAGCAGTCGCTGGGCCTGTTGTGAAGTCCTGGCCCACGTTGTGTGGGCTTAGCAACTACACAAGGCTGTTCAGCAGCCCAGAGGCTTCTCCTGCACTACCTCAACCAGCCCCCAAGAGGAGGAGGAGGAGGAAGAGGAAGAAGAGAAACACACCGGGGAGGCCTCCAAGCCCCAAGACCCCTGCCTTGCCCAACCGTTTCCTTAGTCATGGCAGACCCCTCTGCCTTACCTGAGTTAGGCTGATGGCCCAGCCCCATTTCTGTCTCCCCGCTCTTCCCAGTAATGTCATGTACAAAGAGGGAGAACGCTTAACTCCCATTACGTGTCATGTATGCCTATGTTGGTTGAGACTGATGGGGGTGAGTGCCATTGAGTCCTTTCAAGGAGAAAGGTGGGGTAAAATAAACCATTCATAAAAATAAATGTTTCAACACAAGGGGTGAAATCCTATTGCTTCGTGTGGTCCGTTACAGCTAGAGTAGACCCGTTGGAAGGTCTGTTGAGTTGATTCACCTAATTGCCACTGACTCCATTGGGGTCTAGTCTGGTTGTGACCTGCGACGCTAAGCGATAGGATTTCAGCCCCTGTGTGACATGACATCCGCGCTCTTCACCTTTCCTTCACCCACGGCCCTCACCAGGTCAGGAATAGTCCGACCACATCTATTCATGCATGTGCAAGGCATGGTGACGCCCAGACCCTTGCGGAGCGGTGATGCACCCACATAGACACACCCCTCTTCATATCCCCCCTGTTGTTTACAGGGGATGAAGACAAAAAATGCACCCGGAATTTAGAAGGGTTATCCACTTTCTTTGGGAGCCTAGGAATGGCCTCACTGGGGCAGACCCATAGCACATGTGGTGTGACGTCAACCATAGCCCCTTGGAGACCTGTAAGAGGAGCATGGTGGATGGGTGCAGCCTCCGTTGGTTGTCCCCAGAATTGGTGAATCAGAGGAATATTGTCTATGAATAGGGGGATTCAGCTCCTTCTGGTCCAATGGTTCCCAACCTGGGCTCCCCAGAGGTTCTTGGACTAGAACTCCCAGAGGTTTCACCACTTGGCTGGGCTGGACGAGATTTCTGGGAGTCCAGGAACCTCTGGAGACCCCAGGTTGGGAACCACTGCTCTGGTCACTTCAGAAATTGAACAAGTTCATGAGCTTGGTGAGGAATCGGAGACGGGAAGGAGACGAAGACGGCTTCACCTTAGGAGAACCATGTGCGTGAACATCTCAAGTTTAAACACACACCCCCGTCACTTCCTGTGTTTTTTTGCCTGCCAAGGAGGAGGACTTCCTTCGGCCCAGCAGCCGGGAAGAGGCTCAGAAGCTGTGGGAAATGGAACGGGCCAAGATGAGGCAGCTTCTGGAAAAGCAACAGAAGCAGATGGTGGAGGATTACCAGTGGCTGCGGCAGGAGGAAAAAGCTCTGGTGAGTGAGCCAAAGGCGAACCCGGCAGACCACCCCGAGGGTCAAGCCAGAGGTCAGAACAGTTACTATTTGAGAATGCAGTTCCCAGAATCCTCCAACCGGCAGGGCCACTGGATTCTGAGATTCGCGGTCCAAGGAAGTCGCTTTCCTGGGGTCCGGAGAAATCTCAGGTCTTGTTTCCTTCTAAGCGAGTGCCAGCATCTCCACCACAACGGATTTTGATGGCGTGGGTTCATGCGGCATTCAGCACTTGGGGAAGCTACCTTTGCGGACTGCAGTCGCCTAGCCAGGATGTCCAAGAGCTTGGAGGTTCTGTATGATGCATTCCAGAAAAAGGAACTTCCCCAAAAACATTCCATAGAGAAGACCGTCATTTTTTAAGCTCCTCATACAAATCAGGGAGGGGATGTGTGAATTTAGACATTCAGAGGTCCACCGGGTTGTGCCCAACCATGGATTGAAAGTCTCATTTGCCGTTTGTGGTGTGGCTCGATTACCCCTGGTTTATTACGGCTGCTGATGTGTTGACCCTCTTTTCCACCGCAGGACCCCATGGTGTCTATGAACAGCAACTTCTCCCCCCCAGTAAGTCTCTCCCAAGGGTCCCCCTCTCATGCTTCATGGCCCTTCAAGACTATGCTCTGTTCCCTTTCTAAGCTCTTAGTGTTTCTTTCTTGCCTTCCGACTCCAAAAATAATGTAGTGATTAACAGAATTAGAAGTTTGAGGAGGATCCCTCCTGAAACATCAGCCATGCCGTTGCGTCTCTGCAACCCCAACCTCTCTCTCCCCCCCTCGCTCCCCCTTTCTAGGAAAAGACAGCCCTTGTTTTTGGCTGCATCCCATGCAAACCATAGAAAAGGAGGCAAAATGCAATGCAACCCCTTTGAAGTCTCTATCTTGGGGCGTTTCTTTAACCCAGAGCTTGACCCTGTAATATTGGGGAGGACTTCTCTCTTTCTCCTTGCACTGCTTCCAGCTCCTGCTGGACTCAAGAGCTTGGTTATTTTTAATATTTTAGTGGTCCAAAAAAAGGTATCACCCAGCCTGGTTTGAGGATCTTGTTCAAGGCTCTGTGGCTTTTTCTCTTTCTGTTTCTTCTTCGTTTGGAGATGATGGTGTTCTGCCTCGCCTGTGCTTTTCACTTCCAGCTGATCTCTCTCCTTTCTGCATCACGGTTGTAACCCAGTCTGTAGGTTTACTAGCGAAGAAATCTAGGGAGTCTTACTTCTGAGTAAGATGTAATGGCATGCTGTGCCATTACATGGGATGGCACAGCATGCGTCAAAGTCTTGGAATTCACTGGTGTCTGTTCTTTTTCAGAAACTCCCTGGGAAAGAGATAGGCTACAGTGAGTATCTCCCTCTTGACTCTTCACTTTGGGGCTCTTCAAAATGCAGTGTTTTGTATCCCTTTAAGTTCATTGTTAATCACCAAACTTAACAGAAATCCATCCACCATCCAGATGCCGTTCCCCTCATCTCACTTTATACACCATGTTTTAAATAGGTTCCCAGAACTTTTTCACCCTCCCCAAAAACTGTGGTTTATTTTTTGTACCACTTTGTTCCATGGAGCAGAGTTTAGCGCCATGGTGTCTCTCCGTTTGCAGTTGACGCTTGTGGTGGGAACTGTCCAGTCAGAAGTACCGTATACAATTCCTGATTCCCTTTAAATGTGGAAAGCTGACTAATGCTGACGTGGGATTGGTGAGAGGGAGAGCCGCAGGCCAAGCGGGTGGAAGCTCCCAGTAGAGAGCTTATTGGGTTGCACCTTAGCACTATATCACCTCCAGTCCAGGACGCAATGATTTGGTCTGGTACCAAGTAATAGAACGGAGATAGAACAAAGTTGTACCAATGTCTTGTCTTGAACCACCTTTACCTGCAAAAGGTGCTTTAGGTCCTTTCTTCGTCATTCCTTCCTTCCATGTATTTTGCACCCAGGAGAGCTTGACATCTCCGTACATGAAGTGGAGGACGTTTATCCACCTTCACAGTGTATAAATAAAATCTATATAAGCCTATATACAGTCATCTCGTTGGTTATAACCAGGTAGTTGTTTGATGATCTTTGTTCTGCTTTTATGTTATTATAAAAGAGCTCAGCAATCAATTGAGAGAGAGCTCTTATAGAATTACTGTGTGGGTTTTTTTTTCATGTTATCGTAAATGATGGTGATGATGATGACAGTTTTATATTTCCTTTTATTGATGGCTTAGCGGAATTTACAGGACCTCCAAAGAAGCCCCCCAGATTTACACCTCAGGTATGTAGCTGGCCCTCATGTTTTACGCTCTTGACAACCCTCCCCATTTAGAGCCAGGATCTGTGCTACTACTTGAGATCTGGGGTGGAATGAGGTTCAATGAATTACCTTGTAGGGGAGGAAATAGACCGTCTCTTTCACAGAGCTGCACCCTAAACTCTTGAGAGTCTGAAATTTGAGTAGTGCTGTCCTATGCTGACTTCATTCCACCTTCGTGTCCTGTGCTAACTTCATTCCGTCCTCTCCCCCAGATGTCTCTTCAGCCATCACCCACGGCGAACCTGGACCGGACGGATGATGCTGTCTACGGCAACGTCATGGACCTGGTGAAAGCAGTTCTGAAGTTGAAGAATGAAGTCAGCAACCACCCCCCAGAGCGCTACATCCTGGCTGTTAAGGTCCTGCGCTGTTAGTGGCACCATCAAGATGAAAAGCTTGTTCGGTTCAGAATTAGAGATGGGAACGAACCGCTGGTTCAGTAGTTCGTGTCAGTTCGTTTAGTGGCCGGACAGGTGTTTGGCCCTTCCCAACCCCACCTCTTCTGGCAGCGCCCACTCAGAAGCAGCACCCAGAGGAGGCGGGGCAGGGAAGCCAGGCTGCGGCCTCCGAGTGGGCGCCCGCTGGAGGAGGCGGGGCTCGGAAGCACTGAACACCTGTTCAGCTATTAAACGAACTGCCGAACTGGCAGTTCTTGCCCATCTCTATTCAGAATAGGAAGGGGAAGAGTGGGGGAGAGAAGCAGATGCCAAAAAGAAAAGAAGGAAGGAAGCCACAAGGCCAGGCGAGGAATGCTATGCTGCTGTTTTAATATTTTGACCTGTTATTGTTATCTAAGGGGGGAGGATTTCTATGACATGTCACATTTTCTCTGCAACCTATACTTGAACCCTGATGTTGGGAAAGTGTGAGGGCAAGAGGAGAAGGGGATGGGGGATGACAGAGGACGAGACGGTTGGACAGTGTCATTGAAGCTACCAACATGAATTTGACCAAACTTCGGGAGGCAGTGGAAGACAGGAGGGCCTGGCGTGCTCTGGTTCATGGGGTCACGAAGAGTCGGACACAACTTAAGGACTAAACAACAAAATACTTGAACCCATGAGCAAGTTTAAACATGTTTATGAGTAATCTGGCCTTTGTCACCAGATTATTCATTAATATATCCAAACCCACCTATAGGTTCAAACACAGGTTCAAACACAAGGCTGCAAAAAAAAAAAAAAAAAAATGACATGTCACAGAAATCCTCCCCCTACTGATGTCCAATGAGGGTTCCGTGATGATTTGGGGTAGTCAAAATATTATCTCCTGAGTATGGAGCTTGGAAAAGTTACCTCTGTCCTTTTTTTCCCTTTTTTTTTTTTTTTTTTTTTTTTGACTAAAATACGTGGGAACTCATTGGGGGCATAAATCACAAGTTAAAGATGAGTCACATATTTGAAGAAAAATAAAGCTGATTTAGCACTTTCAGGTGACATGAACAAAAATATGGAGTACAGAGCCCGGGAAGTAATCCTACTGCTCTGTTCTGCTTTGGTCAGTCCTCGGTTGGAATCCTCTGTCCAGTTCTAGAAGTGACCATTGAAAAAGGATATGGGCATGCTGGAACTGATCCGAGGGAGGGCAACCAGCCTGGCATAAGGTCTTGGAAGCCAAGCCCTGTGAGGAAAAGTTGAGGGCGGTTCGGTAGGTTTAGTCTGGAGAAGAAAAGATTAAGAGGCCATGTGAGAGCTATCTCTGGAGATCTGAGGTATAGACTGAGTTTGTTTCCTGCTGGTCCAGGTGACCTGAACCAATGGATGGAAGATGCCAGAAAGGAGATTTTGACTAAACATGAAGAAGAACTTTCTGGCAGAAAAGGCTGCTCAGCAGCGGCCGAGACAGGAGTGGACTCGCTTTCACTGAAGCTTTTCGAACAGAGGTTGGGAGGCCACCTCTCGGCTGCTTTTGCTGTGGATCCAGGAAGGAGGCTGGACTGGATGACCTTTGGGGTGCCCTTCCAACTCTTATAATTCTATGAATCCCTCTGGGCAACATGGCCACTGGTCCTGCTGCCTGAGGTGTTCTGGGAATTGTCACCCCCAAAACCCCTAACTTTCCAAGCTTTGCTGAGCACTGATTATGTAGATTAGGTAAGTCCCTTGAAGGGGATAAATTAGCGGCTGTTTCCCAGAATGCACTTCCTGTGTTTGAGAGCGCCAGAGCTACACAGATCCTGTTCGGGCTTAGAACAGGCAAAGGGGTGTTTACGTTACCTTTGCTTCTTTCCCCCCCTTTGACAGGATGTGGGCCTTTCCCTTCGGAAACTCATTGGGAGCGTTGATGACATTCTCCCGGCTCTGCCTTCATCTTCACGCACTGAGGTGGGTCCTGCTCAGGGACCTTTTTCTGGTTCTTGGGTGACACCCTTTGGAAAAAATACTTGAAAGGCTGTCCTCCAGAGGAGGGGCACGATCTGTTCTCGATCCTCCCAGAGTTCAGGGCACATAACAGTGGGCTCAAGCTGCAGGAAGCCAGATTGAATATCTGGAAAAAAAACGTCTTAACTGTTAGAGCAGTACAACGATGGAACCCATGACCTCGGGAGGTGGTGAGCGCTTCAACGCTGGAGGCATTCAAGAGAAGAACCATCTGTCAGATCTGCTTTGGTCTGGATTTCTGCACTGGGTAGGGGGTTGGACTCGATGGCCTTATAGGCTTCAGCTCAATTATTCTATTTTATGATTCTATAACACGTCTTCGTTGTAATCCACATAGAGTGTTAGGAAGGGTCTCTAGGCAAGGGGGCAGAAGGCAGCCTCACATCCAGGACACCTTTCCCTCCATCCTGGACGTCTCCATAAAAGGATCTCGGGTTAAAGAGTTGAGAAAGGTGTCCCAAACCCCCAAAGTGTGGGACACAGCTACTACTTAGAGTAGATACTAATTTTGGACCAATGTTCTGATTCAGTATAAGTCAGCTTCTTACGTTCATCTGGGAGCAACTGCTGTTGTGCGGTAAAACGCGAATCTGTAAGGATTTAGAACTTCCCCGTGGCATTGCTAGATAGTCCAGGGGTTTAGGTCTCTGGCTCTGGAGCCAGAGGTTGGGAGTTTGATTCCCCACTGGGCCTCCTTGACAGGGGCTGGACCATAGGGTCCCTTCCAGGTCTGCAGTTCTAAGATGATGGCGATGATGATTATCCTTAATGAACTATTGAATGGTTCAGTGGTTTAGGTCTCTGGCTGTGGAGCCAGAGGTTGGGAGTTCGATTCCCCCTCGGGGCCTTCCTTGACAGAGGCTGGACTTGATGATCCAGAGGGTCCCTTCCAGCTGTGCAGTTCTAAGATGATGATGTTGATGATCCCCATTGCCCTCCCCACCCCTGAAAAGCACTAATTCCAAGGCAATTCCTGATGCCAAAGGCCTCACTTTAACTGGCCCTTAGTGTTTAAGCTAAAAAAGAGGTCTACAACTGAAGCTCACTTGGCTATCTATTGCTCTTTGTGTGTGTCTGTGTTCCTTCCCCGTCGGCAGATCGAGGGCACCCAGAAGCTGCTGAACAAGGACCTTGCAGAGCTGATCAACAAGATGCGCCTGGCCCAGCAGAACGCCATGACCTCGCTGAGCGAAGAGTGCAAGCGCCAGATGCTGACCGCTTCGCACACCCTGGCCGTGGATGCCAAGAACCTTCTGGATGCCGTCGACCAAGCCAAGATGCGCGGCAACCTGGTCAAGGTCTCTTTTGAGTGACCGAGAGTGCGGGCGGGTGGACGGGTTCGGTACGTTGGTCTGAACAAACCCCTTCCAGCTTCCATCGTCCGTTTCCCTGCCCCCCCCTCCCCGCCGCAAGATGCTCACGTCTTTGATTTCGTCGCGTCTGTCTTCTGCAAGCAAAAAAAAGAAGGGACTCCCAGGAGGAGCCGTGGTCAGGGCAGGGAAAGGACGTCTCTTTGCGGGTTCTGCGGACAACGCGGTCAAGGCGTGCTACCGTGCACGCCGCAGCCCTACGGTGGAAATATTTCAGGCCAATCGGAGACTTCAGTCCACCCTGTGGTCCCATCAGAAAACGCAGCATCCCTTCCTGTGTCTACATTCTGCTTCCTTTGAGGTGTGGTCGGTCTTCTTGGTGAAGGAGATCACCGGTGGCTAGGACGGGTGAGGTTCCCCACATTGTTCTCAAGATAAGCTGGAGAATGGTGGAGGAAGGGACCCCTTCGTGGCTCCACGGATGCTCAAGGCCTGGGATTCGGAGAACAGATCGGTGTCCTTCGGATTGGGGATATCACAACGGCTGCGGCCTCCTTCGAGGAGACTGTGTGTGTCTTTGTACTTTGTGCAGAACCCTTTATTTAAGGACCGTGCCCGCACAGTGTGCCTGGAACTGCTTACCGTGAATCTTTACTTCCCCCAACTTTCACTCCCCGAATTTCTCCGAGTTGAGGATCGGTTCCTCTGGTCTGGGGAACGCATCTCTTTCATGGATAAAGGAGATCCCAGCTGGAGAGATAAAGTTTCTCAAGGATGCAAGAGTCGAGATCGCCTCTCGCAGCAAAAAACACGGAAGAGTTTGATTGGGACCGTGACAACTAACAGATTCATAAAAGCATCCGTTTTCATGGACTGGAATTATTTATGGTAATGAATCTGTTGGTCTGAAAGGTTCCCCCCCCCCCCCCCAAACTCTTTTTGTTCAGTCTTTAAAATAAAATTAAAATGGCCATTTCTGGTGACAATGATTCAGGACAGAGTAATGGAAGGGGGAAATACATCCTTCCTCCATTACAGATCAGATTAAGGCCATGAAAGAGGATTCTCTGCGGCTATATTTGAATTTAAAATTTTGTGTTCCTTGTCAGGATTCGAAACAAAACATGCCACAGGCACCGAAGTTTCACCCCAAACATCCAGGTTTTGAAGGATCAGAAGCCATTTGAATCCCAGTGACTCGAACACAGGTCTTCCCTCACTTCCCAAATTATCAAATCCTTTTTCATGTGTCTCTCTTTCTCTTGTGCCTAATAAACCGGCACGGTTAGGACGGCTGATCGAAGCTTCTCTGTAACACGATGTTTGTGTGTTTCATCAGGCAGCAGCATTAGAAATCTTTCTGTTCGGTGTGCGGCTTTTGAGCGGAGAAACTGTACGGTTTTACGGCTGTTGCCATGCCTCAGAACGACGCTGTTATTTTGCCTGAGATAAATGAGGTACACCGTTCTCTTGTTGTCTTGTCATTTTATTCCACAAGCGTTGAGGAGTTGCAACCCATGATGAGCGTCTTATCCCATGATCTGGGCTGGGACTTTCCTTCAGTGGTGGAACACTGTCATTTTCCTGAAGGAGGCTCTAAGCTACCTCCCTGGGGTTTCTGGGTGAAAAAACTTCAGGGTGGGGTGGCCACTGCTTCTCAATTGTTCCACTAGGTTTCTGTGCATGATCGGCTCATGTGCACCAAAGAACCACCCTGATGCTTGCTGATCTGTTGCCCATTGTGGGTGGTGGGTGATTTGATGGCATCTCCTTACGGACTAATTGAGTATGGCTGATGGTCGGATTCCAAAAGATCTCCTGTATGGAGAATTAGTGCAGGGAAATCGCCCCAGAGGGAGACCACAGCTGCGATACAAGGAGATCTGCAAGCGGGATCTGAAGGCCTTAGGAATGGACCTCAACAGATGGGAAACCTTGACCTCTGAGCGTTCAGCCTGGAGGCAGGCGGTGCATCGTGGCCTCTCCCAATTTGAAGAGACCCTTGTCCAGCAGGCTGAGGCCAAGAGGCCATCCCGAAACCAGCCAAATCAGGGAGCTGGACAGGGGACAGATTGTGTTTGTCTTTAGTGTGGAAGGGACGGTCACTCTCGAATTGGCCTTCTCAGCCACACTAGACGCTGTTCCAAGTCCTCCATTCAGAGCACGTGACCATCGTCTCTCGAGACTGAAGGATGCCTAATCTAATCCTGCTGCTCCTTTGTTCTGCTTTTTAAATGTCTTTCATGTCACTTTTGTGCCATAGCCCGGAAAGTGAAAACTAAAAAATTAAAAAAAAACATATATCAAATTAGAAACCATCGGGGCTAAAGTTTTGGAAACTGTGGGTAGATAAAACGAGGGTGGGAGGCCCTGTTTTCTTTTTACCTGCTTCTTTGAATCTGATAGAAGAAAGAGTCTTGTTTCAAGAGCTGCATGCTCTTTTAGCTGGGCTTCTCCATCCTGAAAGGAGCCACCCAACAAAATACGATATTGACCAGGGTCTCAACTGAACTTCGTCTGAGAGCTTTCCCCCAAAATCAGGGCTTCGCCCCCTTGTTGAATGGTTCATTCAGAGTTACACTCCTGCCAGATCCCCTATTAGCCCTGAAGCAGCGTACAGCTTTCTATTTGAGAATAACTCTTTGGAAGCAGCATGGGCTTCCAGGTTCTGCCAAGACATTGGAAACTCTAAGAGGTTCACATGGCGCAAGCTAGGAGACAAGACAAGCAAAATCCAGAAGCCACTAGAGATCAGATTAATGACAATTTTGGAAGAGTGTGTGTGTGAACAGAATGGAAATCGACACCTGGAAATTTTACACCCAAAATAAATAAATAAAGCCCTCCCAGTATTTGAAAAGTCAGGTTATTAAAATTTTTATTCTGTCCCCATCTTGAATGGCGGTGAACACGTTTTATAAAGAAACTCTGCCGTCTGCTACCTAAAGCACAGCTGATTCCGAGGGAAACAACTTCAGCTGGTTGGCCATGCTGGTTGGGGAGGATGGGAGTTGTTGTCATCCGACACATCTGGAAGGACCACTTGGAGGAAAAAGGGCCTGAAACACAAGGCAGCTCAAAAGGTGACAGAGAAAAGCCAAAGGTGGGTGAGGCAGGGTGGAGCTAAGACCCCAAAGACGGGGGGGGGGGGGGAACCTTTTTGGCCTGAAGCCAGGTCATTTCCCTGTCCTGGAAAAAGAATAAAAGCAACCTCTGGGGCCTTCGGTGGGGTCTCAACTTGGTCCTTCTGTGTCTTGACCCCTTGATTCTAATTATGGGGCCAGAACCCTTCAGGAAACAGTGGAGAGCCAGATGCCCATCGGAGCCCGCCTGGCACAGTGCCACGCCAAGACCCTGCACTTCGACGGGCATGGCTTTGTTCTCTTTCACGGGAACCGTTGTCTACATTGGAAGGACCGTGGATGAGCATCTTGGGAGCTCTTTCTTTCTGTTGCAAAAGCCAGTGTCCGATACTCTGTCTGCCTTGGTAAAGGTGATGGGGATGAAGGGATGGAGCGAAGCAGATAGATGCAGGCTTCAATTTTGTTGGCCGCAGTCACTGGGTTGAGAAGAAGGTTTTGCTGCTCTCCTAAGAGCATCGCCAACTCATCCCAGTTAGTTCTTTTGCCCCATGTGCACTTCAGGGATCCTTACAACTGACTAAGCCTCGTTGTCTATTCTCCCTCTCTCTCCCTTTCCTCTCTTCTTTCTCACACAACAGCATGCTGTCCTAAGGGCAGGTATTTTGCTCAACGGAGCTAACCAGAGGCGAGCACTACCAGCAGCTTTCAAGAAAATTCTCAAGAGAGCAAATACGTTGCTGCTCTGCAAATGTTTTCCCACCACTGCCTTCTGCATCGGTGGTCCTCTTGTACGCCCATCCTTGACCTCTCTGAATAATGAGAGGTGAGGTTCTTCTAGAGGAAAGTTCCCTGTTACATTCCCTCCGTTGTAAAACCCAGTTCCATCAACGGAGAAAGGATGGACGTCTTCAGCCCCAAGGCCCGGAGATGCTTCTGATCTTGGCTTGCCCTGGATCTACCGGATAATTCCCTTGCTGCAGCCATTGGGTAGGTGAGTCAGACTTTGCGTGGCCTTTCCCACGAAGGCCCCAGGGCTGGGGTTGCCCTCGGGGAGGAGGCGTGGCTCTCCGTCCTGGGCAGCACCGGTCCGACTCTAGATCATGCCCGCCAGGAAAGGGGGGAGGAAAAGACCAATCGTCCCCAGTAGGCAGACGATGACAAACATCCAAAGGAAGATGCGGTCGATCACCATGGCAACGTACTTCCAGTCTTCTTTCACCTGGAAACGTAATGAGAAACCAACTCATGAACTGGAGAATCGATGGAAACCCTTGAAATCTTTTCAGGACTGGAAAGCAAAAACGGAACAGGATTTTGGAAGAAACTTGATTAGACTCGTTTTGGACACCTCTTTAGCAGATGGTTGAGACAGCACGCACCAAAAGAGGGGCTGACCGGTGAAGAGCTCACCAGCAGGACCTGAGGGCCACCAGACCATCTGCCTCTGTCTTCCCAGTAACTGAGGTCTGGAGACAGCTTGTGTCTGCTACGAGAGGTGGTGTTATTGCCACCCTGACCACTTAGCCATAGGTAAACGTTTCCCTTGACTTTTAGTCCAGTCGTGTCCGACTCTAGGGCGCGGTGCTCATCCCCATTTCCAAGCCGTAGAGCCAGCGTTTGTCCAAAGACAGTTTCCGTGGTCACGTGGCCAGCGCAACTAGACACGGAACGCCGTGACCTTCCCACCGTGGTGGTCCCTATTTATCGACTCACATTTTTACATGCTTTCAAACTGCTAGGTTGGCAGGAGCTGGGACAAGCGACGGGAGCTCACTCCGTCACGTGGATTCGATCTTACGACGGCGGGTCTTCTGACCTTGCAGCACAGAGGCTTCTGCAGTTTAAACCGCAGCGCCACCACGTCCCAACGCCACTTAGCCATAGATGGCCCTATTTCCTATGAATTTATCCCAACCCCCTTGGTGTTGATTACAGCTGCAACAGAAACTGGACTGAAGGGATATATACAGAAGCCACATCATCGCTGGTCAGGTCCCTGAAAGATTTACATGGTTGCTCTTTGGCTAGTCTTGAAAAGGACAGTGCAAGACAGCCCCATACAAGCACGAGGCTGGGTTGAATTTTTCCACTCTGCACGCCACGTTTCAAGAGGCAGTCCAATCTATCAGAGTCCCTAACAGCCCCCTTCCCTCAACACACGCCTTTTAGCTGTGGAGTCTTTCAGCTGTTTTGTTTCTCTGTTCCGGCTGATTCGGGGACTTAAAAAGAGATCGCTTAAATAAAATCTGCTACGTGGCCCCTACACCGAAGCTTTTGTCTTCAGACAGACAGAGGACACCAGCAGCTGAGAAAGAATCGTGAGTGTCAGCACCAACACAGAAAGGGACTGTTAACCTCCATTAACCATCACTAATGAAATTAGTGGTTTAGGTCTCTGGCTGTGGAGCCAGAGGTTGGGAGTTCGATTCCCCCACGGAGGCTCCTTCACAGGGACTGGAGTAAATGATCCACAGGGTCCCTTCCACCTCTGTAGTTCTAAGATTTATTTATTTATTTATTTATTTATTTATTTATTTATTTATTTATTTATTTATTTATTTATTTATTTATTTATACCCCGCCCATCTAGACCAAAGTCTACTCTGGTCTCATCACACAACAGCAGATTAATTTCTTCTCAGCTGCCTTCAAATAATATTCAAAGAGGTGCTGAGTGGATCTTAGATTACATTAGGCACCCTTCCGTCTCGAGAGACTATGGTAACGTGCTCTGTATGGAGGACTTGGAACAGCGTCTAGTGTGGCTGAGGAGGCCAATTCGAGAGTAACACAATCCCTTCCACACTGAAGACCACTGAGTGGATCAGAGGTCAGGTTAAAGCACACTTTTAAAAGTAGGACATCATTTTCTCTTATAGCAGTGAATTCCACAGTTCAAAACTGAACCGGGGGAGATGTCCTCTTTTTTTTTGCCTGTCTGAACCGCCTACCCTTCAGCTTCAGTGGACGATCCCACCGTGTTCTAGCGTCTGATCTGTCTTTCTTCAGAGTGACTAAGCGAGAGCTAGCCAAGTTCCTGAGGGTTCCTTAGGTAGACAAAACTTTCTCATAGGTGGGCAGACGCAGAGAATGGACCACCTTCTAGGAACATCTCCCCCCCCCCCCCCCATGTTCCTCCGGGAAGAAAGGCCCACCACCCTGTCCAGGGAACCTCAAACTCCATGAGATACAATTGGAAGCTGGTAGGAGATTTTCAGGGATGGGAACTCGAGTCACGGGTCCAGTTGCATCAGTGACTTGATTTTGGTTTGGTTTTTTTAATGACTTGGACTCAACTCACAAATTGGAACCCACCCACCCTTCCCCTTTCTCCTGGGGGGGGGGGAAGCTTGTTTTCAATAAGGACTCAGACTTGGGACTTGGGACTCGGGACTTGGCACCAAACACTCAGACTTGGGACTTGGACTCAAAGACTTGCCAATACCCCTGCTGCACATTTGTCCTCCAGGGGCAGAATTCCCCCAGAGCTCCACGCCTGAGGAATCAGCCTTGCAAATGAAGGTGGGGTTTACCTCCTAATGGCAAAGCACAAAACACAGTAAGGGAGTTTGCAAGATGGAGAGGCGGAAAAGCTTATGCTAGGGCAACTGGACACCTTTTAGCCCGTAAAGTGTTCTACTTCGAAACAGGGAGCTGAGAGTCTTGTGGAATTTGAACACGGTCCTTTCTGGAAAGCCTGTTTAGAATAGTGGCCTCAGGCTCTGCTTCCAGCAAACATCTGATGTCGCTGGAAAGCAAGGCAGGCGGATTGGTGATGGTTTTTTTCCTTTCTGTCTGACCCCTTAACTCCCTAACATCCTCCCAGGCGGACTCAAAAAGAGCAACCGTCATCTCACGTTAGGGACCATTTCACTCACAGAACAAATGGTTGCTCTATCTTGTGAAAAACTCCAAGACGCTTCATGCAGGAAGGCTCCTCAGGAGCTGAAAAGGCATCTCGCGCCCTATGGATGGGTTGAATGGGCTCGGACGTTCATGGTACTGATTTAGGCTTTTCCAGAGATTACATGGTGACAACGCAGTGGCCGTCTCAACGTTTATTTTTGCTCTGTCATCTTGCCCTGTTAAATTAACTTTTTTGCTGGTTTTTATTTGTGTTTGTGTTTGTGTTCCTATTGGTTTGGTTATTATGACGGTATATTGCAATTTTGATCTTGATTTGGGTATTTGTATGATACCACTCTGATGGCAGAAAGTGAGGAGGAATTAAAGAACCTCTTAATGAGGGTGAAAGAGGAGAGCGCAAAAAATGGTCTGAAGCTCAACATCAAAAAAACTAAGATCATGGCCCCTGGTCCCATCACCTCCTGGCAAATAGAAGGGGAAGATATGGAGGCAGTGACAGATTTTACTTTCTTGGGCTCCATGATCACTGCAGATGGTGACAGCAGCCATGAAATTAAAAGGGGCCTCCTTCTTGGGATGAAAGCGATGACAAACCTAGACAGCATCTTAAAAAGCAGAGACCTCACCTTGCCGACAAAGGTCCACATAGTCAAAGCTATGGTTTTTCCAGTAGCGATGTATGGAAGTGAGAGCTGGACCATAAAGAAGGCTGACCGCCGAAGAATTGATGCTTTTGAATTGTGGTGTTGGAGGAGACTCTTGAGAGTCCCCTGGACTGCAAGGAGAACAAACCTATCCGTTCTGAAGGAAATCAACCCTGAGTGCTCACTGGAAGGACAGATCCTGAAGCTGAGGCTCCAATCCTTTGGCCATCTCATGAGAAGAGAAGACTCCCTGGAAAAGACCCTGATGTTGGGAAAGTGTGAAGGCAAGAGGAGGAGGGGACGACAGAGGACAAGATGGTTGGACAGTGTCATCGAAGTGACCAACATGAATTTGACCCAAATCCGGGAGGCAGTGGAAGACAGGAGGGCCTGGCGTGCTCTGGTCCATGGGGTCATGAAGAGTCGGACACGACTTAACGACTAAACAACAGCAACAATAACTCTTATGTCGACTTTTTTTTAAAGTGTTGCTGTTATTGTTTTATGGTTTTTTAAATTTATATATTGTAAACTGCCCAGAGTGGCCTTGTAGCCAGATGGGCAGTATAAAAGTCAAATAGATAGATAGATAGATAGATAGATAGATAGATAGATAGATAGATAGATAGATAGATAGATAGATAGATAGATAGATAGATAGATAGATAGATAGATAGATAGATAGATAGATAGATAGATAGATAGATAGATATTGCTTGCCTCATCAAAAAAAAGAAATCCACCGGGTTCACTGGTCTTACTCCAGAGCAGATGTGCTGATGGACCCGCAAAACAAACCAAGAAAACAAAGTTGTGTTGGGTGGAAGGGGGACATTGTGTGAAAGTCTTCTTGGATTACTGGGTTAATTTCAAAGATTTTAAGAAAGAAAGGAAAAGACTAAAGTAGGGCAAAAGAAAGCTATGTACAAGGAGGCTCATGCTGCCATAATTAAACTGCAGTCCTGCAGTCAAAAAGTCTGCTTACAACATGTGTTCAATCCCAGCAATAACCGGCTAGAGGTTGACTCTACTTTACATCTTTCCGTTGCTGGTAAAACGAGTACCCAGCTCTCTCGGTCTCTCTCTCTCTCGCTCTGTGTGTGTGTGTGTGTGTGTGTGTGTGTGTGTGTGTGTGTGTGTGTGTGCGCGCACACACACACATAGTTTGCATAATTAAAATTGTTTTAAAAACAGATCATGTTTTAAACACTATGGGGCAGTGTAAAAGGAACACATGATACTTTTTTACTTTACATTATCTTGGGCTTGTGGGAGAAAAAGCAGGATATAAATGTGACAAGGGATTAAAAAATAAATGAGGAAATAAAAATTGGATTGGACCCATCTGGTCAGCTGTGCCGTCCTCCCGACTCGCTTCCTCCATGGTCCAAACACCCACCCACCCTTTTTCTCTGCCCTCTGCCTCTTCCTAGCCGGTGCCTTTCCTGCTCAGCTGCTCATCGCCTGGACTGAGCGCCACCTTTGAACCCTAAAAGGGACCAGGTAAGTTCTCGGTGTGTGTGTGTGTGTGGATCTCTTGACAACCCTAAGTCTAGAGAGCTGAACGGAATCACAACACGAGGACTTCCGAGAGATCATCTCTAAGCCTCCGTGGCTGGGGACCGTGGCTCCCACATATCGGTCCGGGTGGGCCCGGGTTCTCATCTAGAAGGGGCCACTCTTGGCTTCTCAGAGCCGTGGACTCACCGAGAAATCGGCGTCCTCGGCCCGCAGGTGGTTCGCGATGTACCGCACGCCCTCCAGGGCTCTCATGATGCTCGGGGACAGCGGCAGGTCCTGCTCCGAAGAGGCGGGATTCCCAGTTTGGGTGGCCGGGGGCTGAATCAGCTCCACGAAGCGCCTGCCCCGTTGCCCAGGGACACAGGTGTAGTGGTAGTGGAGGGCATGGTGGTGACAGACCCCAGGGAGAGGCAAGCGGCCGGCGTGCCTCCTCTCCTCGGGGCCATCGTCTTCCTCCTCCCATGGGTCGTCAACGTCCGTCTCCAGCCAACACCGCGAGGTACTAAGATTCACCAGAGGCACGTCGTAGTGCTCCGTCACGTCCTCGCTGCCCACCTTCAGGCCTGGGGCTAACAAAAGGGGCCGTTTCATGAACAGCCAGCGAGGGATAAAATCCAGGAAGACCGTGCGGACCCACTGCGGCATCTTGTGGGTGCTGGGCGAGCGGTGGTGGACGTTCAGGACGAAGACGGTGATGACGATGGAGAGGGTGACAAAGATCATGGTGAAGAGCAAGTATTCGCCGATGAGCGGGATGACGAGGGAGGTGGACGGGATGATCTCCGTGATCAGGAGGAGGAAGACGGTGAGGGAGAGGAGGACGGAGATGCACAGCGTGATCTTCTCACCACAGTCGGAGGGCAGGTAGAACACCAGCACCGTCAAGCACGAAATGAGGAGGCAGGGGATGATGAGGTTGATGGTGTAGAAGAGCGGCAGGCGGCGGATAATGAAGCTGTAGGTGATGTCTGGGTAGATCTCCGTGCAGCAGTCGTACTTCTTGGTGTTGTAGGTGCCCACCGCGTTGATGATGGCCCACTCCCCGCTTTCCCAGTAGTCCTTGAGGTCCACATGGCGCTCCAAGCTCTCCAGGTCAATCTTGGCTTTGTCGTAGGTCCAGGAACCGAACTTCATCTTGCAGTTCTGCTGGTCGAAGGGGAAGAAGGTGACGTCGATGCTGCATGAGCTCTTGTAGATGGCCGGCGGGACCCACTTGACGCTGCCGTTGGAGAAGAGGTGGGCCTTCGTCATGTGCGTCACGGCAAACTCCCCATCAGCACTGAAGGGGAGAAGGAGAGGGAGCAAAAGGGAAAGGGAGGGGGAAAAAAAGGGATGCTGGTGAGCATTCAAACCCAAGTCCCAAGTCTGAGTCCAAGTCTTTGAGACCAAGTCCCAAGTCTGAGTCCAAGTCTTTGGGACCAAGTCCCAAGTCTCAGTCCAAGTCTTTGGGCCCAAGTCCCAAGTCTGACCAAGTCTTTGAGACCAAGTCCCAAGTCTGAGTCCAAGTCTTTGAGACCAAGTCCCAAGTCTGAGTCCAAGTCTTTGAGACCAAGTCCCAAGTCTGAGTCCAAGTCTTTGGGACCAAGTCCCAAGTCTGAGTCCAAGTCTTTGAGACCAAGTCCCAAGTCTGACTCCAAGTCTTTGGGACCAAGTCCCAAGTCTGAGTCCAAGTCTTTGAGACCAAGTCCCAAGTCTGAGTGCCAAGTCTCCGATGGAGGCCGGGGAGGTAACATGCGCATGAGCAGCAGGCCTGGCTTCTCTTTCCAGAGCCCGACCCTGCCTCTGCGCATGCCCAGACGTAGCAGGGCTGGCTCCTGGAAGGGAAGCCAATCCTGCCGCTTGCCTCTGAAGACAACGGCGTGCTGTGGCAGCAGGATTATGTAGGCGCACAGGGGGATGGCACCAGTCGGGGGGCAACGCCGGAGGAACTTGACACATGACTTGGAAAAATGGTTCCGAGTCGCAAGTCGAGTGCGAGTCATTGGGGGGAAACCCCGAGTCGAGCCTGAGTCAAGTGGCCAGTGTGACTTAAGTGGAACTCGACAGCAATTCTGGACTTGTGAGTCCCCATCCCTGGGGGGGGAAAAGCTGCCACCACTACCCCCAGTTATCTTCTAACCATGCAAAGGTTAACACACATTTATTCCAGAGGGTCACCGATGTTCATCTGTTTAAAAGCAAGATCGGCCATAAGGAGGCTTGGAGCAACGTTTTCTTTTTCCCTTTGCCCTGGTGGGCCACCCAAATTGAACGTCCCACTTTTCCAAGATGGGGCTTGCCATGTTCCTTAGTGCTTCTGCTCTCAGCTAGCCCAGCAGGCTGGGCTTCCACAGAAGCCGCCACGAGATCACAGAGGGACCGTCAGCCCTTGGTGGATAGGAGAGAAATGACTGGCTCTGCATCTCCTGCAGAGAAACCTGATGCCCCTACCGTGCCTCAAGCTGAGTCTTCCATTTTTGTCATTTCCATCTCAAGTTCAACCCCTCTTCCTGTGGCTTCAGCACCTGTTGTTGTCATGTGCCGTCAAGCCACTTCTGATCTATGGCGACCCCATGAATGCGTGACCTCCAAAATCTCCTGTCCTCCACTGCCCTGCTCAGCTCTTGTAAACTCAAGTCTGTGGCTTCCTTTAGGGAGTCAGTCCATCTCGTATTGGGTCTGCCTCTTTTCCTGCTGCCTTCCACCTTTCCCAGCATGAGGGTATTTTCCAGAGGATCCTGCCTTCTCAGGATGTGCCCAAAGCAGGACAGCCTCAGTTTCAACATTTTTGCCTCCAGAGATTCATCATCTAGGCAGTACAATTTTTGGACTTCTCTCTTTCTTCCCTTATCCAAGCTCTGTAACCCCCCAAACTGTTAAAGAGCCAACTCATAGAGGACTGAAAAATTATATTCTTAGGATATTTTATCTATCCAATACAGGTATTATCTGTCCTGATAAAATTAGATGTCTTAACCCAAGCTGATGAAAGCTGGAACATCAGTATCAATCTGCTTCCAGAAATCCCACCTAGGCAGTTCTGGTATATTGTATGAACCACTGGCGTGGATTTTGTACTTCAAGTATAACCTTTCTTTTGCTCACATTCAACACTGTTAATAGTACAGGTAGTCCTTTGGCATGTTTTAAATGTATACTAATTGGGCAGGTGTTATGATCTATTGCAAATATAATGATGGGTGCTGTATTTATTTGAATCATTCTGAGTGCAGGAAATGCAATACACAATAAACTTTTCTGTTCACCTGGATGCCTCTCTGGATATCACATGACTACCTTTTATAGGTTGGCTCGCCAACTTTAACCTCTCTCCTTTCACCCTCTGTTCTCTCTCTTCCTACCTTTCAGCAGGAATGACAAGGTTCCTACTCCAGAGCCTTGCCATTCCTGTTTTCATAAGAGACCACTTGATGGCAGCATCACATCAGAAAACGGAAGATGCTTTTCCAGGTCCACCAGCCGGGCATCCATGCACAGACTGAGCCCCTGTTTTCCAAGCAACAAGGCCAGGAGCTGTTGCATTTTCCAAGCATTCAAGAACGGGAGGCTCCACCCGGGATGCAAGCCCAGTGCCCACTGCAAGTCGCAAGACTGCACAGGATCACAGCTTCCTCACGAGTATCACTGCTCAGAAAAGTGTTGAGGATGGGGCGGGAGGGGTAGGACTACAACTCCCCACATTTTTCTGCTGTTCTGGAAGCGAAGGGCTGCCTCTGTGCTGTCTCCACAGGGCCCAGAATGATATCCAACAGGATGAATCTGAAAATTCTGCCCTGGCTATCAAACAAGAAGTGGTTCTGCATCCACCGAGGGTGAGGAGAGGGGAAGGAAGCTTGCAGGATGGGGGGGGGGGGGGAATAGTGCTCCAGCTTCTCTCAATATTAAGTCCCACTGCTCAGCAAAAGTTGGGAGAATTTCTCCTCTCTCTGGAAAAAACTCTTCCGATTTCTCCACCCAAAGCTGTGTTCCAAAAACCGGGAGCCTTCTGCAAGCCATGGGAATCTGTGCCCTCCTGAAGCCCCTCTTCGCTCTGCATCTCCGGTGTCTCTAGAGGCGCAAGACTTACTTATTATAGAGCACGATGTCTGGGATCCAGATCATTTCAGAAGGCACCCGGATCGAAGTGACGTTGTCGAAATCCAAAGGGTTCCACTGCAGCTTGTAATCGTTCCACTCCTGCCGGCAAAGAAACAAGGCTTTGCTTATTTTCTAGGCAGGATGATGAAGCATGCTTATTTGCAATGACTTCATTCTTATTCCAGAGGAGTACCCTGGTCCTCTTGCATTTTTTTTTTTTAAGTTAAGAAATAAAGATATTTTAGTGGATTCTGTATACCAACCTTTCTAAAGGGTTAAAAAGATCAGAGGAGGCAGAGGTGCTGCTAACGCTAATCCTCACAGACCAATATTTTTGCACAATTGAAAGATACAAAACACAAGGTCTGCGTGGTCCTTTCCACGTGGCTGCAGTGGACATCATTTTTAATTTCTGGTTTCATTCTCCAGTACAGGAAGGGGAACAAGGGAAGGATAAAGGGAGAGAATGTGTTTTGTTCCCTGTTCAACTTGAATAAAGGATTGGCAGAGCTGGGAAAGGTTCCTGTTTTGGCCATGCGGGTGGGAGATTCTGGGATCTGTCGAAAATCCTATTCCCCCCCCCCTCCCCGAATTTTGAGAGCAAGGACTGCAAAACAGAGTATTCATCTGGATAGTCTGCTAACGCATCAAACAAGATTTTCTATGGGACAGGACGGTCTGATGTGACAGCTCTCAAGACTTATTTCAGAAGTTTTAAAAAATCATAGGCATGCTGGGATTTTGGGGATGGCATTGGCCGTGGGGCCTCTTAAGTCAGATCCTCTTCGACAAGAGGCCGTTACTCATTGTTGATCCTCAAACTTATTTTCAAGTGCTCAGTTGGGAAGAATTATCTTCTCTCTCCAGATTTCCCAAGCTGCTCTCTGTTGACCTAGAACCCTTCCGTTGATAAGGTGCGCCCTTGGCTTCTTTGAAAAACTGCAACTCTGGGAGTCTAGAACATTCCTCTAGGAGGGGGAAAAACCTATTTAAACAAAGCAAAAACTCAACCACAAGGTCGTTCCTTGGCCTCATCAACCTCTACCAAAACACTGTTAACTGTAGGGAAAGGACACGCATTCACAAAGGAGAGGGACTTGCCACTTATGCCTTAAAGCAATGTGTTTCCATAAGGGGAAAGCTTTGAGCAGCACACCAGCTATAAATGGGAGACTGATTTGTGAGTAACACCTTGTTCTGTCTCTTTGCAGCGGTTCCCAACCTTGGGTAACCCAGGTGTTCTTGGACTACAACTCCCAGAAACCTTCACCACTAGCTGTGATGGCCAGGATTCCTGGGAGTTGCAGTCCGAGAAGACTTGGGTTCCCCAGGGTTGGGAACCACTGCCTCAAAGAGGCAGGAAAAAGGTGTTACTCACAAATCAGTCTCCCATGAAGAGCTGGTGTGCTGCTCAAAGTTTTCCCCTGGGAAACACACTCAAGGATGAGATGTGTTCTGTTCCACCAAAAGCTGGTCCTAGCCAAGGGTGAGAGGTGTTAGAAAAGCACAGTTTTCACCCCCACAATTGCTGCTTGGGTTATTTTATTTATTTTATTTATTTATTCAATTTATACCCCACCCATCTAGACCGAAGTCTACTCTGGGCGGCTAACAATAAAACATAAAAATAAAAACAATATAATAAAAATAGAGGCAACATTAATAATATAGTTCAAGATGGGAAAAATAATCAGGTGATGACAGGAGGGAAAGCCTGCCTAAAGAGCCAGGTCTTAAGTTTGCTCTTTAAAAACACCCAGCGAGGGAGCCAGACAGATCTCTGCAGGCAGACGGTTCCAAAGGCGAGGGGCCATGGCCGAGAAGTCCCGCTTTCTTGTTCTTTCCCTCCGGGCCTCCCTCGGCGTTAGGCCCCTCAACCGCCCTTCCTGGCTAGAACGAGTGATCCGGGTAGATCTAGGTGGGAGGAGGCGTTCCGCTAGATATCAAGGTCCTAAACCGTTTAGGGCTTTATACGTCATCATTAACACTTTGAAATCAATGCAGAATCGAACGGGCAGCCAATGCAAGGCAGCCAGAGTGGGAGAAATATGGTGATATTTTCTCACCCCGGTAAGAAGTCTGGCCGCCGCATTCTGCACCATTTGAAGCTTCCGCGTCAGTCTCAAAGGTAGCCCCACGTAGAGTGCATTGCAGTAGTCTAATCTCGAGACTACAAGCGCATGGACCAGAGTGGTGAGCGCCCCAACATCAAGATAGGGACGCAGCTGGGCAATCCGCCACAGATGGAAATAGGCGGAACGGGCCACGGACGCCACCTGGGTTTCCATGGTGAGCGCCGGGTCCAGATGTATCCCCAAGCTGCACACCTCACTCTTCGCGGTGAGAGTCACTCCCCCAAAAGAGAGGGAGTTTCCCAAACCACCGATGGAGGGGCCACCCACCCTCAGGACCTCCGTCTTGTCCGGGTTAAAGTCATAAGTAGAGGCGTTAAGCTTTCAGAAGTTGTTGACCACAAAGAAAATAAAGCAGAGTCGGAAGCCCATCGTTAATTTCCTTGGGGCACTGAACATGGAAACATCTCATCAACCACAACTATACCGGAGCTAGGGGATCAAGATCACCAGGAGATCTCTTGATCCCACCACCGCATTTGGCGGAGGAACACGGGACAGAGCCTTCTCTGTGGCTGCTCCCAGAGACTCTGAAACTCCCTCCCACTGGAGGCCAGGCTGGCCCCGTCTTGGCTGGCCTTCTGCAACCAAAGACCTCCCTCTTCAGGCGAGCTTTCCCTGAATGACTGGCTCCCTGAGTGGAGTTTGGTGTGTTTTTTTTTATTGCTCTGCTCTGTTGTTTTAAATGCGTTTTAGTATTGATTTTATTTACCATTTTTAATATACTTGTTTAATTCGTTTTTTAATATTCGTATACTTCCTGTTTTTCGCTTTTGAATATTGTCTTTAAATGCTGTAAGCCCCCTTGGGTCCTTTTTAAGGAGAAAGGCGGGATAAAAATATTTTAAACAAACAAACAAACACACTCCCAGCCGTAGGTCATCCACCCCTTCACCGGTCAACCACTTGCACCAGACATCTCAATCCAGACAATCAATGTCCCCCCTCCGGTGAGCAAATATGCATGCACACACACAAATATAAAGGTGGATTGTATTTATATTTGCATGGAAGTGGACATTTTCCACACAGCGCCCCCCCCCCCCCAAGGATCTCCATAGCTCAGAAAGTAACTGGAGCCATATTGCCGTCTTCCCGTTGGCCAGCCAAACCCTCAAAGTCTCTTTTGCCATTTCCCACTGTTAATCTCTGCTCGGCGCGGCTTCCACCACCACCCCCAGTCCCACTTACTTGCTTTAACCAAACATTTGTGGTCATCATTTGATTCTTCTCATCCTTGGTTGGCAAAGAAGGCATGAAAGAAAAACAGAAAAAAAGGGTGTTGAATGAAATGTAATGCTTGGTCTTCGAGGAAACACGGTAAAAATAAATAACTAAATTAGATTCAGCTTCCAGGGTATCATAAAGGCAGTTTGCTGCAGAAAATGGGAAAGTTACTTTTTAGGGGGATTGTACCTACTAGCCAGAATGCTCCATTTCCACACTGCTGGTGGAGAATAGCACAGAAAAGTGACTTTCCCAGGTTTTACTTCAGAGTATAAATTTGCTTGCTGACACTCGGCAGAACTGAGCATGTTTAGCCTTGAGAAAAGAAGAATGCGGGTAGATAGGATAGCACTCCTCAAATACTTGAAAGATAATGATAAGAGGAGGGGGCAGGATCTGTTTTTGATCACCCCTGCGTGCAGGACACATAATAATGGGCTCAAGTGACAGGAAGCTGGATTTTGACTGAATATCAGATAAAACTTCTTAACTGTTAGAGCAGTACGACCATGGAACCAATGACCTTAGGAGGAAGTTAGCGCCCCAACATTGGAGGTATTCAAGAGAAAATTGGACAATAGAGATGGGCATGAATTGGAAAAGTGGCAATTCGTTTCAGTTCATGATTCGTCAAGGTCGATGAATCACAAATAACAAATTTACAAATTTTTTGATGAATCGACAAATCAAATTGTTAATTCATTTTTTATTTTAAAACCCTATAAAATGCTTCCCCCCCACACCAGACACCTAGAGACACCAAGACTGCAGAGAAGCTTCCTCTACCTCTCCTCTACAAACCCTGCAATTTTGGTGAAGTTTGAGTTTCAGATGTCTGAGTCCCCCACGAAAATGTCCTTTAGCAGCTGGCTTGGGAAAACCCAATCTTCACCAAACGTGAAGGGATTGTAGAGGAGAGTCAGTAGAAGCTTCCCTGTGAATTTGGTGTCTCTAGGTGCCTGGGGGGGGGGGGGCAATTTATAGCCCAATGAACCTATGAATCAAAAATCACTAAAAATTCATTGATTCATATTCGTCAGGGGCCATTGATTCAGACAAATATGAATTGACAAATTAGTGATTTTTGATGAATTTTACAATTTGCTTTTTAATTTGTGCCCATCTATAATGGACATAAGGGATGTGGTGGCGCTGCGGGTTAAACCACAGAAGCCTCTGTGCTGCAAGGTCAGAAGACCAGCAGTCGTAAGATCGAATCCACGCGACGGAGTGAGCTCCTGTCGCTCGTCCCAGCTCCTGCCAACCGAGCCATTCGAAAGCATGTAAATGCGAGTCGATAAATAGGTACCACCTTGGTGGGAAGGTAACGGCGTTCCATGTCTAGTCGCGCTGGCTACGTGACCACGGAAACTGTCTTCGGACAAACGCTGGCTCTACGGCTTGGAGACGGGGATGAGCACCGCGCCCTAGAGTCGGACATGACTGGACTAAATGTCAAGGGGAACCTTTCCCTTTACCTTATAATGGACAACCCTTTGTCCCATCTGCTTTGATTTGGATCCCTGCCTTGAGCAGGGGGTTGGACTAGATAGCCTTAGAGGCCCCTTCCAACTCAGTTATTCTATGAATCCATGATTCTATGGCTCTGAAAAAGTGAGACCTTTCCCAACTTTTGCCCTCCTCAAGATTCCTGACAGAGTGGGGAATCTTTCAGTGGCTGAATAAATTGCTAGGAGAATGACTGAGGGCTGGTTGGGTACACTTACCACATCAATCAGTTGTGCAATGGAGAGTCCAAACCTAACGATCACGACATCAGAGGTGTTAGGGACTGGCCGGGACCACTTGTTGTAAGCATGGAACAGGTACTTGAAGAGGCGCTCTTCAGCCTGTGTTTGGGTCCGGCTTTGGACAGATGCTGAAACAACAAGGAATTTGCATGTGAGCAGCATAAAATACCAAAAACGGCTGCATGTCATCCATCCAATCCATGGCATGTCCGGAATTTAATAGGGTCAATGAAATTAAATGCTGAAGTCGAAGATCAAATATAGCCCAACGACCTGAAACCAATAATTCAGATTTATACACAGGGTTCAAAGAATATATCTTATCTCATTCAGCTTCACAACCATCTTGTAAAGTAGAACGGGGGTGGGACTATATAGAGTTTTGGCTTTCTTTCACCATCCAATGCCAAAATTCTGTTGAAATTTTCAGTGCCTATAAAGGCCATTTTCATCACCTTTCCTATTCCAACACCCATACACAACCCGTTGTGTGACTGTTCATGCACTTGGTTTTGCAGCCATTGTGATAACAAGCACATGAAGGAAAGCCTGCCAAGGCATGTGCCGTTGTTCCTCCACAGTGGTGTAGCTGAGCAGGATTCTGCCCAACACATTTTAAAATAGAAAGAGTTAACCCTTCATATGAAGAAATCTACAAAGTCTGGCTGATTCTTCGAAAAGCAATTTAAAGAAAATTCCCCCCTCTCGATACCAGCCAAGTATAGTATACACAAGTATTCCCAGTACAGAGAGGACCATGTTATATCCACTTATACACGTGTGACACATGAGGTACCTCTCAGAAAAAGCAATGGGAACCCTACTCAGAACCATGAAGCAGGTTTGAAGACACAGGGGTTCAGGCTGCGATGGCCAGAACAGACACATCTTCCAATTCTGGTTTCTCTTCCATTGGCTTTTCCTAAAATTACAGGTTCTTTCCATCCCAGAGAGGAAGAACCTTGTGAATTTTGGTAAACAGTTAAACAAACAATATTATTGGCCTAATGCTTGTCAGAAGAATTAAGTCCTAGAGCAGTGATTCCTAACCTTAGATCCCCAGATGTTCTTGGACTGCAATTCCCAGAAGCCTTCACTGCCAGCTGTGCAGGCCAGGGTTTCTGGGAGTTGTAGTCCAAGAACATCTGGGGACCCAAGTTTGGGAACCCCTGCTCTAGAAGCTGAAAGATTTGGTTTTACAGGCCACCATCTTTACAGGACTGGGAAAAATGATATTTTGAGTTACAGCCTCCAGAAAACACACACAGAGACACACACACACACACCCCAAGAGTGTTGTAATGCTGGCTGGAGGATGCTGGGCTTTCTCGTTCCGAAAAGCAACCTTTCCACGCTCTGCGTCATGGTCACTCCACACCATGCCCGTTCTGCGCAACACTGCCAGTTGGTCAACTATTGAGTGAAGCACTTAGGGCTACCACGTTTCCAAAGCAAAGCTGTGAGGATTTCTGTGTGGAAGAGAGCTTGAAAACTGGAAAAGGTGATGATACAAAACAGCTTGACTTTGTTGCACACAACTGTGGTTTTCTTGACTGAGAAGACTCAACTCGACTCGTCTTCCTGTAGCAGGAAACCTCGACACGTCACCTGCCAAGATCTTTGAGGCTCTGACTCACCATGTCTCTGCACTATTTATGGGGATGTGCATCTCTCAGCCTGCTTCTGGTGGTAGACCGTCTTCCATAAGCTTCATCATCACTTGACAGACAGCCACTGGGCCCTACCTTTTATGGGCTGTTCAATTCTGGAGCTGATTGATTTCCATAAAAATTAGGAAACTGAAAGGTGTATCTCCTTGGGTCACATGTGTGCATGCTGGTGTGTCAAAACCATGTATTTGGACCCCCCAAAAAACCAGGTTGTTCAGATACAGCATGCTTGTGTGTGTGAAAGCAGAATCCCATGTCCTGTACTGCCTTCAAAACCATGTATTTGGACCCCAAAAAAGCAGGTTGTTCAGATACGGCAAACAGCAACTGTAACCAGACTGAAGTTCAACTGAAATATAAAACATGGCATGGTTTCCAAGGAGGAAAAAAGACTACGTAATGCGCATTAGACATTGGACATCGTTAATAATAATCACGTGCTGTCCGGTCCCACTTGCAGCACTTCTTCCCAGGGTTTTCTAGTTGTAAAGGAATAAGAGGTGGTCTCCCATTCTTGCCATCTGGTGGCACCCTGAGATCACCGTGCAGCTTGCCCAAGGCCACACATGTGACGGGGCACCGAAGCCCATTTAGCGCCCTGTGTTCCAGCTCCAGAGGTGGTGTTATTCAGCTCCAGAGTGTATTTATGCCCACATGCCATTAGAGTCACTGGACTTCATTCAAGTGTGTTGAGCCACAAGTCCCATAATCCATTAAGCTGTAGCAGACCTCCGTTACCATCATCCTTACCCAACAGCCCATGACTGTCTTCATTCGTTGTCAGTTGTTGGTTACATCCAATACACTGTCTATTGATTTATATCCTACTTTTCCTTTAATCATTGGCTGGATGGCTCAGTGGTTTAGGTATCTGACTGTGGAACCACAGGTTGAGAGTTCGAGTCCCCGCGGGGCCTCCCGGTGGAAGAGCCAGCCTGGGTGGCCTTGGGCAAGCTGCACAGTGGTCCCATGATGCCCCCAGAAGAAGGGAATGGGAAACCACTCCTGAGTACTCTCTACCTAGAAAACCCAGGCAAGGGTCACCATAAGTCAGAACTGACTTGACGATACACTATTATTATTATTATTATTATTATTATTATTATTATTATTATTATTATTATTATTATTATTATTATTATTATTATTATTATTATTATTATTATTATTATTATTATTATTCCTTTAATAGTGCCCAAAGCAGATCACAGCATATTCATGGAGTGTCAGTGGGGTTTGTTTTAAATAGTTGTTTGAAAGGTAATTCCACGCTCATGTATTCTTGTCCATTATCATTTTATACATTTATTTTTATTTATATGTTTTGATATGTAATTTTGAAACGGTCTGATGGCTTATTCAATAAAAGAGGACTCTAAAACATAATAGAATACATTAACAATCCAGGCACCACTGACTTGCTCATTATCTCCCAAAGTAACCAGCTACCGGTAACGATTGTAACGTCACTTCTTTTTACAAATTCTGCCTTGCCCCCCTGCCTGGTTGCTTTAAAACCTGGCACAGAGATGGGAAGAGATGGTGGGGGGACCCACCTGGGCATGAAGTCTGGAGAGGATGGCTGGGCCTCTGGGCAACCCAAAGAGAGGGGAGAGAGGCATGCTCACCACAGTGGAAGACTAACCTGTCCACCCCAGAGGTAGCCAGAGGCCAGTTTATTTCAGGAATCCACTCTGGGATCCCATTCAACGTACAACGGATGGAGCTGCCAGTTGAGGAGAGAAGGAGGCTCTTTAGCTAATGAAGTGCTATGTTCTGCCAGCACCACCAGTGCTCCTGGCCGTGCATCCCCCCCCCCCCCCGAGGTCTAGCTTGGCATTCTGGAAGGCCCTCGTTCCTTCTGGACCTGCAGGACTTCGGTCTACACAAACTGAGCCGTCTTCTCCAGGCTCTCACCCTAAAGCCCTTTGGACGGTGTCTGACCGTGGGAGCTTCAGCAAAGAACCCACTGCTCTCCTGGGGGTGACCTGATCCACAGGGCCACCTGAAGCTTTGCCTGCATGGGTGCAGGTAAAGCACTGCCCTAAAAGGTTTGGAGACCAAGTTATTTGAAAGACCACCCTCTTTACCCAGAGGTTGGTCTGCCTGAGGAACAGCACCCCACGTCCCGGGAGTTCAAAACCAGGGACTGGGGATCCAGGGCAGTGGCCTTTGTGGGATCACAAAAAGTGGGTTCTTGGATCACAATTGCAAAATAACGTGTGCCTTTGTGTATGGAGGGGAGGGGGCAGGTTTTTCCAAGCTGTCTTCTAAAAAGAGACAAGAAAAATTGACACAACACGCTTTGGACTAAGCTAGTGAGCCCTGAGGCCAGGTGAGTGTGGCATAGAAGCGGGTGCCCCGACACAGAACCCTATTGTGCGCAATAGGTGCGTCTGATGGGGACCCGGAAGAGGGCCTTCTCTGTGGCTGCTCCTTTAGACTCTAGAACTCCCTGCCACTGGAGGCCTGCCTGGTCCCCATCTTGGCTGTGTTAGGAAAATTGTGTTTGACTTATTCAGAGAAAAGAATGCCCCGTAAAAGCGGGCCCAACCCCTCCCTTTCTTTTTGAGCGGGCCCAACCCCTCCCTTCCTTTTTGCTTTTCTTCTCGACTCAAGGACTAATGTTTCTTGAAAGACAAAGGATCCGTTTACTGAGAGAGATAAGAATGGAATGCAGGGGCCCAGGGAGAGAAGAAGATCCGTTTACCTGTTCTGCGCATGTTTAAAAGGTGTTTTTACTAATCCAATGAATTTTCGCCAGCTAACTCTCTGACCTTTTTAGGAGATTGTGCGCCCACCCCAAATCGCCCGGAAGGGACAGGCTATAAGAGATTGTACCATTCCCTTTGTTCTTTGGAGAAAAGCCTTTGCCCCCGCGTGGTAAATTGTTTTTCTCCCCGCTTTCTGCAGCAGGCGTTTTCCTTTGCAATAAACTAACCTCACAAGAAGCCTTCGTGCCTCAGTCTCTCATTTTGGGAGCTTCCTACCTGGGGAAACCGGATAACAGCTGTCCTCCTGCAAGCAGCTAAAAGACCTTTCTCTTCAGGCAGGCTTTCCCTCGATGTCTAGTTGCCTGAGTGGGGTTTCTTAAATGGATGGTTGTACCTTACTGCTTTGAATAGGTTTTTAGTATTGTTTTTGCTTACCATTTCTTAAAGCGGTATTTGTTTTATCCTTTTTAGTATTTTAGAGGGACGTGGTGGCGCTGCGGGTTAAACCGCAGAAGCCTCTGGGCTGCAAGGTCGGAAGACCAGCCGTCGTAAGATCGAATCCCCGCGACAGAGTGAGCTCCCGTCGCTTGTCCCAGCTCCTGCCAACCTAGCCGTTCAAAAGCATGTAAATGCGAGTAGATAAATAGGTACCACCTCGGTGGGAAGGTCACAGCGTTCCGTGTCTAGTCGCGCTGGCCACGTGACCACGGAAAACTGTCTTCGGACAAACGCTGGCTCTATGGCTTGGAGACGGGGATGAGCACCGCGCCCTAGAGTCGGACACGACTGGACTAAAGGTCAAGGGAACCTTTACCTTTTAGTATTTGCGTATTTACTGTTTTTAGCTTTGTATGTCGGCTTTTAATGATGTAAGTAGACTTGGGTCCTTCTTCAAAACAAAGATGCAGTAAAATATACTAACTCACTCACTCACTCACTCACTCACTAAATTCAGCCTTCCTTTTTTTTTCCAGATGCATTCACCCAGAGATTTATCTCTCTGTCTGGAGAGTCAAGAAAGCATAACAAATCCATGAGTTTTGAACCAGTTCACTAAAGACTAGCAACCTATTTTCTGAATGGGTTTCAGTAAGTGCCGATTTTGTTAGCGCTAGTTATTTAAAACTTTTGGAAACTGCTTTAAATTCATCAGTCAAGATAGAATTGTTCCTGGCAATGGGTTTAAGCTGACATTTTGTGATTAAAATTGTTATTCATTCCAGGCAGAGCGTACGCAGAAACGGTTTCCCATTCCCTTCTCCTGGGGATCCCTGGGACTGTGCAACTTTGCCCAAGGCTACCCAGGCTGGCTCTCCTCCTTGGAGGCCCAGTGGGGGAATCGAACTCCCAACCTCTGGCTCCACAGCCAGACACATAAAGCACTGAGCTATCCATTTTAAAATGATCAAGGGATCTCAATTCCTCTTATGGGCTGTTCTGTAAGCCAGCCGGTGAGTTCTCTGCCCTGAACGGTGGGCTGAAAATCTTTGTGCAAATAAAACAGAGACCACGAATAAAGGATCCAGAGAGCCTTCCAAAGCCCTGAAAGAGATATGGCTGTGTACAAACTTGTACAGTAATTCCCGCTGCTTTCTGTGCAACAGGTGGGTCCCTGCCCTTTGCAGGCAATAGAAAGCGTTTCCATCGGCCGCCAACCTCTAAGCGAAAACGGTGCTCTTTCTTCTGGCGGCTACTAGCCCCAGGGAGCACCAACCATGGCATGCCCGACATGCCAAATGCAATTCTGGGCAGTGCCCGGCTCTTCCCAAAGCCACATGTGTTTCCTTCCTTGTCCTTCAGCCAACAAGCAGAGAGGAGAGGGTTGCTCGTTGGTTCTGACATCCCAGTGCATCTAGTTCCAAGAGAAGATGAAGAGTGAGCCAAACGGAGTGTTGTTTGCACCTTTCTGGCTTCCCTCCCACTCTTCCTGCGGGTTCTCGGCCATTTCATCACCCCCTCCTTCCTGCTTTGCCCACCTGCTGCTACCTGTTCACTCCCACTCTCTTCACCCGGAGAGGTCTTGGGGACAGAAGCTGGTCTGCCTTTTGAATGATCCTGCAAAGTGCCCCATGCACGAAGAGTCTGGCTGTATGAGACCCAAAGCCCGTCGGTTTCATCCTGATAGAACTGTGGCAACACTAGAAGCTGGAGATGAATGGATGCCCATACGCCTGCTCCTGCTCACCGGGAGATCATCTCCTCAGTGCTGTTTTAAAAAACCCCAAGCCCTTCAAGGTTGGCAGGGAAAAATACACCATCCATCATCCAATGGTCAGCCAATCTTGCTGCTCCAGCTACGTAGGCAAATGCAATGATTCTACTGATGCCAACTCCCAAACAAATCTTGATGGGAGCCATATGTTCAGCTTATATTAACGCATACATCTAGAATGTGATTATATCTTGTGCATTTCTTCCCCTCCCTCCCCTCCTCTATTGCCCCTTTCTCTTTTTTTACTTTTCTCTCAAAGTACATCTTATTTTAAAAATCCACTTAAAAAAAAACAACCCTGCAAAATGGTTTAGGCAGCTGGCTGCAGAGCCAGGGGTTGTGAGTTCAATTCCCCCCCTCAACGTCCTTCACAGGGGCTGGACTGGATGATCCAGAGGGTTCCTTCCAGCTCTGCCATCCTAAGATGATGACGATGATGATAAAAATTGCTGCCCAGTAAGTGTTATACAGAGGCATACAGCACGTTGTGCAAAAATAGAATATAGCTATTATAGTCCACATCTGTAGAGTTATATAGCTAGATCATGATCATCATAAAAGATTATCATCCCAGTCATCAACAGCCGGACTGCAGCGAGTTTAAAATGATGGTGCCGACGTCAGTATTCACGTAACTGAATGGTATCAGGGAACGTGACGTTTGCTTTCTGATCCTTTCCCGTCTTTTCCGATCTTTCAAGATGGGGCAGACAATGACTGGCCAGCTTCACTGCTTTTCATTAGAACGGTTAGATGAGCAAATATGGTGTGTAAACAGATGTGACCCACACACACACACACCATGTCCTCTGTACAATGATCCGTTTTTGGGATACCTTGACGAGTGCTGTCAGGAATTGAGGCACTGCTGGAGAGACACAAGAGTAATCCTGCTAGACGTGATTCTGGGATCGTGCAGGATCCGTCCGTTCGTTTGGGGGCAGTGCACATGTGTTAGCTGCTGTGTCTGCATGTTGGGATTCTAACCCACAGCCTGAATTTCAGTGTTCCCTGAACATCAGTGCATCTATGATTCAATCATCCATCCAAAGGGAGACGGCAGCCAAGAAATCAGAAGAAGACGGGGGACCTGGACACGTCTTGTGAAGGCAGGATTCTCTGGAAAAGACAATGATGCTAAGAACGACGGAAGGCAGAAAGAGAAGAGGAAGACCAAATACGAGATGGATTGACTCCCTAAAGGAAACCACAAGCTTCAGTTTATAAGAGCTGAGCAGAGCAGTTGAGGGCAGGACCTTTGGAAGATCATTCATTCCTAGGGTCGCCCCATAAGTCAGGGGCAGCTTGACGCCACGTAACAACAACAGTTGTTAAAGAAGCACTGCTTCGTAGCTGCCATGATTGCTTCTGAGGTGATGCGCAGGCCCTGTGGTTCACAAGGGAGGCGATGGTGATGAACTGAATGGGATGATGAAAGAGAGCAAAAATGGGGGGAAGGGGACACACACACCTCTGAACAAGCCTGGTGAAAACGGTGAGCTCACGAGAGGGCTTCTGGCCACGCTGGCCGCTAGAACGCCTTCTGTTCTGCCGGCATCACAGCCCAGCATCTGCCCCGGCTTCTCCACCATCTCAAGTGCTCAAAGGAGAATGCAGGCCACAGCCTGGGGTGAACCATCGAGAACACCTTCTGCATGCAATCCCTGAAGCACACCGGACTGCATAATTGCTGGCCGTTTTCAGACATTCCTGTCTTGGGAGAGTTTTCGGGACCCTATGGGTTGGCTCCTCTGTTCCAGGGCTTGAGAAGCCACTGTGCGGTCCAGACTGGCCCACAAAAGGAGAAGCCGTCCCGCTGGACCAGAAAGGCCCAGTTTTGGCACAGATAAGGGATGGCTGAGCGCACCTTTCCCCATGTGTTGTGTCGTCATCACCGCAACATAGATTGCGCCAGGCCACTCCACTGTTTCTCTGTGTGATCACACTCAGCGTCTCGTGACACCTGGAACACTGACTAGTTTTTATCCAGCGTCAGCTTTCTTGGACTCACGGGAGCTGCTGCAACGGATCCAACCGGCCACATTGAGCAAGGAACATGCCAAATCAAAGCCCGTTGGTCATTAAGGTGCCGGAAGAGTCTTTGCTGTCTAATCGCGACTGTCGTCATGACCGATCGCCCTCTCGTCAAGCCGTTGTCAAAACGCTTTTAAATGGGCCTAAGTTGTGAGTTGTGGAAGCAAATTCCAAAGTGTGACCACGCACTGCCCCATAAAAAAAGAGAGAGAGAGACTTTCCTGAAAGCCACATCATCCGACGACACTCTGTGAGCATTGCTAGAGTGGAGAAATGCAGACAGATCATCAGGGCTTTGGAAACAATATCAAGAAATCTCACACAACACTGGAGGCATTCAAGAAAAACTTGGATCATCACCTGGCAGATATGCTTTGATTGTATTCCTGCCTTGAGCAGGGGGTTGGACTGGATGGCCTTGTAGGCCCCCTTCCAACGTCACTTTTCTATGATTTCTATGATTCGATGATAAGCAGTCGCAGATCTCAGAAATCCCACCGAGCTACAAAAACCAGCAATATTAGGAACAGCATACACATTGCGCCAATATTTAACAGATACTTAGGTTTTGGGTTAAAACTCATATCTGTTCTATAATACCAGTCAATGTTTTTATAATGTTGACCGTGCCTGGTGTTTCTGAATAATAATAATAATAATAATAATAATAATAATAATAATAATTGCAGCTTCTTCAGCTCTGTGGTTCTGAGTTGAACCTTCTCTCCATTTCCCTTTTTCCATACCTCTTTCTATCATAATCAACATGTTTCCTCAATTAGCTTTGCTGTTTCTGCCCTTTAGCGTTTTGTCAAAGCCACCCCATCATTCTTCCCCTGGACCAAATTTTTAATTAATGCTGGAGCTCTTCCTGACATCAGCTCAGAAAACTTTATGTGAGAATTGGCCACGGAGTGGTGAGTGTGGGAAAGGCTGTCGTCAGATTTTGAAGCCTTTTCCGACTCACAGCGTCTGGCATCTAAGACACTGAGAATTATGGAGTTGTCAAGGGACTCTAGAGAAAAAGAAGGGTGATGAAGGTTGACTCCTCAGAGACGCAGCCATCCCATCAATGCTAGACTCACTTCTCAACACCAAAGACCGTTGGCGAGGAAAGCGCATCTCCTCTGAGCAAGCAGAACCCCTGTCACGTCACAACCGAAGCCATCAGTGGCTTTGTGGTGGGTTGGATCCAACCCAAAGGGGTAAACACACATGTCCGCTTAAATGCCTCTGATCTCCCCCCGGCTCTGTCTGGAGCCGCATCACAAATGCAGCGGGAAGCACCGTGAAAGCCAGGCTCTGGGTAAAAGCGAGGTGAGTTCACATCCCATCGAAGTCCATCGCACGTAGCTACCACTGGATCATACCCTGGACTTCCTAAATGAGGAAGAGACTTGTCGAAAAGACAAGTCTCCCTCCTTCTATGTGGAAAATCTGGACAGGAGTCAGAGAATTCTGAATTCTGTGCTGAGTGTGTGGGGGGGGGGGGAATGGGGGTGCACGGGATTTCTCTCCTTTCATTAGGAAATGTGTAAAGCATAAAACAACCCACGTTGTACAGTCCCTTCAAATAAAGCTAGCTTTAAAGCATCCCCTTTTGGGGAGACGACAATTCCAGAATCCCCCCGGGCCCAGCCTGTAAAATAATGTTTCCAAACTCGGCGTGAGACCACACTTGGGAGATGGTGTATCGTTCTGGTCACACCAACTTAAAAACAACAACAGCAACAACGACACCCTGTGGAGCCACAGAAGGGGTAGAAAACGGTGTCCCAAATGATCAAAGGGCAGGATCAAGTCCTTTGCAAGGAAAAGGTTGCAACTCTGGGGAATATTGATTGAGAAAATAAAGAGTCAAGTTGCAAGAGGAGTGTTAAAAAAGTGTTGGAGTTTTTACAACCTTGCATGCTGCTTGTGGTTTGAATGATGGGGTTAGAGTAACTGTCAGTCTATCCAGCACTAACCAATAATTCCTTCCCTTCTGAATAAAATAAACATGCAGCCCCGCCTCTCTGCTGCATGTTTATTTTATTTATTTATTTATTTATTATTAGATTTTTATCCCGCCCATTTAGACAAAGTCTACTCTGTTCTCTTTTGTCTGTTGAAGTCAGTAATTTGTCAGTGTTGCTGTTCACTGTTCCCAATTGTAAGTCATGAAATGTTTTTCGTCCTTCTGCTACAATGTCTCAGAGTGTGCTATGGAGACCTTAAGTACCAGTAAATGAGAAAAGGGGTGGACTAGCTGAGGAACTTGAAGCTATTCCCCCCCTGTGGATCTCCGTACTTCTGCCCTGTATCAAAAAGGAATTTTACCAGATGTTTAAAACTGCAACAAAAAGCTGGCACACCGTGTTGGGGAAACACACGGTGTGTGAAAAGTGGTAAGGAAGGTTTTTCCTGCCTATATCTCAGTGCCAGAAACCGGGGGGCATCCCATGCAACTAAGCTGGTGGAAAATTAAGGCCGACAGCAGTCCTTCTTCACACGGAGCATAGTTGGATGAGTGGCTTAGCCCGACCTGTGGCTTTTGCAGCAAAGGCCGGCGACAGAGTCTGAGAAAGAGCACTGGAAAACAAGACCGGTCTCTTGGGTTCCATCCGCTAACATTCTCGTTCAGATCAAGCGAGTCCGTCACCCTACGAACTGGCCAGAAAACGTGTCCCACAGAGCGCATACAGGACAGGAACGGTCCCTGCCTGTGCCCAGTCCTGCCAGGGATGTATTTAAGGAACAATTCCTTGTTTACCCTAAAGGAATCCTCTGAATATTAATTCAACAGGCATTTGGGGGCTGAATGTGGGGAAAGGGTCCCTGGCAGCTCGGTGGTGACCTTCATCGACGGTTCCTGGCAGCGATTCCAGGTTCCACAAGGATCCCTTTACGCCGCTTCCTGCTCTTTCTCTGGGAACCCCAGGTGGTTCTCAGGGCAAGCATTCCCTTTGCGAAAGCTGAATCTCCCCCTGGCACATGGGGACATTTATGGGAACAGGAGAAGCCTTCCTCTTTTCCAATCTATTCTTGTTCCTGCCTTCACGGGCAGAACCGCACTAATAGCTTTTCACACCAATTTGCATCATCAGGCCCCTTGAGTTTGATTCAAGGAAGCGGGGAGCCATTTCAGAATGGAGTGGGAAGGAGTCGCCTCCCTTACCTGACAGGAACACGAGGAAATAGCATGGGAGGGATGCGCTGGCAAACCGAGCCATCTCGGAAGAGGTGCTGTCCGTCCAAGAAATCGGCTAGAAATCTGTCAAGCTCCCCTTCTCACGGGCAAAGTCTCTTCGGAGTGGCAACCCAGGTCTTGCCAGCGCTTCTGCTTTCACTCTGGGGTGCTCTGGCGCCGTGGCCACCCGTTTCCATCCGAAGCCGGTAGCGTGATGTTAAACCACCCTCACGGGAAGCCCATGATCGGTAAGCGCTCCGTCTGCCTCGCTGGCAGAGAAATGGTCTACTGGCTGCCTTCGGAGGCCCGGGTGCTAAAGACTCCTTCCAGCCCAGAAGGCGCATCCCAACGCTCCTTCCCCATTCTGCGCATCTGATGGACAGGGAAGGAGATGTCGGCTCGTAGCTCAAGGCAGGTCCTGAGAGTTAGTCCACCAGCAAGAGTTCTAAGCCGAGACGACGGTCCCTAGAGAAGCCAGCAGGAAGGAGAGGGTGAGAGAGCGGCCAGCCAGAGTTTACTATGAGACATTTGAAAGGCTGCCCTACAGAGGAGGGGCAGGATCTGTTCGCAGTCATCCCCGAGTGCAGGACACGCAACCATGGGCTCAAGTTATAGGAGGCCAGATTTCGGTTGAATATCAGGAAAAACTGCCTAACTGTTAGAGCAGTACGACAGTGGAACCCATGACCTCAAGGGGAGGTGGTGAGTGCTCCAACACTGGAGGCATTCAAGAAAAAGTTAGATAATCACCTGGCACATATGCTTTGATTGTATTCCTGCGCTGAGCGGGGGGTTGGACTTGATGGCCTTGTAGGCCCCTCCCAACTTCACTTTTCTATGATTTCTATGAGAAGTGAGAGGACACCATTTTGGGGGGTGGGAAGAGGTGGGGACAGCAGCAGGTTGATAACCCTGACATCTTGAAACAGAACACACACCTGGATACCTGCTCTTGCCCAGACAGACACCTTGTGCTCACCCAAGGATACGAGCCAAAGAAGCGAAGGGGATGCCATGCAAAGGGTGGAAGCTCCTTTGGGACCCCGTGCGCCTTCATGTGGTTATGCGCAGGGGGTTAAAAGGACGCGGCAAAGGGAGAGAGAGCCTAAGAAGAGCTGTGCAGGATCAGACTGGAAGCTTGCCTCGTCCAGCACTCTGTTCTGCTAGCGGTCAAGCCGTGTCCCCCCAGGAAGCCCTCGGGGAGGATGTGAGATTAACATTATCCTCGGTTTCATATCCCCCAAGGCCGTTGAGATACAGGGGCATGCTTTATTCTGTGCCCTTGAGCCACCTCTGACCCAGGGTGACCCTTGCAGGGCTTCTGGGCATGTTAGAAGTTCAAGTCGTGCTTTCCCACACTTATCACATTGAGTGTTCTGGCCAGGTGGGGATTTGAAACCAGGTTTCCTGCATCTGTGTCCACCACTCTACCCACTACGGCACACAGTCCCAACCCAGGAAGGTGACCTCGCATAGCCATCAGTGGCTTTTGGACTTCTCCAAAATCCTCTTTTACAGCCACTCGCGTTAGCAGCTGCACAACTGCATTTTGTACCAACAAATTCCTCAAACACCCCCCCCCCCTTTGAGTTATTCTCCATGCACATCCACCAAGGGAATCTTGGCCTTCTTTGCCCCCCATCAATGGAGGTTCCCTTGTGTTCTTAGTGGAAAGGACCAGGAGAATTGGGGATGAAGGAGTGGGAGTTGGAGTTTTTGCAACCTCGCAGGCTGCCTCTGGTAGGTGTGGCTGGGAGGGACCTTTCTGGGCTGGGGGTGACTGCCAATCTCTCCAGCACTAACCAATCATTCCTTCCCTGCCTCTGAATCCGAAGACAGTCCCGCCTTTCTGCTCTGTGTCTTTTCCACCCAGACAGACCTCCCAGCGGAAAGTTCAAAAGCAGGACAACAGCTTTTAGGAACATGCAACATCGCTTTAGCCCATCGAGACCCATACAGGGGTTCAAAAAGGGTAAACCTTTGTATCCTGTAATGAGCAGAGAATCCTTGGCCAGAAACCTCTAGGATCGTGGGGCTATGCGCAGTAGCTGTCATGGCTGCATCCAGCAGGGTCACAGGCGTGAGACCTGATCTTGTTTCGCAGAGGAAAGCACTGGATCCACTGGGGGAAAACCATCAGCCCTGCCACCTCGCTTGACGGAGGCAGCTCTTGATTCTGCTAGACCCGTCACAGAGTGGTTTGCTTTGAAGCCGGGGGATTTGGTGGAAGCCCCCGAGAGACGGCCAAAGGAAGGGACACCATTTACATGCAGGCCTGCTGCTGTGTCTAATCTATAAATCCTTTGGAACGGCAATACTGAGCGACTCATCAGACACCCGACAGGGAAGTCACTGGCTGTGTATTTCATCCTGGCGCGCTCAGCATCTCTTGGCCGGCTTGATCTAATTTAAGAGATCAGGTGTCCGTTGGCAGGCAGAGGGTGCCAGCTCAGCATTTTGCCAGTGCAACTCCGGCATCTCTTCCAGATGGGGCTTGCACCAGTGACCTTAAATCTGGATCGTGCTCTTAATCTAACCAGCCATCTGGTAAGGAGCGCTGGACAACCTAGAAGAAAGCTCGGGTCTATGCTCACCGTCACACAGTCGTCACCTACAGCAGATGAATCATGGCCCAAGCCAGCGAAAATGACCGCCTCAAGAAGAAAAAGAAACATTGACCAACATCCTGTTGTGTAGCCTAGTAAATTACACTAGAGTAGGCCCACTGAATCCACGTGAGTCGTCTGCCGTGGAAGTTCCACCGATTCCGACGGATCTGCTCCAGCGGCAGTTTGTGGTGCTAAAGAGTTAGGAAAAGGCTGTGTGGTTCTTAGCATTACACAAATGTAAGAGTAGGGGGGTTGCCTTTGTTGAACCACGGAAAAACCTCAAACAAATTGCAAGTTTTCGTGGAGATCTTTCTGTAATTTTCTCCCCGAAAGCTGGCAATTGGTTTGATTTTTTAAAAAAGTGGTTCAATAAAAGGTATCATCCTACTCTTGCATTTGTGTATTACTATGCTAAAGTTAAGTCACAGCGGTAACCAATTGTTTCTTTCCTGCCTCTGATTTCAAAGACGGTCATGGTTCTCTGCTTGTCTTTTTAGTCTGCTGGCAGTTAGCATGCTGTTATGCAGTTAATGTAGTTAGAGTGCAGTGAGAACGTAGTCTGTCGGAGTCTGCTGGAAGCAGGCGATGAGTCTGTTGAGGCCTCTTACTGTAAGTACGTAGTAAATTTTGTACAGTTGCTGTTTTGTTTTGTTCAACTGTAAGTAATTGGAACTTTTTATCCCTTCTCTTGCCAGTGTCTCAGACTGAATTATTGAGACTGTAAGTGCCCGTTAATGAGAAGAAAAGGGGTGGTCTACTCTGGGGAACTTGAAACAAATTCTGCTCTGTGAGTCCCTGCATTTCTGCTCTGCAGCTAGAGATTTTTAACCAAAACTCTGCAAACCTCCAAAGGGAAAAGCCCCTTGCCAATGTAGCTAAAAAGCACCGCTGACAGACGGTCATCCAATTTCTGCTTGGAAACCTCAGTGGAGGTGAGCTGGAGGCTTGAACGCATGTGCTCAAGTATACTCCCCCCCCCCCCCAACCTGGCCACTAGAGCCACTGCAGCAAACCCGGCTCGGTAGCATCAGCTCGCCTGCTGCTCCCTGGCCCAGACTGGGCTAAACCCTCTGGGACCATCTGGAGATCTGCGTTTGCCCGGCCCTTCCAGTTCCGCATGGCTTCTGTTCCCTGGGACCCTTCGGCCAAACACGGGGCCAAGGTGTGGCATGCAGTAGCGCTGGGTGCCCACTTGGGGCCGCATGGCTGGGGTAGGACTAGATGATCCTTGGACCCCTTCCAGCTCAGTTGCTCTGCAACTCCACAACCAGAATCCTGTGGCTGATTTTTCACCTGCCCAGAGGAGACCCCAGGGAAGTTGGCAAGTCTTCCGTACCGGGTCCCAAGGCCCAAGTCCAAGCCCCCTATTAAAAGCAATTTCTTTTCACCAGACAAAAGGGAGGAGGGGCGGGTGGGTCCCGAGTCCCCGGGTTGAGTTCGAGTCATGGGGGGGGGAACCCCAGAGTCAAGTCCGAATCAAGTCTGACTCGACAGAGAGCAAGTCCCACGACTCGGGTCACCACCCCTCCTACGGGATTCACTTTCCGCGGAGGCGTATCTGGCCCCCCACCGTCCTACCATTCAGAAAACAAGTAAAAACATGGCTTTGCAGCCGGGCCTTTGACAAGCCGCTTCCGATTTCAGAATCATCGGATGGCACGGTTTTTATTGTTTAAACAGATTCAATGGTCGTTGCCATCTTGCGATTTGGGTTTACAGGTTGATGACTCAAGGGATTATAGGGCTGGCGGTGTGTGTGTGTGTGTGTGTGTGTGTGTGTGTGTGTGTGTGTGTGTGTGTGTGTGTGTGTGTGTGTGTGTGTGTGTGTGTGTGTGTGTGTGTGTGTGTGTGTGTTCCTTTGATGTTTTATTTTCTGTATTCTTTGATGTAAGCCGCCCAGAGGAGTGGCTGGGTAGAAGTATGTGTGCATAAATAAATAAATAAATAAATAAATAAATAAATAAATAAATAAAGTTAGCCTTTAAGCTGCCACCAAGTTTTTGGTGTTTTTTGTTTTATTTCTATTTTGCTTTTACCTATAATGTTTCTATAACTAACTAACTAACTAACTAACTAACTAACTAACTAAATGTGTTGGCAGCAAATTGCCACTCACGAATGAAGCGCTGGGTGCGTGTGTCCCCACTGCGCGAGCCGCCCCATGACCAGGAAGGTGGCCAGTGCCCTTGTCAAGGAGTGGAACTCTGGCACCCTTGATGGACATGGTTTCCCTTCCACTGGCAGAAATCTGCAACAGGATTCAGGCCACCCTCCACCAGCCAAAGAGGAGGTTTGGCCCTGGGTGACCTTGAAGCAGCCAGAGTCTCTCAGCCAGTCCTGCCTACCTCACAGGCTTGTTGTGAGGATAAAAGCAAGGAGGCGGCGGAGGGAGAGCCAGGTACGTCAGCTGGAGTGCATGGTTAGAAGGGCAGGAGAGGACGTTGAGAGATACAGGGTCCTAATTAGATGCCTTCAGAAAGATCTGGTCTCTCTAAGTGCAACCCCCCCCCCCACACCCCCGGTCATCAGGAGAGCACGTAGGCAGGAGGACACAAAGGATTCAATTGCGGGAGGGTACATCAATCGTGGCTTTCATGGCCTGCTTGTGGCCGGCTGCTGAAGAAAACGGCTTCCTGAACAGGCAGGCGCCTCTTCTGATATCCGGCTCCAGTTCTTACGTCCTTGCAACTTGTCTTAAGGGATTGGTACCAACTCAGGGAGAAGCAGCCGAGCCGGTGAGAAGCTCAACCCCATAGGAGAAGCTCATCCCTTTATTGGAGGGAGCGAGTCTGTCCTGAGATGAGTTACAGACGTGGAAGGGAGATCTCACCAGTAAGCTTTGCACGAGCAAGTATTGGCTTCGGAGCCTGCGTTGCCCCGTCCTCTGTTCTCCCTCCCTGAGCATTTCTGCTACACCCTTGCAGAGATTTGGCTGAGAGCACCTGAATGAACTTAAACATTTCCCTGTGTGTCCAATCATCTATTACAGGGAGCACGTTCTTGAAAGCAGGAACGTTGTGCCTGTGGAAAACCGTCTGATTGCCCCACCAGGTTTTGTTTGCAACCTTACTTCAAAGTTTTGTCGAGTATGTACACTGGTGACTTAACTTCTACGGATGTGCTCTTTGGCTCTCTGTCATGTACCCTTTGGCCAGGGGGGTCTGTCTTTCCCCTGTTTTCTTGTGGGGAGCTGTTGGGAGGGTGTGTGGGCGCCGAGAGTATGGCTCCCAAAGGAGAGACGTCAAAGCAGAGCCCAAAAGCCCTGGTTGGGAACTTTGGCAAGCTAAGAGCCCTCAAGCCCACTGTGTCTGCAGTATGGGGATGATGGGAATTGCAGTAAGGAAGAAGGGCCTCTTGACACGTTCTGCGCTCATCTCCGGTCAACCCGGCTGGCTGGGGATGATGCTATCCATGGCATAACACCACTGGAAGGTGGTGGTGGTGGTGGTGGTGGGGGAAAGCTGGTGTGAGCCCTTATACTCTGCCAAAGAAAACATTGGGGGCTGAGGAGCTAGATTACATTACTGCCTTTCCATGCAGAAAAACCTGAGGTTTGCTCTGATAGAAAAGAGCCAGAGATAACAGGTTATCGGAAGCAATCTGTTTTCTGCCTGGAGGTGCCAGTCACGGGGCACCGTTCTGGTCTCGATGGACAGGCCGTCTGCCAGGTTCAAGACAGGGTTTCCAAACCCCAGCGTCTCTGCTTCTCTGTAAATACGCCTCGTTGGGATAATGGCTGGTCCTCGGGGGGCCATGAGAGCTTTACTTAACTGATTAAATTTTATGCAGCTCTCCAATAATCTGGCAGTTTTGGAATCCGTCCTGCAAGGGACGTAATAACTCAAGGCACAGCCTCTTAACAATGCGCCGCACAGAGAGCACGTCCAGCTTTCTAAAGTTGGACAAATCAGCCACACGTTTACGGGACGCTCCACCGTAATTTGTGCAGATTTCCAGCCGGTCGTGCTAGGAAACTACCGTGGGGTCCTTTCTGTAGACTTGCCCCCATCTCTCCCTCCCCGCATCCACGTCCTCTCCATCGATGGAAACAAAAAGTTAATTTTTTTTGAGAGAGCAAAAGTTTGCCATTCTGATGGCTCATAAGATGCTAGCTATACAGAACAGCAGTGAAACCTCCATAAAATAATAAAACTGAACATTCACACTGCCTACACCTTGGTGTGTTTTAGCAAGCCCTACGACGACTCTGTAGAGTAGGCTGAGATGATTATTCTCATTGCACCCCTGAGATCGATTGCAGCTCTGGCTGAGCTTAATGATCCCAGGTATCACCACCCCAGAGACCCCCCCAGCCTTCTACCAGCTAATACCTAGACTTTTTTAAAAAGCCAACTCTCTCTGCAGGCAAAAATGTTGAAACTGAGGTTGTCCTACTTTGGGCACATGACGAGAAGGCAAGATTCTCTGGGAAAGACCATAAGGCTGGGAAAGGTGGGAGGCAGCGGGAAATGAGGAAGACCAAACATGAGATGGACTCACTCTCTAAAGGAATCCACAAGCTTGAGTTTGCAAGATCTGAGCAGGGGTGTGGAGGACCGGACATCTTCGATCCCATTCATTCATAGGGTCGCCATAAGTTGGAGGCGACTTGACAGCGCATAACAACTACGGCAGGAGCAACCCTGTACAGAGGGAGCTGCTTTTTTCTGGAGATATTTTTTAATGACAGTTCCCATGCCCTATGATGCTCAAAGTCCCCTTCAGTTCACAGGGAGTGCTGGTAGAAAACGTACACCCCCCCACCCCCCCAGTGGGTCCTGCCCAGAGAAACTTTGCTTCTTCCAGGGGTTTGCTTTGGATAACTTGGGCGCACCACCATCACCCACCGAGGAGCATGTGAAAAGGGTTGCGTTCGCAGCCGGGGGAAAGGAATCCTCTCCGCTCGGCTCCTCTCAGGCGGACAACCGGTCCCTCTGGCTAAGGCGCAAAGATGAGAAACACAATCACACTTACCTGCCAGGAGGAAGAGGGAGAGAGATGAGGGGTACCGGCTGGTCCTGAGCAGACCCACGGGCTCTCCAGTGGCAGAGTGGCATCCTCCTGCATCCTTTGCCCGCTTCAGCCTCACCGCCTTCGGAGCAGCACCATGGACGGATGGTGCATGAACTCCAGTGCGCGCAGCAAACACCGTGGGATGCACAGCCCCTCGCCTCTCTCTCTGCTGCTCTGCTTCAGACTGGGGGGAGAGAGATCAGCTCTTGAGTGTCCAAGGAGCCCTTGCTTGTTGCTGCTGCTTCTCTCGCTCCAGCTCTGGAAGCCGGGTGGTCCTGGCAAAGCCTCCAGTTGCAGAAGGAGAGAGCCAGCCAGCCAGCCAGCTTCACCCCCAGATTTCCACATGGCTGTGACGACAGGCAGAGCCTGGCAGGGAGGGAAGGAGGAGGAGAGGTGCTTTGCTGTGTCAGCTCAGAAAGGGGGAGAAAGAAGCAAGGGGGGGGGCCTTGGGCAGGGAATCCCCAGGAAGGATGGAGGGCTGGGGCCCCTTGCCAGAATCTGGCACGTCCTTAAAACCTCGGCACTTCGTTAAACTGCCCCCTGTCTGGGCAACCCAGGGGTCTTCTTGAAGATGGGGCTGCGGGCATGTCCCAGCAGAAGGATGGCATGAGCGGGAAAGGTAAGGCCAGCCGCCTGCATTTTTTGGAGAGGGAAGACCCAGGACCGGAATGGATTTTGAGAGGGGAGGGTGGGCCTTCTGGGGCCCAAGCCCTCCCCCAGCGAGGACTGGCCTCTCTCTTGGGCACCTCTCGCTCCCTTGCTTTGCCCTTTCCCCAGCTGGAAAACAGATACCGCACGACAGCCAGCGACCTACCTTACAGGCTTGTTGTTTCAAAAACGGTAAAGCGTTCGGTGCACTTCAGAAATGTAACAGAATTAGCTTGCCTCTCAGGATGATGCTATGCTCAATTGCTGCCCTTTTATGCTGTACCTGGAAGGAGGCACTCTGTGTATGCTTCAGAACTATGCTGATGCTACACTAATGTGTGAATATTAGGTAGATTAGATTAGCTTTGTTATTTTCTGTCATTGTCTCTTAATGGCCTCACCCTTTGTCTCAAATTGTCTTTATTTGCTCCGTGCTTTTTGGAACCTTTCTGAAAATTTTTGGAACTTTTGCCTTTTTGGTTTTCCATTATCCTGAATAAAATATAAAAAAACTCTTCAAAAAAAAAAAAAAGAAAGAAAGAAAGAAATGTAACAGAAAACACCCATAAAGGATGCTGAAGGAAGTGGAGGTTGCAGTAAAAGCAGCCGTGATCTATCTATCTATCTATCTATCTATCTATCTATCTGTCTGTCTGTCTGTCTGTCTGTCTGTCTGTCTGTCTGTCTGTCTGTCTGTCTGTCCGTCCATCCATCCATCCATCCATCCATCCATCCATCTCTTTCTCTCATCTTATAAATCTATCTATCTATCTATCTATCTGTCTGTCTGTCTGTCTGTCTGTCCGTCCGTCCGTCCGTCCGTCTGTCCGTCTGTCCATCCATCTCTTTCTCTCATCTTATAAATCTATCTATCTATCTATCTATCTATCTATCTATCTATCTATCTAATATACCACCCTGTTAGTGCTAGTGCACTAGCACTAGTGCACAACAGATTAAAACATATATAAAACACATATAAAATGAGCCCTGAAAAGATGGCTTTTCAGACCGGCTTTTCTGCATGATAGCGCAGTGGCAGTTTTCAGTGCTTATTTCTGCTCCGCCATCCTGCTTTTCAAATCAGGGGCCTTTCTCTCTTGATGTGGCTGTTGTTCTGGCCTTTGCGATCGTATGTTGGCATTTTGATTCTGTACAACGATGATGTTCTCTCTCTATTTATTTTAATTTTTTTAACACTATTTTTAAGTGTTACTGTTTTACGGTGTTGTAAACCAGCCCAGAGTGGCCTCGCGGCCAGATGGGCGGTGCAGAAGTCAAATAAATAGATAAGTAAGTAAAGAAACACACAAACAAACGAACAGAATGGAAGCAGTAAAATTAAAATGCACAACAGCATAAGAAGCCACGGTGCAGAGGCAATTTCCTGGTGAGGGCAGGACAGGAGGAAAACCAGGGTCAGTCGGAAAGAAATAAGCGTCCTGGCAAGAAATGTTTTAAGTTGGCTTCTAAATGGCAACAGGGAGAGGAGGCTGAGGCGGAGCTCCTCCGGGAGCTGATTCCATAAGGTTGGAGCCACCACGGAGAAGGCCCTGCCCCTTGTAGAAGACTTCTGGGCTCCCGTCGGGGTGGCCACATGGGGGAGCCTGGCCTGGGGGGATCTGGTGGGTCGGGCCTTCATCCTGAGCTACCTGAGAAGGCCCCAGAGGGGTGCGGGAAGCAGAACTGCAAGTCCTGAACAACTTATCGTTTCACTGATGGGAGACGATAGCCGGTGGGAAAGGGATGAATTAAAAGGGACCGTCTGGCTTGTGGATAAAGGTTATGCCAAAAGCGTTTGGGCAACAGGAGGGAGCTTCATCGAATCACAGGACGGTGGAGCCGGAAGGGGCCTGTAAGGCCATCTAGTCCAACCCCCTGCTCAAGGCAGGGATCCGAGTCGAAGTATACGTGGCAGATGGCTCCAGATTTTGGAGAGCGGGCTGCAAGCCCCCACGCCGGGCTGGTCTTCTCTAGGCTGCTGTTGAAGGCGGAATACCTAGCAAGTCGGGTGGAGTACACAGATTAAGCCTCTTGGGTGTCCCACGCAGAGAAAGTTGATGACGTATTCGCATGCAATAGTAAGTAAAGGAAAAAGGAAGGAAAAATCATTCTGGGAAAGATGGTGAGGCTGGTTTCATCCGCAGAGTTGGCCTTTAGCCTCACAGAGTGGGAAAGGAATCTGCACACGAGCACCACCATTAATGTAGGGAATCCCAGGGAGGGCCTCCGCAGCCCACAGCGACTTAAAGTGGTGAGGAGTTCCACTGTCAAATGGTGCTTAACAGGGAGATGTTTCTTCTAACCTTCAATGAAAATTTCCTTCTTCTTTTTAAATAAGTTTTATTCAAGCAACATAGCGTTTTAAACAAATATATGAAATACCTAAGTCCCTTGATGCCAGACAAGCATCCGTTTGCTATGGGGCAGTAGAGAATCAAATAATCTTGAATCGATACGGCAGACTATAAGTCCTTGTGTGCAGCTGGAGGACTATTCATCATGTTACTTTCAGCTGGAATTATTAATAAAAGGAAAATAAATATTTATTTTAAAATCATTTTGGATGTGACTTGTCCACTGGACTGGGTAAATTAATTTTTCAGTTCATGCAGACCGACATACCCCATTTTTCCAGTTATGTACAGAGAGATTAGTTAAGCCACTGGGAGACGCTTATTTTAGTATGACAAATTGTCTAACTAAATTGTATAGATAACGTTCGCATTTTATTAAGTTTAACCCTTTGCAAGCTGCAAGCTGAGAGTCTTCAAAGATATTTTGCAAGCTGACTGTTTGCGGTTGGTTGCATTATTAGCCGGTGTTTATTTGAAAGGGTCTGAAGGCTTCTTCCATTAAGGACCTTCTGCTACTGCTACTATTGATTAGCTAAGCTGGTCAGATCCACCCCGGCCTCTATAGCAGGCTCGAGATCGAATCTCGGCACTTTTCTATAGGGCGGTCCTTCGGTTGCTTGACTTCGGTTGTCATCCTCGCTTTTCCCAGCGTTTCCTTCTTCAGGTGAAAAGGTAATCCACAGTTCCTCACAGACTCGGTTTTCCACACTCCTAACCATGTTTCTTGTCATCTCAACCCACGCCTACTTGTCCACTCCAGCGGATGATCAAAGGGCAACCCTCCAGATCCTGTGGGACTGCAGTTTCCAACATTCTGCACCACGGGTTTTGCTAGCTAGGGCCCATGGGATTTGTAATCCAGCCACACCTGAAGGACCTCACTTCCCTTGCCCCAGTATACATATTTTTTGGCCTAATCATGCGCCATTAAGTTATCTCTCTGAATGATGATCTCCAAAAGGTTCTGTCATTAGCACCCTCGTCACGGTCTTGCCACTTCCAGCCATGGGTTCCTGTACCGAGTTAATCCATCTCACATCGGATCATCCTCTTTTCCTGTTGCCTTCAACTTTTCACCATATTCACCTTAAAGAGTCATTCTTCTTTAAGCTGTCAAGATTTCTCACGCTCCTTGCTGTTATTGTTGATCTGCTGCATAGCCATTTGAACTTTGCAAAGGATTTGATGTGGCTGTGTTCACTTTCAGAACCACCAAGCTAAGTGGAATGGAATCTATTTTTCATGACCTGGAAAAAGTTACTCTTTTGGACTACGCCCGCCAGCATCCCCAAGCCACTGCGGCTGTGGGAGTCGGGGACTTATTGTCTGGAAAAGGAACTTCTCCAGCCTCTTCCATTTTCAAGACAGAGAACTATATGTGACAGATATAGCAAAATTCTTCTTGCAGAAGCAAAAAAAGAGGGGAGGGAAACACGCCACCAGGGGGCGCCGGAGTCAACCAAATCTCGCCCGGCTCATTTAAGAGGACCCGGGAGAGCAGCGCGAAGGTTCCCCCCTGGTTCTGCCCTGAAAACGGGGGGGGGGGGGGAGTATGGCTTCCCCTCTCTTCTCCTCTTGAAGCACAAAGGATGTGTGAATAGGATGGAAGGAGTCGCCAGGGGTTCCCGAGGAGCTTTGCAACGCGCGTGCTTTGCCACGATCCGCACATTTCCACTCTTTTTCTCCCCTTCCCGGTGGCTGATCACAGCTAATGTGTTTTCACCGACAGGCAAAGCAGTGTGTGTGTGTTTATGTGTGTAATGCGTTGGAGTTTTGACAGCCTCACCTACTGCCCGTGATCTGAGTGACCGGGAGGGGCTTTCCTGGGCTGGGAGTGACTGTCCATCTATCCAGCACTAACCAATCGAATTGAATTCCAAGAGAGACCCGCCTCTCTGCTGAGTGTTCTCTTTCCCTCTCTTTATTTATTTTATTTTATTTATTAAATTTCTATCCCGCCCTTTTAGACAGAGTCTACTCCGGGCGGGTTCCATTAAACATTGTAATCTAAAACAGTTAAAAACAATTCAAAACAATAGTGATTGGTAATGCTTAGTAATGCTCAAGATGGGGAAACAGAAAATTATAATAAAAATAAAGTCAAGTATTGACAGGAGGGAAGGCCTGCCTAAAGAGCCAAGTTTTTAATTGGCTCTTAAAAACACCCAGCGAGGGAGCCAGGCGGATCACTGATGGGAGGCTATTCCAGAGCCGAGGGGCCACTGCCGAGAAGGCCCGGCAGGCCATTGAATGCAGTGGGTTCAAGTTGTTTTGCGGTTGACCTGTTCACAACAGTAAGCAACGAAACTACAAATGTCTCAGAGTGAGTGAATGAGATTCTAAGTGCCCGTTCATGAGAAAGGGGGTGGACTATCTGGGGAACTTGAAGCTATTCTCCTCTGTGAGTCACTGTACTTCTCCTGCCTAGCAAAGGAAGTTTACCAGAAATTCAAAACTCTGCAACATAATCCACCCCTCGGAGAAGTTCCCACTTGGGGGGCTACCCCCTTCCAGAACCCTCCCCAGGCTTTGTGCTGGAATGCCGCTGAGGACCTCAGGCAAGGATAGATGGGGTGAGTTGACAAGAAGGACCATTGATACACACACAATCACACAGGCACACTGACTGCATGGCCTTCTGCCCAGTAGTTGGAAAAGTTGCCTTTTTTTTTTTTTGACTACTCCTCCCAGAATCCCCAGCCAGAATGAGCTGCCTCCATGCCTCTCCCCCTCACGCATAGCCAGTCCACGTGGCTATGGGTTTCCCATAGAGCGGCCATAGATACATCATCAAAAGAGATCATGGTTCGTTTGGAAGGGAGATGGCGCATCATCACCCATGGTCCGAAGGAAATATATCTGTATTGACCCCAGTGATGAGGGCACTAATCTAATTACGTTTATCGAGCGGTTGGAAATCAGGTGTATGGTATGCATTTTTCTTTGTTTCCTACGTTTCGTATTGTTTTATCTTTATTAAAATTTATTTTTAAAAACACATCATCCAAAAGGGCGCGTCACCTCTAAAGAAAGGCAAATGAAATAAAACACGGCTTTGCGTAAAATTACACGTGCTGGCTTACATGTAGAGAAGAAGCAAAATGATTTCGTAGAATTCCAAGGCATTTCACTCGGAGGGAAAGCCTGTGATCGGATGACCTGCATGCGTTCCTGCCGCCGAGGTGGCTGCCCCAGGGGCTGCTCACCGTGGATGATGGGTGATGTCAACGGCCCCGATCGCCTTCCTCCTTGTGATTCTTGGACTTTTAATCAGACGTGGACAGGATGTGGCCCTTTGGATGGACAAGTGACCTCTGGCAGCCCCTCCCATGGAAGCGCCTAGCCTCGAATCACAAAAGCTGAAGGAACCCACTGGCTGGGCCTGGTGGGGGATACTGGGAGTTGTAGTATAAAAAAATTTCCTAGCTCTGTTCTCATCCAGTAGAAGGCAGAAGGTAGTTGAGGATTTGATTTCTGGATGACTTTCAGGGCCCCCATAACAGGCTGGGGTTCGGTGGACAAGCATGGCTGATTCGAAGGAGCAGGGGCATGAGACTACCTGTTCCCCCCACACCACAACTCCCAGAATCCCCTGGGGAATCTGAGTGCAGAAGGTGGCCGTCGCCAATGCCCCTGCTAGCACGGGCCGGTCTGAGGGGTTTCATCCAAACGATGGCACCTGCCCCAGTCCCTGGTGAGCCTTGGTGACTCCCAGGGATATCGGAATCCCGAGTCTTGGGGGGGTGCGTCCTGAATCCCATGCCCCGAGTTCGAGTCTCGAGTCGGGGTGCGTGCACGGATGGTGGGCCTGGAAAGGAAGCCGGGCCAACGCCTGTGCATGCGCAGAGACGGCGAGCCGACTTCCCTGCCCGGAGCCGGGCCCTGCCTCGGCGCCTGTGCCGGCCTGTCAGCTGGGTGGGTGGGGGGCATCAGCCGGCTCTTGGGGAAAGAAACCGGACCGGTGGTCTCTGAGGATGATGCCGGCGGTGGCCAGAGCAGACTGGGAGGACCCATTCCTAACAGGGACTCAAAAGAGACCAAGCTCCATATGGCGTTGCCATCCCCCCCCCCCCGCAACGTCCGCCTTGCAGCGTGGGGTGCCCACCCGCAGAAAAACTGCAACCGGAGGGGTTTCTTCGCACGAACCGTTCACATGGGGGGGCCTGGGATGTCAGGAAAGCGCATGCCTCCAAAGGCTCAAGGTCGTCGCCCCTGAGAGTCCACGGTGGGGGGAACATCTTTCCATGCCTCCCAAAGCGGCCCCAGAGGGCCTCCCTAGGCAAGGGCGGGAGTTTCTCCCGAGGTGACCAGAGTCGCCAGGAGGTTTTGGGACACCTGCTCCATCTCCTCGGCAAGGCGACCGGTGATTCGCAGCATGTGATCCATCATCCTCAAGTGCTCCTTTAACCTAAGTGGAAGAGAAGGGAGGAACATTTTTACCAAGAAGCGCCTTACCAGACTTCCAGTGGGGTAAATGAGCTCAGCCATCTGGCTGCGGAGCCAGAGGTTGGGAGTTCGATTCCTCCCCACGGGGCTTCCCGGGAGAAGAGCCAGCCTGGGTGGCCTTGGGCAAGCTGTACCGGGGGTGTGTGTGTGTCCCAGGGCATCCTCAGAAGAATTTATTTTATTTATTCATTTAAAACATTTTTACCCCGCCTGTCTCCTCAAAAGGACTCACGTCTGAGTATTCTCTACCTGTAAAGCCCTGGAAAAAGGTCATCGTAAGTCAGAACTGACCTGAAAACTCACTATTATTATTATTATTATTATTATTAACTGCCGTATTAACCTACCACTACAAAACCAACAAAAGGACCTGCGGTGCCTTACAGACTAGCAAGTCTAAGATCTGGTGGCCTGTCACCCAGTTTTCTAGATGCCGTCTTTCTCCATCTGAAGAAGTGTGCTCGTATAGTCCACAAGAGTTTACACCGGATGAAACCTATTACTCTTTTTAGTTGTTATGGGCCACTCAGTCACCTCCAACGTATGTCAACCCTGTGAATGAGCGATCTACAAAATCTCCTGTCCTCAGCAGCCCTGCTCAGCATTTGTGGCTTCCTTTAGGGAGTCAGTCCATCTCGTATTTGGTTCTTCCTCTTTTCCTGCTGCCTTCCACCTTTCCCAGCACCATAGTCTTTCCCAGAGAATCTTGCCTTCTCAGGATGTGCCCAAAGTAGGACAGCTTCAGTATCAACATGTTGGCCTCCAGAGAGAATCCAGACTGGATCTGATCTAAGACCCACTTTTGTCTTTCAGTTTTTTCTTAATCTTTAAGAGGGCCACAACACTCTTTGGCGTCCTTCTTAAATCAGAATAGAAGGCGCTGAGCTGCAGGCTTGTAATTGTTCCGATCTGGAGTGAAGATAGAAAACACAGGAATGTATGTACATGTATAGACGTAACCTAGATAGGTTTGTCCCTGGATGTAAAACATCTGTTTCACGACAACCACACCTGGCTGGGAAGTGTAACCAGCCACAGTAGCGGGGGGGGGGGATTCTGGAGTTGTAGGCCGAAAGAGGCACTTTTCCAAAACGGTGAGTTCGATGGGATGCCTACCGAACGACATTCCAGAGGATCGGTCCGAAGATCCTCTGTGGAGAGCTTTTGCGCTGGCCAGGGGTTTCTGGGCCCTGAGCACGGGCCAGCTTTCTCTCCAGCAGCTGGTGGGGCTGAGCTGACGCCCAGCCGAGGCTCAGCCTTACGTGTTGCATGGAGAGATGTCGGTACATTCAGCAGGGTTGGGATTTCTGCTGATGCTCGGAGGTGGGGGGGGGAATGTCTCTCCTGGGGAAACGCCATGGCTCGGGTTCCGTTTCACTTCTCAGCAGGAAATTGGCCGGCGCTCTGTTCTGGGCTTCAGCCAGTGTAAGCCAGATAGACACCAGCTCAGTGCGCGAGGGTTGAACATGTCCACCAGAAGGAGAGGGGGGGAAGGAGGGCTGCCGCTCTGCGTATGGCTCCTTGAACTCCCTTCCGCGCCACCTCCCGCTGATCTTCCCCTCTTGAACCCCTGGGGGGAAAAAAACCCACCTGTCTTGGGCTCCATCATGTAAGGACAAACTGGATGGACCGCTGAGGGAGGGACAGAGTGTCAAACAGAACTTGGAAATGATCACTATTCCCCCCCCCCCCTGCAATACCTAAAAGCAGAGGTGGGCCAATGGAGGTCCACCGATCAAAGCAGCTTGCCTGAGTTCCTAGAGATCCTCCCAGTGCCAACCCCTACCCACCCACCCCTGATGGTATTGCATGAGATGGCAAACCGTGCTTCCAGAAGTATCTCAGGATGTGACTGGTCACCCCTTTGGAGGAGTGTCAGATGGGCGGTGTGGTCCTCCGGGGTCCCAAAATGGTCTCTGTGTTGAAGAGTTTTGAATTATGGGTTAAATTATTTTAGTTGCATAGCAGATGTGCAAGGGGGCACACAGCAGAATACCTTCAAGTTCACCAGATGAGTCCACCCCTTTTTCTCATCAATGGGCACTTACAGTCTCAATCATTCACTCAACAACTCACTACCGTGTTTCCCCAAAAATAAGACAGGGTCTTATATTAATTATTGCTCCAAAAGACGCCTTAGGGCTTATTTTCAGGGGAGGTTTTATTTTACAGTCATGTCATCTTCTTCTGGTTGCTGCACAAGGGTGGAGGGCGGGGTTTCACTTCACTGGGGCTTATTTTTGGGGTAGGGCTTATATGATGAGCATCCTGAAAAATCATACTAGGGCTTATTTTCAGGTTAGGTCTTATTTTAGGGGAAACACAGGAGAAAGAATAAAAGGTTTCATTGCTTACAAGTGAACAGATCAAATAGCAAACTGACAAACATGATTGCTTTCAACAACAGACTTACTGCTTCCAACCGACCAAAGAGGTGGGGAGAGGCAGAGGAGAGAGGCAGGACTTTCTTTGAATTCAAAGGCAGTGAAGGAATGATTCGTTAGTGCTGGAGAGATTGACAGTCAACGGAGCCCAGAAGGGCCCCTCCTACCCAAAACTACTAAAGGCAACATGCGAGGTTGCACAAACTCCAACACCTTGGATTCTCACGTTTCCCACCCCCGAGCTCAGGCCTAAGTGTGTTATGGCTGCAACCTAACAAGGGATAACTTCATATCTCTTGGCCAGAATCTGATTGGCGTTTGCATGAGGTCTGTGCAACTTGCTGTGACCTAATTGCTGCTAATTGACATGGCGTTGGGGTGCCTCTCAGTCCTGCAGTCGGCTGTGTGAATAGGCATGTAGCCAAGACACACTCCATCAATTAGCCGCTCCACATTATGCAAACCCTACACAAACAGTAGCAGAATCCCAGCCATGGCCATGTCACTGCAGCTTTTTAGTTACTTGTAACAGTGAAAAGCCTGGGGCTGGACTGCATTCTGGAGGAGGAGGATCACCTTGTTCCTGTGCCGGCTCTTCAGGTGCCTAATGCTGTGTCGTAAATATTAAGGGGGTGGTAACATCATGTCCTTTTGCACCACAGGCCAGAGCTTGTAGCATCCAGAGTTTTAAAAAATAAATATAAGAAAGGTAACTATTCTAATTACGTACTTTCGAAGTATAGGAAAGTAAATGTCCACACACACACACACACACACCCTGGGGGATGGGAACTGTAACTCCAAAGGCATCTCATGGTTTTCTGGGCTTTGGGACTATCATTGGGATCGCCATTCCTTTTCTATCCCGAAATCTGGATTTCCCTGGTAATCCCCTTTTGTTCGGCTCCTAGAAAAACCCTCCTCTTTATTTATTCATGAGTACCATTTTGAAAATAGGATCCGTCAGAGAGAACAGAGAGCGCAACACCCACGTCCGCTTGGGGAACACAATAGCAAGACTCGAATCAGACGACAGCAACGCTTGCAGAAAGAAACCTTTCCACTTGAAAACTGAATAAAGCAGGATCCAGATAAGATGGCGATCCTACTGCTGGGAGGATCATTGGGCTGGTTAGATGGAGACTTATGTGGCCTCGATGGGGTTACACTCCCCCTGAAGGATCGAGTTCGTAGCCTGGGGGAACTCTCGAACCCAGCGCTCTGCGTGGAGGTGCAAATATCTACTCTGACCAAGAGTGCTGTTCACCAGCTTCAGTTGATTGCCCAGCGGCACCTTTTCCTGGAGAAGAAACGGCTCACAACCGTGGCTAGTGCCTTGATAAGCTCCGAAATAGACTACTGTAATGCTCTCTATTTAGGGCTTCCCTTGAAGTCGGTATGGACGTTTCAGCAGATCCAAAATGCGACAGCTTAGACGGATGGCTCTTACCAGCAGATATGAACACATATCCCCAGTCTTGGCACCCTTTCGTTGACTCCCTGTTAGTTTCAGTGCCGAATACAAGGTGCTGCTCATCATAACCTTTAAAGCCCTTAATGGCCGAGGACCTCGATATTTGGCAGAATGTCTCTCCTACAAAATAGCCGCCCATCCCACCTGCTCGTCACAGGCCATGACGGCAAACAGGGTGACACCAAAGGAGGCCAAAAGAGTCAACGCTCCGAGCCGTGCTTCTTTGGCCGTGGCCCCTTCGTTCTGAAACAAGTTTCCAAGGGAGGTTCGGCAGAAGCCACCCCTCTCCGTTTTTAAGAAATTAGTAAAAACAGTATTATATATTATTTCATTCGTGCTTTACAACCTGAGGTGCTCTAACCTGTTTAATTGATTTAAGATCGGTTTTAGATAGAGACAGGGTTTTCTCTATTTTAGGGTATTTCTTGCAAAGTATTTGGTTTCCTTGAGTATAGTGTGATTTAAATGTGCTTTAATGTGTGGCAAATTGCCCAGTGTGTGTGTGTACAGTATAGAAGATGAAACAAATAAACAAGTAAAGAACAATAAAATGAAATGAAATGAAATGAGATTAGATTAAATTAAAATTAAATTAAAATAAAATAAAATTTAAATTAAATTAAGTTACATTATATAAAAATTAAGTTAAATTTAAATTAAATTAAATTAAAATAAAAATTAAATTAAATTAAAATTTTAAAAAATTAAATTAAATGAAGTTAAATTAAAATTAAATTAAATTAAATTTTAAAAATAAAATTAAATTAAGTTAAATTAAAATTAAATTAAAATTAAATTAAAATTAAATTAAAATTTAAAAAAATTAAATTAAATTAAATTTAAAAAATTAAATTAAATTAAATTAAATTGCTCTCATCTGGGGCTAGAAGACCCTTTCCGGTGGGCACAGATTAAAGGGGCAACTCCAGGCACTGCAGACCGATTTGGGAAGTCGCCGCCCTTGGGACTCACCCCTAACCGAGTGGCATCAAGAATAGCTGGCTAGGTTTTAAGGGCAAGATCCCCAGGAGGTGCCTTGGCCGCGCGTCACTCACGAGAGCCTGGCGACAGTGAAGGCGGGTGCCTCCCTGGGGACGCCACACCTTCGCATCGTAGAATTGTGTTGTGTTGGAAGGGGGCCTCTAAGGCCCCTGGGTCCTGTTCCCTTCCAGCTCTGCCGTTCCATGACCCCAGGAGCTGTTTAATCTTCCCATAAAGGCATGTGCGCACCAGCAACAAGAGGGCTCCGTGACCTGTTTGTTGCCTGCAGGACTTCCTGATTTCTGACCCTCATTCCCTTCTGAGGTTTTCCCTGGGATACCTGAAACACTGACATACCAAGACCCTGCTCTTCCCCTCGCCTCTCGTTGAGGGCTTTGCAAATTCTTCTCTGCTCACAACTTATCGTTCATTCATAAAGCGCCCTTGGGAGCCCGTGTAGTGCGGTGGGTACAGCTCTGGGCGAGGACCCCAAAGAGCTGGGTTCGAATCCCCACTCATCCACGGAAACTCACTGTGGCGTGGTGGGCACCGGCAGCGCCATTCCTTAAAGATCTCACAAACCGTGTGTGGTATCGCTGGATCCTTTTCAGCATTTGTACATGTACTGTTTTTAGCTTTAGTGTCATCTTTTAAGGATGACCATCGCCTTGGGTCCTTTTTAAGGAGAAAGGCGGGGTAAAAATATTTTAAATAAAGAAATAACGTTGGAAAACCTACGTTGACCTTGACTTGGCCACCCTTCACCCTCTACGGGACATCCGCTTGAAAGACTGAGACCGAGACCACCTACTTCATTTTCTCATCCTCTGCGTGAGGCGGAGGGTCGCCTTGAGCGTGGTCTTCCAGCTCCTGTAAGAACTTCTCCAGGGTCTCGTAAAATGCCTCGTTGGCCTCTCTCACGTCCGGAAGGGCTTCGGAAATGACGTCCTGGAACCGGGACCTGCCAGCCTCCCGAAGCGCCTCCTCTTGAAGGGTCTTTAGGACTTCCCCGTTGCCGGCCAAGAAGGTCTTGAGGTGGTCCAGCTCCTCCTGAGAGGCCAAGAGGGACGCTGGGGTAGGTGGTGGGGAGCAAAAGCTCCCAGACCAGGGTATGTGAAACGTGAAGTCACAATAGTTTGGGCTGGCCTGCTCAGCACCCCGTTCCTCGGGGGCTTCCGTCGGTGGTGCCCTCTTCTGCCCCGTAGGGACGTCCTCCGCCACCATCTCTTCCTCCATCGTCTGCGCTGAAGGGAGGGGTACGAAAACACATAGTGCAAGGAGCACGGTCCCCAAAGAGTTTTGCCTTGTTCCACGCTAGAAGAAAAACAACCATGAATTAGTACCTGAGGGACAAACTAGAGAAGAGGTGACTTCATGTTGCAGAGTTCTGAATATTTGGTTTCATTCCTCTAGCTGCACAGCAAGAGTGCAGCGTTTCGCAGAGCAGAGTAGACCACCCCCTTCCTCCCCCTTCACTGGCACTTAAGTCTCGATAATTCACTCAGTAACCCACTAGGAGACAGAATAAAAGGTGTCGTTGCTTACCATCGATCCAACAGCAAACTGACAGACATGAATGCTTTGAGCAACAGACTCTGTGCTTCCAACAGACCAAAGAGAGGGAGAAAAACACTGAGAAGCAGGGCTGTCTTTGAATTCAGAGGCAGGGAAGGAACTATTGGTTAGTGGATAGACGGACTGTCACCCTTTGATCCTCCGAACTGTGGCTTTGGTCCATTTTGTGGACAGTCCTGCTCAAATTCAGTCCTAGGCTGTGTTACAGAGTTTAGGATTTCTGGTAAAAAATATTTTTTTAAAACACCGTAGAGGTACAGGAATCAACAGAGGAGAATAGCTACAAGTTCTGCAGAGTCCACCCCTTTCTCATTAATTGCCTGGTAAAGTCTCAACAACTCACTCTGAGACATTGGTAGGAGAAAGAATTTTTAAAAATCTTTACTTACAGTGGCTTGAAATTACAGACTTGTGTATGTTGCTTTCTTTCCTGCACACATACTTAGCAATGTACCGAACAGATCAACAGCAAACAAACAAACAAAAAAAAGAAACTGCCACCAACCTAGGAAAGTGAGAGAAAGAGAGGCGGGACTCTCTTTGAATTCAAAGGCGAGAAGGAATTATTGGTTAGTGCTGGACAGACCATCCACTGAGCCCGGAGAAGTTCCACACAAAGCACAGAGAGCAGGCAAAGTCGCCAACAACGCTCCAACAGGCTGGACGTCTTACAATCCAAGGTCACGCTGCCCATGGCTGCTGGGAGTTGTACTCCAAGAAAGGAACTTTTCAGAGCTTTAGGGGTTTTGCTAGAACCAGAGTGTGGAGATCAAGGCGGTGCTTCAGAGACCCAGCGCAGCCGGCAGGAGATGCTCCCATGGACCCGTCAAGGTGGTCAGCCTTCTCAGCGCTCTCCCAGGCTTGGCCGAAGTTCTGTGCTGCTGACCGCTAAGAAGGAGTCCCGGGATCCACGGGGACAGCCCTCCCAGGAGGGGAACTGAAGCAGCCACCTCGGGTGGCAGACTTTGGGAGGTGGCCGCACCGTGTTGGCGGGACTGCCGTGGGTCTCACAACCTGCCTGGTACCCATGAGGCCGGCCGGCCAGCCAGCCAGCCAGCCAGCCAGCCAGCCAGCCTTACTTACTTACTTACTTACTTACTTACTTACTTACTTACTTAAGTGATTTTGTATACTCGGTTCAATTGTCAATCCAAAGGGAGACGGCGGCCAAGAAATCAGAAGAAGACGGAGACCCGGAAGGGCAGCAATGAAGGAATTTGAAAAAAAAATCATCACGTGTAAGGATGTGTCGCTGGTGACCAAGACCAAGATCATCCACCCTCTTGTCTTTCCAGTCACCAGGTATGGGTGCGAAGGCTGGACAGTGAAGAAAGCTGACGGGCGGGGGGGGGATGATTCGTTTGAAATGTGGTGCTGGAGGAAAGCTTTGGGGAGACCCTGGGTGGTCAGAAAGATGAACAAGGGGATCCTGGATCAGATCAAGCTTGAATTCTCACTGGAGGCAGAAAGGTTGAAACAGAGGCTGTCCTACTTTGGGCCACCTCCTGAGAAGGCAAGAGGATTCTCTGGAAAAGACCGTCATGCTGGGAAGAGCTGCAAGAAACAGGAAAAGAGGAAGGCCAAATACAGGATGGACTGGCTCCCTAAAGGAAGTCACAGGCTTGAGTCTGCAAGAGCTGAGCGGGGCTGTTGAGGAGAGCAGATTTTGGAGAGCGCTCGCTCATTCATGGGGCCACCATGAGTTGAGGGTGACTTGATGGCACATGACAATGATAACAAGAAGAACAACAACAACAGTGTAAATTGGACTGGCAATTTCTCATTCATTACTGAATTATTGCTTTCATCCCTTGTTGTGTGTCAAGTCACACAACCAGGGTACAACGACACATTGGGAACTTCTTAACACACATAATTCACTGCTGCAATTTATGTCATTGCATAGAACCAGAGAGGGTTGCAGATGGACACTGCCATAAATAACCAAAAGATTGCTGGCCATCATAATACCGAAGTAGTCCCTGTGTTGAAACAGTTCCAAACACTTCTTAAAAATGACGGCAGAAACAGTGCATTGAAAGGGCCTTTCTCAGCAGCCTCTTCTGTTGCCAAAAACGTGCCTAAAAAAGAAAGGTCTCGGACTGGTTGGGAGAGAACGGCTGAGCTTCACATGAATTCAGGACCAACACTAGACAATAAAATGAAGATATGGCCGGGAGAAAGGTGCCTTGAAGCAGAAAAGACTGTTTGTTTGCTTGTCTCAGACGGCATTTGGCAAATTCGCTTGCTTTCGTTTTGACCGAATTCTGGCACTCAGCACAGGAAGATTTGCGTGTCCGGAAGGATCATGTTGTAAGAAGGAGAAACAGGCATTTACCTTAAAGTCTTATTTGACCATTAGACGACTAGAGACTGAAGAGGCAAAATAGGGTATGGATACCGGCAATCACTGCGTGTTTCCACAGGCATCGGGCATAGTCGCCACTGGGAAGCAGAATGTTTCTGGCTGGACCAAGATTTGATCTAGCAGCATCCTCTTATGGCCAAAGACAACACCCACACACCTCAAGAAGCTCAGTGGTATGGCTTTGGTGTAAGCTATTTAATTGCACTTTCTGATGGATGAAATAGCCAGCCAGTCCAGCAAAAATGCTGACGGGGAAGTTTATCAGTATTTTCTGGAGTACACACAGAGAGAACGAGAGAGAGAGAGAGCAGAACGAAGCAATAGAATCCAGAAGTGGACTCTTTTGCTTCTTATGGAGGATGATAGAACACCTTTTGGAAAGCTTCACGATATGCCAATTGTAACCAGTCAAGTACACGAGCAGCCAGGATCATTAGCTCAGCCTGCGGTCCACGGCACCCGTTTTGAGTTGCACGGTTAAGTTATTTCGTTTATGTAAAGAAATATTCCAAACCCTGTCCCTGTACAAGTGGTATTGCCCTGTGTTGCAGAGGACCGGTATAGGTGTGTTTGCAAATGTTGGATCACAGTAGGTTCGCAGCGTGTTTGGGCACATTACGAAAAGGCAAGACTCACTGGGGAAAAGAAGAATGCTGGGAAAGGGGGAAGGCAGCAGGAAAAGAGGAAGACCCAATACGAGACGGACGGACTCCCTAAAGGAAGCCACAGGCTTGAGTCTGCAAGAGCCGAGCAGGGCCATGGCCTGAGAAGCGTAGAGAGAGACACATCCACCTTTAGCAAAGGTATGTTAAAGACAACGAAAGACTTTGGCTCCTTCTTGAAGGATGATCAATAGGGCCATCCTGAAATAAACCCATTTCAAAGGAAAAATATCAAGGGGGCATTTCGGAATCAAAAGAACACCAATGTAAATTAACTTTTAGAATTCTTTGTGTGTCTCTTCTGTCTATCTACTCTGTCTTCTGCGTTGCCCCGGACTTTTCCCGGCCTGCCTTTCGTTGTGATGTCCGCAGGTTCGAAAACGTCTCGGCGAGCTGGCCCAATAAACACTTTTCTGATAGGAAACCTTGCAATACGCCTTTGGGGCATTTTTAAGGGGAAAATTTCTCAAAACAACCACTCGGTTTCTGTGGTGTTCCCTTAGGAAAACGCTGCTCTCGGGCCCAGATTTCCCCCCAAACGCCCACCGCGTGCCAGGCCAACAAGGGAGTTATGAGAAGTTCTTTCCTCTGCCTTGCTGGCGTCTTTGGGAGAGTCGGCATTGGCGCACGCATCGCCTGCGGGAGAGCCAGCCCGCTTCCCGTTGCCACAACAGGGAAGACCTCTCCAGCAGAAGGCTCCAAGGCGGCTTTCGGCAGCCCCATTAAATTCTGCCCTCATTAATCCATGAAAACCAGACCAAGCGGCCGGAATGCACTCGGATGACAAGCTGTTAGCAGCACTTGTCCTGGCTTTTTTTTTGCTGTGGGATGTCATGTCTTCTTTCTTCATCTCTGGTGGCTCTGGGAACGGGCAAGTTTTTGAACTACACAGAGCTCTTTGACGGCCAGCCTGGTAAAGCCTTGAGTTGTTATAAACAGAAAGAAAGTTGGAATCCGCGTTATACCAAGTCCATCTGACTCACTACTGTCTAGGACGTGGCGTTTTGAACGACCTGGCGACGTTGTCAATAGAACCTGGGACCTCCGGCATGGAAGCTGGTGCTTGACAGCTCAACCTCTCGTCTCCCACCTAATTTCTAATGACCCATTAGTGGAGTGACTGGTTCCCTTGCCAGCCCACGGGGTATTGACCCTCTGCCCCACAGCTGTATGGCCCTCCTCGGAGCAAGATATGGCCTGTTGATCTGGGAGTTGTCATTCCCCCCACCACACACACACAAAAGGAACTTTTCCCCAATTCTGATAGAATGCTTGACAAACCCAAAGCAGGCATGGCGATAAAAGAGCAACACAGGTTGGGTAATGTATTCTCGAAGGCTTTCACGGCCGGGATCCGATGGTTGTTGTCGGTTTTTTTTGGGTTGTCTGGCCGTGTCCTGGAGGTTTTTCTTCCTAACGTTTCGCCAGTCTCTGTGGCCGGCATCTTCGGAGGACAGGAGTTAGAACTCTGTCTGTGTTCTGGTGTAGTGTGTGGGATAGTTGAGTATTTGTAGCTGTGGGATCAACTTTTTGTCCTTTTCAGGAGATTGGGTGATTATGGTGATCAGAGTGTTTTTTGTTATGGGTGTATTGTTTTGATAAGGGGGGGGGGGAGATGGTCTGTCACTGTGTTTTCCACAGCTTGGGAAACTCCGAAACCTGGCCGGTTTGGCTCTTGGTCTCTGGATTGTCTTGAGATCCCAACAAGACTCCGGTGCCCACGACCTGAGCTGGCAGCCTTTCATGTGCTGCCCCCCCCCCCCCGAGAATCTCCAAGAACACCCCCCTGGCAGAGTTCTGGGAGTTGCAGCCCACAAACACAAACCTACAGACCACTAGATTTCGCCCTCCGGGACACGGGCTAGGCTCCGACGCCAACACACTCCCTTCTGTTGTTCATTAAAAAAAAAAAAAGCTGCTGAGGTACTACCTGGAAGTCACAGTTTTGGGGGAGGCACTTTCTAGAAAGCCTAATGAGCTGTGAGACTACAACTCCCAGCATGCTCCCCACCCAGGAGGATCCAGCCTCCAGTGCCCGGTCAATCAGCTCTGCTATAACATGACTATCTATCTATCTATCTATCTATCTATCTATCTATCTATCTATCTATCTATCTATCTATCTATATATATTTAAAAACTGTTTTTCTCTACTGTTATTTGCAGGGGTCTCTCCCCCCCCCCCCCCCCCCGTCAACATTTTAAACTCATGAGTGCCAGATTTGAAACGTAGGAGGCGGGTGTGTGCCCAGCCCACCCTGTGAGTGCCCCTGGGCTCTTGAGTCTACCTCGGGTTCACCTTGGAAACGCACAAATACTGCAGTCTTGATTCGGTTCACTCGTAGACCTTTGACCAAAGACACTGTGTGTACCCGTTTCCTACAGTTAACAGCATTTCCCCTGCAAGCGCCCAGTTCCTTCATAACATTTCCCCTGAACAATGAGGCTTCCAAATGAAGCCCCTGTTTACCTTCCTGATGACCAATCACAAAATAAAAGATGGTTAATTGGCAAATGGGGAGGTTACTCAAGAGATGTGCTACCTCTAAAGATCAAATAATAATAATAATCTATAATAACCTTCAAATTGCAGAGCTGGAAGGGACGCTATTGATCATCGAGTCCAGCCCCTGTCAAGGAGGCACAGAGGGGATTTGAACGCCCACCCCAATACCTAAACCACTGAGCTACCCAGCCGTTCATTGTGTTGTTGAGCTCAGCCATGAGCTCCCGCTTTCTTGACTCTATGAACCTCGAGCCAATATGAAAATGTATGTAGGTTCATGATAGATGCAGTGTTTCTGTATCTAGAAGTAGTGCTCCCTCGAGGAGTGAAAAAGGTGCAATTGTTAAAAACTTCAACACTTTTAAAAAGTAGCGTGGCATGAGAATTATCTCTGAAGTATAAATAATGGCTCCCTTTGCATGTCTAATTAGGCATGTGTGCACACAACATATGGGAGTGTGTTACTGGAGAGAAAATGTTGTTAAGAGCAAGGAAGGCACATTTCCTTGCACATGTATTTTGGGCCTTAGCTCCCATTAAAATCAGTGAGACTTACCTGTGGAACTAGATGTGCCTCCTGTTTATTTTCTTAACCTCTTTCCCACTTCCTACCGGATATAACTGAGACCTACTCTAGTGGAAACAGTTCGGTTCTGGGCCGATTCCTCTGTCTTTCTCCCACACTGAGTAAGTCTTTCTGTTGCTCCTCGCCCTGTCTTCGTCCTCCCCACTTTCTCAGTCGTCTCCCTCGTTTCTTTCTCTTTGTCCCCTTGGAATGATCCAAGCCAGCTGTGTGGCAGAAGCGTGAATCTTTTGTTTTCCTGCAAGCTGCATTCCTGACACATCTGGGAACCGCCTTTTGCGGTGGGGCGACCTCCAGGCCGTCTTTTTTAGACCTAGCTCCAAAATCCATGTCGTGGTGATCCCTCAATGAAGCCAACTCGCTTGCCACAAAAATCTGAGTTTCCTTTGAAACGCCGTCAGCTGGAATAGACTTCAGGAACTGGAAATTACAACACCAAACTGATTCCCCAGCCGCCAAAAGGTGATGGAAGGAAGAACAAGCTCGGCTCACCTCATGAATTCCCAAGATATGCAGCCGTTGGGGCTTCCCGCCCCGATCCTGAGCATGTTTGCTCAGTGGTCACTGACATCCGAGTCAATAGATTTAGGCTTGATGTTCTAATTTAGTTTGCTGTCGCAATAGCATGTGTCATCCAGGCACTTCAAACTTAGGGCCACCCTAATATGGTGTTGGAAGTACATGCAATCTTCACAGAGTGGTTTACGTTTGGCTCCTCTCCTGTGAAATTCCCTGCCCAAATGGGGATTTGAACCCAGATCTCCTGACTCCTCGTGTGAGGTTGTTGGCAAGCCATCCTTCCTCCTCCCAGGGCCTATGGAGCTTCGGACTCTAAGTTCCTTTGCAGACCTCGGAGAGGCAGGATGCTTTGGAGACATCCCAGAGGGTCCCAGACAGGAGGAAACCAAGGAGAGGATGCAAACAGAGGCCCGGGGGGGGGGGGGGGAAGCACACGGTGACAGCCCCAGCCCCAGGAAGCGACTCCTAGAAGGAGAAAAAAGGGGATCTTGGGTCTGGGAAAATATAAGGAGGACCCTGGAAGGGAGGGGGGCATTGGAATTGAAGAGGAAGAAGGAAAATGCAGAAGGTGGCACTCGGACAGGAGAACGACTCTTTGAAGCATAGAGTCATGGAGTTGGAAGGGCCTCTAAGGCCATCAAGTCCAACCCCCCCTGCTCAAGGCAGTACTCCAAGTCAAAGCAGATCTGACCGATGGCGGTCCATTATTTTCTCTTGAATGCCTCCAGTGTGGGAGCACTCACTGCCTCCGGAGGAAACTGGTTCCGTTGTCGTACTGCTCTAACAGTTAAAAAGTTTTTTCCTGATATTCAGCCTAAATCTAGCTTCCTGTAGCTTGAGCCCATTATTACATGTTCTCCACTCTGGGATAGTGGAGAACAGATCCTGCCCCTCCTCTGGATGATGACCTTTCAAGAACTTGCAAAGTGCTATCCTATCTCCCCTTGGTCTTCTTTTCTTAAGGGTAAACATGACCAATTCTTTCAGCCTTTCCTCCTAAGGCTTGGTTTCCAGCCCCCTGATCCTCCTTGTCGCCCTCCTCTGGACTTGTTCCAATTGGTCAGCATCCTTCTTGAAGTGCGGTGTCCAGAACTGGACATAATACTGAAGGTGAGGCATAAACAGTGCCGAATAGAGGGGAACAATAGATTTGGAGACAATAGTTCTGTTGATGCACCCTAAAATAGCATTTGCCTTTTTTGCAGCCACATCACAGGGCTGGCTCATATTCAGCTTGTGATCTGCTCCCTGTAATGATAGTTAAGGAAGAGGGATTGGTAATGGGTCCTAAGGGGAACTCCCAGAAAAACCTGAGCCACCCAAGGCTGAGCGTACCTGTACGAAGAGGACCCCTGGACCAGGAGTCCTGGTCCAGCGGCCGATCCCTCGGGATGAAGTAGACCCTCACTCATCTCCTCGTCCCTCTTACTGGGGAGAGCAGGGATGGGAGGAGAGAAGACGCCGGGCTGAGGAAGGTAACGCCAGGGGGTTGACGGCTATGCCGCAGAGACGCTGGGCTGATGGGACTCAGGATTAGTCGAAAACCCTCTTATCTAGACTACCACACTGGCTGTCAAATTCAAAGCAAATTTAGATGGGACATAAACTAATCTCACCAAATTCAGATTAATGTAATTGGAAGTAAACACGGCTCAGTTCCTCCTGTGCGCCCTGGATGGTTTTCGTGGCCAAGTTTTAAACCTGGCTGACTTTCCCGCTGGCGCCCGTGGGACTTTAAACCTTTAAACAGAGGGAAGGCTCTAGCGCTCTTTTAGCTAGCCATTCGCCCTGAGCATTGGACGGAAAATCAAAACAGCACGGTCCGTGCTTTCATAATCTAATTACAGGATAATGGTCAACATGATTAAGATGGGCATGGATCATTTTGTTACCTGCACACACCCCTTTCAGAGAGTGAATACTTCCATCAGCTTTTGGACAGAGTCAAAAGCTGACTCCTCTTTGTTCTTTCGTGCGATCAGGTTGCCTCCGACGTCTGGCCACCCTATGAATGAGCGATCTCCAAAATGTCCCGTCTTCAACAGCCCTCCTCAGCTCTTGCAAACTCAGGACTGTGCCTTCCTTTAGGGAGTTAGCCCATCACATTCTTGGTCTTCCTCTTTTCCTGCTGCCTTCAACTTTTGCCAGCGTTATTGCTTTTTCTTGTGATGTACCCAAAACACAATAGCCTCAATTCCATCCTTCTTTTCCCCACTTCTAAAGAGCTCAGCTGGCTCCTGTGGCTGAAAAGGAGCAAAAGGGTCCCCTTCTACCTGCAGGCTACCGGCTCGAATCTGCAAGGGTTGAGCAGGGCGGTTGAAGACGGGACCTTTCGGAGGTTGCTCATCCGTGAATTGGAGGCAATTTGACAGCACATGACCACAACATCTACTACTACTACCAGTTGGCCACTCTGAAGAAACCACCCAAGAGGGTTACCTAAAGGGAAGACGTCTGAACTTTCTGAAAGGCAGGGACACAGAAAGATAATAAGACACCAGACTTTCCTCTTTTCTTTCTGCAGCCTTTTAGACCTTTAGTTAAGGACATCCAAGTATCCCGAACACTTAAAAACAAACCCAAACCCAAACATATCTAATAATCTGAATGCACTCATCAGTGTTTAAGTTCTGTGACTTCCCTGGATCCATCCACCATTTATGGTCTGTCACCTTTCCCTCTGAATTTCTAGTATGATGTGAAAGTTAAATCTTTCTGACTCCTGTCCTCTGAAGATGCCGGCCACAGAGACGGGCGAAACGTTAGGAAGAACAACCTAAAGAACACGGCCAAACAGCCCGGAAAACCTACAACAACCATTACATCTTTCTCCTTTCTCCTCACCGTGTGGGTCCCTATTCAAAATGCTCGCCTCTTTTTTCCTCCCCCCAAAAAGCTCTAAACAGGATAGAACCCTTTACATCGGGGAAAAAAAATTTCCTGGCCCTTTTGAGGTCTCATTTGAAGCTGGCAGGATCGGATGGGGCTTGTCAACACATCTGGAAGCAGCAGTTCGGAGACGCCTGTACCAGACTATAGACTCTTTCAAAACAAGCCAAGAGACACTGGAGAGGATGGCCGTCAGCGCCAGGAGAAAGGGCCGGCCGTCTGAATTTCTGGCTCTGAAATGGGGACTTTTAAAGCTGGAAACAGGCACCACCAAAGAATTGGCCAGGGCATTCTTTGAGCAGAGCCAGCTTGTTACCCACACAGAATCATGTTTCTACAAAATTCCCCTGGACTGCTGAAATTCTTTCCCTCCCAATTGTCTTTAACAGTGACGGGCCAACTTCAGACCTCTTGGATCTAATGGTTGTTGTGGGTTTTCCGGGCTGTTTGGCCGTATTCTTAAGGTTTTTCTTCCTAATGTTTTGCCAGTCTCTGTGGCCGGCATCTTCAGAGGACAGGAGTCAGAACTCTGTCTGTTCTCTGGTGCAGTTTTATGGGATAGTTGAGTATTTACAGCTGTGGGATCAGCTTTTGTCCTTTTCAGGAGATTGGGTGATTATGGTGATCAGCGTGTTTTTGTTGTAGGTGTATTGTTGTGATAAGAGGGAGAGATGATCTGTCACTGTGGTTGATGGGTGTCAGATGGTCTTTTGTGTGCAGTGATCACTGGTCCTTGTGGCTGGGTAGAGTTCGTTGCCCTTTTGCAGGCTGTATTTTTCAGTACTGGGAGCCAGGCTTTGTTGAGTTTTAGACTTTCTTGGATTTACTTTGGTCCAGTTCCTCAAAACTCTCAGATCCACAGATTCAGGGCCGACGCAAAAGAACACGCTTAAAACGAAGCAAACCAACCAGGGTGCCTCTGAGCAGATCGGGGACGAGAAATTTGGTTTCACCTCCCAGTTGTTTCACGCTAAAGGTCTGCTCCTGGCTGCCCTGAGTTTTCTTCATTTCCTGCAGCTTATGTTTAGGTATCATGTTTTTTTGAGCTTTTGCGCCTACACTTTTTCTCATAGCTGTATGAATGTTTTTCACTTGTTTCTTGAAGGTATGTTTGTGCTTATGGTATACAGAAAAACAACGTAGAGGTGTAAAGCTTTTAGAATTAGAGAAGCTGAAGTTGGCTGGAATGGTTGCAACAATAAAAAGACTTATACCTCTAGATGAATTTTGATAGGATTGGAAATTGTCTGGTTTCATCCTGGAATTAACCCTTTTGGGGATAAATGCCAGTGCGATGATCACAGACTTCTGATTTTTCCCTGGAGGTGTATCTTAGGGAAAGGTTCAGGCGTGAAGACTGCCTGATCTGACATACTGGTGCATAAGTACAGTACCGGAGGAAACAACACATGAAATGTTTTCATAACAAAGTATGTTTTCCCTTCCATTTGAAATATAGTAGCTTTTGTCTTCTCAAATGCAATACCGTAGGATCCTCTTATCCATGGGATCAGTATTCACTGATTCACTTATCCGTGGTCTGAAAACATTAAAAACATTAAATAAAAAAATCCAGAAAAAAAACTATTTTCACATGTATTACCAGAACTGGCCACTAGAGGCAGCCAGAGACTGTGCTATGAATATTTAGTGAAGCATGGTCTAGTGGCCAGTTCTGGTAATGTATTTTAAAATATTTTTTCTGTGTCCCCCCCCCCCCCCTTTTACCATGCTCTCTCTTTCTCTCTAGTATTCGCTATTATCTGCAGTTTTCAGTATCTGCGCAGTGGGGGGGGGGGGCTTGGAAGCAATCCCCATGTGATATGGGGGTCCTCCTGTAAATGCAGGTTAAATTAATAATTTAACTGGCCAAGTCTCTTAGGGTCAGTTAAGATTTCTCCAACTGGGAGACCCCAGCCCTACTTTCCATTAGGGCCATAAGAAGGTTGAAACCAAGAGCTAGCAGGGAGTCAACTGATAAATGTTGGGAAAATATTTTCTCCCCCCTTTTGATGGTGCCAACGGCCTTGAGTTCCAAAACTGCCTTGAGTTCCAAAATTGCTAGTGACGTCTCTGCTTTCAGTATAAATCCAGACTAACCCCATCAATCTGTATTAGAGGGCGTCAGCCTCAGGACTGCCCCAAGACATTTTGCTGCCTGAAGCAGGGCTCCGGATGGTCATCCCACTCCTCCAGGTCAAGGTGGGCAGAAACCCCCCCCTCAAAAAAAAAAGGCATGTTGCTTGGGTACGTGAGCCAGAAAGGCCACGCAAGAATCTCTCTCTTTCCTTTGCAAGACAAATTCAAGAGCAAGAAAGCCAATGCACTTGCCCCTTCAACAACGCAGGGTTAGGGGAACCAGACCCCCCGCATAGTTCAAAATTTGTGTATAACTTTTATGCAAAACGCTATGGCAAGATTTTATACTATACTATATATTTATTCTAAAACTAAGATCATGGCCATTGGTCCCATCACCTCCTGGCAAATAGAAGGGGAAGATATGGAGGCGGTGACAGATTTTACTTTCTTGGGCTCCATGATCACTGCAGATGGTGACAGCAGCCACGAAATCAAAAGACGCCTGCTTCTTGAAAGGAAAGCGATGACAAACCTAGACAGCATCTTAAAAAGCAGAGACATCACCTTGCCGACAAAGGTCCGCATAGTCAAAGCTATGGTTTTTCCAGTAGCGATGTATGGAAGTGAGAGCTGGACCATAAAGAAGGCTGACCGCCGAAGAATTGATGCTTTTGAATTGTGGTGCTGGAGGAGACTCTTGAGAGTCCCCTGGACTGCAAGGAGAACAAACCTATCCATTTTGAAGGAAATCAACCCTGAGTGCTCACTGGAAGGACAGATCCTGAAGCTGAGGCTCCAATACTTTGGCCATCTCATGAGAAGAGAAGACTCCCTGGAAAAGCCCGACTTAACGACTAAACAACAATAATATATTTATTCTATGTATTTACTTTTGTATAATTGGGTCTATGACCGCATAATAAAACTTACTTACTTACTTACTTAAACTCTTATGTCCCCAAAAATGTAACTACAAAGCATAAGCCGTTGATTCCCATACACACACGCACAAACACACACCTCTTCCCCTGCCACACACACCGACCGTTTGCTGCCTGAGGCAGCAGCCTCACCCTACCCAGTGGCTCAGCCAGGCTTGGCCATGCCAACCCAATTGCACAAGCCGCCCGAGGCAGCAACTTTCCCCCACCGTGTTGCAGAAACCTACTGTGACCCGAGTGATGTCCCATGAAGAAGGTTTGCTAACGCCAGAGAGGATGATGGCCACCAGAGGACGATGGGCCATGTGGCCATACTAGCTGTGGATTTTGGCAGCCGTAGTCCAGCTAAGACACTTGTCCAATTTTATTGCCATCTGGGATCCATCCCCAGACCAGGCGGGGGCTAAGCTTGGGGTTCGTATATATTTGTATATATTCTTGCAGAGTGCGGGCGGCGTACAAGTTGAATGGATAAATCAATCAATCAATAAATATTTGTCCATATGCTTTGTTTCTGTCTGTGGTGAGACTTAAAGATCCTCTCATCCAAATGGAGAACGTAAATCTTTAAAATCTTCAAAACTTAATAAATTCGCCATAGGAATACATTGAAAAACTCTGGATCCTGCACCAACAGTTAAAAAAAAGCTGAGGATAAAATGTGCAGGCTCATAGTATCTTGCCTCACCCCGTAACATTCATCAAAATCATCATCATCATCATCTTGGAACTTCAGAGCTGGAAGGGTCCCTGTGGATCATCCAGTCCAGCCCCCGTCAAGGAGGCCCCGTGGGGGAATCGAACTCCCAACTTCTGGCTCCGCAGCCAGATGCCTAAATCACTGAGCTATTCAGCATGTGATAGTAGTTCTGAACAAATGATCTGGTTGGTTTTTGTTTGTTTGGTTGTTTTTGCTTAAACAGCCCAGTGATTTGTAAACTTTTTACTGCTGGGAAACGCCGGTCACCCCGAACGGCTTCCAGCCCGTCCTTGTTTGAGCAGCTGATGCTCCCCAACCCCAGAAAAGGCTCAAGGCTCGGCATTTCACAGGGTTTCTCTGACCACAGGGTGAAAAGCACTGCTTCAGCTGCTGTGCAAAGCCATAGAAAGACACGAGATCAGATCTTGGAAATATTATTACTTTTTTGGAGGATTCATCCTGGGCGCATCTCTTACCCTTTTTCGTGGTCTATGGGCTGCAGAGAAGACATATATACACATGCCCAGCCACGTGGCATTTAGATTGAATCGGAACCCACGGACTCACCATGTTCAAGAAATCTCTCCAGAAGTCCACTGCAGCCGTCTGTGGAAACTCCGGTTATGTCGTTTCCCCCAAAAGGGATTAGTCAAAATCAGGTGGATGGCAACTCTGGAAATCCTCCGTCCCAGGGGGGGGGAAATGGAAACTCCTAAGGTCCTTCTCTCTGGAGGGTCACCGAATCAACCGAAGGAGACCAGTTTCTCCACCGGTCCAGCCGCACGCATGCGAGACAGAGGGATGGATGTGTTTATCCCTCAGCCAGCGCTGAGGATCCCGGCTGCCTTGGCCGTGGCACAGTGACGCGGGTGTGTGTTTTCAATTTACTTAAGTGCCGTGGAATGCTAACCACCGACCAAGAGTGAGATCTGGTTTACAAGGAAAACAGAACACGTCCCCCCTCTTCCCCAGGATAGGGAGCGAAGAGGGAACATATTGTTCTTGCCACCATTATTAAAAATGGTTCTTGCTCTCTGCTAGGGAGAACTGATCTGGACGAGACTGCCAATGGGCAAACTGGGGGCCTCCAGAAAGGGCTGGGTTGCAGTTCCCATCATCCTTCAACCTTGGCTGCTGGGTGTTGCAGTCTGACAGCATCTGGAAGGGCTTAACTGGCTGGCCCCTGCAATAAATAAACACCTGTCCAGCTTCGCTTTCACAAGGAAACTTTCTAGTCCAGGAAACGTTAGTCAGAGAGGAATGGAAAAAAAAACCCACATAAAACTGGGCATCATCATTCTCGTGGAGGAAATTGTCTCACACCGGGGTGGAGTGTTTGAGTATCTCCCTCTTTTAATACTGGAACAAGGGACATCCACTGGAACCAAAGGGAAGTGGGCACAGGATAAAGTAAAGGAGGGATTTCTTCACACAGCACATGGGTGGACTGTGGAACTCACAGCCACAAGATATAGGGAGGGCTGTTAAATTAGAGAGGCCTAAAAAGGAATGTAACAAAGCCACCAGTAGCTACCAAGCCGGGCAAACCTGCATCACCTTCCATACCACAGGCACCCTAATGTATTCTGCTGTGATGTTTTTAACTGCGTACTGAGCCGATTTGAATTATTTTCATGGTGGGGTTAGTTTTACTGGATTTTAATTATTTTACAGTAAAAATTGGCTTGACCTGTTCTCCTTCTTGTACCGCTATTAAAAACCCCATTAAGCACTACTTTGCAGTCGAGAAGTGGGATATAAAGGATCTTGGAATCATCATAGATCACAAGCTGAATATGAGTCAAGAGTGTGATGTGGCTGCAAAAAAGGCCAATGCTATTTTAGGCTGCATTGACAGAAGTATAGTTTCCAAATGCCGCAAGGTGCTAGTCCCCCTCTATTCAGCACGGGTGAGGCCTCATCTTGAGTCCTGTGTTCCAGTTCTGGACACCACACTTCAAGAAGGATGCTGACCAATTGGAACAAGTTCAGAGGAGGGTGACAAAGATGATCGGGGGGCAGGAAACCAAGCCCTATAAGGAGGAAAGATGGAAAGAATTGGGCATGTTTAGCCTTGAGAAAAGAAGACTGAGGGGTGATAGGATAGCACTTTTCAAATATTTGAAAGGCTGTCCTCCAGAGGAGGGTCAAGATCTGTTCTCCATCATCCCAGAGTACAGGACACGCAACCATGGGCTCAAGTTAAAGGAAGCCAGATTTCAGCTGAATATCAGGAAAAAACTTCCTAACTGTTAGAGCAGTACAACAATGGAACCCGTGACCTCAAGGGGAGGGGGCGAGCGCTCCAACGCTGGAGTCCTTCAAGAGAACATTAAGGCAACCACCTGGTGGCTTCCACAGGCAACACCATGGATTTGGGAATAAAAGTGAGAAATGCAAAACCTGTCTGATAAGCTCTTGTCTTGCATAGCTCCAGTGCCGTGGGGGATATAATCCATGGAGGCACAAGGTAAAACTGCCAGTTTAAGGCTGCCATTCTGCACATTCTTTCCTGGAAGCAAGCCCCCCCACAGAAAACAGCAAGACTTTGGGGAAATTATTTTCTTGGACTACAGAACCCAGAATCCCCCAGTCGGCATGACATTGGCTACAGCAGATGGGGCTTTGGTGGGAACCAGCAGGAGGACTCCTGTCCCCATTAAGCAGTAAGTAGGCTCAGAACTTTGAACAAAACTTTGAAAAGTTCCTATTCAGCGGATACTTTGTGAGTTGCAGGATTCTGGGAACGGTGGCCCCAGGTTCTAAGCAGAACCAGTACCAGAGGCTTACAGACTTTGGGCTTTGGGATTCTCCCTGGAAGCTCAAAAAAAGACTAAACCGAGGCTACCATGCTTTAGGCTAGCGGTGTCCAGATTTGAGTTTTTCGGACTACCACTCCCAGTATTCTCCAGATAATTCAAAAAACAGAAACCTGCACAGCTTTACTTCGGGCACATCCAAAGAGGACAACAATCGTGGGGGAGGGCAATAACGCTGCGAAAAACCTGACGGCAGTAGGAAAAGAGGAGAACTGGACGTGAGAGGGATCGACCCAGTAAAGGAAACCATGGCTTGGAGCTTGCAAGACAAGTTCATGACATAAGACTCGAAAGCGACTTTTTGGGCACAGGGCTCCCCATCCCATCCCTTAGGAAAAGAAACATAGGAGAGAGAGAGAGAGAGAGAGAGAGCTATTCCCGCTTGTTGGGTCCTGGAGTCCCCCCAAGCTGGATTCCGGACGGGACTGGCATCGGGAGCAAAACCCTGGAGGCGCTAGGACCGCGAGGATCCGCGGACCCGGGAGGCCGCGCGCCGCTCAAGGAGGCGGGCCTTGAGGGCGCGGCGGGGGGCGTGGCTAGACCAAAGAGGGGCGTGGCTCCCTAAGAGAGGGGGCGTGGCCAGCCGCTTCTGAGGGAAAGTTTCGGGCTCCCTCGGAGCGGCGTCCGGGGAAGGCGATGGCGGCGAAGCGGCGGGTGGTGCTCTTCGACCTGGGCGGCGTCCTGCTGGGATCCGGCCTGCCGACCGTCTTCCAGCGCTCCGAGCGGTCGCTGGGCCTGCCTGGGTGGGTAGAGGCCGAAAGGGGAGGAAAGCGGGGCGGGCGGGCGCACTCAAACTCTTCCGCCCGCCCGCCCGCCCGCGTCTCTTTCGCCCGCTGGTCGCGCGTGCACCGCAGAGACGATTCCTAACCCTTCTCCCCAGTTGGCGCGTGTCGCGCCCGCCCGCGCGACCTTGCGCCCCCTTTTCCTGCCATCCCCCCCCCGGTGGGCTCGCGTGGGGGCACCAGTCCCCCGGGGAAAAGTTACTTTTTCTAAATATATATATATATATTGGGACTACAGGCCCTGGAATCTCTCCCCTAGAATGAGGATTGTTGATGGGGAACAGGACAGGTTCTGGCTTTCAAGCCACCTCCCTGGAGGTTCAGCCTCGCTGGCATTTTCTGGGTCTGCATTTGGGGAGGGCGGGGAGATGCACTCTGTACATGCTTAGAGGCTCCCCAGGTGGCTTGCTCCTGTTTATGCTCCTAGTAATAAGAGTTGGGAAAGTTACTTTTTTAGACTGTGACTCCCATCCTCCTCCAGCAAATGGCCACACTAGAGCATTATGGGAGTCATAGTCTTTTTTTTTTTAAAAGGAGCTGTCCAAAAGGAACTTTCCATGCCCTGGCTCAATTGGTTATGTAGTCCGTTATGGTAATAATCTCTGCCAGTGCTGTCAGGGCCACGATGCTTTCTGCTGTAAAGTACAATATTTATTTGTTCATTTGACTCACAGACCGCCCATCTAGACAAAGCCTTCCATTGTAGGTACTTGTTATGTCCGTCTCCATAACTAGCACTCTTCCTGGAGAGTCCAAAAAATGCAAGCCGCTGGGATCAGCCTGTATCAACAACAGAGAAGTAGGTCTTTTGTAAAGTTAATGGCTCTTAGCTGACCACTCAAGACCAGGGCACCTGCAAGTCATTTATATTACTCTTTAAATATCTCACTTACCTTGAAAGCCCTTTTAGCATTGCTTTGAGTCGGCTCTTGACTTGATGGCACAGAACAAGGACAAATATGAGTGGGGAATATGGATGACCAGGAAGACAAATAAGTATTTTCTAGACCAGATCAAGACCAAACTATCATTAGAAGTGATCGGTCTGAGACTATTGTACTTTGGATGGGCAAAAGGCAGGGTGAAAGGCAGAAGTGCTAGGAAGACTGGCAAGCAGGAGGAGAAGAAGACCAGACATGATGTGAATGGATTCAGTGAAGGAGTCTACACCCTTTAGTTTGGAAAACATGAACACTTTGCCACCCAGAGTAGCGGGCGGGGTAGAAGCCTAATAAATAAATAAACACTTCTAAATGATAGGACTTTTTGGAGGTCATTAATTTTTAGGGCTGCCATGTGTTGAAGGTGGCACGTAACAACTTACATCACCTTTAATTCTATTTGTGCAGAGTATCATCTCCCCCCTCCCTTTGTTGTTGTTGTTTAGTCGTTAAGTCGTGTCCGACTCTTTGTGACCCCATGGACCAGAGCACGCCAGGCCCTCCTGTCTTCCACTGCCTCCCGGAGTTGGGTCAAAGTCATGTTGGTTGCTTCGACGACACTTTCCAACCATCTCGTCCTCTGTCATCCCCTTCTCCTCTTGCCTTCACACTTTCCTAACATCAGGGTCTTTTCCAGGGAGTCTCCTCTTCTCACGAGATGGCCAAAGGATTGGAGCCTCAGCTTCAGGATCTGTCCTTCCAGTGAGCACTCAGGGTTGATTTCCTTCAGAATGGATAGGTTTGTTCTCCTTGCAGTCCAGGGGACTCTCAAGAGTCTCCTCCAGGACCACAATTCAAAAGCATCAATTCTTCGGCAGTCAGCCTTCTTTATGGTCCAGCTCTCACTTCCATACATCGCTGCTGGAAAAACCATAGCTTTGACTGTGCGGACCTTTGTCGGCAAGGTGATGTCTCTGCTTTTTAAGATGCTGTCTAGGTTTCTCATCGCTTTCCTCCCAAGAAGCAGGTGTCTTTTAATTTCGTGGCTGCTGTCACCATCTGCAGTGATCATGGAGCCCAAGAAAGTAAAATCTGTCACTGCCTCCATATCTTCCCCTTCTATTTGCCGGGAGGTGATGGGACCAGTGGCCATGATCTTAGGTTTTTTGATTTTGAGCTTCAGACCATTTTTTGCGCTCTCCTCTTTCACTCTCATTAAGAGGTTCTTTAATTCCTCCTCACTCAGGGTTGATTTCCTTTAGGATGGAAATCATTCTGAAGGATTGATTTCCCTCCCTTAGTTCAGATTAAATCTGAGTCTCTAAAACCACAAGAGTGCTGGAATTTACAGGGCACAGTTCAAGGTTTTGAAAACCTCTGTCTTTTGGTGTGATTCTAATCGGTTATGCAGATACAGGATGCCTTTCCTTACAATCCAGAGAACATTAAGAGAACCCAGTCATCACCAGCATTTTGGAGGTAAAAAGTTTGGACAAGCGACCGATCAGAGAATGTTTCTTAACCTTCGTCCTCCAGTGTTAAAAATACCCAAAACCTTGCACAGAGTGTGTAATTTTGGAACCTCTTGTGCCCTGAGCAAAGGGCTTCAGGTTAATGGAAGAACAACCTTTACACATCCGGGGTTTCTCAACTCAGTTAAAATTTCTGTGCCCCAAATGAGGCCGACCTACGGGCAGCCAGAGTACGTCATTTCTGCCTCTTAGCATCATGGGTTATCATACATTTTAAGACATTATTTGTCTCAATCCTGAAACAAACAAACAAACGGAAAGCATCAGAATGGCACAAGGCAGTCAGGGTTTATGTCTGTAAAAAAAACATAAAAGAGAAAACAAGTAGACAAACCGGGCCGTTAGGAAAGGAAGGGGAATGTAGATGGCTTGTGGGTGAAGTTGGGTGTTGTTTACAATGTGGTAAATCTGGTAGGTCTGGTTCTGCTGCTAAGCATGAACTCTGGAACAGAACAAGAGTCCACTGGATTGAACCGTCCCAACCTGGTGCGGTGCTTGAAAATCTCTTGCATTTAAGCCAAGGTGGTCTCTTGAAGTAAAGGTGGTCTCGTGAAGCCTGCCTGTGTTGTGAGCGTAGTAAATTTTATCAAAATGTGCTTTGGCCGTTAAGAGATATGGTTGGGGGAAAAATATTGTTTGAGTGCCGTGTAGTCTGAATAGAGCAGTGGTCCCTAACCTTGGGTCCCCAGATGATCTTGGACTACAATTCCCAGAAGCCTTCACTGCCAGCTGGGTAGGCCAAGGATTTCTGGGAGTTGCGGTCCAAGAACATCTGGGGACCCCAAGGTTGTGAACCCCTAGAATAGGGTGTTGGACTAAGAGTCCAAAGCTGTTGCAGCAAAATGAAGAAAGAGCCTTGCGGTCTCTTAAAAACCGGCAAGTTTTATAAATAGTGGATTGCAATCCGTGAAGGTTTATGCCAAATAAACATTTTCAGTCTTTAAAGCAGGGCAAGACTCTTTGTTGAGTTCCCTCATTTGCCTTCTGCAGCTGGCCCCAGAAGGAGCCGATTAACTTCTCTTATCGCTAGCTGTGAACTTCAAAGACCCCCATATGAAAGCTCCTTTTAATAGGTGTTTGAATTGGAAAAATAACTAGCTGGGGGAATGTTCCCAGGAACGGAGGCGAAGACGGGGAAATGTCCTTGGCCCGGGTTGATCTCGCTCCTTTTCTATTGCAAAATAATTGTGCCCTAAACCCTTTACGTGGGGCGTGTCGTGGAAAACTGTTTTCTCTTACCAGTGGACTCACAGCCAGACTGGTGACATCTCTTTTAGGGAGATATTTTGTTTTAAAGTCGGCGTTTGTTTAAGGAAGGGAGACCCCCCCTCTGTCCTGGAAGGAATCTCACCAGTTTGAGCAAATGTATTCAGGGTGCCTGAAGGTGAACCCTGGCAGATCTGTATAGGAAATTGCACCTGGTAGATCTTCTTCATTTGTGTCGGAAGTAATCCAGAGTGGAAGGATGAACCAGCGAGGTGCTCTCGTTGCCCAGTAGATAAAAGCATCACTGAAACAGTTATTTGTATATTTAGGAAATTTATATTCCGCCCTTTATCCTAAGAGCTCAGAGTATAGTACTGAAAAAATATTAAATACCGTGTTTCCCCGAAAATAAGACAGGGTCTTATATTAATTTTTGCTCCAAAAAACACATTTGGGCTTATTTTCAGGGGAGGTTTTATTTTTTTCATGTACAACAATCTACATTTATTCAAATGCAGCCCTGTCATCATCTTCTGGTTGCTGCACAAGGGTGGAGGGCAGGGTTTCACTGAACTGGGGCTTATTTTTGGGGTAGGGCTTATATGACGAGCATCCTGAAAAATCATACTAGGGCTTATTTTCAGGTTAGGTCTTATTTTCGGGGAAACAGGGTACCGTAAAGCAATTAAATCAGCTGCTGGATAGCTCAATGGTTTAGGTCTCTGGCTTTGAAGCCATAGGTTGAGAGTTCAGTTCCCCAGGGTGCATCCCAGACAGGGGTCGACTTGATGATCCATAGGTTTCCTTCCAGCTCTGCAGTTTTATGATTATTATTATCATTATTGTTTTAAAAATGCCATCTCTCCCATGGCATGGCCCGAACACCCGACTGGAATGGGTGAAGGCAACATTCATCTCCAGGAACGTCTGCAGTTGTTCTGCTACCACCCTCTCAGTCACCTTGCCCATAAAAGGAACGTGGGCAACCTGTCTATCGTTATTCACGTCGCCCAATTAGATCTTTTTTTAGGTCGGCCGCCCCATCGTCTGCTCTAAACGAGAGGGTAGATAGCCCTGCTGGAAAGGGGAGTTAACCAATGGCTATCCCTTCTCTGGCAGATTTCAGCAGCCTGCTGGGCTGGGCAAGGGGCAACAGAGAGACGGGTGGCCCTTGCCCCATGCCAATGCCCATCAGCGTCCTCAAAAGTAACCGGCTGAATCTGATCTTACCGACCTGGGCCAGGCAAGGCTTAATCTACTGAGCTATCGAAGGAGTCAAGATCCCTTCAGGTGGGGATTTAAAGTGAGCTGCAAAGTGATCTCAAAGTGAAGGGAGCCAACGTGGAGAGCTTTAAAAGGGGGTTTAGACAAATGGGTGGCAGTTAGAGCCATCACGGTCCCTTCCTCCATGCTCGGAGGCATAGGCTGCTTGTAACAACAGGGTTTATTCAACTGGGACAGGGGGAAATGAACAATAGAATGCCTCGTATTCAGACACAGAACTCGGGTCCTGCTTCTCAACCGGTTCCATTCCCTCTTGGGTTCACTTCCATGGAGCCATTCCTTTGGCTCCTCCAGCGCTTGGAAGCCTCCTCTGAGACATGCAAGACTGTTGTCTCCCCACCTCTGCTTTTGGTACCCGCAGCTACATCATCTCCCCTGTCCACAGGTTGTCCCTCTCAACCACTTCCTACTCTTCACTCGTGGCCAGTGCCTTGACCTCTCTTGTTTCAGTGGGTCCTCCCCCTCCTCCCCCTCCTCTTCCCTTTTATCTTCCTCTTCCTCACCTCTAGGGGCTCTTCCTGACCCTTCTCCATCCTTCCTTCTCTAGTGTCTCTCCTCCCTCTTCCGGTTCTGACATTCCCCCCCCCCCCCCGCTTGCCCACTGGTGAGCTGGCCACGGGGAAGGCCTTCGGAGGTCTTGAGAGGTGCCACGGCGGCCCGCCAGGAGGTCCTCGTGGCCGTTCTCACACAAGCTCGGCCCTTTTGAGTCTGTCAAAGGTGGAGTGGAGTCAGTAGAATTGGAAAAAGCCCATAAGAGAGACAAGCAGATGAGAAGCATCTTCCCTTCACCTGCAGAACAGGTGGGGAAGAAGGAGAAGGGATTTCCTGCTCAGTATATCCATAAATACCACTGTCTCAGCAGTGTGAAAGAGCCAGCCATCCCATAATTTGTGGTGGTCCTAGACCTGCATTTTCAAATATTGGCTACAGATTAAGTCCCAGCTGTTGTCTTTGTTTGCATGGGGTATCTGTTAAAGGTTGATCCTTTTGAAAAAAAATCAGTATATTCATGTCTGAGCCAAAGACTTGCTTTGTCTTTCTTATTAGCGCAAAAGGAAAAAATCTAGGACTGATATTTTTTGTCATTCCAGCATTGCGTCGGACCACCTCTCTGTAGAGCCATGGGCCACGGGTTCAGTTCCCTGTTGCGTCTTGTAGGAGAAGAGCCAGCCTGTTTAGCCTTGAGCAAGCTGCAGTCCTAGAGCACATCTAGAAGAGAAAGGACTGGGGAGCCACTTCATTGTGTGCCTACCATGCCGTGGGAAGGGTCACTATAAGTTGAAATTGACTCAGCGACATGCGATGGATTGTGTGAGGATTGAAGGAGGACAGAGAGAACTGGGTTTTGTTAAATAACGCCTAAGTATTATTGCATTTTAAAACTGCTACAATTTGGATGTTGTGTTTTTATAGACTGCTATGTGGTATAAAATGTAAGGGCCACGTTTTAATTGTTTGGGATGCGCTTTTTGAATTTGAGATTTATTTGGAAAACAAAGAGAAGCAGAGGTATTTATGAGTTTTGGGCTCCATCCGAAGTGATTCAGTGAAGCCCGAAGGGGTGATCAGACGGAATCCAGGCTCTTCTCAAAGTGCTGAATTGGCGCACTTTGGATGTTTAAAGAGCTGGAAAAATTTGGGGAACAAACCTTGGTGCCAGTGAGTCTCACTCAGAAAAGGAAAGGATTACTTTAACAGAAACAGGACCCCAAAGCAGAAAGAGATTGACAGGTCTTGGGCAATTGGAAAGCCATCCAATGATGGAATTGAATTAATTAATTGCACTTTGGTTTCTCATTCTGCTCCTTCATCCCTGCTCAGGTCATGCAATGAATACCTTCCCTCTCTCCCCTTCCATCCATCTTTAAAAAATCCATTTTTTGCACGTAAGCGTCTGAAGGATACTTAAAGCTGACCCATCTCTGATGAACTGCTTCTTCCATTAAATTTGACCTTTACTTACACAAACTAGACTCATTCTCACTGGCTTGTTTGTTTGGCAGCTCTGCTTTGTTTCACTTATTTGCATAATTTATCTAATTTTGCCTGTCCGAATGGGTCCCTGGGAGCCATGTAGAATTGTAATGAGGAAACATTGGCCTGCAAAAATCAGTGGCCATAAGGATGGGTCGTCGTAGCTCTACAAACATCCCAAATCGAGTCTCTGGGATCTACTCAAAAAGAATCTCCTGTAGATCACCCTAGGAGGCTGGGGTAAAAATCTGGACAGCGTAATTATCAAGTATTTGCTAAGAGAATGGTGTGTTCTCTAGAAAAGAGTTGAGATTACATCTAAATCCATCTAATAACACCCTGGCCACTCTTAGTCATCTGAAAGGGTGGATACTCGAGTTGCGGGACTCACTGTCAAATCAGATTTAAGTTGCACCAGTGACTCAACATGGTTTTGTTCCCCCCCCCCCCCAATGACTTGGGCTCAATTTGCAACTCAGAACCACCCACCTCTCCCTTTTTTTCTGGGAGAAAAATCTTGTTTCGTAATAGGGACTCGGGACTTAGTACCAAAGGACTCAGATTCGGACTTGGGACTCGGACCCAAACATTGGCTGACATCTCTAGTTATCTGTGAAAGAGTCAGTAAAAAGGACGATGATTCTGTTTCTCTTGGGCCTCGGCAACCTGAATCCCTCTTTGAATAATCCAGGGCTCAGGCTTGCCTGTGATGGGTTGGTTCCCAACTTCCTGAGGGATGTTTGCCTGTGGCCTGTAGGCAGCGTGAGTGTGAGCTGTTCTTGATTTTTTTTGTGCCCGGGCTTTAACCAAAGAATGCTTGCAGATTGGACTTCTCTTCTCCTTCTTTTTTGCAGACTGCTAACATATTTAATGAACCGGGCTGAATATTCAGTGATATTATGTTGTCGAGACCTCTTTCGTGAAGTGGAAGAGTCTACAGCGTTCCTTCCCTTTCGCTTTGCTTCTGTTCTGTAATACGGAGGACTGTGCAGGAATTAAGAGTTATGTGCAGAAGCCATCCAAAACAAGTTTTACTTGTTCTTGATAATCCCCCAAACGCGACTTGAGGACTCCTGTGTTGCTTCACTGCAAGGGAATGGGAAGGATGTGGCCAATCGCTTTTCCTCACACTAGCTGGTGAGGATGGGAATTCTGGTCCAGTACATTTGGAGCGCACTGGAGTATGATTAGGATCATCTGAGAACTGCAGAGCTGGAAGGGGCCCTGTGGATCATGGAACCCGCCCCCTGTCAAGGAGGCACCAAGGGGGATTCGAACTCCCAACCTCTGGTTCTGCAGCTAGAGACCTTAGCCACTGAGCTATCCAGAATGGATGAGCTTGATACTGTGTTTTAGGGAGGCAGCTGCTAGGATGGTCTACACCCATGGGACCCTTATATGTGGCTAATTTACAGTGGAATCTAGCACATTGAGCACATTGAACAGCATAGAGTGATTTTTTGTCTGCGGCATAGCGTGGGATGGCCGGTTGCGGAGCGTCTTTGTGACCAGCCCACCTGTCACTTGGTGCTCGCTCAGCGTATGCTTGGCTTCGCAAACGGAAATGGCACCCGTTGTTGCGCAGAGACATTATTCACAAAATGGGGAAGGGGGGAAAAGATAAAAGGAAAGCACGGTGTCTCGGTCGCGTGCTGGAAGGATGACTCCTTTTATGTATTGACTTAAAATATTTTTACCCTGCCCGCCCTTCTCCTTCCAAAGGACCGAAGGCGGCTTGAATCCGTAGAAGACAGTGTTTAAAAATGAAAAAACAGTAAGTATACAAATAACAAACAAATATCACACTAAAGTGGTAAACAAAAGGAACACCAAAAACACATTCAAAGCATTTTATTTATTTATTTATTTATTTATTTATTTATTTATTTGTGAGCACTTCTGTCTTGTCTGGATTAAGTTTCAGTTTAACTCTCATCCAGTCCATTACCGACACCAGACACTGATCTAGAGCTGAAACAGCTTCCTCGGATTTAGGTGGTAAGGAATGGTACAGTTGGGTGTCATCTGCATACTGGGGACACCGGACCCCCCAAACTCTGGACAGTCTCCCTCAGCGGTTTGGGGTTTGGAGAATGTTCAACAGGCTGTCTTGCCTGCACTTACAGCGGCCTGTCTGAACCAAAAAAATTATTTATTTATTATTTATTTATTTATTTTATTAGATTTATACCCCGCCCATCTAGACAGTCTACTCTGTGATCTGCCCAAAAATCCTGCAGTGGCAAGATTTCCACCCCTACCCTCATCTTCTTTCTTCTCTGCGAGCTGGGTGGTCTAACCTTTGTCTTTAAACGTCTGTTTGCGGGAGAAGTCAGTCTTTGGTTGTGGAAGAGATGCCGTGTTCTTGACTTGGGAAGCCAATGTTTTGAACAAAATCAACATGCTTTTGTGCACCGTTGCCTTTCTGGTGCAATGTGGTGCAACTGCCCCAGTGCTATGGTGGTTACAACTTTTAAGGACCCGAAGCACTGAACAGGTTGTTTGCTTCTTTCCTTCTTGGCAACCCACCAGTGGTTCTGTGCTTCCTGTGTAGGTGCTTTGCTCCTTGGTGGGAAAGGACACCAGTGATATTTTTTTTTGCAGACGACAGTGACCATGGGTGATCCCCACATTGTCCGGGAATGGGGGATTCGGTGGGGCTTAAGGTGTCTTGTCTTGTTGAAGTGGCTGTGGGATAGCTGTGAGATGTTCAGCAGTTTTCTCTGTAAAGTGCGAGACAGGTTTTGCCTTTAGGACATGGTTTTTTCAACAGCTCTGCAGATTCATTTGGAATATGGCTGCCGTTCGTTTAATTTTGTGTTTGTGTTTCATCTTTTAGTGGTTTCTTCAAAAATGTCGTTCTTCAAGGTGGCCCTGATGGATCTTTTGCAAAAGCAATGACTGGTCAGATCGGACTAACACAGGTAAGGGGGATGCCTGGTTTGGATACACAGTGATGTGGTTTGGATGCATAAAGATGCGGGTTGGATCAGAACTTGGAATTAACGAATTCCAATGAGTTACTTGCAACTTCTCAGCTTTTTGGGCTGCAAGAGGGCCACAGTGTTACACCTGAAAAGCAGAATAAGTCAGTAATAACGAATAGGAACACAGAGGCTTCCTTGGTGCCGTGAATTATATTTTTGAGTAACTTTGAAAGGGCATTTTTAGTGGTATTTTCACAAGAATAGTTGAAGATTTATGCCATTTGCTTATCATTTCTGAAGTGTTCAAAAAGGAACAGAAAGTAACCAGAAAGTTACAGGCAGCTGAAACAGGAAAGGTGAATCATATGTTCCAAATTGCTTATCTGTTGGGGTATCTCAACAAGGAAAGTGAAAGGCGCTCATGATTCCTCCACTCCCAAGTTGAGAGTGAAACAAGTGGGGTGGGGTGGGGGGTGGACTCGATGGCCCTATAGGTCTCTTCCAGCTCATTTATGATTATATAAGGAACTTTTCTCCTCTATGGAAGTCCTGTGATCTGCCCAGAATTAATGTCCTTTCCACTTGAGAAGCAAAGGACAGAGAGAGAGAGGAAGCGAGGGAGAGCGAGAGAGCACAACTCTAGAAGGAACTGTATTGGTTGTTAAGGAACTGTATTCCTATATTCACTCCTGCAACCCTCACTCCCTTATTTTTCTTACATTTTTTTAAAAAACCAGAAAGCTGTCTTTTTGCCCTGTAGTGGGAGATGTGGGGGCCGGACATAGAGGGGTCCCCTCAAAACATGTCAGAATTAAAACAGGCGCACGTGCCCCGCCTGAGGGTGCAAGTGGATTCTTTAAGTCAATTTTCCTTCCCAACCAACCGTTTTACCATTGTTTTTGTTGGTCTGGGGCTTTCTCTGTTAATCCGCAGGATTTCAGCCTGTGCTGTGAAATGCAGAAAGGCTTAACCCAAAGCACATTTCTGCTCTTCTTTCTGTCCTGTGCCAGTGACGGAGTCTCGTAGGGATCCCTACGTTTGTGTTTCTCAGAGCAGAGATGATGCATCTATCCGCCTGCCTTAGTTCCGTGGCGAAGTGACAGCTGTTTTCCTCATGAAAGTTTCCTTCAAAATTGGTTCCTCTCAAACACTGTTTTCTTTTCCTGGATTCATGGCAGTCCTTGAATACTTCTAAAGGTTCTGCATGCTGTTATCTGTTTCCATTCTAATGGTCTATCTTGCTTGCTGGCTATAAAGATACTGGAGCGTGGATTGTTGCCTTTTTTTTAATGTCCATTATGTAACTCATTGCAGATCCTGAAGCGCAAACTGGCTGTGGCTAATGTGCTATAGCCTGCCCCAAAGACCTCCATACACATGGCCAAGCGTATCAGAGGAATTTCGATTTAGCCCTTGAGAGCAGTGGTTCTCAACCTGGGTTCCCCAGGTGTTCTTCAACTACAACTCCCAGAAATCCTGGCCAGCTCAGCTAGGGGTGAAGGCTTCTGGGCATTGTAGTTCAAGAACATCTGGGGACCCGAGGTTGGGAGGCGCAGAGTATAAGGGCCTTTCCCTCCCACACGCAAAGAGCACGCCCTGCTTGCGTTACGACGCTGAAAAGATGTGTGACAGGTTCACATGGCGTCTTATGTCTCAGCTTCTCTCCGAGTTTGAAGAAGACTGCAAGAAAGCTGCTACTGCATCAGGAGGCTCCCTCCCAGACACGTTCTCGGTGGGTCAGACGTTCCAGGACATGGTGGAGGTAGACCTCTTCAGTGCACCCTTCCTGCGAGCAGCTCTGACGCTCAAGAACAAAGGTAAGAGGGCAAGTTCCGGCAAAACGGGGGCCTCGTTTATCGAATGGGTTTAGAAGTGAACCGAGAGTAGGGAACGTGTGGGCCCCTGGCTGCGTGTAAACAGTCGCTCTAGGGGCAAAAAGGCACCCCCCCCCCAGCCCCAAACTTATTATCAATTCTATTTTTGAAAGCAAAACACATTTATTGGCCTCCAGAAATATTATTTGCCCCTCCATGGAGTGGGGAGGTTAATTTTACCATGTTTTGAAGCCCTCGCTTGTGCTCTCTCTCTCTCTGTAACTACGTTTTACCTCATATTTTTTGCAGTTAAGGTATCTCAGCGACCACCTCTCTTCAAATGGATTGTTGTAGCTTACTGCTTTGAATCAGTTTTTGGTGTTGCTTCTGTTTACTGCTTTTTAGCGTGATATTTGTTTAATCCTTTCAGTATTGTATACTCACGATTGTTAGTTTTACATACTGTCTTTCAATGACATAAGCTGCTTTGGGTCCTTTTTAAGGAGAATCGTGGGGTAAAAATATTATGAATGATTGCATGCATGGATGCATGCATGCATGCATGAATGCGTGCATGGATGACGTTGCTAGCTGTTGCATTACTTGTTACCCCAAAAGGAACTAGTTGCAGATAGCTGATCCTTGTAATAGTTACTTCCAAGCTATTCCATTGGCCAGGTTGGTTGGGGGATTCTAGGAGATCTTGTCTAAGAAGCAAGGTCTTCTCTAAAGGTGGAATTGCACCTGTTTCCAAACTGCTGAGGTCGTGATCCTTCAGCCCCATGATGGTGGTTGATGTGTAGCAGCAGAGGCCTGAGCCGACGTCCCCCTTCTCTTACTGAGCCGCCTTGTCTCCTTCCAGGCTTCAAGATCGCTGTCTTGACAAACAACTGGATTGACGACACCCCCTCCAGACATCGCACAGGGCTTGCGCTCTGTCTCCTGAGGCGATATTTTGACAGGGTGATTGAGTCCTGTCGAGTGGGCCTGCAAAAACCGGATCCCAGGATTTATGAGTATGCGCTGAAAGAGCTGAAGGCCAAGCCAGAAGAAGTGAGTGGGTGGGTGGGGTGGATGTCTGTAAACTGTTCAGGAGCGCTGCCGCTTCTCTTTCAGATCCGTCACCCCGTCTCCTGGAACCGGGGAGAGGGCGGGATGGGCTGCCTTCTGGGGCAAGAGGCTCTGCCACAGGTGCAGATTGGCCTACGGGCTGGGGCAGCGGCGGTTCTAGGAGTGTTCGTCCAAAAGGACCTTCCCTGGGCTGTGGCCGTAGTTCTTGCATGTCTCTCAAAGAGCAGCGTTTCTGAGTTCTGGCTGTATCTTGATGACACTCTGCAAAGGCTGGGTTTGGGATAGAATATGGAAGCATGTGAGGAATGCCAGTTGACTTCCTAAAGGTTAGAGGGTGAACTTATCTGAGTTTGCAAGGGTAGGTTTCAGGGTCCTGACCCCCCCCCCCCGCCCTTCCATATGCATATCATCGCCACCTTAGAACGGCAGAGCTGGAAGGGACCCTATGGATCATCATGTCCAACTCCTATTAAGGAGGTACAGGGGTGGAATCAAACTCCCAACCTCTGGCTCCGCAGCCAGAAACCTAAACCACATTTGCTCAGTGGGAACAATATGTACAGGTTGCCGAATTCTGTTTTCCTTGGTGCAAAAATACCTTTAAGTGTGGCATGCAGAAGGCTCCGCTTGCAGCCCGTAAGGAAGCCCCAAGCCTCCCTTTGTGCTTACAATTGCTGAACAGCTGGTGTGTTCATTTGTTTGCTTTCTCCTTTGGGCCGATGCTGGGTTTTGATGTCTTTCTGGCTCCAGGTTATTTTTCTGGATGACATTGGTGCAAACCTGAAGCCTGCTCGGGAGATGGGCATCGCCACTATCCTTGTGGAAGATGCTGATTCTGCTCTGAGGAAGCTGCAAGACCTGACGGGGGTTCAGGTAAGCCTGTCTGATGTCATACAGTACTGGTTCTAAAATGTATGTGAGCTTATTATGACTTTTTCTAAGTTGTCCTCCCAAGGTGCAATAATGCCAGAAGCATGAAGGGTAAATAAAGCCAATGAAAAAGCAGCTTGTCATGTGAATACTGTCCAAGGAGGAAGAGGAATATAATAGCTCCGGGAAGAGAAGATTAGTGGCAAGAAAATTCTGAAGACGGGCGAGGCAGCTGCATAAGGATTCTACAGAACTGCTGATCTCAGCACCGTTGAGCATGTTAACCTTGGACACCTGCCTGCACGGCTGGCCGACTTACGCCCAACAGGATCTTGTTACTCAGTGGATGAGCAAAGTGCCTCTCTGTAGCATTTCCGTTGCTCCCAGCCGAACAAGGCGCTGCACGTCTTCCTCCCTCTCCATCGAAGGAAGCTCATGTGCCAGCTGATTCTTGGAAAGTGGATCTGCCTGATCCCCTGAAAGAGGGATTCTGTTTTCTTCTCTCTAGAGAGGCCTCTGCTGAGTGAACCATTAACCACGGAAGTGTTACGAATCTTCTCTTCTGCACTGGCCCAGGTTGCCACCTTTGGACTTGAGAAAGAGCTGGCGTTTGTACTCTGTACTTCATGGGGGTGGGGTGGGGAGCAAAGAAAAGAAAAAAGAAAGGACATTTTCCACCGGCAATATGGTTGCATGAGGAAGAAATTAAATCCCAGGGTTGGTTCTCCTTAATTGCACTGTTTTATCTTCCACTGAGAGATTGTTATGAAGAATGCGGTACAGAACATTCTTTTTTCCAAAGAGCACATTTAAAAATGTAATGATTGCAGATATTTGACAAAGTCATCTTTTTCTGAACAAGCAGCCCATGTGCCTGGGAGATTAACTTTTTCCTTTGCCTGATCCATGCCTTGCCTCGGTTCACAGGCGTTTTGCGGTATTGCTGACGCCCTTTTCGCAGTGATTCGCGGTTCTGACGGCACATCTCGGTTATTCACGCTCACCTCTGGTGAAATACTGTGCATTACTGAAATGCAAGAACTGTGCCTGGTTTCAGGTCTACAAAATCTTACATGTCAAATTCAGAATGGAAGCAAACAAAAGTTGGAAACGAGCGATCTAACTGGTCTCTGTTGCCCTGACTGGTGTAATTTTGAGTGCTTGAATTACTTGCATTTCCTTGAGAGCTGAGGTTTTGTGAATTTTTGTTTTGGTTCCATGCCAGTCCATGGGTTGCATCTGTTCGTTCCTTGCTTATATACCCACATAGGGATGAGTGCACGCACACATGCTGATCCACACATCTGCCTGCTGCAGGGTTCCATAAGAGAGAAGCCGGAGTGAACGTTGGACTCCACTAAGGGGCTGACTAGGCAAGGTTTGGTGCCAAGCGAGTATTTGAAGGGAAAGGCACAGAGAGATGAAAACCAAACAGAGAACCTTCCAGCTTGACAGAGTGACAGAGCCAGTGCAGTGTGAGAACCCACTGGCTGGATTTTGCTTTCTGCTCAGCCAGCCTGAGGTGCCGGCTGCCACCCTCGGGTGCTTCTTGGGTGACACGAGAAATATGTCTTTCTCTTTTCCAAAATTATCTGCCCCACAGCTTCTGGACCAGGAAGAGAGCCTGCCACCTGCCTGTGAACCGGAGAATGTGGCCCACGGCTATGTGACCATCAAGGTAATTGTAGGGAGACTATAGCTGAACCGAAACCCCCTTTTCATCGTTTTTGGTGGTGTCAATAATGCCATGTATTGTGGCCTGAAACCACTTCCTCACGACACGTGCTTAAGATCGCATAGGGTGGGTTTGTAATGGCATGACACAGTCTGGACATTTGTATGTATTCATAGCCTTGAATTTCAGTTTGCTCCTCGTTTACCATGAGTCGAACAGGGCTGTTGAGGACAGGACATTTTGGAGATGACTCCTTCATAGAATTGCCATACGTTGGGTGCAATTTGATGGCACACAACCACCACAATAGCATCATTTTCCACAATATGCTTTTTAGATGGCAAGCAATGATGGCTGACGAATGACTTTTGAATTTTAAACCCCGTCTCCTCCTTCACAGGCGATCGTGCTTCCTGTAGTTCAGGAACCTTGGTTTGATCCAGCCATTCAGCACGCGTTTAGTGCAATTAATTTATTGATATGCTGTTTTTCTTACAGAAAGTGAACAGAAGTCTTCTTACTTTGGGCTCAGAGCAGCTACAGTAAACACAAACCTGTTCAGGATCCATTACGTAGACGATACCTTTCACTTCCAAACCAGGAATATGTTTGGAATAAAGGAAAACAACGAAATGAGTGTGTTAAATTCACTGTTACAGAAGCATGGGCAAACTCTATGTACATAAATTCAGAGTCAATCTAAAATTCACAAACTAAGAAGATGACTCATTCTCACAGTTGCTTTTCACTGCCTGCACTCCAAAGTGGTAATGTTCTGGGCTGGTTCTGACTCGGGAGACCCTGATAGGGTTTTAGAAGTGTGTGTGATATATTCATGGAGGGATGGATCATTGCCATCTCCACTTCTGTGAGCCTCCTCCTGGGTTTGAACCCAGGTCTCCTGAGTCTGACACCAGATATCCACAACACGGCGGTGGCTCCTATTCCCTGGTTTAAGTATAGCTGGGAAGAAGGTGGGAGTTGTTTCTCAGCTGGTTCAAACCTGCTCTTTGCTAAGTCAGTTAAGGGCAGGAAAGAAATCATTTTCAGGATGAAATCAGGAAAGAAAGCAGGCAAAGCAGAAGCTCAGGCTTCGATAGAGCTGAGACTGAAGCAATCATCCTGCCAGTCTCTGCCTAGACACTTTTTGTGGGTCTTGCCTTGATCCCAGCCCTTCTTGGTGTCTGGAACGTGCACACTTGGAACCGGGGCTCATGGCCGTAAATGCAAACTGGTTCAATACTTTGAATCTGGGTGGCTTGCCGTTCATTTGGAATAGGAGTCCTTAGGTGTTCTCCAAGTTAGCCAACAGTGCAGTGTAACTTTCGCTTTGTTGGCACCTGGCAGCTCAGGCTTTGGTTCAAAGCAAATGCAACAGATTGTGGCCATGGGTCAGCAACGTCACCCCTGCTGTGTGTGCGGCCAGTTCCGTGCCCATGTAGAAAAATGCTGGGCAAGGCTTATTTCCACCAAAAACCCCTGAGAATTGACATGGTGGAAAGGAAATAGTGCTCCTTTTCCAGCAATCTGCCAGAGAAAAACAATTTTCCATTTTCTAGTTCTTGGACCTACCTTCCAAGGGTTGTTTTGTTGCTGTGCCCCACTTACTGATCTCCCGAAGGTCCTGTCATGACCGGCTCTGCTCTGGTCTTCCAAGCTCATGGCCATGGCTTCCTTCAGGGAGCGAATCCATCTGCTATTCATTCTTTCTGGGCCTGGGGAAAGTTGTTCTCGTCACACCTTTCCAGTCACCAATATTGAGCAAGTGGCTGCATGTTAATATTCAGGCGCTCAGCTCCAGTTCAAGGCAACTGGGAGTTTCATGCTGGGAAGTGCCTTCTAAAATCTTTCCAGAATAGGTTCAGATTCAGTGACTGTGTGCGAAATGGGAGAGGGGAGGGGGGCACCTCTTTGAACTGATTTTTGATTGCCGTTTAGGTTTCTTTCAATTCCCTTCCTGTCTACATGAATAAAAGAGTCTGGTGATTTTTAATACCCAATGGGCATGCGTACTGAAATCGGTCATGAGACATAGAAATGTAATGATTTTCCTTTATTTGTGATTCTGACTCAAGCCTTCTGTACCTGCGTCTTTTACCCTTCTTAGCCTCACACCCGGTTGCACTTTGTGGAGATGGGCAGCGGCCCCGTGGTTTGCCTCTGCCATGGCTTCCCAGAGAGTTGGCTTTCTTGGAGGTACCAGGTACAGCAAATTCCATTTGTTCGTTCGTTCGTTTCGTTTGTTCATTTTGTTCGTTCGATCGATCGATTGATTGATTGATATTCTGCCCATCTGGCAGTCAAGGCTGCTCTGGGCGGTTTACAACAACTAAACAGAAGAACAATAGAATAACAAAATATGACAACATCAATAAATTAAAAAATGCAAAACAAAATACCATAAAATACAGTGGGAGACATAGTGGAATACAATACAATACATGACATTTAATAGCATAAAAACAAGGTGGTATGTTAAATGTTACATTATCGGAAGCACTGTTGCATGAGGATGTTATTTGTTCTGGGAAGGCCTGTCTAAATAGCCAGGTTTTTAATAGCTTTTTAAAAGTGCCTAGTAAGGGGGCCAGGCGAACTTCGGGTGGGAGGATATTCCACAATTGTGGGGCAACCGCCGAGAAGGCCCGATTTCTGGTGGCTGTTTTCCGGGCCTCTCTCGGGGTCAAAACTCTCAGCCGCCCTGCCTCTGACGATCTTACTGGACAGGCAGACCTAACTGTAAGGAGGCGCTGGGCCAGATATCGAGGTCCCAAACCGTTTAGGGCCTTATAGGTTAATACCATCACCTTGAAACTGGTACGGAAGCGAACAGGTAACCAGTGTAAGGCGGCCAGGGTGGGGGGAGATACGTTGGTGTTTTCTAACCCCACTCAATAGTCTGGCCGCCGCATTCTGGACCCGTTGCAGTCTCCGTAGCAGTCCCAAGGGCAGCCCCACGTAGAGGCCATTGCAGTAGTCTAATCTCAAGACTACCAGCACATGAACCAGTGTGGTGAAGGACCCGGTGTCAAGGTAGGGACGCAGCTGGGCGACCCATTTTAGGTGGAAATAAGCGGATCGGACCACAATGCTATCTGAGATGTCATTGATAGCCATGGGTTCAAAAGCAGGCCCAAGCTACGAACCTCATCCTTCATGGAAAGAGTGCCCCCCCCAAAAGACAGGGAGGCACCCAGACCACAGACACTAGGGCCCCCCACGCACAGGATTTCCGTCTTGTCTGGGTTCAGCCTCAGTCTGTTGTCCTTCATCCATCCCAGCACCGCCTCCAGGCAGCGCTCAAGGGACGGGATGGCATCCACTGCAGAAGGGTGAAAGGAGAGACAGAGCTGAGTGTCATCCACATATTGGTGGCACGAAGCTCCAAAACCCCCAATGACCTCCACTGGAGGCCTCATGGAGATATTAAATAGCATTGGGGAGATGATTGACCCCTGCGGGACCCCACAATTGTTTCTTCACTCATTCATGCACAGGGGCTAGGACAGGTTCCCCCTGCTCAGAGTGGACAGTGCCCTCTGCTCCTCCAATTTATCTCTATTATCCCTGTTTTTATTATTGTGGAGAACTTTTCTCTCGAGAATTTGTAATGAGGTACATTGAAGTTTTAGGAAAACGTTTAGTATACTGGCCAGTAGAGAAAGCCAGACACACAATAGCAACCTGTGTAAAGACAGTCTACAGAACCAAAGATAGTACATAGCTGTGTAGGAAACACACAAAGGGCCCTAAAATGAGTAATTTAAATTGATATTCCTCACTGCTCTGTTTTGGCCTTCAGGGCCACTTACTCCTTGGGTTGGTGCAACAGGAGCCACCCATCCCTGGGCAAAGGGAACAATAACATTCAGGCATGATATTCTCCAGATTCTGAACACAGGTGTGAGAAATAGAGGAATCAGTGCTGCTTTGCAGGATCTTGTACAGACATAGTGATTAAGTCGATTGCTTCTGTAACCAATTAGTACATGCATTCGTTAATTATATAGTTGACATTAGGAATTTTAGGGGAGGTCCGGGAAGCCAATAGAGAACATACAGATACGGGAGGTGCCCTATTGTACTGACAAGATTAAGTGAACGAACCTGGTTAATAATGAAGGAACTTAATGGGTCAGTTAGAATGACCGCAGTGAGGTTAAGGAAAGGGAACATATACCAAATAAGGAAAGAAGTAAATAAGTGTCTGGGGTCTAAGAAAAGAGGGGAGTGGGTGATGTAAACAAAGGCGGGACTTCCTGTGATCGGTTTAGGCGCACCGGATAGGCTGTACACCTTGGAGTACCTAACCAATAGGGAAACAAGGGAGGGACCATGCAGCCGGGAATAGGGAATAAATATCATGCTACCTGTATTGATGGGTGTGCCTACCCAGTTAGGACACCCGATTTGGCAAAAGTGCTTTTTAACAAAAGAGAGCTGCTTGTATTTGTGGTTGTCTGGTTACTGCATTTAAGTAACAAGGTGTGAGCATTTCTCACACAGGTAGAGCATTCAATTTTAAGGAAATACCTGCAAATATCCTGGGTCCTTAGGTGTGCCCCGATATTCAGTGAACGAAACCCAGCCAACATTTGGTGGGCTGTGTATAATGGAAATAATAATAGCAGCCGTAGCCGTTTAAAGTGGAGGGTGTTCAGGGTCTCTGAGGGGCTGCACTCGTAGTAGAGAAGCTGCACTTCAGCCACCTCTGCTCTGACTTCTCCCTGCTAGAGGTTGTATCATCCTTTGTGGGAGGACTGGAGTGGTTGTGACATCGGCTCTGTTGATGAGTGCTTTGGGTTCGGTTTCTGACGTGTCCAGTCAAAGGACTACTAGACAGAATGCCTGCCTGAGGATCTGAACAGCTTTGCGTAATTTCCATACGCAACGCAGTGACTTATGATGCAAACTGAGAGAGAGCCTTCCTGAAGCATCTGCCTATGCTGCAGAATCATGCCCGGCTGAGCTGCAACCCCTGTGAGACCTGGGGGAGAGGGCTGGGCACATCAGGGAGCTGATGAGAGAAGGAGGATGTTCTGGGAGATTTGAACGGGAGCTGGAAAACCTTTGCCTCGTGCCATGTCTCTCGTAGAATTGGTTGCAAAAAAAGGATGCATGCATTCTGCAGTAGCGACAGCATAAGAGGTGTGTTCAACGTACACCCAGAAAGAGTGTCAGGAATCTTGTTCAAGTACTCGTCTGGGTTCTAAAATCTCACCCCACATTGCCAGTGGACTCTGTTTTCAGTCCGGTTGCTGCCTTTTCTCTCCTCGTGATCTTTCTTTGTCTGTTTTGATGGTGGTAAGCCGGTGCTTTTAGTAGGTTTTAGACATTGTCCACTTCTTGGGATTCTTAGGGAGCCTCGTGGCACAGTGGTTTGACTGCAGTACTGCAGTCAAGACTCTGCTTACGAGCTGGGGTTCAATCCCAGGTAGCCGGCTCAAGGTTCATTCAACCTTCCATCCTTCCGAGGTTGGTAAATTGACTACCCAGCTCGCTGGGGGATGGGGAAATGTGTAGCCTGCCTAATTAACTTGTAAACCACCCAGAGAGTCCTTTAAGCGCTGTGGGGCAGTATATAAGCAGCACGCTTTGCTTCTTTAAGCGCTTAATAAATCATATCCATGCTTCCTGTTATGCACCCCTGTGGCTCTTGTTTAGAAATCCCTCATATGCCACACATATTGATGGGCTGTGATGACTGGCAAGGCCAAGAAAGGATGGAAGAGGTTTGCAGGGGGAAACCTGAGAAAGAGTGGAAATCAATCTTTATGTGAAATAAATTAATCCCCTGTCTCTCCCTCACCCCTTCTCCTTGCTAGATTCCTGCACTAGCTGACGCTGGCTTCCGTGTCATCGCCTTAGAAATGAAAGGCTATGGAGATTCCACTGCTCCTCCAGGTGAGTCGGGAAGAGGACTTCAAACTGGCTTCCCCGGCTCCTCCCGGGTCAGTACGAGGCCGTATCGATAGACTTCCAGGGTCCAGGTCAAGAGAAGTCATGGGACTATTGTATTCTGCTTTCGTCAGACATCACCTGGAATATTGGGTGCATCTAAGATATAAAAGGAGTGCATCTAAGATATAAAAGATCTGGAAACCAAGCACTGTGAAGAGCCGGTTGACAGAATTAGGGGTACGCTTAGCTTTGGGAAGTGACCGGTCAGCATTTTCAAACAGGAGAAAAGATTGTCATGTGAAAGATGGAGAACCCAGGTCGTCTGTGGCTCCAGAAGACAAACCTGAGCAAACGGGCTTGAATGACAACCAAAGATGCCGCATAAACATTCGTGAGAAAGTCCTTAGGGAAAGAGAGAGTGAAATGAGTGGCTTTAGAAGGTGGTGGACTTGGCTTGGTTGAGGTTTTCCAAACAGAAGTTGGATCTGAAAGGGTGCTTCAGTGATGGATTTCCTTCTTTGTCAGTGTGTGTTTGGGGGGGGGGGGGATGTTGACCCTTTAGGTCTCTCCCAGTTCTGCAGTTCTAGGTAATCAATCGTTTTTCAGCTGCTCTCATGGTATCTTAAAATGAAACAATAAAAATATAGTACAGTAATAATGGGGGGGAGAGGGCAAAGAAATCGCCTCTGACATTTCAAAGAGCTGAAGCTGTCTGGTATAACATTAGTCCCCAGGTTCCTTCTGCTTGGGGAGAGCCACAGGCTAAAGTAGACATTTTATGAGTTGCATCAGAAGGGTGGTCTTTTGGGGGGGGGGGGGATTAAATTCTCCATCCTGCTGTTCTTTAGACCATCTCAGCAGTTCATATTTTCAAAAAACACACAACATGAATGTAAGTTGCCTTCATGCCATTAACCTCTTGTTCATCAACTTGACGGAAAGCAGCCCCCTCCGGCGGCTCTAGGTGACCAAACAAAGCTTGTTAAACTTGATTTTTTTGGACTGCAATTCTCAACCTAGCTGGGGGATTCTGGGTCTCGTGATCCAAAAAGTAATTTCTCCAGAAGTTTAGAGAAATGGTCTTTCCCAGTCCTGCTTGTCTAGATCCTTTAGCTGCCAGGGATTGAATTTCTCATGAGCTCAGCTCTCGCTTCTGGTCCTCTTTCCAGAGTGCAGGCTGGAGGCATGGCTAGTCAGCAGCAGCATTATTGCTGCCTTCCAGCGGTTTCAAGCCCTCCCTGAAAGAGCAGCTCCCTGCTTCTCTTAACCTGGGCTTCTGCCTATTAGTAACTTGACTGGATTCTTTTTTCCTGCAAATGATCCCTCTTTTTCCCCCCTTTCTTACTTGACCATAGCCACGGCTTCGGTCCAGTCCTCTACCCGTTGCATCGTGCTATCCATCTCATACGTCCTTCCAACTTTTTCCAAGAAACGCCACTTATCCTTCTGGCACAGTGCTTCAACTGCTGTACTGCAGCCAAAACTGCTCGCGACCCGGGTTCAAGCCGGCTCGAGGTTGACTCAGCCTCCCATCCCTCTGAACTCATGGGGGGGGGGAGGGAGAGAGCAATGTGTAGCCTGCATCGTTAAATTGTAAGCTGCCCAGAGAGTGCTTTAAGCACAATGGGGCGGTATAGAAGCAGCACGCTTTGCTTTGTTCCCCACTTCTTTCTCAAAAATATTTTTAAAAGGACCACCACCACCCCCAAACCACCCCCACATGGTCCTTGTACACGATCCAGTGGCAAGGGTGCGTGAAAACTTAAATTGCATCACTAAAATATCAGAAACAGAAGCTCCCTTTGAATTTTTTACAGGTCTTCATCCGGCTGAGCACCTTTCAGGGGTGTGGGTGGTACAGAAAAAAAACATGAAAAGTCCCAATAAACCATGGGCGGATGTGTGGTCCAGGTTCCTTGGTTTAAAAGTTTCAAAATGGGGGCTGCAGACGGAAGTCAGGAAGTTAGGGTTCCACCTCTGCTTCTGTGGGTTGACCATCTCTTCCCGATCCCATTAAACATGGGGTTGCCCGTTGCTTAGCGTTCCTTGCTCAACCCCATTGCCCTGTATTGAAACACAAGGTTCTTTTATTTTGGCTTGGGGATGGAGGCACGCAACCATTTGGCGCCTCCACAGCACCCAAGGAAATAAGGCCAGCTGAGGTGTTTCCCTGGAGCAGAGACCGGAGGGTGTGTGACATGCGTGTGGAAGCCCCTGGCAGCTTTGAAGCCTGAACGATGAACTTGAGGGCGCTAAAAATGGCTTTAATCATTCATTTTGTTGTTGCAGATATAAAAGAATATTCCCAGGAAGAAATATGCAAGGTAGGTTGTGGCTTTTGAGAATGGATACCAGTCTTGTTGACTACCCCTGGCATGCACTCAGTGGCATTGATCCTGCGTAGACGCGCACAGGGGGAGCTCACCTGGGAATGCATGGAAACTGAAGAAGCGGCATGCACTTTAGCTGTGTTGAAACACAGCAGACCCCGAGAGGTGGCTATTTGCACCCCTTTTGATAACAAGCTGTGAAGGTGGAAAAAATGCTGCTTACCCCCTCATCTGTAGAGTTCGCCCATGCCAGTTCTACGTGCAAGATGTCTTTAGAGGGGTTGGTCATACCATCTTCAGGTGCAGCCTGAAGCGGTGCGGTTTGCCAACCAAAGCATTGTGTAAGCGTTTTATTTTGCAGTTTTTCATTTTGCATGATATAATGAGGAAAAACTGAAAGAAGTGGGCATGCTTCGCCTTGAGAAAGGAAGACAGAGGGGAAATAAGATAGCTCTTTTCAAGGCTGTCCTACAGAGGAAGGGCAGGATCTGTTCTCAATTATCCCAGAGCGCAGGACACGCAACCATGGGCTCAAGCGACAGGAAGTTGGACTTTGGCTGAAGATCAGAAAAAACTTCCTAACTGTTAGAGCAGTACGACAATGGGACCAGTGACCTCGAGAGGTGGTGAGTGCTCCAACACTGGAGGCATTCAAGAGAAACTTGGGCAACCCTCTGTCAGATCTGCTTTGATTTGGATTTCTGGCTTGATCAGGGGGTTGGACTCGATGGCCTTAGAAGTCCTTTCCAACTCAGTCATTCTGTGATTGTATACTCACTGCTCTGTTTTGGCCTTCAGGGCCACTTACTCCTTGGGTTGGTGCAGCAGTAGCCACCCATCCCTGGGCAAAGGGACAATAACATTCCGGCATGATATTCTCCAGATTCTGAACACAGGTAGAGCATTCAAAACATTGTTCAAGGCACTCCTCTTGAACTGTGTTCGGAATGATGGCTAATGTAATGCCTTTGCTGAGTTACCACCAGAGTGACCCTCATGTTGTAAGGTGATACAGATTATGCCTTGCGTTGGTTTGAAGGCTGTGCCACCTGTTTAAATCTTCCTTGGAGATCCTGATAGGCCCTTTACCCGTCCATGAGCCAAACTGGTAATGACAACTAGGTAAAAGAAATAACCTCTCCTGCTGTCAGTCATCACATTGAAACTGAGGTGGAAAAAGAGATCTGTTTGTAAAGTAGACCTGGCTCATTTCCTGTTGTGTTGATAATCTGTATCAGCCTGCTATAAAACCTGTGGGTGTGTGGTGTGTGTGTGGTGTGGGTGTCGGGTGTATTTGTGAAAAGCAGGCTTTAAGACTTGAGCTCTTACGTTTTTGTTTGTTTTCTTAGGATTTGGTGATCTTCCTGGACAAAATGGTAAGTGATCCAAATAGGATGAATCTGAGTCTTGTGAAAGAGCATATCTGAAGGGGGGGGGGGGGGAGTTCAACCTGAGTTTCCGAAATGCCACTGGAGGCCAAAGGGAGTTTGGCCACACAACAGGTCCCAGTGCCTGGCCTTTCAGGAAGAACCACCGTCCAAGCCAGCCTTCCCTACTGCCGTGGGTCAGTGTATTCTCAGCCTTTACAGCATGCCCTGTGAGCCAGAGGAGGCGAGGAGCAACCGTGCTCACCGCTACTCTTATTAAATAACATTATGCCAAGAGGACAGCAAGGCACTGGGCTGGATTTAGCGCTAAGTCTTTACAGAATAACCAGCACACACAGTATTTCTAAGGAGGCAGATTTATTACAGTTCAGAGAAATAGAACAGTTCGGAAACAGCTCAAGAGAAAATGACAAGCAAGCATAACTGAAAGGCTCATTCAGATGACATTTTGCATCTGTTGATTGTAGCTGATTTTATTCCATGACTTTTGGTGTGTTTTTTTCTTATTCTTCTTCAGCCTGATTTGGTGGGGTTTGGGATTTGTGTTGATACATTTCATCCTGTTTTGTACCGGTGTTGTGTAGCGTGATCAAACCGATCAGGACTTTTGGGGCCTTTCACGGATATGCATCCAGATGCTGGTGCATGACATCCAGTCGCATGAGGTGTGGGGATAATAAAACTCTCACCCTCCACCACTGAATACTAATGCGTGAAAGGCAGACTCCTGCTCCACAGTCCTTTAGAAAATTATCGAAGACCAAACTGTTCAGGGAGGCCTTTGGCAACATCTGTTGTTAATAGAGATGGGCACGAACCGCTGGTTCGGTGTGGTTCGTTTACCATCCTAACAGGTGTTGTGGTTCAGTACCCCGTCCCCTCTGGTGGGCGCACGCTCAGAAGCAGTGCCCAGAGAAGGTGGGGCAGGAAAGCCAGGATGTGCTGAACCCCTGATCACCTGTTGCAGTGGTAAATGCCCCGGGACGGTGGTAAACGAACCAGTTTGATGGTTCGTGCCCATCTCTAGTTATTAATTGAGTGACCTGTTGTTATATTTCATTTTTCAGTTTGACGTTTTATCATTTTCACTTTTTGCCCTGGATTATATGTATTCTAAATTGTTTGGTATTTGTTGCTGGTGTCAGCTGATGGTCTCCTTTTGGTTAATTTAACTGAGACGTGATTTTTTTTCCTTTTTTGGTTGATGGCATGGCATATTTGTATTTTGTAAACTGCCCCGAATTGTGGTTTCGCTAAGTCAGGTGGTCTATAAGCTTTATAAAATTAATAATAATAATAAAAATATATATTTCTTTTTTAAAGTTTGCAGTGAGTTTAGTGGGGCTGAATTTTTGCAGTGAAAGTTTGCAGTGAGTTTAGTGGGGCTGAATATTAAACTCAGTGACATTAGCACTAAACTCTTTCTTGAGGAAGCTGGTAGACCGCCAAGAATCAGTTGCGTTGGCACTGAAGGCCTGAAAGTGCCGGCAGAAAATAAAGAACTATTGTAAGGATCGCTTTTGAAACTGTAGAGCGACCCTGGCACACCAGGGTGGGTGGAAAGGGTTGGTAAATGCAGCCGGAGAGGATGTGAAAAGGGCAGAGAAGAGGGTGCAGAAATGGGTGGATGAGGAAGAGATAGAGTATGGGCGTGAGATGCGAGCAGAAGAACGTTGCTCTTTGCCTCCTCTGTGCCCCCGAATCTGGGCACCAGATTCAAAAACCGTGGGCCCGTGGAGGCACAGAACAATCAAGAGAAAGCGATAGAGAGGGAAGTCAACACAATGTGCTTTGCAACCTCCGTCTGGAGAAGCCTCGGTTTTGTCCTGAGCCCCTGTTTTACAAGAATGTAGGATCCTGATGTATGGAAGTGAGAGCTGGACCATAAAGAAGGCTGACCGCCGAAGAATGGATGCTTTTGAATTGTGGTGCTGGAGGAGACTCTTGAGAGTCCCCTGGACTGCAAGGAGAACAAACCTATCCGTTCTGAAGGAAATCAACCCTGAGCGCTCACTGGAAGGACAGATCCTGAAGCTGAGGCTCCAACACTTTGGCCATCTCATGAGAAGAGAAGACTCCCTGGAAAAGACCCTGATGTTGGGAAAGTGTGAAGGCAAGAGGAGAAGGGGACGACAGAGGACGAGATGGTTGGACAGTGTCATCGAAGCGACCAACATGAATTTGACCAAACTCTGGGAGGCAGTGGAAGACAGGAGGGCCTGGCGTGCTCTGGTCCATGGGGTCCCGAAGAGTCGGACACGACTAAACGACTAAACAACAAAGGATTCAAACAGAACAGGGTCCAGGACTAGGGAAACTAACACATAGCAGACAGCATAAAGAAGGAAGAGTGCCTTCTCTCCCTGCCTCCCTTTATACCCTAACCAGCTACAGTCTGAGCCAGGAAGAGTGTGGTTCTCATAGCAATGCGGCTTTGGACCGTTACACTAATTAGCAAGCCTTTGGGAACTTTAACAGCCGGTAACACAAGTGGCTTAGCTGTGTTTGTGCAGTTCACTCTTCCAGGGAAACATTTGTGTTTCCTAGAAGTCCTTTGGAAAACAGACAGAGCATTGCCGACTCTCAGGGCTTATTTTACAATAGCTTGGGCTTGTCTGGGAGTCTTGAGGTGGGAAGGGCGGCCTTTGCTTCGGTTCCTGCTTTGGCACTCGGATCCCGCACAGCAAACAAAAAAGGTTCCTAGAAAGTGACCCTCAAGTGAGCTCTGGATTTCTGGTTCCGCAGTCCGGTTCGTTTGCTTCCCTCGTGTGCTTCGGCATTTTCTTCCTGTACCGTCTTCTTCCTTTATCCCTCTGATCACGGCTGACTAACAAGAACTGGCAAAGGTAATAGAAATTCTGTTAAAGCTCAGCCATGTCCGTTTTTTTGAGCATCACGGAGAGAGAACAGTAAAGGAAGATTCCCCGGGGATCCAGCAGGCAGCCGGAGTGAATGTTTTAATCAATTTTCCCTCTCGGCCAAAGCACAGGATCTCATCTCAGTTTAATAGCGAGGCACCCTCTGTCAAGAAAGTGATTCCGTGTGTTGGAGATGGAAGAGTCGGCCAGCCATCTGGGGAAAAAAAACACACGTGGGCGCTATTGCTTTCTGCTGTTGTTGTGTTGTAACTAACCCCTTGGCTTGTTTGGGTCACAAATTTTGATTGTTTTTGATTGCTCCAATTTCATCCCAGCCCTCGGAATGGCTTGATGCCTTTGAGGGAGGCAATGCAGTTCTCGTCTCCCCTTCTTACTGCTTTTAGGATTCCTTGATTTCAAGCTGCATTAGTTCAGTAGCCTGTGTGTGTTAACAAACGTTCCACAGCAAACCCTCCTGGGGATATGAGAAGGCCAGGTGGCCTTCTCAGTATCTCTCCTGCCTTTCTGTATATTGTAGTAACAAAGGCAAAATGTGTCTTTAAAGGCCTCTTTCTCTGCTATTTGAATGCGTTCTTGAATTCGGTCTTCCATGTCTATCGTTCTGGTCAAAGGTAGCCAGCCAAAATTGCCAGAAATTTCCCTGAAGACATTCAGATTCATTCATCTCCATGGACTTCTCAAGAGTTAAAGAATCTTGAACCCAGAAATTTCAGTAGTAGACCTGAATGCAGCTCACAGCCCTTTCACATGAATCCACTCTTGGCCACCCCAAACTTTCTTAATGTCACTCCAACTGTTAAGCAGAAAGGATTCAAAAATCCTTGCAGGTTGGCTTGTAAGGCAGTGAGTTGGACAGGACACCCAGCAAAATCCCAATGCGCTCTTGAGTTTCTGACACCAGGTATACCCACTCAAATCTGGTAGGCATGGTGCCTTTTCCAGGTGATGGTACCCTTGTGGACCGAAGCTTTTTCACTCTGTCTTGGCCACTAGGGGAGAGCTGCCCGGTCCCCTTCCTAAGTATAACCAGATCTTTTCCAGTCTTCCTGAATGGGATCAGAGAGGGTTTCCAGTGGGCTTGTCCTTTGTTAACTGTACCTCGTGACTGTGGGGCACTGTCGTCCAGTCATGAATACTGTGCAGTCTTTCAAGAAGGGAAGAGGGCTAACCTTTCTCCACTAGGGTTTCTTGCTGTTCTCTGCATCCTGTAGTTTGACATCCAGAATTACTTTTTGATGTGGTGAAGTCTCTCTCTGGGGTGACTTTGCTTTATCATTTAATGTGGGTTTGTTTTGCTTTTGTATGCACGCTCTTGTCACTGGAGCTGATGCTTAAACAGTTTTTATCTCATGAGAAGAGGATCTCTTTTATCTTGCCCAACCGGATTGGGTAACGTCTAGCTAATTTACGGACACGGAACGCATTGCTTGTAGATTTTATCCGATGCTGATTTCTGAAGTGTTTTAGCTGACGAGCTCATGAATTCTCTTGCGCTCATGAATTCTCTCGCTGCTGCTTTTGGCTGAAACGGGCCAACCCTGCACTCCTGACCTTGCCTGGCGAAATGGGCTCCCCTTTCTCTCTTTTGATAAATGGTCAAATCTCAAGCGGAGACCAAAGAGAGAGGTCACCCAATCAACACCTCCGATGTTAAATAACGATTTCTCCTTTAACCTCTCCGGGGACATTAATCTGTCTTGACAATATAATTAGGATTGTAGTTCAGATTGCCAGCCCCATTGGAAGGAAGGAATCAATTCAGGATTTATTAAAATGGGATAGGTATAGAGGGAGAGAGCGTTTGAAGTCCTGGCGGCAGAGAGAGAAGCCAAAATGTCAAATTCAGCAAGACTTTGCTCTTCCCTGCTGAAGCGTTTTGTCTCTTGCAAAGGATTTAGCTTTTTGAAGTTCTGGTCTGCAATAGAACATTCTAAAGAAAAAGGACAATCCACACCGTGCACTTCTCTTTTTGAACCTGTTATTTACTTCTGTCTTTCAGGATTCCTGGCTCAGCTAAGAGCCTAACCACACTGGCATGTAGTTATGCTACGTGATTCCCTGGTAGCATTGTTTGGCATGGGGAAAAAGAGCTCGTCCGCTTATATTCTACTTTACACAATCCACAATCTTGTTTCTTATCCCTGCTGCTGTTTTACTGACAGAGCTCTTGTGTTTTGGTTTTAAACCTATAGGCTCAAAAGTTTCTTGATTTACTCACCCGAAAACTTTTTCCCCTGTTGGAAAAACCCCCTTCACCCGAAACAAAGGAGTACAACAGACAAAGATCACAACCCTTTTCTCTGGCACATATTTCAGTTTTCAGAGGTCCATGTGTGTTGCATGTCTATGCAGGCCTTGGAAATGTTGCTTTGTTTTGGATGATGACACCCAGAATTACTCTGCTTCAAGGGAGCCATCGTTCTATGAAAGTCACGTATTTCCAAGTTCAACCTCCATGGTGGTCCTTTACCCCTTGAAAGCCCCTCACAGCCGTCTGGATTAGTATAGCTTCACCCAGATCTTGGAAAAGGTTTCTGAGTTTTTCATTCAGGCTGGCCATTAGTTTCTGTCAAAGCACAGGAGCTGTGCAAGGTCTTCTTGTTCAGGCTGAAGTTCTGCTGGGCAGCTGTCCTGCCCGGGGCCTGTTCCTTCCTCTGGCTTCTCCTCATATCACCCCACACTCATTCCTCACCCCACACTCGGCCTTGGCACCCTTATTCCCTTTCAGCTTCTGCCCAGGTTTCACCAAGGTGAAGGGCAACCTTGGAAGGACGCAGAGACAACCGAACTGCCCAGCTCTTTGTGAATCAAGAGACCGGCTGGTCAAAGAAACCCTAACCCCTGTCCTTACGACCTCCCTGCCATTTTTCATTGTGTGGTATTTACTTTCTTACCTTTAAGGATGAGGAAAGGGTGTCAAGACAGGTGGGTGGAGAAGAGGCTTCTTCCAGGAATCTCATTAAGGTGAGGGGGAAAAGTACACCGGGGATCTCTGTTTTGTCCCCACCAGCTGGTGTCATTCTTTGGAAGCCCACTAACTACCCTCTGCAGAATTGAGGCCTCCTCTGTTTCTCCGTCTCCAAGCAGTGGATGCTGTTGACGAAGAAGGAGCCTCAAGCATCTCAGCGTCTCTGTGCAAATCAACCAGCAAGATCCCCCTCCCACCAGCCCCTTGCAGAAATAACTAGGAAGCCGCGTTACAGGGGAAGAGCACGGGAACGAGGAATTGTCACCATCTTGTTGTTGTTGTTTAGTCGTTAAGTCGTGTCCGACTCTTCGTGACCCCATGGACCAGAGCACGCCAGGCCCTCCTGTCTTCCACTGCCTCCCCGAGTTGGGTCAAATTCATGTTGGTCGCTTCGATGACACTGTCCAACCATCTCGTCCTCTGTCGTCCCCTTCTCCTCTTGCCTTCACACTTTCCCAACATCAGGGTCTTTTCCAGGGAGTCTTCTCTTCTCATGAGATGGCCAAAGGATTGGAACCTCAGCTTCAGGAACTGTCCTTCCAGTGAGCACTCAGGGTTGATTTCCTTCAGAAGGGATAGGTTTGTTCTCCTTGCAGTCCAGGGGACTCTCAAGAGTCTCCTCCAGCACCACAATTCAAAAGCATCAATTCTTCGTCAGCATCTACACATCTGGAATCTTCCAGCCGTTGACGGCAAAAGTGGAATGATCCAAAAATCAACCCAGATCCCCTGTTGCATGTCCTGCTTACTAGCTGGAGAAGTTAGGTTGGTGAGTCCTTCAGAGGGAGCTTTCTCTCCAGGAGCCCCTCAGTGGTGGAACCCTCTCCTGCCTGCCACCGCCCCCAAGGGAAAATGGGCTGGATCCATCCCTGAGGGGCTGGATAAGGCCACATGGCCTTGGATATTTAACACTGGCTCTAAAAACTGGCTGTTTGATTTGTTGTGCCTTGTTGGCTTTTCAGGTCGGTTTTCAAACAAAGGTCTACTCATCTGTTTTTAAATCATGTTTTGGAGTTTTCATTCCTGTTGCTCGCTTTGGGTGGCCCGTGAACGGAAGAGCAGCTTCCACCGCTTTCGCAGTGCGTTTGACGGGGAGACGGGTGATGAACCACGAACTACCCGGAAAACAAATTTCTTCGTAGTGGTTTGGGCTGACCTCTGCCCTCTCCTGCCGCCATCGCCTGGCCTTACCTCTGGGCCACTGCCACCCTCCGCACACTATGGGCCTGCCTGCTAGCTTTTTGCCAGCTCATTGCCCTGATCCGCTGAGCGGCAGGCACATGCTTAGAGGTTGCTGCCTGGCTTCCCTGTGGTGGCCCCTGGGGATCAGGGCACCCTGGGCAGTGGTGGCAACAGCAGCAGGCCGGCCAGCCGAGGGGATGGGGGGGCAGGCAGCAGGAAGGGGGCGGGCAGCCGGGCGCTCTTGGTTGGCCAAAGCCAACAAAACACTGAGAGGAAAAAGAGTCCGGTGTTTGGTTTTGCGTTGGCAAAACAGGATCCCAAACGGGGTCAAGAAACCAACCATGAACCCGCCCGGTTCATCGGGGTTTTTTGGTTCTTTTCATGCCCATCTCTAGTCATGGGGTAGCAGCCCTGAGCTCAAGTTGTCTTAAGTTTTAAAAAAACAAACAAAAAAACCCCACCAGTCTGGTACATAAATTAATAAGTTTGGTGGCATCATGCGAGTTTCAAAATCCGGAGGGCTTTGCTGTTCTCATGGGTGTTTCTGAAATCCCCCTTGCTCTCCTTCCCTTGCTTTTCCTCCTCTCTGCCAGGGATCCAGTCATTCTAGACTCTCCCTTGGGACGGAAAACGTTTGCTGTTGCCTGTTCGTTCTCCTCCCTGGCTGAGGTTGGTACCTGCTCCGTGCCCTTTGGAGGATGAGTTTTGCTAGCTGGACTGCGATGAGGATAATTTGTTTAGAGGAGTGAAAATGCGGCTGTCGGAGAGGGCGAAGACCTCTGCCATGCCAGCCTGTCGAACAACCGTGCTGTGGCGGGGAAAGGCTGTAACAGAATTAAGAAAAGCAAATGAACATCCTATTTATGCTTCTGCATGTTTAATGCCTGCAAGTGACCTTGATTTGCTTTGAAGCCGTTCTGGTGCTTCCTTCTGTGGCTTCCGTGGGGATATTTGTGTGTCTGGGCACGGACCCGGGATGCCTGGCGGCTCATGTCGTGATCCCTGGTGCCTGTTGACGTTGTGTGTCGATCTGGACTGGTAAAACACCAGTTAAGGTGACCAGTAAAACAGGACAAAGGTTGGAGTCATGTTTGTGGTTTAGCTCCCAGTGGGGAAATGGGGGAGTCGGACTTCGGGTGGCAAGGGCACACAGCGTCCCTTCCTTCCACCTTCCCGCACTGCTCATAAGATACAGAGCGTGTTTACACTGCCCAGTTATACCAGTTTGATCCCACTTGGCCTGCTACTGCTGGAATGCAGAGATTTGTGGTGGGTTTTGCTGTTCTTCTGTGCCATCAGGTCAAAACCAACTTATATTTGGAGATATTTAAGGGGTGGTTTTACCAGTTCCAACTCCCCCGGCCAGTTTCCTGGGGCTGAGTGGGGTACTGGTTGTAGCTGCTTAGAATTGTCTGCTGAAGAGTGCCTGGTTTGTCCCCTGAATTACAGCAGAGAAGTCAAAGAGGTCCCCAAACAACAAACGTGGAATTTTGTCGGATACTGGCATAACACAGCAGGTTGGCTGAGGATGCTGACCCGAGGGAGACCAGGAGGGCAGAGAACAGCAAACCGGGCCTTCTCGGCGCTTCCTCCTCGGCTCTGGAACGAATTACAGTCCGAAATCCTCCTGGCCCCTTCCCTGATGATTTTCACGAAAACATTTAAAAAAAAACTCTGCTCTTTCAGCAGGCTTCCCAAAACATTTGACTTGAGACCCCTGTATCTACCAGCTATTAACTTGTTTTAACGGCGACCTCCCTTCTGATACTTTTTCATGGATTTAATTGCACTGTTGATTTTGCCTTTTCTTTCATTTTTTGGTTTGTTGCCTTCGCGAGTTACTGTTATTGTGGTTATTTTTATTGCTGCCCGCTACTGATCCAGCATCCTTTGGCTAAACGCTAGGTTGGTGGCTTCAGAACAGACAAGCCAGCCTGTCAGGATTTGATCCCGGATGGAGGTGCTGGGCGTTGGTTGGTCTCCTAAGGGAAAGGTTTGCTTTTTAGGGGCATTTTATTGCATTGCTCCTGGTCCCTCTCTTCCATCTTTGTCTGGTTGGGGTTTTCTGTGCAGTAGCTGGCGAGACCTGGGTGGGAGAGCTGCCGCGGTTTATCCTTTCAGGGCCCCAGACTCAAAGGCTCTCCTCCCGTTCTGAGCATATGGACCCGGAAACATGTGCTAAGGCGAGAGCTGGACCTGGAAGCCGTACTGGGTGGCTCTTCCGGAGTGCGCTTGTTAAGTTCTTTGTCGTTCTCCTCTCGGCCACAGCAGCCGGGGTGTGTGTGGTTTGCTCGGGGCTTTCTTCCTGGCTTCTTCTGCACAACACAAAAAAGACACCGAGGCCCTGGAAGGGGTTGCAGAGAAGAGCAACCAAGATGATACGGGGACTGGAGGCTAAATCCTACGAAGAACGACTCAAAGAACTAGGTCTGTTGAGCTTAACGAAGAGAAGACTGAGGGGAGACTTGAGAGCCGTCTTCCAAGATCTGAAGGGTTGCCACAGGGAAGAGGGCATCGATTGATTCTCCGTTGCGCCTGAGGGTAGGACAAGAACCCATGGGTGGAAACCCGTCAGAGGGAGATCCAACCTGGAAATCAGGAGGAATTTCCTGACGGTGAGAGCCATGAAGCGGTGGAAGAGCTCGCCTCCCGATGTAGTGGGTGCCCCATCGCTGGAGGTTTTCAAGAAAAGATTGGGCAGCCATCTGTCCGGGATGGTCTGAGGTCCGGGATGGTCTGAGGTCTCCTGCCTTGGGCCGGGGGTTGGACTAGAAGACCTCCAAGGGCCCTTCCAACCCTTCTATGATTCGATGTGGCCGACCCCTCCAGCCGCGTGCCTCCACCCTCCCTTTCCTGTCTTTGTTCTGTTGATTTCAATTTCTTCCTCCGTGGACTCAAAGGAAAGTTCTGAGGAGCCTTTGTTCTCAACCTGTGACCCCAATTCTGATGAGTTTTATTTGCCCAATCGATTGCAGGATAGATAGCGGGCGTAATGCCTGGTGCTGTTGCTGCTCGACCGTTGGCCTGTTTTGCCAAAGGGCCTGGTGGGCATCAGAGGTTTGCGCTCTGAGAACAGAGCCTCGGTGCCTCCCTCCGAGTCCCAAAGCAAAGACACAAGCGTGGATGAGAGGTGTAATTAATTCCTTTGAGAGTTGTTCCCCAAATGCCAAGGGTTGGGCAGGAGGCAAACAATACAGAGAGAGAGAGAGAGAGAGAGAGAGGAAAGTTTGACTTCACGGAGAGAGTGGAGGATGAGTACATGGTGCAGTGAATTGTTTGCAACCTAGATTCATGAAATCTTGTTTGCTTAGAAACAGTGTTAAGGTGGGTTTTAATATGAATTAATGAAAAAAATCAATTCGATTGAAATGTGGTGCCTGGAGGACAGCATTGTGTATACCCTGGACTGCCAGAAAGACAGACAAAGGGGTCCGAGATCAGATCAAGCCTGAACCTACCCCTGGAGGCAAAAATGTTGAAACTGAGGCTGTCCTACTTTGGGCACCTCCTGAGAAGGCAGGATTCTTCTCTGGAAAAGACGGTCATGCTGGGAAAGGTGGAAGGCAGCAGGAGAAGAGGAAGGCCCAATATGAGATGCACTGACTCCGTAAAGGAAGCCATAGGCTTGAGTCTACAAGAGGTGAGCAGGAGATTTTGTAGATGTCTCATTCATAAGGTCGCCATGAGTCAGAGGTGACTTGACAGCACATAACAACAACAGTGTGATTTTTATACAGATCAATTGCAGGTTGAAAAGCTTTTTGGGTATGTTTCATTTAACATTAAGTGTGAGGGTTTTTCCCCTAATTAAAACACATCCTAACTTGATTAAATCCATTGAAATGAACAGGACTCCCATCATTCTTGATTGTCTATTGGGCAGCCATTATTTATCTCATATGGCTGTTGGTTTCTAAAACCAGCTTTTGAAATTGTTTTAAATCTGCTTTTAAAGAACATTACGCATGTGTATCTTCTTGTGCGTTGTTTGGAGAGCCTTGGCGGGTAGAAAAATTACTGACAGAGACTTCTGATATATGAACTGCCATTCTGGCTCGTAATCGCCTCTCACTATCCTTCTCCGTCCTTAACGACAAGTCAGGCTCCACTAATTATATACAATTTTGCAAATGTGCACAGCATATGGCTTTGTAAAGTATAGAACTCCACACTTAGAAAGCGGTTGTTGCGCCTTTGAGACATATGATTTCAAGGCTATTGTGTCTGGGGGCAGTTAATTTGCAAAGGAAGCTCATGATTACCTCCTACTGATCAGTCACCAAACAAGGTGAGCAAGCTTGCACTCTGTGCAGCTATAGAAACCTTGTGCTAGAATAAAACAAATTCCTTTTATCTTATAAGGTGTCTCTGCTTTGAATTGTGAAGCTGGAATCTAGGACTGTCTTCAAGCAGCCAGCTCTGTCTTCTCCTAATGAATGGTCTTCCCTGATTCTTCCTTGTTGGCTGCTACATTCATTTGTCTGTTGCCGTCTCCTGCACAGTGTGAACCTACCGTTTCTCCTACTTTCCTTTCCCCTTCTCCCTCATCCCACCCTCCCACACTTTCTCCATGTGACCTGGCAGGTGCGAGCTTTAAATTTAATTAACTTCTGGGGGCAAGGCTTTGAACATGTACGTTCTCTAAAAGCGCTAACGATGAAAATTGGTGCAAGCATCCTGCTCACGTGGAGGTGTGCTGAGCCCTTTCACTTAATTTGCTTGCTGATTAAAATTCCCCGGTGCCATCTGATGCCCAGCAATAATTACAGAGGGAGGCTCAGCACTGTGCCTCGGATCCTGAAAGACAAATGGCTCCCGTCACCAATAAACCTCCTGTTTCTCAATTGATTCTGTCTTTCCCGCAAAATATGTGATGCTAAAAGCAATTGAATGGTAGATGGGGGTTGTTAACGTTATTTATAATGTTCGTATTTTGCTTTTTCCTTGGTTCAGCGTCTTCAGAGATTGCTAAATGCCAGCCAGTAGTCATTTCCCCCCCTCTTCCTTGGCTGGATAGCGTGTGTTTGATCCTTCCTAAGGAAGAAAAGGAAAATCTTGCCTTTTTGTTTCAGTAATTAGCCTGCTAATTAACATGACCTGTTTGCTCAGCTCCTGGAGCTGAGTGACCAAAATCCCCCTCCCTTTTTGGCAATTCTCAGCTGTTTGCCAAATGCATCAGCAGATCTTAATTAAAAGTATGCAATGGGGTCAATCCAGCGTTTCTTTACGCTTTAAGTATATAAGCGGAAATGATTACAGCAACAGAGCGTAACGTGTATTCTGCCTTCTCTTCGGACTAGGCTCTGGTGTGTGCGAAGTCCGGTTCTCTGTGCGTCTCACCAATATATCCAATACCAGGTCAGAGAGGGTTTGTGCTTTGAACAGCTTGGGTTTGCTTTGAACAGCAGGAACCAGCTTTGAGGACCCTTGAACCTAGTCTGGGAGGGTCAGGATTTAAAATGCTATGTGAACAATATTGGATACATGGTCAAGTGTAGTGGATATGTGACGGACCAAGATGTGGGTTCAAATCCCTTCTCAGCCATCGAAACTCACTTGGAGGTAGGGTGGAACTCATGAAACCACTCCTTAAACATCTCACTTACCCTCAAAGTCCTGTTCAGGTTGCTGTAAGTCATACCCAGCTTAATGACACACAACATACATGAACGATGTAGGTCTCTGCTTGGAAGGAACTTCGCTCTGGATCAGATTTATATGGGAGTATGTGATGGACAGTGAAAAATGTCAACAGTGGCTGTCATTGTCTGTTTGGCAGTTTTAGATTGTTTTCTGCTCTGTGGTTCTGAGATAGACCTCGGAGACTAAGGGGAAAGAGGATCGCACTTTTCAAATACTTGAAAGGTCGTCATACAGAGGAGGGGCAGGATCTGTTCTCGATCATCCCAGAGTGCAGGACACGCAACCATGGGCTCAAGTTTAAGGAAACCAGATTTTGGTTGAATATCAGGAAAAACTTCCTACCTGTTAGAGCAGTACGATGATGGAGCCCATGACCTTGGGAGTTGGTGAGCACTTCAACGCTGGAGGCGGTCAAAAGAAAATTGATCGACCATCTTTCCAATCTGCTTTGATTTGGAATTTTGCATTGAGCAGGGGGTTGGACTCGATTATTCTCTGATTCTGTGTAAATCCTTCACGTGTCTTATCCTCATGTGTGAGAGCAAGAAATAGAAGTGGTTGTTTTCCCACCCCCCACCCCCTGCTTGCAAGAGGCCAATATATTTTTCTGGCCGTCTTAGTGGATGTTTTCATGTTTGTGCGGATAGTTTTATGCCTGCAATGCCAGTGACACAAAACTGCAGTACGTTTTGGAGGCGTTCAAGAACCAGATATATTAGATGAGCTGTTTCCATCTTTTTGAACAACTGTTTAGCCTTCCTGTGCTTGTTATGTGTCCGCACGGACGTACTCCCACACACATACACGCAGGCACAGACGCACCCCCTTAAGAAAATAAAATAGATTCATTAGCATCCAGTTGTAGCTTTAAAGCATAAGCATTGAGCATATCCATCCATTGCAATGTTTAAATAAACTTACAATTTCTCCACCAGCGAGAGCAAGAGATTATATATATGGTGATGTGGGCAAAGCTTGGAAATAAAACATTAAGATTAACACAACATTGAGATTGTTACTTTTGGGGGCCCTAAACCAGAAGAAAGGAACAAGTAACATCTGAAAAGTCACATTAATGGGAGTTTTGGTTCCTAAAAATGATCATCTAGCGAGTTGAAATTTTCAAATGTTGGCATTAATAGCAGGGAGTTCTTTTTTTGACTTTCTACTATCTGACTTTCACTAATTAATTTTCTGACTTACCTTGACTTGACAGTCTGTGGATGTGGGAGAGGGCCTTTCTCTGTTGTGGCACTCAGATTGTGAGGTGCACTTGGTGCTGATGCTGGTCTCATTTCGGCGATTTTATTTTTGGGTGTCTTGTTGTCAACCCCATGTCCTATAAGGCAGGGGTCCCCAACCCTGGTCCGTGGACCGCTCCCGGTCTGTGGCCTTGGCAGGACTGGGCTGCAGAGGCAGATCTCCTAAAAAAAACCCCATGCATGCCCCCCCACGCATGCACAGACGCACGCACAGCCCCCCCGCACGGACGTACTCCCACACACATACACGCAGGCACAGACGCATCCCCTGCATGCACACTAAACAGGTCCGCGGTGTCAAAAAGGTTGGGGACCATTGCATAAGGGAGACAAAGGAAAGGCTCCTATAATGATCCCGTCTCCCTAAAGAGACCAAGATCGCGGTCAGGGAGTCCCCCTGGTCACAAAACGACCACCTTGATTTCCTGAGGTAGGTCCTTTAGGCCTCAGAAGTCCATAGTAAGCCCCATAGACAAGCCTGGACTTTAAAAGTAACCTTTGATTGCTTCCAAAGCAATAAACCGTAGACTATGGGCTTCCTTAGAACGCACGCCAGCCTTGCAAAGTAGGACCTTTTAACTTACAGTGGCAACGATTACTTTTATTTCCTCCACACTGGATTTAGAGATAGTCCTGCTGTAGCAAAAGACTAGTCCTCTGTTGAAGAATTATATTTGTTTTATTAAGAAAATAAAATAGATCCATTAGCATCCAGTTGTAGCTTTAAAGCATTGAGCATATCCACCCGTTACAATGTTTAAATAAACTTCCAATTTCTAGTTAAAATAAAAACAGCTAGGTAATCATCTCGGCTCTACGTCCCTACATGTTGGCATCTAGAAGCTGGGCTATTCTCCCCCCTTCTTATTTCTGGAGAAAAACATGCCTCTGTGTTTCACATTCCGCAGCATTCACCGAACCCAATTTTTGACATACACAAGCCCTCTCATTTTACATCTCTTTAGGACCACTTTCTTCATTACACTTTCAAGCTGTCCACCAATTAAGTCCAAGTAGGCGTCATTCAGAACACTCCGATCACCACCCCAAATTCTCATGAACCAGGCTCCAGGGGTCTTATCTCCTTCAATTTAGCGGTCTGTGGTTTCGTCTTCCTTTCCTGGACAGTTCGACCTTGTGAATTCGGCAAACAACTGTGCACGACAAGCTCCTGAAAAACATCTCTTTTAAATTCATCTTACACAGAACCTAACAGACTCCCATGTTTGCATGTCTACAATTCCCAGTTTCCTTCCATTTCCCTACAGCTCCATTTTGTAAAAGTTAAACTCTTGGGCCAAAATCCAGTTGAGAAAGGCCACGTGCATAAGGGCCATTGCACTGTGTGTTTTCTCTGCCAGTAGGCTGTCCCACAGCAATTCACACCATTGGCTTACCCACCTTATTTCACAAGAAAGCCTCTTGGAGGCTGGGAAACATGCACACGATTTCCTCGGTATGATTCCAGAAGTGCCTAGTATTCCGACCACAGATTCCGCAATTATCCATCTGTTGGACATTGTATTTCCTGCTCTTTGGCAACTGCTTGTGTTTGCTTGCTTGCTGTTTGCTTCCTAGCAAAGGATGTGGCAAATAACTAGGGGTGTTCCATTTGTTCGTTTTTTGGACTCCAACTCAGACCCCTTTATGTCATTTGCTTGGGGAAGAGCTTAATCCTCCAAGGCTACTTTGGATTTTAGGCCTTGTTTTCTGCTGCCACGCTGTAGGGCAGAAGCCCCTGCAGTGCCTCCTGGGGTTGGTAGTTCTTCATGAGGCATCTTCTATAGTGCCTAAAGGGCAATGGGACTACCATACCCAGGAAGCACTGCACCCGCTTCCTCCCAGGCCGCGCTGCAGGAAGGAAGTGAAGGCCTAGAATCCCATGGAGCCTTGGAGGGTTAGGCCTTTCCCAGGCGAGTGAAACAAAGATGTCTTCTGGGCTGAAGCTCCCAGAATTCTGCGCAGGGAATTACAGGAGAATCGTGGGACTTGATGTCCGAAAATTTTTGGGAAAAATGGCATATCTCTCACACTGACATGACCAACAGTTGGTAGGCACGTGTTTTCGGAACAACCATCCAGACTGAGTTACATTTATTATATGTACATATGTATTTATTGTTTTCATGTATATGCCATTCTTCTCTCCAAAGAGACCCAGAACGGCATAGTCCTGTTGGGGCTGATTTGTGGCGGCAGGCCGGCAACGGTGCCGTGATGAATTTTAACCATGAGCGGGTGGTCAGCATGGGCTGTCTTCAAACGGCTAGAGGCTACACCAAGCAGGCGTTGGACGGAGGCTAGAGGTTTCTTGGATTCACTGTGGAGTGGGTTTTTCTCTCTGTCTCCCTGGAAGGAACTTGGAATGCATCTTCCCAGGTTTAACTCTGATCTTGATGGGCCACTGGGCAGCTAGAGGAACACCCCTCTGGCCATTAATTTCCCTTGAGATAGCACAGGGCAGTGGAAAAAATGGGTCCCCTTCTCCCCGCTCTCAGGCCACATGTGGCTGGGATGCAGGAGTGGGAGCTGCTGTTAGTAGCTGGCAAGAGCATCTTTCTAAACAAGTGAAGGGCCGCCTGTCTTGAAAGCAGATGTCCTCAATTGTCTGGGAATAGTTTGCAGCCAGGGCCCAGTAATGAAAAAACGATCGCCCTCCAGCTTAACACGAGGACACTTTCCGGAGCGCTCGAGTTGTCTTCTCCCGGCGTCCTCGTGCTTTGAATGAAGAGAGTTTTTGAAAAAACCAAAGCCCCCTTGACACCTCCAGCAGCTGGCCCCAGGGTCCCAGACCTGTGTCTGCTCTGCAGGTGATGTGCCAGACAATGCTGCATTTCCCGTCTTGACCTCTTCACCAGCCAAGTCTCTCGGGTGGCAAGAGAAAGAAACAGGGCATCTGTGGAGGGCTGCAAATGCTGGGTGGGTTTGCGCAGAGGAGAGACAGACTCTCACTTAGCTTGAACCAAGCCATTGGGTGCTTAGTAGGTCAAAACCCACACTTGGAAAACAACTGGAAGCCAATGCAAAGCAAAGTGTGCTGCTTGTATACTGCCCCATAGTGCTTAAAGCACTCTCTGGGCAGTCTACAATATAATGGTGCAGGCTACAGATTGCACCCACCAGTGAACTAGGCACTCAGTTTACCGACTTCAGAAGGATAGACGGCTGAGTGAACGTTGAGCCGCCTACCGGAGCCGGTCAGGATCGAACTCAGGTTGTGAGCAGAGTCTTGACTGCAATACTGCAGTTTAACCACAGTGCCGCAAGGCTGTCTTCAGTCCAGTTGTTTCAAGATACCTGATCTCTGAAGCAGGTATCAGACAACCGTGGGGCTGCCCCCTTTTTGCGCTGGCTGTAGCATTGTCACCCTTTTCAAGAGCAGCCCCGTGTAGAGTGCGTTACAATCGTCTGTCTGAGGGGTGATCAAGGCATGGTTCGATTTGATCAGCTCTGCCTTCTTTAGGAAGGGGCACCGGTGATGCAACAACTGAAACTGTGCAAAAGCAGCCATATGGCCTTCCCAGAGCAATGCTGGGTCCAGTAAGCCCCCCCCAAGCTGCAAATATTGTCATTCAGACAGAACACAACCCATCCACAACAGTGAAGTTTTAGCGGGCGGCTTCATGTATGTGACATGTTGATGCTGACAGGGACGTGCCTTGTAAAGTTACCTTTTAAAACAATATTGTAGAAAAAAGACTGTGCTGAACGTTTTGCCTTGGGAATGCAAAGGACTCTTTTAAAAATCTCTGTTCTTGTTATGAATTGCTGGCCTCTCGTGCCTGAGCCCTCTGGTTTTCAGTCTGCCTCGCTTCCCCCTTGACAAGGCTTAGATCTTTTTTATTGCTGCTACAGCAGAAGCCCAGCCATCTTTCTTGCCAGCGTGCAATTTGGGGAAAGCAAAGGAGCCCTGTTCAATCAAGAAGAATTTGCTACGCCTTGGGTCCTGCCCGGGAGAGCGGCTGCTGATGAGGCAGAAGAGAAAGCTCAGCCTGCAGAGAGAAGCCGAGAAGCCCAAAGCGGCCCTGGTCAAGGGGGCCGACACAAGCTGCCTCTCGGACACTTAAGGGATCCTGCACAGCTAAAACAGTGGGCAACGTGGATGTCGCTTTGGGCAGAGGATGCTTGGGTGGCTGACCTCAGACACCAATGGCTTTGGGGTGTGTGCGCGCTCATTGCATCATGTTGGATCCAAGACACAGAGAATAAAAAGGTGTTGAGCCTCTAGGCAACCTGTAAGACTTCCAGATCCCAAGCCGGAATTAAGATTGCCGGAAGAAATATCAACAACCTCAGATATGCAGATGATACCACTCTGATGGCAGAAAGTGAGAAGGAATTAAAGAACCTCTTAATGAGGGTGAAAGAGGAGAGCGCAAAAAATGGTCTGAAGCTCAACATCCCAAAAACTAAGACCATGGCCACTGGTCCCAGCACCTCCTGGCAAATAGAAAGGGAAGATATGGAGGCAGTGACAGATTTTACCTTCTTGGGCTCCATGATCACTGCAGAGGGTGACAGCAGCCATGAAATTAAAAGTAGCCTGCTTCTTGGGAGGAAAGCCATGACAAACCTAGACAGCATCTTCAAAAGCAGAGACATCACCTTGCCAACAAAGGTCCGCATAGTCAAAGCTATGGTTTTTCCAGTAGCGATGTATGGAAGTGAGAGCTGGACCATAAAGAAGGCTGACCACTGAAGAATTGATGCTTTTGAATTGTGGTGCTGGAGGAGACTCTTGAGAGTCCCCTGGACTGCAAAGAGAACAAACCTATCCATTTTGAAGGAAATCAACCCTGAGTGCTCACTGGAAGGACAGATCCTGAAGCTGAGGCTCCAATCCTTTGGCCATCTCATGAGAAGAGAAGACTCCCTGGAAAAGACCCTGATGTTGGGAAAGTGTGAAGGCAAGAGGAGAAGGGGACGACAGAGGACGAGATGGTTGGACAGTGTCATCGAAGCGACCAACATGAATTTGACCAAACTTCGGGAGGCAGTGGAAGACAGGAGGGCCTGGCGTGCTCTGGTCCATGGGGTCACGAAGAGTCGGACACGACTTAACGACTAAACAACAACATGATTCTATGGTCTGGCTTCCTGTCTCAAGGCTGGATGGACTTCCTTAGCAGCAAGAATGGGTAAGGAGGGAATTGCTGAGCCTTTTTTTCTGCCCAAACGGAGGAGGACCCTTGGAGATGCGGGTTTTAAAAACATAGCCTTGGCGGAGGGCTGTGCTTTGTCGCCTTAGGACCAACACCGTCTGAAGTGAGCCACTTACCTATTGCCCAACTCCGCCCCTACGTTGATGAGAGTTCGCTCAGGACGTTGGTGCAGGCACTGGTCATTTCCTGGATTGACTACTGCAGTGCACTCTACGTGGGGCTTCCCTTGAAACTGACCCAGAGACTACACCAGGTGCAGAATGCAGTGGCCAGGCTGGTAGCTGGTGGGAGCCCCTTTGAACGCACCATTCCCATTCTGGCCCGCCTCCCCTGGTGACCCATTGTGTCCTGGATCAGGTTCAGGGTTCTGATGCTCCCATAGAAAGCCCTTCCCAGTTTGGGCCGATGCTATCTGTCGGTCTGAGTGTCTCTCTTCCCAGTGTCATCTATCCAACTCACCAGATTCTCCTGGGCTATGCTCTGGATAGCTGCCCCAAGGGAAGCCCAGGAGTCCTCCATGAGAGGCTGGTCCTTCTTCACATTGGCTCCGATGTTATGGAACCAGCCCCTGCTCGAACTTTGCCTGGCCCCCTTCCCTCTGAACGTTTTGAAGGCAACTTAAAAAAGCTGCTTTTCAAGGAGGCCTTCCACACGGACCCTGCTTGGTTCACGCCTCTTAGTCGTGCTGTCTCGTTGAGAATTTGCCATAGGTGCCACTTTGGTTTGCTGAAGGTTTTCAACCTTTTGGTACGTGTTTGTCCTTTAATCGTATGTGTCTTATTCATTCCTGTTAGTGCACTGCACTAACGGGATGGTATCTCCGTCTAATAAGTCGATAAATGATGAATAAATACTGCGGACTGGGTTGGAAAAGACAGGCCCAGCAGAAGGGTTCGCTTGGCACGCGTTGGCTTGCCTGGTCAGCTCAGGGGCGCCCTTGCCTTTTCCCAGTGCCCGGGACTGATAGAAACCTTCAAGGGAACCCAGCGTGGAACACACAAGGGGGCGTTGTGAGATCTTGCCGCCTTTCAGTGGCCTTTTGGAATGGCCGAGGAAAGAGGTTGGTGGAGGCAGAGCTGAAAACGGGGCCGTATCTTGTGCAAACAGATGGCACTTAAAAGCAAGAGTAACCCTTTTATGTTAAGTAAGAGCCTGGGTGCTACAAATTGGAATTTTAATATTTTTCCTTCTTGTCCTTGCTTTTCAAGATAATGTGGCAGGGTGTCCCTTTCCAGCCAGAGTGACTTGTTCCCGTGTGAGAAAAAAAAAATCCCTTGTCGTAATCTCAGCCCCTGGACAGAGTTCATCTGCCAGGATATGATGGGGTTGTGGGCCATGGCCGTGGGCCTTATCATTCTGATGCCACTGGCCACGAAACGCTGCGTGTGCCGTCACGCCTAATAGGCGAGGGGCTGGTGGTTGGCCTGGCCGCCGGCCGTGGGCTGAGCTCTTCTTGAGAGGTCATGAAATGCTCCCTGATGTTCTCGCAAAGCGGAGGACGTGCACCCGATCCACAGGGATCCCAGAGAGCAGCCGGAGGAGAGAACGGGAAATGAGATTGGGGGGTCATTGTCCCAGAGAAGGGCCCCTAGTTCACCAGTAGAACAGGGGTACAATGTCCTCACCCCCAAGGAGGAGGAGAAAGGTAACTGGTACATAAAGAGTCGGGAGCGTGCTAGCCCGCCGTCCACCCGCTGAAGTTGCAAAGTCAATGAAAACTTTTACCGTCCTCATGACCTTTTCCGAGCCTCACATCCCAAAGGTGGCCACAGGGCCACTGCTGTAGCCCACCTTTGGTGACAGAAAACTCCAGCAGTCCAAGGCTGAGACGGCAGGGGAAGAAAAGACCTGGTGCTTAGGGGAGGAATGTCTGCCTGGTGTATGAACTCATGGCATATATTTTTTTCTCTTGCAGGGCATTTCCCAGGCGACCTTTGTTGGTCATGACTGGGGTGGTATCACAGTCTGGAGTATGGCTCTGTTTTACCCAGAGCGCGTCAAGTAAGTTGTTGTTGTTGTTGTTGTTATTAATAATTAATTAATTACTATTATTGCATTGTCGCTGTTATGTGCCATCAGGTTGCCTCTGACTTCCGGCAAACCTATGAATGAGCGATCTCCTAAAGGTCCTGTCCTCAGGAGCCCGGCTCAGCTCTTGCAAACTCTTGCAGAACTCAGCTCTTGCAAACTCAAGCCTGTGGTTCCTTTTTGGGGGGTCCGTCCATCTCACATTGAGTCTTCCTCTTCCCCTGCTGCCTTCCCCCTTTCCCAGCATGAGGGTCTTTTCCAGAGAAGAATCCTGCCTTCTCATCCTGTGCCCAACCCTTTTTTTTGGGGGGGGGGGTTGTCACAGCCATGCTCGTAGCCCACACAATCTGCATGAAGCTGCCCAAGGGACCCGCTTGCCCTCGTCACTCCATAACTCTTTGGGAATGGAGAGGGAACCAGTTTGGTGGCCTAGAGCAACTCCAATATTTGAGCTTAAAGCTCTTTAGCTGCGTGCTTTGAACCTTGAACACCAGCCTTACGAGGTAGGACACCCAAAGAACAAAAAATAGCAAACATAGCCCTTGTGGCTAAGGCAATTTCTTTAGGCGCTCCCACCCTTGTTTCCCCCAAGAATCACGCTTGGGTAACCTATAAAATATTTATTCAAAAAGAGTGAAAAGTTATAAACAGAAGAAATACAAAAAGATACCATTGCACTGGTTAGATGCCAAGCATCTAAGTATTAAGTAAGCTTCTGTAAGACTTCTGCATTTTTGAGTCCCAGCAATTCCCTTTTTAAAACAATTTTTCACCTTCTGGTGTTTTAGGGCTGTGGCTGGCCTAAATACCCCCTACAAGCCTGCACATCCTGGCGTGGATGTACTGAAGCTGGTGGAATCCACCCCTGTCTTTGATTATCAGCTCTACTTCCAAGAGCCCGTGAGTAGCATCTTGAAATGAGGGCATGGTTTTAGACCAAGGGGCTGAATTCATGCTAGAGATGTTCTCCAGAGCATGCCTTCCAGTCATGCGCAGAGTCAAAGACAAAAGGGTGGACTCAAAAACCTCAAGATATTTCAGCTCAAAGCTATTGTTGCCACTTACTAAGCGCCTCCTTCGAGGAGATGTTGATTCCCTCTTTAGAAATAGCACACTCTTATTGGAGTAGGGCCTGGTCTGAAAAAGGACTTTGTCTGGAAACCAAGCTCTAGGAGGAAAGACTGAAAGAACTGGGCATATTTAGCCTTGAGAAAAGAAGAGGGAGGGGAGATCGGAGAACACTCTTCAAAGACTTGAAAGGTAGTCCCTACAGAGGAAGGGAAGGATGTGTTCTCAATCATCCCAGAATGCAGGATATGTCATAATGGGCTCAAGCTATAGGAAGCCAGAATTAGGCTGAATACCAGGAAAAACTTCTCAGCTGCTAGAGCAGTGTGACAACCAATGACTTTGGGAGGTGGTGAGCGCTCCAACACTGGAGGCATTCAAGAGAAAATTGTACAACCATCTGTCAGATTTGCTATGATTTGAATTCCTGCCTTGAGCAGGGGGTTGGACCTGTTCCTTCCAACTCCATGATTCTATGATTCTGTGGATTCCCATTTGACAAATCAGCTTCCTTGTCTATTGTAATGGGTCGGGAGATAACATGGCTTTGTTCTCACATATGATACCTCAAGCACAGTAACACTGAAGGACGGGCATGCCTGGAGGGATTATATTGGAAGAAGCGGAAATTTGCCTTTACCTGTGCTATGACTCTTAAGTCTCAGAAGGGGCTTTTCAGACTTCAAGAATCGAGTAACTAGCATGGTCTGGCCATTTGAAAGTTCAGCTGAGACTCAAGGTGGGTCCTGTCACATATATCAAGTTGTGGAATAGATATGGGGACACATAAAAAAACAAATTGCGATATTCGTGAAATATCATTGATTCGTGGGATATTTGTTCCTTTGTATTTGTCAGGTCCGGAGCCCCCGATGAATGCGAAGGGATGAATATTTTCCCGTTTTTATTCATCCCTTCATGCAGCCTGGCTCCCCGTTTCTGTTCCTGTAACCAGGATGCTTGTCAATGGCCCGCCCATCAGCTCTTTGGCGGGACATTGTGTTTTAATGATGAATCAACAAATATTCACCAGTCATTGCTAAAATTTGGTGCTTCATTGATTCGTCAACTTTGACGAATGATGAATTGCATCAAAAAACCCAATTTCTCCCCCGATTCGTCCCCACCTCTAGTGTGGAATTCTAAGTGTAGGTGTCAGACTGAAGTTGTAGCAGAACCTCTACAGAAAAGGGGTGTGGTGGTGTTTTTCCAGTCAACGGACCCTGTTGTCTGATTTTGTTTGGATCATGGTTGTTGCTGGATCCCGAAGTACAGAACACGAAGCACCGTCCTCTGCATGCTGCACAGTTGCTTTTTCCTGTTTCTACCTATAATAATAACCTTTGAACTGCAGACCTGGAAGGGACCCTGTGAATCATTGAGTCTAGCCCCTGACAAGGAGATAGATACAATGGGGAATCGAAGTCTCCAGGCTTCGAAGGAAGGGACCTCCAAATGCCAGATGCAGGGGAAGAGGGGGATCAGGAGACAGGTCTCTCGTGGTCTCGGGTGCTCCCAGAGGCATCTGGTGCGGCCACAGTGAGAAACAGGAAGCTGGACTAGATGGGCCCTTGGCCTGATCCAGCAGGGCTCCTCTTAGGTTCTTAAATGGCCGAGATAACACGATTGAAGTGTCTGCTTCTGGTTTTAAAAAAAAAATTCTAATTATCTTAACATTTTAATTTGTTTTCAGTTTTACCTATATTTCATATACATCCCCAATTTTCAATTGAGCAACACTGATACGAATAGAGAGAGGAGGGATCACCCAACCTTGCTGGAATTTTGTCTTTCACGGGTGCAGAGAGTAGGGCGTGCGTGGGGTGTGCGCGTGCCAGCCTCGGAACCCAATTTCAGCTTTGCAAAAGGGCTTCTTCGCCAAGCCAGATTTATTTTTCATTTCTGCCCGGTGGTGCCCTTTTCCCTTTTCCAGCCTCCCATGGCCAGTCCCGCCGCTGGCTGAGACCTATGCCAGGCCTTGGATGTTTCTGGAGAAAGAGAGGGTGGGTGCCTTTGCAGGGGGTGTGAAAACCCCATCTGGGGTTTTTCTGGCTTTGTGCAGAATACACACATATATAGGTACCTCTTCCTCATTTTCTTGAGAAGGGAGGGGGAGAGCAATCCCAGCTGGGAGGGATTTCTGGGCACCTGAAGTGCATTTCCTTGTAGTTTCTCCTGCTAAGCTCACAGTTCTGATTAAAGGGATGAATTATTGAAATCTCTCAATTGCTGCTCAAGGTTACCACTTTCCCCGCCTGTGGGAGCCGGGGTTTGTTATGCTAATGTGTTGTTTTGTTATTCAGCTCATCCGGAGTCTCTGCTCCTCACTTTGAGTCATTGCATGTCGTTGACACCTTGAGAAAACATAGCTTTCCTTAATTAAAACACTCGTTTGGAACACACGAGCCGCTTGGAAACAACTTAGTCTTTAAGGTGCCACCACGTTTTTGTGTGTTTTTTTTAAATTTATTTATTTCGTTCTGTTTTCACTTCTAATGCTTGCACAGAATCACAGGGCATACCCCTTCTAAAATAGCTAGTTTCAGTTAGTTCCTTTTTTTTTCTATGATGAAGATAAAAATTAACCTAAATTAATGTGGTGGTTTGGTTCATTGATCCTTTGAGTATTGTATACTCATTGTTACTTAAATACTGTCTTTTTTTGTTGTTGTTGTAAGCTGACTTGGTTCCTTTTTAAGGAGAAAGATGGATTGAAAATATTTTAAATAAATAAATAAATAGTCCAAATAAAATTGGAGAATCCAATTTTATTCCTTTTATCCCTTCACGATTATCCAGAATCACAGTGTGGATTTTGAGCTAATAGATCCACCACTGACATGGTATTCTCCCTCAGACAGTTGCAGGAGAAATGCAGGGAACAACAACAGCCACTCTTTGTCACCTTCATAGATCTCACAAAGGCCTTTGATTTGGTTAGCAGGGATGGCCTTTTTAAAATCCTTCCCAAGATTGGATGTCCACCTCGACTCCTGAACATCATCAGGTCCTTCCATGAGGGAATGAAAGGCACTGTAGTTTTTGATGGTTCAACATCAGATCCCTTTGACATCCGAAGCGGAGTGAAACAGGGCTGTGTCCTCGCACCAACCCTTTTTGGGATCTTTTTTGCTGTCATGCTGAAGCACGCCTTTGGAACTGCAACAGAAGGTGTCTATCTCCGGACTAGATCAGACGGAAAGCTCTTTAATCTCTCTAGATTGAGAGCGAAGACCAAAGTCCAGCTGAAATGCATGCGGGATTTCCTCTTCGCCGATGATGCAGCCATTGTTGCCCACTCTGCTCAAGACCTCCAACAACTCACGAATTGTTTTAGCAAGGCCTGCCAAGACTTTGGACTAACAATCAGCCTGAAGAAAACACAAGTCATGGGCCAGGGCGTGGACTCACCTCCCTCTATTACCATCTCCACACAAGAATTGGAGGTTTTTCATGACTTTGTGTACCTTGGCTCAACGATCTCTGACACTCTCTCTCTAGATGTCGAGCTGGATAAACGCATTGGCAAAGCAGCTCCCATGTTCTCTAGACTCACAAAGAGAGTATGGCTCAATAAGAAGCTGACGACATATACCAAGATCCAGGTCTATAGAGCCTGCGTCCTGAGCACACTCCTGTACTGCAGTGAGTCCTGGACCCTTTGTGCACGGCAGGAGAGGAAGCTGAACACCTTCCATATGCGTTGCCTCCAACGCATTTTTGGTATCACCTGGCAGGACAAAGTTCCAAATAGAGTAGTCCTAGAACGAGCTGGAATCTTTAGCATGTATACATTACTGAAACAGCGACGTCTACGTTGGCTTGGGCATGTCGTGAGAATGGCTGATGGTCGGATTCCAAAAGATCTGTATGGAGAATTAGTGCAGGGAAATCGCCCCAGAGGGAGACCACAGCTGCGATACAAGGAGATCTGCAAGCGGGATCTGAAGGCCTTAGGAATGGACCTCAACAGATGGGAAACCTTGACATCTGAGTGTTCAGCCTGGAGGCAGGCGTTGCATCACGGCCTCTCCCATTTTGAAGAGACCCTTGTCCAGCAGACCGAGGCAAAGAGGCAGTCACGGAAGCAGCAAAATCAGGGAGCTGGACAGGGGACAGACTGTATTTGTCTTCAGTGTGGAAGGGATTGTCACTCTCGAATTGGCCTTCTCAGCCACACTAGACGCTGTTCCAAGTCCTCCATACAGAGCACGTTACCATAGTCTTTCGAGACTGAAGGATGCCTAATACAAATCCCTTCACAATTAACAGTAAACCTTAGAACCTTAAAACTGCAGAGCTGGAAGGGACCCAATGAATCAAACTCCCAACCTCTGTCTCCACAGCCAGAGACCTGAACCACAACTTTATATTTTTATCATGTTGCCGTTGTTTTTAAGTTACTTTGATAGATATAGTCACATGGGATTAAATTCAGCTTTAGTCCTGTTGACTGGCAAGATGGACACAAACCTGAAAAATTATTGTTCGTGATGGTTCATGGTTAGCCACGAACCATGAACCAACCAGAAAACCAAACCGTACTTGGTTCGGTTTTTGGCTTGTGCCCAGTGGAACTGCTACCATTTTCAGAGACAGCTGGCCCAGCTTCTGGAAGAGAAGCCAGGCTGTTGTTTCTGAAAATGGAAGAAGAGGAAGCAAGACCAGGTAGGGAGACATGGGGGCCGTGGGAAGGTGAGCGGGCGGGTTATCCATTTTGCCAAAGCAAAACAGAGCGCCGAGTGGAAAAAAAAGTTCAGCGCTTCGTTTCCTTTCGGCAAAATGGATTGCACGAACTGAACCACGAACCGTCCTGGTTCGTTTTTCTCCCCCCCCCCCCCCCGGTTCGTACTGCGGTTCGTGCCCATCTCTTGTGGAGGCCCATTGAAATCCTTGGGGATTTAATCAGGCGAAATCAGGGATTTAACCAAGTGTGGATTATTCTTGAACAGGTGTGACTAACATTGGATTTATTTAGCCTTTTGATTTGCTTTCCTTCTGCGTGCAAAGTGGGTTGGTTATCAGCACAGGCGAGTATGTTTCTTAGCAGGCGTGTACGTGTGGATTGCCCCTCCAGTTTTTCATTTCTGATCTTAGACATTGGAGTCATTTTCTTCCTGTGAATGTGGAATGGAACAGGAGAAGATGCTTGCAAACGAGAGGGCTCTGGGGTTGCTCTGTGGATTAAGATCAGCACTGTCATCCTCTCCTGCCAAAGGCTTGCCGTTTCCAGGAACTCTCCAGATTTGCTCATCCATTTGCCGACTTCTCCCGTTTCATCTTTCTCCGGTCTTTTTTTTAAATTTCTGAGCAGATGTGCTGCTCTTTGTAGTTTATTCTGAATATAGCAGATGTGCACAAGAAGACGGCTAGGGAAGTGCTTTGTTGACCTCATTTCATGCCACGACTTACTTCTAAGCAAAATGTTAAGGATTACAAACAACGGTAGCAAAGCACGGCTAGCAATTTTTGCATTCCTTCGAGAATACAATCCTGTGCTTCTTACTCAGTAATCACTTATTAGAACAAATGCTTCTTCTGAGGCAGGACAGGACTGCATTGTAAAAGCAGTATGTTAAGTGTCCTTTTTCCAGGTTTCAAAGGTATTTTCCATACATTGGTCTTAGGTATTGTTTCTGGGACAGACTGATCTGAGCCATTCTCCTGCCTTTTCTCATCGTGATTCTAGTATTAACATGTTTTTTCAGTTACTCAGTGTGTAACTAGTTACTTTTAAGAAACGGAATTAAAAAATTTACTTTTTAAAATAGCAACGAATGGTTGGGTACTTAGAATGAGAACTTTTAACGAATTACTGCTTAAAGTTTTCCAAGCTCTGGGGCAGACAGAGGCTAGCCCAGTGGGGAAGACAGTCATCGGAGCTGGTCTGAAGGGGGCTGCAGTCGTTGGTTGTTGGGGAAGTGTTTTCAACAAAGGGTTACCAGCCCAGGGAGAAAATCTGGATCCAGAATGATTGCCAAAGTTACTGCAAACAGGACAAAAGGCTTTGTTTTGCAGTCGTAAAGGGAGCTGTTCTCAAACATGAAGAGGCTTTCTAACAAGGTCTCACTTCTGGGTGGTTGCTGTTGTTGTTGTTATTGTCACCATCGTCCTTGTGTGAACAATGCGCCAGGTCCTAGCCATGAGGCATCACATGCATACCCAATGCCTTGGCATCTGAGTCCTGCCACCCTTCCTCCATCATCACCCCAGTGATGGGTGCGCCCTAGCTGAGAGGTTCTGACTCTCCCCTGAAAGCAGCTGGATGATTGTCCTTGACGGCTGTGCAATGAATTCCCCATTTCTCCACGGGGTGAGAAGTCCCAGAAAGGCAGAACAAAGAGGGCGATTCATCCTTAAGTATATTTCCTTTGTTTCCAGTTTGCATGGACTAGATCTATAAATGTCTTTTGCAAGCAGTCTTGCCAAGAGGAGCAACCACATCTTCCAGAAAGCAAGCTTGTGTGCAGCTGTGTCCCAAAAGTACTTTGTCTTGCATACTTTCTCTCTCTTTTTCCTTCTCTGTTTGCTCTTAGAATCATAGAGTTGGAAGGGGCCTACAAGGCCATCAAGTCCAACCCCCTGCACAAGGCAGGAATCCAAATCAAAGCAGACCTGACAGAGGATTGTCCAAGTTTCTCTTGAAGGCCTCCCGTGTTGGAGCGCTCACCAACTCCCGAGGTTGTGGGTTCCATTGTTGTACTGCTCTAACAGTCAGGAAGTTTTCCCTGATCTTCAGCCTAAATCTGGCTTCCTGTATCTTTAAGCCTATTGTTGCATGTCCTGCACTCGGGGATGATTTGAGAATAGATCCTGCCCCTTCTCTGTATGCCTATCATTCAAGTACTTGAAAAGTGCCCTTCTATCGCGCCTCATTCTCCTGTCTCTGTTGGAAGAAGCTTTGGGAATCTCATTATCCCAGAGTTTGGGAATTTTTTCTTTCTTTCTTCTTACGTGCAGCTCCCAGTGGACATACTGACTGGGAGGTTCTGGGATGCAAAGTCCAAAAAGATGACATTTACGAGCTTTGGGGAGACATCAGCATGCCTTGTTGTTGTTGTTGTTTAGTCGTTAAGTCGTGTCCGACTCTTCGTGACCCCGTGGACCAGAGCACGCCAGGCCCTCCTGTCTTCCACTGCCTCCCGGAGTTGGGTCAAATTCATGTTGGTCGCTTCAGTGACACTGTCCAACCCTCTCGTCCTCTGTCGTGCCCTTCTCCTCTTGCCCTCACACTTTCCCAACATCAGGGTCTTTTCCAGGGAGTCTTCTCTTCTCATGAGATGGCCAAAGTATTGAAGCCTCAGCTTCAGGATCTGTCCTTCCAGTGAGCACTCAGGATTGATTTCCTTCAAAATGGATAGGTTTGTTCTCCTTGCAGTCCAGGGGACTCTCAAGAGTCTCCTCCAGCACCACAATTCAAAAGCATCCATTCTTCGGCAGTCAGCCTTCTTTATGGTCCAGCTCTCGCTTCCATACATCGCTACTGGAAAAACCATAGCTATGCTATGCAAAGACTATGCGGACCTTTGTCAGCAAGGTGATGTCTCTGCTTTTTAAGATGCTGTCTAGGTTTGTCATCACTTTCCTCCCAAGAAGCAGGCGTCTTTTAATTTTGTGGCTGCTGTCCCCATCTGCAGTGATCATGGAGCCCAAGAAAGTAAAATCTGTCACTGCCTCCATTTCTTCCCCTTCTATTTGCCAGGAGGTGATGGGACCAGTGGCCATGATCTTGGTTTTTTTTATGTTGAGCTTCGGACCATTTTTTGCGCTCTCCTCTTCCACCCTCATTACGAGGTTCTTTAATTCCTCCTCACTTTCTGCCATCAGAGTGGTATCGTCTGCATATCTGAGGTTGTTGATATTTCTTCCGGCAATCTTAATTCCGGCTTGGGATTCCTCCAGTCCGGCCTTTCGCATGATGTATTCTGCATATAAGTTGAATAAACAGGGAGACAATATACAGCCTTGTCGTACTCCTTTCCCAATTTTGAACCAATCAGCATGCCTTAAGGAATGCCAACTTTCTTTTGTTAGAGCTCCGACAATTATTTCCAAGCCAGATCCGCGTATGCTTCCATTCCTCCACCCACCCGCTCTCTCTGCAGCAGTTGGTAACCAATCCTTAGGGGCAGGCGACGCAGGCCCTCCAGATGCGTTCCACCGACAGCCTCCATCAGCCTTAGGGCTCCTCCTCGTCGACAGTGAAGGATTTATGGGAATTGTAGTCCAAGAACATCTGGAGGGCCGTCGCTGCCTGCTTCTCCACTGTGGGGAATAGCCAGTGGGCTCCTGTGTGACTCTGCTCAGCATCCAGAAAAGAAAAGAATGGACCTGACGTGGCCTAGGAAGCGCCAGAGCTTGGATCAGTTACTAATTCAAAATAAAACCTGTCGTTTGCGGTTTTAGAAGAGGTTGTCGTGTTAGTCTGTGCCAGCATATCAGGCTAAAAACCAAACCACCTTGTGGCATCTTATAGAGAGTAACTGCTATCTTTTAATGTGAGCTTTCATGGACAAATTCCTCTCCTTGGAGATAAAAAAAAAAAAAAGGAAAGGTCCCATTCAAGTATCGCGGCTTATCATCTCTCAGGGGCCCCACCACGTTTTCATCTGCTTTATTTTTAATTTTTGCTTTTGTTTCTCGCTTGATAATGCTAACCTATGGCTTGTTTTTCTTATTCCTTCGGAGTGCCGATTCCATCAATCCTGATGGCTAATGGTCTTGCTGGTGGCCAGGGGGATGTGCGCGCTCTGGGATCGGTGTCCACAGAAGTAACTTCTCCGAAGCAGAGCGGTTCGATCAGTCTGGGGGCAGAGAAGGATTCTCCCTTGACCGGGGGGGGGGGAAGGGGAGCAGTCCAAGCGGTGGCCGGCCAGCCGGCCGGCCAACCTGCCTCATCAGCCATCCCACTCGCAGGGTGAAGGAAGAAATACTGCTGAGGCTGGGCACTGAATCACCGCCGCGCTCAACGACAGCAGTAATCCAATTTAGCCTTGCCAGGAGGGCTCCATCCATCACCAAGAGCGTAATGCCAGGCCGGCTGCTGCTCTGGCTGGTTTTGGGTGATTGGAAATCAGAGCTGAGTGGTTCGGTGGACTCCGAACGATATTGGGGCTGTAAAACCTCTTCCTCCTGGCAAAGGCTGGTGTTTATTTATCTGCTGGGTTGCCGCAGATGTCAGGAGAGGCGTTCGGTTTGATTTCTAAGCAAACCTTTTAATGGGTTGTCTAAAAAGCAAGCCAACTTCAACAGGCGTTCATAAGCCCAAGTCATTTGGGGTCCAGGAATAGCGGCAAAAATTAAGAGTCGGGTCGTAGAGTTATTAGGAGCAACCAAAATGTCACAAAAGTGGTGTGGACTTTTGAGTTCTCCAGAAAGCCACGGGTTCTTTTTAAAGGAGAAAGGCGGGATAAAAATATTTTAAATCAATAAAAATTTTGAAATAATAAATATTCAGTTGTTTAGATTGAGGGTCTCACGCAACCCCTCATGGCCAGTTTTTTCCAGATGCTTTATTGCTTTTTCCCCCCCTGCTTTATTGCCCAAGGTTGCAGCTCTGAGACCGGCAGCAGAATTGAAAAAACGGCTCTCTGTCTCACCGGGACTGATCGTCAAACGGGGAAGAGGGGAAGTCCAAAGAAGTCCTAACATCTGGGCAGATCTGGTGCCCATTCAATATGAACCTAGAGTAATTCCCAAGATAAAGCTTGTTTGGTTTTGTTTTTTTTATATATTGAAGAGACTTCCCCCCCTCCCCTTTCCCTACTAAAAATTAAGAGGAATTCAGTAGGTAACTCACCCTCTGGCAAGAAAAAAGAAAAGAAAAAAGAGTTGCCTATGGCAGTGTTAGGGGTAAATGGGAGGCCCTTAGCCTCCAAGCACATCTAGGGGAACAGCATGGCTTACAAGAGCCGTGCATACTCAGGTCTTGCCAAGGACGCTGGACTTCCCGAGGCTTGGACTTTCGAGTCAGGAGGTGGACCCTGGTGGGACAGGGTGGGAGGAGTCCAGAGTTTGGTGAAGGAAGAGGAGGAGGGCACCTGGCCGCTGCTTGTGGCTTAACTACAGTGGTAGTTAAACTGCAGCACTGCAGTGAAGACTCTGCTCAGAACCAGAGTTTGATCCTGATAGGTAGCCGGCTTAAAATTTCAAGATTAGCTCTCTCTCTCTGTCTGTCTGTCTGTCTCTCTCTCTCTCTATCCTGCATAATTAAATTGTAAACCAACCAGAGAGTGCTTTACGTACTACGGGGCATTTGCTTTGCTTTGCTCTTCTCTCCTCTGCTCTGCTCCTAGGAGAGTACGGTAGGACAGAGCTGATGGCGTGGCCAAGACAGAGCTGGGGCTCTCCTGGCTGTGGGATTCTGGAAGTTGTATCCAAGAGAGATGCTTTTCCAAAATGTTGGGTGGGGCGAGAAGCACCCAGCACATGGCCAAGCTCCAACCCAAGGGGTCAAAATGCCCTGGCCTGCCTTGGCCCCTGGCCCCGAGGCTTTGCTGGCTCCCCTTGGACGTCCTGTGAAGGACTTTTAAAACCTTCTGCCATTAGCTCAGAACCTTAATATGGCCGAGCCTGGACCCTGCTTTTCAAGGGCGCCACTTGTAGGTTGTGTTTTGGGGGTGGAGGATGGGAGAAGATTAAAATCCCGTAGGTAAAGGTAAAGGTTCCCCTTGACATTTAGTCCAGTCGTGTCCGACTCGAGGGCGCGGTGCTCATCCCCATTTCCAAGCCGTAGAGCCAGCGTTTGTCCATAGACAGTTTCCGTGGTCACGTGGCCAGCGCGACTAGACACGGAACGCCGTGACCTTCCCACCGAGGTGGTACCTATTTATCGACTCGCATTTTTACATGCTTTCGAACTGCTAGGTTGGCAGGAGCTGGGACAAGTGACGGGAGCTCACTCCGTCGCCTGGATTCGATCTTACGACGGCGGGTCTTCTGACCTTGCAGCACAGAGGCTTCTGCAGTTTAACCCGCAGCGCCACCATATTATTCACAGTTGGGTGATGGGAGGGACCTGTGTGTTGCAAGAGCACTGGTTGCCGTTACTTCTTGTAGAACACAGGAAGGATGTAATCATATTAGCCGTAAATCAGATGCTGGCTTATTCCATAAAGGGTGTCCTTCACTTTTTACTGATATTTAAAAAAATGTTTTTTAACAAAACAAATCAAAATATAGACAGTTATAAAAGGTTTCTGCTGAGGTCGGGGAGAGAAATGGAGCGTGGCGCGAGCGTTGGGGGTGGGTTCTCCCCCTCCCCAGCCTGAATTTGTATTATTTCCAGAACTGGTGTGAAGAGATGGGACAGATGTGTTTCTTGAAAAGATTGCAGGGCAGGGGTGTAAAATGGGGGAAACGGCACTTCTCCACGTAACAGACAAGGTTGCCAGGGATTGGAGAACACGCCTTTCAGGGTTTCTTTATGGAGACATTTACGTCTCTGGAAATGCATATTTTTCTCCTTTTGTTTCCTTGGCCCTTTCAACAAAAGGGAATCAACAGAGCACTTTAATTGCCGGAAGGCAAACGGGCCTTGGTGTTTTCTTCAGGTGGCAGCTGTGCAAAATCTCGGGCCGACAGGGACGAGATCCTTTCGCTGTTCGGGCCAGTAGCCCCAGCCAAGCTTTTTCCGGGGCTGCAGGTGGGGAGAAAGGGGAGGGTGACGGGTGGCCTCGGGGCCTTTTTCCGAAACCGGAAAATGTAAATCCTCTCTTCAGCATCTGATCCGAGCCTGCGGTTGGTTTTCATCTTTTGTTGCTAGTGAACTCTTAAATCTGTCTTCCTTCAGATGTGAATCCCAAGTTAAAACGGGGGCCTCTTGCAGGAAAGGAAGGTGGGCTGATGCAGGAGGATAGTGCCGGTGCGACTTGGGTAGGAGAGACGTCCGGTGGACCAGGGCTCAGATGGAGTGCAGAATTTGGCCTTCCTGCATAGGGGAGTTTAGCGGGCATGGCCGGTTGTGTTTTGACCGTTCTCCAAAGCACTGATTCTTCCTTCAAGACTTTGAAGCAAGGGTGAGGCATTTCAAGCGCTGGAGCTGAATCAGGTCCTCCAACGGTCCCGATCTGACCTTCTGGAATTCCCCAGCTGGCCACACACCCTTTCACTTGTGGTGCAGTGCTTAAATTGCAGTACTGCAGTCAAGATTCTGCTCCCAACCTGAGTTTGATCCCAATGGGCTCAGGTAGCCAGCTCGGGGTTGACTCCATCCTTCCAAGATCGTTGCTGGGGGGGGGGGTGCAGAGAGGATGTGTAGCTTGCATCATTAAATTGTAAACCACCTAGGGAGTGCTTTAAGCGCTGTGGGCCGGTATATAAGCAGCATGTGTTTGCTTTGGTTTCCCATGAGACCCCCCCACTAGGTCCTGGTTTCCCAGCTTTTGCGTGGAATTCCTCCATTCTGAAAGGCTGAGATGCCTTTCCATCTACTTAGCTGCTGACAGCAATGGCTTTCGGCTAAACAAGGCCGGCATTTTTGGCCCATCCCTTTCATTTTGGCCTTTCCCTAGCCCTGGAAAGCAGACCCCGGAAACTTCTCTGAAAACAGCTCCCAATGTTTATCTGGAATGATTTTAGGCCAGATAATGTGAAAGACAACCACCCGCCTGAGTACGGCTGCCACTAGGAATCAAGAAATACAATAGGACCCCCATATTCATGGGGGATTGGTTCCAAGCCCCTGTGGATACTACAAACCGTGGATAATAGTGAACACTATACATAGCATGGCAAAAGGGGGGAAAATCCAGAAAAATATTTTTATCATGTACAGTCAACCCTCGACTTACGAACTTAATCCGTTCCGGAAGGACGTTCTTAAGTCAAAAAGTTCGTAAGTCGAATCAGCATTTCCCATAGGAATGCATTGAAAACCAATTAATCCGTTCCGGCTGTTTTTGGTTCTTAGGTCGAGGGGCGGTTTGTAACTCGAATCATTAGTTCCCATAGGAACTAATGCAAAGCCGGTTAATCCGTTCCTACCACTAGGGGCAGAATTTTTTTTCATTTTTTTTCCTTTTAACCTAAGATGACTTAGGGGTTTTTTTCGGTTCGTAACTCGAAATAAAGTTCGCAAGTCGAGGCTATATTTTTCTATCAGAGCGGTTCGTAAGTCGAAAAGTTCGCAATTAGGGCCGTTCGTAAGTCGAGGGTTGACTGTACTATCAGAACTGGCCAACAAGAATACATAGCATGGTTTCTGGCTCCCTCTAATGGCCAGTTCTGGTAAACACAACATGAAAATACATATTTCTAAGGTGGGTTTTTTTTTGCTTTTAATATTTTTAATATATTCAGACCGCAGATAAGGGAAACTGCAGATACCGATCCCGCAGATATGGGGGTCCCGCTGTACCTCCTTCGTGTTCCTGTGCCATTGGAGGCCATTGGACTGACAGATGGAGGGAGAGTGGGAATATCAGAATGGAGAGGGGGGACGAAGGGGAACCTTCTGGTATGAACCTGCGCTACCTGTCTTCCCTCTCTTCCTTCCCAGGGCGTTGCAGAGGCCGAACTGGAAAAAGACTTGAGCAGGTTCCTGAAGCTCATGGTGCGATCGGTCAGGAAGGAGGTCAGTTTCCGTTCGGACGGTTGTGGTCCCTAGAGGAGGAAAAGCTCTCTCTCTCTCTCTCTTCCGTGTCCCCATTAGCTGGGCTTGCGCTGGCCATGGGACCGAGAGGAGGGTCTCCTCTGCTGATCTTAATCGCCGCGAAGGCGCCTATAGGGAGATACGGTCCTTCAGGGAGCCTGGACCCAAGCCGTAGAGGGCTTTATAGGTAACGACCAGCACTTTGAATTGGGTCCGAAAATGGACTGGTAGCCAGTGCGGTTCTTGTAACAGGTGCGTCCTAGGCTCCCTGTCGCTGGCCCCAGTCAGACGTCTGGCTGCAGAGTTTTGCACCCGCTGAAGTTTCCGAACCGTCTTCAAAGGCAGCCCCACATAGAGCGCGTTACAGTCATCCAAACGGGATGCAACTAAGGCATGTGTCTCTGTAGCCAGATCCGACATCTCAAGGAATGGGCGCAGCTGGCGCACCCGCTTTAGCTGTGCAAATGCACACCTGGCCACCGCCGAGACTTGGGCATCCAAGCTTAGGGATGCATCCAGGAGTAAACCCAAGCTGCGGACCTGAGTTTTCAGGGGGAGTGTCACCCCATTCCAGCACAGGTAGTATCCCTATTCCCTCATCTGCCTTCTGACTGACCAGGAGCACCTCTGTCTCGTCTGGATTAAGTTTCAGTGTGTTTGCCCTCATCCAGCCCGTGACGGAGGCCAAGCACTGGTCTAGAGTCAAGACAGCTTCCCTGGAATTAGGTGGAAAGGAGAGAGAGAGAGAGTTGGGTGTCATCCGCATACTGGGGATGGAGTAATGTTGGTGTATTCTTCAGTCCCCGCTCCGTGGGACTGCAAAGGCGAAATATATTGTGCGTAGGTGACTTGATCTCCACAATTTCGCACGGGTTGCGAACTTCCGCTTCTTCTAGCTTAACATTTAGACTAACCCGGCTCAGAATGGCATCTGATGAAGTGAGCTGCAGTACATGTTATGACTCGTGCCAAATAAAGCTAGTTTGGTTTTTTTAAGACTCTGTGGTTCTGGCTCGGAATACTTGTGTGCTTTTAATTCTCGAGGGCCCGCCCAGGGGAGAACGCTGGGGAAACCAGCACTCCGTGGCCAGCTGGTCGCTGGCCTTGGTGGACGGAGGCCGTGTGGCTCTGTGGCCCACTTCCCTCTCCATCTGGGCCTAATTGTGAATCCTGACCAAGTCACTCAGAAGGCTTTCCTTACAGGATCGGGTACAGGGAGCTTCGCTGGACGTCTCCAGTGTGAGGGCACGAGGTAAGGAACCCCGCAGGAGGAGGAGAACAGTTATATTTTTTTTTAAGAAATAAAAAATGAAGTGAAAGCAAAAAAGCAAAGCCTGTGGCTTACAGTATATACCACCCCACAGCACTTAAAGCGCTCTCTGGGTGGTTTACGGTTTAATTAGGCTGGCGAAGCCTTGCACGGATGTTGGCAAGTCTTTGGGTCTGAGTCCCAAGTGCAAATCTTCGGCACCTCGTCCTAATTCTAATTCTTTGGTACCAAATCCGAGTCCCGATTTAAAACAAGCTTTTTTCCCTAGGAAAAAAAGGGAAGGGTGGGCGGGTTCCAAAACGCAAGTTGAGTCCAAGTCGCTGGAAAAAAAATCCCATGTCTGAGTCAAGTCACTGGTGCGAATTAAGTCCAACTTGACAGCGAGTCGAGTCTCCATTCCTGGAACATTTCCCCCCCCCCCGCCGCCCCCAAGCTGGCTACTCGATTTACTGACCTCCGAAGGATGAAAGGCTGAGGGCACCTTGAGCCGGGTACCTGGGATTGAACCTGGGTCGTGAGCAGAGTTTTGACTGCAGTACTGCAGTTTAACCGCTGTGCCACGAGACTTATAGAAGCCACTCTGCGTGGCCTGTTAATAAAAGCCTAGAGCAATGCCGGGCCATATTTTTCATTAGGACTGGTAAAAAGTTACGAAAGTGGTTCAGGGAACTCTTTTTGAGCTCACCTAGAACAGTGTCAGACACGAGAGCATGGGGGAAGATAACACAAACGGAAGAGGGGCTTTGCTTAACTGCTGAAAGCATGTGATGGTTGAGGCTGAAGCTTTTCTCTCCTTATGTAGCGGGCAAGCCAGCTTGCTTTGCTCTGTGATGGCGTTTAGGAGTTAAATACGGGCTTTGTTTGCAAGTTAGATTGTTCAGACGTTTGGCCCCGAATCTCCGTGTCAAACTATCCATCTGTAGCTTTCAGGTTTGGACTGTGGGTCGTTTCTCTCTGTCCCTCGGTACCTTTGCAATGTCTTTCACAATATTGTTCACTAAGCATTTACTGCTTAGACTGGGGTGGGTAGAGTCCAGCCGCTTGGATCCTAAATGCAATCCCATAGTCCTGGAGGTTCTTAGAAACCCCTTTGCCCCCAACATTCCTTGATTTTTTTAAAAGGAAAAAAAAAGAGGCCCAGAAACTTCTGTGGTGTTCCATAAGGATCACGGATGGATTTTTGCCATTTTTTCCCCCATGGATTTTTGACCACTAGAGCCTCATGGTGTGGTGGTTAAACTGCAGCACTGCGGCCAAAACTCTGCTCGGGTTCAATCCCAGGTAGTTGGCTTGAGGTTCACTCAGCCTTCCGATGTTCGTAAATTGAGTACCCAGCTTGCTGAGGGATGGGGAATGGATAGCCTGCATAATTAACTTGTAAACCACCCAGAGAGTGCTTTAAGCGCTATGGGGCGGTATATAAGCAGCACATTATTTTTTTTCCAGTTTTAAAAAACCCTTTATTCAAAGGGGGAGGGGGGACGCATGCGCCAGGTGTGGGTGCAGCCCTCCGAGGCCAAGGGACAGCCAAGGAGTGGCTCCTGGTCTGTAGAGGTTGCTTACCTCTGATTTAGACAGCAGTCCAGTGCTTATTTAACACCAGAAAGCATAAGAAGGTGGCATAAAGTGCAGAAGGGACCACCTTTTATTTTCCCCTACAGCCCCGTGTGCCTGTGTCCTATGCCGGGGTAGCAACAGGGCTGCCCTGCCAGACTCCTTTCCAGCAGGTCCCATCTCAGTAGGAAGCCAGTGTTTAAGACCAAGGCTCTTTTTTCAAAGGTAAAGGTAAAGGTTCCCCTTGACTTTTAGTCCAGTCGTGTCCGACTCGAGGGCGCGGTGCTCATCCCCGTCTCCAAGCCGTAGAGCCAGCGTTTGTCCGTAGACCGTTTCCGTGGTCACGTGGCCAGCGCGACTAGACACGGAACGCCGTGACCTTCCCACCGAGGTGGTACCTATTTATCTACTCGCATTTTTTCATGCTTTCGAACGGCTCAGTTGGCAGGAGCTGGGACAAGCGACGGGAGCTCACTCCGCCGCGTGGATTCGATCTTACGACGGCTGGTCTTCCGACCTTGCAGCACAGAGGCGTCTGCGGTTTAACCCGCAGCGCCACCACGTCCCCTTTCTTTTTTTTCCTACTCCAAAGTAAACTGGAACCTGGTGACAGGCCAGGCCAGACTGCTCAGAATGCAGTGAGAGTTGACCTTCGAAAGTGGAGGGGGCTCCTCCCGTCTTCCCCAAGGAGCCTGAAATGCTGTTTTCTTCGTGCCAGGACAATATGCTTTTGCCCTGCAGCCTCTGCACCTCCGCCTTCGTGGCGTGCGAATTGTTAGTCAGTTATTCAGAGAGAGGAAACGTTTTGCACGGAGCACGGAACGGACAGCCTGTGAACCCATGGAAGCGGAGAGCGCGAAGTACAGGAGGCCTCTTGTTGGGACACATGGGAGCCTCGGTTCTGGGGAGATGGCCGCAGGCAGACCTTTGGGGGGGGGGGGGTCAGGCCGTTTGCCAGCGACGGCCAGAGCAGCCGCGTCTCTTTCCTGACGGGTCTTCTTTCCTTCTTGCCCTGCAGGTGGGCTGTTGGCGGGCCTTCCCGAAGACCCTCCCCACAGTTCTCTCCTGCCGGAGCCGGTGCTTCAGTATTACGTCCAGCAGTTCAAGAAATCTGGATTGAGGTAAAGGGGAGGTGGGGGTCGGGGGTGGCGGGGGAAGCAAAAAGGACCTGGAATAGTTCGCCCATTTCTGCCACCCGCATTAGGGCTGCCACTAGAGATGGGCACGAACCTCGGTTTGGAGGTTCGTGTCCGTTCCTACCGGTGGCCTTGCCGGTGGTGCACATCTCCTCCTGCCTCCCTGGCTGGATCCCCATGCTCACCCGCCGGCGCGTGCGCTGCTCTGCTCCTCCTCTTCGGCCGTTCAACCGATCTCCGGCAGGATTACTGGGCTTCCCGGCGTGGCCTCCTTGGCGGATCGCCCGCTCAAACCAGGAGGCAGGGATGGGCCAACCTGTGCTCCTGCCGGGGTCGGGTTGAACGAACAGCCGAAGAGGACGAGGAGAGGAGCGCGTGCGTGCTGGCGGGGGAGTGGGGCCCTTGGCCGGGGAGATGGGGAAAGGAAAGACGCGGCACGGACCTCTGAACCAAGGGGCTTGGCCCTCGCTCGTTGGGTGCACGTTGTTTTGGAGGGGTGCAGTCTGCAAAACAAGGAAGAGCGAACGGGCCAACATCCCTGCCGGCAAGCTGCGGCGGAGGGCCCGTGGTTTGAAAATGAGGCGAAGCCCATGCGTGGAAGGCGGCCGTCCTCGTGGCTGCTTCTGGAGACAAGAAGGCCACGGAAGAGAGCCCTTGATGGGAGGCCAGAACGTTTCATCCCCGACGCTTTTGGCTTTCGGGAGGACCTCGGAGTGGAGACGAAGGGGTTGGAAAGAAAGAGAAATGGGGGGGGGGGAGGAAAGAAAAATATGCGTTGGCTCCGCCATGCTTCTAGTCCTGAAAGTGCTTCTCGCAGGCCACTAAGCGTGCCCCGTTGTAAGAAGAGAGGATTCCTTAAAAGAGATGAGAGGCGTGCGATGATCACAACGGGAGCTTTTCTCACCTGCCGTTCACAACCGCTCTTGCTTGGCTTTCTCGTGGGTCGTAAGGACAAGCCTGGGTTTCCTCGGAAGTCTCTTTTTTTGAGACTTGAAAGCAGGCCTGACTCGTGTCTTTAGAACACGAGTGAGCTTTCAACCGTGGGTCCTCGGTCGTGTGTACCTTGGCCCTAGAGGCGTCTTCTCCGTACAGAGATGGACTGGGCGGGCCAGTCCGCCTGTTGCCCCTTTGCAACGGGGTTTCCTGCTCTTTCCCTGGGTTTCCTCCTTGCCATCGTCTTCCCTTCTCAGATGAACTCCGCCAGCAAGCGGCCGGCCGGCCCTGGAGCAGTGGAGCAAAAGCTTCTCAGAGGAGCATCTTCTCTCCAAAATTTTGGCTGGGGGGTGGGGTCCTCTCCTTGTCCCCTTCTAGCAGCCTTTTTTATTTTCCCCTTGCAGAAGGAAAGTCTCCTGGGACCTTCTGCCATCCCATAGCAGCCTTCCCAGGTGATCAGGAGATCAAGCAGGCGGAGGCCAGAAGCGGTCAGGAAGCTCCCTTTCCGCGGCCTTCCTGCCCCCCCAGACATACAGGAGGTGGACCCCCCACATTTTACAGCCCACAAATGGAACAGTGGGATTGGATCCCTGTGGCTCAGTGTGTGGAGATCTTAGGGTCCATTCCCCAGGGATGTATGTTTCTTGGGAGAACAGGACTTTCGGACACGGTAGACAGGTTTAATTTTAATTTCTGGAGTACCGCTCCCAGAGGTTGCTACGCTGGCTGTAGGATTCTGGGAGTGGTAGTCCAACTCAAAGTGTTGTTTCTAACCTATAAAGATCAGCTTGAGTCCCAGTTATCTTAACAGACGGTGTCTCTCACTTTATGAGCCTGCCTGAGAATTAAAATCAGGTATGCTTGGTGGGGAGACTGGAGAGGGCCTTCTTGGTGGCTGCTCCTTTAGACTGTGGAACTCCCTGCCACTGGAGGCCAGGCTGGTCCCCATCTTGGCTGTCCTTCTGCCAGCAGGCAAAGAAGACCTTTCTCTTCAGGCAAGCTTTCCCTCAGTGACCGGCTGCCCAAGAGGGTTTTCTTAAATGGGCAGTTGTGCTCTGTTGTTTTTTAAATGTATTTTTAGTATTGATTTTACTTGCCGTCTTTAATAAAATACTTCCTTAATTCCTTTTTAAAATATTTGTATGACCTACTCTTTTTAGCTCATAAATGTTGTCTTTTAACGGCCTTGGGTCCTTGTCAGGAGAAAGGCGGGGTAAAAGATTTTAAATAAAACGAATAGAAATAAAAGGCAGACCGTTCGCGTCGCTGGGGCAAACCTGCCGCTCCGCACCGGCGTCAAGAGAAGGTCTGGTCCACTCGATTCTTTCTCGTTGCACCTCTTTTCAGGGGGCCCCTGAACTGGTACCGAAACATGCAGGCCAACTGGGACTGGAACGCCACTGCCCAGGACAGAAAGGTAAGAGCGGGGAAGAGACATGCAGTGCACCCTCCGGCCAGCCCCTTCTCTGGACCTGCTTCCTGAACAGGCTTTTTGCACAATTCTGAGATTTAAAGTCCAAAAAACATTACCTTATTGGGGGCAGATTCTTTGTTGTTGTTTAGTCGTTAAGTTGTGTCCGACTCTTAGTGACCCCATGGACCAGAGCACGCCAGGCCCTCCTGTCTTCCACTGCCTCCCGGAGTTGGGTCAAAGTCATGTTGGTCGCTTAGGATGACACTGTCCAATCATCTCGTCCTCTGTCGTCCCCTTCTCCTCTTGCCTTCACACTTTCCCAACATCAGGGTCTTTTCCAGGGAGTCTTCTCTTCTCATGAGATGGCCAAAGTATTGGAGCCTCAGCTTCAGGATCTGTCCTTCCAGTGAACACTCAGGGTTGATTTCCTTCAAAATGGATAGGTTTGTTCTCCTTGCAGTCCAGGGGACTCTCAAGAGTCTCCTCCAGCAGATTCTAGGAGTTGTGAAAAAATGCCCCCCCCCCCAAAAAGGACCTCTCCAACCTTAGAAATAAGGCAGTGCCCTTACTGTTGCTTCAAAACTGTTTTAAGGTATTCTGACCCCCCTCCTGGTCTAACCCTTCCTCCACCTTGTGCCTCTCTGGGTGTTTGCACACGCCCCGCCACTGAGCGTAGCACTTTGTGGCTCTGGTCACTGGGCTGTTTACCCCCCCCCCCTCCCCAAAGCTTATTCCGTGGGACGTCTTTCAGTCATTCCGACAAAACTCTTCCATCTGTCATGGCACGTATAGCTGCTTCTCTGACTTGGTCCTCCTTTCGAGTTCTGCTGCCCAGGCTATTTTCCTTAATTCTGGTGATTCTCTCTCTGTTGGGAGATGATGATGATGTCCTGCCTAAGATTCAGCAGCTGCCCATGGGCTCCCTTAGCCCTGCCCCATACTACTTCTGCAACTCTTACCAACCTGATGGGGGCACCTGAGGTGTTATTGTCCAGCTCAGTGGTTCTCAAACGGGGGTCCCCAGACGTTTTTGCCGTTCCCAGAAGCCTTCTCACCCCTTGCTGTGGTGGCCGGGATTTCTGGGAACTGCAGCCCAAAAACATCTGGGGACCCAAGTTTGAGAGCCACTAGTCTAGCCGAGGCATGACCTCCTGTGTCTTCATCTGTTCTTGCCTCTCTAAATCTACAGATCAGAGTTCCTGCCCTCATGGTTACCGCTGGACAGGACAAGGTTCTCCATCCAGATATGAGCAAACACATGGAGGAATGGGTAAGTAATGCCTGCCGACCATCTGTGAAACAGACCGCTGCTTCTTGCCCACAGGGAAAGGAAGTCTGTGGGGCCGGGCTCTTTCTCTGAAATACAATAGAACCTGTCTGTATCCACAGGATTGAAAGGCAGTGTCACTTATCCATGTTCTGACAATATTAAAAATATTAAAAGGGAAAAAACCAGTGAAAATAATATTTTCACAATGTATTTGTGATAGACAGAGGGAATGCTGTAAACGTAGTATATCTTGACTTCAGCAAAGCTTTTGACAAAGTGCCCCATGATCTCCTGATGAGCAAGCTAATGAGGTGTGGGCTGGATAGATCAAGTGTCGAGGCACCACCCCCTCATGTTGCTGTGCCTTCTTCATGCAGAAAAGCGTTCAGTCTTCAGAGGACAGATTTCTGCATAGATTGAGGCTCTCCTTGTGACCAAGAACATACATACATACATACATACCGTGTTTCCCCAAAAATAAGACAGGGTCTTATATTAATTTTTGCTCCAAAAAACACATTAGGGCTTATTTACAGGGGATGTTTTATTTTTTTCATGTACAACAATCTACATTTATTCAAATATAGTCATGTCATCTTTTGGTTGCTGCACAAGGGTGGAGGGCGGGGTTTCACTTAACTGGGGCTTACTTTTGGGGGTAGGGCTTATATTACGAGCATCCTGAAAAATCATATTAGGGCTTATTTTCAGGTTAGGTCTTATTTTCGGGGAAACAGGGTACATACATACATACGTACATACATACGTACTTCTCATTTTCTTCTGTGACCTTTACAAGTTTGCTTTGATACTTTTTGCTCCAAGCAAACTGGCCGGACGGCTCAAAAAACCCAAGCTGTTTCTTGGGATTATTAAGAGGCTTGGGAGTGAAAGAGTACCACGGAATTAGCGCCACGTAATAAGAGAGGATGCCTCTCAGAATTTCCTACGTGGCCGGCACAGAATCTGGGACTGCGCTCCAGAGCTGTGTTCGGGTGATGCCTGTCTCACGTTCTGGTGGGTGGGCACATATGGGTTGCCAGGGAAAGGAACGTTGGGGCATAATCTGTTTATTTATTTATTTTCTTTTTCCCTTCCTAGATTCCAGAGCTGAGCCGTGGGCATATTGAGCACTGCGGACACTTCACACAGATGGACAGGTAACTGGGGTTAAGGGCTAGGCTGTGATGAGTGAACTTTTTCACCCTTGTAGTATTACAAAGAATTTATGAGAAACCCCTGGATCAAGGAGCAGTCAACAAAGACGTATTAAAGGGAAATTATCCAAAGAGTTTTGACACATAGGCCAGTATCCAGTCCAACATTTATGCGTAAGGAGCTCCAGTTTTAGAAGCCGCTGCAGCCGCCTAATAAGGTGCTGCTTTGCGCATGGACTGCATGCCTTGGTCACAGCCCCACATGACCCTCTCCAGCTGGAGTTCCTTGCCTATTTTGGTCCCATAATGAGAAAAGTGCAGTTCCTTACAGTTGATTGTGAGATGTAAAATGGATGGGAAAAGAAGGGTTGGAAGGGGAAAGGAAGCACCAGCGGAAGCATCTTTCAAGCTAGTCTGGAAGCAACACAACATCGTTGGAGGTTGGCTGCGTCCAAAGTCAGGTTGGCTACAACGAAGTGTTTCTGGTAGGAGAGGAAGAACAGGAAATTGTACAGGAGGACCAGTATCCACGGTTTCACTTATCTGTGGTCTGAAAATATTAAATGAAAAAAAACCTAGAACTACTGTATGTTATTTTCACAATGTAGTTATTGGAACTGGCCACTAAGGGGAGCCAGAGACCATGCTATATAGTTGTTGTTGGAGAATACATAGCATGGTCTCTGGCGCCCACTAGTGGCCAATGTTCTGGTAATACATGAAAAAACGTTTCTGGATTTTTATTTTTTATTTTTTGCTGTGTATAGCAATCACTATTATCCATGGTTTCACCGTCCACAGGGCAGCTTGGAACCAATTCCCCATGGATAGGGGAGGTTCTACTGCAGTTATTTTTGTTAAAAATGATCAGTTTCTTCTAAAAACAAAATCTTTTACACCTGTTTTTAAAACATACACCTGCCGTTTGCTCTGAGAATGGAGTAATTGAAAATTCTAACGAGCCAGTAGTGAAGACTTGGTCATATGCATTGCCCAAAGCTCTGCAATTTTTTTGTCTGTCCCTTCACATGGGAAACTAAAGCCATTCAGACTCTCCTAGTTCCTGATTACTGACCTGACCCTGGACAAAGGTGCAGACTGGAACTTAAGACGTCTCCTGGCTTTTATACTCCCTGGGTAGATACTCTGATTGTCTCTCAGTCCCAAGAAAACACACACACACACAAACCCACTATCAGGATCAATTTGGGAATGAACGAGAGAAGGGATTTAGAAACCCTTTCCTTTCTTCAAGAATATCTCTGCAGTGAAACAAAGAAATGATGAATCAAGACGTCAGGTATGAAAAAACAAAGTCCGGGATGGCTAAAGATTTGGTACGCCTTGCTAAAGTTAGCGCTCAGCTTGGGAGAGTCCTCCGAGCACTCTTTAGTTCCCTTGAATATCAGCGTCCAAAGCGATCTCATACCGGATCAGATCCTTGGCCCACTGAGCCTTAATGTTTGCAGCTCTCAGGGAGAGAGGGACACCCTTGCGTGGGCACACAGGCTCAGGCAAGGAGGTCCAGAGTTTTGGCAAATCCCCGTTTCTTGGACTCCCCGCGCCCAGAATTCCCCCCAAGCCAGCCTGCTCCTTGTGCACCCCTTTTGGCTCGGACCCTCTGAGCCCAACAGGGCTTAGGGTTTGGCCAGGCACGCTGAGAGGCTCTCCAAAAAAGAAGCACCGTCAACCACATGGGGCCAGAGCGGTGCAGGGACATGCCAGGGCGCGGGGGCGGTTGCCCACAATGGCCCACTGGGGGATTCTGGGAAGTAAGGCGCACCTAGGCTCTGCGTCGGTCAAAAGAGATGCTTTGTTCCCTCCAGAAAATCAACGGCCTTCCCCCTGCTTCCGCCCCTTTCCTGCCCAGTCGTTCATCTTGCTTTTCTTAAACTGCTATCCTGCCCAAATGTCACAGCAGCAGTAAAAGAAAAGAAAAAAAACCAAGCGGCCACTTCCCATCTCAAGGAAGGCCATTCAATGAACTGCTGGGACGGCCTTCCAGCCGTCTCTCCATGAAAAAGAGGGGTGCGTTCTAGTGGAGAATGAATAAATGGAGGAGGGAAGTGGCACCCCTTGTCACAGAGTAAGGAATGACACGTCTTCCCGTCTCCTTTGTACGTGGAGGTATAAAATCTTGCCAGCTCAACAACAGCGCCATCGTGCTCTGCTGAATCTACGAACAGGAGCGATGGCGAGGGACGAAACAGGGGAGGAGGAGCGGCTCCCGGCTTATACAGCCTGCGGGGTGGGGAAGCGCAGGGACCGAAAGGCTACGGCAGAGCCCCGACCCATGGCTCCTTGTCCTTCAGCGCAAGGCGTGAGAGACCCGCGTCTGGCCTTTCCAAGGCTTTTGCCTCCTCTTCTTGCCCGGGCTCTCCCTGTTCTGCTCGGGTCCAGGACTGACTCGGAGTCTTGCTTCCCTGGAGTCCAGCGATGGCCTTGAGGTTGAGGCAGGTTCTGCCTGGGAGCCGAATTTCGTCTGCTTGGCTTAGCCCTCCTTTTGTTCTGTTCACAGAGACAGGTACAAACCAAACCACGAACCAGAAAAAAAAAACCCGACAAATTAGGCTGGTCCGTGGTTCGGTTCGCAAAACGAAGCGCTGAACTTTTTCCCCCCTTGGCGCTTTGTTGCGTTTGGCCGAAGGAAGTGCCCAAACCACCCCCTTCTCCGAGACGGCAGGCCTGGCCTCTCTTCCGCGAACCGGGCCCACAGCTTTGGAGTGCGTGCCCGCCCTGTCAGCTGGGCTGCAGGTGGAGTCACAGAAGTGGCAGGCTTGGCTGCGGGAAGGGAAGCCACCTCTGCGCGTGTGCCCACCTGTCAGCTGGGCAACGGTGGCAGGACCGGGGGGGGGGGAGGGAGACGCCACCGGGGCAGGGGTTAGGATGTGGGTGGGCAGCAGAGGAGCAGGAAAAGGTAGGTCCCGTCCCAGGGACAAACCGGAAAAATGAACCACAAACCATCACAAACCGCTGGTTTTCGGGTTCCTGCCCATCTCTAACCGTTGAAGAGACAGGCAAGTGAGAGCCGTCAAGGGCCAAGAGGAAGCCTTCTGAGAAAGCAGATGAGTAATCACAACGTTTTCCTGCTTGCAAATGAGACTGAATGGAAGCTGTTCATGTAAACCAAGGAACCTTAGGTGACCCGGTGCGTGTGTGCCCGCGTGCTGCTGTATCTCTGGCTGATGCCCGTTTCAGGTCAGGGGACCAGGGTCTCTAAGGAGGCAAGAGCATCCTTGACTCACTCTGAACAATCTCAAGTCTCTCAACTTGGATTGCAGGGGGAGCCAGGGTGTGGAGGGCCCATTTGGGTTGGCACCCTCTGAGCCCATCCAAACTTGGCTCGGAGGTTTGATAGGTGGAGATTCTGTGTCGAAAGGGGCAGCCGGCCGAGTTCAGAGAGCCCACGGTCAGCCATGTGGAACTCACTGAAGAAAGGGGGCTCAGGAAGGTGGACCTCCGTGGTCCTGATGCCAGGCAGTCCGCTTCCGTGCCCGTTGGGTTTCTCTGAGCAGTGGGTCCCAGGCTTGACCTTTGGGGGCCCACCTCGAAAGACCCGCCTGGCCCAACAAGGCGCTTCTCTTGCAGGCCGGCGGCTCTGAACAAAATCCTGATCGAGTGGCTGGAGAAGGTCCACAAGAACGGCTCGCTGCAAACCGCCGCCAAGCTCTAAGCAGGACTTCGAGGCTTTTCCCGGTTGGGTCGCCAGCAGCTGGTTTCGAGGTGGACAAGAATTGAGTCTGGAGTTCTCTCGATCCTTTGGCAAATGGGAGGCCTCAACTTCTTGGCGACACGGAAAGGTCTGACGAATTAGAAGGGGGTCGGTTGTTAGCAAAAGAATTGGACTAAAAATCATGTTTTAATTGTCCAAAGGGAGAATTCTGAACACCTGCACACACCAGATAAGGCTTCGCTCCCCTTTGTTCTTAACAAGTGAGAGAAGAAAAGCAAAAAAAAGCAAAGTGTGCTGCTTCTATACTGCCCCATAGCGTTTCAAGCACTCTCTGGGCAGTTTACAAGTTAGTTATGCAGGCTACAAATTAGCCCCCCCCCCCCCCCCAATGAGTTGGGTATTCAATTTACTGATCTCGGAAGGACAGAAGGTTGAGTGAACCTTTATGTCGGCTACCTGGGATTGAACCCTGGGTTGTGAGCAGAGTCTTGGCTGCAGTACTGCAGTTTAACCACCACGCCACGAAAAGATCTTTTTAAAAGAGATCGAGAACACTCATAGCAGCTCCGGTGCTTGGTTCCTGCTCTGACACGCCATGGTTTATTTTAAGGGTGGTCAGAGCTTAGCTGGAGGCTCTCTACAACTTACAAAGTGCTCACCAAGTTCAAAACATTGCCTTTTTTTTTTTTTAAGAGCAATGCTTAGAAACAGCTTTTCTGCTTCCGGGCCTTGATGGGTGCCCTTCAAGATTCCCCCGTCGTTTGGTGTTGTTTTTTAATTGTTTTCATTGGCCGTTGTTGGCCATCTCCTCCTCCTGAATTTAGAAGAGGCCTTCTAGTCTAGCCCCGCTTTTTCTCTACCGTGTTTCCCCAAAAATAAGACAGGGTCTTATATTAATTTTTGCTCCAAAAAAGAGGCATTAGGGCTTATTTTAAGGGGATGTTTAATTTTTTTAATGTACAACCATCTACATTGATTCAAATACAGTCCTGTCCTCTTCTTTTGGTTGCTGCACAAGGGTGGAGGGCAGGGATTCACTTAACTGGGGCTTATTTTTGGGGTAGGGCTTATATGACGAGCATCCTGAAAAATCATACTAGGGCTTATTTTCAGGTTAGGTCTTATTTTCAGGGAAACGGTACGATGCCAGGGCCACCGCTTGGCATCCTGATTCCATACCCCTGTAGATCGGGGGTATGGAACATGAGGCCTCGGGGCCAAATCTTGCCCTCTGGGGGGCTCCCCCCACCCTCTGAGGTTCTGTATCCGGTAGCCACACCCTCACTTTCCCACGAGGCCATCGCTCCACAGTGCCCTAGCGCTTTTCTTTGGCTTTTTCCCGGTGATAAAAGACATTAAAAGGCACCCTTCCTTCAGGACTCTGTTTCATGGCCACAAGCGCTTGCAGCTCAGATCCGGCATTTGTGTTGGCCCCCTTCCTTTTGCCCTGCTTCTCTCCAGAATCCGGCCCCAAGAACCTCTCTGAAATGAGATGGAACCTCTTTGAGCTTGAAAAAGGGTTCCCCAAAACTTTGCAATAAAAGGAGCACCCGATCCATCGTTTCCTTGTTCTGCGGTTCCGTGGAAACGGAGGATGAGCTCCGGGCTGGCGCCAGATTCCCACGCAGGAGGGAGGGCGCTCAGGCCTTTAGCTTGCGCCGGATCCGGCCATCCCACCTTGGACATCTGGAGCAGACCGGCGTTTCTCATGTTTGGCCGTTGATTTAGCATTATGGCAACTGGCCTCCTCTGCGGCTAGCGGTTCTTTAATGTCAACGGCCACGTCGGTGGCCTTCCTGTGCTCAGTATTGACTAGCTAATGAGGTTCCGTCCTTCGGGGAGCCCAGGAAAGTAGACAGACCGCGGCGCAAAAGCAGTTGTGGTTGCTTAAGAGAACGCAAATGGAGAAATGCAAACTCTTTACCTTAAAGCTTTAGGGGTATTTTGATTCTGCAGGCAGTGAGATTGCATCCTTATTCAGCTTCCTCAGAATCCTAGTTTTTATTTTTTTTAAAAAGCTACCGACTCTCTGGGCGGCTTGCAATTTAATTTTGCAGGTTACACTTTGCGTCCCACCCCCCACCCCACTCCCCCAAGCTGGGTACTCATTTTACCAACCTCAGAAGGAGGGTCAACCTGGATCAGCCTTGAGCAAACTGAATCCATCCGGAACAAACGCAGGCTGTGAGCAGAGCCTTGACTGCAGGACTGCAGTTTAACCAATGCGCTACGACACTCTATTATCAAGTCTCTAGTCCTTAAAGTTTTGAAGATACAATGAACTGTGGGCAGGCTCAAAACATCCAAAGCTGAACAGACAGATTTCCAAGGAACGAGAGTAAGATTTTCATGCCTTGCGGTTTGCTTGCTCTTTCTCTATCACTGTCAAAATCAGAGGGGGGGGGGGAATCATGCAGAATAAGAGATGAACAAAGCCTTGATGTAGCCTTTAGATTCTGAATTTGTTGTTTCTAATGTTAACATGCAACTCTGACTAATTGTGGACCCCAAAGGGAAAGAAGTCTGGGGTGTCTTCCTTTTAAACTGCAAAAATTGTGCCTTCCCACTGGGGGGAAACCCTCCCTCTCTTCTCTGCTGCTAGGATGCCCGTAGTACTAACAGGTTGATTCCAGGTGCTCGAAAAGAAAAATCAGCCAGATGTTTAGCTACGCTGCTGCTACTCTCCTGCTTTATGTTCCGAGACTTGCAGAAAATCGGTACCCAATAAAACGTTTCTTAAGAGAACGCTTCGGGATTTGATGTATATAAAGAGGAATTTTTTTTTTGAATTTAGCAATGAAACTCAAAATTATTAGCTAGAATGTGCAAAAATAGAAGATTAAAAAACACGATTGGGGTAATTAAAGATGAGAACAGGTAAGAGGTGTAATATAACGAAAGATAAAATTGAAGATTTTTTCAGGAATTTTTATCAGAAATTATATAAAGGAAACAATGTACTGAAAGGATATAGAAAATTATATAAATGAGAATTTAAAAACTAAATTATTGGAATGTGATAAAAGAATATTAGAAGAAGAGATTAGAAGAAGAAGAAATTGCTGAAGTCATTAATAAACTGAGAAATGGTAAAACACCAGGCCCAAGATGGATTCGGTCCAGAATATTACAAACATCTTAGTTCCATTTTGATACCTAAGCTAAAAATGTTTTATAATAAAATATTGGAAGGAGAGACAATGCCACCTTCTTGGAAACACTCATTAACGATTCTTATTCCAAAACCCAAAAAGGATCTAACAGATCCGGGAACTTATAGACCTATATCTCTAATAAATCAAGATGCTAAGATTTTTACTGCTATATTAGCAAATAGATTAAATAGATTTATAGCAAATTATATTAAAGAGGATCAACGTGGCTTTATAAAGGGAAGGACAAATGGATAATTTTAACTAGGCGAGTTTTGAACATTATGAGGTTGGAAAGGGAAAAAAACAAAGGCAACTGTTTTATCACTAGACATATTTTAAGGCCTTTGTGATTGTGTGGAGATGGCCAACATTAAAGCTGCTTATAAAGGGTTGGGGATTTGGTAGAAGATTTATTGGGGTTATAGATCAATTATACTCAGATAATACTTCAGAAGTAATAGTTAATGATGGTTTAACAGAGCAGATTTTTCTAGGCCGAGGGTACAAAGACAAGGCTGTCCACTTTTGCCAATATTGTTTTGTTATGATTATAGAACTGTTAGCTAATGCAATAAGAAATGATAAATTAATTAAAGGATTAGGTAAAAATGATACAAGTAAGATTAATTTATTTGCTGATGATTCATTATTAACTATTAAAAACCCATTAGAAAGTATGGATAAAATTAAAAATCATTTAGAAAATTTGGGGAAATAACAGGATTAAATATTAACTGGGCAAAAAACACAAAATGATTTAATTACAATAAATATGAACAAAGAAACGTTTGTAAATAAATACGGTTTTAAAATGTGTAATTATTTTAAATATTTAGGTATAAATATAGTTAAAGTTGACTCAAAAATTAAAGGAGCAAAATTTTAACAAATTAAAAAGTGATATTAAAGATAAATTGCAGGACTATTCTAAATTGAAACTATCGTGGTTTGGGAGAATTGCTATGATCAAAATGAAAATATTACAAAAAATTACTTTTTTATTCAGGATGCTCCCAATACAATTAGAAGAAGAAGATTTTAAGTATTGGCAAGAACTAATTAATGGATTTTGTAATCAAGGTAAAAAATCAAGAATAAATAAAAGATATTGGTATAAGGCTAAAAAAAATGGAGGTTTAGGTATTCCTAATATAAAAAATTATTATATAGCGAATCAACTAAGATTTATTGGAGATATTATATATAACAAAGGAAGGTTAATTTGGTGGGATATGGAATCCTCAGAAATAAATGGGAATATTGAAAAATATTTGTTTAATGTAGTAAAAAGAAATACAATAAATCAGGTGAACAACCCTTTTAAAAGAAACATGTTAAATATCTGGAACAGATATAAAAAGAAGTTATGTCCCTTTACTTCACCACAAATTAGTGACCAAAATAGAAAATTTCCCAGCAAACTTGAAGGGTTTAGCTGATTTGTTTAAGGATAAAAAAGTTGCCAGATTGAAGGATTGGATGATTAAAATGAGATCGAAGGATCAGATTATAGTTAAACTTCAAACTAATAAACTATCATGGTAAATTTATATCCAATTAGATAGTTGGACAAATGAATGGTTGAAGACTAATGGCAAATGTAGACAATGTACTAAGTATGAACAATTTCTATCATCACATGAAGACATGCAGAAAGATGCTTTGAGGAAGGGAGTAGTAAGTAGAATTTATAACCTAATTTTGGAACAAGAGGAAAAAGAGACTGAAATAGAAGGTTTGAAATCAATTTGGGAACATGATTTAAAGACAGAAATTAAAACAGAGGATTGGACAAAAATTTGGAAGATGAGAGTTTTAAGATTAATGTCGGTAAGAATAAAGGAAAAAAAATTAAAATTAGTTAAAGTGGTATATGACTCCGGTGAAAATGAATATAATAAGTTCAGATTATTCTAAAGCTTGTTGGAAATGTGATGAAGAAATTGGCATGTATTATCATATGTGGTGGGAGTGTAAATTGATTCAGAAATTTTGGAAACTGATTTTTAAGGAAATATGTGATATATTTGGAAAAGATATCGAACTTAATTCTAAAATTGCTTTGCTGTCAATTTTTGATAAGATAGAACTTGATTATTGCTCAAAGGAATTGACAAGTGCTAATCTTATGACAAGTGCTAGAATATTAATAGCTAGATTCTGGAAAGATAAAAATGATATTAAATTAGAAGATTGGTATAATGAAGTATGGAACATTGCGTTAAATGATAAATTGTCTACTGAACTTAAGATGAAAAGAGGGGAAATAAGTTTAAGTATTTTTTATGCTATTTGGGGTAGATTTATTGAATTTGTACTAATGAAAGGAAAGGGGAAAGCCTCTAAGCAACAATCAATACAATTTTGGAAAGGAGGTTCGTAATAAAAGTATTGCTCCAAAGGGTCCCGTGGGTATGGGGGTGCACTGTGTTTTAGATTGTAATAATAAGTATTTTGTATTCTTGTATTTGTTTTGGAAATTAAATAAAATTAAATTAAAAACAGAGAGAACGCTTCTGCTGTTGGACTTTTTGCCAAATTGCAGACGGGTTCTTTCCCTGCTCGCCTCATTGCTGAACTGAGAGGACGTGGGACAGCGTGTCCCAACCCTGATGCCTTTTCAGAGCTGTGCCTCCAGCTGCAGTTCCCATTATTTCCCAGTCAGAAAGCTGTTTAAATTAGGCGCGAGGCGGTGGTTGTAGACCTCCGGCAGCATTTTCTGTGTCTTCTTCAGTACACCTCTTTGCCCTTTGCTTTGCCATCATAGCCGCTGGAGTGAAGAAAACAGTGGTTACTTGCTAGTTGTGTGAGCAAACTCTTTGCCCATTTAATGCTTATACCGTATCAGTATCCGCGGATTCACTTATCCGCTGCCTGAAAATATTAACTTTAAAAACCTGGTGGATTTACCAGAACTAGCCACTAGAGGGAGACAGAGACAACGTTATGTATAGTGTTCACTACTTCTGTATTTTTTGGCATCCACAGGTGTGGAACCGATTCCCCGTGAATACCGCAGTCCTACTGTATTTAATACTTAACTCAGAGGAGGGAGAGAGAGCGCGCATCTCTCTGCTTGTGTTCTGTATGCCCTGCATCTTGCAAGTTTATCTCATAAGCCCCCATCCCTGTAATTAACTTTTCTAAGAAAACCCAACATACTTCCTGCTCTTTCCCCCTTGACAACAAAGTCTTCTTTTTGCTACATGTACGAGAACAGCATGAACACCCAAGTGTTTCACTGCTCATTCTGGAAGCAATTTTTATCTCTTTCACTCTTGTTTAAGCAAGCTGACTGCTTTTCCCCCCCTGTCTTTCAAGCAGCCCATGATTGTTTAATTTAAATATTTATTTTGTTTCACTTCCAAGAAAAGAAAAGAAAAGGAAGGGGGTGGGAAGAAAATCTGTTCTAATGAAGTTGCAAAATTACTGCTGGTGAGACCAGAGAGGGGTGCTTGACTGCACAGTCACCAGCCAACCAGTCCTGTGCACAGCCTTCCGCTACAAACACATCGTTTTACACCGATCTTCAGGTGTGCAGGCCCAGCAGCAGAGGGAGAGTTGTTTCTCCGATCAGAGTGTGGTGTACAAGCTTTTATCACTGTCCAACTCAAGGTGGATGCCAAAGATAAGGGTTTTGTGAGTCACCCCATGTTTGTGGACTCACACCCCTTCAAACTCAGCCAGCAAGACCAGAATGATGGACGATGGGGCCCAGTATCTGGAAGACAGCATGGATCTCGATACTCCACCATGCGTTCAGAAGCACGCCTGAGCTGTGAAACAATTTGCCTTGGAATGGCTGTTCAGGCCCCTTTCCCCAGAACTTCTCCAGAAATGTTTGGGGACGCCCAGGACTCTGATGATTTAGGTGTTGCATACCACTTGGTCTGCATGTCGGCCTGAGAGTAAACCCGTGTGTGTGTTGGGTGCTCCATTGATTGCTGAATGGAGCCAGTTGGTCTCCATTGCCTTCTTCAGCGGTGTGTTTTTACCCCCCCCCCCCCGGTTGCTCTCTTTTTGAGAGTCCAAGAGAGCCCTGGGGTGGACAGGTGGAATAAGTTATGTTTTTCCAAGCCTACAAAAGGTATCGGCTGCAGAGGTCTAGCAGGCATCCAAGGCTAATAATAGGCACCAGAAATAAGCAAGGTAAGGTAGGGTGCAGCGACATAGCAGGAAAAAACACAAATGGATCCCCTGTGACGTTGCATCTGGAAAGTTGGGTTTCCTTGGTTAAGGCGCTTCAGCCAGCCACACGGGAGTCAGCAGGGAGAGGGGTGGAAACCAGCCTTGTTTGCAGCTTGCTAACCATTTGAATCCTCTCCTCCCCACACCTAGTGCCTGGGTGAAGATTCTCAGCCCTCCAGGCGAGGTTCTCTGGAAGTTGAGTCCTGGCCACTGGACTTCTGTCTTGTTAGGTTGACACGTTTCGCTCCTCCTCCAAGTAGCTTCTTCCGTCTGAGGAGAGTTGGCAAGAGACCCCTGGACAGATCCTCCCCGTTGGTAAAAGTAGAAGCCCCAAAAGCAGAGGGGAAAATTATAGATTATGGAGGAGCTACTCTGGGCTGATTCACGTAACATAGTCAGTGGGAAATAATGCAAATCCCAGACCAGGAGCATTTCCCACATGGTTTGTCCAAGTAGTCACACCCTAAGAAAAATGAAATTTTTAGTTGCACAAATCGGAGCGATTAGTTCGGATTGTACTGGCTTTCATCTTTTAACGAGCGAGCTTTTCAGCCCATGCAAAAGAAGAGAAGCAGCTTAAAGGCCAAGGCGGTCATTTTGCACAGCAGGCTAGAGGCAGTGCATGCAGGAGACAGCGTTTTCACACTTTGCTTTTGAGGGGTCTCGGCTTACCCAACGACCCTGATTGGGGTTGGGGACAAGACATTTGTAAATACTAGGCAGAAATGAAGGGGTGATGACTGTGTGCCAGAATCGCTCCCAAAGCCATCGAATGCTTTTCGAAATGGAGTGTGAGGGAGGCGTCAGCCCTCAGTCTCACCTCAACCATGTCCCTGCCAGTCTACAATCGTGGTTCACACTCACACACACACACACACACACACATGAACACTTGTTGATTGTGGCAGCCCGTGCGCTTCCGCCTTGCCTTCAAAATGCCGGAGACCGATCTTTAATTACATTGATTTCCAAAGCATAAAGCAGTGAGATGTTTAAAGCCATCTTCCGGCACCAGAATTCTGTGTACTTCTGGTTTTGACATCTTTGCAAATGTTTCTGGGGGTTTGCGCACGTGCACATTTTTAGGTGGTCGTTCCGGGGGTGTCCCGTGGTGGCAGTCGGCCCCTGCACACACACCCAGCAAAGGAGAAGAGAGCTGGGGCACACATCTGTACGTATCTGTGATAAACTACATCCCATTAGGCATTGGCTTGTGTGAGTGTGTAAAAAAGCCCCCTCCTTTTAAATCACAATTCTGAGCCTAATGAAAAAAAAAAAAGAATTAATACTGAGAGCAAAATGCCCCTGGAGCTAAATCTCTCTGTGCTCTAAGCCAGTGGGTGTCGGGTTTATGCAAACTAAATTATGCCTGACAGAGCTGATAGCCTTTTCTCTTTATAGGATTACACTCAAAAGTGGGACGTCGTAGGGCGGAATTGATTCGGGGCTGTTGTTAAGAGCGTTTGATACAGCAGCTTGCAAAATCCATCTCGGGGGAAATTAATTCAAATTGGCTGCGGCAGGAACGCGCGCTTGCAAAGGGCGAATAGATGCCCGGTTTGTCAGCCCTGGTCAGCTCGGTCGACGGCGCCAGTCTGTGGAAATGGGGCTGGCATTGCCATCCGGTTATTCGGAAACTGGAGTGATTGAAGTATGCTAGCAAAATATGCCCAAGTTCAGGTATGTTTCTCTTCCCCTTCTGGGCACGGATGGGCGTTCCTTTGGCCCAGGGTACCTGAAAAGAGCCAGGCGAGTGTGGGAGCTGGACGGTTGAAGGGATACAAGTCCCCCCACGGAGCCATCAAACGCTTTGGGTGATCTGACCTGGGCCTCATCATTTTTCCCCACCCCTGGCCCGCCTCACAGGACTGTGGTGCAAATAAAAAGAAGGGAGGGGAGGAAGGCCATGCGCACCGCCTTGGGCTCCCGGAAGGGGGGAAGCCCAACGGAAAAATCCACAACAAGTGAGCTGGTAGGGCAAAAATGGTCCAGGCACCCTGGCGAGGAAGGCACTCCTCGGTTAGACCTTGGAAAAGTTCCTTTTCTGGACTCCGATGTTCTGAATCTCCCAGCCGGAAAGGGAGACAGGTAACTTGACCGAGGAGGAGCTTGGCTTTGTGTAGAAGCAAAGTGCCTGAAGCAGGACAGCCTCCGTTTCAGCTTTTTTTGCCTCCAGAGAGAGCTCAGGCTTGACTTGATCTGGGACACACTTGTTTGTTTTTCTGGCAATCCAGGGCACGTGCAAAGCTCTCCTCCAGCAACACATTTCAAACAAATCTCTCTCTCTCCCCCCCCCCCCCCCCGGTCAGCTTTCTTCACAGTCCAGCTTCACACCCACATGTAGTGATTGGGAATACAAGACTGTGGATGCGCTTGCTCTCCGGGGACACATCCTGACACTTGATCTGAGTGAAGCCTGCCTCCGCACATTTTTCTTCTTTCTTGACGCAGTTCAAGCTGATGATTGAGAAGCTGTCCTACAGAGGAGTGCCAGGATTTCTTCTCCGTCATCCCCGAGTGCAGGACATGCAACCATGGGCTCAAGGTGCAGGAAGCCAGATTTCGGTTGAATATCAAGAAAAACTTCCTGACTGTTAGAGCAGTACGATGGTGGAACCCATGACCTCAGGAGTTGGTGAGTGCTCCAACGCTGGAGGCATTCAAGAGAAATTTAGGCAACCCCCTGGCAGAGGTCCTTTGATTTGTATTCCTGCACTGAGCAAGGGACCAGACTCGATGGCCATAGAGGCCCCTTCGAACTTCATGATTCTATGACTGCAGAGCATATTCTTCTTTCTTTTTTTGGACCACAGTTCCCAGAATCCCCCAGCCAGTCCTGCTTATTGAGGGACTCCGGGAGCTGCAGTCCGGCAAGGGAACTTCAGTAAGCTCTGGAGAAATCTCATACTTAACTTTTTTCTTTTTCCACATTAAAAACCTCCTTGCAGGTGGAAAATCAGCAGGAGAACTTCTGCAAGATTCAAGTTCTTGACCTTCAGCCTGAATTGCTAGTTTGCATAGTGCAGAGATTCCCGACTCCTCGTATTCTCAAAGGCTTTCACGGCTGGGTTTCAACAAAGCCTGGCTCCCAACACTGAAAAATACAGCCTGCAAAAGGTCAACGAACTCTACCGAGCCACAAGGACCCGGTGATCACCGCACACAAAAGACCAGCTAAAGACACCCATCAATCACAGTGACAGATCATCTCTCCCCCTTATCACAACAATACACCCACAACAAAAAACATGCTGATCACCATAATCACCCAATCTCCTGGAAAAAAAGGACAAAAAGCTGATCCCACAGCTATAAATACTCAACTATCCCACAAACTGCACCAGAACACAGACAGAGTTCTGACTCCTGTCCTCTGAAGATGCTGGCCACAGAGACTGGCGAAGCATTAGGAAGAACACGGCCAAACAGCCCGAAAAACCTACAACAACCATTCCCAACTCCTTTTATTTTTATGATGCAGGAGAATTTAAGCACATACTCCTCCATCTAAAGTCCTTTGTGGCAGAGTTCACACAAAAGTGCTGCCATGTGTCGTTTGGCTTCTGATCCCACACTCAGGTGCCTTTCCCATGGAACTTGGTAGCTTGAATGGGGGGCAGGCAGTGGATCCTTGCTCCGGCATTTAGTCTGAAATTTAAAGGCACTCTCCAAGCTGCTGAAGCTATTTTGGATATTTTGAATATCAGAATGGATTTGCTGCCTTTACAAAATCAGGGTCACTTCTGTCCCTCATCTGCTCCTTTTGTGTTGTTTTCAGTGCTTCTCCTTGCCAGGTCACCTCACAACCAACCCTCAACGATGGATCCAGGCTGCAGGTGTCCCATAATGATTTGCACTCATAATGATGGTGGGGTGTCCCCTGGGATTGTCCCCGGTGGTCGGTGATCAAATCTTTCAGACGGCAAAGTCAAAGCTTCCCTTCGACACCTGTTTTGCTGGCTGGCGTCCAGGGTTGTATTCCAAAAGGTAACCTTGGTTTCAGCTTTAAATCACATTAGAAGGGAGCGTTCTGGGTCTCCGTGTGAGCTACATCTGTTTTACAGGGAGGCAAAATTAAATAAACAGAATTAAGTCTATCGAGAAAGGAACAGCTGCCCTCAGAGGTGGCACAGTAAAGGAGGGACGGATCCTGTGCTCTGCGGAGCTTCCAGAAAAATGTCACCCTCTAACGTACCCATGCTCAGATGGTGGTTGCTTGTAATTGCTGATTCTAGATAACAACAACCTCCTGAATCTACATTTATGGTACTGAACGTTGAGAGAAATCTCTTCAACGGAAAGAACTAGGAACAATGCCATTTTAATTACATGACAAGGAAATTAAAATATATGTGTTGTTTTTACGTACCCTCAAGTTGCTTCTGACTAATGCTGACCCGATGGATGAGCGGCCTTCAAAAACTTCTCTATCGTTAATAGCCTTGCTCAGATCTTGCCAATTTGGACCACGCCATCTTTGATCTTCTCTTCCTGCTGTCTTTCACTTTCCCCAGTACCATCCTCTTTTCCGGTGAATCCTGGTATCTCATGACGTGCTTCTCAAACGGTGTCTAGCCATAATAATGACCTGCCATCTGGTTGATTCCAACTTAGGGTGACCCTTTCCAGAGTTTTCCAGGTAGAGATGACTCAGGAGTGGTTTTCCATTCTCTTCTTCCAGGGCTGCCCTGGGACCACCATCCAGCTTGCCTGAGGCGACACAGACTGGCTCGTCTCCTGGTTGGCACCGTGGGAACTGAACCCTAGATCTCTTGGCAGTTCAACATGTGTCTGGTGGTAGGAGATTCATGCTACCCTGGCATAGACAATGCAGGCATGGCAGGGTCCCTGTGGGAGATGGATAACGCGAGCCATCTTGCACGCCTCCTGGCAGCCATACACATCAAATTGATTGGCCTATGGAAACAATGGTGGAGGAGATAATGCATGCACATTCTGCAAAACAGATAACTGAATAAGGCTGGGATTTTTCCAAGTCTGCTGTCAAGCTGGCCAAGGAAGTGAAAGAGTTGCTATATTGTTCTTCAGTGCCATCCTATCACTTCCGGCTTGTGGTGAATCTTGCAGGGTTGTGGGCGTGGGCAAGATGTTCATGGGTGTGTCATTGCCACACCCATTGGGTTTTTATGGCACAGCAGGGATTTGGACCCGGGTTTCCAGGGTTCTGGTCACACACTTTTTCCACCGCACCAGACTGGGTCTCCAAATATTCGTTCTGTATCATCAACTTAGGTTTTCAAGGTACGTGCCATGTTCAAGGATTGGTTTCCCCCATCTGAGCCGCTATCCACTACTTCACACTCTCCAAATTTGTCATTGTTTTGCGTCGTCAGATTGCTTCTGACTTATGGCAATGTCTAACAAGGTTTTCAGTCTATGCAATGTGAGGAATGGCAATACACAAACCAGTTTTACATCATTTTAATTTTAATTTAAAGTTAAAAGTTAATTTTTATTTACCTGGAGACTCTGCATAAGATCAATGAAAGTTGCCATTCTGGAAAAGAGAAGCTACAAGACAAGAATCCAGAGAGAAACAGCTGAGATAAAATACATACATGTGCTGGACACCCATCTCAGTGGACACAATATTAGCCAAGGTTTCTTAGGACACTACCAAATGTAAAACACTGTACTGTACCTGCTGTATCTCCTAGCTATATTTCCCTCCTAATTACCAGATCATCTTTAAAAGCTTCAAAAGTAATTAGCTCATCACTATGTTGTTTTTGCTGTCATCTATTGCCTGGGATAATTCAACCAACCACCATTGTTGTTGCTTTCAAGGACTGGTGGCTAAATTGATCCCAGGCTATAGATAACAAGCAAGAACAGCGTGCTAATGAGTATCTCTAATCGCCAATGGAACTTGTGAAGTGGCACTGGTTAGTCAGTAAGGAAATATAACTGGGAATACAGAATATACAACAATATTTTGCATTTGATAATGGCCTCAGAAACCTTGGCTTATATTAAAACCTGAGATTGGTTTAAAACATATGTATATATTTTATCTCAGCTGTCACTCTCTCTCCCTCTGGATTCTTGTCCTGTAATTGTTCTTCTCCAGAATGGGAACTTTCAGACCTAGTGCAGAGTGTCCAGGTAAATCAAATTAATCCAAACAGGTTTCTGGCTATTCCTGATGTCCACTTTGTGTCAAGTCAAGTTAAAATAATTTGGGCACCTATATTTGACTAAATACGTCTTGTATCTTCCTTACCCCACAAATAGATGTTTTTTCCACTAAGAAAAAAACAGGTTACATTTCTGCTCATGCACAAGCCTCCATAATTTCTGAGAAGTGCATCTTTCTTCCCAGCAGAATAGAGAGAGAGAGAGAGAGAGAGAGACCTAAGTGGAGAGGCATTATGTCTGTGAATGATTTGTTGATGTCCTATCCTGTCTTCTGCTCTATCTGAGCAACCCATTTGCATACAATTTCTCAAAGGTCAGCGAGGCGTAAATTGAAGGGGGTTGATCTCTTCACTTCCCACCAAACTGCCCAATTAAACACCCCCAGATTGCTGGAAACAGCTGGCAATGCTCAGCTGGCAGTTCATTCTCCCCCTGCGGAGGTGGTAAATCGAGTGACAGCCTGGAGATTTATTCTGGCACTAAACCTTATATGCAGAAATAAACAGCTTCATTTGCTAATTTATTTATTCTCCAATTTCACTTATTGTTTAAAGGGGATGAAGCACCAGAAGCGACAAACGGGGGCTGGTGTTCTCACTTGGTGAGGAACCGGGCTGAGTGGTAAAAAGGGTACCCGCCCAACACCGGTTTGATGGCTTTCCATAAAGAGAGAGTTTTCCTCTCTTTGAAAATCCCGCGGGTGGTGCATAGCTTGAAATATTCCTTTCTTGGCACTTTTTATGGACCATCATCGAACGTGGTGACTACCACCCTCTTTTCCTGATTGATCTCAGGGGTGCAGACTGTCTTCAGACCCATGCGCAAGAAGAGGTTAAATCAGGGGTATTTGTGACATTCTGGGGCCACTGAGGCCCTGGTTACATGAGGGAAATATTCTCTAGTTCTTTTGATCCTTTCCATAACTCTGTTGTACTGATTCGCAGACATGTGGTATATATACCGGGGGTGAACTTCCCAAGAACTTTGAGCAGTACCGATTTATTTCCTCCGATTTGAATCATTATGGCTGGCCACACCATGGTACCAGTTCGTTTTCTGTCTTGCTTCAAGGGGCAATTCAGCCCCTTGATTTAATTTTTGAAAATTATTGATCCATCAATATATTGGGAAGGGGGTTTCTGTTTGTGAAGCTGTCCTGTTGCGCTGGCTGCTTCCGCAGAATCTCATTACACACAATGGACACAGGGTCGCCGTCTATGGCTGAGCCACTAGTATGACACCAGCTGGAGTTATGTGATGCTAGTCTACCCCCCCCCCCCCCCCCGGTCATAGTAGGCAGGCTTGGGTGCATTTCCCAGCTGTCTCCGGCTGTTCTCCTTTTCTTTTCCCGGTTTGTCTACTTCCGCCACCATCTTCTGTGCCCTTTCCTCCCCCCACCCCACCCCACAACCCCACAGCAATTGTCTCTTCACAATGACTAGCAAAAAGCAGTGTGTCAAAATGCTGGGCATGTCAGCCCCCCTCCAGTGACCTGCTTTTACCAACATATCGCTGTTGTTGTTGTTTAGTCGTTAAGTCGTGTCCGACTCTTCGTGACCCCATGGACCAGAGCACGCCAGGCCCTCCTGTCTTCCACTGCCTCCCGGAATTGGGTCAAAGTCATATTGGTCGCTTCGATGACACTGTCCAGCCATCTCGTCCTCTGTCGTCCCCTTCTCCTCTTGCCTTCACACATTCCCAACATCAGGGTCTTTTCCAGGGAGCCTTCTCTTCTCATGAGATGGCAAAGGATTGGAGCCTCAGCTTCAGGATCTGTCCTTCCAGTGAGCACTCAGGGTTGATTTCCTTCAGAATGGATAGGTTTGATCTCCTTGCAGTCCAGGGGACTCTCAAGAGTCGCCTCGAGCACCACAATTCAAAAGCATCAATTCTTCAGCGGTCAGCCTTCTTTATGGTCCAGCTCTCACTTCCATACATCACTACTGGAAAAACCATAGCTTTGACTATGCGGACCTTTGTCGGCAAGGTGATGTCTCTGCTTTTTAAGATGCTGTCTAGGTTTGTCATCGCTTTCCTCCCAAGAAGCAGGTGTCTTTTAATTTCGTGGCTGCTGTCACCATCTGCAGTGATCGTGGAGCCCAGGAAGGTAAACTCTGTCACTGCCTCCATATCTTCACCTTCTATTTGCCAGGAGGTGACGGGGCCCGTGGCCATGATCTTAGTTTTTTTGATGTTGAGCTTCAGACCATTTTTTGCGCTCTCCTCTTTCACTCTCATTAAGAGGTTCTTTAATTCCTCCTCACTTTCTGCCATCAAAATAATAATAATTTTAAAAGCACACTGCAATAACCACAGCCACCTTCCTGGCTTCGATTTTGAAAAGATGTGGGGCAGGTCATGCACACAAGAATGCACTGATACAACCGTGGTACAAAATAACCCTCCCAGGGAGCGGAAAATAAACTGCAATTACACCACTGGCCAGGAAAATGTTTCACTCTTGACTGTGCGTCATGCGACCGGGGGGGGGGGGGGGGGACAGTGATCTAACTGAGGGATAACTAGAGAACATTTCCCTTGTGTGACCAGGACCTGAAGGGTGGGATAAGGAGCGCCAGTTCACCCCCACCGGGGTGGCGTAACACCACGATGGAGCCTTTGAATGTCCCACTTGGCATTCAAAGGGTTTAAAAAAGAGTGAATCAAAAGTAAGACATTTCACTGAGCTCCTGGCACCAAAGGAGAAGACGAGGGATTGCTGAAGCCCACCCCTTACCTCCCATAAAGCTGAAGGACTTTCATGGATGATGCAACCCTTGAGGCACTAGGAGGGGCTCAGATGATGGGCACCATGTGATACATACATGCCTACGTATTTCCTTGTGGCCCTTCCATTTGCTATTTCGCCAAGCTGTGGGGTCAAGAGGAAGATTCATATTGCTCCACAGATGGCCTGTTTGCATTCTGAAATAATCTTCTCTTTCTCTGTCCTGTCTCTCAGCTGACTTTATTAAACTTCACTGAAATATGATCACACTGTCAGGGTTGAGAATGTGTGCGTGACTGCAGCAGGATGACTGCTATAATGGGCTTTGAGTGGACAGGCTATAAAATTTGAGTTCTGCAAAGCTCCTCTCCCCCAGTCCTAGCCACACTCTTTTCTCAGGAGTTTGTACAGTTTTTAAAACAGAGATCTGGAAACGCATAAAACATTAGACCTTGTGATGGAGCAGGTCATACTTTCTCCTAAAGGGTCCAGCGTGAGTATGCCTTAATCTGTGGGTCCTTTATTCAGGTCCAGATGGGTTGGAGGCTTCCACGCAGAGAAGCAGATTGCTACTCTTGGCCTCACTTCATTCCTCCTTCCTCTGAGCCACTTCCTGTTTTCATCTTGCTGCTAGCTAACGAGTGGGAGGGTGGTGCAGGGGTTTTCTCCATCATGGCGGCAAGTAGCCAGTGTAGGAACTGATTTTAGGGCTTCTCAGTTGGCAGACTCTGTTGTGATCCTTCTTCTTTTGTTCTTGATGGATTTCTCAGAACAACACGTGAGGTTCTTAGTACACATTTTCAGATTGATGAGTTCTCTTCAACAGTGATGAGCTCAGCACTTAGCCACTGTGCCCAGCTAATAAAAACAGAGTAAATCATCCTAGGAGTTTGTGGATGCAGCGTGGAATACAACCAACCTGTCTGCTTGCCAGATGGGTTCCTTCACTTATCTAAGGCACTTTCAAAATTAAGTTTGGTGGACCCTGACTCCCAAATTTTTGTATCTAACGTAGGGGTGTATTGCCTTGTGTCTGGACTATACCATTTCATAGTGCAGATGAAGATCCATACAATTGAATAATTCCCTATGAAAAAAAACACCCTAAATGTGGAATTGTGTAAGGTAAGGGATAAGAAGGACAGATCCTGAAGCTGAGGCTCCAATCCTTTGGCCATCTCATGAGAAGAGAAGACTCCCTGGAAAAGACCCTGATGTTGGGAAAGAGTGAAGGCAAGAGGAGAAGGGGACGACAGAGGACGAGATGGCTGGACAGGGTCATCAAAGCGACCAACATGACTTTGACCCAACTCCGGGAGGCAGTGGAAGACAGGAGGGCCTGGCGTGCTCTGGTCCATGGGGTCACGAAGAATCGGACACGACTTAACGACTAAACAACAACAACAAAAGGGATAAGACAGCCCAATCAGCAGGCTTCCTAGTTTTCTATGGATGGAGAGTTCCTTATTTTATGGACTTTACTGCAATGATGTTGTAGTGGAACCTGGGCTCATGAGGTTGATGGCCCAGAACTTTCTGAGCAGCACGGACTATGATACTACCCACCACCTTCCTCGAGCTTTCCTGGCCCTTCTGAGCTTTACTGTAACTTGGAGAAGAAGTGGGTTTTACCAGGAACAATCAGCCTGATTCCTGCTCCCCAGGAAAGAGAAGCACTTGTCATCTCCACCACACTCTCTCTCGCAGATCACAGCCCGTTTCTAAGGATTTCCCCACCCACTCGGCTAATCCAAAAGGTCCATTCGAGGTAAGGCATCAACAGCCCTAAGAATATCAGTCTAGGCTCCATCCAGACATCTTTGAGAACACCTTGCCTTTAGCTCTCAGCCTCTGAAGGAAGGCTGGAAAATCTACCTGGAAAATCGTGAAAAGTTTTCCTAGAAATCTGAATTGAATTGATGGCAAAGGATGATTATTTATCATCTTAGAACAACTCTCCACAACCCAAACCTGTTTCCCAGCCCTGAAAAAAATAAGTTAATTCCAGAATATGTGCAGTCGGGGAACAGGCCTTCTCCCACACCCTTTCCATCCTCTTTCCTAAGGATGCTTCCACCCATGCAATCCAAATTAGCTTTGTTTTTGCTGCAGTAATGCTTATTTACATTCCAAGCTGCTCCCTCACTCATTCATTAAGAGGGCTCTGAAAGGGGGGGGGGGGAAGAGAGATGCGGTTTGTCAAGGAACCAGAGGTGGGTGATGAGGATGTAAATGCGTTGTGACAGGCGGGGAGCCTCCACCGAGTGGGAGCGTCTGCTCCGGATGATTCCGGCTCGTCTGAGCATCGCCCGCTGAAGCGCCTTGGCTTGCCTGTGTTTACAGCAAACAATGCAAACAATGTTCACAGTAATGAGCCACGTTCAAACCGTGTTCAAAATCCACACGGGGAATCGGAGATGTTTCGGCCGTCTCTTGTGACAAGTCCGTGCTGTATTTTTCTCATCTCCTGTCCAGGCGCAAACTTTTATACGGCTCCATTGCAGAAATCACAAAGTGATTAAAAAGTTATTTAAAAACAAAAAACAAAAAACAGGCACGTCAGGCAGGCACTCAAAACTGTAGCCCTCCGGCAATATAACAGAACTCATGATATGACTACTTTCTGAAATTTGGCGGGCCACGTGCACTATTTTGGTAACCGATTTGACCACATTGTAGAGAAGCGACTGTTTTCCTGTGAAAGAGACAGGATCTCTGTGGTCTGAGCTGGAGGTTTGGAGGAGAGCATCCCCCAGGGGCAGGCGCCTCTGGTACTACTCACCACTTAGACTGAGCTGCCAACAGGAATTGCACAGCACCGGTAAGCCTGCATTGGAACAATATTCCAGCGGCAGGCTTCTCTTCCGTTGCACGCTCCTGTGACAGGATGGGACAGGATGAAAGGAGAGTTTCCACTAAATATCATCTCCTGCACATCTGGGGAAGTGAACTGCGTCCATGCAACCTCAAGCTGAATTAAAAACCAAAGTGTGCTGCTTACATACCATCCCGTGGGATGTAGAGCACTCTCTGGACAGTTTACAATTTAATTATGCAGGCTACACGTTGCCCCCACCAGCGAGCTGGGTACTCAGTTTATTGACTTCAGAAGGATGGAAGGCTGAGTCAACTTTGAGCTGGCTACCTCAGCCCATCAGGATCAAACTCAGGTCATGAGCAGAAGCTTGACTGCAGTTGTTGTTGTTGTTTAGTCGTTAAGTCGTGTCCGACTCTTCGTGACCCCATGGACCAGAGCCCGCCAGGCCCTCCTGTCTTCCACGGCCTCCCGGAGTTGGGTCAAATTCATGTTGGTCGCTTCGATGACCCTGTCCAACCCTCTCGTCCTCTGTCATCCCCTTCTCCTCTTGCCTTCACAGTTTCCCAACATCAGGGTCTTTTCCAGGGAGTCTTCTCTTCTCATGAGATGGCCAAAGTATTGGAGCCTCAGCTTCAGGATCTGTCCTTCCAGTGAGCACTCAGGGTTGATTTCCTTCAGAACTGATACGTTTGATCTCCTTGCAGTCCAGGGGACTCTCAAGAGTCTCCTCCAGCACCACAATGCAAAAGCCTCAATTCTTCGGCAGTCAGCCTTCTTTACGGTCCAGCTCTCACTTCCATACAGTACTGCAGTTTAACCCCTGTGCCACGAGGCTCCCAAAACAGCTTGATTTGACTGGACCACCAGAAAGACAAGCCAGTGGGAGCTACATCCAATCAAGGCCTGAACCCTCTCAAGAAGCAGAAACAGCTAAATGGAGGCCATCCTACGTGGGGACACAATGTGAGAAGACAAACTCCCTGGAAAAGACCGTAGTGCCGTGGGAAATTGGAGGCAGCAATAGAAGAGGAAGAGTGAATGTGAGAGGCACCGACTCATTAAAGAAAGCCACAGCTTGGAGTTTGCAAGACATAAGCAGGGCTGCAAAGAGCAGGACCTTTTCGAAGTCACTAATTCACAGGCTCCCCATGGGTCAGAGGTGACTTGATGGGCATCTATGGTGCGTCTGAAAAGCGCCTTTCGGCTAAAAAACTAGCACAACTCCCTCCTTGTGAGGGAGGGAAGGATCCTGATTCCAGGGGCTTTTAATTCTTCTTCCGTCATGCTGGATTTTCGTCCGATAGCACTCATTCTGTTCCTCGGCGCTGTTGCTTTAGCCTTTTATCCTCGGATTGAATGGATTAATTTGGATTAGACTAAGAAAGACAATCTTGCAGGGCAGTTCGCCAGAGACAGAAAAAGTTTCCCTTGCCTGCTGATTCACCCCCTGCTTTCTTTCCAACGACACTTCCTTAGCAAACAGTTCTTGATCGGCCGCATTGGCGGAAAAGGTTAAAGGAGATCAAGCCAAAAATTCTTGGACCTAACAGAGTGAAAAGCGAGCGAGTGAGAGAGAGAGCAGATTAGCAGGCAGTTCAGTTTGCTAAATTTCCTCTGGTATTAGAAGAAAGCAGTCTCTGGAACGGCTGACTAAGAGGCTGGATTTGGGGCTTCTGATTTGAAAGTCAGTGGGGCAGGATTTTCAGAGCTGGTGCAAATGCAAACACACACTTTTTTTCTTACGCTTCCAATTTTGCGTTTGCACATTAAAAAAAAAAGGAGAAACTATGGAATTTGAGGCAAAATCCAAAGAAACCAAACCAAACAAAAAAAAAGGCAAAGACTAACTATTATATTTTAATGTGAGCTTTCGTGGACAGGTCTGCTTCATCAGACATATGGGGAAAAATGAAATGCTGGATGAAAAACCAATTTCACAAAGAAAACATACTAAATATTCATTGGCTCTAAGAGTCTTTTTTCTTTTCTTTCCTGAATTGGGTATTTGGTTACATCTCACATGCAGGGATTTATGGCGTGTTGGTGTTAGGTTGTAAACATTCCTTCAGGAGACAGAAAACAGGCGACAGGCGTGAGCAAAAGGGAGGGTGGAGGGGAGGTGGGGGGTGAAGACTGTTAAAAACTCAAGGGCGGGGAAAGAGTGTATAAAAGTAAAATAAGACTGTAGAGGAACCACATGTGTTCATGTAGGGAATACGGACACTTTTTACCTTTGAGCCTCGCGATGAGAGATGGGCCTGGTAGTAGTGCAGAAAATAACAGTGGCAGTAGATAAACAGGATAATTATTATGCTCTTAGAGCCACTGAATATTTAGAATGTTCTACTTGTGAAACTGATCTTTCATCCTGCATTTCGTTCTGTTTCCATACGTCTGACGAAGTGGACGTGTCCACGAAAGCTCGCATTAAAATATAATAGTTAGTCTTTAAGGGGCCACCAGTTTTTATCTTTTCATTTTGTTTTGTTTCTTTGGATTTTGCCTGGTATGCTGGCACAAACTTACACAGCCACCTCTTCTAAAATGTATTTTTAATGGCAATTCCACTGTATTATTTTTAATGGCAATTCCACTGTATTATTTTTAATGGCAATTCCACTGTATTATATAGGTTTGAATCTGAATTCTGCACTTTGAATTCCGCCCAGGAACAGGTCGGCCACCAGTGGAGCTGCTGTAACAGGGCGGGTGGTGTGATCCCTGTAACCAGCCCCAGTCCGCCCTCTGGCTGCTGCGTTTTGGACTCGCTTAAGTTTCCACCGGCAGACACTTTCCAGAGGGGCAAGAGAGACAGAGTCACATCTTTGTGTAACCATTCACACTGGAGGCTGTGTGGAATAGTTGGCTGGCGTCCTGTCAGTGTTCATGCCAGCTTGGTTTATTTTGCCTTAGATTCTGGAGAGATGCCTTGCCCACCTGGACAGATGACCGGGCGGATGACCAAGACGTACCCCACACCTTCCCGATTGGCCTCAATTCATCATAGCAAGTGGCTCAAACCTTGCATGAATGCCAGTGGAATCCTGTCTGTGTGTCTGTTACCCACCCTGCTCCTTGGGTCCAGTTGTTTTTGAATTGACATACAGTCCTATGGTGTCTGTGTGCAGCTAAGTCTCCTCGTGCCTGGTTCGTTCTTAAACAGAGCAAACAATTCCTGCCTTTGCATCCTTAGCTGGGGCCAGAGATCAGCGGTGTGTGACCGTGCATGCACAATTAACCGCTAATTTGTCGCTGGTAGTAAGTGCGATAACCCGAAAGGTGTTCAGCAATTCGGGGGTTTCCTTTCACCTGTTCCAAGAAAAGCCAGATTCCCGGAGAGGCTTGGAGGGTGGTCATCACATCCTCAGATGTTGCCGCGGGATAAATAGATGAGCGAAACAGGAAATGTTAATGGATTCTATGTGTGAAGCCTTAGCAGCCCGTTGTGATGGAAGGAGGTTGGCACGACCAAGCTTCGGATAAAGGAATGCACCTCCAGGCAAGTTGGAGTGACCGTCCAGGAGGCTGGAGGAAAGGAAGTTTCGTTCTGAAAGCACCTTCTAAACCAGTGGTTCTCAAACTGGGGTCCCCAGTTGGACTGCAATTCCCAGAAGCCTCCACCACGAGCTGGACTGGCCGGGATTTCTGGGAGCTGTAGTCCGAGAACATCGGGGGGGGTGCAGTTTGAGAAGCACTGGTCTAAGCAAGCTGCCCTTGAGCCCCGTGAAACAGTTTGCCAAGGGATGGGTTTCAAGGCAATGTGGGAAGCGGTGCCGACAGCCGAGGCAATGAGACTCAGACTGCACCCCCAGAGCCGGGAGAGATACCACCAGCGCCATCCTGGATAAGAGAGGTTGTTGGTTGGGCACCCTCTTCTTGACTTTTCCTTTAGAATCATGTCGTAGCCCTAACCATCGAGTGGACTTTATTGCCCACGTGGGTCGCCCTGGGCTTCCTCGGTGGTCCACCCTTTTTCAGGGTGCTCTCAGATGGTTGTATAGCCGCCTGCCTGATGGCACCAGAGAAGGTCACCCACTTAAATGTCCTTCATCCATTTAATCCACTTCCATCTGCCAGGGGAATTGCTCCTGCCTGGGCCCGAATATTAGAAGCCCTACAGCTGGACCAAAAAGGTCCAAAATAGGCACAGATTGGGGTCAGGCTGGAACACATTTTTGTGATCATCATCATTGTTTTAGAACTGCGGAGCTGGAAGGGATCCTAGAGATCATCAAGTCCAGCCCCTGCCAAGGAGGCCCTGTGGGGGAATTGAACTCCCAACCTCTGGTTCCGCAGCCAGAGACCTCAACCACTGAGCTACCCAGCACGACATATTGTGTAGTCACTGGGAAACAGACCCACAAGTGACATTGCCTTCACATACAAGGAATCTAGATGTTCGGAGAGCTGGGGAGTCCTTTGGGTAGCGGGCTGACTTCAGACTTGGGTTCGAATCCTGCTTCATGGCTTGCTCCGCTTCTGAATAGCAACAAAACGAGACCTGTGCATTTGGAGTGGAGGAAGGAAAAAAGGCTGGGAACACAGCACCTTGCATTTTAGACCCTGGTTGTAAACAGAATGGCCCATTAAACCCACAAAAATGGAACAATTATTTCAGCCTCATTCAGGAGATAAAAGGAGATGGTGTTTTAAAAAATAGCTGTGGGGCCCTTAAGAGTTAAACGGCTCAGATCAATTGTACAAATAACTCATTTTTGAACCTGCTTGTGATGGCCTTACACAGAGGTTGGCAAAGTTACTCTTTTTTTTGGCTTTAATTCCCAGAAACTCTCAGCCCACTGACCCTGCCGTGCTGGGGTATTCTGGAAAAAAAAAAAAAAAACCCAAAAAAGAGAGGATCTTTCCTTCTAGGAACTGCTGTGCACCCTACAATAAATCAATCTTTTAAAAAAAAAAACACACCTCATTGAAATTGATTAATTCTCAGAAATCTAGTCGATGTCCGATTTCTTAGCCTGGTGCTTTTGTTTTATGTTTTGAAAGCTGTGTGTGTTTTTACTTTTCCTCTGCCAGAAACGCCGTACCATGGACTTACTCCTTTTCATTTGAGAGAATCAGGACCTCGGGAGACACCTCCAAGATGCTGTGGTGTTTCAGAAATGGGCAGAGGTTCGGCGTCCTTGTTTGGCAGGTTTTGTTATCTCCAAAGCTGTGTTTTCAACCACCTCGGCTTTGTGATTGCTGTTTAACAAAGGCGAACACAAGCGAGGCAGAAGCTGCACCACGTTGGCAGCCACAGACTCTGGATTGTGGAAGAAGGGATGGATGTCAGGAGAAAACCGGGAGCGGGGAGGAGATCACTTCCAAGCCGGCAATGAAATTTCTGTGGAACGAAATTATCTTTCTTGATAGGATTGGCTTTTGCTACACGAGGCCCATACTTAATCCTGGGCAACGTATGTGGCTGAAGACGGCCTTTTGCGCCGTGTTTTATCAAGCAGATTGCAACCCTCAGTCATTAGTTTTGGGGGGGGGGGAAGCTTTTTCTATGACAAGGACCCCATCAGTGCAAAAGAAGAAGATTCGCTCACCCTGGTGGCATTTGTTTTCAAAGCTTTTTGCAATTGGACCGGTGGCCTGTGGTAATAGAGGAGTGCCTCTCTTAACAAAAAGCAAAAAATTACAGAGAGAGAGAGAGAGAGAGAGAAAGAACATGGGCTCCTTTCTTAAGCTAGCATCACCTTGCAGAAAAAGCCACGTCATGCCCACCCATTTGGAAGTCAGTGGCTTCTCCTGTCCTACCAGAGTTTGTAGCTTTGCGTAGAAGACCGCAGCTCTTCCCCTTCACGGGATCGGCAAGAGGCAACTGAAGATCATCCAGAAGGATCCAGCCTTTCTTAGACTATGGAAAGGACCACTTGCAAGTAATATAGTCTCCAAATCCCGCGAGGTGCTAGTCCCCCTCTATTCAGCACTGCTGAGGCCTCAGCTTGAGTATCGTGTCCAGTTCTGGACGCCACACTTCAAGAAGGATGCTGACAAATTGGAACACATTCAGAGGAAGGCAACAAGGATGATCAGGGGGCTGGAAACCAAACCCTAGGAGGAAAGATTGAAAGAACTGGGCATGTTTAGCCTTGAGAAAAGAAGATGGAGGGGAGATATGATAACACTTTTCAAATATTTGAAAGGCTGTCATACAAAGGAGGGGCAGGATCTGCTCTTGATCATCCCAGAGTGCAGGACACCCAACGATGGGCTCAAGTTAGAGGAAGGCAGGTTTCAGCTGAGTATCAGGAAAAACTTCCTGACTGTTAGAGCAGTGCGACGATGGAACCCGTGACCTTGGGAAGTGCTGAGCGCTCCAACGCTGGAGTCATTCAAGAAAATTTTGGACAATCGTCTGTCAGATACATGTTGATTTGGATTCCTGCCCTGAGCAGGGGGTTGGACTTGATGGCCTCAGAGGCCCCTCCCAACTCAGTTTTTCTATGATTTTAGTTATGTGTAACTAGTTACCTTTTGGGGCAAGGTAGGGAGCGATTCTCCTATGCTGGCTGTAGGATTCTGGGAGATGTGATCCCAGAAAAGACTTCTTTCCTTGCTCTGGGTTTGGCCTCAGCTAAAGAAAAGGGTGGTGCTGGAGGAGACTCTTGGGAGTCCCCTGGACTGCAAGGAGAACAAACCTATCCGTTCTGAAGGAAATCAACCCTGAGTGCTCACTGGAAGGACAGATCCTGAAGCTGAGGCTCCAATACTTTGGCCATCTGATGAGAAGAGAAGACTCCCTGGAAAAGACCCTGATGTTGGGAAAGTGTGAGGGCAAGAGAAGAAGGGGACGACAGAGGAGGAGATGGATGGACAGGGTCATCGAAGCGACCAACATGAATTTGCCCCAACTCCGGGAGGCGGTGGAAGACAGGAGGGCCTGGCGTGCTCTGGTCCATGGGGTCACAAAGAGTCAGACACGACTTAACGACTAAACAACAAAAAGAAAAGGAGCCGCCGGAAGGCCACTGGATACCTTCTCAGGCAAACCCGTAAGGAGTCGTGTCATGCCTTCGAGGCAAACCAATTTTCTTCGGCAAAAGCTACCATGGACTGCAACCATCTCCTCCGAGGACAAAAAAAACTTAGTAGTGTTCAAGATGCCACAAGACGCCTTGCTGGTTTTACGGCAACAGATCACCGGAGGCCTCCGAGGAAGTATTTTTCCCATTCGTAGACCAGGAAGATGGGATGCCCTGATTCTTAATGTAGAGGCTTCCGGATTGCCCTGGAATGAACTGAGGGACAGATCCTGCTCTTGCTGACGTGCCCTGGGGTCTCCTCAAGGTAACTCAAAGAAGAGAGGCTTTGAGCCTGATCCGAGGGCATTCAGCACCCTGTGAATATTCAGCAGCAGCTGAGCATCTCAGGCGTTCTTGCAATCAGCATCACCATTTTAATTACCAAATGCATTGAGAATCCTAGCTTCCTTCACAGACATCCCGTCGCAGACATGGTTACGAACTCCTGGTCCATTCGCTGATTCCGTCTTTGTCTTTCCAACATTTCTAGCCATTATGATTCAAAAATGACACGTGGTGGCGTATGCATTATTCAACCACATCCATTTGTTGTGCCTGCCTTGTGCCTCCCTCTTAAGCCAATAGATGGAGGCCCACCGTTGTATACCGACCCTTTCCCGAGGGGTTGCAGGATGTTCCAGTGGCGTTCACCACTGAGAGAGACACATGCAGATGGGTACCAGGGCTCAGTCCTTCTCTGATGGAAACTTAAGTGCCTTTGGGTTCTGGCTCAGCCCTCGCCAGCCGTGGTGCAAAGAGGTAAGTAGGTGCCCCTTGCTGGGGTAACCCCACCACCCCATCCAACAGGAGGGCTGTGGATGAGAGAACATTTTGGTGGGCACTCATTCAGAGAGTCACCATGCGTTGATATGGTGGATGTGGACGATGGGCAAAACACCGGTGATGTATCAATGCTGAATCAGGTACTTTAGGGAGAATAAATGTGCCATCTGGACGAGTCCAAAGTTGTAACTACATGGCATCATGTTCTCCCTCATGCACCCCTTTGTTGTTGTTTAGTCGTCAAGTCGTGTCCGACTCTTCGTGACCCCGTGGACCAGAGAACGCCAGGCCCTCCTGTCTTCCACTGCCTCCCTTAGTTGGGTCAAAGTCATGTTGGTTGCTTTGGTGACCCTGTCCATCCATCTCGTCCTCTGTCGTCCCCTTCTCCTCTTGCCTTCACACTTTCCCAACATCAGGGTCTTTTCCAGGGAGTCTCCTCTTCTCACGAGATGGCCAAAGGATTGGAGCCTCAGCTTCAGGATCTGTCCTTCCAGTGAGCACTCAGGGTTGATTTCCTTCAGAATGGATAGGTTTGATCTCCTTGCAGTCCAGGGGACTCTCAAGAGTCTCCTCCAGCACCACAATTCAGAAGCATCAATTCTTCGGCGGTCAGCCTTCTTTATGGTTCAGCTCTCACTTCCATACATCGCTACATGCACCATACATGCACCCCTTACTTGTCCCTCATCTGTTGTGTCTCCACAGGGTCTGTTTCAGATGGTAAGCTCCCTTTGGTGTAAGGACCAGTTTATTCTTGAATATGAAACTGTGTAAGAAGGATACCAACAAACTGGAGCACGTTTGGAGGAGAGTAACCGGGATGCTCAGGGGGCTGGAAACCAAGCCCTCAGAGGAAAGGCTGAGTGAACTGGGCCTGTTTAACCGTGAGAAAAGAGGACTGTGTGGGAGACAGGAGAACACTTTTCAGTTCCTTGAAAGGCTGTCCTCCAGAGGAGGGGCAAGATCTGTTTTCGATCATCCCAGAGTGCAAGACAGGCGACAATGGACTCAAGTTAAAGGAAGCCAGATTTCGGTTGAATATCAGGAAAAACTTCTTAAGTGTTAGAGCAGTACAACAATGGAACCAACGGGGAGGTGGTGAGCGCTCCAGCATGGCAGGCATTCGAGAGAAAATTGGACAGACATTGGTCAGAACTGCTTTGACTTGGATTCCTGCGTTGAGCAGGGGGTTGGACTCGATGGCCTTCGAGGCCCCTTCCAGCTCAATTATTCTCTGATTCTAAGACATTGTGCACACTCAGCATGCTCTATCAATGCACAGAGCGCTGTGTTTATGGATCACACTTAAGCCATTGATGCCCTTACAGTCTTTGCTGGCCTTCTTTTCTCTGGCCTTTCCGAAGCATTGTATTTTGTTGGCTGTTGATCAATTCCTGTAGAAGATAAACTCCCCTGAGGAGTCCACAGACTCAAACATGCCCAGAAGCCTTTGGGAATTTATGGGGCTCTGAACCGGACAATAGCTAACCTAGTGATTGATGCTCTGCTATTATTAACCCTTCTGTGATTAACAGGATCATTATCCGGTCTGAACTTTGGCCTCTTGGCTCGGACTTAAAGAAGGGGGAAGGGACAAGAACAAGATGCATTTTTCCAGAGGCAGTGCTGGTGCTGCGATTTAAGCATGCAAAGGTCACTGATCATGCGAAGGATGTCGGAGTCATTACAAATCAAGAACACAGGGAAAAACGGCTGAGATAAAATTTATACACGTGATGGACACCCATATACATGGATTGAATAGACGCCTAGGTTTCTTGAGCCACTACCGAATGTAACACTTCGGCTGTCATCAAGCGCCGCTGTGCTTTTCTTCATAACTACCAAGCCCCTCTCTCACATCACAAGGCTTAAAAACGGTCAATATTCCCCACCTTAACACACATGATTCCTCTGCCATCTTCTTTCACTTTTATGTATATGTACTTTTATATATACATAAAATGGTCTGAAGCTCAACATCAAAAAAACTAAGATCATGGCCACTGGTCCCATCACCTCCTGGCAAATATGGAGGCAGTGACAGATTTTACTTTCTTGGGCTCCATGATCACTGCAGATGGTGAAAGCAGCCACGAAATTAAAAGACGCCTGCTTCTTGGGAGGAAAGCAATACCAAACCTAGACAGCATCTTAAAAAGCAGAGACATCACCTTGCCGACAAAGGTCCGCATAGTCAAAGCTATGGTTTTTCCAGTAGCGATGTATGGAAGCGAGAGCTGGACCATAAAGAAGGCTGACCACCGAAGAATTGGTGCTTCTGAATTGTGGTGCTGGAGGAGACTCTTGAGAGTCCCCTGGACTGCAAGGAGAACAAACCTATCCATTCTGAAGGAAATCAACCCTGAGTGTTCACTGGAAGGACTGATCCTGAAGCTGAGGCTCCAATGCTTTGGCCATCTCATGAGAAGAGAAGACTCCCTGGAAAAGACCCTGATGCTGGGAAAGTGTGAAGGCAAGAGGAGAAGGGGACGACAGAGGACGACATGGTAGGACAGTGTCACTGAAGCGACCAGCATGAATTTGACCCAACTCTGGGAGGCAGTGGAAGACAGGAGGGCCTGGCGTGCTCTGGTCCATGGGGTCACGAAGAGTCGGACACGACTTAACGACTAAACAACAACAACAAAAACTTTTATATATCTTTTTCCCCCTCTTTTGAATCCCCCCCCACTTACACACTCTCCTTCTGTCTCTTCTCTCCTCCCTCATCCTTGCTCAGGCCTGGTGTCTTTTTTTTCTGTCTCCTGAATTGCTTACAACAGAGCCATACTGCCTTTAGATGTACCTCACACTTCAGCCTCCTTCAGCCGATGAATATTTAGAATTGGCCACTTGTGAAACTGATATTTCATCCAACATTTTATTCTGTTCTCCTATGTCTGATGAAGAGGACGTGTCCACCGAAGCTCAGATTAAAATATAATCATTAGTCTTTAAGGGGCCACCATGTTTTTTGTCTTGTTTTTTATTTTGTCTTTTTGTTTTGTTTTGTTTCTCCGGATTTTGCCGGATACGCTTGCACAGACTAACGCGGCCACCTCTTCTAAAACAATGAGTTTTCTGGCACCTTTAAGAAGTTCTAAATGGCATTCGCTTTTATGGGCATAGCCCCCTTCTTCAGAAGTATAATACTCAGAGTGCAATATGGAAGCATCAGGCCTACATATGCACTGGTACACTGGTTGTTGGGGTGTGACACAATGAAATAGGACACAGAAAGTGAGAATTGTTATTTCTCACTTTCAATGGACTGGTTAGCATAAGCATAGAAGCTATCCAGGCATTTCCACTGATCAGTTTGGGTTAAGACATTGGTGCCCGATTGCCAAAGGGACGTGGTGGCGCTGCGGGTGAAACCGCAGAAGCCTCTGTGCTGCAAGGTCAGAAGACCAGCAGTCGTAAGATCGAATCCACGTGACGGAGTGAGCTCCTGTCGCTTGTCGCAGCTCCCGCCAACCTAGCCGTTCGAAAGCATGTAAAAATGCGAGTAGATAAATAGGTACCACCACGGTGGGAAGGTCACGGCGTTCCGTGTCTAGTCGTGCTGGCCACGTGATCACGGAAGATTGTCTTCGGACAAACACTGGTTCTACGGCTTGGAAATGGGGATGAGCACCGCACCCTAGAGTCGGACACGACTGGACTAAATGTCAAGGGGAACCTTTACCTTTACCTTACCTGATTGCCAGGATGTTCAAGCAGAAGTGGCTTGCTTTGTTTCACAGTCCTGTTTTGAAAGTGATGTGCACTACACACCTGTAATTCCCCACCGGGCTTCCTGCCCGTCAAGCCAGCCCAGGTGGTCTTGGGGCAAACTGCACAATCCCAGATTGCCAAGAAAGGAACGTGAAACCATCCCCGAGTATTCTCTACCTAGAAAACCCTGAAAAGGGACGCTATAAGTCAGAATTAACTCAATGGCCCACTGCTATGCCTTAAGCAGCTACTGATAAACAGGACCGAATGGGTCTATCTGTGAGAAAGATACTTCTTTTGACTTCAAGGGTGGTACCAAAAATGTGTCCAGCTGTCGACCAGCTGTTTAAGAGTCCTACTCCAGGGAGCCAACAGAAGATTTTGTTTGTCAGATTTCCACAGGATGTTGTCAATAATCATAACCAGCAACCGTAATGCAGGGGAAGGGTGGGGTGAGGAGAGGGGTAGACATCTTGGCCAACCTTGTATATGAGACTGACCAGGAGAAGGCACTTAGTCATGGCAGAAGCCCAACAGAAGCTCAGCCTGTGAAGGGATACCTCGGACGACCAGATGTAGGAGCCAGAGAAGAGGTCCATCTCTCCATCAATCCCCCAGCCTTGCGAACTTTACCCTCTACTGTGACTCTTCGACATCCAAGTTGAACATTCACTGCTGGGTGGATCATTAAATGTTAGTGGAAAACCAGCCTGGTGGAGAGAGGGGAGATCCAGGGGGGATATGTCAGGTTGTGGCCAGATCCAGGCACAGAGAAGATAATTGGACCTGACAGCAAAACTGCTGAGACAACAGGGCCCATGGTGTGTCAGAAGGTGGTGGTTGTGTGCCATCAATTTGCTTCCAACTTATTGCAACCCTAATAGGGTCTTCAAGATCTGTGAGATGTTCAAGGAGGTGTTCTACCAGTTCCTCCATTACCAGAGTCCTCATCTGTCACTCTCTCCACTACACCACACTGGGTACCTCCTCAAGCACGTGCCCCGTGAAAATAGATCCCGTGCCTCTCAGCCACTGGGGTCTGAACAAAGAAGATAATGGCCCAGGCCACGGGATTCAGGAGGCCACGCCACCTCTTCGGAACCCTCAGATCCTTAATCCTGAATTCAAGACCTTGATAAGTTTTCTTTTGCCGCCTCCGTATGACCTGCTACCTTTTCCCTTTCTGTCAGTAGGGTGTTCTAAATTGCTTTTCTTATGGAAAGGGGGAAAAATACAATGAAAATACAAGAAAGAAAGAAAGAAAGAAAGAAAGAAAGAAAGAAAGAAAGAAAGAAAGAAAGAAAGAAAGAAAGAAAGAAAGAAAATGCATGGCATAAACTTGGACATTCTTTTCTGTGCAGTACATCTGTATTCAAACAAAAGTGACAACCGGGACAATAAACGTCACAGGGAAATGAAACAGGTTATGTGGTGAAGGAGATTTGGAGTGAACCGTGGGGCTAAAATTGCAAAGGTTTACATTCTTAGCTAAAGGTAAAGGTTCCCCTTGACCTTTAGTCCAGTCGTGTCCGACTGTAGGGTGCGGTGTTCATCCCCGTCTCCAAGCCACAGAGCCAGCGTTTGTCCGTAGACCATTTCCGTGGTCACGTGGCCAGCGTGACTAGACACGGAACGCCGTGACCTTCCCACCGTGGTGGTACCTATTTATCTATTCGCATTTTTACATGCTTTCGAACAGCTAGGTTGGCAGGAGCTGGGACAAGCGACGGGAGCTCACTCCGTCACGTGGATTCGATCTTACGATGGCTGGTCTTCCGACCTTGCAGCCCAGAGGCTTCTGCGGTTTAACCCACAGCGCCACCACGTCCCTTTTTTTACACTCTTAGCTATCCTGTTTTTCCTTCTAAGCCACCTTGGGAGAAAGGCAGGATGAAAATGTTTTGAATAGATAGATAGATAGATGATAGATAGATAGATAGATAGATAGATAGATAGATAGATAGATAGATAGATAGATAGATAGATAGATAGATAGATAGATAGATAAGAACATGGATTAGACAGACAGACAGACAGACAGACAGACAGACAGACAGATAGATAGATAGATAGATAGATAGATAGATAGATAGATAGATAGATAGATAGATCGATAGATCGATCGATCGATCGATCGATCGATCGGTAGCCACCATTCCCCAGCTAGATTGCCTTCCAGTTTCTCCTGCTGGTCAGAAAAGAAAAAGAAGAAATAAGTTACGCTCTAATAAACCTTTTGCAACCTAAATGGGTGAGAAGCTACCCTCCCAGTCCAAATCTGGCATTTCTCTACCTTTTGCTAAAACTGCTGTCCCTATTACTCATTAACCTTTCCTTTCCTTGGGGGGAAAAAAAGCCTCTGTCAACACAGAGGAGACACCCGTTTCTTCCCAATTCAGCTGCTGGGACTGGACGTTTTCTCGGCACACTGCTGTCCTTTTCTCAAGGGAAAAGCGCGAGGTCTAAAACGTACCCCCTTTTTTCTCAGCGTCCCTTCTGGGGAAGACGGCTGGACTTCTGCATAGCTTCCTTCGGAGGACTGAAAGACCCACAATGGTAGGAAAGACGTTTTCCACAGCAGAGACTGGAGGTGTCTTCTTGTGCTCAGTGAACCCTGGGAAGGGCAGGGAGTGGGTTGGAAGGAAGAGGCATCCCTTGGGGGTGCCAAGGTTACCCTCAACTGAGAATTCATGGGTGGTTGATAGCCTCTAGAGGTCGTGCTTCCCAACCTTGGGTGACCCAGATATTCTTGGACTACAACTCCCAGAAATCCTGGCCAGCACAGCTAGGGGTGAAGGAAGGCTTTGGGAGTGGTAGTCCAAGAACATCTGGGGACCCCAGGTTAGGAACCCTTGCTAGGGCAGTGGTGTGAATATCATCGCCTCTTGCTGTGGCCAAAGAACTGGGAAGGTCTTTCTCTTTTCTACTCATGGTGAGATTTCTCTGTGCCTCTCCAAGGGGGCCTCGCAAAACATCTTGTGGGATGTCTCAGACTTTTTGTGGTTGGTCTGGTTTGGCTTTGCTTTTTGCAGAATAAGCACCGAACGGTGCAGAAAGATTATAATTCCTGTGCAAAACAGAATAGTTTGTGTGCAAGATTTCAACTGCACAGAATTTGGCAGCTTCTTAACAGAGCAGACCAGCAAATTTAATCTAGAACTGGGAAATTTTTGGGTGTGACGGGAGGTCTCAACAGGGACTCCTGGCCTGGAGAGACTCTGAAAATCACAGAGAAAAGACATTTTCTTTAGAGAAAGAAGCTGACTCTAAACAAGGACCTCGAATGTACAGCAATGTTCAAGATGGTGTTAATAATGCTTGTCAACCGGTGGTTCCCAACCTTGAGTAACCCAGATGTTCTTGGACTACAACTCCCAGAAGCCTTTCCCACTAGCTGTGCTGGCCAGGATTTCTGGGAGTTGTAGTTCCAGGTGGTCCTTTGCCTCCTGCAATGGCAGTGTGGCTGTAAAATCTGGAGCAGGAAAGAACCAGTTCGACTGCCATGTTGAACGGCTGTAGGGCTTGATATTGCGTGATATGTCAGGAATGGCTGGAGATGTAATCCAGAGCCCGTCGTTTCAGCCTGTGCCTTTAATGCACTGGGAGAGCAATAGCTGTGGCAGCTTTCTTTACTTAAGAGGCTGATGGATCCCTTGATGGCTGTGGAAAGGAGAACTTCCTGAATGGGGAGAATGGGTGGCAAAATGGCAAATGCATTTCAATATACAAAAATGTAAAGTAATGCACATAGGGGCAAAAAAAATTCAAAACTTTAGTTATCTGCTGATGGGTTCTGAGCTGTCCGTGACGGATCAGGAAAAAGATCTCGGTGTGCTGGTGGATACCTCGATGAAAGTGTCAACCCAGTGAAGAAGGCCGATTCCATGCTTGTTGTTGTTTAGTCGTTAAGTCGTGTCCGACTCTTCGTGACCCCATGGACCAGAGCACGCCAGGCCCTCCTGTCTTCCACTGCCTCCCGGAGTTTGGTCAAATTCATGTTGGTCGCTTCGATGACACTGTCCAACCATCTCATCCTCTGTCGTCCCCTTCTCCTCTAGCCTTCACACTTTCCCAACATCAGGGTCTTTTCCAGGGAGTCTTCTCTTCTCATGAGATGGCCAAAGTATTGGAGCCTCCGCTTCAGGATCTGTCCTTCCAGTGAGCACTCAGGGTTGATTTCCTTCAGAATGGATAGGTTTGATCTCCTTGCAGTCCAGGGGACTCTCAAGAGTCCATGCTAGGGATCATTAAAAAGGGGATGAAAAATAAAACAGCCAACATTCTAATGGCTTTATACAAAACGCGGGTCAGGCCGCACCTGTAGTGTTGCGTACAGTTCTGGTTGTCCCACCTCAAAAAAGACATCCTGGAACTGGAGAAGGTGCAGAAGAGAGCGACTCAAAGGGTGACTGGGCTGGGGCACCTCCCTGATGAGGAAAGGCAACAGCGTTTGGGGCTCTTGAGTCTAGAGAAAAGGCGCCTGGGGGGGGGGGGACATGATGGAGACATCTAAAATTATGCAGGGGATGGATCAAGTGGAGAGAGACGGAAGCTCTTTTCCCTCTCACACAAGACCAGAACCAGGGGACATCCACTCCGATGGAGTGCTGGGAGAGTGAGAACAGACCAAAGAAAATCTTTTTTGACCCAGAGTGTGGTTAGTCTGTGGAACCCCTTGCCACAGGATGTGGGGATGGCATCTGGCCTAGATGCCATTCAAAGGGGACTGGACAGATTCCTGGAGGAAAAGTCCATCGCAGGTGACAAGCCATGATGGGGAGGTACAATCTCCAGGCTTCGAAGGAAGGGACCTCCAAAGGCCAGATGCAGGGGAAGAGGGATCTCGTCCCGTGTGCTCCTAGAGGCATCTGGTGGGGCCACTGGGAGATACAGGGAGCTGGACTAGATGAGCCCTGGGCCTGATCCAGCAGGGCTCTTCTTAGGTTCTTATGTTCTTATGTTCTATGGCTTCCTTTTTGTGTCTTGGGGCATCAGGTGCACGGTCAAGGTGGAGTCCGATTCCAGAACTGGGCCAAGACCTACGGCTCCTCTCCAGAACTGTATTTCCAACCTGCAACAGTGGACGAGGTCAAAGAGGTGAGAAAGAGTTGGTCCTAGACACCGTGGCCTTTCCAATTCCCTGTAGAAATGCAGAGCCCTTGGAAGGAAGGAAGCACAAGCAACGTAGATAATAACCCTAGAACGGCAGAGCTGGAAGGGACCTCCATGGATCATCCAGTCCAGCCCCCGTCAAGAAGGCACCATGGGGGAATCGAACTCACCAATCTCTGACGTCACAGCCAGAGACCTAAACCCCTGAGCTGTCCAGCAGTTCATACTTGGGGACAGGCTTTGCAATGAAGTTTCATCAACAAGTAGAACAAAGGTCTCTATTGGAATAATGAGTAAGTGTTTCTAGTTACTTTCAATGGGACTGGAAGGCATTGGTAGATAAAATTGAACAATAAATTTCCATGCTTTATACCATTCGCTTATCATAGCCTCACACCTCCCCACATAACATAAAAGGGGGTGGGGGGAAGGTAACATGGCTCAGTTACCTTTTCAGCATTGCAATGGGTAACAGCAAAGGTTATTTCTCAAACAGCATAATGGGTAACAGGAAGGAATGGATTCTAAGAAGATGCTTATATTCATGTATATAAAATCTCCCAAAACATAAAACTGCACTGAATGGTGTGATTGGATAGCTCAGTGGTTTGAGTTCAATTCCCCCACTGGGCCTTCCTTGACAGGGGCTGGACTGGATGATCCTTAGGGGTCCCTTCCAGCTCTGCAGTTCCAAGATTATTGCTATTATCACAGAATTGTCATAGGGTTGGAAGAGATGTTGGAGGTCTTCTAGTCCAACCCCCTGAGGCCCAAGGCAGGAGACCTCAGACCATCCCGGACCTCAGGCCATCCCGGACAGATGGTTGTCCAATTCTTTCTTGAAAACCTCCAGCGATGGGGCATCCACCACATCGGGAGGCGAGCTGTTCCACCGCTTCATGGTTCTCACTGTCAGGAAATTCCTCCTGATTTCCAGGTTGGATCTCCCTCTGACGAGTCTCCACCCATGGGTTCTTGTCCTACCCTCGGGCGCAATGGAGAATCAATCGATGCCCTCTTCCCTGTGGCAACCCTTCAGATCTTGGAAGATGGCTCTCACGTCTCCCCTCAGTCTTCTCTTCGTTAAGCTCAACATCCCTAGTTCTTTGAGTCGTTCTTCGTAGGATTTATCCTCCAGTCCCCTTATCATCTTTGTTGCTCTTTGTTGCTTATTGTTATTGTTATCCTAAAACATGCTCTGCCAGTTATGCTGACCATGCCTGGGCTTGCTCTTGAGATGCTTAAACATGCCAGGAAACCCAACAGTTGCATCAATTCTTCCATCCAACACAGGATCAGGCCATGACTGTGGAACAGAGAAGCCCAAAGCCATGATGAGGGACTTTGGGTTGACCCAGCATTGATGAACTCTGATTTCCACCATCCTTGACCATTGGCTTTCAGTGACTGGGAAGGATGGACGTTGGCCAGTGCTTCCCCTTATTGATCCCGAATGTTCAGTGATAAAGAGGCATTTGAGGACTGAAAAGTGAGATCTATCAAGAGCTCAAGCTATCTAAGAGTTGTCTCTCTACAGACGTGTGTGTGACTCCTCTTTCCGCAGATCTTGGCTCTTGCCCGGCAGAAAAGTAAGAAAGTGAAAGTGGTCGGGGGTGGACACTCGCCTTCGGACATCGCCTGCACAGATGACTTCATGGTCCAGATGGGGAAAATGAACAAGATCCTCACGGTAAAAGAGGAGTTGAACCCGTGACCAGACAGCCATGCTGAGGGGTTCGTTCCCTTGTCCACCAACCTTGAGTTCTACCTGCCACATCCAGCCTATGCAGGTCATGATCTAAGCTCAGAAAAAGTTACTTTTTTAGACGACACTTCCTAGAATGTCACGGACAGCGTTCTAATCAATGCTCTATTTATGTATTATTTATTTATTTTATTTCTTAATTTTATAGACCAGCCCATGAGTACCCTACCTACACTATTCTGGACAGTTTACAGAAATTAAAAATATATAATAATTGTATATTAAATGAACAGTTAAAAAAAAAACCCACAAAAATGAGAAGAACATGCTATGTTCTCTAGATCAGTGTTACTAAGCACGATTGAGATTTGATAGGCTTTTCGGCATGACAAAGGTCACATCCTGTGTTCATGTGCCTGGGACTTTCAGCCTGGGGCTTACCCGGTCCAGTTGCTCCAGGAGGAAGACGTCCTTCCGGGGCTGGGCCGCCTGTCCCACACGGCCTTTCACACCCATTTCATCCCTTGCAGGTGGACAAAGAGAAGAAGCAGGTGACCGCCGAGGCTGGGATCTTGCTCCGTGATCTGAACGTGGAGCTGAGCAAACATGGCCTGGCTTTACCCATGTAAGTAAGACCTCCCTCTGTGAACATACCTGGGTTTACGTGTGGAGATGGCACGGGTAGTCATGTCAGCGATTCCAGGTCAGCCGCATCTCATTCTCTTGAGTTTTGGGCACCAAATCCTGGAACCTGAGGACAGGTCCGTCAGGTGGCATCAGGTGCTTGTCACATCGCAGAGACAGCGGGATGAGCAGCACCAACCGGCGGTAGAAACGAAGGAAAGAGGAGTCAAGGTATAGGGGCCCAGAGTCCAGGCAAAGCCACATGAGCCAGACAGGACAGAAAATACAGCTGGAAAGGGGGGAAAGAATAGGTAGCCAATCCAAAAGCAAAATGTGTCCAGCAGCTGCAGTGGTTGCTGTTGTTTCTACTCCTACAATGTAAGGTTTTATCTACAGGGAGGGAGGGAGGGACGGGTGTCCCAAGCCCTACACTAAGTGCCTTTGCTACACGTTGGGTAGGACAGAAATGTAAATACATGCACGTATGCACACATCCATCCATCCATCCATCCATCCATACACTGCTGCTGCCAGTGCATTGCACAATAAGTCTTGGGAGTGACAGCGCCGGCGCCCCACTCACGGCCTTCTTTGGAGCGACGCAATAGGAGGGAACACATACACCCGCCAGCTGTCTCCCTGCCTCCTCTTCTTGCTTAACGGCTTCTCAAGGCGCTGCTGTGGCACATCGCAACCTATTTATTTATTCCAAACATTTCTACCCCGCCTTTCTCCTTAAAAGGACCCAAAGTGGTTACAGGCAGGCAGACCACCCGGGAGAGTCAAGGAAACATAGCCGTTTCCCAAAACTTCAGCGGTCCTTCTGAAACCTGGCAGCCCTCCTCGACTCTTGGCATCATCTGTGCGCACGGGGCCAAAGCAGAGCCGGGGGAAAAAACCCCGCTTTCTGTCCTACATCTCCCACCGCACCCTAGCTTGCCATGGCCGTGATCTGACTCGCTAGGGGGATTCTGGGAACTCTAAACTGGAAAAACTCAAGGAAGCCGTTGTGCAATTCAACGGAGGAAGGAAGGGCTGCTCCCACCTGGAGCACCGGTGACGCTCTGGCCAGCTGCTTCTCCCGGGACCGGTGCAACCGGGGGGGGGGGGGGGGGTTCAGGGAGCCTCTGCTCATCTTTGCCACCACCATTTGTAACGACCCAGCCTCCCATTAAGGAGTGCTTGATCGGCGGATAGAGAGTGTCTGGGCGTCTGAATACCCCTTAACAGCTGGGTAGAGTCCGGGTGACCTCAACCCAGGGTGTATTACAGACCCCTTCTCACAAGCCTATCCTAAAAAGATTCTCTCTTGCACTTACTTAACTTAAGCAACTACATGCACATGAGCGTTGTAGTCTTTAAAATCTACTAAAACTCAATTAGGTAGGACTCTGTAACAATCTGTGGCCTTGCCTTCCCCCTCTGGGAATGGCTGTGACAGGCTATGCTGTTCAAGAGACCAATAGAATTTATGATTCATCTTTTTTATTGAAAAAATATAGATTTACAGAATAAATTCAGTTTGATGCATAAGCCCAGCAATAATACATTTCCAAGGATCATTACAATTACAATTAAGGCAACTAATTCCCTTTTGATTACAAAAATTCTAAAAATCTCTAAAAGCTTTCCTTAGGGTAGGTAAAAGGCACAAGGCCTCCCCCCTTCACTTTATCCAACTCTCTACGTTCCCCAAGTCCTTTTCCTAGCACAGGGCATAAGGAAAAAAAGACCTAGAAAAATCTTTGGTTCCAAAAAGGGAAAGAAGGAACACTGCACATGGCAAAAGTTCATTTTTCTATCTTCTAAACTCCTCCTGTCTTCTTCGTCTTCCACGATGTCATCCGATCATGGCGTAAGGTGGTAGAAGTAATCCCCTCCTTCTCTTCTCGTGAGAAAGCAGGTGTTGTTTGCCTCCTTCCACTCTCTTCTCCGCCATAACAAGTGTCTGGTCTTCTTATCTTGTCTTGGCTGTACTGGCTAAAAGCAAAACATTCCCACAGCCCTTCTTGGACAACATTCCCATCATACAAAATCATTCTTACACAGAACCAATATGGATCCATTTTACATTTCTTCACAACTACACAACCCATCTTCATACATGCTTTAACCCACATATTCATGATCACGACACCATTTAATGAAGCCAACAAGTGATGACCACCACTTTAAACGTTTAGGTGTTTTAGAATGTATTTTATATTGTTGGATATTGCTAATTTTTTTTTAAAAAAATTGAGTTGTATTTTATGATTTTTGCTTGGGTTGTTCCTTTATGTTGCAAACCACGTTTGTCTTGGGAAAGAGACAAACAAATGTTGTCCAATGTAAACACCTCCAAAGTCAAGGCAAAAAAAAGTTTATTCGGGTGCAGATTTATGATTTCAGTTGTGGATAATGGAGCTGGTGTCTCCGTTCTGACGCAGCAGCTTCTGAAACCCCTTTATTGCCTATAAAAACATCTGTCCCAAATCTTTCACACACACACACATGCACACGCGCGCGCACACACACACACACACACACCCATGGCCCTCTCTTTAGCACGGGAAATTGAAAAAAGACTTTGTGGCAAGCAAGGGCTTTCAGAAGTGACCTGCGAAGGAGATGGGTCCCTGTGGTTGTATGTAAATCCACCCAAGTGGCCTGACATCGGGGCAAAAGGAGCACTCACAGAAGAACTTAATAAGATTGACTTTGCATTTATTATTTTGTCTGTTTGTTTGGTTCGGTCTGAGATTTTCCAAGAGGAATTACTGGCTCGCGGATGTGAGGAGCTGGCTGCTTTTCAACTGAATTATCAATAAAAAGTGGGTGACGCTGTAGCAGACAGAGCATGAGATTAGGACTCAGGAGACCTGGGTTCAAATCTCCCCATCATGGAAACTTACTAAGGGGCAGCACCTCTTGGACATTGCAAATAGCTCTGAACTCCTGGGAGGATTAGCATAAGTGTGAGGCAATTTTACAGCATAGTACCAAGAAGAAGGCTTGAAAGGTGGGAGAAGTCATGGGGGTGGGGGGGGGGGGAAGTGGGATACTGAAGATTGAAGTACCTGCAATTTTGTGCATAAATCACACCATCTGATAAAGATGTACCAAAACATAAGAGAGGCTGTGACTTTACTGGCTAGGGTATGATTCACAGCCTGTCTTCCATTTTAGTTCACAGTTAATGGTCACAATGGGGCTTTGGATTGATTCGGAGCCATGTCCACACACGGATATGGTATGTGATCCACATTTCAGCCCACAGTTCCCCCTTCCCTTCCCTTCCCTTCCCTTCCCTTCCCTTCTTCCTTCCTTCCTTCCTTCCTTCCTTCCTTCCTTCCTTCCTTCCTTCCTTCCTTCCTTCCTTCCTTCCTTCCTTCCTTCCTTCCTTCCTTCCTTCCTTCCTCTGGTCCCACCTCTGCTGATCCTTTTATGGTTTGCTGTCAAGCCCCTGGGTTTTTAAAGGGTTGTACAGTATTAGGGAAAAGGCAGGAGCTTTCCAAAGTTCTTCATCACATACACAGAAACAGACATATCGCAGAAATGTATGAAATCTTCTGTATTTCATCAAGGTTCTTTCTATTTCATAGCAGTATTTTTTTCTGTGCAGAGATGACCTAGCGCTCAATGCAATGACTCTAGGCTATACTTGTTTATTAAGTTTATAAAAAAATAGGGGTCATGTGGGGCACGGATTGGAGGGGGTGTTCCTGTGGCCCCTAAGTGTCACACCCCAACCGGCTTTGACCCCAGAATACCACCCACATCCACGCTCTCTGTCCTTTTGTAGAAGGAAACAACTGATCCCCTAGGGAAAAGTCTGTTTGAATCGGTACGGCTTGAAAAAAGAGGAAGCGTCCAAGTGGCAAGGAAAAAAGCCAGAATGGGATCAAAAAAAGAGGCTGGACCGATCCGAATGGACTTTTGTGTTATGTGATCAGTAAAAAAATATATCGAAATTCATCAAAATGCCAGATGCAGGGGAGGGATCTCGGGAGACAGGTCTCTCGTGGCCTCATGGGCTCCCAGAGGCATCTGGTGGGGCCACGGTGAGACCCAGGAAGCTGGACTAAGAGGGGCCCTTGGCCTGATCCAGCACAGGGCTCTTCTTAGGTTCTTATCCGTTTTATAGCCAGAGGAAATCCCGCAGTATTTGAGTGTGTGGTTGGAGCTTATGTTTCTGTCTTCGAGCTACAATTCCCGGCAAAGTTTTCTGGCTGGCTCAGAGGTTCTGTGAACTCTAGTCAAAGAGAGTAACGTCCCCATTTCTCTGATGCCTACAAACCCCGGTGACGCCCGTGCTGAGCAAAGACGGAGCTCCAAGGCCTTTTCCACCCCAATCAGAAACGTGGATCCATCAGGAAAGCTCCTTCTTATTCCGCCGGGCGTTTTTTGTGCCTCCAACGGTGGTCACCAGCTTTCCACGTTCATTGCCCCATTCAGGATCCAGAGCGGCGAGCAATGAATTCTCTTTTGTTCCCAATGTCACATGGGTTCATATCACCGCCTACGATGAGGAACGCCAACCGCTCACTCTTCTTGTTTGGGTTCAGTCTAGGAGCTGTTTCCGAGGTGGCCGCGGCCGGGGTCATTGGCACCGCCACGCACAACACGGGCATCCGGCATGGCATCCTGGCCACTCAGGTAAGACGCCCGTGGGCTGCAGCTGGAGGGACCCTGACCTCTCTCTCGCCCGCGCGTCTCTGCAGCGGGTCGAACGGAAGCCCATCCGTTGACGGCGCTGACCGCTACTCTCACCACTTGGCTTTTTCACAATGTCCCCCACAAAAATGAGAGGTCGGTTCACTTGCAGATCGTAGAGTCATAGAAGTGTATAGCTGGAAGGGACCTCAGAGGTCATCAAGTCCAACCCCCTGTTCAATGCAGGAAATGCCCGGCCGAAGTGTCCCTGAGAGGTGGCCATGCCGTCAACCTCCAGTTAAGGAGGCTCCCACCACCTCCCAAGGCAGTCTGTTCTGTCGTCCAGCACCTCTTAAAGCCAGGTTCTTCCTGATATTTAGTCAGAGCGTTTGGAAATGTGAACATGGAGAGCCAGGGAAGGAGCTGGATGGCCGTTTCCGACAGCTGAAGCTTCCTGAGAGCCCATTCCACCCTTCTCTTCTTCTCCCAGTCTCTGTAAAGGTTACCAGACCCTTGTTCCCCCTTTCCTCTCCGACGTATAGCGACCCAAGCAGGGTTTTCAAGGTAAGTGAGATGTTTATGGAGTGGCTTTGAGTGTCCATGGTTAATCGGGGATTTGAACCCAGGCCTCTGGAGTCCTCGTCCATTACTCTATGCACCACACCACACTGGGTCCTGTCTTTTGGAGGAGAATAATATGCTTTGTCCAGAACATCACCACGCCTCAGGGCTGTGGTGGTCTTTGGCTGCCAGTTTGTACTTCTGTTCTCCTAATGGGTCTATCATTGGTTCTCCCTCCTCCCTTTTATCATCACAGGAACCCTGGTGGTCTAATATTATTAGTGGTCTAATAAAGGTATCCCCTGTTCTTACATTTGTATTGTTTTGGGGGACCACATGGCCTTCTTCCAAAAACTTTTTTTTTCCGGTGAAGCAGGTCAGGCTGAGAGAGGGAAAAGAGGGTTGGAGCTGTGAGTTGGAGTTTCTTTCTCCATTTTAATTTATTTATTCTGTAACTGATCCATTCTCGTTTCCTCACTTCCTGGTCAAGATCAGCCCTGATGCTCTTAAAAGCAGCTTTTCCTCCTGCATACTGTATTTTGCACCCTTGTTCCTTGTGAGCACCGGAAGGAAGATAAATGATTTCTTTTCTTGAAAAGCCGTCTCTTTAAATGCATTTTCTGTCACGTAAATTTGAGGAAAGCCTCAAATTAGACCTCTCAAATTACCATCTGCTTTGCTCCTTTTCCTCTTGCCCCGTGACTGATCTTATAGGCGCCCCCTCCCTATTTTTTAAAATAAAAAAGCAATTGCTATTCATTATTCGAAGAGAGGCAGGCTATAAATAAGACAAATAAAATAAATTAAATGCGGCGAACCTGGTTTCCAACACAGCATTTTCCCTCCATCCTTAAATACTGCTTTTAAGATGGTGAAGGCTGATACATGGAATTTTGAACCTGTATCCAGTTCCTTCCAGGAAGGATTACCTGATAAAACAGCATTCGGGCAGGACTGGGGCACTTCCTGACCAGAAGCCAAGCATAGTTTCTGGTGGGTTCTGGTTCCAGTCTTGGAGTCTTGGAGCCCAGTGTTACGTGGGCAGAAACCACACAAAAGGATCACGACTCTGCCGGGCAATTTGAATTCCTTTCGTCTCAGGGAGTGCCAAGCGGCCGGCCGTTCCCCCCTCGCCCTATTTAATGTGCTGTTTCAGACGCCACAGAAACACCCAAGAAAACCTGGTAGGAGGTGCTATCAGGTCACAAAGTGGGTCCGTTCTATGTATTGATTGATTTAAAATATTTTTGCCCCACCTTTCTCCTGAAAAGGACTCAGAGTCTTGCCTACTCTCGGGGACGGTTGAAGACATACTGAGGGGCAAATGTAAAAAACTTCAAAGCTTGGTAAAAGAGAATGAAATAAGAACTGTTGGACAGCTCAGAACTACAGCATTATGAGCACGAATCAGAAAAATAGGGATTTGTTTTGATTCGTGATTCGTCGAGGCTGACGAAAGGAGAGCCAGAGGAAGCTTCCCTACAATTTCGGTGTCTCTGAGTGCCTGGAGGGCCATTCTGTAGCCAAGCAAAACAATGGATCAAAAATTGCTAAAAAAACAATTCATTGATTCGTATTCATCAGGGGCATAGATTCGTACAAAGATCACTCAACAAATCAGTGATTTTTGAATGAAATTTGGTGATTTGTTTTTTTAAATTCATGCCCATCTCTACTCAGAACTGAGGAGCCCAAGGTTGGGAGTTCGATTCCCCACTGGGCCTCCTTGACACAGACCGGACTTGACGATCCAGAGGGTCTAAGGTTATGATTACTATTATAATCTAAAATTTGTAATTTAGGGATTAGACTGGAGTGGATTCAGAAAGACCTCACCATCTGGGACCCTGAACTGTACCTTACCTTAGCATCTATGTGAATCCACCACCGCCTCTTCTGAGAGGGATATATAAAAAGGCCTCGCCATGGTCCATGCAGTCAAATCAACATGGTTCTCCTCCCGACAAGAGTCCATTTTGAAAGTGAGACACCAGGCAGGGGGTGTACGTGTGCATGTACACTTAGCGGAGTTTGCACAACACCTGCCTAGAGTCTGGGTTTTTTTTTTTTTTTTTTGTAACTTTAAGAGTGCAGGTGTACCTTAGAAGGAGGGAAGCCAAACAGAGGAAATTTGCAACCCTCTTCGTAGCCATTCTGACCCCTAAGGAGTGTCTGACTGTGACCTCAGTGCATACCAACAAGGGAAGAGCAGGGCTTTGGTAAAGTTAATGTCTCTAAATTGCCCATTAAAGACCAGTGACCGTTCATTACTTTGCATTGCAGGAATAGCTTGCAACAGTGTCCTGTTGCTGGAAATACCCATTTCCCCCCTTGTTTCTGTGACAGTCACAACTAAGCTTTGAAGGAACAAAGAAACTAGAGATGGGTAGGAGGTGACGTCCCACAACTGGTCTAATCAGAAAGTCCTTAGGCTTCAATCCTGCAAGCCCTGGTTCAACCAAACCACGGCTAGCATCTTTTCATAGAAGTATAGAATCATGGAGTTGGAAGGGGCCTCTAAGGCCATCCGGTCCAACCCCCTGCTCAAGGCAGGAATCCAAATCCAAGCACATCTGAAAGAGGGTTGTCCAGTTTTCCCTTGAGTGCCTCAAGCATTAGAGTGCTCACCACCTCCTCAGGTCACTGGTTCCACTGTCGTACTGCTCTAACAGTTAAGAAGTTTTTCCCGATATTCAGCCTAAATCTGGCTTCCTGTAACTTGAGCCCATTGTTGCGTGTCCTGCACTCGGGGATGACGGAGAACAGATCCTGCCCCTCCTCTGGAGGACAGCCTTTCAAGTCTTTGAAAAGTGTGATCCTATCTCTCCTCCGTCTTCTTTCCTCAAGGCTTAGCATGGCCAGTTCTTTCCGTCTTTCCTCCTTATAGGGCTTGGTTTCCAGCCCCCTGATCCTCCTTTCTGCCCTCCTCTGAATTGCTCCAGTTTGTCAGGATCCTTATTAAAGTGTGGTGTCCAGAACTGGACACAGGACTCCAGATGAGACCTCACCAGTGCTGAATTGAGGGGAGCTAGGACCTCACGGGATTTCTTTCTGTGAGGCTAAGTAGCCACATAGAGCCAGCACAAAAAGGACAGGCTGATTGCTCAGAAAGATGTAAACCATCGATTCCACACCACCATTTTTTTACAGGAGGCAGCCGTTATTGCATTATGTCCCAGTGCTACCCTTTTTATCGAGTCATCCCCCATCCCAGGAACACGTTGCATGGCTCCCTTAATTTGTGAAGGCATCACCATGAAGTACCACAATGTTTCTGAGCAGAGAAGCTGGCTCTTTGCTACCAGCGCTGTCCGCCTTCTGGACGTGGGTGTTTCTGCATGGGATATGGGAGCTGGACGTTAGGGGGAAGAAAGAGCTCGCTCCCCCCCATCACAGCATTATTTTATGATGTCATTAATATCTTCTCAAGGCTGCGGTGCAAAACCAATCGCTTTTCCTGCCACCGCTCGCGACTGCGGGAAGGATTATCTGACGTTCCGCGTGATTGACAAATTCCCACCCCCGTACAAAAATGAGAGCATTATAAGAAATGACAAGGGGAGGCAGTAAAAAAGAGAAGTGAGAGGCAAATAAAAGGAGGCAGGGAATCGATAGAGAGACAAAAGAGACGGCCATGCTGCCTTTCGGGAGCCAGGGCGACTTAAAATTCACAGGCAGCCATCAGACGCAAGTCCATAAAATAATGACAGGAGAAAATCCGAGGGAACGAGTTAAGAAAGTGGAAAGGGACATGTGCCTCGTTCTGCAGCCACGAACAGGCGTCACAAAATCCTCGCTCGGGTTGACAGGGGGGGGGGGGGTTAGCAGAAGGCAATAGGTTTGTGGTGCAGGGGTTAAACTGCAGTACTGCAGCCAAAACTCTGCTCAGGATCCAGATTGAATCCCAGGTAGCCGGCTCAAGGTATACTCATCCTTCCGAGGTTGGTAAATTGAGTACCCAACTCATGGGAATGGCATGGCAATGTGGAGCTGGCGTAATTAAATTGTGAACCACCCAGAGAGTGCTTTAAGTGCTACGGGGCAGTATATAAGCAACACACTTTGCTTTCGCTTCCGCTTTGCTTTCTTTTGGACTCACCACTGAGCCCATGAAGCTGCTTTTGGATAGTTCATCCACCGAAGCCGGGGTGGGCAACTTGCGGCTGGCCATGCGTTGTTGGGCCACCATGCCCAACAGAGTCCTAGCCAACCGTTTTGACCCCTGGTATGAGTAGGTATGGATTGGCAAACGCCTGCTTTCTATGCTTTTCTGCAAGAGAATCGAAGGCGCTTAGAAGGAGGGAAGCCAAATAGAGGAAATTGGGTTGGAGCAAATGAAGAAACCCCAAAAAATGCCCTTCCTTTTATGATGAGACACATTTGCCCCGTTGTCACAGCCGGGCTCAAAGGGTCGTGCCTGGCATGGCTGAGTCTTCTTCGGAGGAGGACGATCAGGCTGACCCACCTTAGCCGGAGGAGACCAGAACAGAGGAGGGATGTGAAGAATCCGCTGGAATCCCAAGCGGAGCAAAGTCTGGTCTTGCCAGGAGAGACCCAGTGGTGTCACCAAGGATGATGACGACTCAGGGTATCGGTGCATGGAAGACAACAGAGACGAAGTCAGCCTCTCCGAGATCACGCCCTGATTTATCGACGGATCGCTTGTGTCTGACTTCTGACTCTTCTTCACCTGCCCCGTGAAACTCTGCTTATGACTGCTCTGTGTTCTGGCCCAGACCGGCTAACACTTGCCACCTTCCAACCCAAGGCCAAGACCCCCTTCTTCCCACCTTAGCTCATGCCTCCGACGCCGTTGGTGCCGCTTTCTAGAGCTGATGGCAAGGGCTGGAAAACCATCGCTGGAGGCCCACAAACCCCACATGGCTGGCTCGCTCTGATCCGCCGTATCTCCCGGGGGCTTTCTAGGGGGAGACGGATCTTTCCTGCTCCCTGTTACCTCCTTTGAGGCTTTTGTAAAAACTGGGGATCAGAGACAAGTCTCAGTCGGGGTCCCACGGTTAAGCCGTAGCCTTGCTTTGGAGACCTGTTGGACTCCCTCACAGGAAGGCTTTTTATAGGATTTGGGGAAAAGAAGCAGTTATCACTGTACCCCAAGATCCCAGGAACAGTTCCCTGCTTGTCGAAATGGTGATTTTTTTTTTTAAAAAAGTAATTCTTTGTTGCTCTTGAAAAGCAAGAGAGAAAAGGTGGGATGAAAGGAGAACCAGAGCTTGAGAGTAATTATTTACAGGTCATGTAGTTCTCTTTTACTACAGTAACCTTGGAGTAACAATGGTGTAACTCAGTTACTTTTCAAATGCTAGCTAGTAAGGATGTTTTCGGTGTAACAAGCCATGTTTTCTAATCACTTTCAAATATTTCTTTTAAAGCGGCTTTTAAGGCATTATTAGAATCATTTGAATAAGATTTTTTAAAAGGTTTTATGCCATTCCTTTTATAATTTCTAAGTGGTGAGTTATAGGACCATAGAATAATTGAACTGGAAGGGTCCTATAAGACCATCAAGTCCAACCCCCTGCTCAACCCAGGAATACAATCAAAGCGTATTTGCCAGGTGATTCTCTAAGTTTTTCTTGAATGCCTCCAGGGTTGGAGCACTCACCAACTCCCAAGGTCACTGGTTCCACGTCGTACTGCTCTAACAGTCAGGAAGTTTTTCCTGATATTCAACCGAAACCTGCCTTCCTCTATCTTGAGCCCATTGTTGCGTGTCCTGCACTCTGGGATGATCGAGAACAGATCTTGCCCCACCTCTGGATGACAGCCTTTCAAATATTTGAAAAGTGCTATCCTATCTCCCCTCAGTCTTCTTTTCTCAAGGCTAAACAGGCCCAATTCTTTCAGCCTTTCCTCCTAAGGCTTGGTTTCCAGCCCCCCCCCCCCCCCGATCCTCCTGGTTGCAAATTGTTCCAATTTGTCAGCATCCTTCTTCAAGTGTGGTGACCAGAGTTCTAAGTGGCAAAGTCAAGAGGGAGGATGCTGAAACCTTTGGCAAGCATGTACAGGAGTTTTAAGTTTTCTGTCCGGTAGCCATCCATTTCCGCTAGAGGACGCAAACGAAAACATATGAAAACCAAGAGCTCTGTGGCAACTTTAAAACTAAAAACACGTATTCTGCCGTGTCCGGAGAACTGGAATCGACACAATAAGCCAGGCTAAAATAAAAATGTGACTCTGAAAAGACCCACAATGCTTTCGTTGGGGTTTTCAGTCTATGCAGAACAATCAGCAAGCTTCCGAGATCAGCAGATCTCTGCATGAAGGAGAAACATGGGGTCATATCAGTGGCTTCCCTAGTCGTCTGTCTGGGTGTCTGCCTTTCTCTCTCTCTTTTCTCAAAGCAGGGAGGGGAAGACGTATCTGCTCTTGGAGCAGAGTTGCAAAGAGCCGCCCGGAGAAATGGCAGGGCGTCAGCTGTGAAACACGGCAGAGTGATCGGCAAGCCGGCTTCCATGGCTTCCCTTCTGAGTGATTTTCCCGGAGCGTGTCTTCTCCTCTGGACTTCTTTGACCTCAGAAAATTGCCTACACGGAGAAAAGGCCCGGCCGTACCAGCAGCACCTTGCTCAAGTCCTCTCCGGCTCTTAATTCGCTCATGTTTTGCTTTCCCCTCTTCCAGCTAGGAGGGGGAGAAAAAAGAAATCCCACAGCTAGCGGTATCGTTGCTAAAGAGGAACTCAGTCACACTGACAGGTTGTTTCACCCTTGAATCTACACCCGTTGCCATCGCCAGAAACTAATTGGCAGACAGGCCGGCAAGGGGGCCGGAAAAGCGAGGGGAAGAGGACGGGAAAAGGGCTTTGCAGAGGCTGGCTGGTCTCTGAAAAGCAGCTCACGGGAGTCACCTGCTGGTGAAAGATTTGTGAGGAGCCCTCAGGAGAACATGCCGTTCTTTTAAATGCAGATATGGAACAACACAGCAGAGGAAAGGGGCTCCACTTTGAGGAGGTGGGGCAGTTCAATCCACTCTGGGCTTTAGTCCGAACCTTAAGGTGTTGCATCCCTTTGGCATTGCCATTGCACAGGTGAGGCTAAAACCCGGAGAGGATTCCTTGCCCTTCGGAGTCGGAGTCCCCGGCCTTAACTGAAGGAAGGCTCAACTTTCTGCCGCCTTAGCATCGTTTAGGCTCTGGGTGGCAGCCACGGGAAGATGGGGGCATTCACCGAACCCCTAAGAGGGCGTGAATTAGGGTAACATCCCCCAGGTCTGTAGATTGCTGCTGAGAGGGGAATCCAGGGGGAGGGGAGTAAACCTCTTTGCTGGCTTCTGGAAGGACGTCTAGTCTTCATTTCCTCACTTAAGGATCATTGTCGTTTTCCAAAAATATTTGTGGTGACCAAAAGGGGAAAGAAGCAATGGGGGAAAACACAGAATAATTACAACAGGTAAGTGGTGAACGAGGGGGCTCTTGTACCCCCACCTCACCCCCCAAAAAAGGAAAGGTAATGAAATGTCCCAAGCTTTGGTTTGAGACATAAGGACATAAGAGAAACTCTGGAGCTGGTTCAGAAGGAAGGAAGACCCACCGAGTCCAACATTCGGTGCTTGATAAGTTCTGTCAACCAAGTGCTGGTCAGAAGCCCACCACCTCGGACCCAAATACAGAGAGGGAAGCCGTAACCTACTGACTACAACCACCATCCTCCTACCTGGGTTCCCAATGAACTGGTAGCCAGAGGCATACCGGTTTCTGAGAGGGGAGAACACTGAATTCACCAGGAGCCATTGATCACCTTCCTGTCTGTCCATGGACAGGTTGAGTGGTCCCCTTTCAAAGCCATTCCAGTTGGCAGACTCTGGTGCCTCTCGGGGGTCATGAATGGAAACCACCTTTTGTAGCCATCCAGGTTAGCAACCCTCGGTACATCCTGTGGCAGTCAGTTCCATGGGTTAACTGTCCGCACAATGGGAAACATTGCTTCCTTTATTTGTCCTGTATAATCTCACTATTCAGCTCTAAGGGAGGACCCCAGGGGGTTGTATATTGTTAGAAATTCACTGATTTTCCTTCGGTTTCTTTTATTACTGTGTCTTCATTGTGTCTTGTTCCCTATTTGTTGGCTGTGGTTTAAATGCATCTTCAAATTAATAGCCTCAGATCATCTCTAGTGACTCCTTTTGCCCACTGAGGCAAATAGAGGACTTCATTTTCAGCTCTTATACAAGGAAAGAAGGACGAATGCCCTGTGTATTTGAGCTTTCTCCATTCCCCAAATAAATAGATGCAGCCGTATCATGTCTCTCCTAACATTCTCCAAGATTTTAACCTTGCTCCAGTTCTTTATTTCCTCTTTCCTGCATCTTTTCCAGCTCTAATTTATCCTTTTTTGCTAGCCCCTTATCTGTGGGATCAGTATCCACTGATTCGCTTATCCACAATTTGAAAACATTAAAGAAATTTTTTTTAATCCTACAAATATATATTTCTAACGATGAAGCTACCAGAACTGGCCACTAGAAGGAGCCAGAGACCATGCTATGTATAGCATTTGCAGCTAGAGAAATATATTTCCATGTTGTCATTACCAGAACTGGCCACTAGAGGAAGCAAGAGACCATGCTAGATATAGTGTTCGCTATTAAAATAGTGTTTGCTATAATCTGCGTTTTTCAGCATTCGCAGGGGGGTTTGATACCGATCCCCCGCAGATACAGGGTTCCTACTGTATAGTATCTCAGGTATGGTTGCATCGTAGATTATATAGCTACTATCGGTATATTTTCTACACTGAGTGTCCCTCTGTCCATCTCTGTCCGTCTCTGCATTCCTGCTCCACCCATGTGTCTCTGCTCGAAATTCTGGATGGTCTTCCGTGCATCTGGTGAAGTTCGTGCGACAATCAGTGTGCCCGTTTTTAAGTGCCACGGGGCTCTTTGCTGTTTTCCCTACAGGGAAATTGAACAGAGCAGAATCTGGCCCCTGTTTGAAGGACAGCGTCTGCCCATGTGCCGCTGGATATCTATGTGCCAGGAAAAGTCCATTTGTTAAAAACGATAATTTCCGGAATACTCAAGCAGCATGGCCACTGAGAGGCTCTGAGAGTCATAGCCCAAAAAGTAACTTTTCCATGCATTGGAAAAAAGTAACCCACACATACACACACAGAAAACCCAATGGATTAAAGGCATTGGGCTGGGGTGTAAAGATTTAAAGGTTGGGGAAAATAACGGTTTGGACTACAACTCCCGCAATCCACCACCCAGTGGGTTCTGGGAGCTGTAGTCCAAAAAAAAAAAGAAGTTTTCCTAAGCTGAGCACCATCTCAGGAAATGGAAGCAGAAAACGGAAGGGGTTGACCAACGGCCAGCCTAAAACGGGGTCTCCCTTTCCACCCTTTTTACCCACGGCAGGTCGTCTCCTTGACCCTCTTGACCGCTTCGGGGGAAATCTTGGAATGCTCCAAGTCTGTGAATCCTGACCTCTACCAAGCCGTCTGCGTCCACCTGGGCTGCTTAGGGATCATCCTGACCGTCACCTTCCAGTGCGTGCCGGAATTCTACCTGCAAGAGACCACCTTCCCGTCTACTCTCCAAGAGGTAGGCTCGACTTTAATACTGGCCTCAGGCCATCAGGGTGAGGCTCTTTCCTGAGGCACGTATGACGCAGGGTTTATGGTCTATGTTGTTGCTTATCCGTCAAGTCGCCTCCGACTTATACTGACCCTATGAATGAGCGAGCTCCAGAATGTTCTGTGTACAGCAGCCCTGCTGAGCTCATGGCTTCCTTCAGGGAGTCCGCCCGTCTCACATTTTGGTCTTCCTCTTTTCCTGCTGCCTTCCACTTTCCCCAGCGTGAGCGTCTGGGAGCTGTCGTCCGAAAGAGAATTTCCCTAAGCGGATGTATGGTATATACTGTACATTATGATAATCTGTATCATAAAAAATGCAGATCACAAGAACTGCTCTTGGCAAGAACAGAAAGCCTCCCGGACCCAGTCAGCTGGAAGGCAATTGCAATTAGTTAATGAGTATTCTCCCCACACGCGCCGAGTCTCCATGCGTCTCATTTGTTCGGAAATCTTTTAAGCTCAGGACTTTAACTAGGAAGATTAAGTGACTTGGAGGGGAAGGATCTCTCTTCTTTGGAAATGGATTTTCCAGTGTCCGCAGCATGTCATTTCTCTTGCTCTCTCAGTCGCTCGCTGGCAAGGCATCAGAGTCCGTCACTATTTGTCTGCTGCACAAAGGGGGCAGAGTGATGTATAGCTCGCACGGCCCCACTCGGGCCTCACAGAACCTTTGTACGTGACCTACCAAACAAGCAGTGATCAAAAGGAATCAACCAATGGCTCAAAACCAGCTAAAAAGTTAAAAGAAAATGCACCAGCCGCTAACTTCTCCCAGTCACCCAATACCTATGGCTCCAAGTTGAACGGAGAGGTTTTCAAACCTTGTCTTAATTTCTCCAACTCTGGTTCCATACCATGGTGCTGGGGAAAAGGAATTTGTTTATAACTTGTTTGGCAATCAATGATAATCCACGAGAAATGGTGTTGGTCTGTGGTTAACACAAGAGAAACAGGAAATCTTGCAGCACCTTAAGTTGAACCTACTTTAATATATATATTAGGGCCAAACCCACTGCGAAATGAGTTTACGGAAGTCAAAGGGGGAAACTAAAAATAAGAAAGCTATACTATTCTACCTGATACTCGCTGAGTAGCGTAGAAGGCTGCACAGCTCTGAGGCATACACAGAGTGCAATCCTACAACAGCAGGTGCCACAAGACGTCTGACAGGCTGGCATCTGGCTTCAGGGGTGACGGCACAAGACGATGGCACACATCATGACCTCAATGCCTCGGTCAAGCCGACTTCAGCTTTCTGGCTTCCAACCGCCTGCAGAACCTGATCAAGTGACTTTTTGGCATGTAACTCCCGGAATGCCCCTCCCGTTGTAAATTTGAATTTTTCTGGGCACTTCCTGGTGGCACCAAGGAGGCAAACAGCCACCACCCCCCTGCCACCCCCCATTGTCCCTTTGCCGTGATGCTAAGCTGGGATCCCCCCTAGGACCCAAGGAGAGGTCAAATGGGTAGAATCATGGAGCTTTGATCCTAAGATCCCAGCGTGGCACATCTGGGGCAATCTGCTTTTCCTTGGGCAGTTTCCGCTGCATTTTGTCAATCCCGTTGTTCAATCGACTTGGCAGGATGTGATTCTGGAAGACAGATGGGGGCCCCAGAAATAGATCCTGGACAGATTCTGCTCTCGTCAGAAGCCTACCGGAGCATCAACTACATTGCAGGATGGCTGCTTCTTCCCTTGAGCCAAAAGTAATGTCTTCTCTGGGGCCAGAGAAGAGGGAACCCTTTTCGCCACCTTCGAACTGGGGCTGAGCTGAGTAGTCCGATAAAACCTCCGAAGAGAAGCAGCCCACGTCCTTCCCCTCAATAGTGAGGGAGCCAAGAGTTTCGTTTAGTCCTGAGGTCTTGATGAAAGCAATGTTTCTCCTCTTCCCAAGACGCACTGCAGAAAACCACAACACACATGGCACTTGGAGAATTCAAGCCTTAAAGACTGCTTCAGAGACACCAATGGACAGAACATGGGTGTGCGTGCTTTAAAAGGCCCTAATAATGTGTATGGTTGAGGGGGGGGAAACCCCCAAAAATGGTTTAGTCAAAGAATGGGAATGCATAAATAAATGTGTTCGTTAGCTAAATAAATGCACACATTAGGAATAAGTTCTTGGCAGAGTGTGGAAATGTTGTGGCTTAAAAAACAACAACAAACCCTCTGGCTACACAGTGTAAAAAGTTCAGGGTCCTGCAGAACAGAATTAGCTTCAAGTCATCCCAGAGTAGACCACGCCTTTCTACTTAGTTCTCCTCAACTGGCACTTACTGTCTCAATGATTCACTTGGCGACATTAATGAGAGAAAGAATAAAATGTTCCAACTACTCACAGTTCTGCAGGGATCAAAATAAACAACCTTCCGTAGAAAAATAATGACTGCTTACATGAACAGAGCTTAACTGATTCCTAGCTGCATGCTATGTGACTGACTCTGACTGACCACAGACTTTCTGACTAAGAAGAACAGGAGAAAGAACTCTTCAGTAGAGAGGCGGGGCTCTCTTCGAACATCTGAGGCCGAGAGGGAACAATTGGTTGCTGCTGGAGTGATTGATAGTTACCCCAGTCCTCAAAGGTTCCTCCTGGCCAAATCTCTTAAAGGCAAATGCTATTTTTGTTTGTTGTTGTTTAGTCGTTTAGTCGTGTCCGACTCTTCGTGACCCCATGGACCAGAGCACGCCAGGCCCTCCTGTCTTCCACTGCCTCCCGGAGTTGGGTCAAAGTCATGTTGGTCGCTTCGATGACACTGTCCAGCCATCTCGTCCTCTGTCGTCCCCTCCTCCTCTTGCCTTCACACTTTCCCAACATCAGGGTCTTTTCCAGGGAGTCTTCTCTTCTCATGAGATGGCCAAAGTACTGGAGCCTCAGCTTCAGGATCTGTCCTTCCAGTGAGCACTCAGGGTTGATTTCCTTCAGAACGGATAGGTTTGTTCTCCTTGCAGTCCAGGGGACTCTCAAGAGTCTCCTCCAGCACCACAATTCAAAACTTACCAGGGTGCAATAATTCCAAGATAAACATGCCCCCAAATGGCCAGAATCTGCTTGGTCCCTGTGTAAGCTTTTTCAGGACTTACCAAAGTTACTTTGTTCATGGACCGTGAGGTGCTGGGGCGTCCTGGTCCTACCACCTGGTTGTGCAATGGAGCTGAACCCCAGCATCTCATCAGTTGGCTTGCGATGTGGCACGACAAGTAGCACACACCTTCACAAACACCAATAGGTTTCTGGCCAGTAGCTGCAAATTTCAGCCTGGGGGGGAAGAACAAAGGTTTGCGATGTGATAGAAAATGGGGTGGGGGAGAGAAAAGGTGCCGGTCCTGGGAAAGACAGCAACATTGGAAACTGGGAGAACGTTTGCATCCAGAGTGGCCAACAGTGAAATCCAAAGGATATCCTCCCCCCCCCCCCCCCAGCCTTCAAACAACACCCAACCAAAAAGGAAAAGTTAGGTGGCTTTTTTAAAAAACCCAAACTTCCAGGGAGATTTACGTTCTAGTCCAAAGAATCGCATTCACAAGTCCTGTGCTTTCAACACTCCCGCGTGAGGCTTCCGAATATGGCTGCTCTGACATGGTCAGAAATCCCTTTTAAAAATAATAATAATAAATAAAACAGAATGTGATGCATTCTCATCAGTTTGACATCTTCCTTCTGCTCGACAAGCTTTGGCAACTCAGACGTCATGCTCAAGAGTCGTGCCAGGAAGAAAACCGACCTGAAGGGGACAGAAGGAAAGGGGAAAGTTGGCTGAGCAGCCCTGGGCCTTCAACCTTCTTAGCACGGTCCCCTTTCTGTACGTATTTACTCCGAATGAGGTCACGCTGTCTCCGTCGGCCTTATTCCTTTACTGAATGCATTTAGGATGGCAGTGTGTTGTTGCTGCCAACTCCAAAAAAGACAGAGGAGAGGTTGTGATGTTCCTCCTTCTATCATAAAAGAATCCAAGGGTGGGAGAGCGTCTGGTGGCAGCTCAGGGAGTCTGATTTGTTGTTTAGTTGTTAAGTCATGTCCGACTCTTCGTGACCCCATGGACCAGAGCACGCCAGGCCCTCCTGTCTTCCACTGCCTCCCGGAGTTAGGTTAGATTCATGTTGGTCGCTTCGATGACACTGTCCATCCATCTCGTCCTCTGTCGTCCCCTTCTCCTCTTGCCTTCACACTTTCCCAGCATCAGGGTCTTTTCCAGGGAGTCTTCTCTTCTCATGAGATGGCTAAAGTATTGGAGCCTCAGCTTCAGGATCTGTCCTTCCAGTGAACACTCAGGGTTGGTTTCCTTCAAAATGGATATGTTTGTTCTCCTTGCAGTCCAGGGGACTCTCAAGAGCCTCCTCCAGCACCACACTTCAAAAGCATCAATTCTTCGGCAGTCAGCCTTCTTTATGGTCCAGCTCTCACTTCCATACATCACTACTGGAAAGTAGTGGAGTCTGATACCTGAACTTTATAGAGCCCTACAGAACTTTATAGACCTCTTGGGGGGGGGGGGGAACAATCAGGAGTCTTTGTTCGTCACAGCTTGCATTTATCCCCAAAAGGTTTACATCCTCTTTCCCCCCCCCCTGTGCAATTTACTCCCTTCTCCTGAACATCCTTTAACATCTTGGCCCCATGCCCTTGGCCAACCAGGCAGCTGGGCACCCCTTCTCTCACACACACCACCAACATCCCAATAGGGTGAGGGTTACCAAACCCCCGAGAGGCCTCTTCCAATTCCATGATTCTAGGATTCTGTGAACTCTCAAGCCCCAAGGGTCGGCGCTGCTGCTCCAACGAGACGCCTCCAGCCAAGTGATGGCTACCTGGTTGGCAGCTCTCATTTTACGGAGCAGGACTGGAACGCGGCGCCTGAAGCCAGAAGCTGGAAAATAAGTCCATGGACGAGCTAGAGTCTCAAGTCAAGCACCCCGAGGTCCCTCCGGCCACATGGTACGCAAAGCTCTACTTTCACCCATTCCTCCCGCCACCCCTTTTCCTCCCCGCTCTTCTCAGCCTGCTTCCTACCAGCTATGTAAGCCCTCTTAAATATTACATTGTTTTCCCCAAAAGCTTTTCTCTGCTACAGCGGGATGGAACAGGATAAGGAGGAGCCCTGTCTGATGTTTGCTCTTTCTTTTCCTCGTCTTCTCCTTCTTCTGCTGTGTGGAGTTCCCTGCGGCACGAATGCATTATGTGTCTCATTACCCTTGATTCTGTACATGAGCCTCGGGAGTGGGTTGTGCAAACAGATGCTCCTTCCACATCCGGCAGCGCGGCTGCACTCCACCGGCGGCTGGCCCTCTCGGTGCCTCTCCCCAGACTGATATTGTCCGACGTATTTTCCTTCTTCTTCGTTTGCTGCCTCCAATTTGAGCTCATTAGCTATCCTGTTCCTGTTGCCTCAAGCGCATCATGATGAGGATAATAAGGATATTTTTTTGAAAGCTCTGGGTTATTTCATCCTCCCGTTGATGTTGGCTTTTTCCTTCCTGTGATGGGGAATTGTAGAGATAAAGCCCCAGTGAGCTAACGACTGAAGCCAAACAGGTCCAGATAATTTTTAAAAGCTTGGGTGTGGGGAGGGAAGAAGCAACGGCATCGTCTTTGAGCTGGTAGACAACTCCAAGCTGCCTGTTGCTTTGGGGTTCACCCACTGAAAGCCCGTGGGCCAAACTTGGCCAGGGGAAATGTAGGGCTTAGAATCATAGAATCATGGTGTTGGGAGGCGCCTCTAAGGCCATCGTGTCCAACTCCCTGCTCAAGACAGGAATTCAAAGCAAGGAAGATCTGCCAGGTGGTTGTCTAAGTTTGTTTTGAATGCCTCCAGCGTTGGAGCGTTCACCACCTCCCAAGGGAATTGGTTCCATTGCTGTACTGCACATGTCCTGCATTCTGGGATGACTGTGAACAGATCCTGCCCCTCCTCTGTATTTATTTAGCCTTTCAAGTATTTAAAAAGTGCTCTCCTCTCTCCCCTCCGTCTTCTTTTCTCAAGGCTAAACTTGCCCAGTTCTTTCAGTCTTTCTTCCTAGGGCTTGGTTTCCAGCCCCCTGATTGTCCTGGTTGCCCTCCTCTGAAACAGTTCCAGTTGGTCAACATCCTTCTTAAAGTGTGCTGTCCAGAAGGCTTGTCTTCCTACTTTGTGGGCCAGGGCGTGGACTTCATGTACCTTGGATCTCTGACACTCTCTCCCTAGATGTCGAGCTGGATAAACGCATTGGCAAAGCAGCTACCATGTTCTCTAGACTCACAAAGAGAGGATGGCTTAATAAGAAGCTGATGGCATAGACCAAGATCCAGGTCTATAGAGGCTGTGTTCTGAGCACACTCCTGTACTGCAGTGAGTCCTGGACCCTTTGTGCACGGCAGGAGAGGAAGCTGAACACCTTCCCTATGCGTTGTCTCAGACGCATTTTTGGTATCACCTGGCAGGACAACGTTCCAAATAGAGTAGTCCTTGAACAAGCTGGAATTTTTAGCATGTATACATTACTGAAACAGCGACGTCTACGTTGGCTCGGGCATGTCGTGAGAATGGCTGACGGTCGGATTCCAAAAGATCTCCTGTGTGGAGAATTAGTGCAGGGAAATCGCCCCAGAGGGAGACCACAGCTGCAATATAAGGAGATCTGCAAGCAGGATCTGAAGGCCTTAGGAATGGACCTCAACAGATGGGAAACCTTGACATCTGAGCATTCAGCCTAGAGGCAGGCGGCGCAGCATGACCTCTCCCAATTTGAAAAGACCCTTGTCCAGCAGGCCGAGGCAAAGAGGCAGTCCCGAACCCAGCAAAACACCAAGACAGAGCTCTTGAGGGGTGGTAGGTTCGAAAATTTGACCAAACTCCGGGAGGCAGTGGAAGACAGGAGGGCCTGGTGTGCTCTGGTCTATGGGGTCACGAAGAGTCGGACACGACTTAACAACTAAACAACAACAACAGGTTCGAAAAGGACTCTCCTGGTGTGAGTAGAAAACCCTTTTGAATTCAGCAGGTCCAGGTCAAATCCAGAGGTACCAACCAACCTCTACTGTAAACTGAAGGAATGCTCTCCATGGTCCTGAAAGTTGATCCAAAGTCTTTGGGTTGATGAACCCTAACTTCATCAACCACTGTGAATTGTTGTTGTTGTTGTTTAGTCGTTAAGTTGTGTCCAACTCTTCGAGACTCTTCGTATTCACTGTGAATAGCCCATCTAATTAACATTTCTGTTGCTCTACCATAGTCATTTTACCATTGTTAATTTATGACAGAGGTTCTCCCAATCTTTACAGCACAAGCTTCTCCTAAATGTCCTGTCCTCAACAGCCTTGCTCAGTTTTTGTCAACTCATGGCTGTGACTTCCTTTAGAGAATCAATCCATCTCATATTTGGTCTTCCTCTTTTCCTGCTGCCTTCAACTTTTCCTAACATTATTGTCTTTTTCCAGTGAGTCTTGTCTTCATGAGATGCACCCAAAGTATGACAGCCTCAGTTTAGTCATTTTTGCTTCTAGAGAGAGTTCTGGCTTTGTGTGATCTGGAACCCACTTATTTGTCTTTCTGAAGTTCCAAGATATCCACAAAATTCTCCTTCAACACTACGTTTCAAAGGAACCATTCCCCACCCCACCCCCATCATTTTTATTCCCTCTCCAGGTTTCACATCTGTACATAGCCGTTTGACTAATTTTCTTTGAAATTTGAATTTGACTAAAACATCTTTAAAAATTGCCCATGGCCCTGAGTATCACCGTAATTCATACACAATTGACATGGAATTTATAGGGGTAAATTCCACATATGAATTCACTGTAGATTTCACATTAAACCTCTGGCTTACTTAAAGAAATCGTCAACAGGGAAGACAACCCTTCTCTCCAAAATGGAGATCTTCTACATCACCATTTCTTATGCAACCCTAAACCTACCGGATCCTTTTTCTCTCCAAACGTCATTGTGAGCTGAGATCACATGACTTCGAAGATTGCACCTAGAAAGACCATTAATCAGTAGTCCAGAGACCTCTGTTTCCTGAGTTACTCTAAGTTCCTCTTCTCCCAGAGGGTCAAAGTTCTCCTCGAATCACCGCCCAAGGTTCAAAGTTTCGGCTTCCATTCCTGGCAGGGAGAACATCTTTTATATTCTTATTAGCAGGAGGTTCTAGAGAGCTGCTGATAAAAACCCATCACACTCCTTTGTGGCAGGGAAGTGCAATCGTCTTGGCCTCGCTTGCCAAATTGCCACTTAATTCGCACACTGCAAACCCAGATGAATCCATTCAGGTTCCTGTATTGGACCCAGAAGACGGAGCGGAAGCCAGGGCCATCCTCTGACTCACCCCCCTGCTCAGGAAATCGTTGTCCGGAAGGGATGTTCAGTCCCTGCCAGTTCCCAATCCGAGCGACTGCTGTCGCTGTCACCTTCAAAGAGAGGAGCCACCTCCGGTCCCATCGACAGCATCTGCATGATAAACAGATGTAATCCTTGCTCCATTCATCTTCTTTAGGGCCAGCGGGCCTCTCCAGTGTGCGCCTTTCCCGGGAACACGCCTGACTCTGATCTAATTTGTTTGAAAAGCTCATTATCTTCATAACATAAGTGTTCAAGGCTCACCCCGATCACTCCCACTCCAGGCGGGACAGGGTGGTTGTTGATCAGGGGGCGCTTGGCAAGGTCTGAGCCGGGAACGGAGAGCGGAGGACAGCCTAGGGGTTGATCCAATGGACCCCAACGCTCTCTCCAAAAGAACACGGCGCAAAGGACATTCGGCTCTTCCCGCCGCCGCCCCCGCACACGGCATCCATTCTTTCCAAACCTCCATCCTGTCAAAGTCAACTTAGTCCATGTCCTGATGTTACTGTGCAGCTTATTAGGAGAATGGGGAACAAACATCACAGGGAACATGGCGCAGGGCGACCTTGATGGCATTCTACTGTGGCAAAGCCTGGGGCGGCAGGCTGTCTGATGCAGCCCCTTTGCTGGAGGCCCAGGTCTTCTCGTTCCATGACTGGGGGACCCTCGAGCAACCGCTGCCCCCCAACTGTATAGGCTCCCTGAGTTCCATAGCAAAAGAAACTGGGCAGGCATCGGGTAACCCACGTAGCCTAGGGTCTCTAACCCCAGTGAACACAAAGACCAAAGAGAGACGGTGTGGGGTTCTGCTTTTTCTGGGAGGTTCTGGGGTAGGAGAAGGGAAGAAGAGGAGCAAAGGTGATGGAATTTGTCTGCTCTTAACCAAGCGAAGCAAAGACCTCCGGCCATCGGATCTGCACAGATAAGGCAGCTGGCAGTCAGGGGGAAAGACTGGAGCACCGGCATGTGCTACTTAATCTCTTCTGCTATGGTGACATCCCATAGAATCGTAGAATCATGGAGTTGGAAGAGGTCTCTAAGGCCATCGCAGATCTGGCAGATCAAAGCAGATCTGGCAGAGGGTGGTCCCATTCCCTCTTGACTGCCTCCCGTGTTGGGGCATTCACCACTTCCCAAGGTTAGGGGTTCTATTGTCATACTGATCTAACGGTTAAGACGTTGTTCCTGATCTTCAGCCAAAAGCTGGCTTCCTGTAGCTTGAGCCCATTATTACGAGTCGAGATGGGGGTATTCGTATACGAATACCCACGCACAGGTGGACATAACGAGGGTCCAGCCCCCTGGGGCCGGACGATCCACTCCCCTTCTGATGTTGCTCCACGCTCAGCGCTCCCTTCCTATCGCTCCGGAGCTTGCGGTCTGCGAGCCACTCCTGGCAGGAGGTGGGAGGACAAGCCTCGCTGCCAGGTCGAAGAGTGGCTCGCCGATCACGATCTCCGGAGCTGTTGGAAGGCTCCGTGGCGCCTGCAGGTGCGGCAGATCGGTGAGTGGACCGTCCGGCCCCAAGGGGCTGGACCCTCGTTATGTCCACCTGTGTAGCGGTATTCATATTCATATACGAATACCCCCATCTGTAATGACAAGCCCTGTGCTCAGGGATGACGGAGAATAAATCATGACCCTCCTCTATATGACAATATTTCAAGGATTTGAAGAGTACTATTGCATCTCTCCTCCGTCTTCTTTTCTCAAGGCTAAACAGGCCCAATTCTTTCAGCCTTTCCTCCTAAGGCTTGGTTTCCAGGCCCCAGATCATCATCCTTGTCGCCCTCCTCTGAACTGGTTCCAATTGGTCAGCATCCTTCTTGAAATGCGGTGTCCAGAAGTGGGCAGAGGACTCAAGAGAAGGCCTTACCGTTGCCGAAGAGAGGGGAATACCTTGCAGGATTTGAAGCCTATACTTCTGTTAATGCAGCCTAAAATAACATTGGCCCTTTTTGCAGCCACATCACACTCTTGGCTCATATTCAGCTTTGCGACCTACAACGATGCCAAGATCCTTCTGGCTCGTAGTGTTTCTGAGCCTTGCAACCTCCCTCTTGGAACTGTGCGCCATTGGGTTTTTCCCCCCGAGATGCAGCCCTTTCCACGTCTCCCTGCTGAATTTCGTTCTGTTGCTTCCAGCCTATCCTGCATGATGTCTGCGCGGCACGGAGGGTGCTGTGGGGATAGAAAGGAAGCGGATCTGCTCGGCTCAGGAAGAGGCCTGGGTGCCACGTCTGAGACACGGGACCCACTTTGGCTTGAAGAGGGAAAGTGCCATGTCAATGCGAATCGTCCCCTTATTCCTGAGTCTCAGCGGCCACTTCCCAGCTTCCAGCCTTCATGTCGGTGGGCCCAGTGAAGTGGAAGGGAACAAGCGAAGGGGGAAGTGGTTGAAATATTCATCATGAGCGAGCCAAGTGCCGTCGTTCTCTGCTGTGGCAGGAAATATAGGTTGGGTGGGAAACCTTGGCCTCTTCTGCTTCTCCACCGTTCTCTCTCTCTCTCTCTCTCTCCCCTTGGAGACAAAAAAAAAGGCCCAGTTTTATTTGCAACCTTGGACAGAACTCGGAACAGAACTGATGGCAACAAGAACCCTCGGCTGGCACCCCTTGCTCCAACACCGGCCGTTTTTTATGATCATTTCTTCCTGATTTCCATAGCTCTTTGCTCGCAGAGGGACAAGGCAACTAGACAAGGCATTTCGGTAGTACACTGAATTTCATCCGTTGGATCTTCATGGATAGTACACGGTAGTATAGTTTCAGTAGTACACGGATTTCATCCGTGGTTCGTCTGAGTAACTGTGTGGACTGGAAAGGACAAGCCTTTCTGGCGTACGAAAGCTTTTCGAGCAAGCTGGTCAGGAAGCTTCTGTTCATAACGAAGGTTTGCCGGGGGGGCCTTCTAGAATAATGGAATTACAGAGTAGAAATGCAATCAGGTATTATCAGACAATATAAGTTGCAGATATGAGAGAAATCCACTCAGGTCCAAGTACATTAGAGGGGAAGGGCAGAACTTCTGGATTTATACATTTAGCACTTCTGTGACCTCATGGTCTAGACCTTGAGGACAATATCTGGCATCATCCTCCTTAAAAGGAGAAGGGCAAGTAAAAAATATTTTAAACCAATCCATCAGTCCTTTTGCTTTGGAATACAGTAGCAGAAATCCTGTCACTTCATATAGTAAGTTGCACCAGAGGCCTTTCTCTTGATCCCACCACCTTCACAGGTGCATCTGGTGGGGACACTGAGGGAGAGGGTCTTCTCTGTGGCTGCTCCCAGAGACTGTGGAACTCCCTGCCACTGGAGGCCAGCCTGGTCCCATCTTTGCTGTCCTTCCGCAAGCAGATAAAAGATCTTTCTCTTCAGTCAAGTTTTCCCTCAGTGACTGGCTCCCTGTGTGGGTTTTTAAAATGGATTATTGTACCTTCCTGCTTGGAATAGGTATTGGGGTTGCTTTTGTTCACCGTTTTTTAGTATGGCATTTGTTGGATCCTTTTTGAGTATTTGTGTACTCCCTGTGGTTAGCTTTCAACATTGTCTTTTAGTGACGGAAGCCGCCTTAGGTCCTTTTAAGCAGAAAGGCAGGGTGAAAATGTTTTAAATAAATAAATACCGTAATAAAGCAGAGGTCCTGCGAGAAGTTAACGTAGCAAAGTCACCCGAAGCGCCCGCCCTTGATTCCAAGTTCCTACTCTAGTATGTAAAGCAACAGGATTTCGCCTCCCTGTTTCCTGGGCTTCTCGAACTGCCACCTTGAGTGGAGTTTCCTCTTATTCAGAGCAACAGAAGAAGACAGAAGCTGACGTATCTTGGAGAGCCTTTCCATGTTTTCCCGTTTGGTGAGTCACAGACGTGGGGGTAGTAGCGTTCAGGGGACTGGACAGGATGATGGTTTTGTGGCGTTGATGTCCCCCGGAGGGAGTGCAAACCACAGCTGCTACAAGGGCTGTTAAACTTGCATTAGTTTTGAGAGGACCGAACCACAGAAAACCGTATCAGCGTCTGCTCAGCCTTTCTCCTTCCAGGGTCTGGTCCCTATCTCAGCCGTGCCTCGCTCAGTTTCTTACCATCTCTTCTGCATGGCACGATGGGCACCCGTTTCCCAAAGTCCCTCCCTTTTTTAAAAAAAGGGGAGCACAGACAGAGGTCTTAACAAATGACGTGCTCCTTCGGGATGTTTTCCTGCACCCTGCCGCCAAAGTAAAGCTACAATTGCCTTGAATAAATTCATTAGAACTTCCAAAACTTCAGGCCGTTGACGAAGGCTGCTGGATAATTATGTCATGGGAAGCAGTACTAGGTGACGGAGGAGTTAAATTGGGCAGCTCTGTTCTTAATTTGCCAAATTTAACCCGATTACTCCCTCACCTGTACTACCAAAGTACATTGATTTGTAAGCTTTTCCCCCCAAAGTATTTCCTGACTTTTGTAATGGAGGCCCTGGGCTTGATCCACCAACAAGACTTCATCTTATCCAGTGCCATTTTTGCTTCTCTCTGGAGCAAATTTGGAAGAACCTGGGGAGTGAAGAAGGAAGATGGTGTTCCGTCCAGTAGCTGTCTGTTCCACCGGTGGAAGAGTATTGTTAAACGCAACTCATAGTTTAGTGAGCCAGAACTGAGGGGAAATATTTTTTCTCTCTCTAGTCAAATGGAGGTGACTCCCAGCGGTGTCAAATTTTAGCAGCCTGATAACAACAGCAAAAGTTTCAGAAATGTAACTTTAAAACGAATAACTTTAAAAATAAACAAATATACAAGCAAACACATAAATAAATACTACTACTACTACTACTACTACTACTACTACTAATAATAATAATAATAATAATAATAATAATAATAATAATAATAATAATAATAATAATACACATGGGCAGTTCCAGTAATTAGAAACCCAGCTGGAATAATAGATTGGACTCAAAACAAATTAGAAGAATTGGATCAAAAAACACAGAAACTAATGAACGTGCATCACGCATTACATCCAAAAAGTGATGTGAACAGATTAGATTTACCATGAAAAATCAGAGGCCGTGCATTACTGCAAATACAGGTAACAGGAGGAAAAAAGAAGCCTAAATGATTATATCAGTACAAGAAGAGGAAAAATTACTTAAGGTGATGAAAAAGGAGAATATTTTGAAAACAACAGAAACAAATGCTTAATATAAGAAACAACAATTTTAAAATAAATTAAACAGCTGGAAATATAAACCACTCCATGGACAACACCTGAGAAATATTGATGGAAAGCATGATCATAATTCAACATGGGCATGGCTAAAACTGGGGACCCTTAAGAAAGAAACCGAAGGACTGATTTTTGCTTCGCAAGAACAAGCACTCCAAACCAACACGATGAAAGCTAAGATCCAAGAAATTCGTGCTAACAGCAAATGTCGACTCTGCCAGGAAAAAGATGAAACCGTGTCACATCTCATCTGTGAATGTCCAAAGATTGCACAAACAGATCACAAAGTTAGACATGATAGAGTGGCAAAGTTAGTGCACTGGTCATTATGCATAAAAATATAACTTGCCAGCCTCCAAAAACCCATGGCAACATCAGGTAGAGAAGGTGTCAGAAAATGAGGAACGCAAGATCTTGTAGGATTTCTGGATCCAAACGGACAGACACCTTGAACATAACACACCAGACATACCGTAGTAGTGATAGAACGAAGAAATGTCTGGATCATTGACATTGCAATTCCAGGGGATGCCAGAGTTGAAAATAAAGAATTGGAAAAACTAACAAAATACAGAGACCTGGCCATCGAAACATCTCACCTCTGGAAGAAACACACTTCAGTGGTCCCCGTAGTCATTGGGGCTTTGGGAACAATATCAAGAAATTTTGCACAGTGTTATAAGCAGTTGCAGATCTCAGAAATCACACCATCAGAGCTACAAAAAACAGCAATATTAGGAACAGCATACCTACTGCGCCGATATTTAACAGATACTTAGGTTTTTGGTTAAAACTTGTATCTTTTCTATAATACCAGTCAATGGTTTTATAATTTTGACTGTGCCTAGTGTTTTTGAATAATAATAACCTACCAGTATGGTAGAGTATGGCTTAATAAGAAGCTGACGGCATATACCAAGATCCAGGTCTATAGAGCCTGTGTCCTGAGCACACTCCTGTCCTGCAGTGAGTCCTGGACCCTTTGTGCACGGCAGGAGAGGAAGCTGAACACCTTCCATATGCGTTGTCTCCGACGCATTTTTGGTATCACCTGGCAGGACAAAGTTCCAAATAGAGTAGTCCTAGAACGAGCTGGAATTTTTAGCATGTATACATTACTGAAGCAGCGACGTCTACATTGGCTCGGACATATCATGAGAATGGCTGACGGTCGGATTCCAAAAGATCTCCTGTATGGAGAATTAGTGCAGGGAAAGCGCCCCAGAGGGAGAACACAGCTGCGATCCAAGGAGATCTGCAAGCGGGATCTGAAGGCCTTAGGAATGGACCTCAACAGATGGGAAACCCTGACATCTGAGCGTTCAGCCTGGAGGCAGGCGTTGCATCACGGCTTCTCCCAATTTGAAGAGACCCTTGTCCAGCAGACCGAGGCCAAGAGGCAGTCACGGAAGCAGCAAAACCAGGGAGCTGGACAGGGGACAGATTGTATTTGTCTTCAGGGTGGAAGGGATTGTCACTCTCGAATTGGCCTTCTCAGCCACACTAGATGCTGTTCGAAGTCCTCCATACAGAGCACGTTACCATCGTCTCTCGAGACTGAAGGATGCCTACAGTAGTCTACCATCAAGTCAACTCTGACATATGGCGACCCTTTTCAGGGTCTTCTAGATAAAGAATACTCAGAGATGGTTTACCATTCCCTTATTCTGAGGGTGCCCTTCGACCACCCGGCAGCTACTTCCTCTGGTGGTGATCTACCAGCAATTTTTTTTTTTAACTCTTAAAGGCTCCCCTGCCCATTTCCTGAGAGGCTTCCCCAGGGCAAAAAAAGAGCCTTAGGGAGCCTCAGAGTCTGAAAGGGGGGGTGGAATAGGATGATAACATCATCAGGTTCCGCCAGAATAAACTTATGCAGTAGGATTTTGACCACTGTTAGGATTGAATGTGTGTACGTATGTCATCCTCAAAGGATGGCTTTTGTGTGGGCTTTGAGCGATAGGTCACAAAACGAGGGCACTCCACGGCCCCTAGCAGAGCATCACCCTTTGTTTACCCACCACTTTTTTCACTTTTTAAATTTTAAAATAAAAGTTAAGTCTATCCAAAGCTCATGACTTAATTTTAAGTTTAACTGGGTTTACTAATTTTCTTTTCGGAAAACTCTAGCATTTCACAGCCACTCCACCGTAGAGGATAGAAATTTGCATTTCCTGAATGCAGACTTGCTTTTTATCTGTGAGTTTTAAATAAAAATGCAGGAAAAATATATTATATGTACTATATGTTATAATGATTTTTTTTTGATAATTTTTATGTACGGTGATAAACTGGAAATTTAGCAAAAGTACATAGCAAGTTTTGTTGTTACAGTCGGCTTTCATTTTTGTCTTCAGGACTCATAAGGATGTTACGCATCATATTATCCATAGTCAATAATGCATTATAAATTCTGGACGGCAATTTGTTATATTCAATTCTCTCTTGAGTAGTTCTTCATAATGATTTAAACTTTCTCTCAGAAGTTCTTGACTTTTTTTCCTTTCTATTTAACTACAAACTTGCAGATACTGAACACGGCATGGTGGTTGCTCACCCACTTATCGCTGTAATTCAGCTAGGCTTAAACCAGTCACTACCGCATCTTTAAAGGTTATGATGTGACAACATATCAATTCTTCTGGGATGCCACTAATTTAAAATTCATCCTTCTTTGAACGAGGGGTGAGAGACAGAGAAGAGAGCTGCAGGAGAGCTGCAGGAGAGCTCAGTGGTTTAGGTCTCTCGCTGTGAAGCCAGAGGTTGGGAGTTCGAGTCCCCACGATGCCTCCTTGACAGGGGCTGGATTGGATATAGGTTCCCTTCCAGCTCTGCAGTTCTATGGTTTTTTTCTGTGCTTGGACTATGCTTCTCCCTCTGCTACTCAAATGCTTTGCTCATGACATCAGGGTTGCACAAGGGGTGATGTAGAAGGGGGTCTGAGGAGGGCCGGAGGAAGAGAAGGCTTTGGCCTGGTGAAAGAGGAAGAGAGCAGATACACCGGCTGTATTGGCCTTTTACTGAATTCCTGCTGGGACAGGAAGTTATTCTGCACTCGGATACCATCTATCTATCTATCTATCTATCTATCTATCTATCTATCTATCTATCTATCTATCTATCTATCTATCCATCGATCCATCGATCCATCGATCCATCGATCTATCTATCTATCTATCTATCTATCTATCTATCTATCTATCTATCTATCTATCTATCTATCTATCTATCTTGGATCATTGTTTATTTAGTAATATATTGTTATGATTTTAAATTGTTAAATTGTTAGATGATATGTTGTTACCCGCCCAAAGTAGTCTATATGACTAGATGGGCGGGCTATAAATGTAATAAATAAATAAATAAATAAATAAATATCTGTCTGTCTGTCTGTCTGTCTATTCATTCATTCATTCATTATCTATCTATCTATCTATCTATCTATCTATCTATCTATCTATCTATCTATCTATCTATCTATCTATCTATCTATCCATTCATTCATTATCTATCTATCTATCTATCTATCTATCTATCTATCTATCTATCTATCTATCCATTCATTCATTATCTATCTATCTATCTATCTATCTATCTATCTATCTATCTATCTATCTATCTATCTATCCATTCATTCATTATCTATCTATCTATCTATCTATCTATCTATCTATCTATCTATCTATCTATCTATCTATCTATCTATCTATCCATCCATTCATTCATTATCTATCTATCTATCTATTCATTAATTCAAAACATTTTTATCCCGCCTTTCTCGTCTGTCTGTCCATCCACCTATTTGATTTATATACCACCCATCTAACTGAAGGCCACTCTGGGCACTTTCCTTTAGCGCTTGTTGAGGTCCTATACGTATGTTTAGCTTTGAGTAAAGAAGACTGAGAAGAGATAGGATAGCACTTCTTAAATACTTGAAAGGCTGTCCTACAGAGGAGGGGCAAGATCTGTTCTTGATCATCCCAGAGTGCAGGACATGCAAAAATGGGCTCAAGTTGCAGGAAGCCAGATTTCGGTTGAATATCAGGAAAAACTTCCTAACTGTTAGAGCAGTACAACGATGGAACCAATTACCTTGAGTGGTGGTGAGCGCTGCAAGACTGGAGGCATTCAAGATAAATTCAGACAACCACCTGGCCGATATCCTTTGGTTTGGATTCCTGCCTTGAGCAGGGGGTTGGTCTCAATGGCCTTCGAGGCCCCCTTCCAACTCCATCTTCACGCTTGCACGATTATTCCTACATAACATTTATGTGCCCTGGCTCTGCTCAACCGTGATACCGCCCAAAGGTTTTCACAATCTCCGCCTCTTGCCCAGGTTAAACTGAGGCTGATGGGTGTTGTAGTACGAAACAACTGGAGAGCCCTACACTATGGAAGGCTGGTCTACACCACAGAAGAGAACATGGAGTTTTCTGTTGCGCTTGCTTTTCTCATCTCTCCAAACTGGTCCCACAAAGTAACTCCTGGTCTGTCTCCCTCTCGGCAGATTGACGGCAAGGAGCCAAAAAAAAAATGGCGCTGAGCTCATTAGGAGATCAGCAACCTACCTGATGCGTGGGAGAGAGAAGAGAAGGAAATATTTCTCCTTAATCATCCTGATTATCGTATCTCCTGTTGGCAGTCAACATTCATCCTCCTAATAGTCCTTTGGTGACACCGAGGATCGGATATTGATTTTTTCGAAAAACAAAAATCTCAAAGTGACCTGTCTTCTCCTCCCCCTCTTCGCCTCCACCTCATGCATTTCTTCCACCTGGAAGTGATCCTAGAAACAAGGGGGGGGAGAACCCCCCAAAAACAGCATCCAGGATGTTAGTTCTGTTTGGGTTGTGAACGGCATGGTTTCCACTTTCCTCTCCCACGAAATCCTGAAAGATTTTGCATAGGAGGAGGTAGAGGCAGCCGAGTCTGGCCCCGTCTCCTGCTCTCTGCCTTTTACGTCAGCCTCCCCTAAGTCAACGGCTCTATACAATAGGACCCCTCTATCCGCGGGATCAGTATCAGCTGATTCACTTATCCACTGGCTGAAAATACTAAATAACAGCACCACCATCACCCAAAATACCTATTTATATGGATATCCAGGGTGGTGCAGTGGTTCAACTGTGGTACTGCAGCCCAAACTGTGCTCACGACCTGGGGTTCAATCCCAGGTAGCCGGCTCGAGGTTCGCTCAGCCTTCCATCCTTCCACGGTTGGTAAAATGAGTACCCAGCTCACTGGGGGCGGGGGGCTGTGTGTAGCCTGCATGATTAACTTGTAAATCGTCTCGAAGAGTGCTTGAAATGCTTCTGGGGTGGCATACAGTATAAGCAGCATGCTTTGCTTCCCCCCCACCATGCCCACTTTACCTCTCTCCTTGCACTTATACATGATGAAATCTTGTTTTGTGGCATAGTAAGCGGCAACAAGAGTAGCCCCATGGATTCAATGGAGCTTACAGTGGAGTTGACTCACCAGATCCCCATGGATGGGTCTACTCTTGTGAGTAGGGATGCTAGCCAATGTCTCACAGAAATGTCACTTCACCACCCCAGGATAGCGTCACAGGGTGCGATGATGGACATGTTGCCACGGTAGCTCCCCGTCACTCCATCGGTCACTGGCTGGGGGACTTTTCATGTTTTAAATGCAAAGTGAACCTTAAACTCGGGTGACATTTAAACCATAAAATAACTGTAGTGATGATCCTTATCGAGTTAGGTGTGCGAGGGAGCAGGAGAAATGATAGGGAATAGGTCAGAGAGCAGGGGATGTATTAAAAAGGTTAAAATGTTACATAAATTCAGAAATGAGAAAGGTTCCCAGGCATGGGTTTTTAAAATACTGTAATAACTTTTTAAGAAAGCTACTTTTTAAAAAAAGAAGGACACACTCGTTTACCCTTGATCAGTTATATGCCTCATGGAGGCAGAACGTAAAACGAGATTGAATGCTGTTCCTCCTGTGCCCCCGCCTCGCAGGGGTGGTGGTGGACACGGCAGCCGTCTCAGCCTGTCGCTGGAGAGGGAGGTGCACACGGTTCCCCTGACCATCTTGTGGCCCGGTGCATTTACCAGAAGGGTTAGGTCAAAGGGAGGGACGTGGTGGTGCTGCGGGTTAAACCACAGAAGCCTCTGTGCTGCAAGGTCAGAAGACCCGCCGTCGTAAGATCGAATCCACGCGACGGAGGGAGCTCCCGTCGCTTGTCCCAGCTCCTGCCAACCTAGCCGTTCGAAAGCATGTAAAAATGTGAGTCGATAAATAGGTACCACCTCGGTGGGAAGGTCATGGTGTTTCATGTCTAGTTGCGCTGGCCACGTGACCACGGAAACTGTCTTCGGACAAACGCCGGCTCTACGGCTTGGAAACGGGGATGAGCACCGCGCCCTAGAGTCGGACACGACTGGACTAAATGTCAAGGGGAACCTTTACCTTTTTACCTAGGTCAAAGGGGCACTGGCTAAGTGAACCCTCCCTGTTTAAGTGCCATCCATGGCGGAGGCAGGAGGCGGGAGCGAAAGAACGGCACAGCAAAGGCTCCGGATCAGAATGAGGCCAGCTGTTTCATCAAGGGTGCTGCAAATGATCTGTGGAAGGCAAAGCAAACATGTTTTAAACCGTTCCATCTTCTTAATGAGGCTAACTCAGGCTAGGGAAGTCAACAAGCGCCGGGACAATGCTTCAGGATGAAAAAGCTCTGCCGTCTTCCTCCATATTTGTCTGTCCAATAAATGGAGTCTCAAAATCAGATCATTTTTTTAAAAAAATGAACTAGCAGTGCTGATCTCTTTGCTCTCCGCAGAAAGCTCACGCGGGTTGACAGAAGCTGGGCCGTGTTTCCGGAAGATTCTCCTCCTTCTCCGCCCTGCAACCTGAGATCGATTCTTCAGCTAGGAAACTTGTGCTTATCTCCCGTTAGTGGTTCTGTGGATGACGATTGTGCTTGACTTGTAGTCACTGAAGCTCTGCACAAAGTCAGCATCGACTGGCTCTCATTTAATTACAGAGACTCGTGGAATCCTTGAACGATGGAGTTGGGAGGGGCCTCTAAGGCCATCGAGTCCAACCTCCCACTCAAGGCAGGAATCGAAGTCAAAGTTGATCTGACAGACGGTGGTCCAATGTTCTCTTGAAGGCCTCCAGCGTGTGAGCACTCACCTCCTCCTAAGGTCATGGGTTCTATTGTCGTACTGGTCTAACAGTTAGGAAGTTTTTCCTGATGTTCAACCGATATCTGGCTTCCTTTAACCTGAGCCCATTGTTGCGTGTCCTGCACTCTGGGATGATCGAGAACAGATCTTGCCCCTCCTCTGGAGAACAGCCTTCCAAATATTTGAAGAGAGCTATTCTATCTCCCCTTAGTCTTCTTTTCTTAAGGGTAAACATGACCAATTCTTTCAGCCTTTCCTCCTAAGGCTTGGTTTCCAGCCCCCTGATCCTCCTTGTTGCCCTCCTCTGAATGTGTTCCAATTGGTCAGCATCCTTCTTGAAGTGTGGTGTTCAGAACTGGACACAAGACTCAAGGGGAGGCCTAACTAGTGTTGAATAGAGGGGGGCTAGCACTTCGCGGGATTGGGAGACTGTACTTCCGTTAATGCAACCTGAAATCGCATTGGCCCTTTTTGCAGCCCCATCCCACGGCTGGCTCATATCCACCTTGTGATCTACGACAGTTCCAGTGTCATGTCCTTTGGGCCCCGTTGTTTGCTGTTCTTCCTCTACATTCATGTAACGTTTAATTTTTTGGAATGCATGGTTGGGGTTTTTTTGTTCAAAATGCAATGGTATGATGATAAGCCCACTAATGTGGCTATAAAAGCAAAAAGGCATCTTCCACTACTTTGTCCTCAGGGAACCAGAATAAGCAAAGTCTGTACTTAACTCACACACTGGGAATTCTAGCAGCACCACACCAGAAAGTACTGAAGTCACAATTGTAATGGTTATTGGCTCTAGAAAAGATCATCAAGCCTAAGGATGTGTCTCTGGAGACCAAGACCACATCACTCATGTCATGATACTAACTGTGGATGTGGAAGGATGTGAAAGCTGTGAAGAAAGTCAGCAGCACAAAGATCAACTCTGTTAAAATAGGGTCCTGGAGTACCATTTTATGGATACCATGGACTGCCAAAAAACAAACAAATAGGGGCCAGATCTCATCAAGTTTGAACTTTCTCCAGAAGCAAAACGACTAAAGTCGTACTTGGTCAGCAAGTTTTGTAAACCCTTCCGCATATTTTATTTAATTTACTGAAAATACTTTTATCCCGCCTTTCTCCTTAACAAGAACGCACACGGGCCTGAAGGGGCGAGAGGAAACACGAGAGCGGTTGCCTGCATTTAACGAGGCGCTCGTTCACGCTCAGGTCTTTTCCTCACTCCCAGGTCCTGGACAACTTAGACAGCCACCTGAAGAAATCAGAATATTTCCGATTCCTTTGGTTTCCTCACAGCGAGAACGTGAGCGTCATCTACCAAGACCACACCAACAAGGTAAACTTCCCAGGTTGGCAGCTCAGGGAGCACCTTGTCCTGCATTCTGTTGGGAGGACAAAAGGGTAAGAAGGTAGGGATTGGGGAACCCCAGTGACTAGAGGGCGCCCAGGAAAAGTGGCCTCTCACCTGCGCAAGTCATGTGCAGCGGTGGCTCGAAGTTCACCCCCTCAGGCCTTAACTAGAGACGTCATGACCCATCTCTCTTGCTTGTCTGTCTGCAGCCGCCATCTTCCTCCACTAACTGGTTTTGGGACTATGCCGTTGGATATTACCTGCTGGAGTTCCTTCTTTGGATCAGGCAAGTATGAGGTCACATTGCAGTCCAGCCGACGAGCCGCAAAGGGTCAGTGGAAGCCACGAGTACCATGAATGGATGGATTGAGTGAAAGCCCACTGGGGTAATGGATATAAAGCATGGGACATAGACTTGGGAGACCTCAGTTTAAATCCCCTCCTGGCTTTGGAAATTGATGGGTATGTGTGCGAAAATGGTAAACCATTCATGGCACAGCTCATGTCCCTTGAAAACTCTATTATGGTTGCTGTAAGTCAGAGTCATAAAAACATAGAATCATGGAGTAGGAAGGGACCTATAAAACCACTGAGTCCAACCCCTTGCTCAAGGCAGGAATTCAAATCAAAGCAGATCAAAGCAGGAGGTTGTCCAATTGTCTCTTGAAGGCCTCCAGTGTTGGAGCGCTCACCAACTCCCGAGGTCATTGATCCCATTGTCGTACTGCTCTAACAGTTGAGACGTTTTTCCTGATATTCAGCCAAAATCTGGCTTCCTGTAACTTGAGCCCATTGTTGCCTGTCCTGCATTCTGGGGTGATGGAGGCCAGATCCTGCCCCTCCTCTGTATGACAGCCTTTCAGATATTTGAAAAATGCTGTCATATCTTCCCTCGGTCTTTGTTTCCTCAAGTCTAAACATGCCCAAGGATGATAAGTCCACCAATCATCCTTGAAACAACTCCATGGCACATAGTAAAAGGATTTAGTGAGACCCTTTATTTACTGATTCCTTCTGTTTGTACCTCATCTCTTTTCGGAGGGTTTAAAATTGAGTCCACTTTCCAGATGGTCAGGATTAGACTCAGAATTTGGAAATGTTTGTGGGTTTGGGTTGTTGTTGTTGTTTGGTTGCGCCTCTGAGAATGTCAGAATTCGTGGGGCTAGTGAAAAGAAGTAAATTCTTCCACCTCTGGCTAGGGGTTTTTAAGTTTTGGCAACTAAATACTGCTTTCTGACCCTCCTCTGAGCCCAATGAGAATGTCATCAAATCAAAGTGAGCAGAATCTTGTCTAGAATAATGGATGTTTTGAGCAATGCTTGGCTCTTGACGGGAAGAAGAGCTATTTTCTCCCAGTTGATAAATCAACGGTTGACTAAGCAGACGGACAGACAGAGGGGCAGACAGACAGACAGACAGGCCGCCTTCCCTTGTAAATCCAGGGCAATCGTCCTTCCTCCAGCCCAGACTGACTGTCTGATGGCTGAAGTCACCATGCCATCTTGTGGCGAGCAGTTGGAAAAAAACCCATAGGTTGCTTCGTTCAAATGTGAGCAGAAAAGGGTCCTGGTCTCTCGGGAGATCTCTGGGTGATTTGCAGGAGATCCGGAAAGATTCCCGACTCCCAACTGCAGCAGAATAACCTTTCCCACCTAAATTAGGCTGCTGAAATAAAGGCCGCTGTGTGATCTGCTCCTGAAAACCAGCCTCTGAAAAGGAATTGTGTCCGAAGGAACAATGGTGTAGTGGTAGATTTTGAAGTAACCTTAGCTACCTCTCCCCTAAGGAGAAAGTGGAAAAAAATGCATGCAGCTCTGTTGATCTGTGTCAATAAATGAGTTCTAGCAATTTTCATATTCAGCTGGAACAGGGCATCTGTAAGGCTAATGGCTCCTGATTGCCTTTTTCAAGACCAAGCCGCTTCAAAATGCTTGGTCTTGAATATCTCTCAAGAATATCTTGCTGTTGGAAAATTACGTTTTCATGCCAGCTACTGCAGGTAAATTCAGATGGAGAGGGAAATCTGGGGGTGGCGTGGCAGATGATATCATGGTTCCGGCTAATCCTGGTTTCCGTTACATCACGCTAGAACGTCCCTGTCTTTGGAGCACAATAGCTGGGTTTCCCCCCGCCACCTGGTTCTGGTCAGTGGCTCCGCGGGTCCTAGTTAAAAACCGAATATGATCTGACAAACTTGAAGCTTGACAGCTCCTGGCTTTCAAGCAAAATTCACAGATCCACAAGCCCATGCAAGCAGCGGGCAAATTCCCCCTAATTTGGATGGCTCTCGCTCCCCATTAGACATGCTAAATCAAAGGGTCAAATAAACCATTCCTAGCTTTATTTCGTGTTGCTTTTAGATCCATTGGCTTGGATGCTGAGGCTTCTAAATGAGTATCAACACAAAAAAAGGAAACGGCTTACAGGAAGAAAGGCAGAATAAAAACAAACAGAAAGGAACAGTCACGGAACAGGCGCTGACCAATGCAGGCCAACGCAGAGGAATCTTGCCCCTCCCACGTCCTTTCCCTGCAACCGTGTCTCTTGCCAGCCCTTGTCCATGACGGCTCTTGTGCAGGTCAAGGTGCCCCTGCCGAGCCTCAGTGTCAAGGGCTGGCGCAACCTGCCCTGGGACTCCCTTTGCAACCCCAACACCTTAACTCGCAGCAATTTGACAAGCGCACCCGAGCCAGTTTTCATGACTCCGGTGTAAAAGTTCAGCAGGATGTTGGCCGATAAATAATTCAGCGTATCCGTCATTGATCCGTAAGCCTGGAAGACCAGCAGCTATCTTTCATTCACCGTCTGCAGCAGCCGGGGGGGGGGGGGGAGCTCATGGCTTGTGCTCACCCCAGCACTGAAAAAGGCACTTTTTACTATAACATCATCCTTCGTTCATCTTCCCTCCACATGTGCCTCTGGGGAAAGAGGGAAACCTCCGCATTTCTGCAGCAAAAGGGCATGGCCTCTCACCGTTTCTGTTCAGGCCCCAATCCACCATCATTTCTGCAACCCACCCGGGGCCAGAGCGGGCGCTGTTCTCCCACCACCTCGTACCTGTCTTTTAACCCAGCTCCTTCTCTCTCCTTCTCTTCCAGCACCTTCCTGCCGTTCTTGGTTCCTTGGATCAACCGCTTCTTCTTCTGGCTCCTCTTCACCAGCAAAGTGGAAAACGTCAATGTGAGCTACAAGATTTTCAACTACGAGTGCCGTTTCAAGCAGCATGTGCAGGATTGGGCCATCCCCATGTAAGCCGACTGGGGTTCACACAGAGAGCTGGCGGGAGGAGGCAAAAGAAGAGACTGGATTCCAAAATGACCTGGCTGGCAGGGGGACAACTGGTACGGTAGGGCCCCCGCATCTGTGGAGGATCAGTTCCAAGCCCCCTGCGGATACTGAAAAATGTGGATAATAGCAAACACTATTGTAATAAGGAATGCTGTATATAGCATGGTCTCTGGCCCCCTCTAGTGGCCAGTTCTGGTAATAACATCATAGAAATATGATGAGCACAGAGTTCTGACTCCTGTCCTCCGAAGATGCCGGCCACAGAGACTGGGGAAACGTTAGGAAGAACAACCTTCAGAACACGACCAAAGAGCCTGAAAAACCCACAACCACCATCATAGAAATATATTTCTCTAGTTAATAATATACATAGCATGTTCTCTATCCCCCCTCTAGTGGCCAATTCTGGTAACTTCATCATTAGAAATATATATTTGGGGGATTTTTCTTATAATGTTTTTAATAGTCTCAGACTGTAGATAAGTAAATCAGTGGATATGGATCCTGCAGATAAGGGGGTCCTACTGTATTTAGAAATGGAAAAGACCCTGATGTTGGGAAAGTGTGAAGGCAAGAGGAGAAGGGGACGACAGAGGACGAGATGGTTGGACAGTGTCATCGAAGCGACCAACATGAATTTGACCCAACTCCAGGAGGCAGCGGAAGACAGGAGGGCCTGGAGTGCTCTCGTCCATGGGGTCACGAAGAGTCGGACACGACTTAACGACTAAACAACAACACTGTATTTAGAAGCTGGCTCCCTGTCTCCCAAATTTGAATGGATTTCACTCTATAGTCAGGATCCTGCTCCTCTTAGATCGTGAGTGTCCCTGACAAAGAGTGAAGCCGGGAGGAGACTGGTCTGGAGCAACAGGTTGTCCGGCAGCAGAGAGCAGATTGGGAGTTCCAACAGCAGGGCAAAAGCTAGCTTTTCAGGACCACGGACAGCTCCTGAGAAAAGCAGGTGTTGCTCCAGCCAAGGAGCCACACCCCAGTGGCAGAGCTCACTGAGCGTCTGAACCCAGCACCGTGGCTGCCACTGAGAGCAGATGGCGCTGGCTTAAAAGAGGCAAGGCTGTTGTCTTCCTATGGGGCTGGAGAGCCTCAGTTCAATCTTTATCGTCTCCAGTTAAATCCTTCAAAGAGAGCAGCCGCAAATCCCATACATAACGTGCCTGCTTTTATCCCGGAGAAAAGGTAGCTGCTTCCAGACAGACAACTCCTAGAATGATCGGTCAAAAGACATTGTGCAAATTTGTTTTGGGTTTTCCCTCCTTGAAGGTTTGCGCAGGCTTTGTTGTTATTGTTTGTGGTTACGACTGGGAGGAAGAAAAAAAGACAGAAACAGGGAGTTAGTTAGAGTGAGTGCGTTAGAAATAGAAGATGGCATCGCCTGTAAAAGTCCTGTGAATACGACAGGGTGATTTCAGGTTAAAACTATGGCTTGGAAGCATCCCTCATCTTGGGCATTGCCTGGATAAGTTCCTTTTTTTTTCTTTTTTTTTAACTACAGCCCTCAGAAGCCCTCAAGTCATCAGGCCACAACTGCCATGCTGGCTGGGGGAGCATGGGAGTTGTAACTGGGAAAAGTAACTTTTGCAAGCACTGATCTTGAGTGGCCTGTGCTGGGGAGGAAACTGAGTTGAGTTGGTACCCAGAGTGACTTCCTCCATCACAACAGAAAACTCGTCCCAGAGTGTTAACTGGGGCTGGTTACAGGGATGACACAACCCACCCACCCACCCCCCATTACAGCAGCTCCACTGGCTGCCAATCCGTTTCTGAGCACAATTCAACGTGCGGGTTTTGAAGCCCAAAACGGTTTGGGCCCAAGCCATTTCAAAGACTATGTGTCCTATTATGAGCCTGCCCAGGTGTTGAGATCATCAGGGGAGGCCTTTCTCTTCGTCCCACCACCTTTGATGGGGACACAGGAGAGGGTCTTTCTCTGTGGCGGCTCCTTTAGACTCTGGAACTCCCTCCCACTGGAGGCCAGCCCGGCCCCATCTTGGCAGTCCTTCCGCAAGCAGGCGAAGAAGACCTTTCTCTTCAGTCACGCCTTCCCTCAGTAACCAACTACCTGTGTGTGATTTTTAGATAGATTTGTTATGCCTTTCTGCTTTGAATGTGTTTCGGTGTTGCTTTGGTTTACCGTTTCTCAGAGCGGAATTCGTTTGATCTTTTTTTAGAATTTGTCTACTTCCCGTTTTTAGCATTAAATATTGTCTTCTGCTGATATAATCCACCCTGGGGTCTTTTTTTTTTTAAAGGAGAAAGGCGGGGTGAAAACATTTTAAATAAATAAATAAATAAAAATCCTTTCGGTTGGGGGCAAGTGGGAGGAAAAGAAAGAAGAAACCAGGGTCTTTTCTTCTCCTCTGGATCTCTGTCTTGAGATCAGCTCCTCTCCAGGGTCCGCAGTTCTATGTAAAGGGAAGGCAGGCAGGAGCCATTTAGAGCAGTTTCCGCTGCAAAAGGAAACACACACAGCTTCTGTTCTGAAGGGTCTTTCTGGTCAGAGGGGTGAGTCCTGTCCTGTCCTGTTGTAGTGAGAAGACCAAGGAAGCTCTTCTGGCATTGAAGGAGGTCCTGGAGAACAACCTCAAAGTGGTCGCCCATTATCCAGTGGAAGTGCGATTCACCCGGGGGGACGACTACCTGCTGAGCCCCTGCTCCCAGAGGGACAGCTGCTACCTCAACATCATCATGTACAGGTACAGAGGGGCTGGTCCCCCTCAGAGCCACCTAGGCTGCGGAAGGCGAGGGGTTGCCTCCAACACCAGCCGGAAAGAAGGTTCTCCTGGAGTATCAAAGAGCCAAACGGGGGTGGGTGGGTAGGGCAAATTGGACAGGCGGAAGTGGATGAAAACAGAAGGAGGGATTTTGGATATGAGCCAAGAGCGTGATGCAGCTGCAAAAAAGGCCAATGCAATTTGAGGACGCATTAACAGAAGCACAGTCTCCAAATCCCGCGAGGCGCTCGTTCCCCTCTATTCGGCACTGGTGAGGCTTCATCTAGAGTGCTGTGTCCCGCTCTGGACACCGCCCTTGAAGAAGGATGCCGACAAACTGGAGTTGTGGAAGGGGTAGCCCTGTGAGTCTGTGCCAGCATTATAGGTGAAAACAAAAAAGAAAAAGTAAAAAGTAAAAAAAAAAGAAAAAGACTAGCATCTTAAAGACAAACTTATATATATATTTAACATGAATTTTTGTGGACAAGTTCACTTCAACAGACTGGAGTAAGTTCAGAGAAGAGCAACCAGGATGATCAGGGGACTGGAAACCAAGCCCTCTGAGGAAAGACGGAGAGAACTGGGCCTGTTTAGACTTGAGAAAAGAAGACGGAGGGGAGACAGGATCGCACTCTTCAAAGACTTGAAAGATTATACAGAGGAGGGGCAGAATCTGTTCTCAGTCATCCCAGAGTGCAGGATGCATAAGAATGGGCTCAAGCGACAGGAAGCTAGATTTAGGCTGAAGATCAGGAAAAACGTCTTAACTGTTAGAGCAGTACGACAAGGGAATCCATGAACTCAAGAGGTGGTGAGAGAAAATGGGACAGCCACCTGTCAGATCTGCTTTGACTTAGATCCCTGCCTCGAGCAGGGGGTTGGTCTTGATGACCTTTGAGGACCCTTCCAATTCAATTATTGTATGATTCTGTGATTTTGGCAATATCCCTGCAAGCTGTCACCTTCAGGGTCACCCTTCTCTCCTCCATGGCCCACATGCATAGCCTGGCCACTTTTTTATTGGTTCTGGCTGTCATGCCAAAGGCCATTGGGGCTGAGGGGTCAGAGGGAGGAGTGGCCAAAACACTGCCTGTAGAGGCCAGGATGACACTCTGTGCACTACCATCCTTCCATCCATCCATCCATCCACTAACCCATCCATCCATCCATTGACTCATCCATCCATCCATCCATCCATCGACTAACCCATCCATCCATCCATCCATCCATCCATCGACTAACCCATCCATCCATCCATCCATCCATCCATCCATCCATTGACTAACCCATCCATCCATCCATCCATTGACTAACCCATCCATCCATCCATCCATCCATCCATCCATCCATCCATCCATCCATCCATCCATCCATTGACTAACCCACCCACCCACCCATCCATCCATTGACTAACCCACCCACCCACCCACCCATCCATTAACCCATCCATCCATCCATCCATCCATTGACTAACCCATCCATCCATCCATTCATCCATCCATTGACTAACCCATCCATCCATCCATCCATCCATCCACTCACTCATTCATTCAGTTTATATACCACCCATCTGACTACTAAGGCCACTCTAGTGGCCCACAGAAAAGGTTTCTGGGGAAAAGCAGAAGCCCAGAGTGACATTTCTCTGCCTAGCAATTTCAGCTCAACCATTATTAGTTTCAATCAAGGGGGCCTCCACAGCTTTCAGCTGTGGATACCCGAGGGACCACTTTCTAGCAGGGTATTTGAGTGGCATGTGTTACACCCGCCTTCAAGCCAAGAGCAAGGCTTTTCAAGTTGCGTTCTGAATAGCCCTGGTTCTCTGCTTGGGATGATGCTAATTCCGCCTCTTTTTCTTCCCCCTCTTCCGCTAGACCCTATGGGAAGGATGTCCCCCACCTTGACTACTGGCTCGCCTACGAAGGGATCATGAAGAAGTTTGGAGGGAGACCACACTGGGCAAAGGTACCAGGGCAGGACACTCGGCTTAATGTTGTTTGCAAAAAGAAGACAAATGTAAAAAGAAAAGAAAAGGAAAGCATGCAGACAGGTGCTTGGGTGAATCCTTGGCATCTCCAGTGCAGAACTGAGAGAAGTTGCTTTTTTCGAACGAAACTCATACTTGCATTCCTGCACTGAGTAGGAGGTTGGATGGCCTTATAGGCCCCTTCCAATTTCATGATTCTATGATAGTTCCCCTGTTCCCCCCAAAAAAAGGTATCATGGGAGAGATCATTTTCTGATTGAGATCTTAGAAAAAGACTCCCACCCAGAACTGGCCTAAACGGCTGGAGAGCTCAGTGGTTTAAACCGCTGGCTGCGAAACCAGAGGTCGGGAAGTCCGATTCCCCCCCAGTGCCTCCCTGACAGAGGATGGACTCAATGATCCATAGTTCCTTTCCAGCTCTGGAGTTCTAAGATGATGATGATGATGATTCTATAGAGCTGCTGGGTTTAGGTCTCTGGCTGCAGAGCCAGAGGTCAGGAGTTCGATTCCCGCACTGGGCCTCCTTGACAGGGACTGGACTCAGTATAATTCATGGGGTCCCTTCCAGCTCTGCAGTTCTAAGATGATTCTAAAACAGCTAAATGCCTCACATGATAAAAGCCAAATAAATGCGTTCTTGGGTTCTCAGAAATGTTCCTTAATGTCTCCAGCACAACTAAGACTTTCATTCACACCAGAATGCACATTTTAAATATATATATATTGGCAGCCAGGTAAGGAATTGCTCTCTATGGGAGGTATTTTTCTGTCTGCTCTCGGTGGCTCAAGTGTCCTGGGTTTAGAACTCTGAAGCTCCTTATTCTGGCATTCTAGGTCTCTCTAGAAAACCCCCAAGCAAGGCAAGGAAGGTTGTTCCTCATTCCTCCAAAGTTGGGAGGTCTAGATCCCAGGCATATCAGAAACTAGGGAACCAACCCGTGCAGCCCCAGCTGGCCCGTGACAGAGCTAGATCCCCACTTGTCTGGGTCTCATGCGTGAAGCTGAGGAATGGCAGAAACCGTTTCCTTGACCCGAAAGAGGACGAGGCATTTTCTGGTGCCATTCACATGAGAAGGAAATGAGGGATAAGCACTCTGTGTGCGCGCGTGCGTGCGTGCGAGCACATGTGCACAAAACTGCACCAAAAAGGCTTTAAAACAATTTGATCTGTGCAAAACCAGTCACTGTTGTTTTATTGCATGGCATGGGGCTATTTGCATCTTTTAAAAAAATCATAACACACTGCTAATTGTCCTGCCCTTGTTGTGTGTTAGTGTGCTTTCCAATTTGAAAGGGGAGAAGATGCCAGTTTGTGTAGTGAAAATGTGCACTTTTTTTTCTTGGTGAGAAAGAAAAAAAAGAAATAAGATTCTTTGTGTTCCTCTCCCTTGGAAGTTAAAAATTCCTCATATTCCTACCTCAATGGGAACTCAATGAGAAAAAAAGCATTTAGCAAGTTTTCTGTACCGGCTACACAACGGACAACCTGTTAGAACCTCAGTTTCTTGCCTAGAATTTGGGGGTAACAACACTCACTTGCTCTACATGATGGTCGCAAAGAAGATGGCAGCCAGATGTACATTCAAAGTGCTGTGAACAGTTCAGAGTGCTATACAAAGGCTGGTTATATTTATTATCCAGATTTATTTCTATCTTTAACATGAGTAAAAGAACTGGGCGTGTTTAGCCATGAGAAAAGAAGACGGAGGGGAGATAGGAGAGTGCTTTTCAAAGACTTGAAAGGCAGCCCTACAGAGGAGAGGTAGGATCTGTTCTCCATCATCCCAGAGCGCAGGAGAAGCAACAATGGGCTCAAGCTACAAGAAGCTAGATTTAGGCTGAATATCAGGAAAAATGCCCTGTTAGAGCAGTACGACGATGGAACCTGTGATCTTGGGAGGTGGTGGTGAGTGCTCCAACACTGGAGGCCTTCAAGAGAAATTTTGACAACTGCCTGGCAGATATCCTTTGATTTGGATTCATGCACTGAGCAGGGGGTTGGACTTGATGGCCTTCAAGGCCCCTTCCCACTCCATGATTCTATAATTTTATGTTTTTACACCGAGATTGTTCAAGAGTCTATAGTGGGACTTGGGAAGGTGAGTCCATATCAGATGTTGCCAAACCATCAGCTCCCATCAAATTTGGCCATCATCACATGGATGGAGAGTCAGGGTCTTAAAACCATCTCTGTGTTCCCAGGCTCACACATGCACCCGGAAGGACTTTGAGCGGATGTATCCGAGCTTCCAGAAATTCTGCTCCATCAGGGAGAAACTGGATCCCAGAGGAATGTTCATGAACACCTACCTGGAGAAGGTCTTCTACTGAGCAATGGAACGGAGAAGATAATGATGGGGGCGGGGAAAAGACTCACTAGAGGGTCTGGAGAAGTTATTGTCTTGATGGGTGGGTAACACTCCTCTACTAAAGTCTGATCACAAACCAAGTTGCCAAAAAAATATCACCCTGCTTTTTAAGGATGGTCCAGGCCAGAAAAAAAAAATGCTATTTAGTATGGGAAGAGTACATGGGGAGGTGTACAAAAATATTAATAAAGCAATAACTATATTAGCACCAACTAATAGCAGAAGGGGACACCGAGAAGCTCTCCCACCCCCTTCTTTGAGTTCATGACAGGTAATTTCCTGGGAGTCACACCTTATGTGCTCAGTGAGAAAACAGGCCAAATGCCAGCTGACTGGAAGGCGATAAAACATTTATCCCTCCAAATACGCCTTTCTTCAAAGCATCTGAGACAGCAAAACCAGCACACAAATGAATTCCAGACTTATCTCCCACGAGCAATCGTTCGGGGGGGGGGGGGGGGGAGGCAAGCGAACCTGCAACTTGTTTTGAACAGTAGAAAAATACTTCTAATTGTTCTGTGTTTCTGCCCTCAGCCTGTTTTGCTTTCTTAAGATCATCACTCCTCTACGTTGTTTTTCTCTTTTTCCTTGAGACACTCAAGGAAGGAAAAGAAGCGGGGCATGGTCCCGGATGAGCTTGCAAGAGCAAAAAAAGCGTGGGAGGCCGAGGGTCTTTCTCCCCCCAGAAATTGGCTTTTTTTCTTCTCTTAATTCACCCACTCCATCGTCTCTTTCTCTCTCTGTCTCCCCATTCACCCCTCCCTCCACCAAGGATGTGGCCAACAGGGATCCAGCCATCTGCAAAAGGATGCTGGAGAGCGACAGGCCGTCTGACCCCAGAAGCAAGAGGCTAGAGTAGGCTTCCTTGAGAATAATGCAAAAGTGAGGTAATACTTTTATTGAATCACTTTAAAAAAAAATCAAGTAGATTGCAAGCTTCTGTGGGTAAAAATCCCACTTCCTCGGGAGGGACACCACCCCTTCATGGAGAGTGCAGAAATATTGTAGGTCGGAGACCCAGAAATTCACGGCAGAGGTCCATGCTGAATCTGCTCATGTGAGATGAGTTCAGAAGCGAGGCGGACTCAGCGCAGAGGTCTGCCATGAATTTTTGGGACTCTGACCTACAATATTTCTATCCATTTTTGGGACTCCGACCTACAAGATTTCCATCCATGAAGAAGTGGTGCCAAGGAAGTGGGATTTTCTCCACAGAAGCTTGCAATTTGATTATTTTTTTTAGTGGTTTAATAAAGGTCGCACCTTACTCGTATGCACATTCTGTGTAATCCTGAACCACACAGCCTTTTCCTATTTCCTTTAGAAAACTCTCCTATAGCTGCTGCACTCTCTGGGAGAACTCCTCCCCAGGCACCAGAGTGCTTGGAATTTACCTCCCAACTAGAGATGGGCACAAACCACCAGTTTGGCAGCTCATGCAGTTCGTTTAGGTGTTCGGCCAAGGAGCGAACCGGCACGAATCGCGCAAACTGGCCGTTTGTCCCCATCTCTACTACCAACTCTTCAAACCAAGAACTGCCACGATATCTGCATCCACCTCTGCCCCCCTCCCCACACCTCCATCGCCTTCTTTGGAAACGCAAGGTTTCCATTGGGCTGGGGGAGAAAGGCAAAGCAGTGATCAACGGCTCTGATTGTTCTAGCACGAGATTTCTCACTTTGCTTTCTTCCAAAACAGCTTGCTTGGTTTCGCGATTGGTCGTTGGGAAAGAAATGGGCTCAGCAGGCAAGTCTGATTTCTCAGGCCTGGTATGCCATGGGATCACTGCCTGTGTTGTCTGATTTGACTCCCCAGGTCGACCCACCCTTTTAGAAATATAAAAGCCAATTAAGGATGGCATTGGGTTCTATCCGGAGAGAACAATCTCAATTTTGCATTTTGGATTTTTTTTCTCCCCGCCCTTGCTATCCGCAGAATTCTCTTGTACAGCCTGTTCAGATTCAATGGAAGGTGCAACTGAGAATTGCTTGCTGTTCTTATTAAACTACGTTTGCAGCTGCCTTCTCAATATTTACTATAAAAGCAGGTTTCCTAGGCGTTCAGTCATATTGCACTTCCCGGCTTGCTGAGCCATTCTGGAGGCCCTCGCGGCTGCACTGGGACCATTTGGCCGCCTGAGGGCAACCCTCTCCCGAGAGAAAGTGAAGTTGCAAAATCCCAGGCAGATCCAACGTCTGCAGAGAAGGAGGAAACGTTCCAGGAGAACCAAAGCACTCCCTTCAGCCAAAAAGCAACCTTTCCCACAAAATACTCTGGAGCATCAGAGTTTGGGAAAGTTGGCTGGAGAATTCCAGACGTGGTTGTCCCAAAGTGTTAACTCTCTCTCAAGCCTTTGCTCCTTCTACTCGTTCCTGGGGAATCTGCCGAGCATGCGAGAAACACAACCGTATTTTTTGGATGTCTGAACTTCATTTCCAAATGACTGGGAAAGACCAGGATTTCCCGACATGTCATCCATTTTACGTCATGGGGTGCTTTATGAGGCCTCCTCAGCCAAGGCGCTGGGAAGGACCCCCTGCCCTGAGGAAAGGAGCTGTGATCGCTGAGCTAAAGGCAACGGAGATTTGGCTGCTGGAACAAGCAGTTCCTTAAATGTTTCAACCACGAGGTTTTCGGATCTCTGGTGGCCTGCAAAATTATCCTGCTTTGATACATGCTTGGAATTCAGGAGTGAGGTGCAGGTTTAATCCATGAGACAAGAGTGGGATTGCTAAACCGCCTTCTTCCAAGGATGCAGGCCGTAACTTAGGGTGGAGTATATCTCTGAAGATTCCCAGGCATCCTGGTGAGGTTGCCTGGACGTGGATTTCCTGGCCACTGGACTTCTTTTTTTTATTAGGTTGCAACGTTTCGCTCCTCATCCAAGTCGCTTCTTCACCCCATAACTAGGGTAGAGCAATGGGAAACTTTTTCCCCAGGGTGCCAGACTTCAGAGAGGGCCAAAATGTAAAGGACCATCTATGGGTGAATGATGGAAGACACGCAGCAACATCTCCCAGCCCTGTCCCCTTGCATGTTGGTTTCGGAACACAGACCTTTTCTCTTTTCTTTCGAGAAGCACTACATTCTGCGTCTTTTTTCTTGTTCCCCTTGGCAGGGGCCGAGGGCTGCATCTTGAACAGAAGGGGGAGACAGTGCTGTTCCCCCTCCCCTGAGTGCCAACATTTATGGCCCTGCCATGATGTGACAACGACAGCATCTGAGCGGAGTCTGAATTTAAGCAAGGGGTGCTAGGAACGGCCTCCTAGCTGGCTGGAGAACGCCATGGATTTGGCATCCGGCTAGGGAGCCAGAGGTTGAGAGTTTGATTCCCCCCCCCCCCCAATTGGGTCTCCTGTGAGCAGAGCCAAATGGGGGTGGCCTTGAGCAAGCTGCACAGCGGTCCCAGGGAACAAGAACCCACTTCTGAGGACCTGGAAAACCCTGAAAAGGACCACCATAGGTCAGAATTGATGTCACCTGATTATTATTCTTACTGGGAACTAGGTGCACAAGGAAAAGAAGAAGCAGAGAGTAGCAAACACTGCACCTGTCCAGTTGGCCCAGATCATTCTGTTCATTCATGATTTTTCCATTGATTAGCCCTCAGCCGTACACCCAAACTCAAAGGCACCTTCCCCCATCCTCTTTACCTACTGCTTATGCAATTCCACGCTCCAGAATAAGTTAGGCAATGACAGGTACCCCCCTTTCCAAAGTATTTTGGGCTATAAGCCTGGTACGTACACACTGGGGACTCAGCCCTACGAAGCACAGTGGGATTTACTTCTAAGTAGAAATGGATAGGATTGCCCTGGGATAATTCCTCTAATGCAGTGGTCCCCAACCTTTTCTGAGTCATGGACCGGTTGGGGGGGGTGGGGTCCATTCGCGGGGGGGGCGAGGCATGCTCTCGCGCATGCACGAAGGGGCGGAGCGCGCTCGTGGAGGGGAGCGCTTGCGCGCATGCACAAACGGGTGGAATGCACTCACGCACATGCGCAAAAGGGTGTGGCCCACTCGCAGGTGGGTGGAGAACACTTGCGCGCATGCGCAAAGGGGTGGGGCGCTCTCACAGAGGGGCGGGGCATGCTCATGGGTGGGCGTGGCACCTGTGCGTGCGGGTGGTGGGCCGTGCGTGTGGGTGGGGTGGGTGGGGGGAGTGCGTGCAGGGGGGCGGGAGATCTGTCTCCAGTCCTGCCATGGCCATGGACCGGCCCCGGGCCGCGGACTGGGGGTTGGGGACCCCTGCTCTAACGCACATTGACACAACCACCCTACGAGGTAGACGGCCATCGTTCCCTCTTTGCTGATGAGAGACACAGCGGCTCGTCCGAGGCCACACGGCAAGGGCTTAAAACCGGACTGTCCAGCGGTCTTTTCAAACAGTCCGCCATGGGAATCCAGATGTGACCCATCTGTGGTCTCTGCCTCCACGCAGCTGCTCTTCATGGAGGCTGGAAAGTCACTCTGGGCAAACGGCCGGGCGGTGGAACCGGGAAGGCCTTCCTCTTTGGGAGATTATTTCAGTGGGGATGTTGTGAAGATCTGCCTTGGTCTCTTTTCCTGCTCTTCCTCAGACCCAGGGCTGGATGGCGGGACTTGCCAGGGCCTGCTTCCGAAGAGAGGAGAGGCTGGAACGGGCAGAGAGATTAAACGATTAACACCGCAAGATGTAGAAACTGGGGGTGGGGGGGGGGGGAATGGGAGCCACAAAAATAAAACCTGACAAGGGCATTCTTCCAACAAAGAAAGCGCAGGGGTAAAATCTTCTGTCCGGAAGAGCCCCGAGCTAACTCTGTCTCCTCTGATTTCAGCAGGGAGAGACCAAGATACAGCCGCCCTGAAAAAAAAGGGTGGGCCAAAACAGCAAAAGGGCCTGGAAATCTTACAGCTTTGCACTACAACTCCCAGAGCGTTCTAGCCAGTGTGGCCGTTGGGGATCAGGGAAGGCGTAGTCCCGAGCCCTGAACAGCGACCTACTGCTGAAGGAGACCCATCAGAAAAAGGGGGGTCTTCCACTGGAACAGCTCACAAGCATTTGCTCAGGGAGGGCTTGCCCCTTTCTGAAGCCCACCTGTCCTCACGTGAAGCCAACCCCGGGCCGTTCACTTACTGGGAGAGCTTCGGCTTGTCCGGGTGAAGGCCTTCTGCCCCTTCTCGCTCAGCCTTGGGATCGGCCCCCGAGCAGGCGCGGGCCGTATCCCCGCGTTCCAGAGGGCCGTCTGGGCAAGGGTCTTGGCTGTGCCTTTGGTCACCGGGTAGCCGGTGGGCTCGTAGGTCGCCCAGCTTGGAAGCCCTGCTGCTTTTGGCTGGGAGGCGAGGTCGGCTGGGAGAGACATCTAGGAGGCAAGGCAGATGAGCATGAGGTGGGACGGAAGGGAGAGAGGTCACTTCTTTGGAAAGCACAGACAGATGCAGCGTGGGATTTGCAGCATGAAGCCGGGCCTGCGGTTCCTGCCCTTCCTTAATTTTGGCAACACCCTCAGAAACCAGACCAACAACCGGGATATTTGGTCCTGAAACCAGCCCGAGCACAGCTCCACCTGTCGACTTCGATCATCAAGTCCAGCCCCTGTCCAGGAGGAACAGTGGGGGATTCGAACTCCCAACCAGCTATGTGAGAGGTTAGAATACAGAAGCTGGGGCTGACGCCAGAATAGAACGGGAGTCAGATAAGCTTCTCTAGAGAAGTCTATTTAAAGAAATCACAGCCATGTTTTTAAAAGTGGATTAAGATGTCATTTCATGCTTAATTCCAGTTGCAGAGTTGCGGTTGTTTCTTTCAAAAAACTGTGGGATGAAGACGGGCCTCAGAACCTGCTGGGACTCCTTACTTATTTATTTATTTACATCTTGCCTTTCCCCGAAAGAAGAGAATCAAGGCAGCAGATGATAGCTAACAAGGGATAGTAAAGGTAAAGGTTCCCCTTGACATTTAGTCCAGTCGTCTCCAACTCTAGGGCGCGGTGCTCATCCCCGTCTCCAAGCCGTGGAGCCAGCGTTTTGTCCGTAGACAGTTTCCGTGGTCACGTGGCCAGTGTGACTAGACACGGAATGCCGTGACCTTCCCACCGTGATGGTACCTATTTATCTACTCGCATTTTTACATGCTTTCGAACGGCTAGGTTGGCAGGAGCTGGGACAAGCGACGGGAGCTCACTCCGTCGCGTGGATTCGATCTTACGACAGCTGGTCTTCTGACCTTGCAGCACAGAGGCTTCTGCGGTTTAACCCACAGCGCCACCACGTCCCCAACAAGGGATACATGAGTATAAATACAACAAACCAGGATATTAATATTAGAGTACCACCAAACCTACAAACATCACTAGTTTAAAACAACTTGAAACAAATATAATAATAATAAATTATAAAACAAGACAGGCAGCTCCTCTTTCTAACATCAGCAGACGTCATCGCTATTAAGGCCCAGCAAATAGCAGCTCATTAAATCCCCCCCCCCCCCAAACTCCTGTTTCACAACAATCATGAAAATAAAAAGAAAGGGAATAGTGCCACAAAAATCAGAAGAGAAACTTTCCAGGAGTTAAAGTGGGGGGCAGCGGAAAAGGCCGTTGAAGTTTTAAAATGAAAGGACCCCCCTCGGCCATTGCAGTCTTCGGCCCCTGCAGAATGATCGAACCGCTAGCTTTCTGTTTCTACCAAAGAAGTGGTCGCTCACGGGCGAGACCGTCGGCTGGCCCCTTGAACGAAAGCTGGGAATTGGACCACGGGTTTGTAGGATACAAATAAGAAGGACTGTTCCCCCTGCACGTGACCTTCAGGGCGTCCACCTGCGACACAGGCCTGCTTGTCCTCAGAGGGACACGAGAGTCCATCTCCTGGACCTGACCGCAGAGCTTAGAAAGCTTACTTTCTTTTTCCGGACTAAAAACCTTAACAAATTTCTTCAACCAACACTGTCAGTAGCTGGAAGGTTCTGGACGCTGTATCCCAACGCACAACACGCCAACTTCAACATGAGAATTTTTTCTGTATGCTAAATAGTTTTGGGTTCTTTTCAAGGAGAAAGGCGGGATAAACCTGTTTTAAGTAAATAAATAAATATGGCCGTGTGTTCCTCCTGGCATGTCAGCCCACCTGTGTGACCTTTGAAGTGACAGGTCTTCGTCTGTTAACATACTATTATTAACTTATTCCCAGACAAGTTGAGTCCAGGATTTCAGCTTTGTTTCTTGCTTAGAAAGATGAGAAAAAGCCCAGGACAATGAAACGCTTGCTTTGCAAATCTATTACGAAGCCATACAATCCCATGAGAAATAATATATGACGAGGCCACTCGAATGTTAAGTTACTTGTGGGGCAATCTGTGAAATGCGCTAAAGCATTCGCAATGAAAACAATCTGGAAGTTCCGGTGGCGCTATTTTCCGTTTCCCCAGCTTTCGGCTGACGAGACCGCGAGGCGCAGACGATACGTGAAAGGCCGGGCTGCGTCGCCAAGTTCACGAAAAGAAAGAGACATTGTGATTGGCAGGGATCAACCCAAGGAGACCTCGCAGGTGGGCATGCAAAGAGCTTAACATGTCAGAGGCGCTCACACGGCATGACAAGGAGGACAGGCGGATGTCGGGGCTTACAAGCGGAATGAGGATCCCCGCCCCTCCGCCCTTCCGGAATGGGTGCAGCAGACAAAGGGCGGTGGGGAGCCAAAGCCAGAGCAGGCGGGGTGTACCTGAGCCTTACACGCCGGCATTCTCGGTAGCTCGGCCCCAGGCGGCTGCTGGGGGGACAAGGAAGCAAAACATGTTAAACTGAAAAGCCTTTGAGCCGGGGAGGGATTGGTGGGGGCGGGGTCCCCCCAAACAGGACAGAACCCACACGGCAGTGAAGGGGCTCCGCTCTGCAGACAGACAGACGCCTCTCAGGGAGGCAGCAGGACAGAATCCCAAGGAGGAATGCGGTAGAAGATAAGTGCTTTTGGTTTCCTGGCATATTCAGGGACGAGGACCGGCACACCCTGGATAAATGGCACTCATCCTCACCTATTGACTCTGGTGGGGTTGGCGGGTGGTCACACGCCTACAAAGATCAGAAAGCAGGGTTTTTTTCCCCCACCCTTTAAAATCTGCTTTCCAGCTGTGGGGCCACTTACAGAGACAGGCAGCAGCCACCGCCATGGGACGTTGGTTAAAAAAAACACATCCCAGCGGGGTGAGGCACCATTCCAGATGCCTGGGGCGCGTGTGCGCGCGTGGAGAGATGGCACAGCCACCCAAGCTTCAGTGGAAATCCTCTGCAACCATTAGGTCAAAACGTCCCCCTCTGTATCCCCCTCCTGACAAATGCTGAGGAAGAACGCCCTTCCACCTTTGCAAGCCCACAGATGCGGAAGTGGGAGGTGACTCTTTCCCCTAAACGCTCGGCCCGACATGGTCACCCACCTAAAAGTTCTCTGGGATATTCTTTGGGTCTGGGCAAATTGAAATAAAGGTCTTTCTTAGTTGGCACTGGAAACCGCCGCCCCCCCCCCCCCCCGGGTCCGATGCCTAGACAAGAACGGACATCACTTGACTGGGGAGGCTGGTGGCCCAGAAGAGGGGCCAGAAGGCAGGCTCGGGGCAGGCGATGCAGGAAAGGGGAGAGTCCGTCACGGAGAGATCCTTCTGAAAATTTAGGGAAAGATCCTGCTGAGACCTTTCAGATCCAGCGGGATCCTGGCCTCACATCTCATCAGGAACTTGTCGGCTCCCCTCTCTCACCCCGCATCTCCCTTGACACATCCCACGTCCTCCAAGGAGGACTTCTGGGGCTGACAGGGAGCCTCGCGCTCTCTGGCCATGCCATCCATGGAGAGCTTGGGAAGGCTGCTTCTTTGGATTCCTGCTCCCTGAATTCGGCAGCCGTTCGGGGGCAACGCCTGGGGGATTCAGGGGGGGGAGGGGTTGTAGTCCATCAAGGTAACTTTACAGAGCCTGTGGCTCAGACTGAACCCCTGATATACAGAGCCTGTGCCCCACCGACTGAAAAACTTTTGTCCAAGGAACGCCTGCGTGGCTCAAGCTTGGGACTCAAAGATGAACCACCCGCTTTGTCCAAGTTGGTGGCTTTAGAGAGGGAGTCCCCGTCACCCTGCTAACATCAAACAGCAGTCAAAAGGAGTGGAGCACAGACATAGGGACTTGACGGGGTCGGGTGAGGGCTGGCCCCTAGAGATGACCCCTCTGCTCCTTGCCCAGATCTGGGCACCACGCTGAGTTTGCTGCTCAGGCCAAAGGGTGGCAATACTTGCCAAGGATTTTGCTTTCCGGAGTCTGTATGTTCCACTGCCCGGTCTCCTTTTTTTCTGAAAGGCTGCCTGGCTGAGGTCCCGGGTGAGGCCTTTCTTCCTCCTGCAGGACCGGGGAAAAGAAAACTTAGGTGGAAATGGTTTGCCAGGACAGAGAGGAACAGAACATCCTTTTCATGACACAAACAGGGCGGGGGGGGGGGGGGGGAGGGGTAGGATAAAATCCCAGGTAAACAGGCCCAGGACTGATGCCCAAAGGCGCTGCCTGAGTTGAGCAGGGCTTCTTTCTGGGGAGACCTGCACCCATCCCAGGAAGCAGGCGCTTCAGCACTCCCTGTTTTCCATAGGTTAGTTGAAAAAGTCATTTGCTAATGCACAGTTAGGGGAGTGGACGGGAGCGCAGTGGTCAAGCCCCTGCTTTGCACTGTAAAAAGGTGGTTCAGATCCCACCATCTCCTGGGATACGAATGGCTAGGAAGGCGCCCTGCCTGAAAACTGGATGAGCTGTTGCTGCCGGTCAAAGTGGGCAATGCCAAGTTAAATGGCTCAAGAGTCTCAGTATACAGCCACCTCAGGGGTTCCTATAGTTTGCAGATGGCATGTTTTGAAAAGGAAAGCCGCCTAGAGTGGTCGTTCGACTAGATAGGCGGGGTATAAATGCAATAAATAAATAAGTAAATAAAGGAACAGAGTTCGTAAGTAGGGATGTCAATGTATTCTCGAAGGCTTTCACGGCCGGGATCTGATGGTTGTTGTAGGTTTTTCGGGCTGTTTGTCCATGTTCTGGAGGTTGATCTTCCTAACGTTTAGCCAGTCTCTGTGGCCGGCATCTTCAGAGGACAGGAGTCAGAACTCTGTCTGTGCTCTGGTGCAGTCTGTGGGATAGTTGAGGATTTATAGCTGTGGGATCAGCTATTTTTCCTTTTCAGGAGATTGGGTGACACAGCTATAAATACTCAACTATCCAAACAAACTGCACCAGAGCAGAGAGAGAGAGAGAGAGTGTGTGAGAGAGTACTGTTGTCCAGTAATTCTGTGTTTCTGGTTGTTTTACTCTGCAGTGTCTCTCATGTTCTTTGATTCTGGTGTGAATGCTGCGTTTTGTAGTTCCAATATATACCTTGCAGTTGTGGCCAGGTATATATTGGAACCACAAAACGCAGCATCCACACCAGAATCAAAGAACATGAGAGACACTGCAGACTAAAACAACCGGAAAAATCGGCAGCAGCTGAACATGCCCTAAAACAAGCTAGATATGAAATTCTATTTCAAAATACAGAAGTACTGGACAACACCAGCAATCATTATGTTAGATTGCACAGGGAAGCCATTGAAATCCACAAACACCAGCAGAGCTTCAACAAAAAAGAAGAAAGTTTAAAACTCAACAAAGCCTGGCTCCCAGCACTGAAAAATACAGCCTGCAAAAGGTCAACGAACTCTACCCAGCCACAAGGACCGGTGATCACTGCACACAAAAGACCAGCTAACGACACCCATCAATCACGGTGACAGATCATCTCTCCTCCTTATCACAACAATACACCCACAACAAAAAAACAGGCTGATCACCATAATCACCCAATCTCCTGAAAAGGACAAAAGCTGATCCCACAGCTATAGATACTCAACTATCCAAACAAACTGCACCAGAGCACAGACAGAGTTCTGACTCCTGTCCTCTGAAGATGCCGGCCACAGAGACTGGCGAAACATTAGGAAGAACAACCTTCAGAACACGGCCAAAGAGCCCGAAAAACCCACAACAACCATAGGGATGTCAACTTCAGACCCACTTGAAATTCACCAAATAATGCCATATTCGGACAATTCCAAATATATCCACATCTGAATTTGATCATTCCGAACCTCTGCAATAATAATTCATAATATTCAGAGGCCCATTTACCTCTCTAGATTAGAAGGCAAAAGGCTATGCTTGCTAGAGGAAGAAGTGGAAGCGAAACCTACTTCTCAAGCATCCTGGAGCGATTCCTTGAGAAATGAACCTTAAAGACACTATGGCACCAAAGGCAGTGGAAGCAGAGAACTCAGTGTCTCCTGACTGGGGTTGCCATAGGTTTCCCAAGCTAGGGGGGCTGGGGAGAAAGGAAAAGCTGTAAATGATGTCTGTCTGTACCAATAAAATCTAGAAGCAAGTAAAAAAACACCAGAAGGTATTTTTTCACATTGGTTCTTTCCACTTGAAAGGTGGGGATAGCTGCTTAGAAATCTCCTGAGCATCTGCTGTTAGGATATGTCCTGGTGCAAGCCTGCATTGCAGCAGTTTTCTCTGTGTCCTTTTCTGAACCCTCAATTTACATTTATATTCTCCACATCTCATTAAATACTGTTTACTTAAGATAATTAGGAATAAGATTTAGGATTAGTAGGCTCATAGATCGATACGTTATAAAGCAACGGGGAAATACAGTCGTGCCTCGCAAGACGAAGGTAATTCGTTCCGCGAGTAGCGCCTTCTTGTGAAATTTTCGTCTTGCGAAAGCGGTTTCCCATAGGAATGCATTGCAATGCATTCCTATGGGAAACCTCGCAAGACGAACGAATTATTTTCGTCTTGCGAGGCATCGGTCTTGCGGGAAAAAAATCGTCTTGCGAAGCACGGCCATAGAAGAAGCCGTCTTGCGAGTCACCAACACGATCGCAAAACGCTTTCGTCTTCCGAGTTTTTCGTCCGGCGAGGCGTTCGTCTTGCGAGGCACCACTGTATTAGATTATGTTTAGATCCCCTTTGGGGTATATCAGGCAGGGGAGTAAGGTTTTGTTATATATAGACAGATCGATTCAACTCACAGATTTCTGTGGCTATGTGTGCACGCATGTGTGATTTTCAGTGGAAGAGCTTGTGTTCTGCTGTAGCAGAATCAGATGCTGTTCTCTGGGTAGAGTCTGCAGGCAGAATGAAATGTGGGTGTGGCAGAAGAAGTAGAAGGACAGAGGGGAGGAAAAAGAGAGGCTACAACGACTATTCTGAGCCCCCCAAACAAAGTCTGTCACCCAGCTGCCTTGTTTGGCACGGATTCCATGGAAGAGCAACAGGCAGCCGTACAAGGTGTGTGTGTGTGTCTCTCTCTCTGCCAAGGAGGTGGCAGAGAAGCCTCGGGTTCAAGGTGGGACAGACAGGCGTGAACCTCAGACATGTTCCAGTGACATCTTTGCGCAATCCTGCCAGGGCAAGGGGCTAAAAAAGGTGATGATGATGAAGGCACTTTTCCCCCCAAAGAGCTAACGTGAGCTTATTTGGTGGGGACGTGGGAGACGGCCTTCTCTATCACTGCTCCCAAGCTGTGAAACCTACGGAGAGAAGACTTCGCAGGCAGCCAAATACCTTCCTCTTCAGATGAGCTGAACTAGGCGAAAGGCTCGGGATCTTTGGAGTTCAAGTCCAAAAGATCTAAAGGACCAAACCTTGTGAACAGAGATGTGCAGATTGGTGCTTTGGGACCATGGCTTCCAGAAGTTCCCCAGCCGATTGCAGGCAGCATGAACTACTGCAGTATGCCTCTCTGTGCATGCCAGAAGCAGCACGCCGTCTGCTCCCTTACACAATCTATTGCAAAATCCTGGCTTCACCAAAATCTCCTTGAGAAGATCCAAAAAATGAGAAGACTCCCCTCCATCGTCTGTCCCCGTGAAATCAGAATTCAACTCCAGCATGCCACTAATCATGGCAGGACAGACTCACATGCTGTAGGTGATTAACTCAGAGCTTTGAATAACTGGTTTGGCAGGGCTGCTCTTGAGGAGGAAGGAGAATGCAACTGTGCCGTTACTTAGTTCTGTTCGGCTATTAATTCTAATAAAAACAACATTATGGGAACCAGGCTGCAACTTACGCTTGCCTAGCCTGCTCAATGGGGTCCAGATTGTCCAAGTAGTTGAATCGGACGGTGTCTGTCGGATGCTTATCGGAAGAACGCCAGGGAGGGACCTCCTTCCTCTCCTTGTTCATCTTCTTTTCTAAGAGGGATGCTGAGTGAAGAACTGACAGTATGGACTGTCTCCCCTCTGGGGCCTCTCTTGCTATGGGCTGAACTTCAGCCACCTCAAATTTTTCTTTGGGAGGAATCTAAAAGGAGGAAAAGGCGAGGAAGCAAAATAAATGGCATGAACGTAGTAGACATTTCCTGGTTACCCGACTGTGCTGGGTCTATTGCCCGCAACTTCAAAAACCTATTTCTTTGGCCTGTAACTTCCAGAATCACCTTGTCAACGAGACTAAAAGGTAAAGGTTCCCCTTGACATTTAGTCCAGTCGTGTCCGACTCTAGGGCGCGGTGCTCATCCCCGTTTCCAACCCATAGAGCCAGCGTTTTGTCTGTAGACAGTTTCCATGGTCACATGGCCAGTGCGACTTAGACACGGAACACTGTTACCTTCCCACCGAGGTGGTACCTATTTATCTACTTGCATTTGCATGCTTTCAAACGGCTAGGTTGGCAGGAGCTGGGACAAGCGACGGGAGCTCACTCCGTCGCGTTTCGATCTTACGACTGTTGGTCTTCTGACCTTGCAGCACAGAGGCTTCTGCGGTTTAACCCACAGCGCCACCACATCCCTTCAACGAGACTAGTGGCCACCAATTATGAGCACGCTTTGTTGCTTTATTACCAGCAGCCTTGACTAAGGTGGTCAACGGTCCAGAAACCAAGCCCTATGGAGCACAGCTGATGGAGCTGGCGGGGTTTAGCCTGGAGAAGAATGAAAGCCATTTTCAAATATTTGAAGGGCTGTCACATGGAAGATGGAGCAAGCTTGTTCTCTGGAACTCCATAGGGTAGGACCCAGTGTCATGGATTCAAATCGTGGCAAAGGAGATTTCAGCCAAGCATTAGAAAAGCTTCTTGACAGTCAATATTTTTCTGATAATGGCCTGGACTGCCCTGAGAGTTACTTCCTGTTTACATTTTTAAAATACCTTCTGGGCCTGGTGCAGCCCATGTTGAGGGCCAACATTTTAATTCGCAAGAACCACGAGACTGCCCACATCTGGTCTCTTTCCTTTGAAAACCATAGAAACCAATAGCCTTTGCCATATCTTGAGACACTGAATTCCACAAGTTAATTTCATGTACTGTGTGTAAAAAGTTTGGCCAACTAATTCCACTTCTTGATTCCAAGTTCTGCTACGCTGGCTGGAACAGCTCTGCGGAGAATCATCTCGATCCCTTCAGAACACAAGCGAGACCTCCTAATTCCCGCACAGAACTCCTTGCACACCCAATATAAGGCTACTGCAGTATAAGGTCCAAACCTATCTCCCGAAAGGTCTCTCTCCTCCCAAAATACAGGGTTACCTTATGCCTGATGACCTGGAGCTCTTCCACTTTCTCGATATAGTTTCTCTTCCAGATTCCTTGCTCAAATGGAGTTGGAGAGAAGTTGATGTGCCACCCAAACCGCAGACATTTCGGCATCCAGATCCGATCAAGCTCCGTCAGGTGTTTCCAGTGCCAGCTCACCTGAGAATGCCAAAGGAATTATCCAAGGCGCATCCCTGGCTCACACTCTTCAGATAACCACACAGTTTTAACCCTCGGGCAATGACAATGGATTTTAATGAAGCACATAGTTGTATCTGTTTTATGCTGTCTGCCCCAGACTCAAGGCAGGCTCATTAGCATATTTATTAGGTTTATGCCTCACCTTTCTCCTAAAGGATGGCACTCAAGACGGCTGTGGTCTAAGATGCAAGTAACCGGAGCAACATTTTGTACACGGATATCCTTGGCGTTAGGGTCGCCCTGATTGGCACGGATAAAATACCATGCGAAGTACACACAAATGCACAGCTCCATGCAATTGCTGTGACCTGTGCAGTTGTGACTGCTTTAGCAAGGGACCTCAAAAGTGCACAATTAAGGCAGTTCAGTGACCTGTTAATTGGCATCTCCTCTTGTCTAGGTGATAGACTAGTTGACAATGTGGGGAGCTGCCTTGCGCTGAGCCAGACTCTTGGTGTTTCTGTCCCCAGTACAGCTTACTAGACATGGGCACTCTGCATCCGAATACGGATAGGGGATACGAATACGAAGTGCAGCACCACAGGTGCCACGGAGGTCTGCCCCCTGCCCCCAGAACCAGCTGGTCCACTCACTGGTCGCCGCACAGAGCACACATCCGTCCTCTTCATCAACATTGCACCCATCGCAGAAACAGCCCGGCCAGTGCTTCCCCGCCTCCCCACGCAGCTGACCACTCCATGTGAAGAGGTGGGATGAAGAGTCTCTCCGCTCAGCTGCTGAGCGGTCGGATGAGCGGGGAGGTGGGGAAGCGCCGGCCAGGCAACTTCCACGATTGGGGTGATGCTGACAATGAGAGACATGCGTGCTGCGTGTCGACCAGTGAGTGGACTGGCCGGTTCGAGGGGGAAGGAGCAGACCTCCGTGGCACCTATGGTGCCGCACTTTGTATTCGTATCCCCAGGGATACAAATACGTACAAAGTGCCCGTGTGTACTGCCTCATCACAGCAGCATTCGCTTGCTCAGATCTTTTCCAGCCGGGCACCTGAAGATTCCTTTTCACCTGGGAAAGTGAGGGGCTGATCCTGGGACCTTGTGCATGAAAAGCAGGTACGGTATTCTACCACCGGACGGTGCTCCCACCCAAAATGGAGCTGCTATGGTCTCTTCTGGACACATCAGAAGCTTCGTTACATGGAACCAAACCGCTGTCCATCTCTTTACTCTGACTACCAAAGGCTCTCAAAGATCACAACCCAATTGAGACCACAGAACAGGGTCTTTCAAGAAGGTGTGCTCTTCTCTTTGAGACACCGGCCTTGCCTCCCGGGGATTCAGCAAAGCCACCGCATCTGCACCCCCGACCCTCTGCGCCTGCCTCGGCTTCTGTAAAATCTCAGACTGAGCAAAAGCCCAATGGATTACTTATTCTTGCCTCCAGTCCCATGCCAAGGGACCCTATAAACCGCTCTTGCCTTCCCTATTTGGGTCTGCCCAGCCTTCACTTGGAAGCCCACAAGGAACACAGGCGACTCCCCAGAATTTTCTTAAGCAACTTATTCCACTGGTCAACTCTTCCAATTCCAGTTGGGCACTGGTGTCTAAGAACTAAGCAAAACAGAGGACACTTCTTCTAACTTTTTTTTTATCCTTCGTTTTGTTTCTGTTACACAAACATGTGTCCTGACTCAGATCAACTCATTTTAATTATGAGCCAAATCCTGTCACCGTCTCCTCCTTTGTTTCGCTTCTTCTGGGCCCAGGGTGGGCGACCTGTCTTCCTATCCGGGGCTGCATTCTAGGGGACATGGTGATGGGCCGTCTAAGGGAGGACAAAGGCCAAACATGCATAAGAGGACCACATCTACTCCAGGCCCCTGCTCATCTCCCCTCCATATTTCTCCTTTAAAAAGACTTTTTTTTTTTTAACTGAAGAAGTTTCCTCATGTTATCTCGTGGCCAAAAACCTTTACACTTTTGGCATGGAATGCATGAGAAACTCCAGGGTGCTAAGGAGGTACAAAACATGGCAAAATGGCCTTCTGTGCTCCACAGAGTACACCATGTGTCTGTGTGTGGAATCTCCTTCAACACCTTAAAAAAAAAATTAAAAGTGCTGCAGGGCTTGTAGAAGATGGGGGACATATTTAGCTCTCGGCGGGGTGTGTGTGTGTCACACGCAGCCTGTTAGGCACACCTTGCCCAATGGATGATCTGTTAGAGGGCCGCATTGCCCGTAGTAAAGGGGTTTGAAGCCAAGGATGAGTGATGGAAACACCAAGGGGCGATGGGACTGGCGCTAGACGTAGGTGAACCCCTCCATTTTCTGCCTGCTTCCCAGTCTGTTTTCTCTCATTCTCTCCCTCTTTCCCCTCATTAATCCCTAATGGCTTTCTGGGAAAGGAAGAGGTTGATTTTATAGAGCCCTGAACTTCAGTTCTTCAGAAATTAGGCCAAAGGCCTCGTGCCATGGTCCAGTCATAAGCAGGTCCAGAATAAACATGTCCAGTTATCCCTCTTTTTTACTTCATGGGTTTAGACGTGCTGAGTTTTACCTGAGCACACTGGGAAAGACTCCAAGGGTCCAGGAAGGAAAAGATGTACAAGGACAAGACCCTGGGGAGCTTGGTGGTGAAATCCAGAGCTTCCGCCGGAACACGGTCCTGCAGCTGCTTGAGGCAGAACTTCAGCTGCAAGAGGGAGCAGCGCTGGATGAAGTCCATCAGGATTCTTCTCCTCTGGCTGTCCGTCCATTTGTCAAACTGGGAAGAAAACGGGGGAGACGCAGGTTTTCAGGCACCTGGTCGTGGACCTAAAGAAGTGATTTCCCCACCACCAGCACGTAAGATCCTGTAAACAACAAACCCCATGGCTGGCCCCCGCTGTGCATGATCAGTGGAAAGAGACCCTTCTACTTGGTTGACTGGACCAGGGCAAGGGTCTGTTTAGACCAGCATGCTGTTTCCGACAAGGGACAGCCAGATACTTCTGGAAAGCTTAATAGCATGGCATGAAGCAATGGCCTTGTCTGTCCATCTCTCCAGCATCTGGTGTTCACAGACCCATTACATCTCTCCCAAGAGATTCTCTTTGGCTACAACATCGAATGGCTATTGACAGACACAACAGCCCCCCCACCTCTTGCTGGTCCCCAGATCCGTGCATTCCAATTCCTGTTCACAGCCACGGCCAACCGGAAGCACCTGCAGATCTAACGGGAATGGCAGGATCACTGCCAAGTACTGTACCCATCAACGGCTGATTCATATGCTTTTGTAATCTGGACACACGTTTGACATTTATAGAATAATTGTACCTCCCAATCGGCAAACTGCTTCTAAATGTACCTTTCGAAAGTCTGACCTTCTGTGTCAACAGTAACGGTGAGCATTCTTTAATAAACTGACATATCCCGTCGTAGCCTGGTCTCTCCATGGTGGCCCATGGAATTGGCAGAACCAGTAAGAAAGAAAGAAAAATGATTACCCATTTCCTCAACAGGTTTCTTCTTTCTTCAAATACCTTTAAAGAAAACATTGGGTAAGTAATAAAAAAAAATAGAACTACAAATCAATGACTTCAACAAGCTGTTAAAAATGAGTCAGTCAGTGACGCTGTCTGCTTTTAAAGGATCCGTGTCACCAAAGCCATAATTCTAATTCAGAAAATTATCTCAGTTCCAGCCCCTGGAAGTGTTCCTTTTTTGGATGACCAGAATCCCAACCTCTATTTCATCCTGACCTTGTTGTTCTTTCGGCATCCCAAACGTAGTCCAGATTTACCTTGATTTATGGGGTCTTATAGAAAAGATGGCTTGTTTCTCCTTCTCTGCTGTTCTTTTCTCTTTTTTTGGCAAAAATGGTCATGACTGTTCTCTTCACCGCAGCAGGCAAGTCACTGAAAAGCTGCACTCAGGATTCTGACTATTTGGAGGTTCAGTGACTCTAAACCTCAGCCGTCTACTTCTTCTACTTCTTTTGATTTAAAGAAAAAGCAAAAGCCGCAGTGGCCCATGATGGCGGGGAAGTCCTGGGAGGTTCCCATCCAACCAAGTAACCTCTCCAAGCCCTGCTGAAGATCGCGTGGAGTTATGACGGCCACGGAGAGATTTCTCTTCTGAAATTTCTGTCTCATCTCCATTAGCTGGTATAACCCAGTGGACTGAAGCACCTGATGGGGAGTCTGAATCCCCCAGTGTGTGTCCGTCCCAGCAGAGGGGCCACCACCTGGACCGTGTGCATCTGATGGGGTCCCATGCTCTGGCCAACTGAATGGTCTTGGAGAAGCTGGGCAATCCCAGAGCGCCACTAAAAAAATAAGACTGGGGAAGATACCTGAGTCCTTAGAAAACCCAGGGAAGCCTTAGGGCCAAACTGATGGCCCATAATTATCACTAATTATGCCTTGGCAAGCACGGCATCCCATGGCAGCAAGTTCTGTTTCATAGCAATTATGAAATGCTTGCTTCAGTCAGGAGTGAAGCTACTACCGGTCAGTCTCATTTGGGCAGCTGGGAGCTCAGACATTACGCAGGACGGGAAGAAATGGTTCTGCGCAGAGGACCACAAGACAAGACAGGAGGCAGCCACAGAGTAAAGGGCAACGCTCAAGCTAGGAATCTGAGGAAGACTTCCTAAAGCATCTTCTTTTCTGTTGTTTTCTCTGAATCTCACCATGCCAAGAAGACTCCTTCCTTACTGAGACTCCCTGATTCCTCCCCTGCCTCCATGACATTTCCCAGGTTCCTGAAAAAAACGAGACCCTGACCCTCACTCTCCCTTTTATTTTTTAAATATATTCTGTCCCTTGCTCTTCGTTCTAGGTAGGAAACTGTCAAATTCTGTGCCTCTCAATTCCATTTCTGGTCAAGCCTGGTGTTTCTTCTACCTTTTTTCAGGCAAATTCCATGCAGGCAAGATGCCATGGCGCACAGGAATTGTCATAATCCTGTGCAGCTTGGCACTTCTCCTGGTAAAAACCACTATCAAACTTTCGAGAAATCCTTCAACACATCCCAGGAAAGTGGGGGGGGGGGGGGAGAGAGAGTGTGTTTTTCTCCTCCATTAATCTATCAGAGCCAGAGGCTGTAAGATTCCCTTAAAAGCAAGCCTCATAGGCTGGGATAACAAAAACTAACACAGGGCTTGATCACATCTGGCAAAAGAACCCCAGTTATTCTGATTTGGCTGGTTTTTTTAGATTGTTTCATAAATTTCTGAGCACTTGACACATGGCCAAGATCAACTCCTCTTCCTGGCCAGCGGTTTATTTCCAGTTTATTTTCCCCTCGCCAAGAGGGTGGTTTGAAATTGTACCGATGATATATCTATTCATGCCTTACTGGTACAGCATGTGTTCACATTATCAATCCTTTTTCCATACCTGATTGCCGCTTGGCTCCCCTGTGATTAATTCTTTTCTTTTTTTCAGAGTCAGCATATTGATATATTGATAAACCGAGGTCTATGGCTTTAAAGGGACGATCTTGGCACAGATTAACTTCCATGGGCCCTTTGTCTTGCTAACCGCTTGATGCCTCAGCCCGCCAGGTGGTACGTCCAGAGTCGCAGGCACCAGAGATCAGACGTTCCCAAACGGGAATCTCTTCCCACCATATTGATGCATCAGTTAGGGATGAGAGTGGGGGGGGGGGAATCAATTCTATGGTGTAGTCAGCAATAACGTTTCAAACAGGAAGAAATGAATCTAGATCATTAAAGCCAATGGGAACATTTCCACCAGTGTATATACTATATGGCCATGAAAATAAATGTGTCGGTACAAGAGAGGTATGGAAAGGACCGGTATAACTGGGGTTCTTTTGGCAGGTGTGAATATGCCCATAGATACGCTCCAGATCATTTTTCTTGTAAGAAGAACACTGGAGATCCTTCCCATCACTGTGGCCTAAACTAGATGAGACACTCGATTTGCTGCTATCAAGTGCTGAAATGTTTTTCCTCCTGAGATAAAATACTTCAAAGCTGCCACACCTGAGCAATCAACTTGCAAATGAAGCCTGTGCAGTCACCAACCCAAAGCAAGTGAACTCACAGCTGAGAAACCACTCTTGGGTAAACCAACCTATGTATATTCTCTGCTTCCGCCATGTGCAATGTGCTATAGGCCCCCATACTGCTGGAATTACGGATGAAGATTCGACCAAGGCTTTACACCGCTATGGGATACTCGCCTTATCATTCATAAGCTGATGGTTTAGGGGTGTCCATGCGCTCATCTTTGTTTGCATTTTGGGGCCCTCCAGGTTTTTAGGTGGTGCAAACGCCATTCTTGCTCTGTAAGGGAAGCCACAGTTAACCCAGTTCAAGAGGGCCAATCATCCTTTTTGAGACATGGCTGCAAATGCCCAAAGCAGAAGTATTACCCATCCTTCCCCGCTCCCAGGTCTGCTGATTTTGCTTGTCCACCAGACGTTAAAAACCTAAGGATTTATTACAGTTGTCCTTGTACTCGGAGGTTTAACCAACAACTCGCAGAAGTGCAGCAAATGAAGGACTTTCTTCCTGCATTATTACCAGGATTATGTTTTCGGATGACAACTCCCAGAATTCCTAAGTAGCTTTTCCCCACAGTTTCCTGGGGAAATTCTGGGAGTTGTAGTCCAAAAACACACCTCTAACTGGTATGCACAAGTTTCTCTCATATTTATGAGTAGGCAAAAATGTGACCGAGCAACACTGTTGCTCTTTTTTGTTGTTGTTTAGTCGTTTAGTCGTGTCCGACTCTTCGTGACCCCATGGACCAGAGCACACCAGGCCCTCCTGTCTTCCACTGCCTCCTGGAGTTTGGTCAAATTCATGTTGGTCGCTTCGATGACCCTGTCCAACCATCTCGTCCTCTGTCGTCCCCTTCTCCTCTTGCCTTCACACTTTTCCAACATCAGGGTCTTTTCCAGGGAGTCTTCTCTTCTCATGAGATGGCCAAAGTATTGGAGCCTCACCTTCAGGATCTGTCCTTTCAGTGAGCACTCAGGGTTGATTTCCTTCAGAATGGATAGGTTTGATCTCCTTGCAGTCTCAGTAGCATGTTGCTCTTTTACCACGTAATAAACGTTCTGGTCCATTATTTCTCAGGGTAAGCAGGCCAAACTCAATACAATATCTGTTACAGTAGGACTCCCCTATCCACAGGATCACTATCTGCTGATTCACTTATCCACTGCCTGAAAATACTAAATTAAAAATGCACAATCCCCTTCAAACCCCCCCCCCCCAAGTTTGCCTTCAGGGATACAACTGGCTTATTGCACACGCCACCCACAACCCAGTCTTTTTTAGCCCTGAAATAACCTTTTTTTAAAAAAGGAAAAGAAACCAGAAAAAGTAGAGAAGAGAGCTTTGGACCAGGAGGATGCAGTGCTACTTGGCCTCTGCTTTTGTGGTACAAGAAAAGACATCTTGGGGAACTGCAGAATGATAGATGACAACAACGTGTGCGTCTGTGTGTGGCTTAGTCTTAAAATCAGAGAAAGAAGTGGCTTTCTGTCTCACATGACACAGGAGCAATTTCGGTTTGCCACTCAGCGTATCCTCCGTAGGGAATTCTAGAGAATCCAAACACATCATTTCATGGGACAAACACGGTGCATATAACTTTACAGGGTATTTTAAAAAACGAGTTGGTTAATCCTGACACCTTCTGACATCTCTACATGCACACTTTAAAAGGTCTTAAGTATACACTTAAAATACATCCGAGGCAAGGATGCCCTGAATTACATCTGAAGTACTTAATAGGACTACCAAGCAAGTGCTCAAACGCTGAAGGTGTTTGCTTTATAGATCTCATAATTGTTTTATAGCTCTTGTGACGGACAAGGGGCTCTGTCAACACAGGGAAAGTAACTTGGTAATGGTATAGAAGGTTATAAGCAGCACACTTTTATCCTGTCCCGCCTACAAAACAAACTGTGGGCACTTAGGCACACGTGAGAACAGGCACATCTCCAGGTACACAGACACAGACACACCCTTGACACTGAGCTGCAAAACACACACACACACACACACACGAGTTGCTCCACACAGCAGGCTCTTTCTGCAGTGCCTTCCCAAACGAGACTCCCAGGACAAGGCATAAGGCAAACAAGTATATAACTCCTTTTGTTGTTGTCCTGGCCCTTCATTTTGGCTGAGACAAAAAAGTGTCCCATCGGCAAAACACACACAACAAAACCCAACCCAGGGTACTTTATTTGTTCATTCGTTCATTCATTCATTCATTTGTAGGCTGCCTTTCTCCCAGTGAGGAGATCACAAAGCAAATAAACTATAATAATAACTAAAAATCCATGAAGTAATTGAAACATTTAAAATTTATTTATTTTGTTATTTATTTATTTATTTATTTATTTTGTTATTGGACGTCTACCTCGCCCATCTACTCTGGGCGGCATTAAAAGTGACCTTAGAACAGAAAGAAAGAAAGAAAGAAAGAAAGAAAGAAAGAAAGAAAGAAAGAAAGAAAGAAAGAAAGATGCGGCTTTGCAAAACATGGTTTGTGGTGGTAACTACTGCTTAGTGTGATGTCTGAATCAACAAACTATAGTTGTGTGACTATCACTGTTTCTCACCTAAAGGCATGTTGACCAATCAAAAGCAGACAGGGAACTGCGTAGCATTGTTTTCTTGTACATTTGGAAGCTCATATTCTGGTTTGGCTCCCAATAACAGTTCTAACGTACCATAGTTTGGCATGATGTTTGAATTTGACCCATGAAACCAAGCGGACAAAAAAAGCCAGCTGTTGTTACTGGACTGTTTTTTTATTTTCTAAAGGCATGCTGAAGTACACGCTTCTTCAGTTTACAACTGTGACATGTTGTGAACCACAGTAAGACAGGCTTGCGCTGACTGATGCATATGAATGTGATAACTAAGCTCAGTCAGCCAACATCACCCTCGCTGCAGATGATATTGGTGTCACAGGACAACATCAGGGTGCCTAGAATAAGACTGATACAAGTATATTCTTTGGTGTGGAGTCTACAGTAGGGAATCTTGACTTCTGCAAGCAATGGCTTATAATTCTATGATTATAAGCCACCTCTGCCCATCAGTAAGCTATGCTATAGGTGGATATGGGGTGAAATAACAGGGTCCCCACCTCTTCACCATGTCCCACGATCTTCATTAAAAGTCTGCCCTTATTCCCAACGAGCCCTGTGGTGAAGCAAGATGTCAACAGGCTGCTAAGCCAGCTGTTAGTTCCCTGACATAATCTGATAATGTTTAAGAAAGATTAATGCACTGTAATGCTCGTATCATATTAACTAAGGGCATTAGACTGATTTCCTAGATTGTGCTAATCCAGGTTTAACCCTGCAAAAATGTTAAGCGGGGTTCTCCAACAAATGCAGCACTATTTCATTAATGGTTTATGTCGACATTACTAGGAATACATTCAATAAAACATTGTTCAGTAAAAGCTTTAACACAAACATTTGTACGCACTTAACCTAGTGACCATAATCCACATGTTGATAATGACTAGATGGTGTTACATACTCTTTCCACTGGAGGAAAAACATGCACCTGAATTGACTGAATTCTAGATGTTGACTCTATGGAAATAATTTTTTAAAAGCCACCTTTGTCATAAGAGCTGAAATTGAATTCCTCTCGATCGGTGTCCTCAAACTTACGGAACACCTCTCCACTGGATGAGGTTTATAACCAGGTTAGCTGAATGGAACTTGCCCATAGCAGTCTCTTTGAGCACCCTGACCATGTCACAAGACCCCTGGTGCATGGGGTCAGCTGTGATGTAAAGGGAGGAGAGAAAGCTAACATGCGCGTAGGCAAGGGGTCCCTGAAACCAGATGGATGGAGCTTCTGCCATTGCAGCCGTTCTGTCTGTAGAAGACAGACCCTGAACATTAAGAAGATCAGATCAGCATACATTAATTCTAGAAGATTTGAGAGGCAAATATATATGCAAACACACAACTTCAATTAATTGTTTTAATGGAGTGTTTGTTCTATTGTAATTTTGGTATTTTAGCTTGCTTTTTAGCTATTAATTTAATTAAATCTGTTCCTATTGTAAACTGCTTTGCAATTTGATTATGAAGAGGGCTATGGAAATATTTGTGTAGAGACAGTAATAGTAATACCTGGTTGGACAGCTTGTTAAGCAGGAGCATGCGGCTGCACGGCCAGACCTCAGGTGCTTGATTCCTCACGGTGCCTTGAAAGGAATGGTCAACCCTTTCAAACTACTGCATACCTAGGAAACCTTGGAAACAGTTGCTTTTAGTCAGAATCAACTTGATAGCACGTGATTATTACTTTGGTGGTAATAAGAAGTCAATCTGTCTTTCTGCCCTGACCAGTGGCACACCTTCAAGACCTCAGGAAGAGCTTTTCCCTTAGGCCCGCAACTAGAAAGGGCTTTAAATTGGACATTTCGCTATTTGGGGGTTGTCACTCCCTACTTAAAGACTTTTTTTCCCTTCTCCCAGACTTTTCTTTCTCTTCTCTTTAAATTTTGAAAACCCTGGTGTTTTTCCCAAGGCTGCTGAAACCGCCCAGTTCTTCTCGGACGGTATCATTTTTCCCCCTGTATTTAAAAAAACAAAACAAAAACCCTGACTATCAGTTAATTACTGACTATTACTATATATCGTTTGGACCTGCAACTTTGCAGGTCCAGCCTTCATCTATTCTGTTCTAGTCAGCCAGATGTGCCATTTACCACAACACTGCTTTCCCCCCGTGTCAAGGGCCAGCGTGATATAGTGGACAAGAGTGTCATGTTAAGACTCAGGAGATCTGGATTCAAATCCCCGGTCAGCCAAGGAAATACACTGGCCATGGTAAACCACTTCTTGAGCATCTCAAAGCCTTGAAAACCCTATTTGGTTGTTTGTTGTTGTTATGTGCCGTCATGTTGCCTCCAACTTATGGTAACCCCGTGAATGAGCGATCTCCAAAAGGTCCCTGTCCTCAACTGCTCTGCTGAGCTCTTGCAAACTCAAGCCTGTGGCTTCCTTTAGGGAGTCAGTCCATCTCGTATTGGGTCTTCCTCTCTTCCTGCTGCCTTCCACCTTTCCCAGCCTTATTGTCTTTTCCAGAGAATCCAGCCTTCTCATGATGTGCCCAAGGATAACCCTACTAGAACTGCTATATACTGGAAATGATTTGATAATACAGAAGGACAGCAAGCAGAATATCAAGACGGTAGCAGAGCTTAGTCCCTTCAAGGAGCTCAAGGCAGTGAGTGTGGTTCGACATTCCCTCTTCTCTGTCCCAACAACCCTGTCTGAGAGCAAGACGGAGAGATCAAATGCCTGGCTCAACCTCACACCACAAGCTGAGTGGAAAGGATTTGGAGATGGGTTTTTCTAGCCCTTTGCCTGCTGTCTGATGAAGTGGCTTATCCACAAAAGCTCATATTAAAAAATATAAAAGTGAGTCTTTAAGACACCACCATGTATTTGTCTTTTTCCCCCCCTTTTGTTTCCACCTATAATGCCTGCTCTATGCCTAACTTAGCCTTCCCCACCCTGGTGCACTCCATTCATTTCTTGAATGCAGGGGTGGCCCTGTGTGTTTGAATGGCGGTCACTCTTTGTGACACTGTCCTCCCTTCGAAGGGCAGTTCACTGCAAATCTGATGGAATGAGGAAGAACCACAAAGAGGGGAACGGTCTGGTCCTGGCAGCTGCCCATCCTCCAACCTGGAGCAGCCCCTGAACCCTCCTGGCACCGTGGTTCAACCGCAGTACTGCAGGGAAGACTCTGCTCATGACTTGAGTTTGATCCCAGGCCCAAGTAGCCGGCTCAAGGTTGACTCAGCCTTCCATCCTTCTGAGGTTGGTAAAACGAGCACCCAGCAATGTGTCAGCTGCAAAATTAAAATTGCAAACTGCCCAGAGAGTGCTTTAAGGCAGCGCTATGGGGGTGGCACATAAGGAAGCACACTTGGCTTTTGCTTTCCTGGACTGCAAAGGGGTCGTGGGGGAAATCGGTCGCCGGCTCCCCTATTTGAGTGCGAAACACGGCCCTCCTCTCTAAAGCCATACAATTCCAATGACATCTAAATTAGGATAGTGCCACTTTATGCCAAGCAGTGTCCTCCTTTGCCCTCTTTTCTAAGGGATGCCTGTCCTCCTTGGGGGAGGAGGGGGGAAATCTGTCTGCGGCCACCCTCGTCGGCCAGGACTCCAGCTCCCATCATCCTAGCGTGCGCCGTCCACGATGACGGGTCGATGGGAGTTGTAGTCCATGCCATACAGCTGGACAGGAGGACCACCAGGGCTCCCTCTGCCGCCGCCCCCTCCCCCTCCCGGGGTCCCAAAGGGCTGTCGGTCCCACCGCCAGGAGAGGCCACCCCAGCCCAACACGCCAGGGACACACACGTGTCCACCCATTCACACACACCCAATTCCGCGAAGGAAGGTTCGGGGTTCCTGGTCTTCTCACCTGCTCTCCCCGGCCCTGGTCCTGCTCCTGGCCCGCCTCTCAGCCCGACGGAACGGACCCGGGGGGAGGGGGACCCTTTCTCCGCCCGCCCTCCGGGGCGAGGCAGCCGCGGCCTGGTCGCCTCCTCTCCTCGCCCTCCGCCGCTTGATTCCGCTCGCCATGGCAACCGTTGCCTAGCGGCAGCGGCGGCGGCGGCCACGACGACAGCGGCGGCCCCCGCCCTTCGGACGCACCCCCACCCCTCCCTTCCACCTTCTCTTTCCTACCTAGCAACCGAGGCAGGAGGGGCGGGGCCCGCGGCGGACGCGGGGATTTTCATTGGCTGCCGCCTTTCGCAGGTTTTGCCCCCCTCCTTTCTCCCTCCCTCTCTCTCTCTCTCCCCCCTCCCTCCCACTCCTCGTGAGGGGGCGGGGCCTGGCGCGGAGGGACGAGGCGCGGCCGGCAGGCGGGCAGGCGGGGGTTCTCGCTCGGGTTCGCCGCACGGCTGCTGAGGAGACACCTGAGCGCTTGTGAGGAAGGGGGGGGGGGGGCGGCGGCGGGAGGAAGAGGAAGGTGAGCGCGGCCCCTTCCGAGCCAGGTAAGCCGACGACGGGGATTGGGGAGGGGAGGGGGGTACCTATATTTCCCCTTGGGCTGATAATAAAGTGTGGGGGGGGGTCTCATTCCCTCAGAAAATGAGGGGGGAGGGGCAAGCTCCCCCCCTCTTTTTTTTGAGGTGGGGATGAAGTCTGGCCCTCCCCCCTCCCCATAGGGAGGAGGAGGGGGAGGGTCCCAGCGTGGCCTCCTCGAGACCCCCCCCAACGCTCCACAATAAATAGGGGGAGGGGTGGGCTTTTCGGTCCCCCTTCTGACAGGCGTGTGGGGGGGGTCTGGGGTCTTGAAACCCCCCCCTTTTCCTGCCTCTGCCCCCCCCTCCCCTGGACGCTTCCTTTCTCTCAGGCACCCCCATAGCCCAGTTCTTATTTGGGGAGGGGGCTGTGAGTTGGGGGTCAAGGGATGTAAAATAAGGGGGTGGTTTTCCATGCACACGTGTGTGTGTGTGTGTGTGTGTGTGTGTGTGTGTGTGTGTGTGTGTGTGTGTGTGTAAAGAGGAGACCTCCAGCTCCCTAGTAAGCATATGGGGGAGCTTTCCCTCATGGCACCCCTTGAGCCAGAGACTTGCGGTAGGCAGAGATTTCACACACACACACAAAATAATAATAATAATAATAATAATAATAATAATAATAATAATAATAATAATAATAATAATAATAAATAAAAAAAATAGCCATAGCCAACAGCAGTGATGATGGTGCTTAAAACTATTTCAGCCCTCCATTTCAGCCTAATTACAGGCCCCCGCGTTGTCCAACAGTAGGCGAAGTGGATGCACAATGACAGGGTAATTATATGTACAGTTTTTAAAAAGAGAGTAATGAGGGATGAAGGCTGAAAACATTATTAGGAGTCATTTATGTGCTGGAGTCTCTCCCTGGCACTCTGCACCACCCAAGGAGAGGGTTGGCATTGATGGAAGGTGGGTTTCTTTTCTTCCCTTCCTCGGGATCACCATCGCCAGGGTCACAGGCACCGAAGCGGGCATTTATTTATTTATTTTATTATTTATTTATTTATTTATTTGATTTCTATCCCGCCCATCTAGACCAAAGGTCTACTCTGGGCATTGAAAACGGAAGGGGGATGTGGGTAGGGGGTTTGGGTTTTCTTCCTTACAGCATGCTTTGTGGGGGAGGGGGAGACTTGGGGCCTTCGTAGAAGGAGGTGTTGTTTCTGAACAGCCTTTCTGCGTGTTGATGAAAGGAACGGTGGTGAAAGGATCGTGCTGAGAAAGGGTGGTTTGAAATCATCACAGGCATGGATGTGGAGGGGGATTGCTGTTGATTTTGTTGATTTGTTAGCTTCTTCCTGCAAGAGAAAGGCAGTGCATTTGGGGGGTGGGGGGGACAGTGCGGACAAGGGACATCCGCTTTGGCCTGCCCTGCGTCCCGCTTGTGGACTTCCCTTTTTTGCCCACCGCTTTTGGAAAGATGAGGCTGGACTAGGTCTTCGACATGAGATGCTCTCCTCCTCCGTCAGAGCCGTTCTTATAGTCCTGTGACTTCTCAAGGACTCCTGAATTCTGCAGAAATGCCCCTCTCCACCTTCTTCACTCCCACAATGCGTCCCCAAAACAGAAGTGTTCCAAGCAGCCTGCACTTCCACTATCCCCTACCACCCCCATAACAGTAAAGACAGGGGTGTTCAAGGGAAATGCAAAATGCACAAAGCCGAACAAAGAGGCTGGTTGGAGCTCTTATGCAGAAAAAGAGCATGATTGGAGAGGTATGATCTTGGTGACCTTCATAGGAGGCTGGAATGAAGTCCATTTGTTCAAGGGGGTATGGCATAAGGAAGGGGACTCATTCCCCCATTTCAGTTAAATGGCAATCTTCCCAGTAGACGACTTAGATATATTTCTCAGAAAATGAGATGATACCGGAACTCGACTCCACCACAGCAGAGATAATTTAATATGGATTACTTTTTTCTTCCTAGTTAAGTAGCTTGGGATGAAAAACATCTAGTTTTGATATTGCTTGCAAAAGATATGCCCTTGTGCATTTTCTCTTAGAATTAAAAAAAGGGGTGTGTGAAAGAGGAGAACAAAGTCGGCACTTGTAACCCCTCACTGTGTGCAGTGGGGCTCAGGAGGATGAGCATGGGGAAAATGTGAACCTTTAGAGATAGGATGGCTATGAAACTCCAAGATTTGATTATTATTTTTTTACTTGTCATTGGCATAGATTTACAGAGATCTCTTTTCTTTCATACCCAAACTATCATGAGAATAATTCCCAGAGATGGCACTTGGCCATTGACACACTGCAATACGACATTGCTTACAGAATGAGTGGGAAATCTTTCTGAGAGTTATGTCCACTCTTTGCATCACATTCGTTCCAGAAATTTGTCATTGATGGCTTCCTTTCTTCTTTACTGTGAGTCACCTGGGTTCATGAGGGGGAAAAAAATCAATTTGTAAGGCATGTTTCAAAAACCATTTATACAAATGATGACCCTTAATTCAGTTTGTATTTTAAGTGCCATTGAGCTTTTCTGAATTCTCTTGATTCTGGTCAGAAATAAATATTGTTAATGATTTGGGTTAGCTTACACTGTATGTTAGTATAAGATGGTATGTTCATGCTTGCTTTATTATGCTTTTAAATAAGAGCAAAGAGATCAAGAAACTGATAGCAATTTAAAATTGGAATGTCTTTTAACACAGGGTGTCACTACCCATAAATCACCAATTTCTCTTGGTTCTAGTTAAGATATATGTAGTCCGCCTTACATCAAGTCCAGCTTCTACATTTTTCTTGCCTCTTAGAATATAATCGTGGTGGGGAGCACGATTATTTTAGTTTGTATCTTGTATTTTGTAAAATTAATTTTTTAAAAAAAAAGAATATAATTTTCTCTTAGAGATTTATTTCTTTACAGAAGATGTTGAATTGCTTAGAATTATAAATAAATCAAATAATCCTGAAGCATTTAATATACTCATTTGAAATATTCTTTCATCCTGGATCAGCAACCATTATTTGCTAAAAGAAAGAACTGCCATAAAGTCTCATCTTGTTAATGTTAACATTTTCTACTTTATAGCTGTGGTCTACATGGCTTTTAGTTTGTAGTAGCCATACAGTAGGCTGTCCGAGTGATGGTCTACAAAATATAAATCACAGGCTGTTTGGCGAAAAGATGAGATAGTAATGAAGTTCAAAAACAGCTTGCTTTGCACAACTTGGGTCGTGATAAGCAACTGTGGCTTCAGATTGTGTATTTGTAATGATTGAAAGCTTGTCCATATCAAATATAGTTCTAGCATGCACACATAATCAATTGAATATTAGTTGCCAGTAGATAATGTTTTCATGTACTTTATTTATACAGTGCCTTTCTCCCAAAGCATATAATGCAGTTTTCAGTTCAAAATAATAATTTATTATTTGTGAGACATGATGTAAAAGTAGTATTGTTAACCATCTATAAAATGTCCAGGGTCTTTATTTGTTTTGTTTTAAAATGTAAATGGACCAGTTGCAGAACCAGTTTGAGTAAAGCCAGATATTTCTTGTTCAAGATTAGTGTTCGTTCTCTCTCTCTCTCTCTCTCTCTCTCTCTCTCTCTCTCTCTCTCTCTCTCTCTCTCTCTCTGTGTGTGTGTGTGTGTGTGTACTCTACAACATGAGTTGGGGTGGGTGGGTTTGGTTTGGTCTCCTTGGAGATAATCTGCTGAGGGGCCTAGTTTTGCAGTGAGCAAGGCTGAAATCGCCAGTTGAAGGGGCCAGAGCTTGTTGACAGTCTTCCATCCTTCTGAGGTCAATACATTGAGTACCCAGCTCACTGGGGGCAGAGGCAATGTGTAACCTGCATAAATAAATCATAAACCACCCAGAGAGAGCTTTAAGCACTACAAGGCAGTATACATACTTTGCTTTGCTTTCTGGGAGCTGCAGTCCAAGAGCACCTGGTTTACCCAAGGTTGGGAACCACTGGTCTCGGCTATACCTATGGAGGTAACTCATTCATAGAGTCCTCATAAGTCAGGAGTTACTTGATTTGACATAATAACAGGCTATACCCTACACTCCTTCTTCAGCTTTGCTTAATGTTTTCACCACCACTCCAAAATGTACAGGCTTGTATTAATCAGCCTTTTTGCTTTATATATGAATTTGGAATGAAAAACATTTGCAGTGAGCAAGGCTGAAATCGCCAGTTGAAGGGGCCAGAGCTTGTCTTTTTTGACCACCTTCTTGAGGTCACTTGTGCAGAGATCAATGCAGATTATTTTCAGAGGGCTTTTGAAATTTGGAAGAGGGGCTCTTAGGAAAGCCTCTGTGGCTACATGTGCCGAAGCTCCATGGCCAACGGATGAGCTCCCGATTTGAGTTGAGCGCTTCATACACGGCTCTGCACATACAGTCTTACTAGCCAAGGTCCTTTTTCTCTTGCCACCAACTTTATCCATTCGCACAAGTGCAATGGGAAGATGTGAAGGGGAGGCAGAGATTTACCTTACATGAACTGAAAGTCTGGAGGAGGAGAAGACAGGGAGTCTACTTCTGTTCCTTGCTTTCCCCAGAGTGAGACTGAGAGACTGGTGGTGGCTACGAGTTCTCTTTCTCCAGAGGCTCACCCTCACTTGCCCTAGCAAGCAGATCTGCAGATTATGCAGGCTACACATTGCCTCTGCTCTTGCTCCCTGTGTGACTCTGCATCTGGAAATGCACAGTGGTCCTTTCTGTATGTTTGTTTGTTTGACATTCTGGAAGTCTGGCTAAAAAGATACCCAGTATCTCCTTGTAGAAGTTCCAGTGGGCAACCACCTCCTTCACAACAGCCCCATAGGAAATAAAGCAGAACTGTGCAGGCAGAGTATGATCACTGTGCTGGCATTTGGGAGGATTCTGGCCTCTAAATCACTTTCTATTTTCATAGTATTTCTGTCAAGGACATGCAAAACAGTCAGTCTGCATGGGTATCTGTTCAGCACTCAAATTTGAACCCTTCTTATAATCCTTCTATCTTTACACTCTATTTTGTTTGTAAAGGAGCTTCTCCTCCGTGGTACACAGTGTGTGTGGAGATCATAGCAGCTCCATGGTGAGGCATAGGCATGGCAAGCAGGAAGATCCAGAATCAGTTCCTAGAACTGCTCCAGTTGCTCCAGTTAAGCAAGTCAGACCCTGGAGAGCTGCTGTCAGACAGAGTAGGTCAGGCTAAACTGGTCACTGGTATAATGTAATTCTGCATGGTCACAAGCATCTACAGTACTTTGTTTGTTTGCTTCCTAAAATAATTCCCCTCCCTGCTTTTGCTGATAAAAAAACGGTTCCCCCACTGGAGCTGCAGCTGTCTCTCAAGAACTTTCAAACAGTTCTGTCATCCCTGTTTGAGGGTAAAAAGGATGGAGAATAAAAATAATGTGCAAGGTATCTACTCAGCTATATTTTAGCACCTGCTGGGTTTGTCAAAATGATGTGGAAATTAGTTGTATGTAATTAAAATATGCAATTAACGGCACATCTCCTCATAACGATACTGTTAATTGGTCCCCTAGATTGGAAAAGATTTCCTACCCTATGTCTGTACAGTGCATGGCAAATTGAATTTTAACCTGCTACAATGTAAAGGCTAATGAATAATTGCAGAGCTTCTTTTTCTATGGATTTATTGTTAGCTGCTGAAGGCTTCGTCAGTACCAGGTTGCACTAATCCAAAGTTTAGTGTTGGCTGGAAATACCCAATTTTTCATCAAGCTTCTAGATTTCGAATAAGCATGATGGTATAAGCAGCATAAATGATTATTGAAAGGTGGAGGCTGCACTCGATTAAGTGGTAGTTTTTATCAACTAACAATTTAATCTTGGATTAAAATTTGCCCTTCTCCTTTTAATTGGTGGGCCTGATGCCATGTAGGCAGCAGAGATGGCGCCTATCAGGCTGCCTAGAGGTGCCAACTACTTTCTTTTTTGCCAAATTTCATTTTCTACGATATTGGGAGGACAGTGCTTCACCTATAAACTTGACTTTTGGGAAGGATGTTTGGAAGTATTAAATACAAGGCAGGTGTGTGAACATCAGATTTATGGTTTCTCTTGGAAGGAATCACAACCAGTGAAAGCGTTTACTCTTCACTGGAAACTCGTTGGCAAATGTAGTTTCATGGATCTTCAGTCATAATCTACCATTTGCAATGGAACACTTTTGATCCATGAATGGTTCTTTATGTTGTGTCCTTTACTAATCAGGTTGGCTGTGTGCTGCCTCTTGGATCAAAGAGCTTTTCTGATCTTGGTTGCTGTCTTGTGCATTTTCCATGGGCATCTGTGATGCTGCGGGGTGCTGGACTAGGCCTTTGTTCTGACCCAGCTGGGCTGTTCTTACCTTCTTATTTCCTACAACTTTGAGAACAGATTTTCTGCAATAATGACATGGGTTGGGCCAATGGTTCCCAACCTAGTGTAACCCAGGTGTCCTTGGACTGCAATTCTCACAAGCCTTCACCAGCAGCTGTGCTGGCTAGGAGCCTCATGGCACAGTGGTTAAACTGCAATACTGCAGTGAAGTCTCTGCTCATGACTGATTTAGATCCCAGGCTCAGATAGCCAGCTCAAGATTGACTCAACCTTCCATTCTTCTGAGGTCAGTACATTGAGTACCCATTTCGCTGGGGGCAGAGGCAGTGTGTAGCCTGCATAATTAAATTGTCAGCCACCCAGAGAGACCTTTAAGCTGATGATATCACGCTGATCAAACAGTCTGAAGTCTTTGGTACCTTTGGAAAAGCCCTCAAAAATTATTTGAAGGAAATGGATTGGTTTTTTGAAATTTGGAAGCTAAATCCCAATATCACCAAAACCGAGGTTGCTTGCTTTCACTTAAGCAACATATGAGCCAACTATACACCAAAAGTGGAATTTAGGAATCAGCTGCTAAAGTCCAGATGTAACCCCCAAAGTATTTAGGAGTGACCCTTAACTTAGACACTGAAACTGCATGGTGCCAGGTGTGGGCAACTTCTAATCCAGATCTGTTTAACTTTGGGTCCGATCCAGCACAATGCCCTTATGGCTTTGATCTCCCAAGGAAAAACTGGATAGCGCTTAACCAGATCTGAACTAACCACAGCAGGTGTCAGTCTTGGAAACATAAATGGGGGCTGGCCAATAATCCTAATTGTTTTTTGTTTCTGTTTTTATTTTTGCTTTTGTAGAATGGATGTGGCCGTATTGGTTTTTAGTGTCTGTTTTTAACTGAACTGTTTTAATGGATGTTGGAAGCCGCCCGGAGACTCTTGCAGAGTGTGGGTGGCATACAAGTCAAACAAACAAACGAATGAATGAATGAATAAAAAAAATTAAAAAAATTGTGACTGTGGGTATGTCCTGCAAACTTTATATCACATTGTGATAGAATGCCCCCTTAGAAGGTTCCCAGGCTCCCTGCAAAGAATTGTTGTTGTTTAGTCATTAAGTCGTGTCCAACTCTTCGTGACCCCATGGACCAGAGCACACCAGGCCCTCCTGTCTTCCACTGCCTCCCGGAGTTGGGTCAGATTCATGTTGGTAGCTTCAATGACACTGTCCAACCATCTCGTCCTCTGTCATCCCCTTCTCCTCTTGCCTTCACACTTTCCCAACATCAGGGTCTTTTCCAGGGAGTCTTTTCTTCTCATAAGATGGCCAAAGTATTGGAGCCTTAGCTTCAGGATCTGCAAGAATTACATCATCTTTAATCTTTATTTATTTATTATGGCCAATGACCAGGAAGATAATTATTTATTTAGATAAAATCACATGATATTTAGATAAAAACACATTGTGTCAGAGAATACTGAAAGACAGTGGAGAAGACATGTCACCATCAATGCACTGTCTGGCTCTTTTGAGACATTAAATTACATCCTCTTGAGAACACTGCTGTTCAATGGTTAAATGATTTAGATATCCAGCCTTAGGCTTAGTCGCTCTAGCAACTGCTCATACATAATTTATTTCAGTAATTATTCACTATTCGTATTGTGTGTTTTTAAAATTTTATAGAAATATTTTTAAGGTTTTACATTTTATACATATTTTATATTGTTTTTTGTGAAATCTTACGCAATAATTCTGTATTCTGCTATACCATAAGAAAGAAATAAACAAATGGCCAGCTCGAGGTTGACAGTCTTCCATCCTTCTGAGGTCAATACATTGAGTACCCAGCTCACTGGGGGCAGAGGCAATGTGTAACCTGCATAAATAAATCATAAACCACCCAGAGAGAGCTTTAAGCACTACAAGGCAGTATACATACTTTGCTTTGCTTTCTGGGAGCTGCAGTCCAAGAGCACCTGGTTTACCCAAGGTTGGGAACCACTGGTCTCGGCTATACCTATGGAGGTAACTCATTCATAGAGTCCTCATAAGTCAGGAGTTACTTGATTTGACATAATAACAGGCTATACCCTACACTCCTTCTTCAGCTTTGCTTAATGTTTTCACCACCACTCCAAAATGTACAGGCTTGTATTAATCAGCCTTTTTGCTTTATATATGAATTTGGAATGAAAAACATTTTTAGTCATAGACCAGTTAACTCAAGTTTCTTTCTAGATTATTGCTAAACATACTGTCAGGGAGCTACCCTGTTTCCCCGAAAATAAGACCTAATCTGAAAATAAGCCCTAGTATGATTTTTCAGGATGCTCATAATATAAGCCCTACCCCAAAAGTAAGCCCCAGTTAAGTGAAGCCCCGCCCTCCACCCTTGTGCAGCAACCAGAAGAAGATGACATGACTGTATTTGAATAAATGTAGATGGTTGTACATAAAAAAAAAAAAAAAAACATCCCCTGAAAATAAGCTCTAATGGGTTTTTTGGAGCAAAAATTAATATAAGACCCTGTCTTATTTTTGGGGAAACATGGTAGCACCTTCACTATCTTTCATGTGAAACAAGTCCACCGCAGAGTAAATTTTATATGGAGCAGTTAAAATAGAAAGGCCAGGAGTCATTCGTAGCATCCTAGTGTCACATGGAATGGAATTGAAGTCTTAATTGTGCTGAAGCAGAATGAGAATAGATTTGGCACCACTTCAGTATTAAAGTACATTCATAGACATAAAGACCACCTTGCAGATATCCTTTGATTTGTGTTGAGCAGGGGGTTGATTTCGATGGCCTTATAAGCCCCTTCCAACTTCATGATTCTATGATAAAGAAGCCACAAGACAGCACTGGGTAATTGTCTTTGCACAGTTCACTTCTCAGGTGGGTGATGGATTGCAGCCATCTGTATGTCCTTTTCTCATCAGAAGGGCCTGTGGGAATGAGTGAAGTTTGACCAACAGAAATTAAGTGAGAAAGTTCAGTGCTATATATTTTATAATTTATAAGCTTCCATTTAACAACTCTTTATTATGTTTTTACTTTCAGATACCTTAATAGCAGAAGAGATTGTGGCCAACATGGAGTCTGTCTGGGAATGTGGTTAAGTCAAATGACTTAACGCAACCTATAGGGTGGTATGAAACAAAAGGCCAAAATGAAGTACCCACTTGGTTGGACTAGTCTAGCTTCTCACAGTGCCTGGAATTGCTCAGTCTCTGAAGAAGTCCAGGAGGAAAAGTTGACATGCTGATAATGATGCACAATTTTCCACCATTTTGAAGACTCATGATCCCTGCAGAAGGATGGCAGCAAACTGGATGATCCATTGTCTTTGGCCTTTGGCTGTCCTCGTAGGATGCACAGGTAGCCATAGCTTGTTCTCCTGTGAGCCAATCATCTTGAGGATGTGCCAGGATCTTCCATATAACAGCACGTTTATGCCTAACCTTTTGAACCATTATGATCAGCAAACAGCAGCTCTAGCAATGGAGGTAAGACTTTATCTTCCCTTCTAAGTGTACTGTGTAACTTTATTTGTGTTTAACCATAGGCCATCACAATGAAACACATTAAAACGTACGAATATAAAACTACAAAGGGGAGAACAATACTTAAAAAGTACCATTTAAACAGAGTTCTAAAGACGTTGTGGTCGATTTATACAATAAGAACTGAAATAAGAGCTAAAAGGAGGATTGGAGAGTTGTATGGCTTTATTTTATCATTGACTGTTTGTCAGTGTTTATAATTGGTGTTGTATTATCTGTGTTTATACATGCTGGTTGTTAACTGCCCAGAGAGTGCATATCACACTATTGGGTGGTGTATAAGTTAAATAAACAAACAATTAAAAAATTCAAAATAATACTCTAATTAGAGATGGACACTTACCATGGTTCGGCACAGTTAGTTAGATCGGGCTTGTAGGTGTTGTGGAGATGCCCTGGATTCCATGCCCCCCCTCCTGTGGACCCCCACTTACAGGAGGAAGTGGGGCAGAGCAGGGAAGCCCACGGCACTGCTTCTCACAGGGTGGTCACTGGAGGAGGTGGGGTGCAGAATTCGGGGCGCCCACACAACACCTGTGGACCCAATCTGCCAAACCATGCCAAAGTGCGGTAAGTGTCCATCTCTAACTCTTTAAGTTACACTGAACGTTTCCTTTTCACAAAAGAGTGGCATAATTTCTTAGCAAACAATAGAGCAATCATATAGGTGACAAAAGGCTGGTTATCATCCAGTAGTTCTACTTTTCTGCCCTTTGGGCGATTTGTCTGTCAATAACACCAGAGAGGAGTTTTGTTCTTGGTTCCCTACAAGGGGCAATAGAGCATGTAGTGTACAGTACCCTCAATTTGGCGGCAACCAAAACCGACACATTTGTTGTGAGAGGAACACTGAAGTATCTCCCTTCTAGATAAGCAGTTGACATAACCTTGAATCTTAGTTTTGTGAAAACCCTATGAAGCTGGTTGTAGGTCAGGGTTTGAAGATAAATTGCCCTACAGTGGTTTCTTTTAACCTTTGCAAGCCATGATGAAAAATGATGATCATGGATAAAAACTCCTATTTTCATCTTCATGCTTATCAAAAAACCCAAGTTTTAAAAGCATGGGTATGCTCATATGCTATCAAATTCTCCATTGAGGAGCTGTAGTTACTTTCCTGATTTTGGCAAAGCTGTGCCCAACCTCCTAATCTGAGTTGCTTGAGCCAGCCTTGGTGGGCAAGTTGTTCATCCTTCGTCTTGTTTAACTTCAGCTAGCCATCTAAAATGTACCTGTATGGTGTTGACTGTTGGTGAAAATAACTTTAGTATTGCAGTAAGAATGCAGTACATTCATGCTTTTTGCCATGTCTTCTTGCAGTATTAAAACATAGGTGATATGTTGGTTTTCTTAATGGGTCATCTCACCTTAACTTTAAGGAACTTTGCATTTTACTGATATCCTACACAGAAAACACTTGTGCAGGTAGGAAGAAAGACTATGAAAGTAGGTCTTTAGGAGTTAGCTTATCTGCTTGTATAGCTGTAGGATTCAGTGGTTGTTTTGAGTAGAAGGGCTTTCAATGTAAAATAACTGAAATTTGAAGTTTTGAGAATTTCTGAAGAAAGGTTTGGCTGTTCTTTGCATATATAGATGAATGTGGTTATTGTGGATTACCCCAGCAGCAGCAGGTCTGGGTTGAATTCTATGGCATGCTTTCACTCAGAAAGCATACAGCAAAATTAAGATGAAGTGGTAATTCATCCAGGATTTGTGATCCTGAGAATTTGCTGGGATTAGGAAGGGAACGCTTGTTCTTTCTTTGTACAAAGTGTGGCTGCTACAGAAAAAATATATGGCAGTGATTTTCGTGCATATTTTGCTGGGGAAAGCTGCCCCCTCCACCACACACACACAAATGTTTGATGATTATGAAGTGTGACCAGTTTTGCAGTTGCAAAATCCTCGCCTCTTGTTTTGGACCATATCCAAGAGTTCCTGCAGAGCTCTGCCTGCATGGAGAATCAAATTATTAACTGCAGGCAGATTTCAATACAGTCCAGGGGCTTCCCTCCCTCCAGTCAGTGTGGATCAAGACAAGGAGAGCGGATGATTGAGGAGCTGCTCCTGTAATAAAATCCTTACCCCTTTTTAGCTCAAGAGTTACCTTATATTTGAGTTCAGTAGCTGCCTCATGTGGAGGAATCCACAAATTAGACCCAGGAGGTGCAGGCTACGAGGCATATTATGTCCCTCTCTCTGAAAGAAATCCATTCCACGTTTTTTCCTTTCTTGCCTCATTTCCCCTTCGTTGCCCTTTTTTCTAAAATGGTTCCTGGAGCAGCTCATAATACACACAAAACACAAAACGTACTTGTTCCAGAAGAACATACAACATCATTTTAGACTCAGTATAGTGAACTTTATTTTCTCCTTTTGCAGTGAATTTTCGAAGATGTAATATATCATGCAAAAATAGTGAGAGAAGTGGTTGTTGTGGGTTTTTCGGGCTCTTTGGCCATGTTCTGAAGGTTGTTCTTCCTAACGTTTCGCCAGTCTCTGTGAGAGAAGTGTTCATTCTTGAAGAATATATCTCTTCTGCCTTAGTTTTTGTTTGTTTGTTTGTTTGTTTGAAATAAAATCCTCATAGCACCTTCAGAAGAATATCACTGTAAAGTTAGATAGGGAGTCTTACAACTGTGAAATTATAACCAGAGCTATAACATTTGCTACAGCAACATGATGGTTTAGTGTTGTGCAGAATTCACAGGGTTTTAGATATTAACTCTACAGCGGTTGGGGTGTTTCTCCAAGTCCAGCATGAATTAAAGTGCTTCTAGAGACAAGCCATATTTTCCCCTTTGTATGATACAACCACATCCTGCAAACCAGGCAGATTTCCTTCCAAAGGGGGGAAGAGGGTTACTCGTTATTTTTTTCTGGCACAGGCTCTGTGCACTTTGATTGATGCATTCATTGCAAAAGGGCTACCGCCGGGCAGGACTGTAACTCATGTTGCTGTTTTGCAGAGAGTTGCTTTTGTTGGTGGTTTGGTTTTTGGTTCCTCCCAAATTGCAAGCAGCACTCAGATGGGGAGCCACAAAGCACCTGGCTGCTTGAGAGCAGTGAGGTGCTCTTTGGCTGCTCTGTGTAAATCCCAAGTATTTGGTTAAATTGAGCTGTCCAAATTGTATAAGCAGAGCAAGTAGGAGCTGTCCAGCATTGACCAGAACTGCAAAAATAGTATCAACTCATGAATAAAAATATGCTTGACGAATTATTCCCCCAAGTTAAATGTGTTGGGCTAATTATTTTGGTTCTATTCTGACTTTGCATATTTTTTCCTGTAGTGTCCCCTGTGTTTAGAACAGTTGTTAGAATATCTTCTCTTTTTTCCTCCATCTTGCACTGGAGAGAATTCTGTCACTGTATCCAATAAGCAAAACAGTTATTGAGATGTGGTAAACATATTTGCATACTGAGTAAAGGAGAACTCAGTTAGAACTAGGAACACAGGTTTTTTGTACTTTTAGCTATTAAAAAAAAGAGATGTTCTACTCCAGTAATTTTTTTTTTAATGTTAACTGGTTCTGTGCTTTAATTTATGACTGCTGGCTTTGTTTTTTAGGGTCACCCAAACAGATGGCTTAGCACTGTGGCTAATTCTAATGTCTAGGAGAAGCTTAAAGGGAGGATTACTGTGCTGAAAAAGGTGGAAAACACTCCCTAATTTTAAGTAACATGATGGATCCTTTTTTTAAAAAAATGCACTTGAAATCATGGGAAAGTATGCTTGCAGTAGCCTTCGAGTGTTTCTGCCAAAGCTTTAATTAATGATGCTCCCAACGTGAGTTGTGTTTTTTTTCTAATGGTGCATCTGTTCTGTGTTCTGACAAGAAAACGGGACACCTAATGTGGTAGCTGCAAAGTGAATAGCTAGAACAAAAGCAGAAAACTTCCAGGGCCGTACATCTGCAACTTCCAGAGTTGCAAAGAACAGGAAATTCCACCTGGTGAAGTTTCTTTCATTAAGGGTTATAAGACCTCCTCCCAGACTTGGAAAGCTGAAGCCCTCTCAAGGGCGGGGCGGAGACAGAAACTTAATGAAAGCAGTATGGCCCAGTAGGCATTCATAGCAGATTCTTTGCTTGACAGAATTTGAACTGACCAGTGAAATCTGCTAGGGAGGGCTTGTTGGAGTGGCAAGAAACGCTAAATGAGCCCCGTCAGCACTAAATGTGCAGTCCATGCTATAGGTTTTGAGGCTAGGGAGAGTCACTCCTTCTGATCCTCAATAGAAGCCCTGACACATGTCCCATGTCCCCAAGATGTGAGTACACAAGTCTGTTTCTCCCCCCCCCCCCCCCCTTTACCAACAACCCTAATGCAGAACCGCTTCTCAGGAGAAGTGAGAGCCATCCTTTTGGGCTTCAGACAGGCAGACTATTGAATAGAGTTGAATATCAGGGGAAACTTCCTAACTGTTAGAGCAGTACGACAGTGGAACCCATGACCTTGAGAGGTGGTGAGTGCTCCAACACTGGAGGCATTCAAGAGAAACTTGGGCAACCATGTGTCAGGTCTGCTTTGATTTGGATTCCCGCCTTGAGCAGGGGTTTGGACTGGATGGCCCTACAGGCCCCTTCCAACTCCATTATTCTAGGATTCTATGACTATTGTTGTATGACACGTTGGGCTTTTAAAATTGCTTTGAGTCTCTTTCAGATGAGAACAGCCAAAATCCTATTACTGATCTGAGCTTGTGCAAGGAAAGTTGTTTTAAGTCTTTGTGGCAAATTGCTGCTCATTAACAAGGTTCTGACTGCGTTTCTGGGTGTGTGCCTGACTATATGCAAGGCTAAACGAGCAACTGGATGATTCTGGCGACTTTGATTCTAGTTTCTTTTTATGTTATGTTACTGTACATCATATCGGTTGCCCTTCCTCTGTAGAGAAAACAAATTTATAATCAGGTTACCTAAACAAATACACATGCACATGCATGAACCATTTCGAAGCATGGCTTATTTGGAAGTAACTGCCATGTAAAATCACTCTGAGTAAGCTCCCTTCTTCTGGAAGGAGGTTGATGGTGTGGCAGTACTGGCACACTTCGTGTGTTCCACCCCACCTTTGCTTCTGTTTCCAGTATCATGTCTCTGAGCCGTGATGTTCTTGAGGCCCCTTCTCTGCTCACCAAGGATCTGTTCCTATGGATACCAGCCTTTTGTGTTGTGACAAAGGTTGGCATTCTGATTCTCATGAGCCCTTTGACTCTCTCCCCTTTTCACACTCCTCGCCAAGCTTGGCTTGTTGCTGTGCTTGAAAGCCCGTGGGTGCAGGGTTCCCATGGCAATGGGGGTGGGACTCTGTAAAGGGGCGGCTGGCTGTGAGCAGAACACACCAAGCCTTGTTAATTTGCATGTGAATGAAGGAGGAAAGGTTCTTCTACCCTCCTCCATGTGTGCTACCGGCAGATAGAATTTGCCAGTGGAAAGCAATCTTTTCATTTATATTTGCTGTTGCTTGATTTTCATTGACCAAAAATGTGCATGTCAAAGGTAGCAACCAGAAAGCAGCAGGTTAAGGTTACAAATTCAATTGAAGAGTTTTGATGTGTCCATGCACCTTACTTTACACAACCAGAATACTGCTTCTTAGTCTTAACATTCTATCTAAACAGCTCCCAGGTTCAGATTAACCCTTATCCTGTACTGCATTTCTGCGATACTTTAAAAGAAGTATCAAACCCAAAAAGCTTTCACCTGAAATTTAAGAATCCATAGATGAGATGGTGTGTGTGTGTGTGTGTGTGTGTGTGTGTGTGTGTGTGAGAGAGAGAGAGAGAGAGAGAGAGAAGGGAGGCATAAGAGGATGGAAGGCACAAATCCTGTTTAATATCCTCTCTCATTCCCTCCTGCCTTATCTAGTAGTTTTCCTCATCTAGACATGAGCAGTTCAGGAAATTCCTGTTAAGAGAATCTAATTTTGATCATACATTTTTAAGCCTCAGAGAAACAGGTATTATTCATGGCAAAAATGTGGGTGGAGATTCTTAAGGAACTTTTGTATAAATGTTGAAGCATTCTCTACAACGGGCAGGGGGAAAGGAGGCTGGAGGTAATTGGTGGCCATGATTGTTCGTTTCTAAAATACTGTTTAACATCATATGCACTATTAAAGTCCTGATGGGAAATCGAGCAAATGCAAAGTTCAGCCATCCAAGCAGAATTATTCTATTTTACTTTTTTCCCCCCTTTTACTAATATAATTCATTAGTTTGGGAACACAGGACAAGAACCCTATTCTAAAATGCAGGTACCATGTTTATTAAAAGAATGAAATACGATGTAAACTCCACCCTGTTGCTAATTGTGATGGAGAAAATTAAAAAGTAAGGCTATTTTACTGTAAATGTTTTTCCTGAATGATGGTTTGGTTTGGGGTTTTTTTGTGACTGTGTTAGTCATTGTATGAAATCTGTGAGTGATGGGAGTTAAAGATCTTTCCATACTGTACTTTGCTTGCTTGCTTACAGCACCTTAAAGTGCATGTCACTTTACACAAATGGGTTTACAATAATAATAACAGGTAGAGATCTTTGTAATTATTTGACAACATCCCTCTTCCTCCCCCATCCACATTATTGCATGAAAGAGGAAACCTCTGGAGGAGTTTGAAAGCAAAGCCTGCTTTAGCCACAGTTTCTCTTTTGTAATAATTTACAAAGGTTTAACATGAATGTGCTACACTTGGCATCCGGCTTACAGCTGGACCTTCCCTTGGTTGATTGTGTGCACAATGTAATCTACGACTAAGATGGGTCAGCACAGTGTGAAAAGGCTTCAGCTCTTTCCTTGTTTGTGGGAGGCAGTCCAGTGCCTTTCTATCTATCTATCTATCTGTCTGTCTGTCTGTCTGTCTATTCATTCATTAATTTCCCCCCCTTTCTGCTAAAAAAGACCATGCAAACTGTCTCAGTGCCCAGATCTGGATTTTGCACTCAACAGTCCCCAGATGATGCTGAACCTCACCTCCAATAATCTCCACCCAGTACGGCCAAGGGTTGAGGATTTTAGAACCACTGCTCTGGAGCTTGCATGATGCAACTCCTTGTTCACTGTGTTGCAGAGGCAGATTCTGGGAGAGAGCTTAGGAAAGTGTCATTTATGGCCCTCAGAACTCCCTAGCCGGCATGGGGCAACTACTTTCTTTCTTGCAAGCCCAAGAACCGGAGTGGATTGAGCTAACCAGGAGCACTGCCGTGTCACTGAGAAACCTAGAGAAATTGTGGTGCACTTTATCTCTCTCCCTGGAGAAGCGGAATGATAAAATGGCTTTCTGCATGTAGCTGGTGGCCCATTGAAAATTTGCATTGACTAATAGCCTTGCTAGTTTCCTTCCTCTGGGAGCATTGGGAACGCCGGCAATTGCTGACAGCTTGTCTCTCACTACTTGTTTTTGTGTCTAGACAGTGTCGTATTATTGGGTGTGGGCATCAGGGTTACTTGTATCCCACCCTCCCTCCAAGGAGTTCAGGGTGGCATACACTGACTTATCTCATTACCTTCTCTCAACAACTCTATGAAATTGGATGAGCTGAGAAGACTGCAGTTTGCTCAAAGCTAACCAGTGAATTTCTTGGCTGTGTGGGGATTTGAACTGGTCCTAGTCTGGACTGGGTTTGAACTGGTTCCCTAGTCTTAATCCACTGTTGTCAACTGTATTTTGCTTGCTGGTTCTGTGTATTAAATACTCTCTGTTTTGTGCAAAATGTAATGCGTCAGATATACTGCTACAAGCATGTACATGGTCTTGGCCTCTTCTTATACTTTTTTTCTCATGTTATCTGATTTCCTCAAGATTTTTTTAAAAATTCTGTTTCTCCTATTCAGATATTGAATACTTGGCTGCGTAATGTCTAATTTAGCCTAAAGGTACATTCTGATTTACTGTCTACATTGCATCATCAGGGACAGGGTATTAAGTCCCAATATCAAAAATGTTTTCTCTCTATAGGGAGCTAAAATTTTAGCTGTCCAAACATGCATATCTGAATTAATTATGACCAAACTGGAAGTATCGAATTGATGAGTATGTGCTTTCCCGTAGCACTATAAAGACACTGTTTAGGTACCTGGGGAGGAAGTCCTCAGCTTGAAAACTACTATCTAAAGGGGGATTTGATTGGGATGGCAATGTAGCATTTCCTTGGCTTTGAAGACACAACCTGTGAATTGAGGTATCTGACTATAGCCCAGATCTACATACCCTAAATTTCCACAGATCCAGATGTGGGACACCAGCTGTGTATGGTGGCCATCTGGATCTTGATAAAATGCCAGACTGGGCTGCAAACCCTGGACTGTGAATCAGAAAAGGAGATGCTATATATTTGGCTGGTGGGATGCATTCAGCTTGATGGGTCACAAGTTATGTTAGGTTTGAAATACGCAGCACCGGCATAGTGACTTCAGATTTATAAGCTCACGAATCTAAGTGAAAGCGATATATGTTGATATTGGACAAATATTTATACTGGCATTCTGTGAGGTCTGTTGCCTGAATTATTTGTACTCTCTGATCTACCTTCCCCTCAGAGCTGGGCAAAGATTTGGAGATCTTAGATTATGGGAACCACCCAGATAGTTTCAGAATGTGGAATTTGGCTCACTGCTTAAATAGTGTCCTGGAGCTATTTAATTTTGTTTTCTTTTATAGCCATTCCACCCAATGGTAAACCTTGAGTGTTCCCGGGACTTCCGACCTTTCCTGTGTGCTCTCTATGCTCCTGTTTGCATGGAGTACGGTCGAGTCAGCCTCCCATGTCGCAGGATTTGTCAGCGAGCGTACAATGAGTGTTCAAAACTCATGGAGATGTTTGGTGTGTCTTGGCCAGAGGATATGGAATGCAGCAGGTGAGCAAATGTTGGGTGTACATGTTTACATCACCATAGATATCTAAAATGCCCTTCTTTTTCAGAAATAGCCTAGTGCCCTTCTCTCTCTCTCTCTCTCGCTCTCTCTCGCTCTCTCTCGCTCTCTCTCGCTCTCTCTCTCTTACAAACAATACAAACCATTCCATTTTGAAACCTCTCTAAGACAGCCAGTCACTAGGAAAAGCTTTCCTGAAGCTCTTGCCACCTGCTGATCTTGTGACTCTTGTTTTGCTTGGGGTTGGTTCCTGTGAAGTGGAGACCATCATGTTGAAGAGGCATGTCAAAATCAGAAATTCCTCTTTCAAGACGAGACAAACCCAGACACAAGCTCCTTTCTAATATTCTTCCTCCCAACATACACATACTTTTTTGTCTAAAAGAGGCAAGTTTGGTTACACAGCCAGTGGCAAGGCTGTCTTTGAACTAGCAGTGCAGTCAAATAATCCCTTAATTCTTTTGTGTTTTCAATCAGAACAAAAAATATGCCAAGTTAAGACCTCAGATCCAGAAAGGACACAAACAAAAGAAAACCAGGCAGGTTGAGACAGATAGACTAGGAAAAGCCATTTTAAGCTTTTAATAATGATGGGCAGTCATTCAGCCAGAAGGGCAACTTAACTTTTCCTGCAATTTCTTGATTATTTGTAGAACGTTGTTCCTTTCCTCTACCATTGTTGGGCTAAAATAGAAGATAAAACAAGGAGTAACTTCATCGTTTCTGAAGAAAGTTGGTAATAATAATTCTACAGAACTGAAGTTCTACTCTGTTTGGTGCTGAACGGAAGTCATCCCTCTCAGTTGTCCTAACCACAGCTCTCATTTCCTGACAGGTATAAAAAGCCTTTCAGTCCACTGGTCCTACATCCCACCATGTGGTTTCAGTGTCCATCTAGAGCCCCACATTCTGCATTTTTGGACTGGTCCTCAAGCTGTGGCAGTCCACTGAGCCAGAGTATTGGGCTACCATGGACAGGGAAATCTGGTCACAAGGATCAGGCGAACAAGAGGCTTATAGTGAAGAGCTGACAAAATGAGAATACAGTACTGGAAGCTCATGTTCCAGAGGTGTAGTCTTGTTGAAGCTGAGGCTCCAATATTTTGGCCATCTCATGAGAAGAGAAGACTCCCTGGAAAAGACCCTGATGTTGGGAAAGTGGGAGGGCAAGAGGAGAAGGGGACGACAGAGGACAAGAGGGCTGGACAGTGTCACCGAAGCGACCAACATGACTTTGACCCAACTCCGGGAGGCAGTGGAAGACAGGAGGGCCTGGCGTGCTCTGTTCCATGGGGTCACGAAGAGTCGGACACGACTTAACGACTAAACAACAAGTCTTGTTAGCTTGTTACAGCCCAGTGAGCAGAGATTCCCATGGCACCTTATAGGCTAGCAAACTTGTTATACCATAAGCTTTTTGTGAGCTACTGTCCTCTTGAATCTCATGCCATGTGCTGTGGCTGACAAACCTTGTGCTGCAATAGATTTATTAAAAGTGCCATAGGGCTTCGTGTTATTGATTATTGACTTGGAATAACCAGCCAGACCTCGGGGCTGCAGGGCACTGGTCCAGATCAATGGCTTCTTGGTGGAGGTCGGAAACAACCAAGCTACAGAATGTACACAATTAGCTGAAATTTAGACGTAGAGCTTGTCAGAGGGAATGAATGGTGTCTGTCCTTCATCAGTGGCCAGCATGTCATTATCCCCCTCAGGTCCATTTCTGTTTAGGTAATTGAGGCCGAGGTCAGCAGCACAATGCAGATAACCCATCAGCTCTCTTCAGCAGGTTCTCTGTTTTCACTTGTAGGTTCCCAGACTGTGATGAGCCGTACCCTCGTCTTGTCGATCTCAGTGCCATTGGGGAGCCAACGGAAGACGTGCCAGTGGCGGTGCGAAGAGACTATGGCTTTTGGTGCCCCCAAGAGTTAAAAATAGACCCCGATCTTGGCTACACATTCCTGCGGGTACGGGACTGCTCCCCTCCTTGTCCAAATATGTATTTCAGACGCGAAGAGCTCTCTTTTGCACGATACTTCATCGGCGTGATCTCTATCGTCTGCCTTTCGGCCACTTTGTTTACTTTCTTGACTTTCTTGATCGATGTCACGCGGTTCCGCTATCCCGAGAGGCCCATCATTTTCTACGCTGTCTGTTACATGATGGTGTCCCTCATTTTCTTCATTGGCTTTTTGCTAGAGGACCGTGTTGCCTGCAACGCCTCTAGCCCCACCACGTTCAAGGCCTCCACGGTGACCCAGGGCTCTCATAACAAAGCGTGCACCATGCTTTTCATGGTGCTGTACTTCTTTACCATGGCCGGGAGCGTCTGGTGGGTGATTCTGACCATCACTTGGTTCTTGGCAGCTGTCCCCAAATGGGGGAGTGAAGCCATTGAGAAGAAAGCCTTGCTTTTTCACGCTAGTGCTTGGGGCATCCCTGGAACCCTGACCATCATCCTCCTGGCTATGAATAAAATTGAGGGTGACAACATCAGCGGGGTGTGTTTTGTTGGCCTCTATGATGTGGATGCTTTGAGATACTTTGTCCTTGCTCCTCTCTGCCTCTATGTGGTGGTTGGAGTTTCTCTGCTGCTTGCGGGCATCATCTCCTTAAATCGGGTTCGTATCGAAATTCCTTTAGAGAAGGAGAACCAGGACAAACTGGTGAAATTCATGATTCGGATTGGCGTCTTCAGCGTTCTCTATCTCGTTCCTCTCTTAGTTGTGATTGGCTGCTATTTCTATGAGCAGGCTCACCGAGGTGTGTGGGAGACAACGTGGATACAGGAACGGTGCAAAGAATATCACATACCCTGCCCTTACCAGGTGAGTCAGCATGTCTCCTCCTTTACAGTACGCTCAATGTGTTTCACCACTGAGAAAACACACCAATCAAGCTCAGTACCTCGGCATCGCTTGGCTGCCTTTGTTTTGCAGGAACACAGACATAACCGTATCAACAACTTGAAGAAAAGGAAGCCTGTTGAAAAAAAGTGAAACATGACACAGAGAGTATAAGCTCTCAATGGTGTAACTTTCAAAGAAAGTGCAATGAGTCAGTACTTTTAACCTTCAGGACTAGCATTGTGGGCACTGAAGCTAGTAGGACAATGATTCCTGGAGATGGGCATGAACCATTGGTTCAGCAGTTCGTGCCGGTTCGTCCTTCGGACAAACAGATGTTCAAGCACCCACGCAGAGGCAGCACCCCAGTTTCCCTGCTCCACCTCCTCCAGGCACTGCCTCTGAGTGGGTGCCCGTCGGAGGAGGCGGGGCTGGGAAGTGCTGAACATCTGTCTGAAGGTCGAACTGGCACAAACTGGCAGTTCATGCCCATCTCTAATGGTTATAGAACACAGGATGTTCAAAAATAATCTCAAATTTACTAAACACTGTACACAACTTAAAAGAAGGCAATCACTCCTGCAGGATTACAATCTGAAAGTCATGGCATGAAAGGATAAAGAAAGAGGAAAGGAAGCAGATTTGTTTTTTTCCTGGGGTCATGAAGCTGGAGCCAAAAAATGCCCACCCAACTCAAGAGAAGAAGATACTATTTAATGTGGGGTATCTTGCCTAGGATACGGATATGGAAACAAAAACCTTTTGTTTGTTTCTTTGTTTACATTATCAATTAGGGAGAAATGCATGTGGGTAAATAGCAGAACAGGCTCCTTAATAATTCACTGGCGAAAAATATTGTCTGCCTGGCAGGGAAGATGCTGACCAGCAGGTAGGAGGGAGAATAAAATGGAGTGACTGGAAAGGGAGGAGAGACACGTTTTGTTAAAGATAGAAGTAACTATATCAACTGTCCAGGTGGGTTACTGAGAAGCTATTTTGAAAAGTTTCTAGGGTTGGAAATGAAAGCCGCCCATAGACGTTTGTGCAGAAATCTAAGATGTTAACATTGGTGGCCCTGACCACTAGTGTGTCCACCACACCCTGTCTTCAAAACATAAAGGGAAGTCCACAGAAGCCACGTGAAGGTGGAGTGTGGGCAATTCAGAGCAACTCTTGAGGAGGGAAAACAGAAGATACAGGGAGATGGACTGTTGGGAAGCCCGAACGGGCTATAATAGAATCCCCCCCCCCTTTAGTTCTAATTTGCTTGAATGGAAACAGGTCCAGGGAGGGCAGCCAGGAGGAGCTGATTTCTCAGCTGAGATAGTTGAGCGGGCTGTGCTGTCCTACACATCCCTCTGTTGCCTGGGTGGGCCCTGTGGACCACCTTACCACTCTTGAGTACATGGACCTCCTCTGGTTTTGAAAGCTAAGCAGAATTTGCCTTAGTTAGTTCTTAGACGGGAGGCCCTCAGGCTGTGCCAGCAAAAGGTTGAGAGAAGATCTTGCCAGAAATCCTTGAGCATTGCTGCATTTCAGAGTTGACGTTTCAGGGCCAGACGGACCCATGGCCCCTGACTTGTGGGCATCTTCCTGAGTTCCTGTGGAGTTGCTGCTAGTAGATGGCGGCTAATGGTATGGGAAAGGGACTCGTCGTCTACGCTTCTGACATTCCCTAACACTCTTGCCTATATTCTTTTGAAGAAGAAGAGGTGGCGTATGTAAGCCGGTGTGTTAAATGTCTAGAGAGAACTGCTGTTACTTCCTGGTTTGTGATGACCTCTGGTCTCCAGCTCATAAATAAGAGGGATGATGGCATTTCTGCTTAGCAAAAGGCAAAACTGCTCAACTAATTAGATTTCCCTGGCTTCCTTCTGCTGTTCTTTCCTTTCATGCCCTTTAAAAATGGCTTTATCAAAACCACAGCACACTAATGTACCAGCAGACGAATTGATTCCCAGGGATGACTGGAAGCAGGTCCTTCATGTTTGCTTCTGTAGGTTTAGACATCAGATGTAATCACACATGTGAATCCACTCTGATAAACTCTTTCCCCCCTTTCCAAAATCCATGTTCTGGTGACACCTTTATTCAGCCAACCAAAAGTCATAAAATTCTCAGCAAGCTATTGAGTTCAGAAACATCATCAGGCATGATGATGTTAAAAAAGGGGGGGGGGGTAGCACTCAGTGTTAGAGCAGAGTGGTCTGCACTATATCAAAGGATGTAAAGAGGATGAAGCTGCAGAGGGCAGGTGTTTCAGGTGCCGAGTTTCAATCTGAAGGTCCCTGACTTTTGTCGGGAAGAAGAAAGGGGACATAAAAAGCAATAAATGTTGGATCTCCATTTTGAAAACACCAGAACTGCCTTGGATCTTCACTCCACTATGACTGTCAATAGTAAACTGTCTTTTTGAAAAAGAGAGAGAGAAGGAGAGAATTGACATGTCAAAGATTCCCAGCTAGTTTTTGCATGTATAACTGGCATAATGCCATGGGTCTCAGAGGTACACCTTGACTCTTTCATACACACTCATTTTTGTCTCCTTGCAGTTTCACCGGTTCCTGGTTTAATCTTTTTCCTCCTTGCTTTCATATCTTGGTTTGCTCCAGCTTAATAAGATCAAATCTCCCCAATTATGTGAGATGTACTGAGATAAGGAAATATCAGATTTCTTTCAATAATGTGAAATGGCGGGTGCGGTGAACACGTATTGCTGCGTAACAAAACACAGAATGGCTGCTTACCAACACTCCAGTTATGAGTTTCACCAGCAGGCCTGTTTTGAAAAGAACAGATTAATTATGGTTATCTGCTTACTGAAAGCTTAATGAGGAGAACACAGTACACACCATGCTCATGGATAGCCAGAAGGGTGTGTGAAGGAGAAAAATGTGAAAACGTGCGTGCTATCATGTTTTGATGTTAGAGTGGAAATCTTGCTGTTTTCCGGTGGTGCCCCTTTGGAGCTTGTGCTGAGAACTCCATGTTCTTACCAAGCGTGTTCATGTGCCTGGAAACTGGGGTCCCTTTGGGGCTCTTGAATGGCGTTGTTTAGGCGTCTCAGAGAGTATCTGCATGCCACAGAGTTGTCGCAGGAAACACCAGCGCATTGTTAGTTATGCTGTGCAATAGTAGTAAACTGTCTTCAGCCATGCTGTAGCTGTTGCAGCAGGTCTGGGCAACCTATGATCCCAGAGGGTCCAAATCTGGGCCCTGGCGGCATCCTAGCGGCTTCCTCTATTCCCGTCCCCCTCGTAATTTTTTTCCCCAGGAAAACAAAAACCTCAGCAATTCCCCTTGTGCCCTCCCAGGGGCGTGGAGCAATCCCAGCGCCTTAAGAGTCGCTCCCATCCCACCACAAAATGTTATTTAAAAATTAAAAATTTATTTTTGGCCACTAGAGGACCCAAAGGGGCTTTCTCAGTTTTAAAGCCCATTTTTTGTTTTATTTTAACAAATGGCATGGGAGTCAGGGAGCAGGTTGGGCTCTCCAAGGTCCAGGAACAGGGGTGTGAAACCCCCGGCACCTGTCAAAAGTTGCCCACCACTGTGCTTGAGCATCCTGGATTTGGAAGACCTAAATCCAGATCTTCGTTCAGTTATCAAGCTCACCTGGGTTTCCTGGGTGTGCTTCACAGGATGATTGGGCAAGGGGAAACACCACTTGGAGGGCCATACATACCTCCGTGAGCCCCTTGCCAAAACTGAAGATACAGTAAGGATGCAATAAAGTAAGTAACATTACGGTGATGATTGCATTGGCTTTTTATATATGTGACCATGAATTGCGGCCCAGAAGGTGGCCCCAGCAGGGAAAGGAAAGTGGGAGCTGTGTTCAGCCTGTGGCGGTCCATTGTTCACCCCTGCGTCTGCCCTGAATATCCTCACGTGTGACTTGTAACGCCCTTGACTGTTTGCAGATTGTTTAGAGTTTTTCCAGCCGTGGCAAGGTACCCTTGTTTCTGCTTCTTGCCTGATGCTGAGCGAGAGGTGCATCATGGGAAGGTACATCGGCAGAGCAGCTCCGTTCTCATTCTCTTTGAAAGTATTTATTTTTGTATTTAAAATATGTTTACCCCGCTTTCCTCCTTAAAAGTGCCCTTTTTATTCTCAGAACGCAGTTCTAGCAAAACAGCTGGGCTCCTCCCCCAGGTTAGCTGCAGGCCTCCTTCAAAGCTGTGGCTGAACGTAATTTGTTAACAGAGGAAAAGCCAGAGTGTGCGGGTTGTTGATTGCAGCTGGCGGTTTTCTACAGAGTTAAATTCACATACAGGGGGAGAACCAAAATGCACCGCTTTCAGTTGTGGGTGCATTGTGACCTCCCTGAGCCTGTCTCCATGGACCCAGCTCCAGATCAGAAATGGGCATCGGGCACACAGTGCTTGAAGATTTAACATTTTCTTTGACTGAAGCTCTCCTCCTCCTTCAGCCCTGCTGGCTGTGAGATTCTGAGACCAGTCATTTTTTTAAAAAAGAAAAAGAAAAACCTTCCAGGCTCTGCTCAGGCATACTTCCCCTCGCCATACGGAGAAGTGGGAAGCGGCCCGAGATCCCTGCTTTATTTTTATTTTATTTTTTTGAAGAGCGCAGTCGGCCTTGGCAATGTTGGTAAGGGAGTAAGCCTGGGGGTGAGTTAAGCGCAGGATCTCCTGGTTTTAATGTTTTCTCTCTTCTTCCCTGGGAAGACAGGCTCCAGAGAGGCGAGGGCCACTTGCTGCTGCCTTTTCGCTGGAGTCCATCCCAGGAGGAAAAATATTCGAACAGATCCACGTGGTTCTTCTTTTAAGAAATCCGCCTGCTCGCCATTTGGTCTCGGCCGTTCTGCCATTAGGAAAAGCAGTGGCAGTTTGGAATTGGGGAGGGTGGAGGGTTGGTCTAGAAACGCCGGGCATCCGTCTTCATGCTTAGCGGCGGTGCAGCCTAGCCCTCCCCTGCCCTGTGTGCCGCCTCAGGGGAGGGGGGGACGGGCAGACCCCAACAGCCTGTGAATTTTTACAAGGCTTTTTATCCCTTCATATCAAGTGGGGTCAACCGTCACTTCATTGTCTCGCCCCTGCTCGGCATCTCTCGCCTGTCATTATCGCCACTTTCTGCTTCAGGGCAACAAGTGATGCTGACGACGGCTGACAAGTGCCATAAAAGGCTATACATCATTCAGGTGCTCTGGAAGCTTCCTAGGTGGCATTGTGCGGGGCGTCCAGACCCTTTGGCGTTCAAGCACGGGTCGAAGGAAAAGCAAGCAGGGCTGGTGCTCGTGAACATTTAAAAACATGCTGCTGCTTATATACTGCCCTATAGTGCTTAGAGCACTCTCTGGGTGGTTTGCAATTTAATAATGCAGGCTACATCTTATAAATATAAGATGTAAAATGCCCGTTTCCAGGCACAATTCAACACACAAATAGAGTGTTGGTTCTATTTATTTGTTTATTTATTTTATTTTATTAGATTTATACCCTGCCCATCTAGACAGATAGTCTACTCTGGGCAGCATAACAAAATTTAAAAACAATAAAACCAATAACATGCGAAAATCCAAGATGTAAAAATATAGATATTAAAATATTAAACCTATATTCTTCTTTTAAGAAATCTGCCTGGACCAGAAAAAATGAAGAATATTCTAACCTATAAAGCCCTAAATGTCTTGCGCCCAAGCTATCTAAAAGCCTGCATTTCTGTTTATGAGCCTGCTCAGGCATTAAGATCATCAAGGGCAGCCTTTCTTTCAGTCCCACCACCTTCACAGGTACGCTTGGTGGGGACCCGGGAGAGGGCCTTCTCTGTGGCTGCTCCCAGACTCTGGAACTCCCTCCCACTGGAGGCCAGCCTGGCCCCGTCTTTGCTGTCCTTCCACATGCAGGCAAAGACCATGCTCTTCAGGCAAGATTACCCTTAGTGATTGGCTGGCCAAGTGGGTTTTTTTTTAATGGATGGTTGCTCCTTACGGCTTTGAATCTGTTTTTGGTGTTGCTTTTGCTTACCATTTCTTAGCGTGGTATTTGTTTGATCCTTTCTAGTATTTCCTGTTGTTAGTTTTAAATACATTAATGACGTAAGCCGCCTTAGGTCCTTTTTAAGGAGAAAGGTGGGGTAAAAATATTTCAAATAAAGAAATAGAAGAAATAAGAGTAGGGCGATAGCTTTTATCGGATCAGTAAGGCAGCATATATGCAGAGTTTTCGGTGCAACTACAGAAATGGCCCTTCTGGTGCTCTTGTGCTGCTCATCACTGCAGATGGTCACCTTACTACTGTTCTCATGGTTTGTTCATAGATGACATGAAGTTGAGGCAGAGAATGTAACCTTGGCCTATGCAGCTGACTTTTCGGGAGGGAGGGAGGAAGGAAGGAACGAAGGAACAGAGGGAGGTCGCAAGCAAGCAAGCCTTCCCTTAATTCAGCGGTCCCCAACCTTTTTGGGACCGCGGACCGGCTGAGCCTCTGAGGAGAGCGGGGCACCCCCCGCGCTTGCGCGGACGCTCTAGGGCGCATGCGCGAAGTGGTGTGGGAGCGTGCGCGCGCCAGCACCACCATGAGCGCTCCCCCACCCCTTTGCGCATACACAGGAGCGCCTGCACGCCCCCGCGCGGGCCTGCCCACCCCTTCGCGCAGGCGCATGTGTGAAGGGGTGGGGGAGCGCTCACGCCGGCGCTGGCACACGCGTGTGTGCGCAAAGCAGCTGTGGGGAGGGGAGTGCGTGCGGGGGGGGCGGGAGGTCTGTCTCCGCGGCCCGGTCCAGCTCAGGCCACGGACCGGCACCGGGTCGCGGACCAGGGGTTGACGACCTCTGCGATAAGCCTTCGTGGATTGCTGGATAGCTCAGTGGTTTAGGCATCTGGCTGCTGATTGGAAAGGTTGGAAGTTCGATTCCCCACTATGTGCCTCCTTGACAGGGGCTGGACTGGATGATCCAGAGGGTCCCTTCCAGCTCTGCCGTTCTAAGATTATTCTTATCCACGGGTGGGTAAGCCCCTCCTCTGTAAAGAAAAAACCAACAGACTGGATCAGGCCACAGAACTCTTGCACGGGCATCCCTTTTTCCTCACCTCACTCCTAACGCCTCTTCGTGCCAGCCCTTCTCCGGCACCTGCACTCCCAAAGCATCCCTTCCGTCCAGCTTGCACAGCAGCTCGGCTTAAAAAGAGCCTTCTCCCGGCCCCAGGGAGACCCTTTTTTTTCCAGCCCTAATTGCTTAGCCAAGAGTTGCTGATTGGGACGGGTCAGACTCTGTGGCGAGGGTTAAGCCTTCCTAGCTGCAAGCTGCCCCCACCATCCGTGTTTCAATTAGGCTTGAAAAGAGACTCCTATTGTTACCCGCAGAAGTCCTTTCTTTTTTCTTTCTTTCTTGTAAGCTTCCTGGCTCCATGGGGAGCAGCGCATAAGGGGAAGGGCGCAGGCGGGTTGGGGGAAAGCCGCAGAAGCTGCATCGGAACAGCTTCCATGCAGCTGCGTGTTTGTGATCTCAGCAAACTTGGTAGTAAGAGGGCCGTTGGGTGGCATAACTTGTGACTGTGACCTTGAAGCCATTGCCTCCCTGTTCTTATGGTTGGATCCTGGAAAAGATTAGTCCGAAAAAGCTGATTTTCCAACCCCTGTTTCTATTAGCGTGTTGGAAGCATTTGAGGACACCGAGAAACTTTGCTTTCAACCTACCTTTTCGTTTGTGACATGACTTAAATGGCCTTGGTTTAAAACCAACCCCTCTGGGCTCTGCCGGCCACATCTCATCCTAAAGACAGGAGACCGAGCCGCGCAACTGACCGTCGCCTTTTGCCTACAGCCGTGCTTTGGGGTGAGTTTTCAGAGGGACGTACAGCCTCGTGGCAGGTGGTCTCACGTATGCGCTTGCCTTCTCTTTTTTTTTAGGTCACGCAGATGAGTCGCCCAGACTTGATCCTGTTTTTGATGAAGTACCTCATGGGTCTTGTCGTGGGGATCCCATCTGTCTTCTGGGTCGGCAGTAAAAAGACCTGCTTTGAGTGGGCCAGCTTCTTCCATGGGCGCAAGAAAAAAGAGTGAGTTCTGCTGTGTAAAAGATGGCCATTGAGAACCGCAAGAAAAGCATTCCAGGATGAGTCACGAATTCTTCTCAACTCAAGACAGTAGTAGGCAGCTTGGCTACTAAGGCTGCACCTAGTGACGCCCTACAGGTTTCCTCTATCTTTTTCCAGGTGCTCCTGGCTTACAAGTCACATGCCCTTGCTTTCTTTTACCTGTGTCCTCATAGGGGAAGATGCACACCTTGCCCGTCAGAGAGGTAGTCCCTACCTTTCAAGAATGCCTGGATGCGGCAGCCGGATCTTCTCCCTTCCCCCCACCCCCCACCGGGGGGGGGATGCTCTTGAAAGCAGAAACTTACAGGGGAGTGGGGACAGACTTCCTTGCCCTGTCATTTCTGTTCTTGTTGCAAGTTTTTTTAAATCGTTTTTTTAATCATTCCACTCAAAATAACAGAACCTATCATAATACAATAATAGTAGATTTCTCATTCATAAATTCTTACACCTTCACATATATACAGTGTGTGTGTACACACACACACACACACACACACATATACACAATGTTTACATTGTCTCTTTATCTTTCAACATTGTCTCTTCCATGGGTCATTATTGCATTTTTATGTCCAGCTGACACTGCTTAAACTTGCCCTGTCATAAGGTCCAGGCCGGTTTGTAAGAGAGCTTACGGGTGTATACAAAGGAGCTTGCTTTAAGTTCCCATACCAAGATTTCTTTCCGTTATTGCCACAAACGGAGGATGGGAGAAGCAATCAAGCAAAAAGAGCAGTGTGCTCTTCCTTCAGATTCCTGCTTTTTCAGTCCCTTCCCTATTCTGTCTCCTTCCGTCAGGTGCTTTGCCCCAGAGTTCCTGTCTGTAGTATCTCTACCTACCTGGTATTTAATGCCCATCATTGCTCTACAAGGCTGTTTCCTCAAGGTTTAATCCCACTGAACTGACAGCCTTCCCTTTCTCCTAGAATTTGGACTAGAGATGGGCACGAACCGCTGGTTCGGCAGTTCGTTTCCCGACCAAAGAGCTGATCCCCGGCAGGTGCCCACTCGGCAGCAGCACCGCACCCTGCCTCTCGTGGGTACTGCTGCTGAGTGGACATCTGCTGGAGGGGGCAGGCTGCTGAAATGCAGATCAGCTGTTCGGTCGGGAAACGAACCACCAAACCAGTGGTTCGTGCCCATCTCTGATTTGGACTTCAAGCTTTCCATTCACTCAGCAGTTGGAATGTTCATGACGTATGTTGGAAATACCTTGGAAGTTCACGCCAGATCAAAATATTTTTCCACCTGGTCTAGTATTCTGTTAATTGATGGTTAATTAATTAATGAGTTTAATTAATTAATTAATCTGAGCATTCAGCCTGGAGGCAGGCGGTGCAGCATGGCCTCTCCCATTTTGAAGAGACCCTTGTCCAGCAGGCCGAGGCCAAGAGGCCGTCCCGAAAACGGCAAAACCGGGGAACTGGACAGGGGACAGATTGTATTTGTGTTCAGTGTGGAAGGGATGGTCACTCTCGTATTGGCCTTCTCAGCCACACTAGACGCTGTTCCAAGTCCTCCATACAGAGCACGTTCCCATAGTCTCTCGAGACTGAAGGATGCCTAATCTATAATTGAACATTTCTCAGGGTCCTAATTGCTTTGCTATGAAAATTTGCAGTTTGGCAAAGGACTGTGACCCCCACTGTGCATAAAGGGCACAGTGTATCTCTTCCCCTGACCCCAGATTGTCTTCCAGCTTGCAAGAGCAAGACTATGAAAAGAGCTTAGGATGACTGTAGCAGCTCAAGTGGAAAAAAGTGCCAACCAAATGGTCCAGGGATGTCTGAGTTTGTGACTGAATACAATTCTTTGTTTGTTTATTATTTAAAATATTTTTACACCCCCCCCCCCTTCTCCTAAAAAAGGACCCAAGGCAGCTTACATCCTAAAAACACAATATTGAAAAGCAAAAGCAAAGCGTGCTGCTTATATACTGTCTCATAGCGCTTAAAGCACTCTCTAGGTGGTTTAAAATTTAATTACGCAGGCTACACATTGCCTCCCCCCAGCAAACTGGGTACTCAATTGACCAACCTCAGAAAGATGGAAGGCTGAGTGAACTTCCGGATTGAGCCCGGGTCGTGAGCAGAGTTTTGGCTGCAGTTCTGGAATTTAACCACTGTGCCACGAAGGTCCTCAAAAGGAGCTAAAATTTAAAGCTAAAAACAATGAGCTATTAAAATACTAAACAAATTAATAACATTATCTTAGGAATGTTTGGCAAAGCAATACTAAAACAGATTTAGAAGTAACAAAATGCAAACCATCTCATTTTAAAACCTCTCCTAGACAGTCCATCACTAAAGAAGAGCCTGCCTGCAGAGAGAGGTCTTGGCCGGCTTGCGGAAGGACAGCAAAGATGGGGCCAGGCTGGCCTCCAGTGGCAGGGAGTTCCAGAGTCTGGGAGCAGCCACAGAGAAGGCCCTCTCCCATGTCCCCACCAAATGCACCTGTGAAGGTAGTGGAACTGAGAGTAAGGCCTCCCCTGATGATTTTAACACCCGAGCTGGCTCATAATGGGAGATACGTTCATATCCATCCGTCAACTGTGATAGCGATATTGCAGGGTTTCTGTCTTGTTGGTAGTACCATTTTCCATTTTTTTGGGACCTTACAGACAGGAAACCTAGGTTGTGCCCAACATTTGCATTACAGATGCCCGACTAAAGAATGCTCAGTCAATTCATATTTAATAGGCTACCAGGAGAAGGCCAGTGTCTCCCCTCCCAGTCTAATATTGGCCAAAAGTTCTTTAACCAGCTTTGGTGTGGATGTTAGCCTTGAAAAAAGAAGACTGAGGGGAGATATGATTGCACTTTTCAAATACTTCAAAGGTAGTCATAGAAAGAAAGGGCAGGATCCGTTCTCAGTCATCCCAGAGTGCAGGACACGTAAGAATGGGCTCAAGCTACAAGAAGCCAGATTTAGGCTGAATATCAGGAAAAACTTCTTAACTCTTAGAGCAGTACGACAATGGAACCAATGACCTTGGGAAGTGGTAGAGCACTTCAGCGTTGGAGGCCTTCAAGAGAAAATTGGACAATTATCCATCAGATTTGCTTTGATTTGAATTCATGCACTGAGCAGGGGGTTGGACTGAATGGCCTTATGGCCCCCCTCTCAACTCTGTTATTCTATGATTCTGTGTTATACATACAATAAAAATAGGCACCCCCAGTTCACAGTGGGTAATCAGCAGAACATTTTTGCTGCCTAACCTTCTCTGCACACTGTTTGTTGCCGTCTATCTTTCCTGTGGTTAAAATAACCAGAAATGACTTGTTTGTTCTGTAGAGTTGTGAATGAGAGCCGGCAAGTGCTTCAGGAACCTGATTTTGCCCAGTCGCTCTTGAGAGACCCCAACACTCCCATCGTCCGCAAATCCAGAGGAACCTCCACCCAGGGGACCTCGACTCATGCCTCCTCAACTCAGCTGGCGATGATGGACGACCAGCGAAGCAAGGCCGGCAGCGTCCATAGCAAAGTCAGCAGCTACCACGGCAGTTTGCATCGGTCACGAGACGGCAGGTGAGGAAATTGAGATCTTGTTCTGCTGAGACATCGGCGGCAAGGCACATGTTGACATTAAAGCAGAGGGTAGACCAGCCTCCTCCACCTATATCGATGCCTGCCTTCCTCACCCCCAGATGTATGGAATTTCAACTCCCATATTCCCAGGGCTGGCTCATGTCTCCACCTGCACACTTCTGGAGGACACCAGCTCAAATTAAGCTGGTCAACTCTGCTTCCGATAAGAGTGCCAAGAGCCGAATCCCACATTATGGGAGAGGCAGATTTCTTACCGTTACTGCGCTCGCCCTCCGTGCAGCTGAGGAATAAGACATGCAGATAGGATGGCAGCTCGTAGTTATAGTATTTTAATATTTGATATATGTTTTGTTCATGCTTTATAGATTTTAACACTTTGTGTAATGGCTTTTTAATGCTTTGATTGTATTTTGTATGTCTTTTCAATGTTGTAAACCACCTTCATTCCCTTAAATGGGGAGAAAGGTGGTATACAAATGGGTGAAGGACGCTGGTGTTTATTCCCTGATGATCAAGCACGAAACAAAAAAGAAGTTGATTTCCAAATTGCTTGTGTTAAGATAAACGGACATCGGTTACTTCTTGAGAGAGCTCGGCTTCTAATGACAGGCTCAGCGTGTTACGTGGCTCTGTTCTACATGGAGATGCCCAGGAGTGGAAGGAGAGATGCTCTGTGTGCCAAGACGATCTACTTACCTGACTTCTGTGCAGATCTTTGAGGGCGAGGCATTGGTGGGGGGGTGGGCGGGGGAGTCAGTACATTCTTTCCTGTGTTACTGAAGCCGTTGAGTCTTTATGAATTAGGTATACCCCCTGCAGTTACCGTGGGATCGAAGATCGACTACCTCATGGCAGCATGTCCCGGCTGACTGACCACTCCAGGCACAGCAGTTCTCACCGACTCAACGACCAGTCCCGTCACAGCAGCACCAGGGACCTCAGTGGCAACCCGGTGACCCATATAACCCACGGCACCAGCATGAACCGGGTGATCGAAGAGGACGGGACGAGCGCTTGACCAGCACTTCTTGTCTTCCCTCTGCCCGGTTTTAACAGAGCAGCACTGGTTTCGTGACAGAACAAAAAAAGCTCAGTGTTACCCCCCTGATCAGGTACTAACTCTCCTTTGGGCTCTGCCTTTTGCCCTAGCCAGCATTTTCTCAGCAATCTTTGCCTCTAAGCGAGAAGCTGCTGGATCGAATCTGCAAGCGAACGGCTGACTGACACTCGCCTTTTAACTCCTCGGTATGACTTTTATTTATTTGGCCCTGTTCGTGCTCAGCCACTGAATCTTTTTAGGGTTTTTTTGTTACTGATATATCCCTATGCTTCTATAAAATGGCAAATGGTTAAAGTCCTGTGGAAAGCTCTCCCCCACTCCCTCCAGGATAGTAGAAAGTGGTCTCTTTTATTTTGGAGGGGGAAAAGTGATCCTCCCCATCGTTTCTGACTAGATAATGAATTAGTCTGTAGTTCTCATGCACCCCAGAGGGTGGGTTGCATACAAAAAAAAAACTGTACAAAGGACATCTGTAGGGAATCAGCGGGAGACTTTAGGCAATTACACTGGAAATGCAACACAAGGATAATGGACCGGGAGGCTCTGCAGAAGGGGCGTTGGCTCTTAACTGAAATGGCTCATCCTGGTTGCAGGGAGGGAGGGAGGGAGAATGTGAAAGCTTGTCCCCTAGCTTCTTCTATTGTCTGTACTTTTGTAGAAAACACTCCAGTCTCTTATTTTGATTACAGTCTTTACACAGGGAAAGGAGAAGTATTGAGTTCGATGTAATGTACCCAAAATTGAATCCAGTAACTCCCTAAAACCCTTGGTGAATTTGAATGAAATAGATGATCAGTTTAGGTACCTTTTTTTTTTTTTGCAATCCTTAGGGATATTATGGAAATCTAGGCGCACGTGTGCGCGCACACGCACACACACAAACACGCAGCCCCCCCCCCCCCCACACTCCTGACCCCTTTCAGCCTCAGTGCCTTGAACAGCCTCTTGCTGTATCTGGGGCATTCTCTGGAGAGAAGGGTTAATGGTAGTTATTAAAACGTCAAGAAAGCCTGGGATGGTGTTGGAGAGGCCAAGGGCAACCAGACCCATGAGGTACCTTTGATAATCGGCCAGCCTTTTGAATGAAGAGTGTTTCCGAAGGCTTGCAGCAGCCCTTAAGGAGAAATGGCTAAATTTCCTCCTGGCCTCATGTCGTGAGTTTAGGATACGCAGGTAGGAGACGAGAGGAAGAACAAAGATCGCTTATTCCTTTCGGGAAGGGTGCAAAACAAGGCCACCGACAGGGATTTTTTTTGACCACTTAAGTCCCACTTTTAAATGGTGATCAGGGTCTTGCGACTTTGGGGGTGCTGTAGGCAAAGCCCCACACACACACCACACTCTCAGTTCAGGGACGAAGGAGGCACACATGCCGGCCCAAGCGTTTCCTAGTGGGAACACTCCTGTTTTAGGGTGTGGGGCAGGTGGCACGAGGGTCGTGCTGGTCTTAGGCTTCCCAAACGGGAGATGCCATTTCGTGCTGAAGATGTCGTCTGAAGTCTAGTGTCACCCCGGCAGAGTAAAAAAATCCCTGCTGGTCCAGTTCTCCTGGATCGTGCCACTCTGCTTCCAACATCACTGTTGTGCAGCGAGGCATCGGCTGCCTCCTTGAACAAGGGCAGAAAAAATGCATGAACGATGCTGCGGATGCACGATGCTACACCTGGACGTGGGCCTCTGATGTAGGAAACGGGTCACGGGAGCTGAGATGCCAAAAACTATACCACGAGTCCCATGCCGCCAAGAGGACTGGAGGGCTCCGGGTTCTGCATGAACGGCCTCCCGTAGTGTCTCTATTGCAGACCGCTTGGGAAGCTCACTTCTTTTCCAAAATCATTTAGGGTAAGGGGGGGGGGGGAAATAAGGAGTCTTAGCCTTAGCACTAAGATTCCTGTCAGGTACACCCAAGACTCTTTGCATGCACCTGTCATGACTTTTTTGGACCCTGGGCCAGGCGTGAAGCTGTTCGTTGCCTCCTTGGTTCTTCTTTCAAAACTATTCAGGACTCAAAAGGGGACGAAATGGAGGTCGCACTTCCGGAACTTCTAGTTTAAGATTCCAACCCTGTAGGTGCTTAGTGTACAGATGGTTCACACCGTGAGCCATCGTACCAGAGCCAGGTTCTAAGCCAGGCGTGACTTGGTCTTTCTTCACCCCTGTGAATGATATGCAAACGAATAACTCAAATATGCAAATGTAAAGCCCTTGGGGAAAGCGTCGGCCACATCGCTTTAGGTAAACTTGATTTTTCTAAGGCAGCGATTGGCAAGAGTTTGACGTGCTGCCCTAAGGAAGCACTGGTTTGTTTGTTTGCTTTGAACCTACCTCACCTGCTGCTGTAACGCCTGCTGCTAGGAAATGGGACATTAGTGCTCTCGTTCTTTTGGATCTGTGTCGCAATGTACAGTAGCTAAACAACACGCCAGGCCCCCCCAAATTCGATGCTGTCACCTAAGAATGAGACGGCAACCTTATTTTCTCTTCCAGAGATTCTGGCTCTTTCCAGTGTCCTCAATACTGTCTTCTACTTGCATGGCATAATCTCAAAGACGTAAAGGAAAAATAAGTGGTCCTTTGGGTCTGAGGCATCGTTGCCGCCACAAAAGGCAAGCCGTCTGTTTTGTTTTCTCCAACTCCAGATTGGATCATGGTGAGATTCAAGTCCCTTTGCTTCGTAATGTGAGAGGATTCTCCGAGCGGCTTTTAAAAGCCAAACTAGATGTGAACTGCGTGAATGCAAATACCATGCACATTTTTGTTGTTGTTGTTGTTGTTGTTTCCTACGGGAACAAATAGGAGAGCAGAAAGACTCCCTGGAAAAGGAAGAATGCTAGAAAGTGGCTAAACTGTGGCTGCCTTATTCAGGACATAGCCTGAGAAGACAAGAGTCGTTGGAAGACATTCGTGCTAGGAAAAGAGGAAGACCAAACACGAGTTGGACTGACTCCCTAAAGGAAGCCATAGGCTTGAGTTTGCAAGACCTGAGCAGGACTGCTGAAGACAGGACTTTTTGGAAGCCATTCATTCATTGGGTCACCCATAAATTGGAAGTAACTTGATGGCCCACAGCAACGACAGCAAAGTATGCCTGCAACCTCAGGACCACGGGGAAGGGGAGTTCAACTCTTTCTGTCCCTGTCATCATTCTAGCCCTCAATGTCAAAGAGAGGCAAAGAACCTTCTCCCCCCGCCCCCAGGATGTAGAAAATTTGGTGTTATTCACAAAAGCACCAAACGAATTTTGACCAAGTTATTTCTTTTACGAGCTCCTTCGAGCATTGTTAAAAGGAAAAAAGGGATAACACAACCGTTAACCATGAGAATATATTCTCGTAACAATAATTTAGAAATGAAAATAGCTCCTCCCAAGCTGCTCTCTGCATTTCAGGAGACGCCACCGGTTGGCATTTCCCTGCAAATCACGGCTCCAGAGAGGATATTTTTAGTCAAAACTGACAGAAGAGAGAGAGAGAGAGAAAGTTAACGCTTCTCTTTCCCACCTCCCACAGCACAACAGCGGTTCACTGTTCGCAGCCGGGATTATATCACAAAAAATGTGCACACTCTTCCATTTCATGCAGCTACCCTTCAGTTTGGCCCTAAGGCGGCAAAGTTGCAACTGCCCATTAGACCTTTTCTTTGTCCTGGGTCTGCAGCCGTTTCGGGGACTCCTCTCCGAACTTTGCTTCTAGCAGAACTGGTGGTTTTGCAGCATCTCCATAGAAGGTTAGAGTCTGGGCCTCCTTCTAACCATTTTTGCCTTGTAAATGTTAGGGTGAATGGCGAACGGGGAAAGGGTAGAGGAAAGCCATCTTGTCCAGCAACTGCATGGGAAGAAGCCGGCCTTAGAGAGTCTGGAGTTTGCATCATACTCCATAACCTTCTGAACTTCTGAGATAACCTGTGAGCTTTTGCTTTCCTCGGATGAAGTTTGCTGGCCCAACAGAGACGGCGTCAGGGGTACTTTGATTCGCTGCAGGACCAGCACAAGTGGGGGAGGTTTCACCCACCCCATTCCACCTGGATTTTATTTTTATGTAAAACTTCACCCCTTCCCAGTCCATGCACATTCATCTTGGTCTGGATTGGGGTCAGACTGTGTGTACCCATCCCGTGATTTTAAAAAAGAGTATCTGAAGCTGTGCAGTACAGGATTAACCTACGGTGTGATCAGGCTCAGAAGGAGCATGTTACAAGCAGCATCAGTATTTATAATGCATTCCCACCACCCCCGAAGGAATAATGAAGGCAGAAGGATGGTCCTTTTCCAAAGAACTTATTGACTAATGACATCATGATTTCTTTTGCCTGCATAAATAACGTTTACGTCTTGCTTCTCCTTGTTTCTTTGGTGGAGCCAAAATGCTTTAAGTGAAACTAAAGTAATACGAAACATGATGAACAATGGAATCGGTTACTCGAGACGATCCGCAGCGTTAACTGCAAAGAGTTGTTTGGAAGGTGTTTTGCCAGAGGGTTGTGTAACAAACGACACTTTTAGGGATTTTCCAGCCTCTGCATGTCGTTTCACCCTTCGTTTCCCGCTTCGGACAGTCTCTCTGCTTTTTTTTCCTCCCAAAGTCGCTAGCAAGTTTAAACAAAATAAGGTACTGAAGAGATTTTTTTAAAGATCAGTTGCTGTTGTTTTTAAATGTTATGCTCAGGTTGCAAGTAGGAAATGGATGCCATGCGCTCCAAGCCATTGGGTGCTGTATGTTGTCGCTGCTGCCAGAAATTAGACCCAGCCTTTCCTGAGCTTGATGCTGTCGAAAGACTTCTGTATCTGGCCAAAACAAGGGGGAACACAGTTGCCCAGTGCCGAGGTTAGAACAGACACCTGTTCTCAGGTAAATGCAGGAATCAGTTGATTCTTATTGGTAGATGTGGATGTCCTCCTAGTGGTTCTGGAGATGCTGTGGCACGCTCCTGCCCCCTCGGACGAGACGCTGCGTAACGGAAAGGTGAGGACAAAGTCACTGGTTCTGTGCAATGCCCTCTGCCCGGTTTTCTTTTCTCCCCCTCCCCCCACGCTGCCTCTGGGGAGGTGGACGCATGGTCAGATCCATGCCCTAGCATGCATCGCTTCACTCTCCCACCTCAACCCTAACCGACTCAATAAACCAAACCGCTTCCAGCCTTGATATGGGCAGCAGGGATTAAACGAGGCGAGAGCCGAAGAGAGAGCTTTTCATGTTAGTAGCCAAGGAACCATGTTCATGGATGCTTGGCTTTTAAGCAGGATGGTTTCACCCCAAAAGGATTTTTGCCTAATGTCATTGGGGTGTCGAGGGGTTTGTATTTCGTAGGTGTGTTTTCTGGAATTAATCACGATTCGGCATATTCTTGTTTGGTCAAGTGGAAGGATCCCCATTGCAATAGTAAAAGTGTTTTTGTTTTGTTTTTAATGTAAGATCTCTTAGTTTCCAACCCTAGTTTAAAAAGTCCCAGGTATGAATAGCACAGCCTTATGCTCTTGTGAGCCTCGTAGGAAGCAGGGTGGCTTTAGTTTGCTCCTTTTCTGTTCTTGCTGCTGTGATGATTACAGTCATAAAGGAAGGGATTTGAAGGTTTCCGAGTGCACTTCTCTGCTTATAAAGGTGTTCACTCTTCTCGTCTGGCTCGAGGACCTGCGGTCATCTGACGCCACTGCACCCCCAATGGGTGTCAAGGAACGGGCTTTGCCTTTCTCTTTTTAACCTTACTTTTAAAAGCACTTGCATAGTTCTCTGTCTCCCACTGCCCTTCTGGCCTGGGGCAAGAGTGTCTTTATTGTTCAAATAGACTGGAATCAGTGATTGACAACGGGACGTCGCTTCTCTGCCACCATGGTGATCATCCAAGGGCAACCAGTCCCACACCTGATCCCTGCTCCTTCTTTCAGCTCCCTGGAAAATCAGGACAGTTCAGACAAATGATCCAGGTTTTCTCCCTTAGAGCTTCCTAGGTCATGTTTAAAAATCCATCCACTGTACCTCTCAGAGGAAATTAGGTTGGCCTTCCAAGCACAAACTGATCCCACGCAAAGCTGCATTTTTCTCCATCGCTTAGGACGCTACAACAGGGTGGATGTGGACTTTTTCCTGGCCAGTATAAGACTTAACCTAAGGTTGCAGAACAAACAAACAAAACAAAGAAGCCAGTATTTTTTACCAATGTGGGCCATTTTTGTTTTCATGTATTTTCATGAGGCTATGGGCCTTTAAAAAATAATCTGCTCCAGAATGGTTTACCTCTGATCAACGCAATGGTTTCTTTTCCCCTGTTACTGATGGCAACTACACATCTCTCCGGCAAGTTTCAGGTTTTGCTATTACTATTTGAAATACGAGAAATGCTTTTTAATGCCTAAGGTTCATGTCGAGCAGCTCCGCTTGAGTCAAAGCATGGAAGCGACTGCCCATGGCACACCAATTCTACTTGCACTAAGCTCCTTTTAGATTTTTCTCTTGTTTACAGTACACCCGTGTCCCATTCAGTTTTGTATTCTTAGCACCTTAACTGTGAGTATACAAATGAGTTTCCATAGCATCGATTGAGCGTTTTGGGCTATGTGTTTTTTAAAAGACTGTTTGCAAATTTTAATAAAATGGCCCCATGGAAGGCTAAGTTGACTTTTCTTTTACTTTTGCTAACTATCACATTTTTACAGGGAGCGTCAACTGCTAGTAAGTGTACAGTAGTAAACTTAACAGCCGTTAAGAGACAGAGCACATGCTCCGTAAGGGAAGAGACCAGGTTGTCCTCTCCTTTTGATGCGCTTAAGCTCCTGGTTGCTTCATTGTGCTTCACACATTTGATCTGACAGGAGGCTCCTGCCATTTGTGAAGTACTACTACCAGTGTTTTCTGGCATCTTTTAGATGTGCTAATGGCATATACTGGAAATGAGGTTCCTCAGTCTAGCATAAAGGAAGTCACATCTCAGAAGTGTTTGGGGATCCCGGTTTGACACCATGGCTTTTGACTATGGTGACCCACAAGACTCTCTTCTTTATGTCGAGTGTGTAGTTACTGAAAAGGAGGTCATTTGGAGGGCGGTCTCTCCTTTATGCCGATGATACCTGTTTCTATTGCTTCTTGTCACCAAACACACACCGGGGAAGTAGTCCATAACCTCAAAGGCTATTTGGGCTTTGTAACAGTCTGGATGAAAGTGAGCTGAGCTAAAGTTAAAACCTGGTAAGATGGAGGTGCTGCTGGTCAGCAGAAAGTGATTCAGGGGCTGGTTTTCTGAAGGTCACATTCCTAGTCTGAGAAAGACACCGTGACTCTTGAATAGTCAGTCTCTGGACTCCATATGGCAGGGTAACTCTATTTAATGCCCCAGCCATGACCTTTCCCAGATTGATCTGAGCTGGCAGCAGTCATCCATGTTTTAGTTACATGGCGTCTTGACTACTGCAATGCGACCTACATGGGGCTACCCTTGAAGAGGGCCTCGGATCTTCACTCAGGGTAATATATGGCATCTGGGCTGCTAACTGGTACACGCTCTTGAGATGATGTGTTCCCAGTATTAAAGGACTTTTTGTGCCAGTGCAACTCGGATTTCCAAGGCCAGTTCAAGCTGTCCGTTTTAACCTTTAAAGCTCTTAATTGCTTTGGACATGCCTATTGAACCACCGTTGGTTCTGTTATGAACCTGCCTCTCAAGAGTCCCATGTCATGTGCAAATCTGCTCAAACAGTATGCAAGGGAAGGGCGTTCTTCTTCCAGACTTTGAAAGGCACTCCCTCAAAGGTGTAACCAGATCCTGCTCCTGCAGCTTTTAAGAAGCATGTGAAGAACATGTGAAGAACAAGCTGGCCTTTCAAACTGTTTTGACTAAGGGTTATATGGGTGAGTTTAACAGTTTTTAATGGGGTGACTCCATTGGTTTTATTGCTCAATTTACTTTTAATTTGCCTTTAATCTGTTTTTAACTCATTTTAAATTATGTTTGTTAGCAGTTTCCAGCTCTTTGCAATAGAAATGCAATAAAGACATGATAAATAGAATGTCTCTTTAAACTAGCCTTCCACAGCTGGGCATCCTCTAGAAGTGTTGGGACGGTTATTCCCCTATGCGCAACCTACACATGCTGGATGTTGCAGTCCAGCTTTTTTGGAGGGTGCCAAGCTGCTGAAGATTTGTTTTAACGAGCCCTACTGCAATCAGATAGGTTCACTGGAAAAGACAAGCATGCTGGGAAAAACTGAAGGCAGTAGGAAAAGAGGAAGACCAAATACGAGATGGACTGCCTCCATAAAGGGAGCCACAACTTCAGCTTGCAAGATCCGAGCAAGGCAGTTAATGACAGAACCTTTGGGAGTCATCATATGTTTAAAAGTGGCACATCACAACAGCCACTAGCAATGACGTTGCCACAATTTACATCATCGAAATGTGTGTGTGCTTTCAGCTTTCAAAAGAACCAGTGACAAACTATCATTGCGTGAACACAATTAAAGGCTTCTATAGAGGTAGTGTTTGTTCTTCAGAAAGTATCGGGTTCTACACTGACTTTACTGGTATTTTTCCTGTTACTCGCATGGAGTAAGGCTTGTCTCTCTCAGTTTAATGACTTACAGAACTTTTGGTTACTCCAGGATTTGCTTTGTAAGGAGCCTCGTGGCAAAGTGGTTAAGCTGCAGTACTTCAGTCAAGGCTCTGCTCACAACCTGAGTTTGATCCTGACAGGCTCAGGTAGCTGGCTGGAAGTTGACTCAGCCTTCCATCCTTCCGAGGTCGTAAAATGAATACCCAGCTTGCTGGGGGCAAAGTGTAGCCTGCATAATTAACCTGTAAATTGCCCAGAGAGTTATGGGGCCGTATATAAGCAGCAGTCTTTGCTTTGCTCTGCTCTGCGAGTGGAGTTTTAGCACTGTGGCACTTCCTGTTGTTTAAAGTTGATTATAGGATTGCAAGAGTTGGCACCTCAAGTCCAATCCCCTACCAGTCCAGGAAATCCACAGCTAAAGCATGGCTTGGTAGGTGGCCATCCAACCAACCTCTGCTTGGAAATCTCAAATGAAGGGGACTCCGCCAGCCCACACACACACACACACACACACACACACACACCCTCTCCAGGTAGTCAACACACACACACCACCCCTCCAGGTAGTCAACACACACACACACACCCCTCCAGGTAGTCAATGCCACCGGCCAACAACTGTGTTAAGTTCTTCCCAACGCTTAGTCAAAATCTCCTTTCCTGTAACTTGAATCCATTACTTCTGGTCCTTCCCTCATGAGTCCTCAAAAAACAAGCCCGCTCCATCTTCCACACGACCGTGCTTCAAAGAGCAGGAGATGAGAGTCTCTCCGTTGGAAACTTCTAATATGATGCCAAATATATATTTATATCCCAAAACTCTGGAACAGAAACCCCATCAGAGAAGTGGAGTGCTTAACTCTAAAAAAGAGAAAGAATTCTTAGAGATGTCCTAGAAAGAAGCGTTTTTGGACATGAATCCCGGTAAGTCCATGCTCCTTCATAACCCAGCGAGAGAAAAAGGGGTGGAATTTTTGCTCCGAGTAGAAGAGCTCTCTGTGGCCTGAGCAGAAAGCTTTGTTCAATTTACTCCTTCCTTTCAGTGGTTGTTCGGGGAGGAAGCTCAACACCCCACTGTGCCCGAATTTAGGTTTGGATTAGTTGAGGAGCTGCTGGTATACCTGCCTGATGTCAGCTTCAGAGCCTTGCCTAGGGGATAGCATGAGGGAGAGTTGAGTAAAAGAGGTGGGAATATCTGAACAGATTCTGCTCAGCAATTCATTAAGCTTGAATGCTTCCAAATCTTTAACACTGGACCATATCTTCAGAGCACTGGTTGGGTTCTAGAGACCTCATATTCCAAAAGTTAAATCTGGAGAATACTATTCATTGTCCATTGAAATTAAAGGGAGGTATGTGGTCATTACAAAACAGAAACGAAATAGTAGGCAGTGCCTTTGTAAACCACTAAAAAACCACAAAACATACGATCTGCTAGCTTTCATGGATCGGGATCGCCCACTTCATTAGGCTTGTACCAGTGTGAAGAACTTAAAAGTCCAACAGTTCACGGCAAGATGAATTTTACTAGGAAAACTTCTCTTTAAGACTTTAAGGTTTTCGCAGTGGTAGAAGCCTGATGAAGTGGACGATCCCGATCCACGAAAGCTAGCAGATCGTATGATATATATATATATTAGTGGTCTATAAAGGTATTTTGCCTACCCTTGCGTTCAGTTTCCAGAATCTGTTCTAGTGGATTTAAAACTGCTTATTTCCTTTAACTCTGTATACACACACTCTCTGTGTGTGTGTCTGTCTGTCTCTCTTCTACTTGCACTTCTCTTATTGGTTGCGAATTTGGTTCAGTAGGTCTCAGTGTGCCCTTAAGGCTATAAACTGCAGCGTAATCCAGGTACAAATTCTATCTGGAAACAGCTAGACCCAACGAGTCCAAACATCCCTCTTCTGAATTCCTGTGATGCCTCCAATTTCCTCTAGGCCCTTTCCGGGGAAATACTCTGTTTGGTGAATTTTCTCTTGGACAAAAATGCACCCAACGCTCTGCTGATGAAGACGAAATGGGGCTCCTCAGCGCTGTCTTCGCTAACTCTGCCGAAAAACGGGTCACGATTCGGGGTGCATGAAAAAGAGCAGATTATTTGGTCCCAGCCAAAAACCTTGAAAGAGAACAGCTTCCAGGCTCCTCCTCTTGCTACTGGAGAGATGGGGAGCTTGGTTTTTTTCCAGGGACATTTTTGCACGCATCCTGTGAAAGCTCGTAATCATGCTGTGTTGGCTTTAGCAAAGTGCATCCATTCATCCCAATGGCTGATGGTGGACAAAGGGTATTCTTCTGCAGCTCTAACTGAATGCTGTAGACCCGGAGATGTCCTAGCTGTCTACGGCTAGCATTGCTTTCATTATTACTCTTTTGCAAACTGAACAGTTTTCATTGAATTCTGGCAGCTGCAGCTGGACACTGAATTTTAAGAAATTTGAAAGTGGAACAGGGGTGCTTACCCTCGCGGCTTTTATCTGTCAGTGGCCAAGATCCCGTCGCTTAGCGTGATAAATCTCACTAGAGTAGGCCCATTGAATGGGTGGGGATTTGGTGAGTCTAGTCCTCTGCAAGTTCCATTGATTCGAGTAGGTCTACTTGAGCCGTGGCTTCCTTTTGAGTAGGCCCGCTCGAATCAGTGGCACTTCTAAAAGAGCGGACTCACATATTCTCATTGATTCAACGAGTCTACACTAAGCAACAGGATTTTGGCCGCTTTGTTATAACATCTATTTTACACGCAGGGAGGCAAAAATGAAGCTGGTCGTATATATTTGCATGCCACTGTGGTTTACTGAGCATCACATCTGGCCTAGATTATGCGCCTTAACTTAAATTTCATGCCATATTTGCCCTAATGAAGAGTTCTAAAGAACTCAAAAACCCATCTTATTTTGTAACTCTTTAGTGATGCAATAAAAGCATTGCCTCCGAGCCACCCACCACCTCCCTCCGATGCTCGTTGTCAAACTCTTCACCCCGGGAGTCTCGTGGGACCGATTTGCCCGCTTGTGGCTTAGGCAGGGTGGGGTGACGACGGCGCTGCCCTCCTCTTCTCCCAGCACCTGCCAATTCAGCCCTGCCAAGTCCAATTAGCAAATGAGCAGGCGCTGAAGGAAGAGGCGGTAATCAAAGTGACACTTTTTTGCCTGCCCGGCCCATCGAAACGCTGAGAAAATACGCAAGACGAGCCTTTCAGGTGCTGTGCTTAGCGGCAATTAATGGAGATTGGATTTGTGCTTGAAATACGAACGCCCTGGACATTCTGGTTTTTTCAGCTGCACGCAGCCCAGTTGAGTCAAGGCCCTGTGTTTTCAGAGTCCCTTCGAATCTTTTCTTGACCTGGAAGCCTCATATTCATGACCAGAAGTTGGCTTTCTCCTGTCCCTCCAGCTACAGCTGTATCCCATCCTTACTCCCGGGAATCATGAACAGAGCTATGGTGATGGGGAAGAGCTCTTTATGATGACCCAGAATCCTGATGCTTCAATTAATTTGACCCCAAATTGTTCTGTTGCCTTTCAGTTTGACAAAGGGACTGCCAAATAAAGGCAGAATACAGAACAAATGATCAGATTTTCAGGGGGGAAAGTACCAAGTTAAGGCTTGAAACTCATCATTGGTTCCCATCGGAGTAAATGCAGGGAATTCGTATGAGTTACAAAATTGTGGACGTACCATTGATTCTCGTTGGATCTAACAAATTTGAGCCCAAGAATAAATACATCATGATGAAACCGAACAGAAGATTTCAACCCGAGCAGGGATGGCCAAATGGCGGCCTCAAAATCTTCTTTTGCATCATGTCCCACGGATGGTCAGAAGAAGAAAAAGAGTCTCAATCAGAGCCATCCTTCAACCACCACCCTCTTCCCAGGTCTTTCCCCAGCATTTCTCTTCCTTAAAACCTTGATTGCGTATTGAAGAGGATTAAGCGTTTTGTTATTTAAGAAGTTAAGTGTGAAACGTTGTTTAAGAGGCTTAAGTCTGAGGGACTATTTAACCCTCAGAGAATTGCAGAGTACAGTTCCATGTGCTTGTGTTACCCTGTTAAATTCTATCCGAGGGGAAAAAACCACTTCCCTAACACTGGACATTAATGACATGTGAGAACATGTTTAAAAAAACCCAAACAATTCTACATATACGAGGAATCTTTTTTTTAAAAAGTCAGTTCTACGTATATTGGGGGGGGGGGATTAAATCAGTTCTGCTTATGCTACCTAATATATCACGTACACATTTCCATAGAGTCAATTCTTTTTGGATACTACATATTCTTTTCTATGTTTTAGCGCACCCACAAAAATCTGGGCTCACCTTGCACACACACCTGAGCCATGTTGACAACAGGTCAACATTCCTTTTGTTGGAGGAATATTGGAGCTGAGTTGCCATCCCAGAAAAAGGGGGCTTCAGCCGCCTTTTTCTCCAGAAACAGAAAGACCTCGGAAAGACGTTTTCATAAAAGAGTAAATAATCTTTTTAGACACATAGCTCCCAAGCCATAAAGAAGCTAAAGCTGGTATTTTGGCTTGCCTCCAGAAGTGGTTGGGAAGTCAGTGGCCATGTTCTAACACGGGCAGGATGCGCTCCAGAAAACACTTGATGGGGGGGTGGGGGGACGGACAGAATAAACATCAAAAAAAGAGAAAGAAATCCAAGTGCAAAAATAGGTGACATTTTTATAAATCACTAGGTAATATTATTTTGACTTTAATTTGACTCCAGTTGACTAAACCTAAAGAGTTTAAAATCATAGACTAGTGAAGTTGGAAGGGGCCTCTTAAGGCCATCCAGTCCAACCCTCTTGCTCAATGCAGGAATACAAATCAAAGGAGATCTGCCAGGTGGTTGTCTAAGTTTCTCTTCAATGCCTCCAGTGTCAGAGCGCTCCTCACCTCCCGAGGTCCATGGGTTCCATTGCTGTACGGCTCCAACAGGAAGTTTTTTCTGATATTCACGGGCAAGAGGCGCTCAGTCCCGACTGAGAAGCCTTCAGGAACAGCACCTCCATCTTCAGCCCACGGTAGGGACGTGGTCTTGCTGTGCACCAGAACACAGGAACCACCCCGTTCTCTGCCTTATGAGGCTCACGGATACTTATGGCTTTCTAGTATTCTGTAGCATCCCATGGGATAAACAGAACCTAAGAGGAATCTGTGCAAATCAAAGCTATTCAGAAAGCAGTCGGTTTGATTTGTCAATTTCTGTCACTACAAGGGGACAGAAAGAAGAGTCACATGTCAACCCTGTTGCGTGTCCACTGTTTTGTACAAAGATGGTTGGCTTTCATTTCTTTGGTTGAAATAGAGGGTAGGCGTGCAGTCCAGACAAAGAGTAGGTGATACCTTCATAGATCACTTTTTAATTTTTATTTTATATTATGTTGTTGTGGTCAATGACCAGGAGAATAAAAATACATTCTTGAGATAAAATGACATAATATCAGATCATACCAGGAAACCTTGGACGAGATACAGTATGTCCAACTTAAAAGTCAATGCGCCGTCTGGCTCTTTTAAGACGTAGAAGTTAAAGCAGGAATTCTAAGTGAACCAGCAGCATTGAGGGATATGAATGCTTTTAAAACACCACACCAATCCCATAATATAAGATGAAACGAAGAGGCATATAGAACCACGCTTTAGGTTCACTGGACAAATTGAATGTCATAAAAAATAACATCTTTATATTTCCCACCTATTTGACCACTATAACGCCACCTAAATCTAGAAGAGCTTTCACCTTAGCCAGATTTAACATTTTGCCTTCCAATCTCTTAGAAGGGCGATTTCAGGGTATATCCCCTTCTGATCGTTTATGTCCTTGCGGTGGTGGTGAAGTGGAAACAGTGAGGTGTGTTCTCTTACACTGTCCTTTTTATCAAGATCTCTTTATATTTTTTTTCTGCTCTCTGACAAGGTTTCTTTATAGACCACTAAAAAAAATCGTCATACAATACACTTCCTCGGGTTTGTACCAGTGTGAAGAATGTAAAAGTCTAAAATTTCACGGCAAGTTGGATTTTGCCAGGAAAGTTACTCTTAGAAATAAAAGTCCAAAAATTCTCAGCCAGATGGAATTCGCCTGGCACGTCTCTCTTAAATGTAAATCAGGAAGCAGTCGGGTTGCTGTTTAATGGTTCCAGCTGAGGCAGCTGTGGATGGAGTGTAACCACCCAGTTCTCCAAATAAAGAAGCACAGGCCATGCGAGTGTGTGCGCAAACCCTTCCCCATTTGGCTTTTCTTTGAAACAGACATGTTTCTTATTGGCCAGGAACGTGGGGGGGGGGGGGTTGACACAGAAAACCTGAGCCCTCCATCTGAGAATTGGGGTGATAATTTAGTAAACAATGAGCTCAAGTTACAGGAAGCCAGATTTCGATGGAATATCAGGGAAAACCTCCTAACTGTTAGAGCAGTACGACGATGGAATTGATGACCTCGAGAGGTGGTGGTGAGTGCTCCAGCTCTGGAGATGTTCAAGAGAAACTTGGACAACCCTCTGTCAGGTCTGCTTTGATTTGTATTCCTGCCTTGAGCAGGGGGTTGGACTGGATGGCCTTATAGGCCCCTTTCAGCTTCACTATTCAATTATTCTAAACTCTCTAGGTTTTGCCAATTGGGGTCAAATTAAAGTCAAAATATTATTACCTAGTGATCTATAAAGGTATCACCTATTTTTGCACTTGGATTTCTTTTTTATGGGTTCTTCTGAGTTTTTTTTTTCCCTTCCTCCATCAAAGATTTTCTTCCACTTGAGCTCTGGTTTTTGATCCTCTGTCTGACAAGAATGATGCTCTCCCCGCTGCCAAGTACAATTCATCTTTTTTTAAAAAAAGACAGTGTGGTGTAGTGGTTAGAGTAGCTGGAAACCCCAACGCCCCAGATTCAGATCCCTGCTTAGCCATGAAGCTCTCTGGAGGGCCTTCAACCAGTTGCTTTCTCTCACCCTGATCTTCCTCCTTGGTTTCTTGAGACAATATAAGAAAGGACTGCCATTGTCTTGAGCTCCCTGGTGAGGTGGGGCGTGGGGAATGGCAAGAGAAATAGAAAGGTTATTAATCGAGGAGGAGGAGGATTGCTCAACGTTTTCTCTTTGAAGTTGGAAATGAAGAAGCCGGATAAAACCCCTGAATCAAATAGCAACCATTCAACTATTCCACATCAAAGAGGTTTGGCTTGGCAAAAATCCCATAAACAGGAGCGTGTTTAAAAGGATGTCCTTGTCATTAAAACGGCGAAATCAACATCTCTTTCTTTCAGATGACAGGTTCTTAAGGGACTTGGTTCTAATTTGGCTTCAAGGAAACATTTGCTTCCTTCTTTATTTCCTCAAGCAACTCCTGCTTCTGCTGTCAGGTCACCTCCGATGTACGAGCGTCCCTATGAATGAGCCACCTCCAAAAAGTCCTGTCCTCAAAAAGCCCTGCTCAGCTCTAGCAAGCTCCAGCCGGCGGCTTCCTTTAGGGAGTCCGTCCGTCTCGTATTGGGTCTTCCTCTTCTCCTGCTGCCTTCCATCTTTCCCAGCCTTATGGTCTTTTCCAGAGAATCCTGCCTTCTCGTGAGGTGCCCAAAGCAGGACGGTCTCAGTTTCAACATTTAGTCCTGCTTTGGCTTTTTCTTCTTTCACTTTCGCTAAAAGTCATTTCAAGTCATTGCTGCTTTCTACCAGTAAGATGGGGGGTTCTCTGCATATCTTACATTATTGATAGTTCTCCCACCAATTTCCACTCTTCCTTCATCTGAATCTAATTCAGCTTTCCATAGGATATGTTCTGCGTATAGGAACCGTTAAGTTGATAAAAGGCACCCTTGTCTGATATCTTTGCCTCCAGAAAACCATTTTGTCTCTCCATGTTCTGTCCTAACAGTAACTTGTCCACAATGCAAGTTATGCATCAGAACAATCAAGTGTGGAGGGACATCCATTTCTTTCATAACAACCCATCGTTTCTCATAATCCATATAGTCAAAGACTGATCTTTTTCTGAAATCCGTTGGTGTGCTCCAGTAGCCAGCAGATATTTGCAATCTGATCTCAAGTGCCTCTTCATTTTCTGCATCCAGCTTGAACATCAGGCATTTCTCACTCCATATAAAGTAATAGCCTTTGTTGCAACACTCTGAGCATCACGTTGCTTGAATGTGAGATTACAGTAATGGTCCTATCGTTATTGCACTCCTTGGCATCCCTTTTCTTGGAGATTGGAATGTATATTGAAGGTTTCCAGTCTGTGGACCATTGTTTTGTTTCCTATATTTGTTGGCATATTTGTGTTATGATTTTGAGAGCTGTCCCCTCAAAATAATGCAACACACAGCCATTAATGTCTAAACCGCTGGCAACAAAAGTGAGTACACCCCTAAGGGACCAGGTCCAAATTGGGCGCAAAGTGTCAATTCTTTATGTAGCCACCCTTATTTTCCAGCCCTGCCTTCACCCTCTTGGGCAGAGAGTTCTCCAGAGGTTCACAGGTTGCCCCTGGAGTCCTCTTCCACTCCTCCAGGACGACATCACAGAGCTGATGGAGGTTAGAGACCTTGCGCACCTCCACCATCCATTTCAGGATGCCCCACAGATGCTCAATAGGGTTTAGGTCTGGAGACCTGCTTGGCCAGTCCATTGCCTTTACTCTCAGGTTCTTTAGCAAGGCAGTGGTCATTTTGGAGGTGTGTTTGGGGTCATTATCATGTTGGAATACTACCCTGCGGCCCAGTCTCCGAAGGGAGGCGATCATGCTCTGCTTCAGTATGTCACAGTACATGTTGGCATTCAGGGTTCCCTCAAGGAACTGTAGCTCCCCAGTGCCGGCAGCACTCATGCAGCCCCAGACCATGACACTCCCACCACCACCATGCTCGACTATAGGCACGACACACTTGCCTTTGGACTCCTCACCTGGTTGCCGCCACACACGCTTGACACCATCTGAACCAAAGAAGTTTATCTTGGTCTCATCGGACCACAGGACATGGTTCCAGAAACCCATGTCCTTAGTCTGCTTGTCTGCAGCAAACCATAGGTGGGCTTTCTTGTGCATCATCTTTAGGAGAGGCTTCCTTCTGGGACGACAGCCCTGGAGACCAATCTGATGCCATGTGCGGCGTCTGGTCTGAGCACGGACAGGCTGACCCCCCCCCCCACCCCACCCCTTCAACCTCTGCAGCAATGTTGGCAGCACTCGTACGTCTGTTTCCCAAAGCCAGCCTCTGGATAGGACGCTGAGCATGGGCACTCAACATCTTGGGTCGACCCTGGCCAGGCCTGTTCTGAGTGGAACCTGTCCTGTTCAAACCGCTGGATGGTCTTGGCCACCGTGCTGCAGCTCAGTTTCAGGGTTTTGGTCATCTTCTGATAGCCTAGGCCATCTTGAGGTAGAGCAACCATTCGTTTTTTTTCAGATCCTCAGATCGTTCATGACCATGAGGTGCCAACGTGGAACTTCCAGTGACCCGTCGGAGAGAGTGAGAGCAAGAACACCTGCTCCCCCTTCACAACCTGATTCTCTGGAAAAGACAATAATGCTGGGAAAAGCGGAAGGCCATGTCTTTTCAAAAGCCAACTTTTTAAGGTTTCAGTGGATGCTGCAAATCCTCATTTTAAGGCAGCTGCTCAGGGCCATCTCTGTTCTCTTCTTGCTGGGCTCAGATCTCCCTGCCCATAGCAAATAGGCATGTATTTATTGGGGCATAAACTTCCTGTGCACCTTCTTCCTCCCGAGGGTTCTTGAAGAAGCAGCCGCGTGAGTCGGGGTGGGTGCAAGCATATCGGACGCCAAAAGCGAAACGAACAGGAGAAAGGAACGTTGTGGTTGACTGATTTGTTTGGAAAAGAATTAGAACAGATCCTCAAGTGCAAGGATGTGGCGTCACGAGAGACCAAGATCACTCCCCGTTGTATGCCCTGTCACCACGTACGGGGACAGGAAAGCTGGACAGTAAAGAAAGCTGCTGACGGGAAAAAAATGGATGCATCTGAAATGTGGTGCAGAAGGGGAGCTTTGTGGATATCCCGGGCTGCCGGAAAGACAACCGAGGGGATCCTAGATCGAGTCAAGTCTGAACTAGATCTCTAGGCAAACATGTTGAAACTGAGGCTGTCCTGCTTTGGGCACTTTATGAGAAGGCAGGATTCTCTGGAAAAGACCCTGATCGTGGGAAAAGCGGAAGGCAGCAGGAGAAGAGGAAGACCCAATAACACGAGATGGACTAAATCCCTAAAGGAAGCCACAGGCTTGAGTTTAACAAGAGCTGAGCAGGGGCTGGTTGGGGAGAGGAGATTTTGGAGATCCCTCATTCATAGGGCTGCCATAAGCCTGCAGGCAACTGGGTGGCACATCACAACCGCAACCACAACCACAAGTTTTAATGTGAGCTTTGGAATAGAGCGAGTCTGGGGAGGTGGACTTGAGCCATGAAAGCTGACATGAAAAGATGACCGTCTTTAGCCTGCCACAACGTTTTCATCTCTGTCTGTGTGTGTGTGTTGTGTGTTGTGTGATGATCTCAAAGCAAGGTCAACGCGCTTCTGCTTCTCCATCACACGGGGGAGTCGAGAGAGGCGCCACTTCGGGCCGCCCACCAGGTGGCGCCTGTCCCGGAAAGACGGGTCGATGTGCTAGCCCGCAAAACTCTATGGGGGAGGCCTGTATCCTAGCAACCAGGAGACGTCGCGGCCCGAGGGGATGGGTGGGTAGGCGGGGCAAGAGGCTCTGCGGCCAATCCCTGCGCGCGGCGCGCTTTACGGCCCCGGTGTCGCCAGCGCCTGCCCGACTTCCGCCCTTCCCGTTTCGCGACGGGAGCGTGAGCGGCGTGTTTTGCCTGAGGAGGGAGGAAGGAAGGAAGGAAGGAGAACGGGGCCGTGTTGGGGGGGCGGCAAGTGGGGGTCCGGGAAGGAGGCACCGTCGCCATGAGGCAGAAGAAGAAAGGTGAGGCGGAAGAGGCGGGCTCCCGTCACGTGGCCCTCCTCTCAGGGCTTGGACTACAACTCCCATCGTCCCCTCACTCCCGCCTTTCTCTCTCTCTCCCCCTCCCCTTACCCCTTCCTTGTCCTGCTGCGGGGGGTGGGAGAGTTGGTCGCCCGAGGGGACTTGATTCAAAGGGTTGGCCTGAATTGCCCAGAATCGGCTGGAGGTGGATTCTGGGAACGGTAGTTCCCCGCCCCCCCAAAAAGTAACGTGGTCCCCGAGGTCTGAATCCACCCGGTCTGGAAGGGAAAGGGCCTCTTAGGGTGGGGTGAGGGTGGGTTAACTCTTTTTTTTAAAAAAAAAAAAATCTTGGCTGTTGTTAAAATCTAGACCCCCGCAATATCGTTGGTAACGGTAACTACTTGTAACGAGAAACGCTTGCCTCCCCTAACCCCGTTCCATAACTTCTCTCTTTTCCCCCGCCCAGACGGTTGGAATTCTTCCTTCGGGAGTCAGGTGGAGGCTTTTGGACCCTCGTGACCCTAGCCCCTGAAATAGGCTGTTTTGTAGTTGAGCTAGTTTCGAACGTTTTAAATTGTGCGTTGTATTTCGATTGCCATTACAATTCAATTTTTTTTTATTGTGTTCCTCGTTCTCTTCTTCTTTATTTTTTTTAAAGACTGGGAGCAGCTTCCATCCCCTGACCAGCCAGAAAGGCAGCCTATGAATTATTTATTTATAAATATTTTATTATGAATTTATTTATATGAAATATTTTTATCCCCACCATTCTTCTTAAAAAGAACCCAAGGCGACAAAAATCCAAAGAAACAAAACAAAACAAACCAAGACAAAAAAAGAGAGAAAAACACGTGGTAGTGCCTTAAAGGACGGATTATATTTTAAGGTAAGCTTTTCCGTGGACGTGTCCACTTCATCAGGACCTCGGGAAATGAATTTCATCCAACCTTTCCTTCTGTTTCCCTAGGTCTGACGAAGCAGACGTGTCCGTGAAAAGTTTACCTTAAAGTATAATAGTTAGTCTTTAAGGGGCCACATGGTTTTTGTCTTGTCTTGTTTCTTTGGATTTTGCCTGATATGCTTGCACAAAGTAACACGGCTACCTTTCTAAAATTATGAATAAATTGGGATAGATAGATAGATAGATAGATAGATAGATAGATAGATAGATAGATAGATAGATAGATAGATAGATAGATAGATAGATTTATAAGATGGATAGATAGATAGATAAGATGAAAGAGATGGATAGATAGATAGATAGATTTATAAGATGGATGGATGGACGGATGGATAGATAGATTTATAAGATGAAAGAGATAGATAGTAGATAGATAGATAGATAGATTTATAAGATGGATGGATAGATAGATAGATAGATAGATAGATAGATAGATAGATAGATAGATAGATTTATAAGATGGATGGATGGATAGATAGATAGATAGATTTATAAGATGAAAGAGATGGACGGATAGATAGATAGATAGATAGATAGACAGATAGATAGATAGATAGATAGATAGATTTATAAGATGAAAGAGATGGACGGATAGATAGATAGATAGATAGATAGATAGATAGATAGATAGATAGATAGATAGATAGATAGAGTAGATTTTTTTTTCCTGAAGAGAAAGGTGGAGGACAGCCTGTCTGGAGGGGTTTTTATGTGTGTGTGTGTGTCGGCGGGGAAATCCTGCAAGAAATCGTAGTCCAAAAATCTTACTGGCGTTGTAGTCCACAGGATACCACTTCTGTGGTATTTGATTGAGGTACAGTACTTATTTTGGTTCTAGTCATTAAATATTTTATTTATTTATTTATTATTTGAATTTATATCCCGCACCATCTGGCAACCAAGCCACTCTGGGCAGCTAACAACAATATGGGGGGGGGGGGGAATTAAAAACACGATAAAAATAAATTAATACAGGACAGATAGGGTAAATTAAAACAGATGGCAGTAAAGGAGGTAAAAGGGGTGATGGAGAGGATGGCAAAAAAGGTGGTAAAAAGGGAGGGTGAGATTCTAGTGCTCCGGGAAAAGCCTGGCGGAAGAGCCAGGTCTTCAATGCTCGTTTGAACCCATCCAGCGAGGGTGCCAGGCGGATCGAGCAGCAGGTTGTTCCATAGCTGGGGGGGCGACCGCCGAGAAGGCCCAGGTTTCTTGTTCTTTCCCTCCGGGCCTCCTCGGGGTCAAGGCCCTCAACCGCCCTGCCTGTGAGAACGGGTAATACGAACAGATCTGGCCGGGAGCAGGCGTTCTGATCGGCTCCCTAGGTCCTAACCGTTTAGGGCTTTGAATCTTATCATCGTAACCTTGAAGTCGATGTGGAAAGGAACCGGTAACCAATGAAGGCGGCGAGAGTGGGGGAGATGTGCTGGAATTTCTTCACCCCAGGGATTTTTTTAGTCATTGTATGTTATTTGGGAAGTAACATGACGGCAGTGTGCCTAACAGTTGATCTGTAGAAATAAAAGAGAGCCGTGGGGTCATTATACGATACAAAGGCAGCAATAGGTGATGCCTTTCTAGACCCCTGAAGAAACCATGCAGTCTGCACGCTTTCATGGCTCAGAGAGGTCTGCTTCCTCAGGGACAAACCAGTGTCTTAAGAGTCCTGGATTTTGTCAGGCACGTGTCCTACGTGTGCGTTAGGAAAGATGCAGGCTGCATGGGAGTTACGGCTTTAAAGTTACAGCCGAGGAAGCTGTAGATTGGACATCCCACCCCCAGTTCTTCCAACAGAAGAGTGCAGGTATTATGTGTTTGGCCTTCCCTTGAAACCACGAGTTTCTATTTGCCTTGGGAACAGGGTGACACACAAAACCCAGAGTCCTCCATCTGGGAGTTGGGCTGAAAATTGAGTAAAGTCACTGGTTAGGCATCCTTCAGTCTCGAGAGACGATGGTAACGTGCTCTGAATAGAGGTCTTGGAACAGCGTCTAGTGTGGCTGAGAAGGCCAATTCGAGAGTAACACAATCCCTTCCACACTGAAGACAAAATACAATCTGTCCCCTGTCCAGCTCCCTGGTTTGGACTGGTTTGCGGACTGCCTCTTCGCCTCGGCCTGCTGGACAAGGGTCTCTTCAAATTGGGAGAGGCCATGCTGCACCGCCTGCCTCCAGGCTGAGCGCTCAGAGGTCAAGGTTTCCCATCTGTGAGGTCCATTCCTAAGGCCTTCAGATCCCGCTTGCAGATATCCTTGTATTGCAGCTGTGGTCTCCCTCTGGGGCGATTTCCCTGCACTAATTCTCCATACAGGAGATCTTTTGGAATCCGACCATCAGCCATTCTCACGACATGCCCAAGCCAACGTAGACGTCGCGGTTTTCAGTAATGTATACATGCTAAAAATTCCAGCTCATTCTAGGACTACTCTATTTGGAACTTTGTCCTGCCAGGTGATACCAAAAATGCGTCGGAGACGACGCATATGGAACGTGTTCAGCTTCCTCTCCTGCCGTGCACAAAGGGTTAGCCAATTGGGGTCAAATTAAAGTCAAAATAATATTACCTAGTGGTTGTATTCCTGCTCCGCTGACGTTGAGCGTCCGGATGTCTTCTTGTTGGCGCAGGGAGATGGTGGTGACGACGGCTGTTCTTCATATCTTCATCATTCTGTTGAAATAAAAGCAGCTGTCCTGGTGGCTGGTGGGTGTCACCACAGGCCATGTCATGCTTTAATGTGCAAAGCAACCTCTGACAACCTGTATCAGTGTGTTGCTAAAGTTGTGCTTTCAAACAGTGTGGCTTGCTAGCTTGCCTTTAGGTGATAAAGCCCCGAGGATTCTCTGGAAAAGACCATCGTGCTGGGAAAGGCGGACAGCAGCAGGAAAAGAGGAAGATCCAATACGAGATGGACTGACTCACAGACTTGAGTTTGAAAATGCTGAGCAGGGCAGTTGAGGACAGGACACTTTGGACATCCCTGATTCATAAGGTCGCCATAAGTCAGAGGCGACTTGACAACAGGCAACAACGACAACAACAGTAATCTCTGTTGCTGTTCTGGCTGTTCTCTGTGGTGTCCAAGCCATAGCGCCAAACTGCCTGACTCAGGCTTGTGAAGATGTACAGGACTGAGCCATCTCCATCATGGTTCAGAGACCCAACTCTTAAGACATTCGGTCAGCTGCAGCGGTGCCAGGCTGCAAGAGATCTTCCCCCGGCCACTGCGCCCGCCCGAGCTCTGTTCTCTGCAGCCCAGGCCATCCTGCCTGGGGCTTAGTGAGCAGCTGCCTGGCTCAGGGGAGCGGTCTCCTTCCCACCTGTTCAGAAAGGCCGGAGGGAGACTCCGATCGGTGGAGGAGTTCTCTGTCGCTGTCACCAGGCTTTCAGAGTGTAGGAGTGGGAGACCGCAGACCTCTCAGGGGGCTCACCCCGTTCAGAATGCAGTGTGTTACTCTCTCGGGTGGCTTGGAGAGCTTGCACTCTTGACATGCTCTGGATACTGGACTGCTCCTTGCTTAGGTGGCTCTGTGCTTATTTGAGTGGGAGGGAGGTCCGGAAGGAAAGAACGAGGAACCGGGCCTTCTCGGCAGTGGCCTCTGGAACAATTTGCCCGTGGAGATCCTCCTGGCTCCCTCTCTGGGTGTCCTCAGAGGCAAACTCAAGACCTGGCTATTTGGGCAGGCTTTCCTTCCTGCTGTATCTTAAATTTCACATCTTACCATCTTGGATTTATAGTGTATGTTTATTGGTTTAACTGTTTTTAAATTTGTAATGCCGCCCAGAGTAGACCTTTGGGCGGGGTAGAAATCCAATAAAATAAATACATAAAATAAATAAGGAGAGAAATTACTTCATAGACCCACCCCCGACCATCTTTTATTTGTGTTGCAGGAGAGCTGAGCAAAGCAGAGCTGATGATGATGACCATAGCGGATGTCATCAAACAACTGATTGAGGCTCATGACCAGGGCAAAGATGTAAACTTAAACAAGTAAGTGATGTTCGCTGTCATCTCCAACACTCCTCTACCTTCCATCAGTCATGTTTACACTCTGTGTCCTCCATCTCTTATGTCTGCTTAAAAAGATCTCTAGTATCAATCACAGGAGGCGTGGATTTCTAGAAAGTCGTGTCAGGCACCCATCACATCTGCCGATGATGTCTTGAATATAACAGCGGCACCTGCAAGCATGAAATATGAGCCCATTTACCTTTGCCGATTTCAGTGGACGTTTTGGGAGCATGGATCGTTAACTCTGTCAATGTAAATGGTGGTTTTGGGAGCAATATTAATCATAAACCCTACTGTTGGGTTTGTGATATACTTGTATGTCTTTCTGGCCTATGGACCTTGGCTGCCAGTGCAGTTGAGGAATCTGCTTTTATTTAAGAAGAAACACAACCAGTCATGCAGGCAAAGAGTTCATACGCTACAAGTGTGCAGAATTGTGTTTTTTTGGATTACAACTCCCTGAATTATCTGGGGGTTGCAGTCCAGAAATATAAATCTGTGTCCCTCCAGGACGGAGAAACTTGGTCAAGCCAGCAGATTTCATCTCTGGACTTAAAGGTGCAGTTATAATCAAGAAACGTGGATTGGAAGTGGAATGGGTGAGAGACTTGCATTTCAGCCCATCAAGCACAATTAATTGATTAAACCCCACATCGTTAATCTACAGTTAAAGAAAACAATGTCGTTAAAACAATTCTGATGACCCTTATGGCCACCCTTTTCAGGGTTTCCTAGGTAGAGAGTACTCAGAAGTGGTGGACCATCCCCTTCTTCTGGAGGGTGCCCTGGGACTATTATGCAGCTTGCCCAAGGCCACCCAGGCTGGCTCTTCTCCCAGGAAGCCCAGCAGGGATTTAAACTCCCAACCTCTGCTCTGCAGCCAGATTCCTAAACCACTGAGCTATCCAGCTAGCTTAATTTGCAGTTAAATTAAATTAATTGGTGGAGAATAGACTACAAAGATGGAAACTCCGGAGGTGTCTTTCAGGCATCTTCTGTTGACTCGGCCAATGGGTTTGTGGGAGTGGTGACAAACCAGCCTGGACACATTCCTAGTTCCCAACACGTTGGACAGAGGAACGAAAAGACATTTCTGTCTTTTTATCAAAGCCTTGCTGGTTTCATATTAATATGTCGTAGATGGGAGTGATCACATCCAAACTGGGACTTCTCCCCACCCCCAACCACAGCAGTTGCTCATTCGCCTTGGAAAGAGAGGTTTCAGTCTACATTCTGCTTGTCATGTTATGAGACTTATCGACCTGCCTTCTCTGAATGCCATCTTTCAGCAAACTCCAGGGCCTAACCTGCCACATAAAGCCTGAGCATGTGAACTTTGAAGGGGTTTTTTCCCCCATAACTCCCACGTCCCCCAATAACATCATCCATTTATGCAGCCTCGAGGGCTAGTGGTGTATTTGAAGGAAGCAAAAGATGAGATTTGGTGCAAAAGCAGTTCCAGGTTTTATTCAGAATACCTAGATAAGGGACGTACCGTATTTTTCCGTGTATAAAACAGCACTTTTTCCTAAAATAATTAAAGGAAAAATTGAGTGTCCTTTTATAGTCGGAAGTAAGGGGGGGATCAAAGCGCTTTGATCCCTGCTTTCCCCCTCCATGTTTTACAAAGAAAAGGAGGGAGAAAGCAATGTGTAGCCTGCATAATTAACTTGTAAACCGCCCAGAGAGTGCTTGAAGTGCTATGGGGCGGTATATAAGCAGCACGCTTTGCTTTTTGCTTTGCTTCCTGCTTTCCCCCTCCATTTTGTTGCAAAAAGCAGCTTCCCTCCTCCACATTTTGTAAAGAAAATGGAGGGGGAAAGCGATTTCTGCTTACCCCCTACATTTTCATTGCAAAACGTGGAGGCAGAAAGCTGATTTTTGCAACGAAAATTTAGGGGGAAAGCAGGAATCGCTTTCCCCCTCCACTTTCTTGCAAAGAAAGAAAATTTGGGTTAGAAAAGTAGGGGGTGTCTTATACATGGGGGGTCTTATACATGGAAAAATACGGTATGCATAGCTGCACAGATTAAAGAGTGAGTTTCTTTCTGAAATAATATACACTGGTCAGTGTGAACAAGTTGCAGTTGAAATATTAGCGTGGCCTCATTTTTGAGAAAGATTGCATTGAATGGATGACATCCAGTGATGAGACAATTGCTCCCCCCCAACCCGGTTATACTTGGTCTGGGATGTCTCTCAGATGCACGGCCTTTGAAACTGCAGATATTGCAGTTTGTATGAATTTGCATCTAAATGTAGGAACTTACCAGTGTCTGTGAGTTCTTACATTTAACTTAGCCCAGTCTGGTCACAATTAGGGAAGGATACGTATAGATGAATCGGGTTGGGGGTTAGGGTTCCCTGGATGCTGTTGAACTGGAGATCCCATCTGCCGAAGCCTTTTTGGCCAGTGGTAAAGGACCATGGGAGTCGGAGTCGGGCAATGTTGAGAAGGCCGCAGGCTCCCCATCCCTGCCCGTACAGGCTTCAGCTGAATGGCACTGGTTTCTGTTTCAGGCTCAAGACAAAAACGGCTGCTAAATATGGGCTTTCTGCCCAGCCCCGCCTGGTGGACATCATTGCTGCGGTGCCTCCCCAGTATCGCCGAGTCCTGGTCCCCAAACTGAAGGCAAAGCCCATCCGTACTGCAAGTGGGGTAGGTCCGTCCGTCCTCCCTCCCTCCCTCCCTCCAAGTCCCAGGTTCATGCTTCTTGTGGAAAAGGACGAGACAGTACTGGGCTAAATCCATCAATGTTCTGAGCTGGTGTCAATGAGCATCATAGAGCCATAGAACTATAGAGCTGAAAGGGAGCCCACTGAATCCAGCTCCCAGGCAGTGCAGGACATCCACGGGTAAAGAGTCCCCCCCCCCCCCCCCCCCGGATAGGCTGACCTCTGATAAAAACTTCCAATGAAAGAGAAGCCACCACCCTCTGAGGCCTTCTGTTCTCCTGCAGAAATGCTCTTCTTAATTGTGCAGGTGAAATCTCCTTTATAATGAAGCAGCAACTGCTTCTCTTCTGCTTCCCGGAGGACATTGGGTTTTCCAGGCACCGTGTTATACCTAAGACAAGTGACATTCTTTCCCAACCGGCACCATCGTTTCTGTTGTGGCTTGTCTTACGCTGTGTATTTTCCTCACCTCTTTCTTGTGACAATCGGCAAGCTCCCTTTTTCACTGAACTTTCCCCACTGGCTTTTTCATTCCTTGGCGCTTTCCTCCAGTGCTATAGCACCGGCATGCTTGCAGAGTTCAAGGTCCTCCACCTCCCGAAACAGGATTGTAAAAGCGGGAAGTCTGCCGCCCAACTCCGTGCTGCTCCCGGATATTTCCTGGATGTAAAGTGTTGCCACTCCAGCTGTGCGGAGTCCCTCCACAGCCTTGCTGAGTGCAGGTCGGAGCAGGGACCTGCGTGGAAGTTTGTGCCCAAAGCCGAGCGTCGTTCTCTGACTGTAGGAAGGTTCCATACTGTTGCGGTCGCAGCCTCCATGACTGTTGCCCTTTTAAAGAGAAAGGTGAAGGAAAAATACTTGCAGTAAATAAATAATAGAGGGAGTTTGTCTCGGAAAAATAGCTGTCCGTGAAGGAGAGCTTTTCCTGCCCAGCTTCTCTGGGATTGGACAGGAGGCTGTAAATATAAGCTAGTGTCCAGGCTTAAAGAGATCAATCATTGCAGTTTTTCCCTGTTTGTTTGTTTGTTCGTTCATTCGTTTGTTCCTTTTAAGAAACTTAGGCCAGGTGGACACAGCGTAGCGGTCGGCCTTCTGAACAGGGTGAAAGTCCCTTCCTTTGTCTGTCCCTCTAAAATAGGCCTGGGAAAATCTGAACTCTCCAAATGTCATCAGACCTCAGATGACGTTCGTTCCAGAGGCAATGGGGAGACCTTGAGGGGTCCAAACGTGGTTCAGCATCCGGAGAAAACATTTGGGGTGCCGGAACGGGCCCTATGCTGCTCTAAAAACTGTGGTTCTGTGGGGTTTTTCGGTGCCCGGGACATGGGATCCCATCTCTGCAATGCTTCCTTTTCCAGATTGCGGTTGTGGCTGTGATGTGCAAACCCCACAGGTGCCCCCACATAAACTTCACAGGAAACATTTGTGTGTAAGTATGATGAGCACAGGGGCATGCCAGAAGGGTGTCTTTTAATATCCCCTTCCAACGATCTTCGCCCTCCGACTTAGAAACATGAATAGAAACATCCCTTTAACTTGGGTCGAGGTCTCACCCCTCCTGAGACCCCTGTCCTGCCCCTGGGATTCTCCAGAGAGCCACGCGCCCCTCTCTTCCCACATGGTACCCTCCTCAGAGGGTCGTCCAGCGTTGGTACGAGTTTTTCCCCCCTTCCATTCTGAAAGATGAGGGGGTTCCTCTTTCCTCCAGCAGGAAGTGCTTTCTGTTGAAACCTATGTGGGGTGATTTTTGCCTTTGGTCCTTCTTGTCGGCGGAGTGCCTCTGCCAGGACCTGCTCCGAAGCTGAATGTGGCCCTCAAGCTGAAGGAGGTTCCCCGTCTGACATTAAAACTGGACGTCTTTCATGCTTTTTGTGACTTTTCTGTCTCTCTCTCTCTCTTGGCAACACAGATACTGCCCAGGAGGTCCTGATTTGGACTTTGAATATTCAACCCAGTCTTACACTGGATACGAGGTACTGCTTAAAACATCTCTCGACTCCACATTCGGGAATTCCATTTATCCACTAGCTCCAAACCACAATGCCTCTTCTGAACGCCTGCACAACGATGACCATTTTATAAGCTCCTCCTGGAGCTGCTGGGTCCGTCCCCGCGGCTGCTGCTGCTGCTTTCCCCGCCGCCGGGCTCTCCCTCCTGGAGCTCCTCCGTAGGTGCTGTTGGACTCGGTGCTCACCTGGTGAGTACGGGTTCCTCCTCAGGGGGTCCCCGGGAGAGCCGCTTCACCACAGGACGGGCGATGAACATCATGTTGGGCAACGGCAGCTTGATATTGTCTGAAGCAATGCCTACGATGGCCTCATTCTACTGATTGTGAAAGAAGACAGGCCCGCCGCTCCTTGAGACCTGGGAAGAGAGTGGACACCAAGCACAACACTGAGAAGGGTCGCATGAGGTGGGAGAAGCTCTCCTAGAACAGAGTGGGGGTGGACTTGGTGGTCCATAGGGTCCCTTCCGGTTCGGAGGTGACGGCGATGAGGCTCCAGGACCCTTATAGTCCTGCATCTTGTTTCCTCCTGGAGCTGCTGGGTCCGTCCCCGCGGCTGCTGCTGCTGCTGCTGCCTTCCCCGCCGCCGGGCTCTCCCTCCTGGAGCTCCTCCGTAGGTGCTGTTGGACTCGGTGCTCACCTGGTGAGTATGGGTTCCTCCTCAGGGGGTCCTCGGGAGAGCCGCTTGACCACAGGACGGGCGATGAACATGTTGGGCAACGGCCGCTTGATGTTGCTTGAAGCGATGCCTACGATGGCCTCATTCCACTGATTATGAAAGAAGACAGGCCCGCCGCTCCTTGTGACCTAGGAAGAGAGTGGACACCAAGCACAACACTGAAAAGGGTCGAATGAGGTGGGAGAAGCTCTCCTAGAACAGAGTGGGGGTGGACTTGGTGGTCCATAGGGTCCCTTCCGGTTCGGAGGTGACGGCGATGAGGCTCCAGGACCCTTATAGTCCTGCATCTTGTTTCCTCCTGGAGCTGCTGGGTCCGTCCCCGCGGCTGCTGCTGCTGCTGCTGCCTTCCCCGCCGCCGGGCTCTCTCTCTTGGAGCTCCTCCGTAGGTGCTGTTGGACTTGGTGTTCACCTGGTGAGTACGGGTTCCTCCTCAGGGGGTCCCCGGGAGAGCCGCTTCACCACCGGATGGGCGATGAACATCATGTTGGGCAACGGCAGCTTGATATTGTCTGAAGCAATGCCTACGATGGCCTCATTCTACTGATTATGAAAGAAGACAGGCCCGCCGCTCCTTGAGACCTGGGAAGAGAGTGGACACCAAGCACAACACTGAGAAGGGTCGAATGAGGTGGGAGAAGCTCTCCTAGAACAGAGTGGGGGTGGACTTGGTGATCCATAGGATCCCTTCCGGTTCGGAGATGATGGCGATGAGGCTCCAGGACCCGTCTAGTCCTGCAGCTTGTTTCCTCCTGGAGCTGCTGGGTCCGTCCCCGCGGCTGCTGCTGCTGCTGCTGCCTTCCCCGCCGCCGGGCTCTCTCTCTTGGAGCTCCTCCGTAGGTGCTGTTGGACTTGGTGTTCACCTGGTGAGTACGGGTTCCTCCTCAGTGGGTCCCCGGGAGAGCCGCTTGACCACTGGACGGGCGATGAACATGTTGGGCAACTGCAGCTTGATGTTGCTTGAAGCGATGCCTACGATGGCCTCATTCCACTGATTATGAAAGAAGACAGGCCCGCCGCTCCTTGAGACCTGGGAAGAGAGTGGACACCAAGCACAACACTGAGAAGGGTCGCATGAGGTGGGAGAAGCTCTCCTAGAACAGAGTGGGGGTGGACTTAGTGGTCCATAGGGTCCCTTCCGGTTCGGAGGTGACGGCGATGAGGCTCCAGGACCCTTCTAGTCCTGCACCTTGTTTCCTCCTGGAGCTGCTGGGTCCGTCCCCGCGGCTGCTGCTGCTGCTGCTGCCTTCCCCGCCGCCGGGCTCTCCCTCCTGGAGCTCCTCCGTAGGTGCTGTTGGACTCGGTGCTCACCTGGTGAGTACGGGTTCCTCCTCAGTGGGTCCCCGGGAGAGCCGCTTCATAACAGGACGTGCAATGAACATCATGTTCGGCAACGGTAGTTTGATATTGTCGGAAGCGATGCCTACGATGGCCTCATTCCACTGATTATGAAAGAAGACAGGCCTGCCGCTCCTTGTGACCTGGGGAGAGAGTGGACAACAAGCACAACACTGAGAAGCGTCGAATGAGGTGGGAGAAGCTCTCCTAGAACAGAGTGGGGGTGGACTTGGTGATCCATAGTGTCCCGGTTCGGAGGTGATGGCGATGAGGCTCCTGGACCCTTCTAGTCCTGCATCTTGTTTTCAACAAAGGTTGATTCAAAAACAGCTTTATCGCCATCTCTGATTTATTGTTTGTGAAGGGTGGAGTCGTAGAAGAAAGACTGTAAGTTCCTGGGAGCTGTCATGCTGTAATGCCATCACTGATGCCCAGACCTCTCTCCTCTCTCCCACACTTACCTGGACAAATCTGCTCTCAAACATGGCAATACCCTTAAATGAAGGGTATTCTTTTGCCAGGTAGTTCTGCAGGACTGTAGCCATTTCTGTAAGGTTTTCTTTAATTTATTAATCTCTTCTCTGCACTGCAGGATCGAAGCAGACCGACGCCCTTGGTCAGTAAGTAAAGATGCTGCTAAAAATTCGCAATGTTTAAACAAATTTAATTAGATTATCATATTAAAAATGAACACTGAACTAAAGGCCTTAAAACCCATCTCAAAACGACAGCAAGAGAAAGAAGCACAAACACTCACTGCTTTCTCCTGGCAACCATCATGACTGATAGCCGTCAAGCATTTTATCCCTTGATCAGGTTCAGCCTCCAATTGACTCCGGTGAAAATGAATATAGTAAATTCAGATTATTCTAAAGCTTGTTGGAAATGTGATGAAGAAATTGGCACATATTATCATATGTGGTGGGAGTGTAAACAGATTCAGAAATTTTGGAAATTGATTTTTCAGGAAAGATGTGATATATTTGGAAAAGATATTCAATTCTAAAATGGCTTTGTTGTCAATTTTCGATAAGATAGAACTTGATTATTGTTCGAAGGAATTGATTTCCAATTTTACGACAAGTGCTAGAATATTAATAGCTAGATTTTGGAAAAGTCTACTCTAGTCGCCCAGAGTAGACTCTAGTCGCCCAGAGTAGACTTGAGTCTAGATGGGCGGGGTATCAATTAATTAAATAAATAAAGAAAGAAAAAATGACATTAAATTAGAAGATTGGTATAATGAAGTCAAGAGACAAGCCGGGTTGTGTGAAACAGGTCCCTGGGGAGGCTAGGTGCTTCCTGCTCCTGGCTTGTGATGTCAATAAGCCATGGTGGCTACATCAGACCACTCCAGCAGCTGCCTTACTGGGATCTCTCCCCTGCAGGCCATCTAATGGTGGGGGCACCTGGGGCCAACGTGGCAGCAGAAGGCCGCGAAACTGCTCTGGCTTTTCTCCAAACCTGACTGCCGTTGTCCAGCGTGCGGAACCTGTCTGGGGGAATGGGTTCTTCACCCTTTGGACAGCCAACGAAAGGTTGGACTAAAACCCAGAGCAGCTTCATGGCCCTGTGAGATCGGTATGATCAGTTTCTGCTGAAAGTGGGAAAGTTATGTTTTTGGACTACATCTCCCAGAATCCCCAAACCAAACCAGCCAGCGGCCACGGTGGCTGCAGACTGGGGAGGTGTAGTCCCATGGAAGTAACCTAATCTCTCCATTCCAGGTGAACATTATAAACCCTTTGCCATTCATATACAGAACTGCTGGAGAGCTCAGGGGTCAAGGTCTCTGGCTGTAGAGCCAGAGGTTGGGAGTTCGAGTCCCCACGATGCCTCCTTGACACAGGCCGGACTCGATGATCCAGAGGGTCCCTTCCAGCTCTGCAGTTCTAAGATGATGATGGTGGAGAGGATATATGTTGCTCAGTGACCACAGCAGATGAATCATGATTTGTACCTTTCAAAAAACCATCTGAGGCAGACTTGTTGACAAAGGGACATGCTTACTTTTGGGAAGCATCTCCAGGTAGACCCCAGAAAGACTTCTGCCTGTGATCTAGCAGGTGTTAGTTCCTATCCATAATATGGGGCACGATCAATTCCTTGGTTTGACTAACTCTAAGTATTAGTGGGACGTGGTGGCACTGCGGGTTAAACCTCTGGGCTGCAAGGTCAGAAGACCAGCCGTCATAAGATCGAATCCACGCAATGGAGTGAGCTCCCGTCGCTTGTCCCAGCTCCTGCCAACCTAGCCGTTCGAAAGCACGTAAAAATGCGAGTAGATAAATAGGTACCACCTCGGTGGGAAGGTCACGGCGTTCCGTGTCTAGTCACGCTGGCCATGTGACCACGGAAATTGTCTTCGGACAAACGCTGGCTCTACGGCTTGGAAACGGGGATGAGCACCGCCCCCTAGAGTCGGACACGACTGGACTCAATGTCAAGGGGAACCTTGACCTTACCTAAGCATAAGGCAGTGTTCTGTGTGCCCGAGAGCCTATCATCCCCTGACCCTCCTATTGGAAGAAGCAGGACATTCCACACAGTCTTTGGGGAGATTCCTGGAGCGAGACGTGGGTGGGTGGGAGCCAACGCCCAGCCTCTGTGGCGAAATCAGTGTGAAGTTGTGCTAAAACCCCAAAGGAAAAGGAGAGCCGTTCGACCCGGGCTGCTGACGACGGTGGCTTCGGCCGTTCCCCTTGCGCATCATCCAGGTTGGGACTGGAGATGAAGAACCACCGTTCGTTTCATTCTGATTTCTCAAGCCAGTCGGGGGTTTCATTTGGAAGGTCACACCCCCCCCCCAGAGATCATCTAGTCTAACCCCATATTGAAGCAGGGAATCTTGGTACAGCCATCTCGGACAGGAGGCCACTCAGCTTCTGCTTAAGAGACCCTATAAAAATAAGCCCCCCCCCCTCCGTTTTTCACCATGGTCGAATAGCAAGCAATATTTATTTTTTTTTTATTTTATTTTATTGGATTTCTACCCCGTCCATCTAGACCAAAGGTCTACTCTGGGCGGCAATATCAGAGAACGACCGTTTTAACTTAGTTTTTTAGTTTAAAAAAAAACCCTTTGCTGTCATTTGAACACATTGATATGGGTCTTATTTCCGCAGCAAAAGATTTTTTAAAAAAGGACAGTCTTAAAAACGTATGAAGATGGTTATTTTCTTTTAATTCCCCCTCACCAATTTCCAAATACAGTTGGTCCAAGCAGTGCTGTGGTCTGCAGCCAAACCAGTCTCTGAGTTCCTTCTGCTTTTATGTTCTTCTCCTTCCGACATGCCTTTCCCCCTATATTTTTGTGTTGAATGATCAGATGTAACAACCTGCGCTTCTGGTTTCTTGTTATGAAGCACTGTCGCTTTCTGCACAGTCTTAGTTTTTATCCATTCATTTGAGTCCTTGGACGATCACCCTCTTGATCTAAGAAATTCTTAGCATCCTCTGGTAAGTCCGTACTTTAAATCCATGTGTTATAGCTCCCGCATCACCTCTTCATTGCCTCTTCTCTAAATTATAGCTACCTAGCTCAATTTTTTGAGAGTCCCCTGGACTGCAAAGAGAACAAACCTATCCATTTTGAAGGAAATCAACCCTGAGTGCTCACTGGAAGGACAGATCCTGAAGCTGAGGCTCCAATCCTTTGGCCATCTCATGAGAAGAGAAGACTCCCTGGAAAAGACCCTGATGTTGGGAAAGTGTGAAGGCAAGAGGAGAAGGGGACGACAGAGGACGAGATGGTTGGACAGGGTCATCGAAGCGACCAACATGAATTTGACCCAACTCCGGGAGGCAGTGGAAGACAGGAGGGCCTGGCGTGCTCTGGTCCATGGGGTCATGAAGAGTCGGACACAACTTAACGGCTAAAAAAGAAACTCTTTATCTTGTATATTATTTTGTCCTGTATAACTGGGAGCAGTTCCCTTTGCTTTTATACAAATTTCACATCTTTCTTTTGACTTATCACATTTAGAAGCATAAATTCCACATTCTGTCAGTAATTTTTCAATACTTTGCATGTTTCTATGTGCCAATTTTACATGCCATGAATAAAGACAAGTTTTATGATCACAAGTATTTTGCCTAGTTTGACATACAGATCTTCCTTTATCTACTACAGTATTTAAATCATCACTTTAGGCATCCTTCAGTCTCGAGAGACTATGGTAACGTGCTCTGTATGGAGGACTTGGAACAGCGTCTAGTGTGGCTGAGAAGGCCAATTCGAGAGTGACCATCCCTTCCACACTGAAGACAAATACAATACAATCTGTCCCCTGTCAAGATCCCTGGTTTTGGCTGGTTTCGGGACTGCCTCTTGGCCTCGTCCTGCTGGACAAGGGTCTCTTCAAATTGGGAGAGGCCGCGATGCACCACCTGCCTCCAGGCTGAACGCTCAGGGGTCAAGGTTTCCCATCTGTTGAGGTCCATTCCTAAGGCCTTCAGATTCCGCTTGCAGATGTCCTTGTATCACAGCTGTGGTCTCCCTCTGGGGCGATTTCCCTGCACTCATTCTCCATACAAGAGATCTTTTGGAATCCGACCGTCAGCCATTCTCACGACATGCCCAAGCCAACGTAGACGTCGCTGTTTCAGTAATGTATACATGCTAAAAATTCCAGCTCGTTCTAGGACTACTCTGTTTGGGACTTTGTCCTGCCAGGTGATCTCAAAAATGCGCCAGAGACAACGCCAACGCGTCTGGTATTGCTGTGAGGCTGAGCGCTCTCAAACCGAGGCCTCGTCCAGCCCGTGCCGGCTGCAATCCTCCACCCCGGCACTGACAAGGGAGTAAACGTTGGGCCTCTTGCACGCAGAGCAGCCTGTGCGCTGTGGCCGCTGGTGCTGAGCCACCTTCTCTCTCCCTAGAAACAGCGGCAGTGGCAGAACTCTTTCCCTCCTCCCCCTTTTCTCCCCCCTTTCCCACTTTTTAGCTTTTCCCCTTCCATCCCCCCCCCCCCCGAATCTTATGGATCTAGCCCGTTTCTTTCTTGACTTCACTGAGTCCCCTGCAAACCTTTGGGAAAGACAGGGTTTTTAAAAGGCGCTCTGCGGGTGCCGCCGCAACCCTTCCAAATGCATCCACAAAAGAAAAGAGGAGAGGGGTTGGAAGGCAGTGGGAAAGGCTTACTCCGGTGTAAGACTGATCGTGGGGAGCTAGAGGGACCCACGGCAGTGTGGCTCAGAGGTTGTGTGCCATCCGGAAACTAAACAGATAAACTGATTTTAGAGTATTGCTCGGGAACGGTAGCTCCGTAGTTTGTTGGGCAGCCCCATCAAGTCCACCTGTATTTTATGATTAATAGTCAGCTTTTCACAAATGCCACCCAGGGAACAGCTTGTGTAAAAAAGAACCATGCATGCAAAGTAGGCAACCAGATTGAAGCTTTAGAAAGGACATGAAAGCAGAGCTCGGAAGAGTTACCAGGGGATGGAAAGGGGGGGGGGGGGGGAATCACTACACCCAGGATCCCTGGACAGGTGGCTAGCGGGCGGTGGAACCAAAAAAGTAACTGTTCCAACCAAAAAAGTAACTGTTCCTAGCTAGAAAAAACATGCTTGGCCAGCTCCTCTCCTCTGCTTTTCCATCTTTCAAACAAAACCCATGGGCCACCTACACCATCATGTGAGTGAGTAATAAATCAACTCTCACCTGACATGTTTAGAGAGGAGATCAATGAGAAAAAGGGACTCATTACTCACTGATTACAAACTTGGGGCTGGAGGAGTAATTAATGCGACGGCCTGGATCCACGAGCATTCCCCTACTGGGTGCCTTCCGGGTGTCTGGGGCTACAAGTCACATTACCCCCTGATATGGGAAATAGTGGGGATTTTATTCCAACAAATCGGGAATACAGATACTGTCATTCCCCGTTTGTTTGTTTGTTTGTTCGTTCGTTTGTTCGCTCGCTCGTTCACTCATTCGTTCGTTCACTCATTCATTCATTCCTTTGTTTTACATGGCACCCTTCTCCAAGTCAGGCCACACAGTGGCTTACAACATACATTTTCAAAACAGATCCACCGGAAAAAGCACAGTAGTCGGGATCCTGTCAGGGATTCACCCCATCGTTAAAGCCTCTGTGCATAATCCATGGTGGCAAATTGCTTCATTAACCAACTCCCACTGGCATGGATGGCTGTTTGCCTGTCACACGACTTGGCACAGGGTGAGGAAGGCAAATGGCCACCCATTTATTCGTGGCAATTGCCTCTCGGGATCTACACAATTATACTTAACAGCAGTGTAAATCTGGCCAATAAATTCTAATACAAACAGACATATTTTCAAAGGGTATTTGATGTTTTGCTCCTTTTGAAGCTTTCTGATATCAAAAGTGAAGCCTCGAATATATGGCTAGGTCTGTGACAGGCTGGTAGTGTATTATTTTCAGCACAGATGTAAAAGAAGCATCACGTGGGGCTCCCGGGAGCACCTGAGTTGTTGTTTTCTGCTTTAAAATCAGCTTCTGAAGCAGGTGCATCGGCAGCCCCATAGAGAGCAGACTGCAGTAGTCTAATTGCTAGCTTGCCTGGGCATCGATCCTACGGTTCTTCCAGGCTCTGGATTTTATTACGAAAATATGAAATCCACTGACTGGTGTCATCATGACCCACCTAACCCCCTCCTCCCCATCCAGTTATGAAGTAACTGTAAAGTAATTCTAAATTATCTGCTTGGGAGGGCTGATGGAGTCTAAGTCCACCCTGAACTTGAAGAGGGAGGAACCGGCACCTTATCCTTCTCTCAAAGAAGGCAGATGTTTGAATGCTCATCTCCAGGGGGTTTTCGTGGAAAATGTTCACGAAATACATATGCAAGCCATCTGCTGATCATAGCCTGCTTCTTATGAAGGTGTTCCCGGGTCTCCTAAGATCGACTCAGCTGAGCTCCTTCTTGACTCTCCTGGGAATCAAGCGTGGAGGACCTGCCCAGAGCATTTTCCTCCTCCTGAGCCCAGAGGCTTTTCTTTCAATGACTGGCTGCCTGAGTGGGTTTTTTAAATGGAGGGTTGCCCTTTCCTGCTTTGAATCTGTTTCGGTGTTGCTTCGGTTTACTGTCTTTTAGTTGGCATCTATTTGATCCTTTTTAGTATGTGTATACTTACTGTTTTAAGTTTTTACCTATTGTATTCCCATGATGTCAGCCACCTTGGGTCATTTTTTAAGGAGAAAGGTGGGTTAAAAATATATTAAATAAATGTCCCTCATACAAAGAGAGGGAAGCGGTGAGAGACACAGGACTGCCCCAAGACATTTTGCTGCCTGGGTCAAATCAGCCCATGGTTTCCCCTCTCTGCCCCCTCATGCTACCTGACACGGAGGGCCAGGCGAGACCATTCGATATCAGATCAGACAGAAAACCCTATAAGCACCTTTTTTGCACCTTTGGCAATAAAAAAGTTTGCACTGTGGTGACAACGCATGTAACGAATACTTTTCTGCGCTTCTATGCCACACCAGTTCCGCTGCCTGAGGTGGCTGGCTGCCCGCCTTGTCTAATGGCAGAGATGGCGTTTGTAGTCATGGCTCTGTACGTATGATCTATGTTGTTTTGGAAGTCCTCTTTCCCTCGGTGCCTCTTCAATCCAGCTTTTTTCTTTCTCTCTCTCTCTCCCCCCTCTCCCTCCATCTCTTGCACCCTGACACTGAAAATACAAAGTTTGCAATTAACACACAGCACCTGGCCATCCTGGGGCAACGGTGAGCAAGAGGAAAACCACAGGCGGCCTTCATACCCATGTCTCCTTCAATTACCTTCTCTTGGTTCTGAGAGGACGGCCGGAAGGTCATGGTGCCAGATGGTTCGCCCTCGTGAATATTCCCGTATTCCCCCACTCCTAGCTTGGGATCTGAATTACGGATGAGGGATCAATTCTACTTTTGCAAATTAATGTCGGAACTCACCTGATCTTCTGCACCTCTCAGTTCAGCTTGCAGATGGGACAGTGACTAGCTGCTGGATTGCAAGAGCTTAGAAGTCTCAAAATACGTTTTCGGATGAAATTGTGTTGCTTTGTGTGGTAAGGCAAAGCAACACAATTGCTTGATAGAGCAATTGCTTTGTGTGGTAAGACAAAGCAACACAATTGCTTGATAGAGCAGACCTGTTGGACCTCTGGAACTTGTAGCGGAGTTGACTCACCCGCTCCTCACTGCTTTGACGGGCTTACTACTAGTTGTGTCTTACTATACCAAGCGACACGACGTCAGCCTTTGAATGGGTACTTGAGAGAAAAATCACTTTTTAAAGACATATTTAAGCACATCTTTATTTTAAAATTTATATACAAACATTTCAATGCCCCTTTCCAGACAGATTTTTTTCTCTCTCTCTCCTTAATTTAAGGATCTGCAGTTTCATGAGGGAACGAGCAGAGCCGATTTCTGAGCAAATGTGTGTATACGGTGACGTGAGCCAGAGAAAGGCTGTCCTCACTCTGCCTAACCTGAAGGGCTCGGATTCTTCTGTAGTCAAAGGTCTTCCAGCCCAAATTAGGAAACAGTTCAGATCCATGCAAGGCAAGGCAAAGCCAAGCCCTGTGTTTCCAGCGTGTGAAAGTTTGTGGTGCATTTAGCACTCTGGACAGCTCCATAAAGTCTGGGGTGCTTGGTGGGCCATACAGGAACTCAACGGTCGTGTCAACCATAGAGCGCCACCATCAGGGCCTTCAGCTCCGCTTAGGTGCTCACCTCCCTCTGCTCAGCTTTGTCTCTTGAGAGTCCTGCATCCCAACCTTGGGTCCCCAGATGTTCTTGAACTGCAACTCCCAGAAATCCCAGCCAGTATTTATTTATTTATTTATTTATTTATTTATTTATTTACTTATTTATTTATTACATTTATAGCCCGCCCATCTAGTCATACAGACTACTCTGGGTGGGTAACAACATTGTTGTTTAGTCGTTTAGTTGTGTCCGACTCTTCGTGACCCCATGGACCAGAGCACGCCAGGCCCTCCTGTCTTCCACTGCCTCCCGGAGTTGGGTCAAATTCATGTTGGTCGCTTCGATGACACTGTCCAACCATCTCGGCCTCTGACGTCCCCTTCTCCTCTTGCCTTCACACTTTCCCAACATCAGGGTCTTTTCCAGGGAGTCTTCTCTTCTCATGAGATGGCCAAAGTCTTGGAGCCTCAGCTTCAGGATCTGTCCTTCCAGTGAGCACTCAGGGTTGATTTCCTGCAAAATGGATAGGTTTGTTCTCCTTGCAGTCCAGGGGACTCTCAAGAGTCTCCTCCACCACCACAATTCAAAACCACAACATATCATATAACAAATACAGTTTAAAATCATGATAATATATTACTAAAAACACAGTGATCCAGATGGGAGAAACACAAGAAACAAAATCAGACAGTGGATGGAGGAAAGGCTTGCTTGAACAGCCAGGTTTTCAATTGGCATTTGAAGATGCCCAGGGAAGGGGCCATGCAAATCTCAGGAGGGAGGCTATTCCAAAGACGAGGAGCCACCGCCGAGAAGGCCCGGTTTCTTGTTTTTTCCTTCCGGGCCTCCCTCGGCGTTAGGCTCCTCAGTCTCACCTCCTGGCTAGATCGGGTGGTACGGGTAGATCTAGGTGGGAGAAGGCGTTCCGTCAGGTAACGAGGCCCTAAACTGTTTAGGGCTTTATACGTAAGCGTTAAGACTTTGAAATCTACGCGGAACTGAACGGGCAGCCAATGCAAGGCGGCCAGAGTGGGAGTAATATGTTGATATTTCCTTACCTCACTAAGAAGTCTGGCCGCCGCATTCTGCACCATCTGGAGTTTCCACATAGATCTCAAAGGCAGCCCCACGTAGAGAGCATTACAGTGGTCTAATCTCGAGATTACGAGCGCATGGACCAGAGTGGTGAGCGACCCAACATCTAGATAGGGGTGCAGCTGGGCTATCCGCCAGAGATGGAAATAAGCGGTGCGGACCACTGACGCTACCTGGGATTCCATGGCAAGCGCCTGGTCCAGATAGACCCCCAAGCTGCGTACCTCACTCTTCGCGGTGAGAGTCACCCCCCCCAAAAAAAGAGAGGGAGTTTCCCAAACCGCTGATGTTAGGCCCACCCACCCTCAGGACCTCCGTCTTGTCCGGGTTCAGCCTCAGCCCATTTTCCTGCATCCATTGCAGTACAGACCCCAGGCAGCGCTGCAGGGACAGAACGGCATCCACTGTAGTTGGCAAAAAGGAGATGTAGAGCTGCGTGTCATCGGCATATTGATGGCACGATGCTCCACACCCCCTGATAACCTCACCCAGTGGCCTCATATAGATGTTAAACAGCATTGGGGAGATGGTCGAACCCTGCGGAACCCCACAATTGAGGCTCCACGGGGCCGACTCATGCTCCCCAAGCTGAACTCTCTGAGGATGGTCCCCCAGGAAGGACCGGAGCCAAGCCAACGCCTGACCACCGATTCCCAACTCGGAGAACCCTCCTCAGGAGGATACCGTGGTCGACGGTATCAAAGGCGGCTGAGATATCGAGGAGGACCAGCAGAGAAGTTTTTCCCCTGTCGGCCTCCCTCAAGAGGTCATCTAACAGGGCGACCAATGCCGTTTCTGTACCATGGCGCGGCCTGAAGCCCGACTGGAACAGATCCAGGGCATTTGTTTCATCCAAGTGCGCCTGAAGCTGATCGGCCACCACCCTCTCGACCACTTTACTCATGAAAGAAACATTGGCGACGGGCCTATAATTGCCAATATCGTCCGCCGCCAAGTTAAGTTTCTTTCAAATGGGCCTAATGAGTGTCTCCTTGAGGGCAGGGGGAAACCTGCCCTCCTGAAAAGACCCATTAATTATCGCTGTAGCCCATTCAGTACAGCTAGGGGTGAAGGTTAGGAACTGTTGCAGCTGTTGGTTCTCATTGTACAGGACAGAGAGACCATATCTCCATCATCTGGACCAGATTTCTCATGTGACGGCAGCTGAACCTCCTGCAGGCACTCATGGCGCACCAGAGAAGGCAGGAAACACAGCTGAACTTTTGAGTAAGAATACCATCCTACACAATCTGGGGGACATTCCTTCTTGCAATGTTCATGAGCTCATAAGCCTAGGTAAAGGTAAAGGTTCCCCTTGACAATTTGTCCAGTCGTGTCCAACTCTAGGGGGCGGTGCTCATCTCCGTTTCCAACCCATAGAGCCAGCGTTTTGTCCGCAGACAATCCTCCGTGGTCACGTGGCCAGCGCGACTAGACACGGAACGCCGTTACCTTCCCACCGTGGTGGTACCTATTTATGTACTCGCATTTTGCATGCTTTCAAACCGCTAGGTTGGCGGGAGCTGGGACGACGGGGGCTCACTCCGTTGCGTGGATTCGATCTTACGACTGCAGGTCTTCTGACCTTGCAGCACAGAGGCTTCTGCGGTTTTCCCCGCAGCGCCGCCACATTCCTAGAAATCTTATTTTTCTACGGCCATTTCCAGATTTGCACATGCACACACGCACCATGCCGCTTGGAATATTCTGGGAGCGATTTTTAAAAAAAACACCTCTCGCTAGCTCTGGGAAGAGCTGTTAGCACAACAGGCGAGCAGCATTAATCACACACCCTGGGACACAATGGGCCTTCCCCCCCCCCTTCTGCAAGAAGGCACAGCCAGCCCATTGAAATCATATTTAAAGACCCAAGCACTGGAGGGGTTTAATTAAAACCCAAGAAATAAATATATTTAGCCTCACTGTCATTTCAGATTAGAGCGAGTGGGTTTCCAATTTTTTTTACACATTAAATCAGTGTTATTTGCATAGAAGGGAGGCAACATTTAATATTAATTAGGGGAGCTCAAGTGTTGGCTCTTCAGACAATACTACCGGCACACGGAACGGCTTTATTTCTTTATTTAAAACATTTATAGCATGCCCTATATTGCAGGATTTCAGGTGAGTTATAAAACAGTTTTAAAACATAAGATACTTAAAACAATTTAAAACCAAACCATTTAAAGCAACAAAAGTAAAAGATTCAAACATTTAAAACATTAAAACCATGACACTACAACATGTACAGGTCACGATCTTCAACGCTCAGAAGCCCTAATTAATGAGTATGTCTTGACTTGGTGCTAAAATGATGCCAGTGTTGGCACCAATCAGACCTTCAAGGGGAGGGCGTTCCACATTTGGGATGCTGCAGCAGAAAAACCCCTAACCCCGTCCTTCCACATAAGGGACTGTTCTCTGAAGAGGGCCTCCCCAGAAGATCTTAGCGACCGGACAGGTTTAAATAGGGAGAAGCGCTCCATCAAACATCCAGGTCTCAAACCATTTAGGGCTTTGTAAATCATCACCAACACCTTGAACTCGGTCCGGAGGTCTATTGGCAGTCAGTGCAAATCCTTCTGACTGGGTGTCAGGTGGGTTCTGAAGGATGTTCCTGTTAGTAGTCTAGCTGCTGCATACAGCATAGATATCTTCAAGGGTAGCCCCACATAAAGTGCATTGTAGTAGTCAAACTGGAAAGTTACCGGGGCATGGACTACTGTGGCCAGATGATCCTGGTCCAGGAATGGTTGTTGCTGGTGGTGGCCGGCGCTCCAAACCACTGAGCTCCCGTAAACCTCCAATGACAAAGAGGAGTCTAGGAGTACCCCCCAAACTATGCACTCCATCCGGAACCGGTATCCTGCCCAACTTAACACCTAGTGAGCCATTTGGCTGCCGCATGGTGGACCCGCTGAAGTTTTCAGATGCTATCCATAGGCAGCCCCATGTACAGCGTGTTCCAGTAATCCAGCTGGGATGTAACTAAGGCATGTGCCACCATAGTCAGATCAGACCTCTCTAGGAATGAGTATGTCTTGACTTGGTGCTAAAATGATGCCAGTGTTGGCACCAATCAGACCTTCAAGGGGAGGGCGTCGCACTGCCCAAACCTGGGCATCCAGGCTCAGAGACGAATCCAGGGTCACCCCTGAAGCTGCACATCTGTGTTTTTAGGGGCAGGGCAACCCCAGCCAGGACCAGCTGCATCCGTGTTCCCTGATCTGCCTTTTGACTGACCAGGAGCGCCTCTGTCTTGTCTGGATGAAGTTTCAGTTTTTTCTTCCCTCATTCAGTCCATGACTGACACCAGACACTGATCTAGCGCTAAAACAGATTTAGATGGTGAGGAGAGAGAGTGCTGGTTCTCATCTGCATCCTGGTGATGCTGAACCCCAAAATTCTGGACCAGCAGTTTCAGGTAGATGTTAAAGAGCACAGAAAAGTCTCTGAAAATGCCTTTAAAAAAAGGAAAGTAACTTTAGAAAGTAACTAGGGAGTTGCATGACTTGTCACCAAAAAATTAACTAGTTACAGATAATGGCATTACACCAATTACTTCCAAGCTTCCTGGCAAATAGAAGGGGAAGATATGGAGGCAGTGACAGATTTTACCTTCTTGGGCTCCATGATCACTGCAGATGGTGACAGCAGCCACGAAATTAAAAGACGCCTGCTTCTTGGGAGGAAAGCGATGACAAACCTCGACAGCATCTTAAAAAGCAGAGACCTCACCTTGCCGACAAAGGTCCGCATCGTCAAAGCTATGGTTTTTCCAGTAGCGATGTATGGAAGTGAGAGCTGGAGGTAGACCTAGCTGGAGTGCTGTTTATATATTTCTAATTCGGCTGGCTTAATCCCTCTTTAAGAGGGAAACACATTCATTCAGTGTGAATACTTAGGGATGGAGCTAACAATTGTTCACGATGGTCTGCTACTATGCTGGAAGATAAAACTGTGTGGATGTTCTGTTTTATTGGTTATAACTCTTGGCCCCCAGTTCTTGGATTGTGCCAGCTCCATAGGTATCTGTTCAAGAGCTGACCTGCTAAGCCATTGTGCGCAGCAGCAATACATCCAATTATGATAGTTGTAGTTTTGTAGTAACCTTAACCAGCTATCTGCAAGCTAACATAGGCCGCTGAATCTAAAGTTTTTCCTGACATAACTTGCTAAGAGAACTCCACACTTGTTACTATTGTTTGTAAGAGTCTTGAGTTAATATAGTTATGTGTTCCTGGACTAGAACATACAGTACTTCTATTTCTATTAGATTGTTTAGGAGACAGGCTGAGTAGTTTACCTGGCTTTCTTCCAGCAGAGAGAGAGAGAAAAGAAGGAAAATTTCTCAATTTATAGACTAACTACTTTAGCACTTATGGGCTAAACCTCAAAAACAACACATCATTCATCTGCTTTGGAGTACCCTGTCCTCTAGGTTCTGTTACTGCCATCTCGGAAACATCCTACTTTTACCAGAGCTAATGAAACATTCCATGGCTCCCTCAGGCTCCCTTTTGCCCCAGGGAATCCTTTGGGAACTTCAGTAGGGGGGGGAGGAAGCCTTTAATAGTCAAACATTACTGCCAGATTACCGCTGCTGGGATTGGTAAAAACAGCATCTTTGGCAAGTTGGATGCAGCCATAACTAGTCACACTTACATGGACAGGCTTAACATACATATGCAACAACTGAGAGCCAGTGGGTAGAGTGTTGATTAGGACTCAGGAGGTCTGGTTTCAAATTCCTTCTCAGCCATGGGAATAAACTGGGAGATGTTTTTGTTCCATAAACATCTCACGTACCTCAAAAACCCTATTAGAGTCACCATAAGTCAAAAGCAATTTGATCTCATGTAATGACATCAATGTAATAATTTCTTTGGTCTCATTTTCCCCCTTTGTTTTGACCCAAGCAAGGTTCCGTCTAAGATATGTGCCTGTACGCATTGCGACTCTGCCCCCCGTACACCCACAGCAATTGTTGTCAGCCTCTTTGATTCTGGTCGTGATGAAACCCTGTGAAGGGGACAGAGTTGCGCACATGAGGGGCAGAGCCCCACCCAGTGGGGCTGAAAATTAGAGGGAACGTGTTTAACCCAAGCGTTGGTTGTTGTTTTTACAAGGGCTCTGATATTCCTTTTCTGTTTCTGAAGCTTTTTTACTTTATGTTTATTGGCTGAGTGCTCGTAGTACTTGCTTTGTATTTGTTTTACATGTGAGACTGTCCCTCCTCCACCAAAATGTATATAAAGACCAGCCTCTGCAAAAGACATACAGTGGACCCTCGACTTACAGACGGCTCGACCTGCAGACTTTTCGAGTTACAGACTTCTCTGGCCGCAAAATTTAGGTTTGACTTGCGGCCGGAGAATCGACCTACAGAACGGAAAATCAAACAAAATGGACCAAAAACGGCTGGTTACGGATTAATCGGTTTTCAATGCATTGTAGGTCAATGGAGCCTCGACTTACAGACTTTTCGACCTGCAGCCACCGTTCCAATACGGATTAATTCCGTAAGTCGAGGGTCCACTGTACTCAAGAGAATTGCTTGTGATTTCTGCTGAATAATGGGCTCTGTCGTTTAGGTGGTAGCCATGTTAATAGGACATATTTATGGGAGACTCAACAGGCCCTGTGCCCCAAAACAATGGAATCATCCATACATCCACCTCCATCCAATTCATTTCCTTTCTCATATTTGCCTGTCGTCTCTGGAACAATCTCCCTCCTGAGATTCGCATGGCCCCTTCCCTGGGCATCTTCAAATGCCAATTGAAAACCTGGTTGTTTAAGCAAGCCTTCCCTCCATCCACTGTTCTTTCCATCTTGGATCATTGTGTGTTTTTTCTTTTTCTTTCTTTTTTTTAGTAACATACTGTCATTTTAAATTGTAATTTTGTTATATGTTATGTTGTTACCCGCCCAGAGTATATGACTAGATGGGCGGGCTAAAAATGTAATAAATAAATAAATAAATAAATATAGCAAAGACTTTCATTGGTTTCCTTTATACAAAGTGAATGGCCTTCCGTTGATAGGACCGTGTGAGAAGTGCAGAAACTAGCCCTCCTGTTCTAGAAACCACTGTTAGTACTTTTCAGGGAGCCATCGTCCTTGTCTCTCCTGCACGATGATATGCGTAGCTCAGGTTCCATGGACAGAGAAGGACTTGCCACGGGGGCCGTGCTTGGAGGGCCTCTCGCCGCAGGAGTGAGGATGACTGGTACTTCTCTAGTTGTGCAATCATGTCTTGGCCAGTCCTGCCTTACAGCATTAAATTCACAGTTTCCAATAGTTTAAAATAAAAACTGGCCTATATGGATAGCATTTGTGTAAATCACAGATGTTTTGGGGATGTGGGTTCTTAAATACTGTACAGGAAATGCACAGGAAGTAAAAGGGAATGGAACTGAGGAGTAGGTAGAAGGGAAGTGAGTTGTATATCATAGGCCCCTTGCTTTGTAAGCCCTCCCTGGCTTTCAGCTGTACAGTGGTGCCTCACTAGACGATTGCCTCGCAGGACGAGGAATTCGCTAGACGATGGCTTTTTGCGATCGCTAATGCGCTTCGCAAAACGATGTTTCCCTATGGGCGTTTTTCGCTAGACGACGAGTTTTCCCAATTGGAATGCATTGAATAGCGGTCAATAGCTGTCAGTGCATTCCAACGGGGACCCGCGCTCGCTAGACGAGGTTTCCCTATGGACGATCTTCACAAGACGACGACTTTTCCCTTGGAACGCATTGAAGAGATTTCAATGCATTCCAATGGGGAAACGCGCTTCGCTAGACGATGTTTTCGCAAGACAGTGATTTTCGCGGAACGGATTAACATCGTCTAGCGAGGCACCACTGTATAGTGTTTCAAGTGGGTTCTTCAGTGTGATATTATTGCTTACCAATGAATAACACAGTGAAGAACTACCTTGAATATACTCTAAGCCCTGGCAACAATAGATCCTAGAAAGCTGGGTTTTGAATGGGCTTATTATCCTGAGATTTTTGTGAGGATTTTTCCTCTGGCGAGCAGGATGCTTTCGACATCTGATATAACCATAATATCGAAATAATGTAATATATTTTACTGCTAGTTCCTTCAAGCCTGTCATTAAATACAAAATTTTAACTGTGAATCTGTTTATTTCTTTGAGAGCTGTGAAAGGCTGAATTTTAATACTCTGGAAAATAAAATTAGATTTACGGCTATGAATAAGGGCTTCAGATGCTGTACTACAATGTAAAGCAGCTTGCCAAAGAGTACCTTATTTTATTCACCCATCCTACACAATGGGAGAAGCGCAAGTTTTTCCAAATTAGGACACTTCATGCCTCACACATTTTCAAAGTACAAACAGCAGTCGCAATTGCCAGTTCCCACGTCACTGTAGACGGACATGGGAGAAAATATTTTCCTTAATTCCTTATTTTAAAATAAAGACATTATTTAATCGTGTTTGCTTATTTCTTTGAAATAAAAAAAGAGGACAGTATGATTAAACTCAATGTTATATGTACAAAGATACAATTTATTTTCATAGGTGCCCTTAGCACATGTATGTTTCTTAGACCATAGCTAACTGTGATGTTATGTGCTATCAGGTCACATCCAAATTCTTACAACCATAATGGAAGTTTCAGGGTCAGTGAGATATTTGAGGAGTTGTTTTACCAGTACCTTCTCACCACCAGTGAGTTTCTGTGGTTGAGTGGGGATTGAAAACCAGGTCTACTTATACCTAGTCTGTCACTATGTCTGCTACATCACAGTGGGCACCATAAGGAAGTCTTTCAGCTATCATGTCTTGGCTTCTCTTAACTTTTTAATAATTTGTTGTATTTTAAATAAAAATAAATGTTGCTTTTTTTGGTAAAGGCATTTGCAGAATTCTAATCTGATCTATAAATTTAGCAATTGTTACGTTTTTAGGTCTCCAACAAAACCTTCTAACCATTCCAGGTCTTCCCAGGGCATCCTTTTTTAAAAAAAATTAACTGCCTTCCATCTGTTGAATTTCCTGAATTCCCCCCTTGCTTTGGTAAAACATATGTCGTTGAACTTCACTTCATTAGGCTCTTTATGTTAAGTAATCTATGCTATAAACTTTTTTATTTCTTTTGTTAGAACAGTCTTAATGGTAATTATCTTAATAAATGGGCACTTTCAAACAAAGAGGGACGTGGTGGCGCTGCGGGTTAAACCGCAGAAGCCTCTGTGCTGTAAGGTCTGTAGATCTTCAGCTGTAAGATCGAATCCACGTGACGGAGTGAGCGCCCGTCGCTCGTCCCAGCTCCCGCCAACCTAGCGGTTCGAAAGCATGCAAATGCGAGTAGATAAATAGGGACCACCTCGGTGGGAAGGTAACAGCGTTCCATGTCTAAGTCGCACTGGCCATGTGACCACGGAAGATTGTCTTCGGACAAACGCTGGCTCTATGGCTTGGAAACGGGGATGAGCACCGCCCCCCTAGAGTCGAACACGACTGGACAAAAATTGTCAAGGGGAACCTTTACCTTTCAAACAATACATACTGGCAGAAGAACTGGGTTCTGCCGTGAACCTTTACAGGATAAAAATGACTGGTGCTGCTGTCTATAATGTACATCTCAGAAAACAAAATCAGCTTTCATTTTAATTGAAGAAGGTATCATGTCACACTGGGATGCTATTGGGAGAGCTGATATTTAGGTCTCTGGCTGCGGAGCCAGAGGCTGGGAGTTCAGTTCCCCATTGTGCCTCCTTGATAGAGGCTGGACTCGATCTATAGGGCTCCTTCCAGCTCTGCGGTTCCAAGATTCCAGTATTATTTTGCAGCTGATCATTTCAGTCATAGCTGGTTAGATAGGTCAGAAAAGTGTAATGTCAAGAACTGATATTGGATACCTGGGCTTTGACTGCGGTATATTTTGCTCAAGTAACTAATAGTGGGTAAATATTCTTGTGTAACCTTGTCACTGATGATGAATGGAGTTTCTCTGACTTACGGGGCCAGTTCTTGCTTAAGGAATTCTAACTTTAACATTTGGGAGCAGATAATGGTAATATGTTGTTATTCCCTGACTCCTCTCTTAACCATTTATTTAAAAATTACGTCAGTACTGAAGTTCTGTGTGGCTAAAGTTAATGCTGGTCCATACTCTTGCCTAGTCACACTGGCATAGCAGAAACTGCAAAACTTCTGGAGGCAAATTGCCTCAAGTTAAGGAATCACCGTAGACATTATCATTTGCATACTGAGTTGTATGAGTCAGCATGCAACTGATCATGTCTGTGGTGATTTCTTAACCTGGGGCAATTTGTTTCCAAAAGTGACACTATTTGCATAGCTACACAAGCAGATGTTGGCAATAATTAGGACATTTTGTTTACTGACTTCTGCTGATTTGTATCTGGCAGTTTCATGCCCCCCCCCCCTTTAGTTTTGCATTATGACACATCAGGAATCCAGCGATGCCCAGTCTTGTCAAATTGACCACTGTCCCTGTCTTACATTTTCCCATGAACTACAGGCTTCTGATATTTCCCTAGAAATCTATAAAATTCTGTAGGGCTCTTGGGGAAATAAATGTTCAGGTGTCAGACTGATCTGGCAATTTTATGGTGAAGTCGTTTCAATTGGGTTAACCCAACACACTGCTGTGCTATTTTCCAATATAACTGAAAAGCAACCCCTTTTACCAATTGCTTCTATTCACTTTTACATTGTTTTACCCACCCACCCCATTTTGTAAACAATGATTCTTCCTCTTCTGTAGTGCACAGTTTCATTGCAGTTTCATATGGTTGTCGTGGCCTTCCAGTGCACATTTTATATTGGGATGTTATGATAGTTGTATCATTTTAAGTACTGGGTTTAAGTCAGAAAAGCTAGATTTAGAAATGAAGAATTGGGAGTTATCTGGAGAAAAATATAATTTCTGATCCAAATTTTATACTTTTAAGCTTTGTTGGAATTTTTATGTATCTTGTATTGTGAGAATTCCAGGCAACATCAGCATGTCTAGTTCTACAAGCTTTATTTCTACATTACTTTTATGTTCCATATGCAAATAAAATCCTGAATATTCTAGTAGATAATTATACATTTTAATCAGTTTTTTCTTTACATTCAGAAGTATCTTGAATCTAGAGTAATTGGGAAATTTAAAGGAGAGGAAAAATACTATAGGCTTAATCCAAAAACTGGGGTGGGTAATATTTTGATTAGGCCACAAAAATCACAAACATAAACCAGCTTTTGACTCCACATGAGCTTTTATCCGGCTGGGCATAACAGAACATGGGGTGGTGCAGAAAAAACACAAAAAGTTCCACAATCCATGGCCAGATGTGGGGGTCAGGCTTCCTTAAAAACAAAACATAACAAAAAGCTACAAAATATGGGCTACAGACCTAGCTCAGAGATGGCAAGTGTCAGATTTCACCTCTGGCCTGAGAGAAGGTCCTCCTGCGTGTCCCCACCAAGCGTGCCTGCCCGAGAGAAGATTTTCCTTCAAAGGTCGTCAAATCTGGACCACCCCATGAGGATCCAATTAGTCACTGGGGAGAGGACACTGTGACCTGATTCAGGAGCATTCATCTTGTGCTCTCGTTTTTTAAAACACAATTTTAAAAAACTGGCTTTCCTAATTCCCAGTAGAATTTGAATTAGGCACAGTAGAGGGTGCTCAAGAACCATCTTACAATGTAGAAATTTTAAGCATCCACAGACACAGCAGAGCCTTACTGGTGGTAGGTGTGACCTGTATTTTCATTTAGGCGCCATTACAATTCTAAATTGCTGATGACAGTTTTCTCTGTTCCCATTTTTAGCTGTGTATTTTGTGTGCATTGATTTACACTTAGTCTACAGACTGAACAGAAAATGTTTAATTTTCGTATTTCTTTACTCTTTGTATGTATATTAGAAGGATGTCCGTCCCCCCCCCCCCCGCCCAATGGGACAAAGGACGGTATGCTTTTCAGCCATTTTCCCATCCAGGTGCTGATCGGCCATAGTTCAGTCTAGTTTTATGGAACCTTTGGCTCTCCCTATATGCCTTCAGACCAGGACATTTGGCTACCTGAAGCAGAGCAGCACATGGTGCCCTCCTATATTAAAATGCACAGTACCCAAAAAGCAGCGGAGTCATTGGGGCACATGAGGCAATAAAGTCAACAAGCCTCTCTTGCCATCCTTAGCCGTAGAAATTCAATCGTAACAAAATACAGTAAATAATCCAGAAAATTTGCTGTCCTTTCATGACACCACACGTCTGCAGCCTAAGGTGGCCACCTCACTTTGCCTGGTGGTTTCAGGCAGTATCTGGACCAAAGATGACAATGACAATCATAATGTCCATGGCAATGATGATGATGATGATGATGAAAAAGAATCAGGTACCTGTAATCAACATATTTATTTATATATTCTAGAAATCATTACATCTCCTATCATGACAGGTCTTAAGGTGTAGATACATTCAATAAAATCATATTAAAAGGCAATAAAATCATATTAAAAGGCAATAATTTCCCCCCATGCGCGGAGGGAAGCCCCCCTCCCGTCCAGCCCGGCGCCGATCCTGCGCGTCGCCTTGCGCTGCCCACCGCTGGCTGGACTCTGGCCGAGGGGTGCGGCACGCCCTCCTCGGACTACAACGCCCACCATCCCGCGCCCACGGGATGAGTCAGGGCGGGGCGGTCCTCAAGTGGAACTCACCTCTCCCACCCCACCCCGCCTGTCCCCGTTGAGCCAGGTTGGTGTTGCCCTGGTCCTGGGAGCTGCGATGTTTAGCCCTGGCTAGGAGATTCTGGGCGTTGTAGTCCACAAAAGGAACTTTTCCCTGTGACTGCAATAATAATAATAATAATAATAATAATAATAATAATAATAATAATAATAATAATAATAATAATTATAATAATAATAATTATAATAATAATAATAAATTTTAAAATCCAAAAATAAACATTGGAGCAAGTCCCACCACGCTGGGACTGCCAAAAAAAATCACCAAAAAACAAAATTGACCCTCAATCCCCCCCACCAACAAAACAAAGGCCACCCACCCAAAACTTTTTTTAAAAAGCAGCCCCTTACCGGTGCGACACCTGCTCAGCCTCCCACCGTGGCCCTCGGGAGGCTGGAGCCCGGCCGCCGGCCTCCCGCTCGCTCGCTCCTCGCCGCCTCCCTCCTCCTCCTCCTCCTCCTCGGCGGGCCAATTCCAAGGGCCTCCCGGCCGGGCTCTCCCTCCTGGAGCTGCTGGGTCCGTCCCCGCGGCGGCTGCTGCTGCCTTCCCGGCCGCCAGGCTCTGGCTCCTGGAGCTCCTCCGTAGGTGCTGTTGGACTCAGGGGGTCCCCGGGAGATCCGCTTCACAACAGGACGTGCAGTTGGGCAACGGCAGCTTGATATTGTCGGAAGCGATGCCTACGATGGCCTCACTCCAATGATTGTGGAAGAAGACAGGCCCGCCGCTCCTTGAGACCTGGGAAGAGAGTGGACACGAAGCACAACACTGAGAAGGGTCGAATGAGGTGGGAGAAGCTCTCCTGGAACAGAGTGGGGGGGGACTTGATGATCCACACGGCTGCTGCCTCTCCAAAATGGCTCCAAATTTTCGCTAGACGGCATTAACCGCGGAACGGATTAATTTCGTCTTGCAAGGCACCACTGTATTCTTTTTCCAGGTAGCTCTGCAGGACTGTAGCCTTTTATGTAAGGTTTTCTTTAATTTATAACCTGTGAGTCCGCCACCTTCCACGTGGTCAAATATTAAATAAAGCCTTAGAAAGCTCTCAAGAAACGTTCTTTCAAAAGCAGACACCAAAATCATTACACAAACCTGCTGCTCATATTTCAAGGTTGTTCTGCCCTCTTTCCTGAAGCAGGTTTTTAAAGACATCTCTAGCCCTTTTGCTGCATTACAGAATTCATCTGGACCTCCTAAAGCCAACCTTTTAGCAACAACCCAAGACTTCTCTGAAAACCTACAACAGGCACCTGGGACAAGCCAGTCTAACTCACAGTCAAGCAGCTCATTCCTCTGATGAGAAAGACAGCCCTAAACATGCTCCTTACTTAGATTCGGCCGTGTTAGATTCACCAGTAGACTGGTGTTGATCCCAGGTTATGTCCTCTATTCTGATTGTGGGGGGACATAAACTGGGTCCCCCATTAGATTACTAATCTTTCAACAAAGTCCTCATCTTCTCGACAAGACTACAAAGGAGCTTTCACGTATCAGTTTATTTACTGTGTATTATTTCAAAAACTTCCCAGAAAGCACCTTCTGCTCTGTAGTCTAATTACAGCCCCTTGCAAGCATCCTCCATGCATCAATAACACACATACTGTATATATATATATGCACCTATGAAATGGTATGGGTTACAAACTTTTGGAAAGGAATCCAAGAATGACTGAACTGGTCAACTGCTAGCAGAGGGACAAGTTCTTATCCACTGCGCGTGCCCCCTCCCAGGTCAACTACACTGGAGTAGAAGACTGAGAGACAAAACAGGTGTGATAGTTAGGTTTGCTATTCTTGCTTGATCAGCTGTATAATACATTTTGGCCATCAACCCTTCCTACCTGAAGCTACCTGAATTTGAGCCACACTAGCACAAAGTAGATCTGTCCTTGATAAAGTACATAATTAGCTATGATTAATTATGTAAAACCTATACAAGCTTTTCAGGTGGAATAAGCATTACCCACTCTTATCCGCCTGCTAACATATATTTAACTGTGTGCTAGACTCCATGCAGTTTGTTCAAAAAGGATACAGTCATTCTCACAAGACCTTTTCAGACTACATAGTTCCATGATACACTATGTGTGCTTTTCTTCCAATTATATTGTACATTTTTTAAAAAGAACTGTTACCAGCTATAATGCTAATGAAGTTTAACCAGCAAAAACCCATTCGTTTGAAATTTAAAAGTCCGAACTCAGTTACAACGGCTTATCTAAAATCTTGACCTATTATTTGGTACATCTCTATGTACCTTGCATAGTAAAGATTTTCCCCAGTAGAGTTTTATAGCTCAATTGCTTTCTTCGAGCCTGTGGTTCTTTCCTTCACAGAGCTGGAAGGGGAAAAGAACCAAGAAATCCATGAGAACGGGATTAATCCGTACCAGCATTTAAAAACAACAACACCAAAATAAAAATAAAAATAAACAGAGCAAGTCCCAAGCTGGGACTGCAATAATAATAATAATAATAATAATAATAATAATAATAATAATAATAATAATAATAATAATAATAATAATAATAATAAATTTTAAAATCCAAAAATAAACATTGGAGCAAGTCCCACCACGCTGGGACTGCCAAAAAAAATCACCAAAAAACAAAATTGACCCTCAATCCCCCCCACCAACAAAACAAAAGCCACCCACCCAAAACTTTTTTTAAAAAGCAGCCCCTTACCGGTGCGACACCTGCTCAGCCTCCCACCGTGGCCCTCGGGCGGCTGGAGCCCGGCCGCCGGCCTCCCGCTCGCTCGCTCCTCGCCGCCGCCCTCCTCCTCCTCCTCCTCGGCGGGCCAATTCCAAGGGCCTCCCGGCCGGGCTCTCCCTCCTGGAGCTGCTGGGTCCGTCCCCGCGGCGGCTGCTGCTGCCTTCCCGGCCGCCAGGCTCTGGCTCCTGGAGCTCCTCCGTAGGTGCTGTTGGACTCAGGGGGTCCCCGGGAGAGCCGCTTGACCCTTGGGCAACGGCAGCTTGATCTTCTTTGATGCCTACGATGGCCTCACTCCACTCATTATGAAAGAGAGTCCCGCCGCTCCTTGAGACCTGGGAAGAGAGTGGACACCAAGCACAACACTGAGAAGGGTCGAATGAGGCGGGAGAAGCTCTCCTGGAACAGAGTGGGGGGGGACTTGATGATCCACACGGCTGCTGCCTCTCCAAATGGCTGCCGCCTCTCTCCTGGTTGATGTCCTGAAAATTTTTTTAAAAAATTTCCACCGCTGGCTGGACTCTGGCCGAGGGGCTCGGGGCTCCCTCCTCGGACTACAACGCCCACCATCCCCCGCCCACGGGAGGAGTTGGGACGGGGCGGTAAACCAACATAGTACCTAGCTAACAAGTTGGAGCCCTTTCATGTCACCCTCCCGTCTTGCCTAACGGTGGGGCCGGCCCTGCTCAGGAGGCCAAGGGCCAAGCCATGTCTTTTCCAAAAGCCAACTTTAAGGTTTCAGTGCATGCTGCAAATCCTCATTTTAAGGCAGCTGCTCAGGGCCATCTCTGTTCTCTTCTTGCTTGGCCCAGATCTCCCTGCTCATAGCAAATAGGCATGTATTTATTGGGGCATAAACTTCCTCTGCACCTTCTTCCTCCCGAGGGTTCTTGAAGAAGAAGCAGCCGCGTGAGTCGGGGTGGGTGCAAGCGTATCGGACGCCAAAAGCAAAACGAACAGGAGAAAGGAACGTTGTGGTGGACTGATTTGTTTGGAAAAGAATTAGAACAGATCCTCAAGTGCAAGGATGTGGCGTCACGAGAGACCAGGATCATCCTCCCCGTTGTATGTCTGCCCTGTCCCCACGTACGGGGACAGTAAAGCTGGACAGTAAAGAAAGCTGCCGACAGGGGGAAAAAATTGATGCGTCTGAAATGTGGTGCAGAAGGGGAGCTTTGTGGCTATCCCGGGCTGTGGGAAAGACAACTGAGGGGATCCTAGATCGAGTCACGTCTGACCTAGATCTCTAGGCAAACATGTTGAAACTGAGGCTGCCCTGCTTTGGTCACCTTGTGAGAAGGCAGGATTCTCTGGAAAAGACCCTGATGCTGGGAAAAGCGGAAGGCAACAGGAGAAGAGGAAGACCCAATAACACGAGATGGACTGACTCCCTAAAGGAAGCCACAGGCTTGAGTTTAACAAGAGCTGACCAGGGCTGTTGGGGAGAGGAGATTTTGGAGATCCCTCATTCATAGGGCTGCCATAAGCCTGCAGGCAACTGGGTGGCACATCACAACCGCAACCACAACCACAAGTTTTAATGTGAGCTTCGGCAGAGCGAGTCTGAGGAGGTGGACTTGATCCATGAAAGCTGACATGAAAAGATGACCGTCTTTAGCCTGCCACAACGTTTTCATCTCTTGTCTGTGTGTGTGTGTGTTGTGTGATGCTCTCAAAGCAAGGTCAACGCGCTTCTGCATCACACGGGGGAGTCGAGAGAGGCGCCACTTGGGGCCGCCCGCCAGGTGGCGCCTGTCCCGGAAAGACGGGTCGATGTGCTAGCCCGCAAAACTCTATGGGGGAGAGAGAGAGAGAGGCTTGTATCCTAGCAACCAGGCGACGTCCGGCCGAAGGGGGTGGGTGGGTGGGCGGGGCAAGAGGCTCTCCCCGCCAATCCCTGCGCGCGGCGCGCTTTCCGGCCGCGGTGTCGCCAGCGCCTGCCCGACTTCCGCCCTTCCCGTTTCGCGACGGCGGCGTGTTTTGCCTGAGGGGCCCCGGAGGAGGGAGGGAGGAAGGAAGGAAGAAACGGGGCCGTGTTGGGGGGGCGGCAAAGTGGGGGTCCGGGAAGGAGGCACCGTCGCCATGAGGCAGAAGAAGAAAGGTGAGGCGGAAGAGGCGGGCTCCCGTCACGTGGCCCTCCTCTCAGGGCTTGGACTACAACTCCCATCGTCCCCTCACTCCCGCCTCTTTCTCTCTCCCCCCCCCCCTTACCCCTTCCTTGTCCTGGCTGCGGGGGGGGGGGAGTTGGTCGCCCGAGGTGACTTGATTCAAAGGGTTGGCCTGAATTGCCCAGAATCGGCTGGAGGTGGATTCTGGGAACGGTAGTTTCCCCACCCCCAAAAAGTAACGTGGTTCCCGAGGTCTGAATCCACCCGGTCTGGAAGGGAAAGGGCCTCTTAGGGTGGGGTGAGGGTGGCTTAACTCTTCTTTTTTTTTTTTAAATAAATCTTGGCTGTTGTTAAAATCTAGACCTCGACATGTCGTTGGTAACGGTAACTACTTGTAACGAGAAACGCTTGCCTCCCCTAACCCCGTTCCATAACTTCTCTCTTTCCCCGCCCAGACGGTTGGATTCTTTCCTTCGGGAGGTCAGGTGGAGGACCCTTTTCCCGGCAGGCTTTTGACCCTCGTGACCCTCGTCCCTGAAATAGGCTGTTTTGTAGTTGAGCTAGTTTCGAACGTTTTAAATTGTGCGTTGTATTTCGATTGCCATTCCAATTCAATGTTTTTTTATTGTGTTCCTCGTTCTCTTCTTTATTTTCTTTAAAGACTGGGAGCAGCTTTCCGTCCCCTGATTTATTTATAAATATTATCTTCCCCCGGCCACTGCGCCCGCCCGAGCTCTGTTCTCTGCAGCCCAGGCCATCCTGCCTGGGGCTTAGTGAGCAGCTGCCTGGCTCAGGGGAGCGGTCTCCTTCCCACCTGTTCAGAAAGGCCGGAGGGAGACTCCGATCGGTGGAGGAGTTCTCTGTCCCTGTCACCAGGTCTCTGTCCCTGTCACCAGGCTTTCAGAGTGTAGGAGTGGGAGACCGCAGACCTCTCAGGGGGCTCACCCCGTTCAGAATGCAGTGTGTTACTCTCTCGGGTGGCTTGGAGAGCTTGCACTCTTGACATGCTCTGGATACTGGACTGCTCCTTGCTTAGGTGGCTCTGTGCTTATTTGAGTATGCCGCTTTGTCCGGTCACTTTTCTTACTCTGTCTATTTTATTCCCAAACCGAGGTTTGTTTGTTTTTCTGATTTGATTTCTGTATTTTCATAGAGTCATATATAGAGCCTATATTTACATATAGGAAATGTTTACATTTGGGTTTTTTTTTTATATATCTGCCTTGAGGAATCTGATCCTATGTATTTACATACATAGAGCCTATATTTTCATATAGGAAATGTTTACATTTGGGTTTTTTTTTAATATCTGCCTTGAGGAATCTGATCCTAAATTTTGCTTGCTCCTGAGATCATGGCTTCAGTTTTCTAATATCTGCTTGATACTCAAGGGGCAAAGGCTGTCAGGTCCCAGTTCCCTAAAACAGAGGTCCCCAACCCCCGGTCCGTGGCCTGGTGCCGGTCCGTGGCCTGGGCTGGACCGGGCCGCCGAGACAGACCTCCCGCCCGCCTGCACGTACTCACCCCCCGCGCCGCCCGTTTGTGCCTGCGTGTGCACTCCTGCACACCCGTGCGAGCACCGCACCACCATTTGCGCACGGGCGTGGCATGCCTGTGCAGGCGTGCAAGCGCTCACGGCAGCGTGGCGCTCGCATGGGCGCGCGCCTGCCCGTGCGAGAGAGTGCGCACATTTGTGCATGCGCGCGAGCGCGGGGGGTGCCCCACCTTCCCCATTCGGTCCGTGGACCGAAAAAGGTTGGGGAACGCTGCCCTAAAAGGTCTCAAGGAAGTCCAGTAAAGGCTTGGTCCCCCTCTAGCCTGCGTGGGAGGATAAGATTGAGGTGGTGGTCAGCTGCCTTGCAGGGTGGGTTTTTCCCCCCCCCTGGACATACTCCTTCCCTCTTTGTGGTGTCAGACTGGGGTGTTTGTTTGGCCCCAGGGGGTGATCACTTTTTGGGAGGTTGAACCAAGTGGGCTGCGGGGGGATTTTCCCTTTTGACATATGTCCCAAACAAGGATGAAGACATATACAGGAGTGTTGGGTATGAAAGAAGCAGTGTTCTGATGGTTTTCTGGTGAAAAGGAAGATGATCGTGCCTGCCACGGCAGCTTGTGAGCTCAGAATGCACGGTTTATTTGCAGGAGAGAAATTACTTCATAGACCCACTCCCAACCATCTTTTATTTGTGTTGCAGGAGAGCTGAGCAAAGCAGAGCTGATGATGATGACCATAGCGGATGTCATCAAACAACTGATTGAGGCTCATGACCAGGGCAAAGATGTAAACTTAAACAAGTAAGTAATGTTAGCTGTCATCTCCAACACTCCTCTACCTTCCATCAGTCATGTTTACACTCTGTGTCCTCCATCTCTTATGTCTGCTTAAAAAGATCTCTAGTATCAATCACAGGAGGCGTGGATTTCTAGAAAGTCTTGTCAGGCACCCATCACATCTGCTGATGATGTCTTGAATATAACAGCCGCACCTGCAAGCATGAAATATGAGCCCATTTACCTCCGCCGATTTCAGTGGACGTTTTGGGAGCATGGATCGTTAACTCTGTCAATGTAAATGGCGGTTTTTGGAGCAATATTAATCATAAGCCCTACTGTTGGGTTTGTGATATACTTGTGTGTCTTTCTGGCCTATGGACTTTGGCTGCCCATGCAGTTGAGGAATCTGCTTTTATTTAAGAAGAAACACAACCAGTCATGCAGGCGAAGAGTTCATACGCTACAAGTGTGCAGAATTGTGTGGGGTGTTTTGGATTACAACTCCCTGAATTGTCTGGGGGTTGCAGTCCAGAAATATAAATCTGTGTACCTCCAGTACAGAGAAACTTGGTCAAGCCAGCAGATTTCATCTCTGGACTTAAAGGTGCAGTTATAATCAAGAAACGTGGATTGGAAGTGGAATGGGTGAGAGACTTGCATTTCAGCCCATCAAGCACAATTAATTGATTAAACCCCACATTGTTAATCTACAGTTAAAGAAAACAATGTCGTTAAAACAATTCTGATGACCCTTATGGCCACCCTTTTCAGGGTTTCCTAGGTAGAGAGTACTCAGAAGTGGTGGACCATCCCCTTCTTCTGGAGGGTGCCCTCGGACTATTATGCAGCTGGCCCAAGGCCACCCAGGCTGGCTCTTCTCCCAGGAAGCCCAGCAGGGATTTAAACTCCCAACCTCTGCTCTGCAGCCAGATTCCCAAACCACTGAGCTATCCAGCTAGCTTAATTTACAGTTAAATTAAATTAATTGGTGGAGAATAGACTACAAAGATGGAAACTCCAGAGGTGTCTTTCAGGCATCTTCTGTTGACTTGGCCAATGGGTTTGTGGGAGTGGTGACAAACCAGCCTGGACACATTCCTAGTTCCCAACACGTTGGACAGAGGAACGAAAAGACATTTCTGTCTTTTTATCAAAGCCTTGCTGGTTTCATATTAATATGTCGTAGATGGGAGTGATCACATTCAAACTGGGACTTCTCCCCACCCCCAACCACAGCAGTTGCTCATTCGCCTTGGAAAGAGAGGTTTCAGGGCCCAGTCTACATTCTGCTTGTCATGTTATGAGACTTATCGACCTGCCTTCTCTGAATGCCATCTTTCAGCAAACTCCAGGGCCTAACCTGCCACATAAAGCCTGAGCATGTGAACTTTGAAGGTTTTTTCCCCAATAACTCCCACGTCCCCAATAACATCATCCATTTATGCAGCCTTGAGGGCTAGTGGTGTATTTGAAGGAAGCAAAAGCTGAGATTTGGTGCAAAAGCAGTTCCAGGTTTTATTCAGAATACCTAGATCAGGGAAGTACTGTATTTTTCCGTGTATAAAACAGCACTTTTTCCTAAAATAATTAAAGGAAAAATTGAGTGTCCTTTTATACTTGGAAGTAAGGGGGGGATCAAAGCGCTTTGATCCCTGCTTTCCCCCTCCACATTTTGCAAATAAAAGGAGGGAGAAAGCAATGTGTAGCCTGCATAATTAACTTGTAAACCGCCCAGAGAGTGCTTGAAGTGCTATGGGGCGGTACATAAGCAGCACGCTTTGCTCCCCATCGCTGCCCGTACAGGCTTCATCTGAATGGCACTGGTTTCTGTTTCAGGCTCAAGACAAAAACGGCTGCTAAATATGGGCTTTCTGCCCAGCCCCGCCTGGTGGACATCATTGCTGCGGTGCCTCCCCAGTATCGCCGAGTCCTGGTCCCCCAAACTGAAGGCAAAGCCCATCCGTACTGCAAGTGGGGTAGGTCCTTCCTTCCTTCCTTCCTCCCTCCCTCCCTCCAAGTCCCAGGTTCATGCTTCTTGTGGAAAAGGACGAGACAGTACTGGGCTAAATCCATCAATGTTCTGAGCTGGTGTCAATGAGCATCATAGAGCCATAGAACTATAGAGCTGAAAGGGAGACCACTGAATCCAGCTCCCGGGCAGAGCAGGACATCCACGGGTAAAGAGCCCCCCCCCCCGGATAGGCTGACCTCTGTTAAAAAACTTCCAATGGAAGAGAAGCCACCACCCTCTGAGGCCTCCTGTTCTCCTGCAGAAATGCTCTTCTTAATTGTGCAGGTGAAATCTCCTTTATAATGAAGCAGCAACTGCTTCTCTTCTGCTTCCCGGAGGACATTGGGTTTTCCAGGCACCGTGTTATACCTAAGACAACTGACATTCTTTCCCAACCAGCACCATCATTTCTGTTGTGGCTTGTCTTACGCTGTGTATTTTCCTCACCTCTTTCTTGTGACAATCGGCAAGCTCCCTTTTTCACTGAACTTTCCCCACTTCCCACTGGCTTTTTCATTCCTTGGTGCTTTCCTCCAGTGCTATAACACCAGCATGCTTGCAGAGTTCAAGGTCCTCCACCTCCCGAAACAGGATTGTAAAAGCGGGAAGTCTGCCGCCCAACTCCGTGCTGCTCCCGGATATTTCCTGGATGTAAAGTGTTGCCTCTCCAGCTGTGCGGAGTCCCTCCGCAGCCTTGCTGAGTTGCGGGTCTGAGCAGTGACCTGCGTGGAAGTTTGTGCCCAAAGCCAAGCGTCGTTCTCTGACCGTAGGAAGGTTCCATACTGTTGTGGTCGCAGCCTCCATGACTGTCGCCCTTTTAAAGAGAAAGGTGAAGGAAAAATACTTGCTGTAAATGAATAATAAATAGAGAGAGTTTGTCTCGGAAAAATAGCTGTCCGTGAAGGAGAGCTTTTCCTGCCCAGCTCCTCTGGGATTGGACAGGAGGCTGTAAATATAAGCTAGTTTCCAGGCTTAAAGAGATCAATCATTGCAGTTTTTCCCTGTTTGTTTGTTTGTTTGTTCATTCATTCATTTGTTTGTTCCTTTTAAGAAACTTAGGCCAGGTGGACACAGCGTAGTGGTAGGCCTTCTGAACAGGGCGAAAGTCCCCTTCCTTTGTCTGTCCCTCTAAAGTAGGCCTGGGAAACTTGGAACTCTCCAAATGTCATCAGACCTCAGATGACATTCGTTCCAGAGGCAATGGTGAGACCTTGTGGGGTCCAGGCGTGGTTCAGCATCCGGAGAAAACATTTGGGGTGCCGGAACGGGCCCTGTGCTGCTCTAAAAACTGTGGTTCTGTGGGGGTTTTCGGTGCCCGGGACATGGGATCACATCTCTGCAATACTTCCTTTTCCAGATTGCGGTTGTGGCTGTGATGTGCAAACCCCACAGATGCCCCCACATAAACTTCACAGGAAACATTTGTGTGTAAGTATGAGCGCAGGGGCATGCCAGAAGGGTGTCTTTTAATATCCCCTTCCAATTATCTTCGCCCTCCAACTTTAGAATAGAAACAACCCTTTAACTAGGGTCGAGGTCTCACCCCTCCTGAGACTCCTGTCCTGCCCCTGGGATTCTCCAGAGAGCCACGCGCCCCTCTCTTCGCCCATGGTACCCTCCTCAGAGGGTCGTCCAGCGTTGGTACGAGTTTTTCCCCCCTTCCATTCTGAAAGATGAGGGTGTTCCTCTTTCCTCCAGCAGGAAGTGCCTTCTGTTGAAACATGTGCACGGTGATTTTTGCCTTTGGTCCTTCTTGTCGGCGGAGTGCATCTGCCAGGACCTGCTCCGAAGCTGAACGTGGCCCTCAAGCTGAAGGAGGTTTCCCGTCTGACATGAAACTGGGCGTCTTTCATGCTTTTTGTGACTTTTCTGTCTCTCTCTCTCTCTTGGCAACACAGATACTGTCCAGGAGGTCCTGATTCTGACTTTGAATATTCAACCCAGTCTTACACCGGATACGAGGTACTGCTTAAAACATCTCTCAACTCCACATTGGGGAAGTCCATTCATCCACTAGCTCCAAAGCAGAACGCCTCTTCTAAACGCCTGCACGACGATAACCATTTTATAAACAGGTCCTCTAAATAACTGGAGGCTTAGTTACAGTGGCACTCAAATCTTATTTGGATGCTGTCTGTAAAAGTGGGTAACTGGGGGAAATGTGGCCGGCTTTCTCCATGCAGAAATTAATTCACCACCTAATACTTCTTGTTTTTAATTTTTTTTCTTATTTATGATCTGTTTGGATTGTTGTATGTTCATAGTCTTCTTCCATTGTTATTTTCCAGCCTTGGTAGTTTACAGTATGATAGCAGTACACTGTTGAGAGCCTTCAGCTGCCTTGTTTGTTTCTAGTAGGCAGGATTCTGGGAATTGTAGTTAAAAAACAAAGGAAATTTTTTCAGCCTCTTATATAAAGGAGAGCTTTTACTCCAAATGCATTCTTCCTTCCTGTAGCCAACTTCAATGAGGGCCATTCGTGCCAGATACGATCCTTTTCTTCAGACCAGGCACCGGGTGGAACAGGTGAGAATTGAGCCGTGATGGAAGGATGGTTTTGGTTCGTGGTTTTTTTCCCCACTTTGTGTTTAATATTTTAATATTCAGGGCAGGGGAGCTGAAGAAATGTTGTTCATGAAGACACATGCATGTGCCAGTCTGAGGGGTGTGGGGTACTCTTCCTATAATATTGAGGCTTCTCTCAGAAATGTTATTCAGAAGAACAAGCAAAAGACTCAAGAACCACCCAGAGTGGCTTTTGTACCCAGATGGGATGTATGTTCGTATGTACGAACGAACGAACGAATGAACAAACCACCAGTCTTCAAATCGAACTGCAAATGAAAATTAAAAATGTTAACAAGCCTGTTTTAAAGTGGAGGCCATGAGAGGTTGCACTTTGTGAAGTGTGCAAAGGTACTCACCTGACTTCAAGATTTATGCTGGATCTCCCTGTCAACCACAGGGTTTTTCTACCTTTTCTCATCCTCTTCCTCCCCCTCCCCCATTCATCTCCTTTTTTTCCTTCTCACAAATCACCTTTTGCCCTCTCGTCCAAAATCCCAGTATGAAATGTCACATGTGTAAAGAGAACCATGCAAGCAGTTTTTGCATTTTGCTTTCTATCTGTCTCACCTATGGATGCAGGACCGATCACGTGACCAGGCACCGTTCCCTTCTTGCAACCTTGGCCTGTCTGAGCACGCACGGCAAAGAGCTGGTCCCACTCTTGCCCACTCTTGTTTGTGCTCCATGATTCCAGCAGGATCCTGGGCACAGCATCCCCCCGCCCCCGTGTTCTGGAAGTTGCAGACGCAATCGCCTCATTTGCCAATCTTCTTACATTTATTTTTTCCAGTTGAAGCAGCTGGGTCACAGCGTGGACAAAGTAGAATTCATTGTGATGGGCGGGACATTCATGGCACTTTCTGAAGAATACAGAGATTACTTTATCCGAAACTTACACGATGCTTTGTCAGGCCACACATCTAACAATGTGGCAGAAGCTGTCCGGTGAGTACCCTGAGTGGGAGATTGTGTCATTTTAATTTGGATTAATTTGGTTTCCGTACCTCAGGTCATTGCATGACCTGGAGGACTATCTCAGTAATTACCTAGCTCCTCATTTTCATGAAACTCTTCTGTGCTCCAGGTCATGTTGCTGCTACTTAGAGATGGGATATTTGTATTCATTTACGACTACAAATATCCCGGACCTGGGTGGCCGGGAAGTCTAGTCCCGCCTCTCCGAACCCACCCATCCACTTACAGGTTGCTGCATAGCGCACACGGCCAGCATCCTGCTTGTCACAATAACCTCAGACATGGCCTGGCTGGCACTTCTCCACTTTCCTGGCTTCTGGCCACTCAGCTGCTAAGCAGGGAAACCCGTCATCCCACCCCCTGGCTGGAGTGGGTCTGGGATATTCATATACAAATTATTCCATATCTACTACTACGTTTAACGCATAAAAATCAGGGTGCTAGTTTGATGTTCTTAGAAATAAGAATTTGTGGAAATACAGGTGAGCAGAGGTAAAAGGGAGCAGGGTTCCTGTGGCTGGATTGGTTCTGCGGAAGGGCAACCCTTCCAGTGAGTCTTCTTATTATATCTATGCTGAGAGCAATAATAAAACAGAAAAGCATCTGAAGCTGGGCAACTGAGATACTGCTAGTGGGCCAAGTAATGCCAAAGGAAAGCTGGAGAATTGTTGAGAAGCTGCATTAATTTCTTGGTCTCCACTGTGGAAGATCCAGGACAGCTCCCTGTGTCTGATCTGGCATTCTTGGGGCAGAGAGATCAAAGCAGGGAGTCAAATAGATGTAGTAAAGGTTCCCCTTGACATTTAGTCCAGTCGTGTCCGACTCTAGGGCGCGGTGCTCATCCCCATCTCCAAGCCGTAGAGCCAGCGTTTGTCCGTAGACCGTTTCCGTGGTCACGTGGCCAGCGCGACTAGACACGGAACGCCGTTACCTTCCCACCGTGGTGGTACCTATTTATCTACTCGCATTTACATGCTTTCGAACGGCTAGGTTGGCAGGAGCTGGGACAAGCGACGGGAGCTCACTCCGTCGTGTGGATTCGATCTTACGACTGCTTGTCTTCCGACCTTGCAGCACAGAGGCTTCTGCGGTTTAACCCGCAGCGCCACCACGTCCCGAATAGATGTAAGAGGAGATGAAATTCTAAGGGTTATTGACAAACTGAAATTAACATGTAATTGGGTAAGGACGGGGTCACTACAGGACCTGCTGATTTAACAAAAGCACACGATTTGTCCCCAAAATCAGTCTCCACATTAGAAGAACACAAAGTTCTCAATGCAGTTACCACTTAGAAAGACATCCAGGGAGATCTTTGGGAGATGTTCTTAGAGGTAAGTGTGGATGGAAGAGCAACAGTTGCTAAAGAATCATCATCCTGACTTCTGCTCATATAAGTCCTGCCTCACAAACTTTTCTGTAGTTTGCTTGTTCTCCTTAAAAGGACCCAAGGCAACTTACAACCATTAGCAAGTTCTTTGAGCGCATCAGCCGTTTCCTTCTCTGGTGAGGGGTGGTCTTGATGACCCTTGGGGCCCCTTCCAGGTCTGCAATTCTATAACCTACAGATGGGAGTGATGCAGTAGGGTGGTGTGTTTTAGGAGGTGGTAATTATTTAAAGTAAAGAAGTAGGAGCAGCTAAGCAGTTCTTCTCGTGAAGTGCAATTGCCCCTCTCCCCCAAGAATCCATGTTAGAGCTAATATTTTTTCCTGTGTTCGTAAATTTTGTAGAGTTAGAGATGGACAGTGAGCTAACCAGGTTTGCCAGCAACACCAAATTTGTTAAGAGGGTTAGATTAAAGACAGGATTGTGAAGATCCTCTAAAGTAAGTATCCATCCAGAATGAGGCAATAGTCGTTAAAATGGGAAATGTAGTTTAACGCAAGCGCGTGTGAAGTCATATCCCTTGGATTCAGGTAGTTCCAGTGTCACGCACACACGGATGGGGAGTGTTAAACAATCTACCTTGTCAACAGTTCATGTCATGCTAACAAGCCAACAAACCACAATGTGAAGCCTTCCTTGTTTTTTTTTTTTGTTGTTGTTTTTTTGCTTACAAACTCTTGCTCCTTTTAACCCCAGTCTGCCGTGACATCAGAACCTCTAGCTGTGGTTTCCTCAGCTGTCCCATCTTGAAAGCCTTGCTGACCCATGAGGCAGGCAGGAAATAAATGAGAAGTAGGGGAGACAAACCAGGATTTGTTTGTTCATCTGCCGTGGAAGTTCGTCTCCCAGAAATCCATCCTGTTGGATGAACAGAAATCGTGTTGGCCTCGGGGAGTCAAAGTCTAATAAAGCGGATCAGCTGGATATAAAGGTCCGAGCAGAGCCCCAGGGAAATCTCCCTTCTGAGATTTTAACCAACCGCTTCCTCCAGAGGGCAGCACATGATTGTTGAATTCTGGGAAAAGTTTTGTCATTCCATTCACTGAGTTGCCTGCTTGAGGTTCCTTCTCATATCACGCTTCTCTTCGGGGGGGTGTGAGGATAATGGCCATGAATCATTCCCCTGATGATGTCCGGAAGCAGCATGTGGGGCAAGCCCCTTGCCTCAGGAGTGAGCCACATCCTTGATGGTGGCCGTTTGCAGCCAGGGCTGTGCTGTTCACCAGCCTTCCGGGCACAGCGGTCAATTGCAATGTTCCTTTCAGACTCAAGAGGAACAGCAGGATGGAACTGTAGCTCAGGTCCAGAGCTGTAACTTAGGAAAAAAAAATACATGTTTTTGTCTACAGGCCCCAGAATCCTCTGGGGGATTAATAGGTCCAAACTGTGGGTTAGGGATGAGAGACAGTCTCACCTATATCTCTTTGCTTGGCCTATCGAGGTATCTCCAGCACCCTGAATGACCTCACTCCAGTGTGAGGACAAGACACCAAGTGGTGTATTTTGGTCCTGTTCATGCAACTTACGCAAACAGAGTTTTACCTCTTCATGTGAAGCTGGGCAGCCAGGCACACAGAGGGAATGAGGCTGACAGCTGAAAAAGATGCAGCAATCATCGTCCATGCAACATGGCGCTACTTGCATTTGGCACACTTACACAACTGGCGAATAACAGATCGCACCGGCAAGGAGAAATATTTTTTTTTCCAGCTTTATTGTTTGGCCTGCAAGAATGAGAGAAGCAAGGATTTACCCCCCCCCCCCCCCTGCGGGATGCAGGGCACGCTTTGTATGTGGCAAGTGCCAGTCTCGGTCTTTAGGTTGTGAGTGTCGTCTGTTTCCGTGCTGATTTGCCCGTAGTCTTTCTTTGTCTGTGTCAGACGATGAATGGCATGCATTTACCGAAATACATCACATTTGAAGAAACAACACTGCAGTGACGTCAAATAGGGGTGTCCGTATTCAATAAGCCTAGGGCAAATCCGGTGTGATCATTTAGTAATCTGGACTGAATGCACAATAGCAGGCTTGTTTTCTGCAGCTCCAGAGAGTAGGACCAGAATCGATGGGTTGAATTTTACAAGAAAGGAGATTTCAGCTAAAGATGAGGCATCGCTTCCTGATAGCTGAGAGTAGCATGACCCTGGAACGGGCTGCCTTGGAGGGCGACCAGGTCTCATCACATGAAAATGTAGTTCTTTTCACTGCAGTGGGGAGCAGGGCGTAATCAGAAATAACTCACCGCTCTTTATGAATGCAGCTAATTCGGAGATTTGTCTCAATCACCGCAGAAAAACAGGGAAGAAGATTGATGAAAGGAAAGCCCTGTGTAAAAGAAATGAGAGGAAAATCAATGTATTATTATTATTATTTTTACCCTGTGCAGTAAAAGAATGAAATGAAAAGCGTAATGGGGAACAGTCTGGATTAAAATAGCAGATGAAATTACAGCATGCAACATTAGCCGCGACTAGCCCTTCGTAGAACATTGCATTTGCTGCTAATCTTGCAGAAGGAGGAAGAGGACAGAGATGGGCCGTTGCAGGAGAACAAGCACAGGCTCACCTGGGAATTACACTACAGTGGATGCTTTTAAAACAGATTTGGGAGGGTCTTCTGCCCAGGATGCGTTTGCTGTGGGTTCCTGCAGGGATGGCCTGTGGGAATCCTTACGATTCTAGGAGAAGAAGTAGAGAGCAAACCCAACCTTAACAGGGCCGCCCTGCCCCACTCCTCACTTTCACTGCCACTGCCAGTCCTGGCATACTGCAGGGGCCACAGGCACTGAGCTTAAGGTACAGGGCCATTTCTTTGAGTACGTTTCATCTCAGGCTGATGATCAAACCACAGAATTGTAGAAGATGAGCTAGGAGGAACGGCAAGGGTCATCGGATCCAGCCACCTCCCAAAGCTAGAAATCAAAAGTTTTGTTGCATGTTTGACGCCAAGACATTTATTTCTGCTTGAACTCTCGCGAATTACCCTCCACTTCTTTTCATAGAATCATAGAATGGTCGTAGGGTTGGAAGGGACCTTGGAGGTCTTCTAGTCCAACCCCCTGCCCAAGGCAGGAGACCTCAGACCATCCCGGACCTCAGACCATCCCGGCCAGATGGCTGTCCAATCTTTTCTTGAAAACCTCCAGCGATGGGGCACCATTTTGGCCCGTGGAGCACATTATCCGGGCCACAGGTGTATAGAAAGTGTACCCAAAAGGGAGAGGAGGGTAAATCTGGAACCAGGTAGACTGACAGTTCCCTAAGAACACTTGGTAATCAGCTTCCTGGGGTCTTATTAATACAAGTTGAGTTTTCAAGTTGTTGATAACATGTGCCTGCTGGCCTTTCTACAGGTGAGAAGCTCAGATTCTCCTCTCTCCTCCAGAGGAGGCTTGGAGTATCATGGAGGAAATGCTGAGGGTGTGGAAGTAGCTAGAAAGTCCAAGCCTGATTTCTGGTCCAATTGGCACTGGGTGGGGTTTCAGAATATATGTGTTTAAATACCTGGACAGCAGGCTCTCCCACCCTGGTTGCACTCTGGATGTGTAGGGCTACAGGTCACCCCCAGTCCCTGCATTTTCATGTTTGTGTTGGTGGTGGATGATGAGAGTTGTCGTCCAGCACATCTGGAAGGGAACCACAGCGGGCACAGTATCAAAAGAGTGGAGATCTGCCAGGAGGTCATTACTACTGGCAGGATTTACCCACCCCTACCCAGCCGCCCCCAACAGCTTTCCAATAGAGGTGGGCAATAACCAGAAAAGCCCATGAATCTGGCTGGTTTGCGGTTCGGTTCATGACCCAGCTCGGGGATCCTGTCTTGCCAAAGCAGAACAAGGTGCCGAACTTTTATCCCCCCGTTGCTTCGTTTTGCTTCAGCAAAATGGATCTCTGCCCACTCTCTTTCTGCTGCCTTTAACTGATCAATTGCCCAACACTTCAGTTGACTGGTTCAACCTCTAGATCAAAGTTAGTTGGTTGGTCTTTATGAAAAGTTCAAGGAATTAGACCATTTGAAATAATTCTGGTTTTGGCTCAGATACCAGGTACGAGGGTCTGGTATCGATGTTTAGAATAATAACAAATGAAGAAATCCCGTGCCAAGGAGATGGTAAAGACGTCTCTGCCTTCTGGAAACCTTGTCCAACCCTGGTCCTAGTATCTAAGCCTTACACACTGTCCGCAAAGATGCAAGCTGAATATGAGCCAACCGTGTGATATGGCTACAAAAAAGGCTGATGCAATTTTAGGCTGCATTAACAGAAGTAGAGTTTCCAAATCCCGCGAGGTGCTAGTTCCCTTCTATTCAGCACTGGTTAGCCCTCATCCAGTGTCCTGTGTCCAGTTCTGGATGCCACACTTTAAGAAGGATGCTAACAAATTGGAACAAGTTCAGAGGAGGGCGACAAGGATGATCAGGGGGCTGGAAACCAACCTTTATGAAGAAAGACTGAAAGAACTGGGGATGTTTGGCCTTGAGAAAATATGGCTGAGGGGAGAGAGGAGAGCACTTTTCAAATATTTGAAAGGCAAATATTTGGAGGGGCAAGATCTGTTCTTGATCATCCCAGAGTGCAGGACACGCAACAATGGGCTCAAGTTAAAGGAAGCCAGATATCGGTTGAATATCAGGAAAAACTTCCTAAGTGTTAGAGCAGAAGGACAATGGAACCCATGGCCTCGAGAGGTGGTGAGTGTTCCAACACTGGAGGCATTCAAGGAAAACGTAGACAACCACCTGGCAGATATCCTTTGATTTGTATTCCTCCATCGAGCAGGTGGTTGGACTTGATGGCCTCATAGGCCCCTTCCAGCCTCACTATTCTATGATTCTATGAGGTGTTAAACTGTTGTCTGGAAGCTCTTCATGGAGATGAAGAATCTCACATTGACCCGTCTTGTGACCAGAACCAAATTCTGTCATGGTGCATTGATTTTAATGATCGATGGAACGTCCAGCTCCCCACCATGTGGGAAGTGCCAATTCAAGGACTGTTTCCAAAGGCTGATGATGCATCTGGGAGCATCAGTGCCTGGGAGAGGTGAGGCAGCATCTCCCCTGATCGCTGGGGGCTTTCCCTTTCTTTACAAAGGCTTCCTGCCAAAGGCTGATGAGAAGTTTTCCTTTTATCTCTCGAGAACACAAGGCCGTTAAGGGGATTTCAGTACATTTCCCGGATTGCTATCAAACAAGGATGGGGGCTTAGCGATAAGGGAGAGGGCGTTCCTGGCGTGGGAGGACAGCTGTCAATGTGGCACCGAATCATTATTCGGCCGTCAGTGCTCTTTTGTTCTTGAGAGAGACTGTTTCCCTTCTAGCTGCCGGAATGCAAAATTCCATAGGGAAGGGAGGACGGTGGAAGAGACAGGATCTGAACAACAGCTCATAATAGAGCTTTAATTATAGGTGCAAATAAAAAAATATATAAATTTTCTTTATCTTACTGCTCTCGCCCTCTGACTCATTGGTGGAGAGAGGGGGAGAAGCTGACCAGAGCTGATCCAGTGAGTGACTCATGATCTGAAAGCTTGAGTTAAGTCCAAAGGAGTTTAACTCGCCTGAAGTTGGTTGTGACTTTTGGCAGAGAAAGGAGGAAGATAAGACCTTTAATTATGCGCTGCTCGAAAAGGCTTAAGGAATTCTAAACAAATGGGGACTGAAAACAATCTGGCAGAAAGTGAAGCTTGGAACTTGGTTGGGCTTATCTTACCAAAGAGAAGGTGGTTGGCGTCTCAGTCTGCCAGCCAAAAGCTTAGTTCTGCCCTGTGCAATTTTGTGTGTGCAACATGTCCTTTTTTAAACAAACAAACAAAGGGAAAGAAGTCATCCTATAAACTTTCAGGAGCTTGGCTTCGTTTTTAGAGTTTGGATTGATACTCTACTCTGTTCATGCAGTCTGCTTGCTGTTGGCTTCTTAAAATAATTTTCATTCTGCTAACCATTTTCATCTTATCGTTTTTAAATGGAAATGAGATGGGACTTTATAGTAGCAAGATCTATTTCCTTAGAAGATGCAGAGCATTATCCCATTTTGGTCTTCTGCAAGTTTTTAAGAACAGGCGTAGTTGATTTTATTTTCCATTCAAACATGATCGGGGAAGTGCTTGGATTTTATGTGTGCATATGTGCGTGAGTGTATGTGGCTCGTTTCCCAAAGGGTTGTCTTCCTTACAAGCCCAGTGGAATCCAGTTCGTGTTCCCTCCCAACACACCCCCTTGTCTTCACCTGGTCAAGAACTCAAGGATGAGGTGTGCTTCCTGGGTAGTTGGCATGATCGGGGGATCTCACCTGTCCCTCTGTGGAACAAGCTGGAGTGAGGAGTGTTGAGTGGTCCAAACGTCCAACATGGCAGGTCAACTTTGCATGAAACATCTCCAGACTCTGGACTGGGTTTGGATTAAGACACAGTGAGGCCCCAAAATGTGTCAAATTAGGAGAGGTCTCACAGCAGCACAAAACCAAGCAAATGCATACCAACAATTATATGATTATTTTATGTTCCAATATTTAGAGCTTCCCACCATCTCCAAGAGTTCCTGAACGACTGACAGCTCACTACAGTGTCTTCTCAGTTGTTCACTGCAAGAGTCGGTGTGAAGTAGAGGGTAGAGTAACAGACTGGGACCCAGGAGACGGGGGTTCAAATCCATGCTAGGACTCAGAAAGTCACTGGGTGTGAGTGGCAGCACTAAACTTGAGCAATATATCTGTAAAGATTCTCAGTCCTCCAGGTGAGGTTATCTGGAAGTTGAGTCATGGCAACCGGACTTCTTTCTTGTTAGGTTGAAACGTTTCGCTACTCATCCAAGTAGCTTCTTCAGACTGGACACCAAAACACAACAGGAGCAATATAGTGTATGCGGTCAAATACAAAGAGGAGTGTTTGGAGCTGTACGTTGGAGAAACCAAACAGCCACAAAACAGGAGAATGGCCCAGTACAGGAGGGGCAATGGCTCAGGACCACAATCCACAGTGTTCCTTCATTTGAAGGACAAAGGACACTCATTTGTTGATCCAGATGTACTCATTTTGGACAGAGAAGATAGGTGGTTTGAGAGAGGGGTCAGGGTGGCCATACATGTGCATATAGAAAATCCCTCACTCAACGGGTGGAGGCCTTAGATACAATCTGCCTCCTATTTATCATGCTGCCCTTTCATCCCTCCCCAGAAAGATTAGGACCACATACACCAGAAATACCAATGTTAACGACCGTTAATGACCCATGACAATGGGTGAAGGATTGCAGAAGTGGGATTATCCCTCACCCCCAGACTTTTGTGCTTCTACGTATTCAGACCAGGAGGAAGTGAAACCAACGGGGAGGATCTCTCAGGGCTCTCCTACCAACTCTCCTGAGACTGAAGAAGCTCCTTGGATGAGTATTGAAACGTTTCAACCTAACAAGAAAGAAGTCCAGTTGCCATGACTCAACTTCCAGATACTTCTTGAGCATCTCACATACTCAACACATCTGCTAGGGTTGCCATAAATCAGAGGTGGCTGGAGGACCCAGAAAGGCGGTGAGCACTCCAAGGATCTTGGACAGAGGAAGGAAGCTCATGGACGTCTTGCATCCCCCACGGGTGTATTTGTGACCCTGAGGACCCCAAAGCCCTTCTCCTGAAAAAGATGATGGGGGGGGGGAAGCAGTTCCTGCATCTAGAAGTCTCCAAGGGTATGAGACTTTTGCCTTTAAACAAGGCTTTGTTGCCTTCAAATCTCTGGAAAGGCATTTCACGGAACAACTGGACGTCTAATAGTTCCTGGTTTTGTTCTGAAGTGGCTGATGTGGCCCTTGGAGGGTTCGGGCAAATGACGATTAGCCCCTGTGTCTTCAGAGCCTCCCCATCTGTGATCTGAGGCCTTGACACGTCTTTTAAAGGCTAGACTCTTAAGCATCTGTTTACCTAACAGGCTGTCCTGATGCAACGACTGCTTAGCTCCTTTTACCTTCTGGATTTAGACATTTTCACGGGACTAAATCAGGAGCTGAATTCTGTTGAAAGAGAGCCAACAGGTCCCTGGAAAGACAGAGTTCTTTGCATCTATCTGCTCTCTTTCTCTCCTCTGTTTATGATCGTGCTTGTTAAAAAAAAGCAAGATCTTCACAAATCAGCAAAACAATAAAGACCTCGGGACACCTTAAAAACTGGTGTGTTTTATTTGGCATAGGTTTTGGTAGTCTGGAACCCAACGTGTTAGCCTTTAAGGTGTCACAAGATTCTTTGCTGGTGTTCTTTCAAGAGACTGACTTATTATTTGTTTTTATGTATTTAAAATATTCTTAGCTTGCCCACCTCCTTAAAAGAACCCAAGGCAGCTGACATCATTAAAAGACAATAGAAAAGCTAACAACAGTGAATGTACAAAGAAAGATCAAACAAATCGTATAAAAAGAACATAAGCAACACCGAAGCACGGTCAAAGCAGTTAAGGCGCAACCATCCATTTAAGAAATCCCACTCGGGCAGCCAGTCCCCGAGGGGAAGCTTGCCTGAAGAGAAAGATCATCCCCCCCTGCTTGCAAAAAGATGAGGCCAGCCCTGGCCTCTTGTGGGAGGGAGTTCCACAGGGCTCATTTAGAGAGAAGCTGCAACTTCTTCTGAATGTACTGGGAGTGTGCAAGGGAGTATGGCTGAAACCACTTGGAGTTTCTGTAGTTCTAAGTCTGGTGGGTCTTGGTTTGGTATGTTTGTGTTGGAATCATGATGATCATCATTTTAGAACTGCGGAGCTGGAAGGGACCCTGTGGATCATATACACCAGAAATACCAATGTTAACGACCGTTAACGACCCATGACAATGGGTGAAGGACTGCAGAAGTGGGATTATCCCTCACCCCCAGACTTTTGTGCTTCTATTCAGACCAGGAGGAAGTGAAACTGTCAAGGAGGCCTCGTGGGGAGTCAAACTCCCAGCCTCTGGCTCTGCGGCCAGAGGACCTAAACCACTGAGCAATCCAGCCAGCTAATAAGCTTAGAACTGGGTTCTAGCAGGGGAACTCCCCGCCCCAAGAACTGAATTGCTTCATTCACTTGCAGAGTGGGAGAGGGGGAAAAAGAGAAAAGTACTGTGTAAGAGAAGGAAAAAGGAATAAAAGAGGGCTGGTGTGTGTTAGTAGAAATGCACACCCAGTGCCCTGATAGGAGAAAACGGAGGGGGCGCCATTAATTCTGGCGTCTCTCCTCCTGGCACGCTTGCCAGCATTTCCTGGAGAGATGGTGGAGATAAATAATTCTGAAGATCTTTCATACACAGAAAAAAGGCTGCAAGTACAAATAAGTGTTTTTTAAAAAACACACCCAGTGCTTCAGATGAGTGAGCTAATGGCGGAGTTGAACGAAGGCGAGCGAACTGCTAACGTATGTCAGCTTTCTTTGGTCTTCCAGGGAGTAAGCTCAGGGCATGGGCTGGGAGTGTTCTTGCTTTTAAGCCCTGGGCAGGCGGTATGAGGGAAAGCCACCCGTTTGCCGTTTTATGCCTTTATGCATTGATATGGGTATTGAAGTGAGGGGAGTAAGAATCCATAAGGTCAGAACCAACTTCTAGCAACTCTGATAGGACTTTCAAGGGAAGTGAGACTTTATAAGGATTGGTTTTACTGGCTCCACTCCCCCAGGGAGCTTCCATGGCTGACAGGGGGATTCGAATGCTGTTCTCCGGTGTTCTAGTCCATCACTCTATCCATTACACCACACTGGGTATTAAATGCCATTAAAAACTAAGGCCATTATATAATACAGGCAGAGGTGTCAAGACCTACACTTTCCCTTAGAGGTGAAGCATGTTGTTGTTGCTGCTGCTGCTGTTCTTATGTGTTGTCAGTTGGCCTTATGGTGACCCAATGAATGAGCCGTCTCCAAAATGCTCCGTCCTCAACTGCCCTGCTCAGGATTTTCAAACTCACACTTGTGGGTTCCTTTAGGGAGCCAGTCCATCTCATATTGGGTCTTCCTCTTTTCCTGCTGCCTTCAGTCTTTCCCAGCATTATATCCTGCCTCCTCAGGAGGTGCCCAAAGTAGGTAAGCTTCAGTTTCATCGTTTTTGCCTCCAGAGATAATTCAGGCTTGAATCGATTTAGGGGGGCCCTTGTTTGTCTTTCTGGCAGTCTGGGGTATCTGAAAAGCCATACAGGGTGAACGGAAAGACAAGAGTGTGGATGGTCTTGGTCTCTGACGACACTTCCTTACACTTGGTGATCTTTTCGGATTCCTTCCTAGGGGTGAACCTGTGACCCTCTAATACAGCAGTTCTCAGCTAGGCGAGTTGGAATGCAATGTTTTCATAGAATTGCTAAGAATTTAGTCCTATATATGGGAGAATCTGCCCTGCTGGATCAGGTCAAGGGCCCCTCTTAGTCCAGCTCCCTGTATCTCACTGTGGCCCCACAAGATAGATGCCTCTGGGAGCACAGGAGAGACCACGAGAGACCTGTCTCCTGATCCCCCTCCCCTGCATCTGGCCTTTGGAGGTCCCTTCCTTCGAAGACTGGAGATTATACTTCATCCCCATCATGGCTTGTCACCTGCGATGGACGTTTCCTCCAGGAATCTCTCCAATCCCCTTTTCAAGGTATCTAGGCCAGATGCCATCCCCACATCCTGTGGCAAGGGGTTCCACAGACTTAACCACATGCTGGGTCGAGAAATATTTTCTGTGGTCTGTTCTCACTCTCCCAACACTCCATTGGAGTGGATGTCCCCTGGTTTTGGTATCGCGTGAGAGGGAACAGAGCTTCCCTCTATCTACTTTATTCATCCCCTGCATAATCTGATATGTCTCCATCATGTCCCCCCTCAGGCGCCTTTTCTCTAGACTTAAGAGCCCCAAACGCTGTAGCCTTTCCTCATCAGGGAAGTGCCCCAGCCCAGTCATCCTTTGAGTCGCTCTCTTCTGCCCCTTTTCCAGTTCCACGATGTCTTTTTTTTTTAGGTGGGGCGACCAGAACTGTATACAACACTCCAGGTGCGGACTTACCAGCGTTTTGTACAATGGCATTATAACGTTGGCTGCTTTATTTTCAATCCCCCTTTTAACGATCCCTAGCATGGAATTGGCCTTCTTCACTGGGTTGACACTTTCATCGAGCTGTCCACCAAGCACACCGAGATCTCTTTCCTGATCCATCACGGGCAGCTCAGAAGAACCCATCAGCTGATAACTAAAGTTTTGATTTTTTTTTTTTTTTTTTTTTTTTTTGCCCCAGTGGACATTGCTTTACATTTTCTTATACTGAAATGCATTTGTCATTTTTCCGCCCATTCTCCCAGTTTGGAGAGTTCCTTCTGGAGCTCTTCACAATCCCTTCTGGTCTTCACCACCCGGAATCACTCTCTTTCTGGCCTGTTTGGCATGGATTGTCCTTCTGCAACCCTTCAGCATGCTGGTAGTAACTTTGGATGCTCAGGCCAGGGTCCCGTTGAGCTCTGCTGGAGCAGAACATCTGCCCAGTTTGGCTGAGTCTGTGGTCCAGCTCTTGTGCCTAAGGCTATATCATCTCTGCAGCTGCCAGATGTCTAGCTGCGTGTGGAGTGCTGGATAGCTCCTGGCATGAGTGAGAAGAAAGCGACACCCACTGTGCAGCAGTCCACTTGCACAAATCCTGTGGCTAAACAGGATGCCAACCTCAGTGGTGCTTTTATTGCTTCCTCCCAACCCCCGGTGGATAGATGCCCTAGGAAAATGTCTGTAGGGGCAGAAATGTCTTTCTTAGAAAAAGTGGGACTTTTGTTTCTGACACAGTGGGATTCAAATTTTTTTAACAGAGTGATGGGTGGCATTTAAGATACAGGAGGTCGGCAAACATCATCCTAATGCAGTGGATCCCAGCCTTGGGTCACCCGGGTGTTCTTTGACTGCGACTCGCAGAAATTTTTGGCCCACATAGCTGGTGGCGAAGGCTTTTGGGAATGGCAGTCTGAGAGCAGCGGGGTTCACCAAAAAAGAACTTACGCCATCAGCTGAATTGATCTTGAAGGTGTAAATGGAGTCATTTCCCACTGTCCTAATGCATGTAATAGAAAAAGGATCTGGAACTAATTGGCATCTTCAGGTCGAACCACTTTAGGTACGGCACTGTTCCTTCGTATCAGAATGACCTGGCAGAAGAAGGAAGACACGGTGGCCAAAATCTAGTTGCTTAGCATCGTAGATTGTCCTAGAGTCGGCCCAGTGGATCAATAGGGGTTTGGTGGGTCCCCTCCTCCCTAATTTCCAGAGAAGGCTGCTTTGTGACCCTTTCAGAGATTTCATCACAGTCTCTGATAGCCCTGTTCTGTGATCAGGTCTTTTACGTCACTCTCTTTTGCAAACGTGGGGTTCCAAAAATCAAGCCCTTCCAAACCGTCGGAGCAGTTACTGTCTGTGAGAAATTTAATGTGATTAACTGAGCGATCTCGTGTGGCTGATCCCAGGAAACAGCTCTGCAGTTCATTCATGGGTTGCAGGGAACATTTTTGCCACCTCCCCCATCTGTCTGGAGTTCATGGGGTTGGGATGGGATAGGACTCCCTTGACACCTTCGAGATCGATTCAGCTGATGGCATCCCGTTTGGGTCCTGTAACTCGACAGCGGCACAGGGGCCCTTGAGCAGGTATGCTTTTGCTAACTTCTTCCGACTTTAAGATGCTGCAAAGCATTGCTATAGCAAACCGTTGCTGCAATGCAGTGTTTTGGTGGCGTGCAAATGGATCCCGAAGTATAAATAGGAAGTATGATTAATGCGTGAATAATAAACATCTTGTCTCTTTTTTGAAGCTTAATTGTGTACTTCCTTCTAAAGTACTTCTCCGGCAACTTCAAAGTAGTATGATTAGGCTGGAATCAAATAATATTACCTTTCGCCTCCAGCCACCTGGGTTGTATTTCTCAGTGATGCGCTGGATATTAGTCATCAGCAGAAGGTTAGCCGTCATGCCATCATTCACTTACTGGGAAAAGGAAAGCATTGGGCATGTGCTTCTGCCCTGCAATCTTGGACCTGGTTTGAAAGGTTAAAAAAGGAAGAAGTAAACAGACCGGGTGGGGAAGGTTGCTTGGTGATTTTTTGGGGGGAATGTGACATGGAATCCAGGCTGTGTTTCGGTCTAGTGAGATCGACGGTGGACTTCCTCAGGCTGGTTCCCTTGGAATGTGTCATACTCCCATCTCCTCTCTTCCTTAGCAGGCATTTTTTTATTTATTTTATTTATTTATTGGATTTTTACCCCGCCCCCCCTAGACAAAGTCTACTCGGGGCGACTTACAAATATTATAAAAACATTATTATACAATAAAGGCATGGGTTGCAACTGCCGGGGATGATAGATGTCGTAGTCAAACACATCTGGAAGGTATCAGCTCAGGGAAGGCTGGTTTATGCTGTTTTCTCCCATTATGTCTCCATCCTGTATACTTTTGTTGTTGTTGTTTAGTCGTTTAGTCATGTCCGACTCTTCGTGACCCCATGGACCAGAGCACGCCAGGCCCTCCTGTCTTCCACTGCCTCCCGGAGTTGGGTCAAATTCATGTTGGTCGCTTCGATGACACTGTCCAACCATCTCATCCGCTGTCGTCCCCTTTTTAGAAATGCCCAAAAAGCAGGAAGCCTATAAGCTTGCCTTTGTATGCTCGCTGGCCCCGACCGTGTTTGTATGTAGCATTCGGAGCTTACCTACAAAGTCTTAGACAGCAATATCAGAACACTGACTCGGATCCAGAGGGACCCTTGACGTGGATTTCATGTGTATGTTTGCGCTTTTCCTCCCCCAGAGCTTTAGGCAAGCTTTAAAACGGATGGAGCCAATATCAGAAATCATTTTTTAAAGATGTAAGAATGCTAAAGAAAATACACTCAAAGCTGCAAGATGAGATAATAAGTCTGATTAAGGAATAGCTACGTTTTCCCCAAAACAAATATAAAGCAGTATATATGTGATACCCACAAACCCCTTGGTGCCCTTGATCTGTGTGTGCTGAGGTGTTCCTGGGAAGTCTGAGGAACCTTGGCGTTCCTTCAAGTATCACTTGGAAACCATGACAGAGAACTAATCAATTTGTGTTCGGTATCGCACCTTTTTATTGAAGGCTGGCTGGTTGATGGACTGCCGGTCCTGCAGCCAAAACTCTGCTCACGACCCGGGTTCGGTCCCAGATAGCCAACTCGAGGTTCATCCAGGTCTCTTTGTTGAAGAGCAGAGACTTGTCAGCAGTTCTGAAGGCAACGCTGTTCCCGTTGTCATCGACATAATCTGCCAATATAGGCTGGGGACGCACCGGTTTGTAAGAAGCCTTGCCAGACCTGTCAGGGATAATGTTTGAGCTGATGGTTGGGGCTGGGATGTGAACCGTCTGGGCTGAGAATAACTGCCAATCTTGTCTCACTCTGTGTGTGTTTTCCATCTGCAGATACTCTGAACGCAGCCTTACAAAGTGCATTGGGATTACTATAGAGACCCGGCCAGATTATTGTCTGAAACGGCACCTGAGTGACATGTTGTCTTATGGATGCACCAGGCTGGAAATTGGGGTGCAGAGCGTCTACGAGGATGTGGCCAGAGACACAAACAGGTAAGAGGGACGATGGAGGGCAGGCGGGGCAACTGGGTGGAGGGTTTTAAAAGGAGATTCCTTAAGTTCACCTAGGAAAGTCCCAGACCTTGGAAAGCTTCGTTTTCACTGAGCGTTATCTGGAATGCCTCTGTGGAAACTCTTGTGATCAAAGATCCATGTTCAAAATGATTTCCGCTCTGCCTTTTTGCCCAGCCCTCTGATGCCTTCGAAACCTGTAGCACAGTCCCGCTCGGCAAACTATAACCCTAATCAAACAGATCAAGGTAAATGGGTGAATGCTCTTGAATTCCATGTCACAGAGCAAAGATTTGCTGGAACCAATCTCCCCATGTGGAAAAAAAAGGCGGGGGGGGGGAATATAACAGAGCTGGGGGAAATGCAAGGTGTACCCAAAATGTTCAGGGGTCTGAGGCACCTTCCATGCCAGGTAATGGCAAAGTAGCTTTCCTCAATCTAGAGCCCTGGTGGACCACCACAATTTCTGCCATCCCAGCCAGCATGGTCATGGATGGGATTACAGATGCCATCACCCCAACCAGCTGACCGGGTCAGTTTTAATCCCACGGATCTGAAGGGGGTGGTCGTTTGGGGGAGCCTGAGCTGCAGTATTTGGATTCTGTCGTTTCGGGGGGGGGCAGGAAAGACTATTGAGGGGGTCAGGTGGCCTTGACTGAAGTTTGTCCAACGGTGTACCACGTGAAGACAGCAGGCTAGGGTGGGCAATGCTCCACTCCTCATCCCAGGATATTGGAGCTGAGATTGCTATCACATGGCAGCAGATGGGATGGCCACTGGCTTTAGTACCCTTCAGAGGCTTTTGAGAAGAAGAGGAGGGGGGGCCCTTCGCCATAATAGACAGTCTCGGTCTTTATCGCTCTGTCAGCACATGCCATTCAACCAGGAAGGAAGGGATGCTAACTTTCCCACTGCAATCCGCAATCCTGAATCTCCCTTTGAGAAGCAAAGGAGGCTCTTGCCCAGCCAAAGGTCTTGGTTATTTATCTGTTTAAATGAGTGCGGTTTAGGCCCCGCTGGATTTAAAGATGGGCTCTGTCCCCTGTAAGGAGTGGGGTGGGTTGCCGTGAATGCTTAGGAAGGGGAGGGTGACACCTTTGTTTCAAAGGACAAAGATTTCCCTTCTCCTGTTCACCAAACAGGTGATAAGAACTGGTAGGCGGAAGTGAGGGGAAAAAACAGCGGTGTTCCCTTGGGTCCTGTTTGGATCCCGTTTGGATCCCATGATCCCCTTCAGAGGGTTTGTAATGGGAATTCAAGGAGCTCCTCAGTGGTGCCCCTTCTGACTTCGGGACGCTCTGCCTATGAGCCCTCTCTTGGCATCTCACTGTCCGTTTTGGACCTGGGACCAAATCGGTCTGTTCCCAGTGTGGCCTTTTAAGGCCTCTCTGAGCGCCTGCAATTTAATTCTACCTCCTGTCCTGTCTTTTGGTTTAGGTTTTGTAAGCTCTGACCTCTTTGATCATCGTCCACTGGTTCATGTCCGTTCTACTGTTTTTCTCAGTTGGTTTCTAATCCTTTGTGGGCTTTATTGTGCTTTAACCTACACTGAGCTTTAGGGAGAGACTTTTGTCAGTGAGCAACTGTAAGAAATTTCATAGATAAATAAGAGGATAACACATTGTAAAACCCTGGAAAGATGTTTAGTCATAATAAATAGTACTGATTTAAGTTTGCTCTGCTTTGTGTCCTTCCAAATTCCTGGGCTAAAACTTTCAGCAGAGTTGACGGGATTAATTCAGCGAGTCCTGTAGAATTGCATTGGTATTCATTGGCTTGCGCTCTTCTGAGGCAGGAGCGATTCGGACATGCTGTGCAGAAAAAAAAGGAACGATTTGTTCAGGCTCTCGAGGTCCAAGAAAGAGGTAGTGTGTTTGATCAAGTAGAAAAACCACTTCCTGCTCTTGGATAAGGACTTGTTGATGGAGAGGGAAAAGATTCCTTGCTGGACAGATTCTTTGGGCAGCCATCAGTGAATCATCGAGAGCGTAGGACAGGATCCGTGCACAGCATCCTACTGGCAGTGGGGCTTGCTCCTGTGCTGTGCTGTGAAGAAGCGGGGCTGTTCTGGAGATCTGAGTGAGCAGAGTTCATTTGCACACGAGAGTTTGCGCTGGTTCCCTTTCGGACTTCGGGACTTTTTTTGCCCATACATGTGAGACATGGGACCGGCTTGATGTAGATTTTTAATTTAACTATAGAAATACCTGGCCTGGAGAGATCTGGACCCCACAGGGTTGTTATTTCTGTTAAAGCATACCATGATCTGAGGGAAAAATAGGCTACAGCGATGTCCCTGTTAATTATTTTCCCACTGCTCTGCCATCATAACGAGGAAGACTATAGTCCATCCTGCCATCATGGATTAGGTAAAGGTAAAGGTTCCCCTTGACATTTAGTCCAGTCGTGTCCGACTCTAGGGCGCGGTGCTCATCCCCGTTTCCAAGCCGTAGAGCCAGCGTTTGTCCGAAGACAGTTTTCCGTGGTCACGTGGCCAGCGCGACTAGACACGGAACGCCGTTACCTTCCCACCGAGGTGGTACCTATTTATCTACTCGCATTTACATGCTTTTGAACGGCTAGGTTGGCAGGAGCTGGGACAAGCGACGGGAGCTCCCTCCGTCGTGTGGATTCGATCTTACGACGGCTGGTCTTCTGACCTTGCAGCACAGAGGCTTCTGGGGTTTAACCCGCAGCGCCACCACGTCCCACCATCATGTATTATGGAGGAATTGTTACAATTTGCTGCCACTGCCAATGTACCACCTTTACCCTTTTATTTTATCTTTTCTATTATAAGCCTTTGGTAGCTAGGTTCAGACGTAACATAAAGCAAAGGAGGGAGTTAATCTATAAAGAAAACTGCAGGATAGGTCAGCAGTTTAGGTCTCTGGCTGCAGAGCCAGAGTTTGGGAGTTCAGTTCCCGACTGTGTGTCTTTGACAGGGGCTGGACTCGATGGTCCGTAAAATCCCTTCCAGCTTTGCAGTCCGGAGATGATTATTCTGTTCTTGTATGTGGTCAAGTCGCCTCCAACACTGGGTGACCCTATGAATGAGCGCTCTCCAAAATGCTCTGTCCTCAATTACCAGGCTCACCTCTTGTAAACTCAAGCCTATGGCTTCCTTTAAGGGGTCAGTCCATCTTGTATTTGGTTCTTCCTCTTTTCCTGCTGCCTTCCACCTTTAATATATTGTTATTAATAGGCATAAATATAACAGATTTTATTTTGCACCAACAATAGGTGCCGTATCCTGTATATGTATTATGCACCCTTTAAAAACTTTAAGGCTGGCTGGGTAGCTCAGTAGTTCAAGTATCTGGCTCTGGAGCCAGAGGTTGGGAGTTTGATTCCCCCACTTGGACCTCCAGGGAGAAGAGCCAGCCTAGGTGGCCTTGGGCCAGCTGCACAGTGGTCCCAGGGCGCCCCTAGAGGAAGGGAAGGGTAAAGCACTTCTGAGGACTCTCTTCCCGGAAAACCCTAAAAAGGGTCACCATAAGTCAGAACTGACTTGAAAACACATGATTACTGTTAAAGACTTTAAGAAAATGTTAAAATTACTACTATGATACAGAATATAGCTACTCTGTGTTGTTACACCTGGCAGGACAAAGTTCCAAATAGAGTAGTCCTAGAACGAGCTGGAATTTTTAGCATGTGTACATTTCTGAAACAGCGACGTCTAAGTTGGCTTGGGCATGTCGTGAGAATGGCTGATGGTCGGATTCCAAAAGATCTCCTGTATGGAGAATTAGTGCAGGGAAAGCGCCCCAGAGGGAGACCACAGCTGTGATACGAGGAGATCTGCAAGCGGGATCTGAAGGCCTAAGGAATGGACCTCAACAGATGGGAAACCCTGACATCGGAGCGTTCAGCCTGGAGGCAGGCGGTGCATCACGGCCTCTCCCAATTTGAAGAGACCCTTGTCCAGCAGGCCGGGGCAAAGAGGCAGTCCTGAAACCAGCCAAACCAGGGAGCTGGACAGGGGACAGACTGTGTTTGTCTTCAGTGTGGAAGGGATGGTCACTCTCAAATTGGCCTTCTCAGCCACGCTAGACACTGTTTCAAGTCCTCCATACAGAGCACATGACCATCGTCTCTCGAGACTGAAGGATGCCTAATCAATATGTTGTTATATCTATATTAATGTAGAATGAGGGCCAGTGTGGTTCAGTGGATAGATTGAGGGAGTAGAACTCAGGAGGCTTGGACTCAAATCCTCACGTAACCACAGAAACGCATAGGGGGCTGGGTGTACTAAACCACTGGTTGACCATCTCACAAAGGTTAAAAACCCCACTAGCATCACTGTACATATGGATTTACCTGACAACCCATAACAGGTGGAATATTTATGAAGATTATAAGTTGGATTCCTCACCTGAACCCTGTAGATCATTCCCCTCTCGGGCAGCCCTCCTTTACAGCGTTTGATATGCCAACTTGACTCGGACAGAGCAGGCAGTGAGGCAGAATGTTGTGGCTGCCTTGGCTATCAGAATGCCGGGGTTGGCATGTTGGGAAGGGCCCTGCAGATACCGGTCTGGAGAGCCTCCCTCTCACAAGCTGGTCAAGCCCCAAATGGCTAGCTGGGATGGTGGCTTCAGAGACAGGGTTTGGGAGTTCCCCTCTCCTGGGAGCAGCTCTCCGTGCTTTTGAGGGGCCATGGCTGCTTCCCGTAGAACTTAGCTGAGTTTCTCCGTTAGTGTGGATTTTTCCAATTAAGAGTTCGTGTCTTCTTTGCGAAGCAATTTGCTGCCTTGCTGTCGTGCAAGGCTGCTGGACAACCTCTTCATCACGATGCCCAAACATCGGGAAACTCAGTTGAGTGTGACAACGTTGCAAAAAGTGCATTGGTAAAAATGTACAGTGGTACCTCGACTTACGAACGTCCCTACCTACGAACATTTCAACTTACGAACCGCTCCGTTCGCAAAATTTTGCTTCGACTTGCGAACGGAGCTTTGACTTATGAACCCAAGTTGGGTGCTCTGGCGGCGGGGGCGGGGGCGGCGGAGGCAGCGGTAGCCCAGCGCCGGGAGGCTTGAGCTGGCCGGGCGCTTCGGCCGCTCGCCCCCAGCTGCGGCGGAGGCAGCGGAGCGCCGGGAGGCTTGAGCTGGCCGGGCGCTTCGGCCGCTTGCCCCCGGCCGTGGCGGAGGCAGCGGAGCGCCGGGAGGCTTGAGCTGGCCGGGTTTCTTCAGCTGCTTGCCTCCCGGCTCGCCTCCTGCTCGCTCCTCGCCGCCCTCTGCCATTTGAATTTCCCGCCATCGGCCCACGGAGGGTGGCGCGGAGCAAGTGGAAGGCGAGCTGGGAGGCGAGCGGCCGAAGCACCTCCGCCAGGCTCAAGCCTCCTGCCACCGGCGGTCACAGCAGCAGTGGAAGCCCGGGAGGCTGAGGAGGCTTCGGACTGGTAAGGTGCTGCTTTTTCCTTTTTAAAAAACTGTTCTGGGTGGGTTTTGGAGGGTGGGTTTGGACTGGGGGGGTTATGTTTCTGTGCTGTGTTGTTTTGTTTTGTTTTTGGATTTATTTATTTTTGTAGTCCCAGCGTGGGACTTGCTCTTTTTATTTTTATTTTTGGTATATATATATTTTTGAAATGCTGGAACGGATTAATCCCGTTCCCATGCATTTCAATGGGAAATGGTGCTTCGACTTACGAACATTTCGACTTACGAACACCATTCCAATACGGATTAAGTTCGTAAGTCGAGGTACCACTGTACAAGGAAGGAGCCATTGAAGCAGGAAGGGGACTTGGGTCTAGAGAAACACTTTGAGAGGAACAGGATCCATGTGTGTTTCTCAGTGCTGGTTTAAAGTTCTCCCACTCATCATCCACCCACCACCCCCAGTCTGTTAACTATAAGCAGAGGGTCCTTCCTTCCACACTGCTGTGAATGGAAGATTAATGTCTCTCCTGTCAGCCAGTCCCATTGATAAAAAGTACCATTTCCTCCTTGATTGGAAGACAGCAATCTAATCTATTCTACTTAAATTGGTGTAGATTTCATCCAGGTATAAAGAGGTTCCCATTTATTACTATCCAGTCTATCATTTAGTGTATCTGTCAAAATAGCCATTTCTGCTCGTTCCAAAATCTTCTCAATAAATTCCTTCTTTGCCGGCACCTTTGTAGTCTTCCACTTACTGGCATAGACAATTCTAGCTGCCGTTATCAGATGTAAGGTCAAGTAGGTCTTGTTTTTTTCAAGTGTAGCTGGTAATATATTCAATAAGAAGATTTCTGGTGTCAAAGCAATTTTAACCCCTAAAATTTTCTCTATCATTTCATGAATCATTTTCCAAAAGTCCTTGGCCTTATTGCACGTCCACCACATATGATAGAAGCTCCCTACTTTCTTTTCACATTTTCAACATTTATTAGAAACATTTTTATACCTTTTTGTTAATTTCTCTGGTGTTACATACCATCTGTAAAACATTTTGTATATAATTTCTCTTAGATTTATAGATTTAGTCATTTTAATATTTCGTTCCCAAATTTGTGACCAGGCACTTAGTTCTATATTATGTCCTATATTTTGAGCCCATTTTACCATGCAATCATTCACAATGTCATCTTCCATTTTTTGCTCCATTAAAATATTATATAAACCTTTAATCAATTTTTCCTCTGAGTCCAGCAACCCCTTATCCAAAGGTATTTTGTCTTTCTGAAACCCTGTAGCTTTATCTTTTACATATCTTGATTTCAACAAGTTTCTTGACCACCAATCTAAGATAATACCTTGTTCTGCCAGTTCATCTTTGTTCTTTAGATTAAAATCACTGTCTAATATCTCGGCATATCTCCCGTTTGTCCCTTGAGATGTTCTTGCCGGATCAGAGAACGCTTCTCATGGAGCCACCCATAATGGTATCTTTCTATAATGTTGTGTCTTAACTGTCTTCCAGACCCATAACGAGCTCTCCTGATCAAATGTAAATTAAATGTTTTGCATTCCTTATCATCCTGGTACCACAGGTAGGCATGCCAGCCTAGCCTTAAATCATGCCCCTCAATTTTTTAAAAGTCTTCCATTTTGTAGAATTAACCCATTCTCTCACCCAGGACAAAGCTGCTGCTCTGTAATAATTCATCCAGTCTGGTAGGCCAAACCCTCCTCTTTGTTTATTGTCCCGAAGAGCCTTAAGTTTTATTCCTGGTTTTTTCCCATCCCAAACAAACTTGGTCATTATCTTATTCAGTTCTTTTAAAAAAATCTTGTTTTAATAATAATAAGAGGAAAACTAGCTTTGGTAATATATTCATTTTTATTGCAGCTATTCTACTTATTAGGGATAATTGGAGTTTAGACCATTTCTGCAAATCTACTTTGATTTCTTTCATTACTTCCATATAATTGTCCTTCATTAATGTACTTGTTTTTTTTTCTCATATTAATTCCTAAGTACCTAACCTCACACGTTTCTTGACATCCAGAGTGTTTTCGTAATTCTTCTTTTTCTTCTTTTGTCATATTTTTCATCAGAATTTTTGTTTTTTTGTTTATCTATTTTAAGACCTGACATACATCCATATTCAGTTATTGTCTCTACTAATGTTTCTATTGACATCATAGGTTCTTCTAAGATTATTACTGAATCATCAGCATAGGCTTGAATTTTGAAATTTTCTCCTTTAACCTTTAAACCTTTGATTCTCTCATCCTCTCTGATTTGTTGGTTCAGGACTTCCAACATGAGAATAAAAAGTAGAGGGGACAGTGGGCGTCCTTGCCTTGTGCCTTTTTCGATTTGAATTGTTTCTGTCAGCTCTCCATTCACTTTGATTCTTGCTTCTTGTTTGGAATATATTGCATTCATTTCTCCTATAAACTTCTCTCCAGCTTCCATTAATTGCAAATGTGTCAGCAAAAAATTCCAGTTCATATTGTCAAAGGCCTTCTCTGCATCGAGGAATATTAATGCCATCTGTTTTCCAGGGCGGGCTTCATAGTATTCCAAGACATTCAAAGCTATCGTGATATTGTTTTTCATTTGTCTTTTTGGTAAGAATTCTGATTGGTCCTGATGAATGATCTGCACCAAAACCTTTTTTCAATCTGTTTCCTAATATTGATGCAAAAATTTTATAATCTACATTCAATAACGAAATTGGTCTATAGTTTTGGATTTCTGATTGATCTGTACCTTCTTTATGTATCACTGAAATTATTGCTTCTTTCCATGAAGTGGGAATTTCTTTTTCTATTTCTATTTCTTCTATTAATTCCTTAAAGGGTAAACCTAGAACCTATTCAGAATTCTTGTAATATTCAGCCGGTATTCCATCACTTCCTGGAGATTTTTTGTTTTCTAATAGCTTCCACCACTTCACGCATCGTTATTGAGGAATTCAAAATCTCTTTATTTTCTTTAGATCAGTGGTCCCCAACGTTTTTCGGACCGCGGACCGGTTGAGGGGTGGGGGGCTCTGTGTGCGGACCGGTTGGGGGACGGGGGCACCCCCGTGCTCGCAGGTGGGCGTGTCGCGCTTGCGGAGGGGCGTGTCGCGCTTGTCCTTCAATAGTACCCCCCCTCCGTTCCTTATCCCTTCGCAACCGGGTATTCATACTGTCAAGTTAACGCTCATTTCTTCCTTTTCTTTCTCGATCTTCCTGCTCTCCTTCCTACTTGCGACATAATAAAACTCTTCACGGCATGAGAGGGGTCCAATGGATACTTAACTGCTTTCCGTCACCCTCCCTTCATGAGCACTGCAATAACCTGCCGGGTTTCTAACACCCTCCACCTCCTCGCCACTGGAGAAAAGAGTTTAATGTGTAACGGGGGGACCCCAGCGTCACCTCTACCACCAGGCGTAACCCTCTTTCCCACCCCTCCCCACCCCTTTTACCTATCGCAGCACCAAATGACAAGCCCCCTCACTAACTAAAACCACCATTTCCCCGGCTTCCAGTGAGAGTGACGGAGAAAGGGACAGAACACAGTCTCCCCCCAAAAAGAGCTGTAAATACGAGTTTCAGAAAAGGAGGAAAAAAGGGGGAGGAAGGCGAGGGGGGAGCACTCGACAAGCAGCACATCCCCAACCCACACACTATTTATATAATCTATCCCCCACGACTTTCCACCCCCTTTCCATAGAAATACTGGACGGGAGGAGACTGTTTAAAAGCAAATCCTATTTAAAAAGGGGGGGACGAAGGCAACAAGCCCGGTTCACCCCCCTTCCACTCTCAATCTAATCCACTCTCCCTCCCTCCTTTACTAGCACCCTCTCTCCTACTACAGCCATTGCGAATACTAGAAATTCCTCAGTGTTGTGCTGTAATAGCTTTCACCCCTTCTTTCTTGCCTTTCACCCCACCCCACCAGTGCCCTGAAAACAATTCTCCCTCAAAGCAGAGAAAGAAACAGCCGCCTCAGTGCCCCGTGCGTCCTGATTCCTCTGCCCCTTCGCTACCCTACTGCTGCCACCCGCCTTTTTCTCCAGCGTTTTTACACCTAAAAAGCCAAATGCTCACTTAAAAACTGAAACACCAAAGAAGACCTTTTGTTTCGCCAGTCTCTGTGGCTGGCATCTTCAGAGGACAGGAGTAGCACTCTGTGCTCTGGTGCAGTTTGTTTGGGAGTTGAGTATTTATAGCTGTGGGATCAGCTTTTGTCCTTTTCAGGAGATGGGTGATTATGGTGATCCGTGTGCTTCAACAAAAAAGAAGAAAGTTTAAAACTCAACAAAGCTTGGCTCCCAGCACTGAAAAATACAGCCTGCAAAAGGTCAACGAACTCTACTCAGCCACAAGGACCGGTGATCACTACACACAAAAGACCAGCTAACGACACCCATCAATCACAGTGACAGATCTCTCCTCCTTATCACAACAATACACCCACAAAAACATAGTGATCACCATAATCACCCATCTCCTGAAAAGGACAAAAGCTGATCCCACAGCTATAAATACTGAACTCCCAAACAAACTGCACCAGAGCACAGAATTCTGACTCCTGTCCTCTGAAGATGCCGGCCACAGAGACTGGCGAAACGTTAGGAAGAACAACCTTCAGAACATGGCCAAAGAGCCCGAAAAACCCACAACAATAAAATAATCTACCATCCGCTTCGGGATGAAGAGGAGGGAGGGGGGAAACATACACACACACACACACACAAACACGAGAGATCATCTCTGCAGAAAAAGCAAACCTATATAGCTTCTATACATTCTGGCGACGAACACATAAAGGAGAAAGCACTTGGTATTTGGCGTCCATTTCCCTCATCAGGGAGACATTTCTCTATAGCCTCCTCTCTCACCCGAATGGGCGAGAGTTTTCCTTTCAAGCTCTGGGGCTGTAGAAAGACTCGCGGACTGTGTGTGCCTATCAGCCTTTCTGATCTTGGAAGAAAAGATTCAAATGTTGCTTTTTTTTTTTTTTTTTGGTAGTCTTTTTTTTCCGGTTAGATGGAAGGAACCGAAAACGGGGAGAGGACGACGCTGGGGATTGCGCCTCTGCCATTGGGGCTGCTGTGCTTGAAAGGAAAACTCTCGCCCATTCGGGTGAGAGAGGAGGCGGCTATATGCACAGAATTTTCGGCCAGATGAAAATGTTGAATCCTGCAAACGGAGAGCAGCTTCATTTAGCAAACTATGTGGAGGATTACATGGACTCCATCAAAATCTCTGCCTTTCGATCTGCAGAGAAATGTCTCCCTGATGAGGGAAATTGATGCCAAATACCAAGTGCTTTCTCCTTTATGTGTTCGTTGCCCTTTTTTCAATGGGATTTGCTTTTAAACAGTCTCCTCCCGTCCAGTATTTCAGTGGAAAGGGGGTGGGAAGTCGTGGGGGGATAGATTATATAAATAGTGTGTGGGTTGGGGATGTGTTGCTTGTTCGAGTGCTCCCCCCTCGCCTTCCTCCCTCTTTGTTCCTCCTTTTCTGAAACTCGTATTTACAGCTCTTTTTGGGGGGAGACTGTGTTCTGTCCCTTTCTCCGTCACTCTCACTGGAAGCCGGGGAAATGGTGGTTTTAGTTAGTGAGGGGGCTTAAAAGGTTCTTTGTCATTTGGTGCTGCAATAGGTAAAAGGGGTGGGGAGGGGTGGAAAAGAGTGTTACACCTGGTGGTAGAGGTGACGCTGGGGTCCCCCCGTTACACATTAAACTCCTCTTTTCTCCAGTGGCGAGGAGGTGGAGGGTGTTAGAAACCCGGCAGGTTATTGCAGCGCTCATGAAGGGAGGGTGACGGAAAGCAGTTAAGTATCCATTTGACCCCTCTCATGCCGTGAAGAGTTTTATTATGTCGCAAGTAGGAAGGAGAGCAGGAAGATCGAGAAAGAAAAGGAAGAAATGAGCGTTAACTTGACAGTATGAATACAGTGGTGCCTCGCTCGACTATGTTAATCCGTTCCACGAAGATCGCTGTCTAGCGAAAACATCGTCTAGCGAAGCACGTTTTCCCATTGGAATGCATTGAAATCTCTTCAATGCGTTCCAAGGGAAAACTCAGTCGTCTAGCGAAAATCTCCCATAGGGAAACATCGTCTAGCGAGTGAGGGTCCCCGTCGGAATGCACTGACAGCTGCACTGACAGCTTTTGACCACTAGTCGGCGCATTCCTATGGGGAAACCTCATCGTCTAGTGAAAATTCCCCATAGGAGACATCGTTTTGCAAAGCGCAGTAGCGATCGCAAAAAGGCATCGTCTAGCGATTTCCTCGTCCTGCGAGGCAATCGTCTAGCGAGGCACCACTGTACCCGGTTGCGAAGGGATAAGGAACGGAGGGGGGTACTATTGAAGGACAAGCGCGACATGCCCCCCGTGTGTGCAGGCGGGGGGCGCGGAGATCCGTGTCCGCGGCCCAGTTCAAGGAAGCCCACGGACCGGCACGGGGCCGCGGTCTGGGGGTTGACGACCCCTGCTTTAGATGATTTCTTTAACTAAAACTTTTGTAGATATTCTCTTTGCTTTATTATTGATTTCCCTGGTTCTTTGTATAGCGCTTGATAGAAATCCTTGACAATTTTTTTGATTTCCTTCTGCTCCCATTTAGTCTCTCCTTCCTGGTCTTTTTAAGGTTTATAATTTGGTTTCTTGTTTGTTCTTTTCTCAGTCTATAGGCAAGCCATCTGCTGGTTTGTTTGCTTTTTCAAAAAAAAAAATGGTTTCGCTTGTTTTATCTTCATTGCCATTTCTGACATCCGCCATAGATTTATTTGATGTTGTACTGATTTCATATTATCTACTAGTTTTCCAATTGAGCTATTTTGTTTTGACTGTTGTTCTAACTGGAAGAGTTTTTTCTCTAATTCTTTGTATTTTTGTATTTTTTCCCCCTTTTTTTTGTCTTGCTGCATGCTTTATAACCATCCCTCTTAGCTTTGCTTTTCCTGCATCCCAGACTACTCTCATTGGTACATCTGGAGTTTTGTTTTCCTTAAAGAACTAAGACATTTCTTGCATCGCTTCTTTCTTAAAATCTTCATTTTGCAAAAGACTAGTATTCATTCCCCAGAACGATGTTTTATCTTGTATATTCAGTTGTAAAATATTTGGACTATGATCAGCAAAAGTTCTTGGTAGTATGTCTATAGTCTTCATCACTTTTATCCAGCTTATTGGAATCCAGCATGCATCTATTCTAGACCATGTCTTATGAGAATTTGAGTAGAATGTATAATCTTTCTCTTTCATATGTGTTGCTCTCCATGCATCTACCAAATGAAACTCTTCTGCTATAGACCGGAAGGTTTTTGATAATATAGTCCTTCTTTCTTTTTTCCCTTTTCTTAATGTTTGAATGTTTGTGTCCAGTTTTCTATCCAGAACTGCATTGAAGTCCCCTACACAGCAAATGTCTTTGTATTCTTTATCTGCCAATTCTTTTTGTAGTTCTTTGAAAAAAAATTCTTGATTTTTATTTGGAGCATAAATATTCACTATCAGTGTTTTTTCCTTCCCTCTTTGAATTTCTACCATCAATATTCTTCCATCTTGTGATGAAAAAAACAAACCCTCTCTTTTTTTCTTTGTTGTCTGATGCAGCGAAGAGCCTCCCTAATTTTGGCATTTCCAAATATTTCATGTCTCTTTTTAAAATATAGGTTTCTTTTATGCGTGTAACGTCCAAATTCAGTTTCTTAAGCTGATGATTTTTTGTTCCGTTTTCCAGGTGAGTTCAATCCATTTACATTAAAAGAGATTAATCTCAGCTGATTTTTAGACATTTCCTGCTCACTTACTACCTACGTAGTTCTCCCTATTCCTTGTAGATTTGGTCTGAATCTGTACTACTACTTTAGATTTTTTTTTCCCCCTCTTTGGTTTCCTCCTCCTCCTCTTCTTCTTCCTCCTCCTCGGATTCTTCTTCGCTTTCCTGGGCTATTTCTGAGTCTGCTGATTTCCTGCCTTCTGTTGTATCTCTCCTTTGAACTTCTTCCTCTTTTCTTTTCTTCTCCTTTCTTCCTCCATATCTGACAGTCCCCACCAACCCCCAAGAGATGGGGCCAGTTCGGTGGAAGAGGGGGAAGAAGGATGGAAAAAGGAAGGGAAAAAGAAAGTTAAGAGAGAGAGAGAGAGAGAGAGAGAGAGAGAGAGAGAGAGACAGGTGGCCGAGTGGAAGGGATTCCTCTCCATGGAAGTGGGTGCCTCACTGATCATTAGGGGCTCCATAGAGCTGGCCTTTGCTAGTCCTTTTCTTGGAGAGGCTTTTTATGAAGTTGGTGGAGGAAGGTTTCCTTGTAGGTCTCTTTGAAGTCCCAGGAGAAGCGAGTATTCTGTAGAGCCAGCTTCCCCCTTTCTTGGGCAGGAATCAAAAGCCCTTCTTCATCTTCATCCTCAAAGGACACCGAAGGGGACTCTTCGGTTTCAGAGGGTGACACCAACATCAGTGAGGCAGCCGCAGGGTCCTGCTTTGGGGGGCTCTTCTGCTTCTTCTGCTGCTTCTTCCGTAATTCAGCCCAGACTCTCTTGAGGCGGAGCACCAGGTGTTTGAAGATGTTGGGGTGCTTCTGGGGAGCCTTGGGCTGGAGGGGTCCTTCTCTTGCCGGGACGGGCTTTGCAGACCGGGAGTGTGTTTGTGCTTTGCCTGGTTTCGTGGGGGACCTGGGAGCGGGTAGAAAGCTGACCTTTGGGACTTTGGGAGCAGCCTTGTGGCCTCCGGGCCTTGGGGCAACGTCCTGCGTGGAACGGTGCCCGGCCAGCCAGGGTGTCCTCTGTGGGCCCCGAGGCTCGGGCTTCGTGGTCCGACTCTTTGGGGATCTGCTCCTGCCCCCGGCCCTTTTGGGCTTGGAGGGCCGGTCTTTGCCCGGCTGCCCCTGGCAGGCATCCTTCCCTGGCACCAGTCCCCACTCGCTGGCCTCGGCCTCGTTGAGCCTCAGGAGGAAGCCCAGGCTCATATGGCCCTCCCCTTCCTGCCTCATCAGCCGCGGGTAGACCACGAGACGAGGGCTGTGCCGCATGCGAGGGTGCGGGCAGAACGGGGTGCATCGGCCGCAGAGCAGGCAGACGGGGTACTCTACTGAAGGCCGGCCGGGCCCTTTCTCCAGCCCCTTGGCCAGGCACAGATGCAGGTCCTGCATGGCTTCCTCCTTATTCAGGGACTCAACCACGGTGTGAGCCAGGCACAGAGGCCTGGCAAGCGGCTGCACAGAGGGGTGGCTCTCCTGGTGCACCTCCACAAGGCATGGCAACTCCAGGTGGTTGCGGCACATGAAAGCTGGATCCAAGAAAGGTGGGTGACCCACTGTGGCTTTCTTGGGGCTCCCCCTGGTTGCCTGGAGGAACTCGGGCTCGGTGTAATCCGCCCGGCCGAGCCATCCGGCCCGGTGGTCAGCGCCGTCCGTCCTGCCTTCTCCCTGTCTGCGGAGACCGCTGCGGTTTTTGGACCGGCCACTGGGGCGCGGAGAAGAACGGACACCTTTGGCAGGAGGAGGACGCCCAGGGGGCGACGGGCTCTCGGTCAGGTGCAGACACAGTTCCAGGGTGGCTCGTTCCTCCTCCAGGGACTCCACAAGGACGCGAGGCTTGGGAGGCGCCTGCAGGCACTGGTGGCTTTCCTGGCACACCTCAACGTGTGCGGCAGCAACCAGTGGCAACTCCAGTGGCTTCTGGTGGATGGTGGCAGCCTCTAAGACGGGGAGCGGAGCAGGACTCCGTCGCTTGGGGGGGCCCCTACTCACCATGGGCAGCTCTGCTATGTCAGTCTCGGCCCAACTCAGTCGGAGGATCTTCTGTTCGCTGCTCTCCATTTTGCCCTCGGTCCGTTTCTTGAGACTGGTCCGGCTTTTGGACGGGCAGATGGGAAGGAGGGAAGGGAGCATCTCTGCAGGGGAAGGCACAGGGGGGCAGGCATGGCGGGGTCCTGGCCTTGACAGGCGGGGTTCTGGGCAAGGCATCTGGAGTCCTGGGCTCAGCCGGCAGCGGCCTGGGCTTGGTACATGGGGCCTTGGGGTTCGCCCACTGTACTCTGGGCTTGCCCCACGGTGCCCTGGGCTAGTTCCATGAGGTCCTCGGCTTTGCTTACGCTGACGGTGGGATCTGTGGCTTTGTTCATGTTTCCAAGGACTTCTCATGGAGGGCCCTGTAGTTCGCATAGGGCACACGGGACTTTTTGCAGGCTTCGGTGGAGTCCGATAACCCTCCAGGATGGCTCCAGGGCAGAAAGAAGGTGTCACGTCCTCTTGATGTTTCTTTCGGATGTGCCACTCTAGGAGCTCCTGCTCCTTGTAGGCAAGGAAACGAATCCGATGGGATGAACGGAGAGGCTCTGGGGAAGAACATGTTGAGGACGGGGCTGAACCGTGCTGGGAGATGATGGAATCGCTTGAGGTCACCGATGAAGAGCGGGTGATCCTGCAGTGATGGGGAATGGGTTCAGAAGCAGAAAGAAAGCAAGTTAGGGCTTCTATTTTGTTTTTCTTCTTGTTGTTTTTATATACCATTAAGTCAAAACTGACCTCCAGTGACCCCTAACAGGGCTTTCAAAGTTAATGAGGTATTGAGGAAGTAATTTTTTTCAGTTCCACATCCCCAGTGAGTTTCCACAGCCAAGTGGGCATTTGAAACTCATAACTCAAGAGATGAAGAGAGATCATGGAAATAAATGTCCCCCCCCCCCCATGCCACCTTCACCCGTGGGACTTTGTTTAGTCGTTAAGTCGTGTCCGACTCTTCGTGACCCCACGGACCAGAGCACGCCAGGCCCTCCTGTCTTCCACGGCCTCCCGGAGTTGGGTCAAATTCATGTTGGTACATAACATTATGTTATATACACTTAATATTAAATCTCAGTCTAATAAATTAATATGGCTAAGTATAGGACTGCAGGAACTTCATCGGAACCCCGAGAATATTTTTTATACAACATGAATATAGTAGAAAGAATTGAAATGTTTTTTTAAAAATATGCCTTTAATTTAACACTTTGCTTAAAACCAAATCCTGGGCATACGATAACATTGCTATAGTTATTTACGATGACAAGGAGTTAAAGAAAAGAATATCACCTGTGATTGCATTTTGGAAGCCTCCGTCTGTGCCGCTTTTCTCGATTGGCTGAAGGGAAAGGCCCTTTTAAAGAACATTTTGAAACATCTTTCAAGGATGGGGGCGAACTGCACTGGGCGATCATAGAATCAATTGAGGTCACCGATGAAGAGCGGGAGATCCTGCAGTGATGGGGAATGGGTTCAGAAGCAGAAAGAAAGCAAGTTAGGGCTTCTGTTTTGTTGTTCTTCTTGTTGTTGTTATATGCCATTAAGGCAATACTGACCTCCAGTGACCCCTAACTGGGCTTTCAAAGTTAATGAGGTATTGAGGAAGTAATTTTTTTCAGTTCCACATCCCCAGTGAGTTTCCACAGCCAAGTGGGCATTTGAAACCTGGTCTCCAGAATCCCAGTCCATCACTCTATCCACTACAAGATCTGAATGGCGCAACACATTGCCCCAGGCTTCTGCAGCTCTGTTTTTAACCCCCTGTTCTGTGGGAGCTCAGAAATAACACTACATCAGGCATAGAATGCCCCATCTTCAGAATCTCTGCTTTACTTGAACAACTGTCATTACATTGCACAGATATATATAATAGTTTGATGCCATTTCTACAGCCAGGTCTCTGTCCTGAGAATTGTATTGTGGTGATAAAGGAGTCATAGAATGAGAGAATAATTGAGTTGGAAGTATTGGGCCTCTGCAGAGAAGGTTTTGCAGCCATGGCAGTTTGCACACGGCTCCGTGGGGTGGGGGTGGCCAGGGGCTGTTGCTGGCGGAGACCGCAGCAGAAGGGGGGGTATGCCACCTCTGCCACCTCCAGTGCCTCGGCCAGGGAGAGCGGTGAGCCGGACACTGACACAGAGGAGGAGGAGAAGATGCAGGAGCAAGAGGAGGAGGAGGAAGAAGGAAAAGGGTGGCCTAAGGAAAATGCCGGAGGAGGAATACAACACGGTGGCAGCAAGGAGAGGCCCCCTCTGGAACTGCTGGTGCAGATTTTCGGCTTCCTGCTGGAGCCGGACCTACCTAGCCTGGTCTCCTGGGCCTTTCGCGGCCTTCTCCACACTGACTCCACCTGGCACTGCTTTTTAAATGTTGTGACCACTGAGAATTTAGCGCCCAGGGCGACCCCACGCGACACTGCTGGGAAGGGTCCTATAATTTATTTATTTATTTATTTATTTGATTTATATCCTGCCCATCTGGTATATTCTACCACTCTGGGCGGCTACCAACATACATATAACACAAACATAATCAATAGTAAAAACAGTGAAAAAATATTATAAATAATAAATAGCAAAAGAAAAAGAGTTAAGTGCTGACAGGAGGGAAGGCCTGGATGTACATCCATGTTTTTAGTTGGACTTGAAATGTACCCAGCGTACTATAAGGCCATTGAGTCCAATCCCCTGCTCATTTTTGGGCACTTGCCTGAACTATAGCACTGGAGCTCTGTAGGAAAAAAAGGGTAAGGACCTCAGCAAACGAGAGATCTTATGTGTGGGGAAGTGGGCTGTGTATCCATGAAAGTTCATTCTGCCGTCAATCTGTTAAGACTTAAATGTGTGGCACCATTTGATTGACTGTAATTCTATACCACCTTTCTCCTGGCAATGAGAATCAAATCCACTCACAAATCAAAAATTAAAAATAAGAACAGAAAACAATTAAAATTATTAAACATGAAAATATTAATATTAGAGATGGGATATTCGTATACGAATACAAATACGAAAATCCTGGACCCATTTGGCTGGGATCCCCAGTCCCCACTCCCCGAGCCAACCTGCCCACTTATGGGTTGCCGTGCAACACACGTGGCCACATCCTGCTCATCACGCCAATGTCAGATGAAACCCGGCTGGCGTTGCTCCATAAATGGATGGGTTGGTTTGGGGAGACGAGACTGGGGATCCCAGCCAACTGGGTCTAGGATATTCACTTTTGTTTTACGAATACAAACATCCTATCTCTAACTAATATAATATAAAAACAAATTAAGACATACAAAACCCTTTAAACCCAAAAACATTAAGAAGGATACATTGGCAGGGAACTTTGGACAACTAGCTATGTTAAAATTAGATACTAAACCTTGGCTGGAATAAAAATGTTTCCAGTTGACACTAGAAAGAGAAGAGAGAGGGGGCCAACCGGCTCTCCTTACAGGGAGGGCCATTTCATAACTTGAGGCACCCACCAAGAAGGCCAGCTCTCAAGTCTCTATCAAGGTGGTAGCCTGAGAGAAGGGCCTACCGGGATTACCTTAAGACTTGAGGAAGGTCTTAATGAGGAGGTACAATATGTGAGATTACCCGGACCAAGCCGCGTAGGTCATAACCCGTACTTCGAATAAGGCTCAGAAAGGGACTGGTAGCTAGTGAAGCTGCTGTAACCCAGGAACGGTATGCTCCCTGCAACCAGGCCTGGTCAAGAGTCCCTACAGCATTTTGCACTAGCTGACGTTTTTCAAACTGTCTTCCAAGGCAGCTCCAGGTAGAGAGCGTTGCATTCACAGCGGTTTGATAACATTTTGGGGGGTGAAAAAGCATTGAAAGTACACCAGGGCGACCCCCCCCCCCGGGCGACGGCATGCAGGCAGCTGATCCTTCACTTGCATTGTAAACTTCTTGAGGGGCAAAATGACCCCAAGGACCTATTTAGGACCATAAATGATAATTCTAGTAATATAGAGGGCATCTCTTCATCAGAGTAACTGATCAGCGTTGACTAAAAGTTCCTGGGATGTGTCTTAGTTGCTAAGAGGCGTCAGTGCCATTTTTGTAAGACCACGTGTTATAATCCACTCAATGGACTTGGCTTTGTATATAGTAACATTGATTTTTTGTTGTTTAGTCGTTAAGTCGTGTCCGACTCTTCGTGGCCCCATGGACCAGAGCACGCCAGGCCCTCCTGTCTTCCACTGCCTCCCGGAGTTGGGTCAAACATTGATTTATTAACTACCTAATATACCATTCTGTATAATATGGAATAACCGAAACACTCACTTTCTAGTTGGAGATTTCCAAAGCTGCAGCAACATTTGGGACTATGAGCATGATGACGAAAATGGCAGAGCCGTCATAAAATGGGCAGAATCCCATTCAAAATGCCCTGTAATCACCATCATCATGTGTAGTCAAAGTCAATTCTGATTTATGGCAACCCTTTTCAGGGTTTCCCAGGCAGAGAGTACTCAGAAGTGGTTTCCCATCTCCTTCCTCCAGAGGGCGCCCTGGGACTGCTGTGCAGCTTGCCCAAGGCCACCCAGGCTGGCACTTCTCCCAGGTGGCACAGTGGGGATTTGAACTCCCAACCTCTGCTTTTGCAGCCAGATACCTAAGCCACTGAGCTATCCAGCCAGCTACACGCTTTATACATGATCCAATTACCCGGTTCATTTAACAACAGCACTTAGCAGAGGGACTACAATCTAGATCTAATTGTTCTTAGTGAGCATAGAGCTCAACAGCGCATTAAGTACATAGGTGATCCAATCACAAGCACTCAGCACAGACCTATGCTATGTCAGATCTACTCAGCCATCCAATCTCAGTTTGTACCATTCTACAGGAGGTATAATTTCAAAATTATAAAAGGAGATATAATTTCAAAATTATAAAAGGAGGTATAATTTCAAAATTATTCAAAATTATTATTGACAAAAAGAACTGTGTTTGAATCAGATCTTGCATAATCAAAATTCCGTAACTGTTGAATGAGCAAACAAATTCCAAAAATACAGTGGAAGATGAAAATAATCACTATACTGAATCATCCATCCATCCATCCGCTCCTTCCTTCCTTCCTCTCACTTTCTTTTCCTTCCTTCCTTCCTTCCTTCCTTCCTTCCTTCCTTCCTTCCTTCCTTCCTTCCTTCCTTCCTTCCTTCCTTCCATCCATCCATCCATCCATCCATCCATCCGCTCCTTCCTTCCTTCCTTCCTTCCTGCCTTCCTTCCTTCCTTCCTTCCTTCCTTCCTTCCTTCCTTCCTTCCTTCCTTCCATCCATCCATCCATCCATCCATCCATCCATCCATCCATCCATCCATCCATCCATGCACTCCTCCCTCCCTCCCTCCCTTCTGGTTGATAATCTAGTGCTAGGGCAGCTAGATGACCAAAGGAAAAGAAGAGCAAGGAATCAGTAGAGAGATGGGAGGAAGTTTCAGCTTCTTTCTGCTGTAACTGCACCTCTTGCAAATCTGGATGGCTAGAGCAGTGCTACCTTAACAAGTTGGAAACAAAGGTGATCTTAAAACTTCTTCCTGTCTCTGACATTTCCTAGCTTCTCTCTCTCTCTCTCTTCCCTTGATCACCTTCCTGTCCTAACACTAGGATGTCAAACCTTTAAAAGAAAGAAATAAACGGAAGAGGAGGGGGGGAAGAGGGAAACAAGTAGACTTAAGGAGCAGGTGTGCAGAGGGGCGGATTCAACTGGTTAGCAAGCTGCAAACAAAGCTGATTTCCTCCCTTCTGTCTGCTGACTCCTGTGTGGTCAGCTGATTTGAACTAACCCAGAGAAACCCAACCTCCAACACGTGACATCACAGAGGATCTAAATGCAGTTTTCCCTCTGTCTCTCCCAGGGTGCAGAGTTTTCACTCTGCACCCTGAGTCAACGTTGTTTGAATAAAGAGGTCATCTAGTTCTACAATGGCTTAAGTTAAAACTAAACCAGGGTGTATGGTAAGATTGCTATAATTATTTACGATGAGGACAAGGTGTTAATGAAAATAATATCACCTGTGTTTTGAGATGCGATTGCGCTTTTTATGTCTCTGTCCGCACTGTCTTCTTTCAGCTAGAGCCTCTAGGCGAGAAGGAATAGAAGACACAACATGGCCCTAAGAGAAAAATAAGAGAAGAAATAGACTTAAGCATCATCAGGGTCTAATTTATTCCCTACTGATCCCAGGCCTGGCTTTGTGGGAGTGCCATTCCCAAGGCTGCTAAGCTGTTGGCTGATTCTACAGTAGTAGAGCAAACTCTAATGGATGATGTCACAGCTGCTTCTGAGAGTAGGAGCTACTACCCATTCTTCTTCCTCCTCTTACTCATAGTGATAGGGAGCTAACTTCAAAGCCTTTCCCAATGGCATTATGTAACCATTGTCCTATCTGAACTCTGTCAATAATCTGTAAACTATCAACTTTATCTGTGAGCTTGCTAGAGTAATAAAAGAGATTCCTCCTGGGGGTGTGTGGCACCACTTCCATATTCATTACATTACTACTGAGACTTCTTCTTGGTCGCCCATCTGGAGGACTGCTGGCAGACATCCCTGTGTGTGGCTGACTTCTTTAACTTCTCTCTCTAAGACTATTTTTCTATCCTAATTACTTGTGACCACATAAACTATCAGCCTTCTCAACATGGCTTACCCAACGTTCTGAGAATTTCCAGATCGTCCAAAGAAGAGCAAATAGGTACAAATAAAACCATAGGATCATCATGGTGATCAGCTTGGTCCTGGGTACCAAATTCGCTTGCTCTGAAAGGCTGCCTCCAGGCTGGCAGATTTTTAAGGGCTCCTCTTCTGACATCATCCTTGCCTCACAAATGACCTTTGCACCCCACTGTTTGGCTCAAGGCTGTTGCTCACCAGGTGACAAAAAAGGCTTTTGAGACACTGAGACAAAATATAGATAATAATCTTTATCTGGTTCTCTTAGGAAAAGGGTAAACAGGACATCCTAAGAAAAGAAGAAATACTAAAACTACATTACAAAACATACCAAACAGTAAAGGGAAAAAGGCTCAGGCAAGGCCCACAAACGTAGGCAAGCACACACAAGGTCTCTGCCTCGCTCTGTCAGTCAGCACCATGGAAGGAGGGAAGTGGTGTGGTAGAGAGAGAGAGAGAGAGAAGGCTTTGTAGAGCAGTGGTCCCCAACCTTGGGCCTCCAGATGTTCTTGGACTACAACTCCCAGAAGCCTTCACCACCACCTCTGCTGGCCAGGATTTCTGGAAGTTGAAGTCCAAGAACATCTGGAGGCCCAAGGTTGGGGACCACTGTTGTAGAGCCTCCTTGATTATAAGGGACAGGTGAGGTCTTTAAGGATGTTAACCCATAGTGGGTAGAATGTTATACCTTGTAATAGGCCAACACCTTTCTTCTGTATGATTTCCATTCAAGTATTTGAAGCAGGCTATCCTATGTTCCCAGTTTCCCCACAGAAACTCTCCTCCTCTCTCCCATGCCTGGGGAGATTCCTCCTTGTCTGGCCTTTTTCCCCTTTACTCCTCCCAGCAGAGCCATCCTGCCAGCTGATCCCTCGGTCTGCAGATCTCCAGAACAAAGAATTCCAGTGGCACAAGACAGATCTTTTCTTTCCCAAGCAGAAAGGGTGTCTGTCCTGTTCTTAATCCCATACAGGCAGCCCGTCTTTGAGTAGGACTGCACTGTTCGTTATTTTTGTTGTTGTTTAGTCGTTAAGTCGTGTCTGACTCTTTGTGACCCCATGGACCAGAGCACGCCAGGCCCTCCTGTCTTCCACTGCCTCCCGGAGTTGGGTCAATTTCATGTTGGTCGCTTCGGTGACACTGTCCAACCATCTCGTCCTCTGTCGTCCCCTTCTCCTCTTGCCTTCACACTTTCCCAACATCAGGGTCTTTTCCAGGGAGTTACTTAGGTTTGGTTAAAGTTTAGAATCCTAGAATCACGGAGTTGGTGTGGGGGGGTCTATAAGACCATTGAGCCCAACCTGCTCCTCCATGAAGGAATCCAAATCAAAGCAAATCTGACAAAGGGTGGTCCAATTTTCTCTTGAAGGTCTCCACAATGTTGTACTGCTCACTACCTCCCCCTGGGGTCACTGGTTCCATTGTCGTACTGCTCTAACAGTTAGGAAGTTTTCTGTGATACTCAGGCAAAATCTCACTTTGAGTAGCTTGAGTGCATTTCTACTTGTTTCTGCTCCTTGGGATGATGGAGAACAGATCCTACCCCTCCTCTGGAGGAAAGTTTTTGAAAAGTGCTGTCAGATCTCCCCTCGGTCTTCTTTTCTCAAGGCTAAACAGGCCCAGTTCCTTCAGCCTTTCCTCCTCAAAGAGCTTGGTTTCCAGCCCCCTGATCCTCCTTGTCGCCCTCCTCTGAACTTGCTCCAGGTTGTATGCAACTCTAGAGACTGAGGGGTATGTTTGCACCAAAAGCTCCACAGGGACCAGAGTCCTGGTGGTGTATCGATTCTCTGCCTGCCCCATAGCTTGGTTATTCCATCTAGGTTGCTCCTCTAGGTCACTCAGAAGTTCCATATAGTCCAGAGGAGGGCAGCTGGGGAAGTCATGGAGGGCTTTGGAAGAGAGAGAGAGAGAGGGAGAGAGGGATGGATAGAGAAGGAGCAGTCCAGGTCCCTTCTGGTTCTTCAAACACTGGAAAATGGAGACCCAGCAGAGAAGGATGCAGGGTTAGCAAAGGCAGAGTTAAAGGTGACAATAGCATCCTCAGCAGAAGTAACGAACCCTCCATAGGATGTGCGACATAAAAATGAGTGCTCCAACACTGGGGGCGTTCATAATCCCCTGGCAGATCTGCTTGGATGGTCCTCCTGCCTTGAGCAGGGGGTTGGACTGGATGGCCTTGTAGGCCCCCTTCCAACTTCCACTTTTCTAGGATTCTATGAAAATCCTGAAAGAGCCATCGTGGTTCACTATCACCCGAGCTAAAGCTGTCTTTAAACTGCGAAGATGTTTGACCTGTCGGGTTTTTCTTGTCCTTTCATTCTTCTTTTCTCCTTTCCTTTTTTCTCTCCCCCCCCCCCCACTTTTCTTTTAATCGTCCGCCAAGCATTTACCCCAAAAATAGATGTGCTCATCTTTCAGGCGCCCCACGGTATTTCTGTTTTTGTTTTTATCCTTGTGCTACATGCGGATTCAGTCTGACGCAACTGCCTCCTTCAAATGGGCAGGGTGGGGCATTTTAAGGGGGGGTAATTGCACCCTGGGAGACAAGATTCTTCGTTTTTATGCCAACAGCCAAACCCTGGGAGCAGCGCGGAGTGCTTTGGGGCTACGAAACAGCTGTATGCGTGTGTGCGTGCGCGAACACACACACTTGTATGCGAGCTGTGTCGTTCTCATCCACATGTTCTCAGAATGGAGTGGGAGGGAAAGCTTCCCAAATGGCAAGCGCCAGGGAAGAGATTAATTCAATACACTTATATTAATTCAGAGTCTACATATCTACGTAAATAACCGTTTCAAACAGAGCCACTGCTCAGTGACACTTGTGTCCAACACAAAAGGAAGGATCTCTTGGGAAAATGCTGATTTCATTCGTTCGTTCATTCATTCAAAATATTTTGACCTCGCCTTTCTCCTTAGAAAAGGACCCAAGGCGGCTCACAGCATTTAAAGAAAATATTTAGGAACAAAACAATGAGTATACAAATGTGGCATACATCATGAGAAGGCAATATTTAAAGCTAAGAACACTTTTAAGTATAGGAATATTAAAAAGGAACAAACAAATACCCCTCTTAGAAATGGGAAACTCGAGCAGTACTTTAAAAAAAAACAATCAAAGCAGGGATGCATAAAAAATCCATCTAAAAAGATCACACTCAGGGAACCAGTCACCATGAGAAAGCTTGTCTGAAGAGAAAGGTCTTCTTCGCCTGCTTGCAGAAGGACAGCCAAGACGGGGCCAGCCTGGCCTCCAGTGGCAGGGAGTTCCACAGTCTGGGAGCCGCCACAGAGAAGACCCTCTCCCGTGTCCCCATCAAAGGTAGTGGGATGAAGAGAAAGGCCTCCCCTGATGATCTCAACACCTGGGCAGGCTCATAATAGGACACACGGTCTTTGAGATGGCTTGGACCCAAGCCATTTCGGGCTTCATAGGTTAGAACCATCACTTTGAATTGTGCCTGTATTTAGCCAGCAGAGCCAGGTGAGAACCTTCCTTCCCACTTTGAACTGGCAGCTGCTCGTGTTCTTCTAGGCCGGGTCTTGGACAGGAATGTTTCTCCCATCTCTTACTCCTGGATCCTTCGGACAGGAGAGCTTGGCAGGCATTCATCCTGGAACCTTCTGCCCACCAGCGGTGGGATCTACCACCCGCCGATGATCCCAGGATGCATGTCAGCCCTGCCTTCCCGTGAACAAGATCCGTGGCTCTTGAACCCTGGGAGGCCGGCAGCCAAGCCTTCCGCTCCTGAGTCCCTCCACGGCAGGCTAAGGAGCTGCCTTTTCAACAAGCAAGAGGGAGGACTGTCATTTCCACGGGGCTCCCTAAGATGTGGTGGGACGTGTAGCCCTGCTAACTCAACGTGATGAAAGATCAGAGGGGTTTAAATCAAGATGATGTCATGTCTGGTCTTCAGCCTGAGGCCTTTTGCAAGCAGAACATCTACTTTTCCTCTTATCCGTACTAAGCTAGATGGAGCGTGGATCTGGCCCCCTGATAGGGCAGTCCTTTCTTCATTCCACACCATCTAAGATGCTTTGCTTACGCTCGTGGAGCAAAACCAGACATTTTAGTCTCTTGAGTCGGTGTGGGTCCATGTCTTTGTGTGTGTGCCTGCTTCTTTCTGATCTGTGTTTCTTTTCTCCAGGGGCCACACGGTGAAGGCTGTGTGTGAATCGTTCCACTTAGCCAAAGACGCCGGATTCAAGGTGGTGGCGCACATGATGCCGGATCTGCCCAACATGGGGCTGGAGAGAGACATTGACCAGTTTGTGGTAAGAATTTCCACCCCTCCGCCTCTAAATCTGGTTGCTTCTATGTGACCCTTTTCGGCCATTGCTTCCTTGGTCTCTCATTAATAGCTGTGAGGCAGTCTGATGTATGGAGGAGGGTTGGGTTTGGGGGGTTGTTTCTTTAAAATTGACTCAAGAAATTGCCCTCTGCCCTCTATAAGAGCCTCGTGGCGCAGGGATTAAACTGCAGTACTGCAGTCAAAACTCTGCTCATGGGGTTCAATCCCAAGTAGCCGGCTTGAGGTTCACTTAGCTTTCCATCCTTCCGAGGTCGCTCAAATGAGCACCCAGCATGTGCAGGGGAAGGAAAGCAGTGTGTAGCCTGCAGAATTAAATTGTAAACAGTCCAGAGAGTACTTTATGCGCTATGAGGCGGTATATAAGCCGCACTACAGTTGGGATATTTGTATTTGTAAACAAATACGAATATCCTGGAATGTCCAGGATCCCCAGTCTCGCACTCCGAACCGACCCATCCACTTATGCGTCACCGCGCAGCACATGTGGCCGGCGTCCTGCTCATCAAGCCAATCTCCAGCTAAGCCCAGCTGGCGCTTCTCCACCTTCCTGCTCTTCCGGCTGCTCAGCAGCTGAGCGGGGAGACTGGCCGTCTCTCCCCCTGGGTGGAGTGGACAGAAGTGCCGGAAGGCGGAGAAGCACCAGCCGGGCTTCGTCGGAGATTGGCCGGACGAGCAGGATGCCAGCCCACCCCCACCTCCCGCACTGCATGGCAAACCATAAGTGGACGGGTCAGTTCGGGGAGGTAGGACTGGGGGGATCCCAGCCACGTGGGCCTGGGATATTATCCCATCTCTAAGCAGCACACTTCGCTTTTTGCATATGAGAGGCAATTTTGCCATGCTTGGCCCCCCAGTGTTCCTGCTTTTCCCCACCCCCACAACCCAATTTTTTTGCCAAAAAAACCACAAATCTTTTTTAAAAGAAATTGGCCACAGGAGGGCATGCGGGGTCTTTTCAGTTGAAAATAAAGGCCCCTTTTAAAAGAAATTTTCTTTTGGAGTGAGTAGGTTGGAAGAGAGGGTACACCCCGTCCCATGTCCAGGGGTGGGCATGTGCCCCCCTCAGACCTCTGGCATCTGCTCTCCCCTCCTCTCTAGGAAAACTAGTTCCCATGAAGGCAGGAAAAAAAGTATATCTTCATTAGTGAGAAGGATGGAACGCGTCTGGGGAGGACCATCAAGATGGTAAAGGGTCTGGAAACCAAGCCCTGTAGGGAGGGAGTTGGGTGTGTTTATCCTGGAGAAGATCAAGTATCACATTGAGAGGTGGTGTGATGGAAGTGGTATGAGCAGCTGTCGTGTGGAAGAAGACGGATCTTGCTTGTTTTCTTTCAAATGGTACGACCCGTGGATTCCGATGATAAGAAAACAGAGTTTGACTAAGAACCTCCTGGCAGTTAGAACTGTTTGACCCAGAAAGGACTACGTACTTGCGAAGGTGGTGGGTTCTCCCTTATTGCAGGTTTTTAAATCAAGGGTCAGGTGGATCATCTGCAGGGTTTCTTCCATCAGCTGGGCTACTAGATGACCCTCGGGGGTTCCTTTCAGCGGCGCAGTTCTGCGATTCCTCTTAAGAGCAAAAGGCCAAGGCAGCTGAGCGGTGGCTTTTGCTCTTATGATTGTACCCCTCTGTGCAATCCAAGCAGTGGTGATAGGAGGGGACCTCCTCTGCAGGCAGTCGTTCCCCGGGACTGGTAGCAGGAACCAAGGGTGGGGTGGGAAGAGTGAGTTTCGGCCGCTTCGGTAGTCTTTGCTACCATAGATTAGGTGGATCGTGAATCTTCTAATAAGAGAACGGGTTGCTTGGATGCCCTTTGACTTCTTTAAGGCTTCATTTGTTTTATCATCTCTGCGGGAGATAATGAGAATCTAAAGATAGAGCCCCGTTGGTAATCTCTCTCTCTCTCTTTTTTTCTCGAATTGTCAAGCAGATCGATAGCCATGTCAGTTTCAATATTTTACATGCTGCTGCTGGAAGGATGTGACATCCGGAAAACGGCAGCCCATAATAATCATCCCTAGCAGAAGAAATGCCTTTGTGGTGTTTCCCCCCCCCCCCTTTCAAAGTGAATTTTCTAGAAGCATGGGTCTTTTCTTGGGGAAGAGGCTGCCTTTGTGGTTCAGCCTCCGGTTCCTTTGGACGGCCAGCCTTCTGGAAAACCCTCCCTCGTGTGGAAGGACAATCCAGACAGACAGTGACGGCAAGGCAGATAAAGGTTATCGGGCAGATTTGATTCAATTCATGCCTTGCCTTTTTCCTGAAAGTGAAAGTCGAGGGCAGCTTACAACAAGATGGGAAACAGGTGCACATGGAAACATACAGAACTGTGCAGTGTTGAAGCACAATTAAATTATCATATGGGAACATTATTAAATTAAACATCCATTAAAAAACCCATTAATTTAAAAAAAAGAGAGGCAAAGGTACAGCGTTTACCTGCTGTTAAAGGCTCCGTTCTCAGCAGCTACAAGGCCTACATGGAAAGAACGCTCTTTGCTTATCAGTAGAAGGAGAGCTGGGAGGTGGGGGCCGGATACTTGTTTCCCTTAGAATTCAGAAAATACGGAAACGATTGTTATCTTAACAACAGCAGCCATTAACAAAAGAAGTTGTCGGATGGCACCACCGACATCCTTTCATTAATTATCCTCTTGGAACATGTCCTATTAAAAAAAGCCTTTGTTTCTATTCAAGCCACGGGAGATTGAGTTGAACTTCTCCATCATTCCATATCAGATCAGAATCTGTGTTTGGGAATCCTTTATTCAACAATGGCTGGTCCCAGATGACTGATAGACTGAAGCAGGCAGTATCTACAAGCATTTATGCTGCAGTACATTTATTATTCTTTTAAGCGCTACAAGACTCTTCCTTGTGGTTGCTTCAGCAGACTTAGAGGAGTAGCTGTGTTACCCAAATGGGTTCCTGTTCTTTATATCCTGGGGAGAGGGACCATGAGAGGAGAGAGAAGGAGCCCAGCCAGACTACTGACAAGAAGACCATAGACCAATAATTTTGGGTTAAGCGCTATTCATGTAACATTTATTGATGAGACCTAAGACATGAGACAAATGGTACCAAGAGGCCTCTCATTCATACTTCCCATTCACACAAGAGACTCATCCAAAAGACCCTTCTCTGTTGGGTGGTCAGTCTTTCGGTAAGAGCGATGGGAGCAATTGTTGCAGCGCTGTCGAAGCCCACCTGTCTCTTCCTGGGTCATCCTTCTTATAGGCATAGAACTCCCTTGTGGGCAAGCAGGGGGTCAGACTCTGGTTTCCTGGGCAGATACAATCTGTTGCCATGCAGGAACGCTTCCTTTCACGTGTATAGCTTGTTCCATCTGCCACAGACTTGGCTTCAGCTAGCCAGCTTCCTCTTTCTTGTCTGGAGAACTGATCATAGTCGGCCTTCTTCCTTTTCTCTATCTGCACAAACAAGTCCACATTTAGAATGTTCTTTCCACATCTGCAGTTTCTTACTGATCTCGAAACTCTTGCAATTCTTTGCAGACTTGTATCAGGCTCACCATCCCATCTTCCCTTGCGATTTCTCCATCTTCTTCTCAGGTCTGGGGTGCTGGTCTTTCTGGAACCCCCACACACTCTGTCACACTCATAACAGCTGTTTGAAACTGGTTGCAGCAGGAGGCACCGGGTTTTGGACGCGAGATGGGCATGAATTTTAAAAAATGGTATTTTGTTTTGATTCATGATGCATCAAGGTCGATGAATTACGAATTACATTTTTTTCTGATGAATCAGTCTGTCAATTTGTTTTTTACTTTAAAACTCTATAAAGTGCACACACACACACACACACACACACACATGCACCTAGAGACACCAAATTTGCATGGAGGCTTCCCCTGACACTCCTCTACAAGCCCTGCAGGTTTATCGAAGTTTGAGTTTCGGACGTCCGAGTTATATACCCACAAGGAGGGCCTCCCCAGGAAAGTTTCCCCCAGGCACCTGGAGATACTAAAATCACAGAGATGCTTCTACTGACTCTCCTTTTCAATCCCTCCAAGTTTGGTGAAGATTGGGTTTCAGACATCCAAGGTATACACCCACAAAGTGGGTTCCCCCAGGAAATTGACCTTTAGCAGCCAGCCTGGGGAAACCCAATCTTCACCAAACTTGGAGGGATTGTAGAGGAGAGTCAGTAGAACCTTCCCTGTGAATATGGTCTCTCTTGGTGCCTGGGGACCCCGTTGTGTAGCCAAACGAATCAAAAATTGCTAGAAATTCATTGATTTGTGATTCGTTGGAAACACTGATTCGTATGAATACAAATTGGCGAATTAGCTATTTTTTTAAAAAAATGAATTTGGGGATTCATTTTTTAAAATTGTGCCCATTTCTATTTAGGACCAGAGAGTAGAGGCATGAAGATAGATAAAAGCCCATATTATGTCTTTTTTCTCACAATCCTTTCCTTTAATGCTTGTATTTTTTAAAAAAAAATCTTTAAAATACAAGTTATTGATTTTTGCACCCAGTGTAGTGGATTGGGTATTGTCATGGAGTTGGATTCAGGAGACCAGGGTTCGAATCCCCTCTTGCCCATGAAAACCCACGAGGGAGATGGCTCCAGTAAAGGCACTCCTTGAATTCCTCACATACTTTGAAATCCCTATTAGGGTTGGAATAAGACAGTTCTGATTCGATGGCACATAACGCACGCACACACAAACGTGTCCGCACACACATGCACACTGATTGATCGTTGTAGCTGACTCTCTCATCCCACAGGTATCCATGAGGGACTTTATAAAAATATTTCTAGATGCCCAAGCATCTGATGCCTAGAAAATGGAAGTGAATTCTCTCCTGGTACACATTTGGTTGTCCTCAAGAGGTCTATAAATGTTTCATAAAATGGGATGTGATTTGAGAGAATAGAATATCTTCTGCATTCTTCACCATTCTGGCCTTAATTTCCTTGAGATAAAAATTATATCTGCATTTCCCAAGAGATCCTTCCTGTTGCGTTTGACACAAGTGTCACTGACCAGTGGCTCTGTTTGAAAGGGGTTATTGATGTCGACTTTGCTTGACTATAACTGTACGAGGGGGTGCTGATAAGTATTGAGCCTTTCCCAGAAAAAATTGAGCTAGGAAGCTGTAACTGCCACACTATTCTACATATTCCCCCAGGAAGTCAATGTACTTGGGACATCTGTCCTGCAGCTTCTTAAGTCCCTGCAAATAAAATTCTTCTGACTGCTGGTGTAACCACTCATTTGCAGCATTAGTTGCCTCCAGAACACTCCCAAATCGTTGTCCCTTTAGGTGTTTTTTGAGTTTGGGGAACAGATAATAGTCAGAAGGAGCCAGGTCGGGAGAATAGGGTGGATGGGACATCACTTGAAAGCCTAAGGAGGTCAGTTTTGCCATTGTTTCACCTGCAGTGTGTGACGAGGCGTTGTCATGCAACAGGATGACACCTTTGGAGAGCTTTCCTCGACGTTTTTCCTTGATGTTTTGCCTCAACTTCGTCAATAAAGCACAGTAATATTTTGCATTGATGGTTGAACCCTGTTGGAGGTAGTCCACCAGCACAACTCCCTTCTTATCCCAAAAAACTGTTGCCATTTGCTTCTGCACCGACCTTTGCACTCGGAACTTCTTTGGCCTGGGGGAACCACTGTGCCTCCATTCCTTAGACTGTTCCTTTGTCTCAGGATCATAACAGTAGATCCATGTCTCATCTAGTATTAGGCATCCTTCAGTCTCGAAAGACTATGGTAACGTGCTCTGTATGGAGGACTTAGAACAGCGTCTAGTGTGGCTGAGAAGGCCAATTCGAGAGTGACCATCCCTTCCACACTGAAGACAAATACAATCTGTCCCCTGTCCAGCTCCCTGGTTTTGCTGGTTTCGGGACTGCCTCTTTGCCTCGGCCTGCTGGACAAGGGTCTCTTCAAATTGGGAGAGGCCGTGATGCACCGCCTGCCTCCAGGCTGAACGCTCAGAGGTCAAGGTTTCCCATCTGTTGAGGTCCATTCCTAAGGCCTTCAGATCCCGCTTGCAGATGTCCTTGTATCGCAGCTGTGGCCTCCCTCTGGGGCGCTTTCCCTGCACTAATTCTCCATACAGGATATCTTTTGGAATCCGACCGTCAGCCATTCTCACGACATGCCCAAGCCAACGTAGACGTCGCTGTTTCAGTAATGTATACATGCTAACAATTCCAGCTCGTTCTAGGACTACTCTATTTGGAACTTTGTCCTGCCAGGTGATACCTAAAATGCGTCGGAGGCAACGCATAGGGAAGGTGTTCAGCTTCCTCTCCTGCCGTGCACAAAGGGTCCAGGACTCACTGCAGTACAGGAGTGTGCTCAGGACACAGGCTCTATAGACCTGGATCTTGGTATATGTCGTCAGCTTCTTATTGAGCCATACTCTCTTTGTGAGTCTAGAGAACATGGTAGCTGCTTTGCCAATGTGTTTATCCAGCTCGACATCTAGAGAGAGAGTGTCAGAGATCGTTGAGCCAAGGTACACAAAGTCATGAACAACCTCCAATTCTTGTGTGGAGATGGTAATAGAGGGAGGTGAGTCCACGCCCTGGCCCATGACTTGTGTTTTCTTCAGGCTGATTGTTAGTCCAAAGTCTTGGCAGGCCTTGCTAAAACGATTCATGAGTTGTTGGAGGTCTTCAGCAGAGTGGGCAACAATGGCTGCATCATCGGCGAAGAGGAAGTCCCGCATGCATTTCAGCTGGACTTTGGTCTTCGCTCTCAATCTAGAGAGAGTAAAGAGCTTTCCGTCTGATCTAGTCCGGAGATAGACACCTTCTGTTGCAGTTCCAAAGGCGTGCTTCAGCATGACAGCAAAAAAGATCCCAAAAAGGGTTGGTGCGAGGACACAGCCCTGTTTCACTCCGCTTCGGATGTCAAAGGGATCTGATGTTGAACCATCAAAAACTACAGTGCCTTTCATTCCCTCATGGAAGGACCTGATGATGTTCAGGAGTCGAGGTGGACATCCAATCTTGGGAAGTATTTTAAAAAGGCCATCCCTGCTAACCAAGTCAAAGGCCTTTGTGAGATCTATGAAGGCCACAAAGAGTGGCTGTTGTTGTTCCCTGCATTTCTCCTGCAACTGTCTGAGGGAGAATACCATGTCAGTGGTGGATCTATTAGCTCGAAATCCACACTGTGATTCTGGATAGATGTCTCATCACCAGTTACCAATTTGCCCAGGAAATCTGACTCATTTCTTGCAAAATGTTCCAAAACAGCCACCGATGACTCCACACGTTTCCTCTTTTGTTCGGTTGTCAAAAGTTTGAGGATCCACTTTGCTGCCAGCTTTCTCATTTCCAAGTCGTGGATAATGGCACCAACTCTCTCACATGATATTTTCAGATATATAGCAATACTTTTGGCTGATATTCGGCGGTCCTCCATGGTCATGTCATGGATGGCTTTCACATTTGCAGGCACAGAAACAGAAACAGGCCTTCCACTGGGTTTCTCGCTTTCAACACCGAAATGGTCAGTTTTAAAATTGACAACCCAACGTTTAACTGTTGCATATGAAGGGCCACTGTCACCCATAGTTTGTGACATTTCATCATGGATCTGCTGAAGGCAGAAGGATGAGGACAAATGCTTCCTTTTCTAGGAGAGAGGCGGAGAAGGTAGCATGGCATAGTGATGTGATCCTCGGAGGGACCCAGCAATGTATGGCTTGCATAGACTGAGAAGTTCAGAGTGAGAAAGCCACCTTCATTAAGCGAGTTGCTTTGTTACGTTTACATACCAAAATGCCGGGAGATTGACTGTAAACTTAAGATTTCTGCAGAACTTCCGTGTCGAAGCCCATCCCTTTTCCCTCTCATGAATGGTCAGGTCTCCACAGGAGAACCACATATGAATGGCTCTGAAGCTTATTGGCTGTCAATGAGCCAGCGACAAGCTTTGTCCTTTCATTCTCAGGGATTTATGGAATCAGATCATGCTTAGGAGCAGTGGATCGCCTATGGCGAGTGAGAAATTGAATTCCAGTGCATTCAAGTATATATCATAAAATAACACAGAAAGACAAAATAATCATAAGAAAATAAACCAGAAACAACAGCGGTGCCTGTAGGAAAACATAAGTACATAGAGAAATCCGTAGACCCGCTCAGTTGCCTGTCAAAAACAAATTTCCTGCCGTTACTGAAATAGGTGGTAAGGAAGAGCACCTGGCTCTTTATAGAAGCCAATGCTATGGTAGTAAATAAAGGATGTGGAGCAGAAGCATGCTAGTAAATTAATCCACAGTGGCAAAATGCTTTCTCTATAATCAAGTGTGACTGTTCATTGGATAAAATAATTAGAGCCGTAGTTGGGGGTTCCAGCAGCGGGATGATACTGGCAAAATGCTGCAATCATCCTCCACTCAGACTGCAGCCCCCTCTCTGCTCTCGGTACGGATCGGCAGTACCTTCGCAAAATTCTAGCTGTCATCATTTCAGAGACCTTGGGCGGTAAGCGGGCTGCCGACTCCCTGAATCCCCAAGCTAATGCCTTTGGACTACAACTCCCATAATCCCCTAGGCAGCGTGTAACCTATCCAGATGGTTTGTTTGGGAAAAGAATCCTATAGGAGGGATGTGTTTTTAGCTCTTGACCGTTTTCGCTTTTGGAAGATCCCATGGGCTCCCCAATGCCCTGTCCTCAACCCGCATGGCCAGTCAAGATGGAAGTCACCTGGTTGCTTAATTTGGAAAAGTCAAGAGAATTTGTAAAAAAAACACACACCAAATGCCATATTTTTCACTGCTGCCATTTCAGAGATCTTTCAAGACAAGCAAAGAAACATACACACAAACTTTCTACGATACTTATAAGGCTGAGAACCTCCTTAGAGATCAGCCTTCCAAAGGGAGGATGATCAGCCACTAAACGGCCATTTCTGCTTGGCATCCCAGAAAACAGCAGAAGGCGGCGGGGTAGGGGTGGGATCCCAAACGGCTGTTCCCCAGTTTAAGCCCAGCATCTCAATTCTGTTCTGACAGCATCTGCGATCCGTGGTTCTTTCCTCCCCTTTCCTTCCAATTTCCCCCTAGGTCACCTAATTTTTCACGCGCTGTGACAACACACACAAGTGTGCCTTTTTATTGCCTAACACAGTCTTGAGGTGCTGGCTGTGTTAAAAACCTCATTAATTCTTCAGAGCAGTTGATTTATGCTAGCGATTAATCTGATCGTTTTATAAACTCCCCTGCTACATTCCGAGGCCCTTGGAGGTGGGTGGGTTCTGCTGCTTTGGCTTTGGTTTGTCGATACATGGCTTCCGGGGCTCTGAAGTGGCACAGGGAAGGATGATGATCGGGGGGGGGGGGGGGGGTTGGCTCCAAAATCCTGCTCTTGTAACGGCATCTGATGACCTAAAAGCTCTGTAGTTTCTTGATTTGTTATGCTTATCTCTTGCCTTTCCTCCCAGCAATCCTCAGGGAAAGTATAATACACAACAGCCCCAGGAGGTAGGTCACACTGTGAAAAAGTGAGTCGCTGGCCCTGAGGTTCCCCCAGGGAGTTTTGCCATCAAGTGCAGAAGAGAACCTACCTCTGTCAATTCCCAGCCCAGGCATTACAACCGCTGCTTCACACTGTGAAGCTTTAATACAGGGTGCCAGTCAATGATGGCAGCTCTGCGTCATGTTCTCCCTACCTTCCTGGCAAGGTTTAGGGTTCTTTGGCCCTGCTAGGAACCCCCAGTGGTGTAAGCGAGAGCCAGGAAGCCAGGATTGCGACTGTTTCTCTGTGGTCTTTAGGGTGGTGGGGCGGTAAGCCCTTGAAGCCCACCAGCACGATGCTTGTGCAAGAGGACCACCTTGCTTTATGCGCCGGCATGCATTCTCTGGTCCTGGTGGGAACAGAGAGCCATCAGGGGAACACGTCGCCGTCGGTCGCTTTATCCTCAAAAAGGGACCTCAACCCCCCCTCGCACGGGTGTCCAGATTAGCATCTTCTGGCCGGGAGCTCCATGGTGTGACTCCGTTCCACGAACAGGTTGTTTCTCTTACCTTGAGACTCCACACCGCCCCAGGCGCCTCCGGTCAGACAGCCTCCTCAGGTTGACGGAGGAAGAGAAACCCATTTCCTTCTCCGTTTTCTCCACCTCATGAAGAATTCGATCCACTAGGACCATCCTTTCCTTTGTTTCTCCCTGGTCGCCTTTTTTTTTCTTTTCTTTTTTAATGAGAGGTCTAGAACTGGGGACTAGCAAGTCTGGGTACTCAATAACACGGAGGCTGTGGAAAGCGAAGGAAACAGAGTGGGCGAGAAGCCGCCCGAAAAACTGGAGAATCGGAAGGAGCAGAAGCGAGAGAGAGAGCGTGAACCGCAGCCTGAGAGCAGGAGAAGCTGGTATCGAAATCTCACGGTGCCCCTAGGCCAGCAAAGACTGTTTCTCTTAGGAAGTGGATGTAGAAAGACACGTCGGGGTGAAAATGCCAAGAGCGAGCTTCTCCTTCTGCCTTGAAATTGTAAGCCAGGCTACCGGTCTTTTGGTGATAATGTTTCTTCCCCCCCCCCCCCACCCGCCCCAGATCTTGTTGAAAACCTACTCTTTTTTTTTCTGATGACACCTCCCAAAATTCCCTCCAGTCAGCAAGTTTAAAGTTTGAAACGGGTGTTAAATATCCATCACTGCAGGGCAGGCATCAGGGGACTCGGTGCCAGAAGACTCTTCCCTGGCACGTTAGCAGAGGAGAGATGGAAGGTGTTTGGCGATCATTACTTTGGAAAAATGCTTTCTAGAGCTTTGTTCAGCCCCCCCTAACAGCCAGGAATAATCACGTCAAATTGCAAAGAAATTGCAGTCAGTTGAAGTCTGGACAGCTTAATGGCTGCTCCCCCATTCCTCTTTGTTTGATAAATAAGCATCTTAGCAGCAAGCGATTAAATATTTTTAGATTCTTCCTGCAATCTTGCACCTCATGCTTTGTTTTCGATTACGGATATATTTGTGTGTGTGTGTGTGTGTGTGTAGATAGATAGATAGATAGATAGATAGATAGATAGATAGATAGATAGATAGATAGATAGATAGATAGATAGATAGATAGATAGATAGATAGATAGATAGATAGATAGATAGATAGATAGATAGATAGATTGATTGATCGATCTATCATCTATCTATCTTTACAGGTGTATGACCAGCCAGGGCTGTAAATTTGTCGTCTTTCAGTAAACACAAAAGCCCATCACAATTTGAAATATTCAGTTGTTCATTCTCCACCCCTTCTAAAATACGTACTTTACACACTTCTCTGTTGGCAGAGCAGCTTTTCTGCCAGGGGTTAACCATTTTGCTCCCAGCTGTCTCTTTCTTTGTATGGCCAAGCTTTGCTCGGATACTTGAGTGTTTAAGGAAGAAAAAGGGGCTTTAGTGTTGGTGAGCTCAGAAAACTACCCTGTTTAGGCTAACAGTGAAAATATTTTGGAATATGAAGTTGCTGTCATGGCACTCTTGTTTTGTGGTTAACATTGACGTGGGAAACTGTAAGAGTCACAGAGAAAAGTGTGGCAGGGTTAAACTGAGACCCAGATTGGTCCTAAAGAGGCTTATTTTGTTATTGACTCCTTCAAAAGTACTCTCTGGGGTATTGAAGTGACCTCCCTCAATCAGGCACTTTCCAGATGAATAAAGAACCCCCAGCCAATTAGGGGGTGAAGTGGGATTTGTAATCTGTGGCACTCAGAATGTGTCATGTTTCCTCAATCATGGTTTTACTGACCAGCGCAACTAGGTTTAGCCGCTCATCTGCCATGCTGTTTTTCCCCTGATTCATCATTCCATTCTGTTTCCATACGTCTGACGAAGTGGACATGTCCATGAAAGCTTGCCTTAAAATATAATAGTTAGTCTTTAAGATGCCGCCATGTTTTTGTCTTGTCTTGTCTTGTGTCTTTGGATTTTGCCTGATCTTCTTCCCAGCATAACCCATAATCCAAAATATGTATGCTATCCGTTCACCCCCTCAAACCCTGTGGATTATTTAAAAGAGAGTGACATAAAATTTGAATATTTCGTGTCGAAATGCTGTAAAAAAAAGTCCTTCAAAAGTAACTTTTTAAAGTAACCAGAGTATATTACTGGCCACATCAAACTAGAGTCTACGTTTGGGGCGAACAGTCGCTTCCTAAGAAATGCCCCAGCCGGAGGCCAGTCTGTGGGCAGTTCACATTTTTCACTTACTCTTCATTTTTTTCTTGCATCTAGTGAAATAGGGATCTCCCCCTTCTCCACAGCTTGCTTATGAATCATCATGGACTGATAACACAAAGGACGGTTTAAGGATCTGAATGATAAACCTTTGTAGCCCTCAGTTGTGTTCTGCCTATTGATTGATGTTCACCATTACATCCGTGACATTTTGAATCTTTTAAATAACTACACTTGGAGAAGTCAACGGTGTTAATGAAACTCTGTCGTCCCTTGACCTCCGTGCAACCAGCCGAGCTGCCATGCTCAGGGAGAATGCTGATCCAGGCCGAGAGCGCAAGGTGCCAAAGGCTGCTGCTCATTCTTGTGCTGTATGGAAGGACATCTCGTCACATGACACAGAAGAGAGGAAGCAGTGCTTGCTGCTGTCACAGCGCCAAGGTCCATCTGTTGTAACTGCAGTGGCTCAGATCCTCTCTCTCATCTGTGGCTTGGTCATAGAATCATAGAATAGTGAAGTTGGAAGGGGCCTATAAGGCCATCCAGTCCAACCCCCAGCTTAAGACAGGAATCCAAATCAAAGCAGATCTGCCGGGGGGTTTGTCTAAATTTCTCTTCAATGCCTCCAGTGCTAGAGCGCTCAGCACCTTGTAATTGATTCCATTGTCGTACTGCTCTAACAGCTAGGAAGTTTTTCATGATATTCAGCCGAAATCTGGCTTCCTGCAACTTAAGCCCACTGTTGTGTGTCCTGCACTCTGGGATGATTGAGAACAGATCCTGTCCCTCCTTTGTACAAATGACTACCTTTCAAGTATTTGAAAAGTGTTATCCTATCACCCCTCAGTCGTCTTTTCTCAAGGCTAAACATGCCCAGTTCTTTCATTCTTTCCTCCTAGGGCTTGGTTTCCAATCTCTTGATCATCTTTCTTGCCCTCCTCTGAACTTGCTCCAATTTGTCAACTTCAGTTTCTTGAAGTGCAATGTCCAGAACTGGACACAGGACTCCAGATGAGGTCCTCAATATGCTCCATTTTGTTTGATTAAAACAAAATCCAAGGATCCAGATTCTGCACCGTGCATCTGCGTAGCATTCCACATTTTCCATCCAACACCACACAAGTCAACTTCCATTTGTCCAGTGGGTGGTTTTTTTTTTCTCCCCTTCCGGCAAAACCACAACCCTCTCCAAATCATAGACCCATAGAGCTGTAGAAGCATGGTGGTGGTGGTTCTTAATATCAATCTTAATCGCTTTAGAGGATCCTAAGATGCTTTGTAGGGCCTGCTTAGTTTTGGAAAGGAGAGGGACACTGCTCTGGGCGTGGGAGAGGAAGAGAAAATTCTTCTCTCCAGAAGACTTTAATTCTTGTAGCCTCAGGGGGAAAATGGCAGAATTTATTACCTTTGTGTGTGTAAACGGTGGAGTGGCTGTCAGATGCCCTGTGGGTTTGGAAACAAACAATGAAAGCAGTCCTAGGCGCCAGCGTTCCTTGCCCTGCCAAGAATGAAGAAGGAGATAAGGACTGCAGTTTCTGAGACTCTGTCTGTGCTGCCTGGATTAGGAACACAGAATTAATCTACCGCCTCTTGTGAGTCAGCCTGTGCAACTGGTTTACTCGCAATGGCAATACTTCACTAGGTAGATGTCGTACTGATGCAGGCAGAGGCAGAACCCACTGAACCTGTTCTGAGCGATGTCACCTTCTGTTGTTGTTTAGTCGTTAAGTCGTGTCCGACTCTTCGTGACCCCATGGACCAGAGCACGCCAGGCCCTCCTGTCTTCCACTGCCTCCCGGAGTTGGGTCAAATTCATGTTGGTCGCTTCGGTGACACTGTCCAACCATCTCGTCCTCTGTCGTCCCCTTCTCCTCTTGCCTTCACACTTTCTCAACATCAGGGTCTTTTCCAGGGAGTCTTCTCTTCTCATGAGATGACCAAAGTATTGGAGCCTCAGCTTCAGGATCTGTCCTTCCAGTGAGCACTCGAGGTTGATTTCCTTCAAAATGGATAGGTTTGTTCTCCTTGAAGTCCAGGGGACTCTCAAGAGTCTCCTCCAGCACCACAATTCAAAACCATCAATTCTTTGGCGGTCAGCCTTCTTTATGATCCAGCTCTCACTTCCATACATCGCTACTGGAAAAACCATAGCTTTGAGGATGCGGACCTTTGTCGGCAAGGTGATGTCTCTGCTTTTTAAGATGCTGTCTAGGTTTGTTATCGCTTTCCTCCCAAGAAGCAGGCGTCTTTTAATTTCGTGGCTGCTGTCACCATCTGCAGTGATCATGGAGCCCAAGAAGGTAAAATCTGTCAGTGCCTCCATATCTTCCCCTTCTATTTGCCAGGAGGTGATGGGACCAGTGGCCATGATCTTAGTTTTTTTGATGTTGAGCTTCAGACCATTTTTGGCGCTCTCCTCTTTCACCCTCATTAAGAGGTTCTTTAATTCCTCCTCACTTTCTGCCATCAGAGTGGTATCATCTGCATTTCTGTCACCTTCTAGCTAACCCTGATTGGCTACCTTATGCAGCGAACCTGCCCCTTTGGCTGTGTGCTCCCTGACTGTTAGGGATTGCCCATGTGCGTAAGTGGAAATTTACAGCAACAGAGCTGCATTAGTCTGTTCAAGTGTGTATAACAAAGATAAAGCAAGGGGGGGGAAACAGTGTTCTGCCACTTTCAAGAGGAATGGACTTCAGTGGCAGCTTTTGAGATCCACTGCCTCAGACACGTGGAGTGCAATTTTTAGCCACAAGTATCCATCCGGCCAATATTCTTTTTGAAACTCGTTTTGTTCAGAGTGACCTCTTGTTCCCTGAGAGGGATGTAGGGTGCAGTTTTGTCATGTTTGGAGGTGCATCCTGGGAGACCCTTGTGCCTCCCACCAACACACACACACACCACACACCACACACACACACACACACACACACACACACACACAGTATATATATTTAACTGGCTGCTAGAGGGCATGGGGGTTCAGCTAAAAGAACATTTCTTCAGATACAACCCATTTTGCCATCTTCACCAGCGCAGAAATAAATAAATGTGCCAATTAGCTTCTTCAGCCGCGCCTCTCTGCCAGCCTTTGCCCCTTGAGTCTGCCAGCAAGTCTGAAGAATGGCCCTCATCCCCACCGAGATTGCTGGCTCCAGTATGTACAGTATATACAAAGTTGTGTGAGTGGGAACTGAAGAAAGAGAAAAGATAAGCCTATGTAATAAGCCTTCAAAGTACTGAGGGATATGGGCACAATATTTATTGCCGATTCTGAGAAGCAGTGGCTTTCCAGAGCAAGAACCCCTTTTAATTGGATTTAATTGTCACCTTGTTTCCTAATTTGTTGTGTGTTTTTTTTTATGTAATACCATTGCAAGGTCAGTAATGCACCAACGATAGTTCACAGTTCATGAACAAATTGTTCTGAGCTTTTTAAAAAGAATTGTTTAAAGCAGCAGCTTAAAAGTACCAGTGGTGCCCAATCTTGGTGCCATCCTGATTTTGCCTCCCCCCCCCCCCCCCCCGGTAGCATGTTTTTATGAATGAAAGGAGAGATGTACTCTGGCAGAGCTCTAGGAACTGAGATTCTCCTTTAAAGCAAGGTGCATGCCCCACCTCCGAATTCTGGCCCCAGCTGGTGACCCACTATGCTTCCAAACAGACCCTCTCGTCTGTTCGCCACGGCGCAAAATCCATTTTTGGGGGGCCACCCAGCTCTTTCCATCTCATCCATCCATGGAAGAGTACCGACAAGCATTAAACTAGCCAATTTAGTAGGATGTACCACCTAGTGGGCGGGGGCTCTTGTGCAGCCACTGCTGTTTTGAGCTTTCTCACCCCTTCCAACCACCCGCCTTTTCCTGCCACGCCTGCGGCAGCCCTCCATGGGGCAAAAAGACCTGGGTCACCCTGCTCCCTAACCCGGAACCGTAGGGTCTACAGGGGTCTCAGGAAGAGGGAGAAGATGTCGGCTTCCTTCATCATGGGTTGGATCCAGCAGAAGTGCAACACTGGAGGCTTGTTTTAGTGTGTAAAGTGGCATGGGATTCGATGATATTAAGTTCTTGTCGCTGCCCGCCGTTGACTGCCGCTCATAGCGATGGTGGTGGTGCTGTCGATCGGTGTTGCAATCCCGCTTATCTCTTGCTTCTCGGTTGAAAGCCTTCCGAGACATGCAGGGGTACCAGCGCCACTCAACAAGATGCAGTTAATTACAGTAATATGGAAGTTCTAAAAATAGCAGCACTAAAAATGCATCACTTAAAAAGCAGCAGCAGTCCATAAACCTCCATCAAGGCGGCAGGTTGTTAAGTGTTTAAAGGCTTGCTGATTATTATTATTTTTTCCCCAAGGTCTTCAGGAGATGCCAAAGACAGAAAGAGAAAGAGGGAGGGAGGCCCAGCAGAACTGGGCAGCAGCTATTTCACAGCTTAACACCACCCGAGGCTCCTGTGGCTTAGTTTATGGTGACCCCAGGGTGAGTGGCCTCCAAAATGTCCTGTCCTCAACTCTTGCCAACTCAACCCTGTGGCTTCCTTTATGGACTCGATCCATCTCGTCTTTGGTCTTTCCTCTTTTCCTGCTGCCTTCCACTTTTCCCACCTCTTCATTGTCTTTTCTAGAGAATCCTGCCTTTGATGATTGTGCCCAAAGTAGGACAAGCCTCAGTTTCAGCCTTTTTGTCTCCAGAGAGAGTTGAGGCTTGATCTGATCTAGGACCCACTTGTTCCTCTTTTTGGCTGTCCAGGGCATCCGCAAGGCTCTCTTCCTGCACCGCATCTCGAAGGAATCTTATTTTTTTCATTGGTGGCCTTCCGAGTCTCAGCCTTCTTCTCATTTCTTGACTGCAGTCGCCCTTTGGCTTTGTCTCCGCTTTCTTACTAAGGTCTACTTTTTTATCGTTTAACCAAGGGCAGCTTGCAACCAAGGCAAAGGAGCAAGCACTTCAACACACACACATGAAAATTTGGGGTGTGGTAGCCCTCCATCCTGGGCCATGAGCCACCCCTGCGCCCAGCGACTTCTTTTATTGACTCAGCTGTCAAGAATTCTTTTCCTTTCTGTGGCATCTTTTCAGCTGAAAGGGGGGGGTAAACGTAACTCATTCCACACATACCTATCCTGCCGAAGCAGGATATCACCCGTGCTGCGACACAGTTGAGTAACTGTCCTCTTCTTTTTTTTACTAAATATTTTTTATTGTATTTTTTCTACTTTTCTATCCGTTGCAACCAGAGTGATTTATTACAATATGTTCCATTCATTTCATCTTGTCTTACACTCTCTAACCTAATATTAATCTAATCTATTCGACTTAAATCGGTGTAGATTTCATCCAGGTCTAAAGAGGTTCCCATTTATGATTATCCAGCCTATCATTTAGTGCATCTGTCAAAATATCCATTTCTGCTCGTTCCAAAATCTTCTCAATAAATTCCTTCTTGGTCGGCACCTTTGTAGTCTTCCACTTACTGGCATAGACAATTCTAGCTGCTGTTATCAGGTGTAAGGTCAAATATGTCTTCTTGTTGTTTTTCGAGTGTAGCTGGTAATATATTCAATAAGAACATTTCTGGTGTCAAAGCAATTTTAACCCTTAAAATTTTCTCTATCATTTCATGAATCCTTTTCCAAATGTCCTTGGGCCTACGGCACATCCACCACATAGGACAGAAGCTCCCTACTTTCTTTTCACATTTCCAAGTAACGGTCCTCTTTATGTAGATAGAAAACCAACAGTTTCCGCGCCAAAATGGACCACTTGCCTTCCTGTTGTTTCTGTGAGCAGGTTTACGAGGGCGTGAACGAAGGACCCCTCTCGGTGCCATTAGTGGTGATGACTGTGGGGAACATCATTTTCCCCCTTTCCACTTTTTTAAATGTCTTCTGCTAATTAAATGAATGACTTTCCCCATAAAATCTGGGTAGTGGCTCGTTTGCCAGACGTCTACACCTTGTGTACACACCACACCAGAGACAGGGCCGATACGGACACATTTCCGCGGGGCAGTTCCTAAGGCTGCCCATTCGGATCAAGCCGAGCCGCTTGGCGGGGTGGTGAAGGTGTGGTGTTTTGAGCCGCAGGGCGGCCCGACGACTTCGTTCGAGGCCATGCTCTAATCATAGTGCAGGGCTTCTACCTCTGCAGAATACTTAAGGGGCGTGGTGGCGCTGCGGGTTAAACCGCAGAAGCCTCTGTGCTGCAAGGTCAGAAGACCAGCCGTCGTAAGATCGAATCCACGCGACGGAGGGAGCTCCCGTCGCTTGTCCCAGCTCCTGCCAACCTAGCCATTCGAAAGCATGTAAAAATGCGAGTCGATAAATAGGTACCACCTCGGTGGGAAGGTCACGGCGTTCCGTGTCTAGTCGCACTGGCCACGTGACCACGGAAACTGTCTATGGACAAACACTGGCTCTATGGCTTGGAAACGGGGATGAGCACCGCGCCCTAGAGTCGGACACGACTGGACTAAATGTCAAGGGGAACCTTTACCTTTACCTCTACCTCTGGGAGCAAAGCGAGCCCCTTTAGACGTGCCTCACCAGGATTTTTTGCAAACAAGAGCCCGTAGCAGAGCCTTCCTCGCAGCTGGCTTGTATACAGGAGCCGTCACCAGCCTGGCTCATTCTCTGCTTTCGTTCCTCGGAGAAAAGCAGCCCGTTCTCCCAGTGGTTGGAAAAAGCAGTGCGTGCTCAGCTCTATCAGGTTTTGGCAAACAAGCATCGAGGAGGAAATGTCCTTGCGTCCTTCATCGTTTGAATTTCTTGATCAGGCTCGGTGGAGATGGACATCATCCACATGTGAAACCTGCACAGATTTGACTGCAGGCAGGTATAGGGGGCGGGCATGGGGGGGGAGGATACCTGCCATGCACATCACATCCACCTGGATTGCTGTCTTTAGACTTTCAGGCATGGATGTCTCTGCTAGACAGCTGGAGTGTATGGATGTTTTTATTTTATTTTATTTTATTTGGCTTCTATACCGCCCATCTGGCTGCCAGGGCCACTCTGGGCGGTTTACAACTAAAAACAGACAGACTATGATATGAAACGATAAACACAATGACAGTTCAAAATCAAAATGAAACATCAAATAAACGTAAACTAGCAACATAAGTAAAACTCAAAATAATTAGGATAATTTGAAGGCAAGATGGCGGAACGTGTAGCATAAAACGCTGGAACAACCACTGCGTTGGGATGTTAAATACAAATCTAATAAATAAATAAATAAATAAATAAATAAATAAATAAATATGCTGGGAAAGCTTGCCTGAAAAGCTATGTTTTTGTTTAAAGCTTCCCAGTGAGGGGGCCAAACGAATTTCGGGCAGGAGACAAGGAGTGACCGTCTTCTTTTTCCAGGCCTCTCTCTATGGTCAGTGGTCTCAACCACCTGGCCTGGGAAGATAGGAGGCATTCTGCCAGGTATTGAGGTCCCTTATTTGATGCCTGTTTTCAGGCCGAAGCAAGGTGTAGCCTGAGAGGCATTAAGTTGAAATCAGGTAGTCCTCTTGTCCAGGGTTTGTATGCGTTTGGTGTGGGGAATCTGGGCCCTGCACAGCCTTGCATCGGGGTGGATTTGATTTCAATCAAATCAATTTAGATTCCGTTTAAAAGCAACGTGAAAGAGTAACTAGAAACTCTTACATGCAAATCTGTTACGAAGAGAAGACTGAGGGGAGACGTGATAGCCGTCTTCTAAGATCTGAAAGGGGACGTGGTGGCGCTGCGGGTTAAACCGCAGAAGCCCCTGGGCTGCAAGGTCAGAAGACCAGCCATCGTAAGATCGAATCCACGCGACGGAGGGAGCTCCCGTCGCTTGTCCCAGCCTCTGCCAACCTAGCCGTTCGAAAGCATGTAAAAAATGCGAGTCGATAAATAGGTACCACATCAGTGGGAAGGTCACAGCGTTCTGTGTCTAGTCGCACTGGCCACGTGACCACGGAAATTGTCTTCGGACAAACGCTGGCTCTACGGCTTGGAAATGGGGATGAGCACCGCGCCCTAGAGTCAGACACGACTGGACTAAATGTCAAGGGGAACCTTTACCTTACCTAAGATCTGAAGGGTTGCGACAGGGAAGAGGGCATCGATTGATTCTCCGTTGTGCCTGAGGGTAGGACAAGAACCAAGGGGTGGAAACCCATCAGAGGGAGATCCTACCTGGAAATAAGGAGGCATTTCCTGACGGTGAGAACCATGAAGCAGTGGAACAGCTTGCCTCCTGATGTGGTGGGTGCCCCATCGCTGGAGGTTTTCAAGAAAAGATGGGACAGCCATCTGTCTGGGATGGTCTGAGGTCTCCTGCCTTGGGCCCCAGGGGGTTGGACTAGAAGACCTCCAAGGTCCCTTCCAACCCTATGACGATTCTATGATTCTATGAAATTGGTTTACATCACTGCAGGGTGGATAAAAATCAGTGATTTTGTTAAAAAAAATTAATGTAATTTTTTTAAAAATTCAAATTTGGGTGTTTTTTAAAAGAAAATCAGTGATTTTTATCCACCTGGCAGGATTTAATTGTGATTTAAATTGATTTGATTTAAATCAAATCTACTCTGCTTTGCATCTGTTATGTGGAGAGGTATCTGGTGTGTAAGGCAGGGGATTTATGATTTTGCTTCCGTCATCTTGCGATAAGAAAATTGAGGAGCCCAAGGACATAAAGAGCCTTGCTAGATTAATCCAAGGAGCTGTCTAATCTAGCCAGAACATGGAAAGTTACTTCTGAGTGGTTCCTTCCCTTTCCTCATTATGTTCTTGTTCTAAATAATTAATTTTTTGTCATGGTTAATTGTACACTTATAAAAATCACTTGCTACTTGCTCATTAATTTTCTCATTTGCTGTTTTTGTTCTCTTTCTCCCTCTCTTTCTCTCTTTTTAAAGCTTTAAGCTTGAAAAATACCTTTAAAACTCCCTTTAAAAGAATGACAAGAAACTGTTACTGGTTAAGCCAGTAATGTCACTTAGTTCGCATTCACTCCGTTCGTTACTTGCTTGTTGTAAAGTTGGCTAGGAGTTCGAATCCCCACTGTGCGTCCTGGGAAAGAGGTCCGGCTGAAATCACCCAGAGGGTGTGTGGCGAGTGCAGTCCTGTGTCATGCCACCTTTGTGGCCTTGGGCAAGCCATGTGATGGTCTTAGAGCAGAGGTCCATGGGAAAACTGTTGGTTCATTCATTCATTCATTTATTCATTCATTCATTCATTCATTCATATACTGCCCATCTGGCTACTAAGGCACTCTGGGTGATTCACAAAAAAATAAACCACAGTAACATACCTGTTTTCCCCGAAAATAAGACCTAACCTGAAAATAAGCCCTAGTATGATTTTTCAGGATGCTTGTAATATACGCCCTACCCCAAAAATAAGCCACAGTTAAGTGAAACCCCGTCTTCCACCCTTGTGCAGCAACCAGAAGATGACAGGACTGTATTTGAATAAAAGTAGATTGTTGTACATGAAAAAAATAAAACATCCCCTGAAAATAAGCCCTAATGTGTTTTTTTGGAGCAAAAATTAAAATAAGACCCTGTCTTATTACAATAAGACCCTGTCTTATTTTTGGGGAAACACGGTGTATTAAATCAGAGGTCCCCAACCCGTGGTCCGCAGCCCAGTGCCGGTCCGTGGCCTGAGCCGAACCGGGCCGCGGAGACCTCCCGCCCCGCCCCCCGCACGCACTCACCCCCGCATAGCTGATGTGCGTGTGCGCGCGCGCTCCAGTGTGTCTGTGCCAACGCCACGCCGCCATTTGCGCATGCGCACAAGCTCAAGCGCGCCCAGACAAGCGCTGCGCTGCTGTTTGCGCATGCGCATGAGCGCACATGCCCCCACACAAGCGCCATGCCGTTTGCGCATGCGCACGAGCGAGCGCTCGTTTGTGCAAGAGAGAGCGTGCGCTTGTTCGTGCATGCACACGAGCGCGGGGGGTGCCCCGCCTTCCCCAGCCGGTCCGCGGGGTGAAAAAGGTTGGGAACCCCTGTATTAAATAATAACCACAATAACATGGCAACAATATAAAAATCAAATAAGCATATCAGTCCATTAATCTAAAAAGAGAACAGCGTGAAAACGATTAATGCAAAATTAAAACATAAAAATTAACATATTTTTGGACTGCTTTCTAACTAGAATCCCCTCAGAACCGACTTGATGGCACATGATTATAAACTAACTGATTGCCCAGACAAAATATGCCCTTTTTACAGGTACCTACTCCCTAAAGGAAGCCACAGGCTTGAGTCTGCTGAGCCAGGGCAGTTAAGGACAGGACCTGTTGGAGATTGCTCATTCACAGGGTCACCACAAGTGCAAGGTGACTTGACAGCACACAACAATGACAACATAAACGGACAAACAGCTCACTCTACTTTCAGGCGCTTCCTGCAGGCGAAATCTCTCCAGCTGTTACTTGCCAACAAATAGCTTTGAAGAGTGTGATGTCCCTGAACAGGGAGGCTTCATTGCTGTCCTGTGGAGTGGCCGTCCACTCACTCTGGCTTGTGGATGGAGCTGTCCTGTTGTTTTGGCTCCCTGTATTAGGAAAAAGACAGGACGTAGGTAGACTAAAAAAATAAGAACAGTCTTCTGCGAAAGATGCTCCAAAGAGCGGAGAAATGGCTTGGTTGAGTAGGGAAGACAAATGCAATACTTAAGACAAGGTGTCCTGTGATGGAGATATTTGATATTTGGTCAGGAGTGTTAGAACTGGGGAAACCATCGTATGGCCCAGGGATAAAGAAAGCCTAGCAGGAACGGGGATGTCTGCAAGAGCACCCTGGTGGGAGGGTCTCTGTGTCACTCCGTGAATAAAAACTCTTGTCATCGAGGTCTTCTTCTCTGGAATGTTTCATGGCACTCAGTAGGGATGAGGACTCGCGACTCGCTGTTGAGTCCAACTTAAGTCGCAATGGCAACTTGACTCTGACTCAATTCAGGAGTTTCCAAGGGAGACTTGCAACTTGACTCAGACCCCTTTGTCGGGGTCGTTTGGTGGAGTCCCTATGGGCCTTCCTTCCTGCCAATGCTGCTGCCCACCCACCACCGCTGCCACCATCTTCAGAGGCCGCAGGCCCACCGGCGCATGCTCAGTGACAGCAGGCCGGCTCTGGGAAGGGAAGGGAGGTCCGGCCTGCTGCCTTGGAAGATGGCAGGTAGAGAGGCTGAGTGGCACAGGCATAGCCCAAGTCTTTGGTACTGAGTCCCAAGCCTCGGTTGGGGGGAGGGGGGAAACGACTCGAACTCGAAGCTTGGGACTCTGGTCCAAAGACCTGCCAACATCCTTGACTTGCAGCTCTTGCTTTGGAAGTGGAAGGTGGAAGGAACTGCCCCCGGGCACTTCCGGCGCATCCCTGCTTCTGTTTCCCTTCTGCAGCCACTGTGGTTCCTGCCCATAAGCCCTCCTCTCTCTGTGGCTTTACTGAACAGCAAGACCTTAGCGAGCCGGGCTCCCTGGTTCTTAACCTCTGTGTTCTGCTTCCAATTCTGCAGGAGTTTTTTGAGAACCCCGCCTTTCGTCCGGACGGCATGAAGCTGTACCCAACCCTCGTCATCCGGGGCACCGGCCTGTATGAGCTGTGGAAAACCGGCCGGTACAAGAGTTACCCTCCGAGCACGCTGGTGGATTTGGTGGCGAGAATTCTGGCCCTCGTGCCCCCGTGGACCCGAGTGTATCGAGTGCAGAGGTAACCGTGGGCCCACCCCGTGGTTTATGACAATCCGGCAAAGCAGATATGCTTTGATTGTATTCCTGCCTTGAGCAGGGGGTTGGACTGGATGGCCTTGTAGGCCTCCTTCCAACTTCACTTTTCTATGATTCTAATGAGGACTAAAATAACAGAGCAGTCGAGGGTGACTCGGGTGGTCCATGCTTCTCCCAGATCAGTGTATATTTCAGCCAGGTTACTCTGTGTGCTTCTGCCCTCTCCAAACCCATTGCTTCTCTAGGAGTATCAAGCTGGGTACCGCTTGCCCTGCTGTGCCACGGTCCATTGCAATTCTAATAGCCTTACGCCATTCCCTGTGATTCAGAAGGATCTCAATTACCAGTGATGAGATCATCACGTGGTCATTGTGGTTCGCACTCAATACCCTGATGCTGCAGCACTCCTATTTCGTGAGTCACCACAAACGGTGGCCTCCTGAACTCTGGGCAATGATTTCCAAATGAGTTTTCAAATGGAGTAGCCGAGTTGGGAATTAATCAGATGCAAGAGCTTGGCGGCAAACTGCCTTTGTGACAGTTGACCCGCAGGTGAACGATGGATGATTTGACGGTGGGTGGGGCCGTAGCTCTGGCAGAGCATGCAATTTGCACGCCCGAGGAGTCAGGTTAAGTTTCCAGCATCTCCAGGGATGGCCAGGAAACCCAACCTGCCGAAACCCTAAAGAGTCAGTCGTTCTCAGTCCGTAGAACAGGGATGGGCAAGATCAAAGAACTGTAGCCTTGGAGAGATGGAAGGGAAGCCAAGGATCATTGAGTCCAGCCCCTTGCCGAAGCAGGAAATCCACAGGTATCGCATCCCTGCTAGATACAACCTCTGTTGATGAGCCTCTAAGCGAAGCTGAGGCCACCACCCTCCAAGACCATCCGTTCCTCTGTCAAGCAGCTGTTATTTTCAAGAAGTTCTTCCTAATGTTTAGGCAAAATCACCCTTCTTGTAATTTGGTTCCATTACTTCTGGTCCTACCCTCTAGAACTTACAGAAAGCAAGCTGGCTTGATTCCCAAACCTTTTGCTGTCCTGGTTGTCCTCTTCTGGACATGGTCCAGCTTGTTGTTAATCTTTCTTAAACTCAGATGCCCAGACCTGGACACAGGGTTCGATGAGAGGAATGGCCAAAGCAGAAGAGAGTATAATATACCGTAGTATGACCCCCGTGTCCACAGGAGATCAGTTCCAAGCGCCCCGCAGATGCTGAAAAACGTGGATTATAGCAAACACTATTATAATAATGAATGCTATGCATAGCATGGTTTCTGGCTCCCTTTAGTGGCCAGTTCTGGTAACTTCATCACTGATAATATATATTTGGGGGATTTTTCTTTTATTATTTTTAATATTTTCAGACTGTGGATAAGGGAACTGGCAGATAATGATCCTGTGGATAAGGGGGTCCTACTGTAGTACTCCCCTTGATCCTTGACAGTGTATTTCTGTTGATCCAGCCTCATGTTGCCTTCACCCTTTTTTGCCATTGCAAAAAGGAGGAACACCAAACACTTCACAAAGAGGGGATTTTAAGTAGGGAGACGGGCGCCCTTGTCGCTTTACGCTAAGGATGCAAATGTGCCACTTGAGCACCTTTATGTTGGAGTGGTCCAGCAAAGGATTGCTCAGCTTCTAAAAAGTAAAGTAAGACTTATATTGCTTACCTATATAGGAAACTTCCCAGTGGTATCTATAATAGCCTTCCTGGGATAGGTATCTGTAAATGCCTTCAGCATCAAAAAAAACTAAGATCATGGCCACTGGTCCCATCACCTCCTGGCAAATAGAAGGGGAAGATATGGAGGCAGTGACAGATTTTACCTTCTTGGGGTCCATGATCACTGCAGAGGGTGACAGCAGCCAAAGATGCCTGCTTCTTGGGAGGAAAGCGATGACAAACCTAGACAGCATCTTAAAAAAGCAGAGACATCACTTTGCCGACAAAGGTCCGCATAGTCAAAGCTATGGTTTTTTCCAGTAGCGATGTATGGATGTGAGAGCTGGACCATAAAGAAGGCTGACCGCCGAAGAATTGATGCTTTTGAATTGTGGTGCTGGAGGAGACTCTTGAGAGTCCCCTGGACTGCAAGGAGATCAAACCTATCCGTTCTGAAGGAAATCAACCCTGAGTGCTCACTGGAAGGACAGATCCTGAAGCTGAGGCTCCAAGACTTTGGCCATCTCATGAGAAGAGAAGACTCCCTGGAAAAGACCCTGCTGTTGGGAAAGTGTGAAGGCAAGAGGAGAAGGGGACGACAGAGGACGAGATGGTTGGACAGTGTCACTGAAGCTACCAACATGAATTTGACCCAACTCCGGGAGGCAGTGGAAGACAGGAGGGCCTGGCGTGCTCTGGTCCATGGGGTCCTGAAGAGTCGGACACGACTAAACGACTAAACAACAAAAAATGCCTTCCACCTGCTGTAACTCTTACTAGCCAATATCATTTGCCCACTAACTTTTATCGACGAAAGGAGGAACACATTGTCCGATTTTAGCCAAGACGTCAGTGAGTGGCCAGCCAAGAACACAGCACGAAATTAAACCTCACATTTATCACCAGCCTGTTTACCTAGCAAAGGGAAAATGTCTCGTTTGGGCAGACCATTTCTCGTGATAGCTGGCTTCCTCAAAGGCAGCAGCTAATAAAAAGGAACAGGGCTGATACCAGACGGTTCGTCTTGGCCCGTCACGTGGCTGGCATCACAGCAAACCTCCGTTATGTGTGTGTACGGACAGGGGTGGTCCTCGAATCCCATCTGCCATGAAAGCCGTCAGTGGGGCACTGAGCAGGTGGGCAGCCCGGGAGGGCTTCCTTTGCTACTCCACTAGAGCGGGCAGGAGGTTGGGGCTCCCTTTCCCACCCTCATCGAACCCTAGTGCAGGTTGCATCAGCCTCTTCCCTTTGGTTTTGCTTTCCGAACCCTTTAGGTTTTCAAAGACATTTTTATAAAACGAAGAGAGGAAGAAAGCGCCTTGTCCTGGAGGAAAATGACAGGCTTCTGGAGACACAATGGGCCCTGTTTTCCAAATAATAATCGCCAAGCCTCTTCCCCAAATGGACAGTTTCCTGCCACTACTCTTACTTTGTACGGGCTAGACATTCGGATTAGGTGTTGAACATGAGGTCTGCTGGCTTCAAGGAGTCCCAACAGCGATCTGGGCGTAGTCTTGGACGCTTTGTGTGCTAGCAGCAGAAAAAAACCTGCCCAGGTCTCATCCCTCAGCCAGCCACACCTGACAAGACCTGCACCGGAGGCCTCCATGCCCACAGCAAGCTCGGACCCTCCTGGCCTGGCTGCAGGCATGGGACGGGCTATCCTTTTCTCAGAGCCTCCGTGTCCCAGAATCCAGTCAGCGAACACCAGCCGAAAGGGCTGGCAGGAGCCTAGTAGACATGGCCTCTTCAGGTCTTCCTCCAAGGTGGGAAGAGGTAAAGCCTGGCGGGAGGAGCCCAAACCCAAGAGTGCAAGAGGCTTCAGCTCAGGTCCAGTCATGCCTGGAATGAGGGACGTCCTGGAAACTCACTCTCCTTCAGGGTACGCCTCCTGGATTGTTGACTGTGTGAAAGGACCTAGCTTGCCGTCAAGCCGATTCTGACTTACGGCAACTCTTTGCTAGGTTTCCTAAGTGGAGAGTACTCAGGAGTGGTTTCCCATTCCCCTTCTTCTGGGGGCATCCTGGGACTATTATGCAGCTTGCCCAAGGCCACCCAGGCTGGCTCTTCTCCCAGGAGGCCCCACGGGGATTCGAACTCTCAACCTTTGGCTCCACAGTCAGAGACCTAAATCACTGAGCTGTCCACCCAGTGTGGATCCTTTAGACCATCTTAAACAAGACACGTGGCTCTCTCTTTTCCCCCCCACCGTGATACTTTTGGGTTCTCTGGTAGCTAGCTGGATAGCTCGGTGGTTTAGGTCTCTGGCTGTGGTTGGGAGTTTGATTCTCTGCGGTGTGTCCTGCAGATAGAGCCAGCCTGGGTGGCCTTGGGCAAGCTGCACAGCAGTCCCAGGGCGCATCTAGAAGAAGGGAATGGGGAACGACTTTAAAGCCCTCTCTACCTAGAAAACCCTGAAAAAGGGTTGCCCTAAATCAGAATTGACTTGATTGGCACATTATTATTTATCTGTGCTGTGAAGGACAACATGGACTTCTGAAGGCGTAAGCCTGATCGCTCTAGCCTCTTGCCAGAAATGGTTTTATACTCCTTTTGCCATTGGGAGATCTAGACAAGGGTGTCTTAAACACTGCCCTCGATTAGACGGATTCAGGGGGAGAAGATCTGCCTCCATTCAAGCTGCTGTCGTGAATGACTCCTGTTTGGGCACACATGCCGTACCTGCCGATCTCTCCGGACTCCTCTGCAGCTGCAGAGATGAGATGCCCTTCGCAGCAGATGGCAGCAGGGCGTGATGCCACACCCGCGGAGACCACAGCTTAGGCTGGAGAGGGCAGCTGAGACTGCTTGCGAAGGTGCCGGTGTGGTTCTATCCACATCCCCATTGTGAATCACGCATGGGCCCCGTTCTTTGGTAGGAACAAGCTTCTCTCTCTCTCTCTCTCTCCCACCCCCCTTCCCAGGGCTGCCTTCCTTCCAGTGTGCCTAGATGAAAATTGCCTTCCCCCTCCATCACGTCCTCTGGGCTGAGTGGGGGGACGCTTATTGGCTCTTAATTGCCACCGTTTGAAGACCGCTAATGTAGTCTGACGGCTAAATGATGCTGTGTTTGCTCTCGGGTGAATAAATTAACGGGGGAGCTAATTATTATTCTGATGTGCGGAGGGGGGTGGGTGGCAATGGCTTGGATGCAGAAGAGAGCAAAGGGTGGGGGGGGGATGACAACCCTACGAAGCCTGCTGTGGGGGAAGGGGAGGCTGCCTTCGTATGCCGTTCCCCCCCCCCCCCCAACCGCACCAGCCTCAAGCCTGCTAAGCCTTGTAACCCCTTCATAGTTGAAATCAACCTTCACGGAGACAGCGCTGTCCAGATGGGTTGGGGCCCAACTCTTAGAGTCCACCCGCCACGGCGGTCTGGGGATTGCCGTCCCAACCCATCTGGGCCAGACCAGGTTGATGTAAGCCCTTCCAGGCTCTCTTAGGTTACCCTGTGATCCTTGATCGTAGCTTTTCCTCATCACCTCTCGTGCCTGGAGGAGCAGGCTGTAAGCTGGCATCCAGAACCTAAGGAGGAATAAATCGGCAGAGGTGGTTCTACCTTTTCTCCCCCTTTTTTTAACTTTCTAAGGGGTGTGGGAGATGCTCTTTTTAGGGGATGGATGCCCTCTATTTAATATTTCAAACAAAATTCCGGTCATTAAGGGGACCTTTTTAGTTTAAAAAAAAGGGGGGGGGAGAATGGGGTCAGGTACAACCCCAGAAGGTCTAGGGAGAGGGATGTGTGGCCCCCTGACCTCTGGTGTTTGCTCACCCTTGTTCCTGACACGTGTTCATACAACCCTACAGAAGAATTGGCTGTCACAGATCACCCCAGTTGGGCATGGCGGGGTAAGAAAACGAACCTGCCAGGAGTGCGGCAACACTCAGAAAGAAGGGGAGCCCCCCCACCCCCCGTGGCCTGGCCACCCGGGTCAAGAGCACTGGTGGCCCCAGGGCAGCCATTCAGAAAAGGGCAGTTGGTGCGTTCCCAAGACTTCATTTGTGTGGTTGTGAGTTGTTGTGTTTTTTTTCTAACAATCTTTTTCTCTCTCTCTCTCTTTCTCTCTCTCTTTTGCTTGCAGGGATATCCCCATGCCTTTAGTCAGCTCTGGAGTCGAGCATGGTAACCTGAGAGAACTCGCTTTGGCTAGGATGAAGGACCTGGGAACCGAGGGTAGAAACGAATCCTTGAGACGACTCTGTATTGTGCGTGTCTCCCCTTCGGACTCACCCGTTTCAGAGTCAAGTTGGCTTGCAGGATCCATTTTTGATCCCAGGCATGGGAGCAGGGCAGGACAGCTAGGATCCTGGGGGGGAGGGGAAGCAGTCCCCAATATTTTTTTTAAATGGCCTTCTGGCCATCTTAGTTCTTACCTTGGTCCCTTTACTCCTTTCCTACAACCTCTCCCGGTCAGGACAGCTGTTGCACGGTTGTTAGAAGAGAGATTAATTTCTACTGACCAGATCAAGGCATGTGGAGAGCTGAGATCTGGCTGTATTTATATTTATTTATTTAAAATTCTTTACCTGCCTTTCTCCTTAAAAAAAAAAAAAAGGACCCAAGGCAGCATTTGTGTAGGCATCCTTCAGTCTCGAGAGACGATGGTAACGTGCTCTGTATGGAGGACTTGAAACAGCGTCTAGTGTGGTTGAGAAGGCCAATTCGAGAGTGACCATCCCTTCCACACTGAAGACAAATACAATCTGTCCCCTGTCCAGCTCCCTGATTTGGCTGGTTTCGGGACTGCCTCTTGGCCTCGGCCTGCTAGACAAGGGTCTCTTCAAAATGGGAGAGGCCATGATGCACCGCCTGCCTCCAGGCTGAACGCTCAGAGGTCAAGGTTTCCCATCTGTGGAGGTCCATTCCTAAGGCCTTCAGATCCCGTTTGCAGATCTCCTTGTATTGCAGCTGTGGTCTCCCTCTGGGGCGCTTTCCCTGCACTCATTCTCCATACAGGAGATTTTTTGGAATCTGACCGTCAGCCATTCTCACGACATGCCCAAGCCAACGTAGACGTCGCTGTTTCAGTAATGTATACATGCTAACAATTCCAGCTCGTTCTAGGACTACTCTATTTGGAACTTTGTCCTGCCAGGTGATACCAAAAATCTGTCAGAGACAACGCATATGGAACGTGTTCAGCTTCCTCTCCTGCCGTGCACAAAGGGTCCAGGACTCACTGCAGTCCAGGAGTGTGCTCCGGACACAGGCTCTATAGACCTGGATCTTGGTCTATGCCGTCAGCTTCTTATTAAGCCATACTCTCTTTGTGAGTCTAGAGAACCTGGGAGCTGCTTTGCCAATGCGTTTATCCAACTCGACGTCTAGGGAGAGAGGAGGCAGCATACAGGCTTACAAAATAAACAGGACTAAAAACAGCAAGTTATTGCCATGTTTAAAAAGCATGCAAGAAATAATCCAATTTGGTTCATCCCTGTAGGACCTCGATTCCCGCCCTGGGGTACAAACCAGGACATTTAGGGGGGATGCGAAAAACATGGGATAATGGTGGGAAAAGGGCACCTTCTGTACATCCACAGGGTAAGACAACCCGATACAAGTCCCATGGTTTTTTAATCCCATTGTTAGGCTATTTATTTACAGTTGCAACCTACCAATTGGGAAGAAGAGCAATAGTATTAATTGTAAACATTTTGCTAAGGGGAAGGGTACCGTTTTCGGAAATGGGCCGACAAGGGGTGTGCACACGAGGTTGGGAACCCCCGCTGCAGGAGGCAGAAGCCAAGGTCGCTCCAATGGTCTGAGAGGACCAAAGAAAGCTCACCTCCATAGGATAAGGGGTCTCCCATGGAGGGAAGGTGCCAGGATGCCTTGAGGTCTTGGCGTGGCTAGTCTGGGGAGGGGAATGTGCATTGGTATCCTAGAAGTTTTTCTGTGCTTCCTCCCTTTTTTTTTACTTCCCAACTTAGTGAGAATTTCTGGAAAAATTTGACAGTCAGCTTCTCGTGAAAGGGTTGTCTGTCTGCCTAGCAGGGGGCTTTGATCCCATCCAACACAGCTTTCATAATGATCATTTGACCCTTGGATAATCCTGGCCAGTCCTCTTTTGGTAAAGCTCTGGACCAAGAGCAGTTCCAGAGAGTCTTCAAAAGGCACCTGCACATTCAAAGCATTGTTGGAACACTTTTCCCATGAGCTGGTTCTGTCCAGATTACAAGGGACCTGATCCTCCCTCTTTCTTTCAATCCCACTATCTCCCTGCCCCTCATCAAGGGGCTGCTGCTAGCACGTCACCCTAAGGTGGCAGAAGGCACCTTGGACCATTGACAACATTTGTCGAAATGTCCTCTGTGGTGATAGCTATGTTAGCCTTGCGGCACACTGGTTAAACTGCAGCGTTGCAGTCAGGACTCTGCTCGCGACCTGAGTTCGATCCCCACCAGCTCAGGTACCTGGCTCAAGGTTCACTCCGCCCTCCATCCTTTCAAGGTCAATAAATGGAGTCCCCAGCTCATGATAGGGGGGCAGCAAGGTGTAGCCTTCATAATTGAATTGTAAAGCCCCCAGAGAGTGCTTTAAGCACTTTGGGGCGATAGAGAAGCAGAATACTTTACATTTGCTTTAGTTCACCACAGCAGAACATCCAAAATATCACTTGGGAATCCAGGAACAGAACTGTCAATGTGACCCATTTCCATCCAGAAGATGTTGAGCAAGATTTTCTAGGCTAGGCTAACCACATGGATCTGGTCTGAACTGAGCTCCACTGCCTTTCCCCTCCTCTGTTCTTCCTTATATTGAATTTCTCCACCTAATTTCTTTGTAAAAAGCACCTTCCCCACAATTTGAAACAACTTGTGCAGGTGTTTTCATGCAGAAAATTGGATTAACCCCCCCTCCACCCCCCACATACTGTTTCTTTCCAACACAGAACACAGTCGTTGAAATCCAGTAATAAGTTGCAGATAGAGTAAGCCCATAGAATCAGTGGGGATTTGGTGAGTCAACTCCTGTATAAGCGCCGTTGATATAGTGGGCCTACAGTAGTTATTATTTCAACTGCCATCTGTTTTAAAATGTAATGTTAATTTTAATTTATATTTTTAAGTATGTTTGTGTTATTATATGTTATTAGCATTGTAAACCACCCAGAGTGACAATCGGTCAGAAGGGCGGTATAGAAATTCAATGAATGAATGAATGAATGGATGGTTTTGACTTCCTATTAGATTTCAGCCAGATCGGCATTAGTTTTGCATCCTCAGTGAGGCTTTGTGATTTTTGAATCAAAAATTGCAGTTTTTCATCAGGTAGAGATTGCTTTGTGAAACAGATGCCCACCAGATAGGTTTTTGTATTTTGAATACAGTGTGGTCTTCACACACACACACACACACATATCCCTTAAAGATATATTAGGGATGGCTCAGTGAACATTTTTATTTGGAGGCATTTCTGTTTCAAATTACCAGCTTACGTCTATTCCAACTTAATTTTAAACTCTGGAGGAGGCGATGGAGAAGGCAACATGCCGTAGCCCCACTGTGTCTCCCCTGTGTAATTGTCGCCTCCGTTGTCTCTGTTTTTTCCTCACCTAGTGCCGAGATGTGAGGACGAGAGAAGTCGGAATACAGGAGATTCATCACAAAGTGAGACCTTATCAGGTGGGGCCAGTTTCTCCTCCGCAGAGCTGTGGGTGTTGCTTTTAAAAATATAAACCCTTTTCTGCAGGTGAAGGAAGGCGGACAAAGAGCAAGGGGCCTCAAGTGAAACGGATGAAGCTGCCTTTTCTTGAATCAGGCCACTGATCCGTTACGCGGTTACACGAAATTTGCTTTTAAGAGCAAAGGGCTGTAAATTAAGAAACTGCCATAGATGTTGTCTGTTGCGGGACTCAATGTGCGACAGATAAAGCCCAGAGAGAGTTCTTAATGGTAAAGTGCCATGAAAAGTTACACCTTTTGCGTAACTACGCAACAGGATTTCAGCCATTGAATGTGTTTGGATTATAGCCTCATTAAAGCACCTTCATATAGTTTAATGAATCAAACCTTTGAGGTCTAAAACTTTCTGTATTATGGGAAGCGGGTGAAAAAAATCAAAATACTTAAGACGCATGTGCCATAAATCTGTCAAGCCAAATATGACCAGCTCTGACTGGCAGCATCTCTGTGTGGTTTGAGATAGGATTACTTTCCTAGCCCTTTCCTGAAATCTGCCGTCCAAGTAGCCAACGCAGACTGAGAGGTGATCTCACTTCTCCTACTTCCTGCTTCTGGGTACTGTTGATTTGTTGTTCAAATATTTACCAGTGTTCGTTATTTTACCAAACAATGTGCTTTAGTTTTTAGCTAATTTTTATACACGATTGGCTTTGTAGGTTAGTAGTCTTGTTATTGTGGCTTGGAATGGAAATATGAAAATTTTAAAAGCCACTTTGAGAGGGTTTTTTCCCCCCTTAGAGGCAAGCACGTCAGTCTCTTAAATGCATCGACTAGGAGGCGAACCCACACTGAATGCAGTCTGACTTGGTTCTCAGTAAGCATAGGCAGAATTGTGTTATAAACCCACAGTGGCGCAGATGTCTGAAATGATCCTCAGTGCGGTTCTGAGATGAGTCACTGGGATGTGTGACATCGTTTTGATGCAGTCACCACCTTCCTAGGTTTACCGTAGAGTTGACAGTGCTGTTCGTGACGTGTATTCTTCCGGCTGCAGTGGTGCAATGTACATTGCCCTTCCGTAGCACTGCATGCGTGCATGCAATGAAATTATGGAAACAAGAAACTGAGGGTCAGCTCGCCAAAATGTCACCCTGTGCTCTCTCCATCCTCAGGGCTCCGGGACCCTGTGTGCACGTCCCACTCTGCATACGATGTTGCATCTGACCCAATGCTTAATTCCCATAACCCTTCCCAGAGGTGGGAGGAGGACGGGCAGGAATGTGACAGTCTAGTACAGCGATGGCGAACCTATGGCCCGCATGCCAAAGCTGGCATGCAGAGCCCTTTCTGCGGGCACACGAGCCATAAGTCACCGGATCGCTACTCCCGCCCCCCCAGCCAAATCACAGGAGGCGGCTGCAGCCGCGGTGCTGGCGCTTCGACAGGCGGTGGGCCAGGATCCGGAGCAGCTGGCGCTGGTGGCGGATCTGGAGTGGGGTCTCGAGGCACCTTCGTGCCCGGGATTACCCCTTCCACTGCCACTTCCGGTTCCGCCACCGCCGCGGCATGCCGCCCGCTGGGTTTTTTTTTGTTTTTTTTCCCAGTTTGGGTACTCGGGCCCAAAAAACGCCACTGGTCTAATATATGTGTTGGATAATGCATGGTGCGCAGTGTCGCTGGCTTCCACAGGTCTGATGGGATCCAGTGCACATGACCAATAGATACTTTGTCACAGGCCCGCTGTGCTTTCGTTTGCAGGAAACGTGTGTGTAATTTCCACAAATGGTTTCTTTGGGCTCCTGTGAAAATACAATAATCTCACCTTTGGCTTCCATCTAGGGCCGCTAAAGACTCATCTAAGGCCGCGTAGGGTTTGTGAAGCCATTTCACGCTCTTTTTCTCCCCGTCCAAACAATTGCCCGCACGGCCGTGAAATTGGCTTGGTCTCTTTTTACACGGCATTACCCAATTACTGCGGTTCCTCTCCGTCCGATGATTTCCAACCGCTTCTGAGGCCTTCTTTCCTCTCCGAGCAGGTGGAACTGGTCCGGAGAGATTACGTGGCCAACGGCAGCTGGGAGACCTTCCTTGCTTACGAGGATCCCGAGCAAGACATCCTGATCGGGCTCCTCCGGCTGCGGAAGTGTTCAGAGGAGACCTTCAGGGCGGAGCTGAAGGGAGGCGTCTCCATCGTCCGAGAACTCCACGTCTACGGGAGCGTCGTTCCCGTCAGTAGCCGGGACCCCTCCAAATTCCAGCACCAGGTATCTGCTGCCCCCCCGCCCCCCCATTAAGCAGTATCAGAATCTTGGCCAGTAGATCATCTCCCCCTCTGGGGCTGGGCATTTTCTGAGATTCTGCCTCATATCCCTCAAGGAAAGGTTTTAGGCTAGAACGGTCAGGAATGAAGAGTTTTGAGTTTGGTCCGGGGCCCTTTTTATTGTCCTGGGATCTTTGTGGGTCACAAAGAGCTTGTTCTGGGTAACTGTCGTAATACTTCGCCAGTGGGTGGCCCTGTAGAAGGTGTTGGACTGCAACGTCCATCAGCCACAGACAGCCTGGCCAACAGTGAATGGTTGTTGGGAGTCCAGTGATCCCTGGTGGGATGCAAGATCTACAACAGCAGCCGTATGGCTTACTGCCACAAGAACACAAGTGTCCCCTTGGAGGAAGGTGGAATATAAATAAAACAAATAAAATAAGTAATAATACGCACACGGGCACATAATTCTTTTTAAAATCCATGGGGGAAGGTTATAGCCAAAATACCTGGCTTCAGTGCTGTATTTTGACTCTTAGGCTTTTACTGTGCAGCCCTCTGAGGATTCAAGAGTAGCCCATGGGCTTTGTGATGCCAAAGTCAGGGACATGTTGGCCTAGTTCTCACCGAGGTCGTGCTTTTCTCTGTAGTGGGAATTTTTTTTGGCGCTAGTTCGTTCTGACATGGCGGGGGGCACACCATCTCAGATAGAACAGATCATGCCCGAATTTAACCGGAGCTTAGAAAAGTTTCTTCCCTTGGATACAGTTTCCAGGATTACTCAGTTAGCACAGCTTGGAGGTTCTGAGAGGTTGGTTGGTTGGTCGGTCGGTCAGTTGGTTGGTTTTCCAGCTTTCTCACAGAAAATGGGATACAAAGTGGTTTACAGCATGGCTTAAAAACCAGTAGAATTTTAGAAGATAGGTTAATACCAAAAGATGATTCAATCACTTTTGTACTGTATTTTGTGAATATAGTAGAACCCCATATCCACGGTTTCAGTTATCTGCAGTTTACTGCAACCCTATATACAGCATACAAGGGGAAGGGCCTTGTGTGTGTTTGTCCCGCCCCCTCTGTTGTTGTATATAGGGTTCGCCGCCATGCGCAGTTTCCGGCATTCGTGATCGTTTGCGGAACGGATCTCCTGCAGATACGGGGGTTGTACTGTACAGTTAAAAATGAAAAGGTTGCAATTAAAATAACTGCAAACTTGCAATAGAGAAGTACTGTTTTGTGATCCCTAAAAGTAACTGGTCCCATCATCTCCTGGCAAATAGAAGGGGAAGATATGGAGGCAGTGACAGATTTTATTTTCCTGGGCTCCATGATCACTGCAGATGGGGACAGCAACCACGAAATTAAAAGACGCCTGCTTCTTGGGAGGAAACAGATGACAAACCTAGACAGCATCTTAAAAAGCAGAGACATCACCTTGCCGACAAAGGTCCGCATCGTCAAAGCTATGGTTTTTCCAGTAGCGATGTATGGAAGTGAGAGCTGGACCATAAAGAAGGCTGACCGCCGAAGAATTGATGCTTTTGAATTGTGGTGCTGGAGGAGGCTCTTGAGAGTCCCCTGGACTGCAAGGAGAACAAACCTATCCATTCTAAAGGAAATCAACCCTGAGTGCTCACTGGAAGGACAGATCCTGAAGCTGAGGCTCCAAGACTTTGGCCATCTCGTGAGAAGAGAAGACTCCCTGGAAAAGACCCTGATGTTGGGAAAGTGTGAAGGCAAGAGGAGAAGGGGACGACAGAGAATGAGATGGTTGGACAGGGTCATCGAAGCGACCAAGATGAATTTGACCCAACTCCGGGAGGCAGTGGAAGACAGGAGGGCCTGGCGTGCTCTGGTCCATGGGGTCACAAAGAGTCGGACACAACTAAACGACTAAACAACAACAAAAAGTAACTTTTATAAGCTCAGCTGCATCATACCAGGAAGAACGTCCCTGCACTGCAGTACAAGTAGTCTTGACCTGATCCATGGAGGAAATGTTTTCCACACTGTCCAGAACCATGTGGCCAACTCAAGCTTGCTACCCAAGACTGACGCAGTTTCCCTCGCATAAACGCGAATCGGCCACTAAAACGAAGCGTTTTGACTTTGAAGCAAACCATAAGTTGCTCTGTTGCCATCTTCCAGCGGACGTCGGACCTTTCGAGGCAGCCGATACGCTTCGTCTCTAATTCCCTCCGTGAATTGTGCACCTGCCTGCTGTCTCTCTGCTGTTCCAGTAAATGAAACACAAATAAGTACATGTAAACCAATTTAGCGACCTGAAGCCGGTAGGTGCGGCTTTCGTACCCTCCTCGGCTGGCAGTCGGGGGGGGGGGGGGGGCTTTTCGCCAGAATGGAGAATTGATCAGCTTCCACTCTGTATCTAAAACCTTCAGGGCTGATGTTTCAGGTTAAACTTCACTATGGATTAAAAGAAAGGGGAAAAAACAAAGAAACGCTGCAAAGAGGGGTGTTCCCCCCCCCCTTAAAGCTTTTTCAGGTAGTTGTAGGTGCATTAAAATGTGACTTGCGTTTGAAAGTAATGACCGGGAAGCCATGAGGCAAACGAAGTGGGGAGGGGAGCCGAAAATGAACGCTCACCCACCTGAAAGTGAAATTTCAAACGCGGAAAGCGGCTGACGCACGGGGAAGGCGTAGCGGGAGGAAAATCAATTGAAGAGAGCCTGACACTCAACAAATTGAAATAAAATGGAAATGGAGACCTGGAACTCATGACGCAGAGATGCGGGCCGAAGGAAGGTTTTGCCAGGGCAGCTGGCCCTCTCCCCGAATTGGACGCTTGGCCAAATCGCCTCCTCGGCCACCCCTTCTGCCCCCAACCCCACCCCCCCCCGAAACAGGATACTAGGACCATGGTGTGTTTAGCGTAGAAGGAGTGGGTGTGAGAAGAAATCACGACTGCTTTTCCAGTGGGTCTCTTTGTTTAGGACGGCATGGCGTTCTCTTCCCAGACCCGCTCCTCATTGCCAGCCTCTCCTTGATCAGGCAAAGCAGGCAAGCAAGGTGCAATGGTTTCAGCCGTGGCTTAGAGGCCTAGCGGTTGGATCCACATGGCCATGGTTTGGGCAGGAAAGCCAGCACTGAGATCCTTGACGGTTCTGAGGGTCCTCAATGGTAAACACCAGAGTCATTTCCCGTCACAGTACAGATGCTGTCAGAAAGTTGTTCGATTTGGTGGAAATTCTTGGTTCTTGATCTTTTTAAGACGGGGTCCTGTCCATCTTCTTTGCTTCTTTCTTGCCGTGCGGGGAGTTAGCAGTGGACATGTCATCGAGGCGACGGACATTGCCCCTTAGCAATTCCAGTGTCTTGTGATATTGTATTACTTGGGGTGCTCCCCATTTTTGGCCATCATCCCCCCCTCCTTATTTCAAAGTTCTTGCAAGATAGTTGGACAACAGACAGAACCATCAGTCAGGGTGCACTGATTAGACGATCTAACGGGAGGTGTGCGCATAAGTTCCTTCCAGAGGTCATGTTACCGAGGGCGGTGTTCTTGGGGAGATTGTGAATGGCTTTGAGCTTCCAGAAGAAGTTAGCCATGCCCTATATAAAAAAAACACCACAACCACCAGGGAATATTGATGGCTTCTGATCTCACATGGAACCTGATTGAAATGATGGCGTAGGCTCCAGTCCTCAGAAATGTTTGCTGTGATTAATGTGTCACACCCTCTCTATGGTGCCATGAAATTCTCTCTCGTTCTCCTGGTAGCAGACGAGCACCCCCATCCTCTAGTCACCGTTGTGCTTCCAGATCCTGGCCCAAATCCTGTTGTTGGGTGTAGTAAACTGCACCAGTGTAGTGGTTCTCAGCCTTGGGTCCCCAGATGTCTGTGGCCTACGCTTGGGAACCTCTACACTAGAGTAAGCCCATTGAATCAGTGGGGATTTGAGGAGTCCACAACCTTGCACTCAGTCCAAGGGGGCCTCTCTAAGGATCACTGCCTTTAGCGTAGCAAGTTGCAGTTAGAGTAGACCCGTTACCAGTGGAACTTACGGAAGACTTGGTTCATTAAATCCCCATTGATTCGGTGGGCCGATGCTAGTGCGAATTATGAGTCTTTAAGCCCAGGATTTTGGCCATGTTCACGTAGTCAGAAAAGAGCCCAGACCTGAGTGCGGCGTTTGTGTATTCCAGTCATGGTGCTTCCTTTGTTCTCTCCATTCCCTCAGTCACTTCTGCTCTTCCATCTCCCATCCACCCCCCACCCCCATCTCATTCCCCAACACACACACACACACCTGCTTCTCTCACCTCCAGAGTGTAAGACGCTTCTTCCACCTAATCCCTAAATCACAAGCTGCCTCTGGTTTGAGAAATATGTTCATGTCCTCTTTCTCCTCCTCTAGGGCTTTGGGATGCTGCTCATGGAGGAAGCAGAGAGAATAGCGAAGGAGGAGCACGGTTCCCGGAAGATGGCTGTTATTTCAGGTACGTAACCGGCGAGTTTGCCTTCAGGGGTTTATCCTTCCAATAAGCTTATCCACAGAGGATGTGCCGTATTAATCGGAGGGCAAGGAGAGGACAGAAGGTTGAGCAGCGGGAGTCTGGAATCCCTAAAGCCGGAAGAAGAAGAAAAAACAATGAGGAAAACCAGATGCTTTTTCTAGCCATGGTGCCTCACAATTTGAAACAAAAAAGGAAAGCGTGTTCCTTCTATACCGCCCCGTAGCGCTTAAAGCACTCTCTGAGCAGTTTACAGTTTCATTTTGCAGGCTACACATTGCTCCCCGCCGCCCGTGAGCTAGTTAGTTAATTTACCAACCTCGGAAGGACGGAAGGCTGAGTGAACCTCGAGCCGGCTACCTGGGATTGAACCTAGGTTGTGAGCAGAGTCTTGGCTGCAGTACTGCAGTTTAACCAGTGCGCCACGAGGCTCCTTCAGAATTAGTACCTCTTCAGTGCAGTGCCTGCCACTAGTTATTGCACAGTAAACTCCACCTCTGACTGTTCTATCGCATTCATGTGAAATACTGTGAGTTGTCGCCCTTCCACACGTCCCTGAGGTTGTTCAGGAGGGTCTCAAAAACAGCACCTGCACTGGATATGTAATGGAGCTCTGGTATTGACACCAGGCCCACAGCCACCCGAGTCTCTCTGCCCCTTGTCAATGTCACAGGTGACCTTTGTGACAAAGTGGATGGGCCTGTTGCGTACGGCTTGCCTGTTGTGACGTGTCCCCGTAGGGATGTGATGCAGTGAAGAAGCGGTCATGGCAGGTAGGCTCGTGGAGTTAGAGAAAGGACACGTGGCACCACACCACATCGTAAGGCAGGAACCCGGCATCAAGTCCTTAGACGCGGTGTCACTGTTAGTGCCGCGTCCCACCAGTGGCAAGGGCTGGGAACAAATCGTTGCATTCCTAACAGTCTGTGGATACAACGTATCCCTGACCACAACTTTGAAATACAACCATATACTTACGTTGGAAGAAGACGGGTGAGCTGAGTCATTGTTGCAGAAATCCTGCATTCCATCTAGACCGCTTCCACCATCCCTCCGTGGCACCTTTACCGCGGGTTGAGAACCCCTGCTTTGTAGGACGTTAATGCGCCGAGGAGGGGAGAAAGGTAGGGATCCAAACGGCTGCCTTAATGGTTGGGCTTTTTGTAAGAGCCTGGCTCCCACCTGTGAGCACCACCGCCATCACGTCAGCCGTCCTTTGCGAAGGTTAGAATGGAACCCGTTGGGCCAGGCCACGTGCGGTAGGAGGGCAGTTGCCGACCAGTTCTTGTCCCTGGCCCGTTCCCGCGGCCGGGGATTCCTCCTGTGTTACTTTTAAAACTCAGTGCAGCTGGGCGAATCACGGCAATTGGCAGTCCCGTCGTTGCGGTCCTTCCGCTGCGCTTCATGGTGACCTTGCACTGGTGTTACAGAGCTGCCGACCGGCTAACTGGCTTTCCTAAGAGGGCCGCTGTTTTCAGTTCATCGTTTGAAAGTGCCTTAAACGAGACCGTGGCTTCCTTCTTCCCAGCAACTTTTCTGCAAAAGTTGTGTTAGGAACAAGAGTTGCCCGTCTGCTAAAAAGGCACACCGTGACGGAAGGCAGAGAGAGGAGCCATTAGCCGGAGCGGTTCACTTAGTTGCCGACACCAATTTGAGACGGCATCCAAATAAATTGGAAGAAACGAGGTAGTTTTTTTCTCTCCAGTACGGATGAAAGAAATAGCAAAAGGGTTCATTTTGATCCTGATATTGCTCGTTTGAGCCCGTATCGAGGCGCATGCAAATGTGAGGGAAGAGATGCTTCCTGTGAGATGACTGTATTGATGCAGCAGCTTGGACGGGTTTCTTCTGCAGCGCCTTTCGTCTGCGTGTCTGGAGCGAGCATGAAATCTTCTCCTGATTGGGCTCGTTTCTTCTTTCGAGCCTTCAGAATTCAGAACTTGGCTGCAGGAAAGCCCACGGAAGTGCCTCTTAAAAAAACTGGACGCTTTCCTGCTGTTGCCTTCAAAATGTAATCTAGAGCATTCAGTTTCTTCTGCGGGGTGTTTATTTTATTTTTATTTTTAAAAATCATGAATAAAAATGCAGCCAGGATTGGCTTTATGCATTAGAAAAAATTAAATTTGCTCGGTTAAGTCCATATTTCATGAAGCCTTTTGGAGCGCGCAGAATACAGCAGCAAAAACTGCTGCGTTGTCAGCTCCCAAGCTGCTGGTCTCCCAGCAGGAGGCAGAACCGTGATTCCAGTGTGACGGCTGCCTTTGGGAACAGCGGTGGCCGACGGGGCCTTGGTCCCGTCTCCGAGGAACTGGCTGGCCCTGAACGGTGGCATGTCGTCAGTGATTTGATGTCCTAGAGAGATGGGGGTAACGTGCAAGGCTTGGAAGCAACTCCCTTCAGGACTCTTGACACCAGGTGGTGTAGCGTCCCAGGCTGCTTCTACACTAGGGAGGCAGAAATCTGAAACCATACAGAGAGAGAGAGAGCGCCGCTAAGAGTGATGGGCATGGATGTCACCGGCACTCCCCGGGCTCTTCCCTGCCTGGAAGTCACTCAGGCCTTTGAGTGATGAGTACAAAGTGGAACCTTTCCAGGGTTCTCGATCACAAGAACTCTGCCAGTGGGTTCAGCCAAACACACTTGCACGCTCTGCTTGAGAGCTCCCCTGATGGGGTGGGTTTATGTGCCTAAAACGACAGAGCTGGAAGAGGCCCCCGAAGTCGTCTAATCTGGCCCCGTGCTAAAGCAGGAAATCCCAAGCTAAAGCATCTCGGATGGGTGCCGCACTGTCTCTGTTCCCGCCACCCTTTCGGCCCTCTCCCCAATTTCCTCCCCAAGGCCTGGATAAGAGCCCTGCCTGCCCCACAGCACCTCCGCTGGCATCACGCCCATGCAGTGAGGATGATGGAGAAGTGAGATCTCTTTGCCACCTTCCCCCGGGCTGCCTTTGTTTCCTTTTCGCAGCCAGACCTTTCCAACCCCCTGCCCAAGGCAGGAGACCTCAGACCATCCCGGACCTCAGACCATCCCGGACAGATGGCTGTCCCATCTTTTCTTGAAAACCTCCAGCGATGGGGCACCCACCGCATCGGGAGGCGAGCTGTTCCACTGCTTCATGGTTCTCACCGCCAGGAAATGCCTCCTGATTTCCAGGTTGGGGGGGAGATGGAGGGAGGCAGCTTCCAAACCAGGCTTATGGTCCAGCCAGACCACTGTTGTCGGGCGGGCAGTGACTTCCAAGGATGCCAGGAAGGGTTCTTCTCTGTACTTGCCTGGAGGTGCCAGCTGGACTTGAAGCCATTTCCCTTCTGCTCATGAGCTGCCGCTCTTCCCCAGCGTGGCACTCAGTGTACCGGGGGGGTTTCCCTTCCAGGTGCTAAGGAGACCCAATCCTGCTTAGCTTCCAAAAACCAGATGAGGCCAGGCATGTTCACAGTGGTGTGCTAATTATCATCATCTTAGAACGGCAGAGCTGGAAGGGACCCTGTGGATCATCCAGTCCGGCCCCTTTCAAGGAGGCACCACAGGGGAATCGAACTCCCAACTTCTGTCTCCGCAGCCAGATGCTTAAACCGTTGAGCTGTCCAGCATAGGTGATCATGTCCATTGCCTGAGTCACCTCCAGAAGATATTAGCAGGTACTAGGGCAAGAATGGGACTTTTTTGGCTTTGGGCCTTCCGGTTCCCATTGGCCTCAGCTGTGAGAACAGTACCTGGCTGGGTAGCTCTGTTGGTTGGAGCATGTGGCTGCAGTGCCCGGGGATTTTGCTGCCTCACTGTGCCTATAAAGAGAAGAGCCAGCCTATGTAGGATTTGCCCAGAGTAGCCCCAAAAGAAGGGAATGGTAGACCACTTCTATACTCTCTATCAAGGAAAGCCTGGAGAGGGTCAGAATCGACTGGACGGAACGTAATTAATTAGGTCAAAACATCAGGAGGGGTCAACCATTCCCTGCCCTAGGTTATAGGTTTTATACAACAGTCGTTGTTTTTGAATTAAACCCACAGCAAGATGGTAATGGATTGTGTCCTATTTCATTTCTCATGTTGGACCTCATGGTTTCCCTCCATTCGTTCTGCCTGTCCCCCCCCCCCCCCCCGGATGTATTGCTTTCTCATGATCTCAGTGGTTCCCAAACCAAGTGCCTGAAGTGTTGTTGCACTGTAATTTCTGCAGGTCCCAGACATCACTGCCCACGATCTTGCCTGTGGAAGTTGTGGTTTAGGGACCATCTGGAACCCCAGGTTTGGCAGCCAGCATCCTTGGGACATGATCCATTCACACGGCATGACCGTGGTTCATGCCATGACGATGACAATGATCATGATATACAAGTCACTTTGTGTAGACATGTACACCGTGTATTCTTTTGTTCCTCTCTCTTGCTGGAGTCTACGTGTTTTGGTGGCTCTCTTGACTTTGAATGTTGAGTTACATCCAAAGCGGTCTCTTGAGCTGGGCAGTTCTTTTCCTTCTTGCTATTCTTTTATCATTTATATTACTGTGAATTATTAGCTGCAACAGTCTGTACTTTCTGGTTATCATCAAATGACAGAAAGTTTCTGCCTTTCTGCAGCGTATGAGTTTTGCAATTCCGTGGTTTTTATTCGTCCACTGTAGTCCATCTTTTTTGGGTCACCCTATCGGTCCCTTGTAACCCTACCATCTGGTAGAACCCAGAATACGTGGTGCCTTATAGGAAACATTCTCAAAGCCATTGCATATTACATTCTTTCCCCTGAAGGAAGCTGCTCCAGGCGATCTGTTTTCACTTCAGTTGCATGGGTAACATCTCACTGTTCATTCAACCAAGCTCCGAGGTATTTGTATCTGCCGGGGGGGGGGGGGGTTCCCACTTTCATTTCAAATCATTAACTGCATTTCTTTGGCTGCCTCCTTTTTACTGACTCCCAGGAATTTGGACACTTACTGTGTTTATGTCCTGCCTTTCTTCTGTAAGAGAAGTTCAAGCAACATGTCTGGAGCGTTCAGGTAGTCTTCCAGTCAAATGCTGACCTGCCCCAGAGTTACTGATCCTCAGCAAGGCTTCTGTTCCATGTGTTTTCAAACCATGACCTTGATACAAGTTGTTGTTGTTGCTGTTGTTGTTTAGTCGTTAAGTCGTGTCCGACTCTTGGTGACCCCATGGACCAGAGCACGCCAGGCCCTCCTGTCTTCCACTGCCTCCCGGAGTTGGGTCAAATTCATGTTGGTCGCTTCGATGACCCTGTCCAACCATCTCGTCCTCTGTCGTCCCCTTCTCCTCTTGCCCTCACACTTTCCCAACATCAGGGTCTTTTCCAGGGAGTCTTCTTCAGCCTCAGCCTTTTCTATGGCAGCTTTCTCCAGTCTAAACTTCCGGACTGAACTTTCTTTGGCAGCCTCCCTCCTTTTTCAAATCTCCCTTTCCTTTTCAACGACTTTGAAAGATGCCAAAGAGCTGATTATGGCCCATAATTGTTCCTCATTTGCACCAGGAGAGAAGCAGATAAGAGAGAGGCACTCAAGGAGAGCTTAAGAGCCCATCTTGAACCAGCGTGAGCTAAATTCGTGGGCTGTCATCGAGGCAGGAACCCCTGCACAGTCCTTTAAGTTCTTAACTCAGCTCGTATGGGTAGGAGAGACAAGATCTCTCTCACAGCTGGGAAGCTTGCCAGCTCTTCTGGGAGGAGGGGGAAGGATAGCTTTTCCCTGCGGAGATCCCTTGCATTTAAAAAAACACAGCCTATACCCCACAGGGGACCCTCTGATCCGACTTTGCTCCCAAACGAAGATGAATTAGTTATCAGTAGACTCCCACCTACTCTCCCCAAGGGAATGGCCCCACCCTCCACCTCCAGGGGTTGAGAAGAAACTGCAGAAATTGTGCTCTCCTAATGTGAAGTATGGCTGAACGCAGGGGGGCCAAGAGAAGAGTGCCTGTGGATGATAAAAACCCACCTAAATGTGAGGCGGAGGGTCGTGAAGTAAACCCCATGCAGCACCTCTCAAGGAGATAACCCGCGTTTCTCCCACCCACCCCAAAATTTTAAAAGCCAGTTAAAAAATGTTCTTTTGTCATTTGAAAGGCGAAATGGAGGGGCTGAGGGCTCCCAGCCTGAGATCTTTCTTGAGTGTTGAACTTCTGCTTGCGGTTTAAATCTGGAGCCGTTCTCATGGCTGTTTAGACCCATCTTCCTGACCTCTTCTATTTATTTCATTTCATTTTGTTTTTAGGACCAAGATGAATTATACCTAACAGCCCCTCTGGGTTTTGTGCTCAGTTTTCCCCTCTCACTCTCTCTCTCGCACAGACTTTCTCTTCCTGGCATCGCTCCTTAGACCCCCTTTCCCAACCTGTCCAGGTTGGGTTTGAAGGATAGCCCCAAAATGAATACGGTGCTCCTTGCAAAGTCTCATGGGTTGAGTCCGAGCCTTGTTTACAGATCCTGCCCCTCCTCTGAAGGACAGCCTTTCCCGTCTTTGAAGAGTGCAATCCTATCTCTCTTCCCCCCCCCCCTTTCTTTTCTCAAGTCTAAACATGCCCAATTCTTTCAATTTTTCCTCCTAGGGCTTGGTTTCCATTGTCTTATTAGTTTTAGCTGTCCGAGCCATGGTCTCTCTTTTTCTTGTAAATCACCATTAGATTTTATGAAAAGCAGGATAAACACATTTTTAAGTGAAGTAGCGTATTGATGTGTGTGTTTTCCTAAAATAATTTAGTTCCTTTTTTTTTTCCAGAAGGGTAGCACTGGTGGTATTTACAATCATGATCAGAGAGCTGCTGAGATCTGAAGCTGTTAGGGCAAACCTAAAAACATAGTGTTTCATTTCCCCTTCTTTTGCGGGTGCGAAGCAGAGTCTATTTCACCATCTTTCTTCATAAATGACAATATCAGGGTCCACGTGTATGCTTTCGAGGACGAGACACGAGCAGCCCCCACAGTGCTCTCTGTTCCATACAAAAATCGACCCCCTTGTTGCCCAACGCGACCCGTATTTCAACTGTACTTTTTAGGGTGAAAGAGGAGACTTTCTGTCGAACCTCCAGGAACCAGGAAATCTTCGGCGATGTGCTAAGATCTCCCAGTACGTCCAGATCTAATTTTTGGTGTGCACTCTTATTGTAAGGGAACGAGAAGGTCGGGAGCATTTACACCACATTCCTTTGTTGTTTTGAGAATGTTTCTTTAATACCTCTTTGTTTGTTTGTTTTTCCCTGTGTGCATGTCTCTTGGCAGGGGGGAACAATCTGTCCACTTTCCCTCTCCTTTATACGGTGGATATTTCCCCTCCACCATCAGGGTGGGACAAAGGGGTAGGCAACACTGTCCATCTACGCTTTGAATTAATTACCATGTAGCCGGCCGATCTGCTTTCTCCCAGACCAGATTTCGATTTGTGTGCCGTCAAGTAGAAAATTAACATGGACCCGAGCCAGAAATGTGGCACGCCTGAGTGCACCCTGCGGCTGAGGAGCCCGTAGAGGAGGGGGTGGACGCCAGGAACGGATGACGTCCGAGCCTCCTGCCGGCCTGTCGAGAGCCAGCTCCTTTTTGAGAGCTGCAGAAAAACCAGGCTGCTGAACAGGGCTGAGAAGTCCATCCTGCCCTTCAACCTTCAATGTCTCTTTTTAAGTCAGGCAGGACAGATGCCCTGCTCTCTGGCCGACCACAGACGTGGCTCCGCTCTGTTCAGGGAGGGTGTTTTGGCCCCAGATTCTTTCCAGGAATGTATTCCCCGTGTGTGTGCATGGAATAAATCCTGCTGGTGGATCCCAGAGCACACCTCTGGAAAGATGAGCACTTGCTTACTAGGTTGGTTGCCAGGGCGAAGGGAAGGGATTTGGCATCTCACTGAAACAAAAGCCATACTGAGTTTCGAGAAAGCTGCAGTCTTCATTGATCTTTCTCATCGACTAGGGTGATGCACCCCTGTTGTTGTTGTTTAGTCGTTAAGTCGTGTCCGACTCTTGGTGACCCCATGGACCAGAGCACGCCAGGCCCTCCTGTCTTCCACTGCCTCCCGGAGTTGGGTCAAATTCATGTTGGTCGCTTCGATGACCCTGTCCAACCATCTCGTCCTCTGTCGTCCCCTTCTCCTCTTGCCCTCACACTTTCCCACCATCAGGGTCTTTTCCAGGGAGTCTTCTCTTCTCATGAGATGGCCAAAGTATTGGAGCCTCAACTTCAGGATCTGTCCTTCCAGTGAGCACTCAGGGTTGATTTCCTTCAGGATGGATAGGTTTGTTCTCCTTGCAGTCCAGGGGACTCTCAAGAGTCTCCTCCAGAACCACAATTCAAAAGCATCAATTCTTCGGCAGTCAGCCTTCTTTATGGTCCAGCTCTCACTTCCATACATCGCTACTGGAAAAACCATAGCTTTGACTATGTGGACCTTTGTCGGCAAGGTGATGTCTCTGCTTTTTAAGATGCTGTCTAGGTTTGTCATCGCTTTCCTCCCAAGAAGCAGGCGTCTTTTAATTTCATGGCTGCTGTCACCCTCTGCAGTGATCATGGAGCCCAAGAAAATAAAATCTGTCACTGCCTCCATATCTTCCCCTTCTATTTGCCAGGAGGTGATGGGACCAGTGGCCATGATCTTAGTTTTTTTGATGTTGAGCTTCAGACCATTTTTGGCGCTCTCCTCTTTCACCCTCATTAAAAGGTTCTTTAATTCCTCCTCACTTTCTGCCATCAGAGTGGTATCATCTGCATATCTGAGGTTGTTGATATTGTTTCCGGCAATCTTAATTCCGGCTTGGGATTCATCCAGTCCAGCCTTCCGCATGATGTATTCTGCATATAAGTTAAATAAGCAGGGAGACAATATACAGCCTTGTCGTACTCCTTTCCCAATTTTGAACCAATCAGTGGTTCCATATCCAGTTCTAACTGTTGCTTCCTGTCCCACATAGAGATTTCTCAGGAGATGGATAAGGTGGTCAGGCACTCCCATTTCTTTAAGAACTTGCCATAGGTTGTTGTGGTCCACACAGTCAAAGGCTTTTGCGTAGTCAATGAAGCAGAAGCAGATGTTTTTCTGGAACTCTCTGGCTTTCTCCATAATCCAGCGCATGTTAGCACCCCTAGGCATCCCAAAGAAGACGTTTCGTCGCCACCTGGGAAATGGACACTCACAGCGGTAAAAGGGAGGTTCTGTACGATAAAGGGCATAGTTAAACTCCGTAATTCACTGTCCCATGTTGTAATGTTGGCTGGAATGACCCAGAAAGGGAATTGGATAGATGGGTGAAGAATAAGGCTATCAATTGCTGCTAATTCTGACGTATTGTCTTACATCGTGTATACTAACAAGTCAGACCTCACCTGGAATCCTACGTCCAGTTCTGAGCACTACAGTTTAAGGATATCAAGAAATTGGTACATGTTCAGAGGAAGGAGACCAGGATGATGGAGGGCTTAGAAGCCAAGCCCTTCAAGGAACCGTCGAGGGAATGGGGCATGTTTTTTATATTATTTATATGCCGCCCTTTTTCCCATAGGTGACCTAAGGCGGTCCACAACAATTAAAACTACAAGGGTAACAGGATTGAAGTACAATACGAAAATCTCTACTAAAGAAACAATCGGGGATTGGAAACAAGATCATATTCGAAGGGCGATGATATGGAAAATGGAGTGAGCTTGTTTTCTGCCGCTCCAGAAGGCAGATTCGAAGTAATGGAATGATGGGCACTAAAAGACCAGTTCGGCGGGTTGTGCCAGTTCATTTACCAATGCAACAGGTGTCGGGCGGTCTGGCGCCCCGCCTCTCCGGCAGGCGCCCACTCAGAAGCAGGATCCCGGCTTCCCTGCCCCGCCTCCTCCAGGCGCTGCTTCTGAGTGGGCGTGGCGCTGAATCGCCAAACCCCTGTTGTGGGGGTTCGTGCCCATCTCTAGAGATTTGGGAATAGTGAGAGCTGTCGAAGCGTGGAATGGGCTGCCTTTTCTGGTGGCGGGTTTTTCAGCATCGGTCGGATTATATGACCTGTCAGGGAGGATGTAGGTAGAAGCTTTCCTGCTTCGGCAGAGGGCTGGACGAGAGGCCGTCTGCAGTCCGTTCCAGATAAAGCCTTGTTTTAATTCTGAGTATCAGGAAATGAGAGGAGCAGGAATACGCTCATCCACTGTGAGAGACGTGATGCTGGACTAAGGAGGACAGGGGTTGCAACCCTTGAATTCCCCGGTCCTGTTGGACTTCAGATCGGAGAAGCAGTGATCCAAACGGTGATACCAGTGGTCCAAAATCTTGGACCCAAGGTAAGGAATCACCAAGGTTGTCCTTTGGTCTTTGTCCTTATTAAAAAAACGTGGATGCCAGGGGTTGAACGTGGGAACTTCTGCGTATTACCGTGGATGACCTGCCAAGGAGTAGGGGGTTCTTTGTCCATCAGTGAGATGGCTGCCCGCCCACCCCCCAAGGATCGTGCTTCCTTTTCTACGCAGGTGCTTGAAGGGGCTTTCCCACCCCAGCAGAAGGTCAGGCGAAGAAGCAGCGCCTCAGATCTGAGTCGACCCTCCCTCCGCACGGCGGCCGCAAGACACATCCTATTAGCCTTCCCGTTGACGTGAGCTAGCAAGCCAAGGGTCACGCTGGCGGGAGAGGTAGGGGATTTTGTGGTCCAGGGATCCTCGAGGGCGCTGACCGAAGGGCAAGGGAACCGGTCAAGCTTCTCTGCAAGATGGACGAGAAACACACCAGAGTCCTCGTTCTCCCAGCCTCTTTAGGTAGGGAGGGGAGACGGTGGGAAAGATCGCACGAGCTCAGAACAGAACCCAGAAGAACAAGTGGTGAGAATGTATGGTGTAGATTTAGAAACAGCAAAGAACTTGCACTTCAATTTTCTGCTTCATGAAGACCGAGCCGGATGAGCAGGATTCTGACAGTAATATTGGGGTGGGGTGTGTGATGATTATGATGATGTCTGTAAAGTCCTGCCCGTATGTACGTTCATTGCAGCTCTCTGGCGCTGTGGGGAAATGGGGGGCGGGCGGGGGTGCCTTCGTGGCAGCGTTGAGACATCTCTTCGGTTTCTGTTTGTGCCCTTCAACATGCGCTCAGAGCCACCGCAGACCCTCCAGATGGAGCGATTACATCTCATTGCTCTCCCAGAGAGACGGCAATATTTCATTAATGATGCCACGGGTCCGCCTCAGCCCCAGCTGTAGCCGGCAGCTCGGTGGGAGCGCGCTGCGCCAGAGAAGGGAAAAGATGGACAGGGAAGGCGGTCTGAACTTCTTTCTATAAATCACGGCCGCAGAGCTTTCTTTATTTTAAAAACAAAGAGGCAAACGGCTCAATCATTTCCCATCTTCTTGTTCCTCTCATGCGGCCATCCATGTAGCATCCAAGCGGAGGAATATATTAGACACCAATGTGTTGCATCCAAAGAGAGGAGTACCTTTGACCATGTTGAGATGGTGTTTCCCTCATCACCGAATCACTGCAACCAACTCCTAAGTTGGCCAGACCTGAGGAGAGCAGGAGAAAGGGTTTTGAGTCCTCCTCAGACTTTCCATCTTTTATGTTAGGGGCTGAGCGGCGGTTTTCGTTGCTTAACTACGCACACCGTTGAATCTTTCTTCACCAAGGAAGGAACTCGGCTGGCTAAATTGTCCATTTTGGTCAGTCGGTCTCCCTCCCTCCCTCTTTCTCTCAAGAGCAAATGCATTCCTTAATGCTAACAAAACCTCCGCGTCTCTGTAAACCTAACAATAATATAATGCAAATAATAAAATCCATCAGTCCCCCCGCATGGTTCTTTAAAGAAACTGACCGTGCTGGAACGCTTAAGGAAAGCACTTAAGGAAGAGCAGAAAGCAAAATGCGAGTGCAATAAAAATATATACATGGTTCCATTATTTAAGATCTTCCTCGGAAGGGCTAGCGCGTGGCGGGGGCGGAGGGGCAGTGGCTTAGAAACAGGAGACCCGATTTCAGCTGGTGAGTTGGCTGCAGGTCTCTGTCTCCCTGCCTGAGTTCCTCTGTAAACATAGTAAGGGTGCTTAGGATAAAAGTAAGGCTTGTCACAGCAAAATCAGGTTTCATTATTGCATTATTTATTTTAATATTTGATTTTTCTCAGTGGCCGGCTCCCTAAGAGTTCTGCCGCTGGTTTGGTTTGGTTTGATTGTTTGCTTTCCTGCTCACCTTCCTGATTGTTTGTTTGTTTTAAACTTTGCGAGCCGCCTTGGACCCTCTTGAGGAGAAAGGCAGAGTATAAATATTTTAAAATAAGTAATAATGATAAATAAATATAATGCTCTCTGTGCTGAAAGAACAGTTCAGCAGTTTGGTGGTTCCAGTGTACCTCCGGGGGGGGGGGGGGGAGAGAACAGGTCACACGATAGCCATAGGGGTGCAGTGGCCATGTTGTTGTTTAGTCATTAAGTCGTGTCCGACTCTTCGTGACCCCGTGGACCAGAGCACGCCAGGCCCTCCTGTCTTCCACTGCCTCCCGAAGGTGGGTCAAATTCATGTTGGTCGCTTCGATGACACTGTCCAACCATCTCGTCCTCTGTCGTCCCCTTCTCCTCTTGCCTTCATGCTTTCCCAACATCAGGGTCTTTTCCAGGGAGTCTTCTCATGAGATGGCCAAAGGATTGGAGCCTCAGCTTCAGGATCTGTCCTTCCAGTGAGCACTCAGGGCTGATTTCCTTCAGAATGGATAGGTTTTATCTCCTTGCAGTCCAGGGGACTCTCAAGAGTCTCCTCCAGCACCACAATTCAAAAGTATCCATTCTTCGGCGGTCAGCCTTCTTTATGGTCCAGCAGTGGCCATACTGAGCTCCATATTGAGATGATGCCTTTCTAGACCAGCCTAAAGGGTGCCAAGGAGCATGCACAGGCTGACAAAAATGCACAGGCTTTATTTTTATCCGAAGGGAGGTCCCGAAGGGAGGTCCTGTGTCTCCAAAACCTTGTTCCTTTTTTGCATGTGCCTGGATGCTTTTTGTGCCGTGTGGGTGGCTGAGAAAGGTATCGCCACAAGAAAGAAACCCCTGATTTCTCCATTCCCAAGGGGACACCCTGTTTGTGCAGTGGCAGGAATGGAAAAGCCTTTCTGATTGCGGAAGAGGACAAGTTGGCTCTGCACGTATTAAGTATGAATTTTAGCAGTGAGATTGTGCAAAAAAAATATTTTTTTTTAGTTAGATGCATGCTCTCTCTTTCTCTCCCCTCCCCACAATGGCAACCCAGCTAACTCTCAGATAGAAATGAGTGAGCCTAAACACATTCAGGGCTCCTGAATGGGTCTGGCTATCCTGTGCCAAGGCAAGGCAAGTAAGGTTAACATAAATGTCCAGGGAGTGGTCATCTCTCTCTTGGATGTGTGAGGATGACTGACCAGAAGCCCCTTGAACATGGCTTTGCTGCTGAAGAAGCTACTTGGAGGAGGAGCGAAACATTTCAACCTAATGAGAAAGAAGTCCAGTCGCCAGGACTCCACGTCCAGATAACCTCACCTGGAGGACTGAGAATCTTCACAGATATAGGGCTTTGGCTGATTCCCACGGTGGTTTAAGGATGTGCCATTGAAGATTTTGGACTTTGGATCCCAAAACTGCCCAGGAATTCGCCAGGCAGAATTCTGGGAATTCCAGCCCTCAAGCACACGCTTGCAGATGCCTTCATTTCACTCACCTGGAAAAGGGCTGAGTCTTCTTCTAGGCCTTATATCTTAGCGCAGTGCTTCTTGGGAGGAAGCTGCTGCAATGCTTCCTGGGAGTGGTAGTCTTGTTTCCTTTTATGCTCTAAAGGAGAGAGTGCCTCCTGATGAACCACCACCCCCAGGAAGCACAATAGCAGGAAATAAAGGCCTAGAAATGTTCTCCAGGTGAGTGAAATGAAGGTATCCGCCAGTGTGCGTTTTTGGGCTGCAACTCCTGGTATTCTGCCTGGAGAATTCTGGGATTTGAAGTCTCAAAAAAAAAAAAAAAAAAGAATAAGAATGGCATGTCCCTAGTGATGATGAGAGCCTTCAAAGTCCACTTCTCCCTCCTCCTTCTAAATACGAGAGTAATATGGGCATATAGTAGAGCCGGAGCTTGGAAAAGTTACTCTTTCACACTATTAACTCTAGGATCCCTTTGTCAACATGGCTTCCAGCATGACTGGGACATTCTATGGATTCCAGCCCCCAAAAAGTAACTTCTCTAAGCTCTTGGCTAGGTGAGAGCTTCCTGTTAACTCAGTTTGTGAGCCGACGGGGTGTAATTGAATGTCTGCCTCTCCCCTTTTGTACTTTGGGAGACCACCTATGAGGAGGACGTCCCAGGAAAGAAAATGAGCCAGCCTTTTGGAGCAACGCGGGTGTAAGGGTGAAGGGAAGAGCCTTCTCAAATGGCTGCAGATTTCATTTTCCAGATAGCTCACAGGAAAAATTGACTGTTCGGTCCAGCGTTTCTTGTTTCCGATAAGCCGGCTGGGATGGTGCTTCAGTTGATTTTGACGCCACCCTGTCGGTTATCTTTTTGTCGTGTACACAACCCTCCTACCGCACAACGTTTCATTTCCCTGTAAGCTTGTTCGAGAACCCTTTAGGCCTCCGATGTTGCGTCCGCCTCGTTGTGCAGACCTCATTGTGCAAGAGGGAGCTCAGCTTGCAGTGGTGTGTGCAAGCTGTTGTTGTTTTTCCGCTAATGGCTTTGCCTCTCTGTTGGTTGCTAACAAACCACGGCTGTTCCTCCACAGAGCCGGGTTCAACTGAGATTTGAGCCCGGCAGGATCTGATTAAGGAGCGGGGCTCGTAGGAGGGAGGGCAAGCCTTTGTGAAGAACCGTTGTGTTCCAACTCCTCCACCCTCTTGATGTGAAAACCTAATTCTGGCAGCGGAGCCCACTTTGCCTTGTAAAGTGGAGGTAAAGTATCGGTCAAGTGTGTTTTGGACATGGCTGGGAGGGTCCCAGGCCTCTTCAGCTCTTGACAGTGAGGATCACAGCTGGGCCACTCCATCTGTCTCCCCAAAAACCAGCTGAGTCATCCAGTCGACATCTGCACAACAAACCAGGAAAGAAAATCTAGTAGGAATGCTAACAAAGCAAACTTCTGGGCTTGGCAGCAATTGTCTTGGTTAGCTTCTCTAAAGAAATAGGAAGAAAACACAGCAGAGCAGAACCTACCGCTTACCTCTGTTGGCTGCAACAGGAGCATGCTGAGCACTCCTCATAATAGCTGGGATCCCGTTATCGGAGTCTCATTGCACAGCGGTTAAACTGCAGCACAGAAGTCAAGACTCTGCTCACAACTTGAGTTTGATCCTAAAGGGTTCAGGTAGCTGGCTCGACTCAGCCTTCCATACTTCTGCGGTTGGTAAATTGAGTACCTAGCTCGCTGGCGGGGGAGCAGTGTGTAGTCTGTATAAATAAACTATAAATTGCCCAGAGTGCTCTAAGTCTTATGGAGCAGTATATAAGGAGCACACGTTCCATTTTGCTTTTACGTATTTACACGGGCATAATGTAATTGTTGTGAATTTGAATGGAGAGTTGCCGCAAGCTATGAAGTCAGTGAGCCTCACGGTGACACAGGAATAGCTTACACCGACTTCTTAACTTGCAGCAGGTACGCACGTTACTGAGATTTCTGCCAATTGTGTTAAACTAAGGGGCATAGCCAATAGGATTTTGGCCACTCTAGTGGGAATCCTTGCAGCCGCACATGGCGTCGAGCAGAAGACTCTTGTCTTTGGTGAAGCCTGTCTTTCTGAGCTTGGGAAAGGTGCTTTTCTGGACTACGCAGCCATGCTGGCTAAGGGAGCCATAGTCTTAAAAAGCACATTTCCCAAAGTGCTTCTGCCTGATCAGACACACATGCACGATTCAGACCCGTCATGACTGAAAGAGTTTCGTTCCTCCCACCATCTGCACCTCAAGAAGAACTTTGGCACAGATCAAGCGCTCAGATCCAACTGCCATCTTCTCCATAAGTCAACAGGCAGTGCATTGATACACAGCAAACATCTTTTCCGTACTACAAGATTTCAGCACGGAGCCCTCCAGAAGGGTCCTGGCTGGATTTAGTTTTCAGCGAGTCTGCCACCCTACGTGGAGGGAGATGCCAACAAGCTGCACCGGTCACCACGTAGCCTGCCAGCTGTGTGACCTGTGATGCCTTCCAGTCTCACCACTGACATGGGAGATCCATCTGTTCTCATCCTGAACAAATTAAGCCACAAGCAGGAGGCCAAGGCAGTTCTCCAGCACTGTTTTACCAGCACCTGTCCTCAGATCCCATGGGGGACTGCCTGAAGCCACTGCCTCCACCACCTGCTCAAGGGGTCTCCTCCATGTATGCCAGAACAGAGGTACATAGATGTCCTTCAGGAGCCTTTACTAGGCATCTTTTAGTCAAGGAACTCTATGGGTTGCAATTCCTCATCTGCCCCAAACCACAGATAGATAGACATGCAACATAGCATAGACAATTTGTGCATCTAATGCAGTAGACCTCAGGCCACAAATGGCGTAATAAACCTGTTTGTCTTTAAGATGCCACAAGACTTCCTTGTGGTTTGTTTTGCTGCAGCAAACTATGAGAATCTGCCTGAGGCGGGTGTTGGTGCATTTCTTGATTTGCATTGACAGCTTTTGCCTGGTCTTGTCCACTTGGAGCTTAAAAAGCAGCTGCTAATTGGTTGCCCTAGCTGGAAATCTACCATGTGAATTGAAAGCCTGCATGGCTTCACAGCTGAGATTCAGGAGGAGTCTAAGTAATTATGGGTTGTTGTTTTTTAATGTGCTGGCTCTTTGGGGCAGCAAAGGCAGGACTAACTGGTGTGTTTTTGCTTTGTGTGTAGAGTGTTTGTGGTTGCATCACCAGGACCTCTGCTTTAAAAGATCTAAAATAATAAATAGTTTAGAGAGAGATTTTTGGGAGAGTCCCTGCCAGGCGGAGTGGACAGTAGAAGGCTGGGTGGACCAACAGCTTGATTGGTGACAGCACAAAAATTTCACAGGACACGTTTCACTGCAGACCCTTGAGGACACCCAAGAGTCATCTCTGGCTAAAATCCTGTTGCGTAGATTCACCTGGGGAGAGCAAAAAGCGCACCTTTCAGCAATTTCTTGCTGGCGGTAAATGAGCTCCCACTTGGGTTTTTGAGCAACACGCCAACCCAGCCAGTGGGTTGGTGCCCAAAAATCCAAGTGTGGACCTATTAATTGTCAGTGGGGAGCCACTGTAGGTTATTTGTTTTCAGCAGGCGTTAGCTACACCACAGGATTTTGGCCTCTAGAATGTATTTCATACTCAAAGTTCCCATAATAAGGGAGTTTTGGGGGTCATTTTGGTATGTGGTACCAGCCCGTATTTTTATGCATAAGCCGCTAAGCGTTTGGACAGGTGGTTGCACATTCCGTAGGGAGAAATGAGTACGGGTCTTCATCCGCCTTTCTTATTTAACCCAGGTTGTTTACCAATCCCTTAATTTGACGCAGTTCTTTGTAGGGTAAGCTTTTTCACTAGTTAATCAAGGCTTCTGGGTTGGCAGGAGCAAGGAACAATTGTAGAGCAAAGTGGTGGTGGTGATGATGGAGTAAAGCATGCACAAGAATTTCATTAACCAGATCTATGTTAGCATTTGGTTCTTCTGTTTCAACCTTGTTACATTGAGAGCCTCTAAATCAGTGGTTCCCAAACAAGGTGTTCTTGGACTACCACTCCCAGAAGCCTTTACCTCTAGCTGTACTGACCAGGATTTCTGGAAGAACACCTGGGGACCCAAGGTTGGGAACCACTGCTATAAATCCTCACAGAGAAGCCAAGCAAGATTATCTGTCTTGGCTTCTCATGTGGGAAGCCAAGACAGACTCATGCCAAATGCATGAGTCTGCATTTGGCATGAGTCTGCAGCCCATCTGTGGCTTCACAAGGCCCTTTCCAGCTAGCCACATGCTCTGAGTTTTTGTTCTGTGTCTGGAAAAATGTCACACGAAAGATTAACACTCATAAACATGAGGCCGATGCGAAACGAACATCCCTCCACGGCCATTGGCTTATTGAAAACTCCACTCCTAGCCATTGGGTCACAGAATGTTCACAAACAGTCCAACGGGCAGTATGGGAAAGCAGAACGTGTGCTGTGAGATGCAGAAAGGTGGTTTTCGGGCGAATTATCCTATTGATTCAAAGTGGTCCTCTTCTTTGACTATAGATAACCTCCTAGGAGTTGAGATTGTGGAATGCCCTTTACAGAGCCTCTTTCAGTAAAACTTTGCCTTTTTGTACGTTTTTTTTCTTTTCTTAGCTTTCCACAAAAACTAGAGGTAGTTGTGAAAAGACACACAAAAAAGTGTACTTTGGAGTCTGTACAGTGTCTTTAGATGTCGGGGGGGGGGGCAGGGGGCTCTGAGGACAGTGAAATGGGGCTGATAATGACTGCAGTGGGTTCAGATTACACTCAGGAATCGCCCTAGAGACCTGGTGGCTTTTGTAGCTTAGATAGCGTAGGTCCTTCAGTAACTTCAGATCTGTTTCCTCTTGCACTGATCCACTTGCCGTTTTGTGTGTGGTTGATTGCAGGTGTGGGCACCAGGGATTACTACAGGAAGATCGGATATGAGCTGGAAGGACCGTACATGGTGAAAAGACTAGACGGATGAGCTGATCCATCAGACAGACATCTTCCCGAAGGCTTACTGACTCTTTCCACTGTCCGGCTTTCCCACCCCCAGCTGGGGAGGGATCCTGCTGTCGTACGAATTTTTGCTTTGATTGAACTTTAGACTGTTCGTTAACAGGATTGTTTTGATCTGGTTCCTGTATTTTGACATGTTAAGGAACCAGAGGGGCAGAGAGCTAGGGTCCCCTTGTCCTGCCACAGGCAAGCAACAATTGAATTCTTACAGTAGCCACCTTTCAGGGGTTTTGGTTTTCGTTCTTTCGCTCTTGGCGCTGAAAAGATGCAGGCAACGTGAACTTCATCAGCTGCAGATGCTTGGATCAAAAGAGGCCTCGGCTTTTTTAAACAAAGGTTTTCTCACTGTGTTTGCAAAGTGCTGGTGGTTCCTTTTTAGGATAGTGGTGAATCCAGATGTGGGAATCTCTCCTGGGTCATGTATCTCAGCCCTTTCTGCATTGGCCAAGGTAGCCGGCCTTCGCCTCTCGAAATGTTCCGAAGATTTCTGGGTCGAGGTTCAAAGGCTGATCGGCCGTTTGCAGGCACTCGGGCAACCAAGGAGAGGTTCATGGGCGGCCTTTCCAAATGGGTGTCTGGTCTGCCAAGCAACCCGGTAAAAACCACTCGTGTCATTAAAACATAATTTCCAAAGTCCTGTTTTGGTCATTCATTCATTCATTTATATGACAGATGGGATTCTGGGGGATCAGAAATGGTCACTAGCTCTGTTCTCCTTCCCTTTTCGTGCTCTTCCTTTACTGTTTTCGTTTTTAGCAGGTAGGAGATCTTAGGAGACCATCTGAGCCTCCCCCCCAAATGAAAACTGCTGTTCTGGGAGATCTCAGGAGTCTAAACAAGCCATTTGTGGGGGGGGGGCTCCCCCAGAGTGTACTTGATGGCCTGCAGACATTTTCTCGGAGGCATACGATGCCCACCCTTGGTTTATATACAAATGTAGATTTTACATCTCTACGGCCCGTGCCTACAGTGGCTCACAAGAATATAAGCCACAGGCCAACTTAAGGCTTAAGTGCAAGAGCCCCCAGCCTGCATGCAGGAAGACGAGGTTCAGTCTTTGCCAGCATCATCTGCTAAAAGGATGCTGGTCTAGGCTGGATTAGGTAAGGCTTTTCTGCTTTTTAAAAAGTGGCTTGCTTCCATTAAAGTACTTTTAAACTCATTGGCCAAAATGCAGTTAAGGGCAGCTGCACAGCCTTTATTTCCCTCCCCAGCAGGCTGATCTTTACACAATGATCTGGTTGTGCCTCTAATCGGCAACCAGTGGTGGTGGTAGGGTTCTGGCCTGTGACTCGTTACCTGAACTCAGAAATGCAACACTTTATTTATTTATTTATTTATTTATTTATTTATTTATTTATTTGGACTGCAAATCCCAGAATCTTCAGAACTTGAAACTGAGCTAATCACGGTCAGAGACCAGCACCTAAGAAATAGTACCGTACAAAGCAGAACAGAACACGCAACGGACAAGCAGACATCTGGATTGCCAAGAAGCGAGACCTCTGCTCCCCACAACGTTGGGAAACACGATCTGGGCCGCCCCACGGATGGTGCCCCTTTTGCGTTAGTCTTGGTTTTCATTATTACTTTGTGTTACTTCAAAAAAAGAAAAGACACCTTGGCCAAGGGAAACACAAGACACTCCCCAAAATTTTCTGTCAAGAGGACTTGTAAGGGAGTGCCCTTTATAATTCATTTTTAAAAGTAACTTCCTTACTGTGCCCATAAAGTGATTCCAGGCCCACCCATTAGATTATTTCAAAAGCAGATTTTGTAGGCCCCCCCCCCTTTTTCTTTCTTTCTTTCTTTCTAGAAAAAGAAGTCTTTGCAGGTAAACAACATTCCTTGTTGCTTTTACCCCAGACCTCGGGTCAAAATGGGTGAGGAAAGTGAGACCGCTTTGTCGATGGGCACAGCTGGCTTTCGCTGTTGGGAAAAATGCCTTGCCGAGCTGCCAAATCCTCTCCGGTTGGGCAAATCATAGTTTCAGCAACTGTCGTCAAGGTCTTGCCAATTACGAGCTTTTGTCTCTTAAAGACTTACCTCTTGGGTCTCTTCGGACCACCGAGGGAGTCTTTGCCTGCCAGCCTTCCCATTTCTCTTGATAGCTGCCGCCTGCCTTGTGGTTTGCTGGGGGGGTTTGGGGGGGGGGGAGGTCTCTCTCCCATATGTTCGAGTCTTAACAAAGAAAATAATTTCGATACAGAGGCAAGGGATTCACATAAACAGCAGAGGGGGGCGGTGTCCTTTTCCTGCCAAATGCCCCATTTGCTTCTTGGGCCATGGAGCATGGCCCTTTTGAGCCAACCTCTGCAGATCCCGGTTTTGTCTTCTGCAGCAGAAAGGAAGAGAGACCCCGTTACATCCCAGGCCACGTAGAACTTGCTTCTTGGAATGGGCTTCCTTTGTGCATCACCCATTACATTTCCAACTCCGGATCCAACGCCTCCCGACCAGCCATCTCCAGAGGGTACCCGCCATCTGCGTGAAGCCAGTACAGAAAACCGCAAGCTGTAATGACTGAAGACGAGTAGAAATGTCTAGCGCAGAAGCACCTTGTCAGGTCTCAGCATAATTTAAGTCGCCAACATCCCTTTTCTAGATCCATTCCCATTAAACTGGAAGGATTTCAGAAGAGGGCAACCAGGAGGATCAGGGGGCTGGAAACCAAGCCCTAGAAGGAAAGACTGGAAGAACTGGGCCTGTTTAGCCTTGAGAAAAGAAGACGGAGGGGAGAGAGGAGAGCACTTTTCAAAGACCTGAAAGGAAGTAGAAGCAGAAGTAGAAGCAGGATCTGTTCTCAATCATCCCAGAGTGCAGGACATGTAGCCATGGACTCAAGCTACAGGAATCCAGATTTCGACTGAATATCAGGAAAAATGTCTTAATTGTTTGAGCAGTACGACAATGGAACCAAGGACCTCAGGAGGTGGTGAGTGCTCCAACACTGGAGGCATTCAAGAGAAAATTAGACAACCATCTATACTTTGACTTGGATTCTTGCATTGAGCAGGTGGGTTGGACTCAATGGCCTTATAGGCCCCTTCCAACTCCGTTATTTTTCCAAGTCTACGATTCTAAGGTTTGGAAGGCCAACAAGGGTGCAGTAGGGAAGGGGAACAAATTGCCAAGTTCATGTAGAACCCAGAATCCCATCTTCCAGAAAATTCCAGCCTTAAGAAGAAATGACAAGTTTCTAGACCTCATGACTGAAGAAGACCTGCTGGAAAAATATGCAAGCAGGCCCTGCTGAAAATAAAATAATGCCTCAGTAAGTTTTCCAGTATTGAGGGGACATAGGACTGAATTATGCCACACAATTGAATTAGCAATTGTTCTTAATTTCTATGTACCGCATAACTGAATTCCAGTTATTAAGTTGCAACGAGTACAGGCCCACTGAATCAGTGGGAATCTGATGGATCAACCTCTCCCAAAGTTCAGTTGATTCAATGGGCCTACTCTAGTTGTGACTTCCTACTTGATTTCAGCCATTAATTGCCGCTTGATGCTTTTCTGGTGTCGGGTTCATACCTGAATGTAAAGGTGTGGCCTTTTGTTGATTTTAAAGCAGCCCCCACGAATCTGAATGGCAAACGGGCGGGTGCCTGCCGAATGATTTAGCTCAGAACTGTGGAAGTTGCTACCCTTCAAGAATTGCCATGACTACCCTGAAATCCCAACCTCCTTTCCTCATAAGCCTGATTCCCTGATTCCAATGGTGTCAGTAAACAGCAGGGTTGGCCTCTGTGCTGCTGTATAATAAGCAGCCTCTGCATGAAGCAGAAACCTCTGCTAGACCAGAGAGGAAAGGAGTAAATTAGAACGAGGCCAGACTAGTCAAATAACTCCCTACTCCAGCCACGCTTACTAGTCCTCACACATCCTCCTCCCAGGAGGGAAGGGAAAGTGTGCTTTTGTGTCTCGTTTCATGCACCACCCACAAGGTTTCACAAAAAAAACGATGGCAAGGGGTGTTTTCTCCAGGCCTGTGCCTACAAGTTCTGGTTTGTCTCCCTGGGTGGAGGACGAGACCATCTGGCCGGTTTCTGGAGGCATAAGCCACCTCTGCCTCGTCCTTCTGCAGGAAACAGGGAAAGTTATGATCTAAAGCAGAGGTGGCCCTTAGCATGAGGAAACGGTTCGGGGCAGGCTCGGAGTTGGAGAACCTCCATTTGGGCCCATGGAGCACATTCTGGGGAGGCCAGTGAGCCACAGAGTCGGACATCCTCTCTGCTTAAAAGGAAATAAATATGAGCACCTGCACAGCATGTATGGCTCCTATGTGCCTCATCCCTTTCCCGCCCCCCAAACATGTATTTGGAGAAAGGAAAAGTGCCATTCCTGAATACATGTTAGAATAGGGCCTGTCCACACTGGCATATAGATACACATATATGGATCGCTGAGGGCGCGGTTTGGATCGGATGGGGGGGGGGGGTAAATATTGTCTGGAAGTGTTTCTTCTTAATTTGAGCCATTCTTTGCCCTTAAGAACTGTTGCGCACCTTTCTGGCCTAGCAGTAGGGCATGCATTCTTTTTGGCATGCTCGTTTAGCCAGGAGATATCCAGCTCAGCTTGCAAGAAAGAAGTGGGGGGGGGGGGGAGAGAGAGAATGAGAGAAAGGGGGGGGGGGGAAACAGAATGGCACCGACAGAGAGGAGCGATGTAAAAATAATAATAATAATTTCACTTCCCCTGACCCTCCGCAGACGATCAGGGGAAGTGCTTAATTGGGATCTCATTGGGCTACAAGGGCTCGTTTGCTGTTTGAGAACAGAAGGACCACGCAAAATGGCACATCGCTTCTCCCCCTGACCTCAACAGACCCTTCATATCCTGATCCACTCCACGCCCAAAACAGCCAGCCTGGACAGGGCCATAGGTTTCAAGTTTGTTCTGGTGGGCCCGGGGGAAAGGATAGCCCCTTGAATCATTGAAACTTCCTGGGTGTCCCCATATGGCTTAGAAACTTCCACTATCATCATTATTTTACTCTCTTAACTGTATTTGTACACCACGTGGGTACGTGATACGGTGAAGGGTGGTTCCTCAATATGTAGTAAAACACACTTTGCTTTCATTGCTGTGTGTTGATGAAATATGCAATGCTCAGGGACCTCAGTACCCACTTTGTGTAAACCGTCGGTCTCTCTCTGTCTCAGCCCCCCAACCCTGATCTCCCTCCCTCACCATCTGTTGCATACTGTATTTTTCTGTGTATGAGATGCTGTTGTTGTTTAGTCGTTAAGTCGTGTCTGACTCTTCGTGACCCCATGGACCAGAGCACGCCAGGCCCTCCTGTCTTCCACTGCCTCCCGGAGTTGGGTCAGATTCACGTTGGTCGCTTCGATGACCCTGTCCATCCATCTCGTCCTCTGTCGTCCCCCTTCTCCTCTTGCCTTCACACTTTCCCAACATCAGGGTCTTTTCCAGGGGGTCTTCTCTTCTCATGAGATGGCCAAAGTATTGGAGCCTCAGCTTCAGGATAAGATGCTACTTTTTCCTAAAATAGTTAGAGTAAAAATTGAGGGTTGTCTTATACACGGAAGTAAGCCGAACCGCCGGCACACAGAGCCCCCTCTGTGGGCACACGAGCCATGTCGATGCCGCTGATTATGCCAGCCCAGTGCAGGGTGTGGTGCTGCTCACTGCCGGGGCTCAGCTCGAGCTCACGCCACCGCCTTGTCCCCCGCCGGAAGGGAGCCCGCGAGTGGCACGGGAGGTGCTGATCATGTGGCGACCGCAGCATCAGGAGGCGGACGCGAAGGAAGAGCTGCACCCAGCCGCCCCTTGGCGCGAAATCACGGCTGCCCATTGACTGCAACTCTGGCGCCACAGGAGAGCGAGTGAGCGAGCGGGGCGGATCGCAGTGCGGGAAGCCTGGGCGAAGGCCCTGCCTATATTTGGGGAGGGGGGGGGGGCAAGGCATCCTCTGGCTGTCCTCCGGAGGACACGCCGGCCCGGAGGGTGCCTGCTGATTTGGGCACTCGGGTTCAAAAAGGTCAAAATTGGGGGGGGGGGGCGCTTATACATGGAAAAATTCAATTGATGAATAGACTGCCTTTTTCAGGGATGGCATCTCATAGACAGAATGTTCCTCTGCGGGCCTGGCTTGGCATCTCTCTTTGTAATTGTGTACACACAGCTTTGAACTGACTTAATTGTTCTATGTGTTTTTGATCATTTTAAATTTGAACCACGTTATCTATTTCAAAGAGTGAAATGGTTTTATATTCCTTTTGCAACCTGTCTCGAGATCTTGTGATAGGGAGCAGAATATAGATGTTCTAAATAAATAAATAATAAATCAATACCTGTGGCCCAAAGCTTGAAAGTCACTAGATGCAAGTAATGCAGGGTTTGTGATGAGTTCCTTTGGCTAATAGCAAAGGCGTAACTATGGTTATAACAAGGAATAGTTTCTCTCCTTTAACTGCAACTTTGCATTTCAGGCGATCGGAGGGTGCCTTTGGGTGGTGTTCAGAAGCTTCTGTGGGCCCAAGACGCTGCAGCCAGATGGCTCACTGGAGCCAGCGGTCGTGCAAAGAAGGATACTGGCTACCAGCCCATTCCCAGGTCCAGTTCATAGTGCTTTGCTTATAGGCTTCGGTCCGGGCTCTTTGAAGGACTGTATTTTCCTGCATGAGCCTCATCCACTTTTAAGATTTTCCAGGAAGGCCTTTCTCTTGCTCTCATCACGTCTGAGGGAGACTCGAGAGGGCTTTTTCAGTGGCTACTGTGGAACTCCCTCCCACAAGAGTCTGGCCTGGCCCCCTTTCCTGCTCTCTTCTCCTCCCAAGACAAAGCCTTTGTTCTTGAGAGAGGCACAATTAATTGATTTAATTGTGCTTTAACTTGACAACTCACTGCCACCCCCACCCCCACCCCCCGTATGTTTTAATTCATGTTGTGAGCTGCCTTGAGTTTTGCACTGGAGAAAAAGGAGCTATAAATCCATACATCCATGCACCACCATCATCATCATCATAACAGCAACAGCTGCCACCACCTTAGAGCTGGAAGGGACCCAAGGGATCATCAAGTCCAGCCCCTTTCAGTCTCTGGCACAGGGGGGATTTGAACTCCCAACTTCCGCAGTTTTAAACCACTGGGTTATTCAGCCGTTCATACTTAATACCTACAGAGAGGTGGCCTCACTAACTGGTGAAACAGCCATCTGGAAGGGCTGAAGTTATAGTTTGTAGTGCGCATTAGATGTTCTTTTTACTTTAAGAAGCAACTGTTCAGTTACTTTGTGATAATGAGAAAGTTTAAAAAGTTGCTTTATAAAAATAGTAATTATTTCCGTAACTAAATATTTGGGAGGAAGAGTCGTTTGCAATTATAACTGCAATTCTTTTTTAAAAGTAACTTTGCCAGCTGTTCTATTTTCAGTGTCAGGTAAAAACCATTTTTATGCTCCCAGACATTTCTAGGAACTATTTTTAGATCACGGCTCCCTTTAGTTTTATTTAACCATTTTCAATTTGATTTCATGTGCTGGGATTCTGGGAGCTGTAATGGTTTTTTAAAATAGGTAATCATAATTTCCCTCATCACTAGGAACGGATCTGATGGGATGTGGCAGGTAAGGAATACTCATTTTACCATCAGTGCACCCAAGTTGAAGCTCCAGATTCTCTCTCGCTGGTCATACAAGGCAGGCACAAATGGCTTTGACTCGAACAGGGATTTATACTGTGGCCTTCTCTGTGTGCATCGGTTTGTAGACAAAAGCCAGCTGTGTGCACCCGTTTGCACACAAAAGGTCCCAAGGCCAGCCTCGGGATTTGGGGTGCAAGAAACACCAGAGAAAGGTACCATCTTTTTATCCTTCCACCAACAGTTGAAGGCCCATCTCTTCAAACAGATGTTTTTATTGGGAGAAAGACGGCCTATAAATAAGATAAATAAATGAAATTAATAAGTTGTGGTAATGTGGTGCCTGTCAGGGCCCCAATCAAATTAGTAACCCAATTTGATACGCGGCTGCTTCGTCTGCTCCAAAATCCAGGGCTCTTCCGGTCGTGATGAACATCTAGAAATTTCCAGAGGGGTCAACTGGATCACAGCTGACCTCAAACCTGATCACACTTTTCAAGTCTCACGGGTTTTGTTCGGCATAAACCACCGTGATGGGCAACCGGCTTCTTCAGATGGGAGGGCCGTGCATTTGAAGAGATGGGGTGAAATCCTCCGGCGCAAATGTTGGCAAATTTTATTTGTATGGCAAATATAATGTGATGACCCTGGAGTTACCACAAGGCTCCCAGATGGTGTTGTTGCAACCTAAACTACATGTTGTGATATCTCCCGGGGGGGTACCAAATTCGAAAGCAACATACATTTTTATGGTGACATTGGCTCGTTATTCTTCCTGCATCCCCTATCACAAACAGTACAGTGTTCCTAACCGGCAGGTCCCTCTCTGATGCCCAGGTTTTTAATCCCAACTGAATATGTGGCAGTGCATCAAAACAAGGAAATGGACATTTTGTTTGCCTCCCGGAAACGGATGAAGTCATGGTTGCATCTGAACCCACAGCCACACTTTTAACCCCACCTTCTTTTATTACATAGTGAAAGCGGAAGCAATACATTGATGTGGTTTTGCTTAATGTCTCCCATTTCTGATCCTTTTTCCTGTTCATGTTGGTTCTGTAGTCTCTTTTCTAGCTTCCTCCAGTTACGTGTATAATGACAAGGTTGTGCTTTCTATCATTCCATCCTCTGGTTAGACATGTTTCATGATCTGTTTTATTGACATGTGTGTGTGTGTGTGTAAAAACAGATAATAAAACAAGTCTAACCAGAAGATCGAATATATATGTATTAAAGGCAAACCATAGCGATGTATGGAAGTGAGAGCTGGACCATAAAGAAGGTTGACCGCCGAAGAATCAATGCTTTTGAATTGTGGTGCTGGAGGAGACTCTTGAGAGTCCCCTGGACTGCAAAGAGAACAAACCTATCCGTTCTGAAGGAAATCAACCCTGAGTGCTCACTGGAAGGACAGATCCTGAAGCTGAGGCTCCAGTACTTTGGCCATCTCATGAGAAGAGAAGACTCCCTGGAAAAGACCCTGATGTTGGGAAAGAGTGAGGGCAAGAGGAGAAGGGGACGACAGAGGACGAGATGGTTGGACCGGGTCATCGAAGCGACCAACATGAATTTGACCCAACTCCGGGAGGCAGTGGAAGACGGGAGGGCCTGGCGTGCTCTGGTCCATGGGGTCACGAAGAGTCGCTTAACGACTAAACAGCAACAATAAAAGGCAAACCAGAAACACAGCCTTACGACAATGGGTCTTAAACATGCCTAATGTGGTGGGGGAGAGAAACAGGAGACAGGGAAGAGATGCTATGGCCGTTCCTTTCTGCTGCAATGAGAGACCCATGGACTCATGGTTTGTGATGTGATGCTTTTCTACGAGAAGGAGGGGCAGCTGCCAAACTTTAGCCGAGCTTTGGGAGGATTTGGCAACGCAGCTGGACATCCACCATCACCAGCTTTTGGCTTCACAGGAAGACGGGGAACTGCCTTCTCCCAACCCCATGGTCCATCTGGCCCAGCTCTGACATCTCTGACGGGCATCACCCGGAATCCAGCCAGATGCTTTCCTGCTTCCAAAGGGAGCTGCATGGCATTCCTTGGTCCCCTACCTGAGCACGAACCAGGTCTGAACCTTTTAGCTTCTGAAATCAGACAGGGTCGGGTGTGTTCAAGGTGGCCTTCCTCGGCACACGCACAGGTTATGCTACAGAAAAAGACCCCCTGTTTAGTGTAGGTCAGAACCTTCTGCTGCTCAAGTCTTGACGGGGTGCCCTCTGAGATGTCACCCCTCTAGCATCCTCATAAAGGGATTTTAATCCCAACGGAAGAGTCTTTCCTGGTGCATCTCATCCAGCATCCTCTATTTCCCAAGGGTGACGTAGATGGATGAGTTCAACAGACGTCCCCTTTTACTGATCTTCCTGCACAAATGACATCTAAGGTCATTGTCCAGCTTTTAGCCTCTGATTCCATGCAGGCTTTGTGGCAAATATCTGATGACTTAACACGGCTCAATCCATGGAAATGGTGATGGTGGTGGAGGTGGATGCCCTGAACGTCTTGCCTTAAGGGGAAATAGGATCACCCTTTTCAAATTCTTCAAAGGAAACCCTACAGAGGAGGGCCAGGATCTGTTCTTGATCCTCCCAGAATGCAGGACACGCAACAATGGGCTCAAGTGACGGGAAGCCAGATTTTGGTTGAATATCAGGAAAAACTTCCTAACTGTTAGAGCAGTACAACGATGGAATTGATTACCTCGAGAGGTGGTGAGCGCTCCAGCGCTGGAGACGTTCAAGAGAAACGTGGGCAACCCTCTGTCAGGTCTGCTTTGATTTGGATTCCTGCACCGAGCAGGGGTTGGACTCGATGGTCTTAAAGGCCCCTTCCAACTTCACGATTCTATGATTCTAAGTCAACAGAAGTTGACTGAATTCATTGGTCTTGATAACTGAGGCATGATGGGAAGTGTAGTCCAAGGACACAGGCATGGTGGGTGGTGGATGATCTAGCAAAGACAGTAGAAGGATGTGCCTTCTTCTTTTGTCTAAATAACTCGGGGGGGGGGGGAAATCTGTGTAATCTTTATTTGCACAGGCGTTTTTATTCAAATATTATTGGAACGGAGCAAAGACCTCCGATGTCATTTCGTCCCTTTCAACAAACCTGCCGGCTACCGCTTCCTCTTTGCTTCACATGAAGGGAAAGAAGGGTAAATTTGGTTCTTCTAATCGAAATGTGAGCACGCGCCTTTTGCACAAACAGCTCTTCAGACAAACCTAGATAATAACTGAGGAAAGTTGGGTTCTGCCAAAAAAAAAACCCAACCTCCAACTGAAAGAAAAATCTCTCTTTTTATTGGTTGTTGTGGGTTTTTCGGGCTCTTTGGCTGTGTTCTGAAGGTTGTTCTTCCTAACGTTTCGCCAGTATCTCTCTTTTTATTATTATTATTAATTTTTCGACAGATGAAGTGACCCATCCGGTCCGTGGAAATGGTGAAACTCTTATCTCACAGCAGCAGATGTTGACTGAATTCTCTTTTTTAATGAAGTCTGCTCACCTCACAGTGTCAGGTGCAGAGCGCGCGCGCGTGTGTGTGTTGCCACACAGATGCATGCCTGTGTGGTTCTACTATTTTCCCTCTCAGAATGCACTCCTTTGTCTTCGGTTTGGTGTTTCATACAGGGACTCGCTGAGGTTTGCAAACATACGAGGGCAATAAATTAATTTCCCAGTGACTGTCATGTGGCATGAGAATGAATTACTTTTAGTAAGTGACTTTCCAACCTCTGGATTTTATCTGCCTCTCGATGGTACGCGGTGGTGGAGAAATATTTGCCACAGACCAAAGGTATGTTCCTCCACTTAACATCTCTTGCACAACTCTCTGAGTTGGGTTTTTGCTGCAGGCCGTGAACAAGATCCTTTCTGAGGTTTACAAAGCTAAGGATTCATCCCTGTGTCAAGACTCCTAGTGATCCCTTTTGAAGAGTTTTGGTGGGGAACGCCCAAGGTAGGAAAATGTGCGGTATGTGTCTAATTTTTCAAATATTGTTTGGAATAAGAGAGCCCCAAATGGAAGATGGGTACCAGTGGCTGTTGGAGTTTTTACAACCTTGCATGCTGTCTGGAGAAGGTGTGGCTGGGAGAGACCTTTCTGGGCTGGGGTAGCTGTCAATCTATCCAGTACTAACCAATCATTCCTTCTCCTGCCTCTTAATTCAAAGAAAGGCCCACCTCTCTGCTCAGTAATTTTTTCCTCTTGACTCTGTTGAAGTCTGTTGTTAAAAGCAGCCATGTTTGTCAGTTTGCTGTTTGATCTGTTCAACTGTAAGAAAATAAAATAGGTCATTATTCTTTCTCATACTAATGTCTCAAAGTGAGTTATTGAGATTGTAAGCGCCCGTTAAGGAGAAAAAGAGGTGGTCTGCTCTGGGGAACATGCTCTGTAAACCCCTGCAGAGGAATTTAACCAGAAATTCAAAAAACTTGCAAAAGTTGCTGGTCCTGTAATTTATATGTTCTCCACGATGAAGTTGATTTCCTACGAAAGTCAGAAAGAGAAAGCGGCTAAAGAGGCCGATGGAGTGATCAAGCAGGCGGGCAAAAAGCTGAAAAATAATTCAAAGGGAGCCACAGAAGAAGAAGTAAGACAATCAGACAGACAGACTGGCAAAGAGCCGCCTATTGTACTAAGGCTGTACAACTGAGTTGATCTCCTGCAAAACTAAACACCACGGTGGAAATGGAAGGGGCGACAGGAAGGAGAAGACAGGGGGGAAAATGCTATTCCTTCTGCCTCCCTTCCTGATAAATTTCCCTAATGGGGGGTGGGGGGAGAGAAACAAGGCAAAATGATCTTTTCACACTCCCCTCTGGTTAGGGTTGCAGTGGCAACCCTATGAGTGAGCGATCTCCGAAAGGTCCCATCCCCCACAGCCCTGCTCAGCTTGTGCAACCTCAAGCCTGTGGCTTCCCTTACAGAGTCAATCGCTCTCCTGTTTGTAGTCTTCCTCTTTTCCTTCTGCTTTCCGCTTTCACCAGCCCTCCGGTCTTTTCCAGCCAATCTTATCTTTTTCTGATGTGCCCAAGTTAGGAGAGGCTCAGGGGAAACGACACTGGCCCTATGCCCTGTGATTTGCGTACGACTGGGCATAGATGAATTCCAATGAAAACCCAGCAACCGCATGATATAAAGCTTAGTGCAGGGAAGAAGCCCTTTGTGGAATTGGTCTTTGATCAGTGGGCCATCACTGCTTTTTGTTCAACGAGCAGGTGAGGTTGAAGCAGCAGACTTTAAATTTACTCTGCTCAGGCTGTTACCACTTTGGTTCCCCTTCCTGCCTGGTCTGATCACTTGATCTGAAGGCCAAGGACGCACGGCGGGGTGTCAGTTCCCCTTAACCGAGCACCAGTTTTCTGCAAACAGTGTCTGGGTGGCTTTTGGTTTGTTTTTAAGAGTCTTTCAAGGCAGCCCTGGAACAGAGTCAACTAAACTGAGAAAAACAGGTGGAAGTTGCCGATGAACACCTTGTCACAGGCAACGTCTGCTGTTGGAGCTGGGTGCAAATACAGCTCCCCGCTGACTCCTGCAAATGGTTTATTGTCTGGACAGCGACAGCAATTCCACCCATGGAAACCCAGTTTGAAAAACTGGGGATCACAGTGGTTCCAAGGACATTTTCTCCACTGCAAAGTTGCACACTCAGTTTCACCATTTTTTTTTGCTTCTAGGGAAGAGTTTAGACTTGAATTCTACTCCAACTCAATACTATTTCAAAGGAATCTATTTCCAACCTCCCACTCAACTTCCTTCGCTGTCCAACTTCCATGTTCGGAGATAGGAACTGGGAGTAGAGCGATGCATAGGATCGCCAGTCTCCGGTGACACATCTTTAAACTTTCTCTTGAGTTTCTTCCCCAGTTCCTTCAGAGAAGGAGTCTTTTCTTCTGATTTCTTGGCTGCTGTCTTCGTTTGGATTGGTGATTGAACCCTCTTGACACACACACCCCCACAGGCAATGGAGGGAAAGGGCTTTGTGTGTTGGCTAAGCCATTCTCCCCACAATTAACCCCTCTCTGTTCTTCCCTCCCACGCACATCCTTACTCGGTACCTGCAGCCAAATTCTGCCGTCTGCCACCAAGTCGATTGCACGGGATGAAGCGTTTGTGAGTCATTCGTGGCCAAGACTTGAGAGGGGGGTGTCAAAGGTTGCTCTGAAACCCCCTCCCTATCTCACGTTGCCTCTTTCTGACTCAGCAGAAGACTGTTGCAGATGTTAAACATATAATTACATGGTCCAGGGAAGAGATGGCAAGTTAGGTTTACAGTGGACTGGGTGGAAAAAAAGCTCATGGTGTCCCGGTAAATCCTGCAGAAGAGAAAGGATATTCTTTATGACAGTCTCCCGTAGCTACAATGTCAAGGGGAGTCCAAAAACGCAGGCGGTAGCAGTAGTGTCGCTGCTTCTGTCAATAGCTCAGTACCCGTTCTTTCCAAGATGGAAGGTCATCTGTGGTCCTGAGGTCACCCAGCTCCCACTCCTGGTTGGATGTACCACCTCAACACGAGGAAGCAGGGCTATTTCATCTCCTGTCCAGTCCTCAACAGCCTTGCTCCACTCCTGCAAACTCAAGGTTTCGGCTTCCTTTGGGAGTCAGTCCATCTCGTATTGGGTTCTTCCTCTTTTCCTGCTGCTTTCCACCTTTCCCAGCGTTATGGTCTTTTCCAGAGAATCCGGCCATCTCATGAGGTGCCCAAAATGGGAGATCCTCGGTTTTTGCCTCCTGAGAGAGTTCAGGTTTAAAATAGACTAGCTCCCACCTTTATCTTGGGCATACAGCAGAGACCAGGAATCCCCACTGCTATCTCCAGTAAGAGATCAGAGATAGCATCATAGATCCCACTCAAGCTACAGGAAGCTAGATTTAGGCTGATGATCAGGAAAAACTTCTTAACTGTTAGAGTAGTACAACAATGGAACCGATGACCTCGAGAGGTGGTGAGCGCTCCAATGCTGGAGGCATTCAAGAGACAAACGTACAACCCTCTGTCACAACTGCTTTGATTTGGATTCCTGCCTTGAGCAGGGAGTTGGACTGGATGGCCTTATAAGCCCCTTCCAACTCCATGATTCTAGGATTCCCACTCCTGCCACTTCCCATCCCAGTCAGATAGGCCAGTGGCACAGGGGAACCCAACAGTTGGATTGGAGATCACAGGAAACTCAACCATCACTACAGTAATGGTTCCAAGGAGGCAAAAGCAAAGCACACCCCCACCATCTGTTTTTCTGGAATTGTTTTAGGTGTGGCTTTCCTGCATCAACTTATCTCTGTGCTCTTTCCATTCAATCCATGTATGATCTCTCCTGGAAGGACAGGGTGAGCCGATCACCCCATTCTGCACTAACACATTCACAGATGGTTGTTGTAGGTTTTTCGGGCTGTTTGGCCGTGTTCTGGAGGTTTTTCTTCCTAACGTTTTGCCAGTCTCTGTGGCCGGCATCTTCAGAGGACAGGAGTTAGAACTCTATGTTCTGGTGTAGTGTGTGGGATAGTTGAGCATTTGTAGCTGTGGGATCAGATTTTTGTCCTTTTCAGGAGATTGGGTGATTCCTGTGATCAGGGTGTTTTTTGTTATGGGTGTATTGTTGTGATAAGGGGGAGAGATGATCTGTCACTGTGATTGATGGGTGTCGTTAGCTTCAACAAAAAAGAAGAAAGTCTAAAAATCAACAAAGCCTGGCTCCCAGCACTGAAAAATACATCCTGCAAAAAGGTCAATGAACTCTACCCAGCCATAAGGAAGGGTGATCACTACACACAAAAGACTAGCCAACGACACCCATCAGTCACAAGGACAGATCATCTCCCCCCTTATCACAACAAAACACCCTTAACAAAAAACACCCTGATCACAGGAATCACCCAATCTTCTGAAAAGGACAAAAAACCGATCCCACAGCTACAAATACTCAACTATCCCACACACGACACCAGAACACAGACAGAGTTCTAACTCCTGTCCTCTGAAGACACCGGCCACAGAGACTGGCGAAACGTTAGGAAGAAAAACCTCCAGAACATGGACAAACAGCCCGAAAAACCTACAACAACCATCGGATCCCGGCCGTGAAAGCCTTCGAGAACACATTCACAGATGCCACATGATGTCCAAAGAGTGCCACCTGCTACAGTCACATGTGTGCCCTCCTTCCACAGAAATGCTTGCATAATGCTATGCTCACAGTGGAAGGCTGTGCCCCTTGCCCAGCTAAATGGGGAACCTCTGGGACGGTAGCAACACCTTCCTAGCTTTTTTCTCTCCCCCCCACCCCCCGCAGGTTTAAGGCAGCCACAGCTGCCTCCTGGTGCACCAGCAGTAAATTGAGCCATCAAGGCACACTCCTCTCTCCCCAGTAATATTCCAGCAGCTGGACTGAAGCAGAGAGCAGGCAAATGGATCTGGGGGCAGCCGCAGTTGAATAGCAAAAGGATAGCAGGGCAAAGGGGTCAGCCGGCCGTTCTCCTGGATCTTCTAAAAAGGTCAATGCTGTCTTTAAAAAAGAAAGAAAGAACAATGAAGGCAGGCAAATGTGATTGCTCTTGGCATCAGATTTTAATTTTGCCTCTATTGCTATTTTTTTCCTAGCAAATCAAAGCCTGGTTCTCTAGCCATGGTTTTCTGCCAGCGTGCATTTTACTCTTGCAACAACACGGCAAAGTCGGTTAGAGAGGGAGCAGGAACGATCGGATCGGGGTCCTCCAGTCATGAGTTTCATCGCTCAAGACATGTACATACATTCAAAACAACCGCAACACAACAAAAACAAGCTGCGGCCTGTGAAAGAGTGTGCAAAATAAAACTCGTTAATCTTTAAGATGACACACAACTTTTTTTGGTTTTCACATCTATGAAACTTCTCTCTGTTCCACATCTATGTCTCTTCTGTTCCTGGTTTCTTCCTTCCTTTCTTTCTGCCTTCCTTCCTTTCTTTCTTCCTTCCTTCCTTCCTTCCTTCCTTCCTTCCTTCCTTCCTCCCTCCCTCCCTCCCTCCCTCCTCCTTCCTTCCTTCCTTCCTTCCTTCCTTCCTTCCTTCCTTCCTTCCTTCCTTCCTTCCTTCCTTCCTTCCTTTCTTTGCTGGGATGAGACAAGTTCCTTTCATTGTACAGCTCAGGGGAGTTTTCTTTCATTGACTAAATGTATTTATTTATTTAACATATCTTTCCCCCCATCTGTCAAATCCTGGTAAGGCTACCTGACTCCCCCAGGAGTCCTACTGAGATTTATAGACCTCCCAGGCAAAGAACAGAAGCCTATGATTTGTCCTAGCTGACATTATCCTGGTAAAGGGTTAATCCCAGAATGAAATCAATCAGTGACAAGCATCTACAGGTACCTTTCACCTTATACGGGACCCACGGTGACTTATGTCATTAAAAGACAATATCTAAAAGCTAAAAACTGGAAGTATGCAAATATGTAAAAAGAATTAAGCAAATATTATATTTAAAATGGTAAATAAAGCATATATCTAGCAGACAAAAGAAAATATTTCTTGACCTGGCGTGTTGTTAGTCTGTGGAACTCCTTGCCACTAGATGTGGGGATGGCATCTGGCCTAGATGCCTTTAAAAGGGGAATCAGACAGATTCCTGGAGGAAAAGTCCATCACAGGTGACAAGCCGTGATGGGGATGTATAATCCCCAGGCTACAAAGGAAGGGACCTCCAAATGCCAGATAGCTTAGGAGAGGGATATCAAGAGATAGGGATCTCATTGTCTCATGTGCTCCCCGAGGCATCTGGTGAGATACAGGAAGCTGGACTAAGAGGGGCTCTTGGCCTGATCCAGCAGGGCTCTTCTTAGGCTCTTATGCATTTTGGAAATCTGTGCATTTTTCCACGCACTTTTTTTAAATGCACACATTCATTCAGATGTTTCTGCAGCCGCTCCTCCATGTGAGTGTTCCAGAATGCAGAGAGAGGCCTGGAAGTCTCCATTCAGGATTTGAATGTGGGTCATCTTATCTCTTGTTCAATGCTCATATGACACTGGGCCACATACTGTATATAAAGCATCTTAGTTAGGGGTGGGTGATGTTGGTAGGACTGTGGGGGGGCATTTCACTGCCCCCATGGTCCTCAAGGACCCCATACAAACCACCAAAAATGCAAGAACCCCAGAAGAATGAAACTCTGTTAAGCATTGCGTAGACATCCTCTATCACAGTGGTCCCCAACCTTTTTGACACCGCAAACCGGTTGGGGGAGGACGAGGTCCGTGTGTGGGGAAGGCGGGTGGGCCCTGTGCTCACGCGCATGCATCAAGGGGTGGGGCACACTCATACATGAGCACACGCACTCGCATGCACGAAGAGGCGGTGGGTCCACTCGCGCGGGTGCGCGCACACTTGCTTGCATGCGCGAAGGGGCGGGGGCCCTTGCAAAGGGGCTGTGTGGGGGGAGTGTGTGCGGGGGTGGTGGGAGATGTGTCTCTGTGGCCCAGTCCAGCCCAGGCCACGGACCGGCCCAGGCCACGGACCAGCACAGGGCCACGGACCGGGGGTTGGGGACCCCTGCTCTAGAACACCTGTAGTCTTGGCTGGCTCTCCAAGGGCAACCCTTCCAATCTATTTCAGCACGTGCATCCCCCACCCCCACCCCCCAAAAATGTTAGGTGTGTCTTTAGGAGTGGGATTTACGTTTTTCAGATTCTGACCTTGTAGTAACTTAGATCTCCAACTATTATTTCTATCCGCTAAAAATGCACGATCATTCCAACTGCAGACCGAACTCCAAAGTAAGCGTGTGAAGAGTTTACCAAGTGCCGTGTTAAAGGAAAAAAAATCAATTTCAGGCCTTAGATGAGTTCTTTTTGGGGTGTTTTTGTTCCTTCCAGAAACATAAGGCAAAAAAATTGAATACTTTCTGAATATGAATCAGACCAGCAAGGCGTTGACAGTTTAAATCACCTCTCCGACGATGCCATTTCTCCAGGAACTTCTGCAGGCATGTGAAAGGCTTCTTCATCCCTGTGATGCTGCAGCGTTGCTAACAGGTAGCTGTGCTGTGACAGGTAAATGAGCCCAACTTGCTCTCTCCAGAAAGCTTTAGTTTGTTACAGGAGGAGAGAAAGGCAGGGCAACCTCTCTCGTGACTGACCCCGTGGGCCTTCTTGCAAAAGAGGCAAAGGGGAAAAGGTTGCTCAGAAAGTTTTAGACTTGCCCCTGAAGCAGACTAGGGATAAATGACCAGGGAAGATGCAAGCAGAGAGAGAGAGAGATGGCAGATGGATAGATGGACGGACGGACGGACGGAAGGAAGGAAGGAAGGAAGGAAGGAAGGAAGGAAGGAAGGAAGGAAGGAAGGAAAGAAGGAAGGAAGGCAGGAAGGAAGGATGGATGGATGGATGGAAGGAAGACAGACAGACAGACAGACAGATAGATAGATGAAAAAGGATACTTATTTGCACAGAATTGCATAAGCTAATTTATAGGCAAAAGTTCAAAATTAGAAAAGATGTTTTGTTATTTAAACAGACTTCCAGTGGATCTCACTCAAGTGGGTAAGACTGTGACCGAATAAGTTGTGTCCCTTGAGATGACAATATACACACTGTATGGGCCCCTGAAAGATCATGAGGGCAATGAAATGGGCCCCTCACTTTTATCTCTACAGAAGATCTAAAAGTTGCCATTCTGGAGAAGAAAAAATTTACACGACAAGAAGAGACAGCTTGGATAAAATATATACATACGCTTAAAACCCATCTCAGTGGACTCAGTATTAGCCAGGGTTTCTTAGGCCATTATCAAATGTAAAAGACTGCAACTACTGTGTTGCAGTAGTCATAACTAACCAGAGCCACCTTACAAGTTTCAGTGGTAATCAGAGATACTCATTACTAGAGATGGGGGTATTTGTATACAAATACGAATATCCCTGCACAGCTGGACTTAACAAGGTTATGGCCCCTGTGGCTAGACCATCCACTCACGTGTCCAGTGGCGGCCTCGCTCATCCCTTCAATCACTCTCTTCCTGCTCAGCTAGCCACTCGGCAGCCGTGCAGGGAGACTCATCCTCCTTCCCCCTGCCTGGAGTGGCTAGTTGAGTGGGAAGAGAGTGGCGCTCTGGGAGCAACTGGAAGGATGAGCGAGGCTGCCGCCACCAGCGGACACGTGAGTGGACGGGCTGGCCGCAGGGGCCGGACCCTTGTTAAGTCCAGCTGTGTGGGGATATTCGTATACGAATACCCCCATCTCTACTCATTACCATGTTATTCCTGCTGTGTTATCTATAGTTTGGGATGAAGTTAGCCACCCATTGTCCTCATTGTTTCCAGAACAATGCTTCCTGGGAGGGGAACTGAATATCAACAGGGATTGTAAAGGTCATTGCCACACCATCAACAACATGTGCCCAGGAAACAAACAGCTTCCTTTTTAAAAAAAAGGTAAAGGTTCCCCTTGACATTTTTAGTCCAGTCGTGTCCAACTCTAGTGGGTGGTGCTCATCTCGTTTTCAAGCCGTAGAGCCAGCGTTTGTCCGAAGACAGTTTCCGCTGTCACGTGGCCAGCGCGACTTTCACGGAACGCCGAGGCCCATGTATAAATATTGGGCTCCATGATCACTGCAGACAGTGACAGCAGCCACGAAATTAAAAGACGCCTGCTTCTTGGGAGGAAAGCGATGACAAACCTAGACAGCATCTTAAAAATAGTCATCCGCATAGTCAAAGCTATGGTTTTTCCAGTAGCGATGTATGGAAGTGAGAGCTGGACCGTAAAGAAGGCTGACCGCCGAAGAATTGATGCTTTTGAATTGTGGTGCTGGAGGAGACTCTTGAGAGTCCCCTGGACTGCAAGGAGAACAAACCTATCCCTTCTGAAGGAAATCAACCCTGAGTGCTCACTGGAAGGACAGATCCTGAAGCTGAGGCTTCAATACTTTGGCCATCTCATGAGAAGAGAAGACTCCCTGGAAAAGACCCTGATGTTGGGAAAGAGTGAAGGCAAGAGGAGAAGGGGACGACAGAGGACGAGATGGTTGGACAGGGTCATTGAAGCGACCAACATGAATTTGACCCAACTCCAGGAGGCAGTGGAAGACAGGAGGGCCTGGCGTGCTCTGGTCCACGGGGTCACGAAGAGTCGGACACGACTTAACGACTAAACAACAACAACAACAATAAATATTTGCCATGTAGTCTCACTCTTATGTCTGAGGAAATGGACTTGTCCACAAAAGCTCACATTAGAATATTGTTGTTGTTGTTTAGTTGTTAAGTCGTGTCCAACTCTTCATTTATTTATTTATTTATTTATTTATTTATTTATTATTTTATTAGATTTATACCCCGCCCATCTAGACGAAAGGTCTACTCTTGACCCCATGGACCAGAGCATGCCAGGCCCTCCTGTCTTCTACTGCCTCCCATTAGAATATAGTCAAGTCCTTAGTCCTTAAGGTGCCACGGTATTTTTGTCTTCTTTATATTTCCTTTGTGTTTGACCTGATGGACAAGAAGAGAGGGAGACAGCTTGGATAAAATATAAGTACCGCCGTGGTTAAACTGCAATACTTAGGAGGCTGGGGTTCAAATCGTTTGCCTGGCTACAGAAATTCACTAGAAGAGGGGGGCAAAGATAAAGCACTCTTGAACATCTCACATCACCTTGGAAACTGTGTTAGGGTCGCCCTTCAGTTGGAAGCGCAGCCACAGTTTATACGCGCTGATGCAACATTAGGAAGGATTTTTATCATTTCAACTGAAGTATAAGCCACCTCACTCGAGTAGGGAAGATCAGAAGCACATAGACTGTGCACAGAGGCTGAGGCTGCTCTCCCCAGGCTGCTCCCTGTGGATCCCCCTGATCTAGTGGGGGATCAGCCTCCTTGGTTGCTCTCTCTGTGATCCAAATGGGCTGTGAAGATGACACATTTTGCCAGGTCCTGCTTCCCATGCCGGTGGTGGGCGGCTCACAGATCCTTGTCTTCAAACGACGGCCACTTGCAGAAGCACCCAGGAACCTCACCTGCTCAGGTAGCTACTCCAGAGGTGCAGGGAAGGGGTGAGGGTGAGCCTGGGAGGGAGGCTGGTCTCTGGATGTTTGAGAGAAAGGCTGCCTTACAAGAGCAAGGAAAGAGGGGTTCGGTGCTTCCACCAGCAGCTCCATGCCTCGGTGAGCCTCTCGTTGGCATTAGGCGGTCAGCTGGACTTACTCAAAAGCAAGCCCTTGGCATTCTGCAGAGTTATTTTTCAGGGTTGCCTGGTAAACCTTCCTCTTCTGGAGGGAAAGCAGGGGGCCAGGGACTTCTAGAGGTCTCAAAGGGAAATGAAGATCTCCACCAATAATGTTATGTTGCTAGCACCCTTGCAGGGCCATAAAATAAAATAAAATAAAACAAAACAAAATAAAACAAAAATTGCATGATCTTCAAGAGAGATTGCCCACAGCCCAAATGTCTCCTAACACATCTGGTTGTGGATCTCTGAGCTGCCCTCCATTGTCGGAGGGTGTCAGCTCAAAAAAAGGCATGTCCACCTCATAGTGCAGTGGTTGAACTGCAGTACTGCAGTTAAGCCTCTGCTCATGATCTGAGTTTGATCGTGATGAGATCAGGTAGACTGCTCAAGGTTGGGGGCTGGCTGTGGGGATTGTCCTGATGAGGACCCAAATCTACCACTACCCTACAGTAAAACTGGCGCATACAAGACAAACCTGTTTCAAGTACCTATGCAAAGGGTGGGAATCAGCCAGAGTTACCTTCACACTCGAAATTTATTTTTTGTTTATGTATTTAAAATATTTTTATCCTGCCTTTCTCCCAAAGTTGGCTTCCCTCATTAAAAGACAATATTTAAAGCTAAAATCAGTAAGTATACGAATACTAAAAATGATCACACAAATAGTGTCCGCCTTCCCGATAAACTGGATGCAGGAGAACGGACTGAGGCTGAATCCGGGCAAGACGGAGGTCCTTCGGGTGGGTGCCCCAGACATCAGTGGTCTGGTAAACTCCCTTTCCTTTGGGGGGGTGACTCTTACCACCAAGAGTGAGGTTCGCAGCTTGGGTGTACATCTGGACCCGGCGCTCACCATGGAGACCCAGGTGTCGTCAGTGGTCCGTTCCGCCCATTTCCACCTTCGTCGGATTGCCCAGCTGTGTCCCTATCATGATGTGGGGGCGCTCACCACTTTGGTCCATGCGCTCGTAGTCTCAAGATTAGACTACTGTAATGCGCTCTACGTGGGGCTGCCTTTGAGACTGACGCGGAAACTTCAGATGGTACAAAATGCGGCGGCCAGACTTCTAACTGGGTTGAAAAGGTACCAACATATTTCCCCCACGCTGGCTGCCTTGCATTGGTTGCCCATTCGTTTCCGCATTGATTTCAAAGTTCTTACGATTACATATAAAGCCCTAAATGGTTTAGGACCTCGATATCTGGCAGAGCACCTTCTCCCACCCAGCTCTGCCAGAGTCACTCGTTCCAGCCAGGCCGGGCGGCTGAGGGGCCCAACGCCGAGGGAGGTCCGGAAGGAAAGAACGAGGAACACGGCCTTCTCGGCAGTGGCCCCTCGCCTCTGGAACAACTTGCCCGTGGAGATCCGCCTGGCTCCCTCTCTGGGTGTCTTTAGAAGTAAACTTAAGACATGGCTATTTAGGCAGGCTTTCCCTCCTGCTGTATCTTAATATTTACATTTTAACATCTTGGATTTTTGCATGTCTATTGGTTCTATTGTTTTTAAATTTTGTAATGCCGCCCAGAGTAGACCATTGGTCTAAATGGGCGGGGTATAAATCTAATAAAATAAATAAATAAATAAATAAATAAACTGGAGCAAACAGATTAAGTGCGGCTCTTTCACTTTCCTCTCTCCTTTGGCTCAACTCAACTCTGTATCAACAGAGCCCCTTTCAAGCCAAGCCCCTTTCCTCCCCGTCTTTAAGAAATTATTCAAAACAGAATTATTTAAAGCTGCTGCTTCTTAGTGCTTGTTACCTGAGATGTCCCAAGTGGTTTTAATTAGTTTCCTTTTAAAGATAGGTTTCGTTCGTTACCGTGGTTTTATTGATTTTATAACATTTGTTGTACATTGCTCGTATTATTCTATTCATGTAGTTTGTATAACTATGTTGTGAACTGCCCAGAGAGTGCTCCGCGCTGTGGGGCGGTATACAAGCTGAAATGAATGAATGAATGAATGAATGAATGAGGACCTGTCAAGTCAGTTCTGATTTTCAGCAACCCTTCCCAGATTTCACTACCAAGTGAACTGTCAGCAGCACAGGGTCCCTGAGTAAATCTTGAATCTCTCAACCAGCATCTGTTGTGCTGGTTGAGAGATTGCATGGTGTTTTTTTTTTCTGAATGGTTTTCTCTGCATGGTTGTTGTTGTTTTTTTTTCTGAGTCAGAGGGGTACACGGGCACATACATTTGGAAAAAGAAGTTCTGAAAGCCAGCAGGCGGGGATAAGAAGCTGAAAGGGAAGAGAGAAAGACAGGAAGCACAATGTTTTAGTGTTTGAAGCCGTTACCTTTCTACTGTTGTGTGGCAATATTGCTAGTGGATTATATTATACCATAAAATACTCTGCTAGTGACGATCTTGGTGGATTCCCACTGATCTCTCGATCATCCGCACCCTTGAGAAGGCAACAGATCTGATGTCTTAGGGTTTCTTTCCTTGTTTTCTTTTCGAGAACTCAGCTCCGAGTGTGACTAGGCGGTCAGTTTGTTCCTGAGGTACAGGGCCACAACTGGAAAAGCCCCGTTCACCCTCCTGGCCTCCTTAGGTGTTGTGGTTTTTAACATCGTGGACTGTGAGGAGCAGGTGGGAAAGGGCAGCTGTTTTGTGGGAGAGACGTTCCAACCGGTATCGAGGTCCTAAACCATTAAGGACTTTATAGGTCATGACCAGCACCTTAAATTGAGCACAGAAACTTACAGGGTGGCAATGAAGGTGTGCCGAGACTGGGAATATCTCCGCTGATACCCGTGATCAGGCTGGCTATCAACTTTGGGGCTTGCTGAAGCTTCCCTACTGACTTCTAGGGCAGCCCTGTGTAGAGAGTGTTACAGTAGTCTAACCATTTTTAATTATTTCTGGTGTGTCGCATGAACCGTACAAACATGAGCTGCCTGCCATTTTGACTCTCCTAGGGAGGGAGTTGGCTGTGGGGGTTGTCCTGATGGGGACCCAAATCTACCGCTACCCCACTGCCCTTCTCCTATAGCACAGGAAAGGGGGATCTTGGGGCAAAATTCGAGGCAGTTGTTCCAGGAGAAAGAGCCCGGATCCGTGGGGCTGCTTCGGGCATGGCCCTTGTTCCCATCCCCCCCTCACCCCCCCTCTCTCTCTGCAGCAAGAGCTGAGCGGCTGAAGAGTAAATAGGACTTTGATTGCCATCTAATCAGTGCCCAAAATACTGATGGAAAAAGGACAGGGAGGAAGGGAGAAAAAGCCTCCAAGACGCTAATAAGAAGGTTGATTTATTTTCTTTACCGGGTTATGCTGATCATTGGCTCCCATTAACTGCAGACCCTGTTGTTCATCGAGGTGGAGATGACTCATCCCACGATGGAAGAAGGGGAATGAAGATTAACGGGAAATACGTAAGGTTGGAGGAGAAGGAGGGAGTGGAGAGGAATCTGGAGAGGGAGTGGAGATCCAGAGGGTAGGTAAGGTAAAGGTAAAGGTTCCCCTTGACATTTAGTCCAGTCGTGTCCGACTCTAGGGCGCGGTGCTCATCCCTGTTTCCAAGCCGTAGAGCCAGCGTTGGTCCGAAGACAGTTTCCGTGGTCACGTGGCCAGCGCGACTAGGCACGGAATGCCGTTACCTTCCCACTGTGGTGGTACCTATTTATCGACTCGCATTTACATGCTTTCAAACAGCTAGGTTGGCAGGAGCTGGGACAAGCGCCGGGAGCTCACTCCGTCGCGTGGATTCGATCTTACGACGGCGGGTCTTCTGACCTTGCAGCACAGAGGCTTCTGCGGTTTAACCCGCAGCGCCACCACCTCCCTTCCAGAGGGTAACTTGCAACCTATTCATGGAAAAGTGGTTTTTTACATTTATCGTTAACTGACCAATCCATGCCGGCTGGATAGCTCAGTGGTTTAGGGATCTGGCTGGAGAGCCAGAGGTTGGGAGTTTGATTCCCCCTTGGTGCCTCCTGGGAGAAGAGCCAGCCTGGGTAGCCCCGGGCAGGCTGCACAGTCCCAGGGATGCCCCCAGAAGAAAGGGAAATGGGAAACAACTACTGAATATTCTCTACCTAGAAAACCCTGGAAAGGGTCGCCATAAGTCAGAATCGATTTGAGAGCACATGACTATTTATTATTAACCAGCGAAAGAACTTGCAGTCTGGTAGAGCCCAGAAGTGAAGTCCGGGAGCACCCGCTTTGCCGGGCCCATCCCGACTATGGAGCAGAGTGAGGCCCTTGTCTTGGAGACTCCATTTTCTCTGCCTCTCCTCAGTCAGCGATACAGATCCTGTACATTGTACAAGATACCGTCCTAACTAGGCTTCTCAGCTCAGCAGCCGCCCTTTCCCTGTCTGAGGCCGATGGGCAGCTCCTTGTGATGTCACAGAGATGGGGCAGGCAAGGGTCGGAAAGGCAGCCGGCCAACCGGCCGGCCAGTCCAATTGGCAAAGACCTTCACATGGAGGCGGCGAGTCCTCTCAGATGGAGATGTGCCTCAAGGTGCAAAACCAATGCTTCCCAACCTTGGCTGCCCAGATGTTCTTGGACTACCACTCCCAGAAGCCTTCACCCCTAGCCGTGCTGGCCAGGATTTCTGGGAGTTGTAGTCCGAGACCATCTGGGGACCCATGGCCGGGAACCATGTCATCACTTGAATTTTTATTTATTTATTTATTTATTTTCTTTTCCCCATCTTGTGCCACATTACTATTGTTGTTTTTTTACTTTATTATATTGTTTTTATTCCAATTTTTATTGTTAGCCGCCCAGAGTAGACTTCGGTCTAGATGTGCAGGGTATAAATCTGACAAATAAATAAATAAATAAACCACTGTGTCTAAACCAAGGATGGTCAACCTCTGAGCACAACCCCCAGCATTCATCTGCACCAGCTAGGCTGGTTAGCTCAGATGAGGTTGCTGTCCTACAACTTCTGGGGGTAGGGGGTAAGCTTTGCCCCTCGTTGCTTTTCAAGCCACCTCACCAATGTCCTCAGACTGCAACGCCCATCGTCCTTCAACTCTGACCCCTCTAGCTAGGGCCATCAGGTCCTCCCACCCACAGCAGAAGCCACTTGGTTCCATTTTCTTGCCCAAGACAGATCCTCCATCAACTGTTCAAGACATAAAAACCCCAATTATGGAGTAACAACAGAAGCTGCACCATCCAGGAGGTCTCCCCGCCTCCTTGCAGACTTAATACACCCGGGTATTGTTCCAAGAAATGGCCGAGATAAAATCTCTTCGCTACCAGGGATTTTATTGTTCAGTTTCACACCATGAGCTTAGGAGACTGGCTGCCTTTCTCGCCCCCAAATAATCACGGGCTCATTGAAACAAATGAGAATTTTGACATTGATGTATTGGCAAAACAGGTTCGGGGGTTTCGACGGGCAGTTAATTCAGAGCAGCCCCTTTGGGGAAACTGCTGTGGACGATGGCAGGTGAGAGCAGGACAGAGACAGAGGTGCTCCTGGAAGGCTACCTTCCTCCCGTGGAACTGTGGGGTTTAAGGGATGATTTCCACTTCTGAGCGGTTAAAAAACCGCTGGGGGAGGGGGGGAAATAGAGAATCAGTTATGCACAGAGCTTGGAAACCATGGATGGAATGAGAGGTGTGGGGATTTGTGGTTTTTTTAAACCACAACTCCCAAAATACTATCTGGGGGGATTCTGGGACTTGTAGTCCAAAACCACAAATCTTCTCTTGCTGCTGCTGCTGCTGTTACTGTTGTTTTTACATTCTGTCAATTTCTCTCCAACGTATTGGCAACCTCCAGAAGGTCTGGCCCTCAACGGCCCTGCTCAGCTCTTGTAGACGCCAGCCTGTGGCTTCCATGAGGGAGCCAGGCCATCTCGTATTGGGTCTTCCTCTTTTCCTGCTGCCTTCCACCTCTCCCAGCGTCATGGTCTTTTCCAGAGAATCCTGCCTTCTCGTGATGGGCCCAAAGTAGCCTCAGTTCCATCGTTTTTGCTTCCAGAGAAAATCCTGTGTTGGGACCATCCAAACACAAACCTGCACATCTCTAACGGAAACCCCTACTGGTGCTCCCATAAAGTTTGTTTAACTTCCTGTGGCTCATTTGCAGCTTACTGATGAGGTGCGAGTGTGCTTCTGGGATGCACCCTTGAGTTGGGACCAGGCTCGTGACGATTTGGAACCGCCGCCGTATCTGCAGCGACAGCAAGTTACATAAACCCTATGAAAAACCCAGTAGGACTTGGGCGACAGCTTCCAGATTTCCCCACTGAGCTTAGCCGTTGAACGTGGCAGTCCAAAAATGTAACTCCCCCAAGTGCTGATTGTGTATATACAACTGGGAGCATCTGGTTTGCATCCGAAGCAGCACGGGCCACCCTTTTCTAGAGACAGAAAGGAGAAGGAAGGCTCCCAGAATTCCAGATGGCCCCCTTGTTTGGGGTCTAGCGTGGAGGCTGCCCCATGCCGCTCCTGGGGTGCGCAGAACCGGCGGGGATCCCACAAGCACAAACGCGGCTCTGGTTGCCTGTTCCTTTCTGCTCCGCTTGTCTCCAGGGATGGCCAGCTAGCTTCTTTCGTATGTGCTGGTTGTGGAAGATCCAGGGGGACAAGGCGTTGTGGGAGAAGCACCCCCCCCCCAAAAAAATCAATCTGGCAACCCTTTCTTACGGAGGAACAGAGCCACTCCTGGTGGGATGGCAAGAGCAAGGCTTTCTTGGTGGCCATGAGGGAGGGGGGGTCTCGAGGCAGCTTGGCTACCCCTGCCAGGCCACCACCTGACAACTGGTAGGGCCGGCCCTGGTTGTCGTCCAGAAAACACACATGCCTACAGACTTCTTGGAACAGCCATTCTTCCACAAGGACTGGGACGCTTCAGAATCCACGCATCATCCACGAACATCTTCCATTGACCTTGCAAGACTCCTGTAGAGGTTCCTCTGGGAATCCCCCGATGCTGCCCGTGACTTGGTGCAAATCTTTTCTTTAGGCACACTTTAAATTCAGCAGGAATGCTGGATAGACCCTATTTCGGCACTTCAGTTCTTTGAATGTGGAAACCCTGGACGGCCAGGAAGACGAACCAAGGGGTCCTCGATCAAAAGAAATCTCCACGATCTATGGATCGTTTCACCCGTCCTGAGACGTCTGCCCAGGCTCCCCGGCGGCTTCTGGGCCAAGTGCAAAGTACTTAGGCTAACATTTAAAGCTCTTAATGGTTTAGGGCTTTGGTACCTGTCTGAGCGCCTCTCCCTCAAAACATCTACCCATCCCTCCCGCACCCCATAGACTGGGATGCTGCGAGGGGCGACCCCCGAGGGAGGCCCCCGAAATCTGCCCTTCGCAACCAGGCCTTCTCGGTGGTTGCACCCTCACTTTGGAACTCGTTCCCGCCTGAGGGATGATTGAGCCCCATCCCTCCTTGACAAGTTAAAACCCGAGTTTTCTCACAGGCTTTATTTACCCCAGAGGAATCTTGCCGATTGAGGGGACTTCCCCCCACTCTGCCCTGTTTCCGCCGCCTTTATTGCATTTAATATTTTTTAATATTTTATATTTTTTAAACTAGGTATTTTATCTTCTATTATTATGGTTCACGTTTACTGATTATGTGGGTGTTACTGGGGTAGTTCATATTGTGTGGTTATTATGATTTGTTTGCCTCCCAGAACGTAAGAACATAAGAAGAGCCCTGCTGGATCAGGCCAAGGGCCCATCTAGTCCAGCTTCCTGGATCTCACCATGGCCCCCACCAGATGCCTCTGGGAGCACACGAGACAATAAGATCCCGATCTCTTGATATCCCTCTCCGAAGCTATCTGGCATTTGGAGGTCCCTTCCTTCGAAGCCTGGAGATGGTACATCCCCATCATGGCTTGTCATCTACGATGGATGTTTCCTCCAGGAATCTCTCCAATCCCCTTTTAAAGGCATCTGGGCAAGATGCCACCACCCCATCCGGTGGCAAGGAGTTCCACAGACTAACCACACGCCAGGTCGAGAAATCTTTTCTTTGGTCTGTTCTCACTCTCCCAACCCTCCATTGGAGTGGATGTCCCCTGGTTCTGGTCTTGCGTGAGAGGGAAAAGAGCTTAAATACAGGGACACCAGAGTAGTGGCTCTGATAAACAAACAAACAAAAACAAACAAGCCAACAAATAAACAAACAAATAAAAATGTTGAATCTGAGTCTGTCCTACTTTGGGCATCTCATGAGAAGGCAGGATTCTCTGAGGGGAGGGGGGGAACAATAATGCTCGGAAAGGTGGAAGACCAAATATGAGATGGACAGACTCTCTAAAGGACAAGCAGGGTAAAAATATTTTAAATAAATAAACAAACATTTCTGTTTTTGGACCACAACTTCCAAAATCCCCCCGTCCAGCAGTGCCACTAAAAAGCCCAAGAAAAGTACCCGGGAACATGTCCAGGCTCTGCCTACACCTCACTAGGTCTCCAAGTTACACCGTTATTTCTTTATTTTTTGTTTATTTGTCTTGCTTATTTGTTCTGTAACGGCAATCTAATTTATCATTAATCCTTTTTTTAAAAAAAAGAATAAAAGACCAAGAGTTCAAGGCCAATGAAAAGGGAAGGCTACTGAGCTTCTCAAAATTGTCCATGGGTTGGAAGAACTTTAAACCATCCTACAACGATGGTTCGCGATAAAGGTTTAGTCGCTTGCAAGGAAAAGAGGCAGGAAATTATCTAAAGGAGGGTCAGTGGTGGTGAAATGGCAATGATAAAAGAAATGGGAAAAAGGGAAATTGCAGTGTTTTAAGAAATAGTTCAGATTAAGGAAACGGCGGAAGTTATAAATTGGGTCCCATTAGAGGTGCGTGTTGAGGGCTTGATAAGAAAGACGGAGAAGTCTCCCAGAGTCATCTGGCTGAAAAACGTAATTGTGCCATGAAGGACAAAATCTGGAGGATTTTTCCCCAGAATGAGGAAATGATCAAGAGCCTGGGGAAATTTCCTCCCAGAATTTCTCAGCGCACGTGGCCATTTCCCCAAACTGGCTGGGAGAGTCTTCTAGGTCTCGTCCCCAAAACTGAGCTCTCTCGTGGTGTGAGAGAAAGCCTCAAGCCTTTGCAGCCTCAAGCAAGGATGGCATCTGGCAGAGATTTGTATTCCAGAATTGGCATTCTCCCCAGCGGCATAAATACAGGGACACCAGCGACCGGAATGGGGTTTTCATCATTGCAGGCTTGGGAAGCCAAGAATACCACCAGAAGGGTCAACGCAACAGGCGGATGTACGTGCAGCTTCTGGGAAAAAAATTTGCCTGGTTTCACTGAACACTGTAATTGTTGCGACTTGATTCAGAAACCAGTGGAGCACCACTTAGCGACATGAACCATATCGCTGCGTGCTCCTGATCAGCCGGTTCTCCTTTGCCCTAAAATTGTAGGTTGTACGAACATTACCTGCATTGCTAGGATACACAGCTCTACCAAACGGTTAGTTGCAGGTGGGCGGGGGGAACATATTCCCCAAACCGTTGATCTCGAGCTGCCCTTGTGCAAATTTACGGTATGAGAAGACCTGGGGAGAACAGGATAGTGTGGGGGAAAGGAGCAAAAAGTGGCAAACAGGAAAAGATGGCGGGACGAACACTCTCTCTTTTCAAGGAAAAGTGACAGCGTTTGGGCCTCTTTAGCTTGTGGGGGAAAGTCAAGTAGAGGAAAATGTGATGGAAGAGATAGAGGCTGTGACACACTGAGAGAGAAAGAGATTTTTCTCCCTATTCAATCATCCTTGTACCCCAATTGGGGTAACCACTGAGGTTGAATGATGGGAGAATTAGGATCCCTCCTGAAACTAAGGGTGGGTCACACCTTTATTAGACAAATAGGTACTAGCTTTCAAGTCCTGACGCTTGCTCAGGCTGAGCATTACACAGCTGGGGTTTGTGTGTGTGTTCAGGGGTGGGTGCATGTAAACAATGGGGAAGTCCGAGAAGTCGTGGTGAGACAGAGGTGCCGGGCTCCCTTGCTTAAAAAAAGCGCCAAAAAGAAATCTACGAGATCGTAGTATTAGCTGGAGGTCACAGTGGTGCTGGAGGAGACTCTTGAGAGTCCCCTGGACTGCAAGGAGAACAAACCTATCCGTTCTGAAGGAAATCAACCCTGAGTGCTCACTGGAAGGCCAGATCCTGAAGCTGAGGCTCCAAGACTTTGGCCATCTCATGAGAAGAGAAGACTCCCTGGAAAAGACCCTGATGTTGGGAAAGTGTGAGGGCAAGAGGAGAAGGGGACGACAGAGGACGAGAGGGCTGGACAGGGTCATCGAAGCAACCAACGTGAATCTGACCCAACTCCGGGAGGCAGTGGAAGACAGGAGGGCCTGGTGTGCTCTTGTCCATGGGGTCACGAAGAGTCGGACACGACTTAACGACTAAACAACAACAAACAGCTTTCAGGAGATGTGCATTTAATTGTCTTTTACAATCTTAACAGGCAAAGAGCTGCCAGCTACCCAGCACCCTGTCCCAAACCCCTCAGCCTTATCTCAAAGAACATGGCTTCCTTTTGGTTCTGAACAGAGGCACACCGAAACGTGGCAACCCCCAAAGCAGACAGGTTGGGATAAAATTGTTTCTGGAACTGGAAACCAAGCCCTCTGAGGAGAGACAGAAAGAACTGGGGCTGTTTAGCCTTGGGAAAAGAAGACTGAGGGGAGAGAGGATCACACTTTTCAAAGACTTGAAAGGTAGTCCTACAGAGGAGGGGCAGGATCTGTTCTCAATCATCCCAGAGTGCAGGATATATAATAATGGGCTCAAGCCTACAGGAAGCCAGATTTAGGCTGAATTTCAGGAAAAATATCTTAACTGTTAGAGCAGTACGACAATGGAACCAATTCCCTTGGGAGGTGGTGAGCGCTCCAATGCTGGAGGCATTCAAGAGAAAATTCGACCACCATCTGTCAGATCTGCTTGGATTCCTACCTTGAGCAGGGGGTTGGACTCAATGGCCTCATAGGCCCCTTCCAATTCTGTCATTCTATGATTTTACGATTCTTGTTCAGTAAGATAGCAAAAGCTGACTGTGGAACGGGACAGCCTTAGAGATTGGTGGCATCTTCTTCCTGGAAGTTTGGATGGCCATCCAACAAGGACACTTTGTCAGACCCCAAAATAAGGTGCTTGATTCTCCCAGGGGTCCTACAGAGAAACATAACCCCCCCATCCCCCGGGCAAATGTGGTGGAACTCCCACCCTGGGAGGAGTTGAAGGGTTCCTTCCAACACCATCGTTCTTTGGTCCAACATATAGTCAGGTCTGTCTACCACAAGATGCCGTTGTGGCTTCTACTCACTTAGACCGCTTTGAAGGAAGGTTAGACAGATTCCTCACGGAGGCACAAGGCCACCAGAAGCTAATAAAATAAAATAAATAACTGTGAATCATGATGACCAGATATGCCCACCAGTATGCCACGGTCAGAGGTGGGAAAAGTTACCTGCTTTGCACTGCTTTATTCCTGAAGACGCCCAACCACCATGCTGTGAGTTGTACTTCAATCATCTACTCATCGGTCCATGGTTGGGGGGGGGGGGCAGTGTAAAGAAGCTCTTGTTTGTTTTGATGAGCTGGTATGGCCAATAGGGTTTTGACCCAGGGTTGCCAAAATTATTTGATGTTATGTGCCATCACATTTATAGCCACCCCAAGAATTGATAGCCCTTTGAAACATCCTGTCCTTAGCTGCCCTGCTCAGCTCTTGTAAGCTCAAGCCTGTCAAACCATCTCGTATTGGGTCTTCCTCTTTTCCTGCTGCCTTCCACCTTTCCCAGCATGATGGTCTTTTCCAGAGAATCCTGCCTTCTCAGGATGATCCTAAAGTAGGACGGCCTCAGTTTCAACATTTCTGCCTCCAGAGACGGTTCAGGCTTGATTTGATCCAGGGCCCCCCTTGTTCGTCTTTAGGTTCAAAATTTAGAAGGTACAAAACTTTGCCTCTGGAAACAAACCTAGACAGCATCTTGAAAAGCAGAGACATCACCTTGCCGACAAAGGTCCGCATAGTCAAAGCGATGGTTTTTCCAGTAGCGATGTATGGAAGTGAGAGCTGGACCATAAAGAAGGCTGACCGCCAAAGAATTGATGCTTTTGAATTGTGGTGCTGGAGGAGACTCTTGAGAGTCCCCTGGACTGCAAGGAGATCAAACCCATCCGTTCTCAAGGAAATCAACCCTGAGTGCTCACTGGAAGGACAGATCCTGAAGCTGAGGCTCCAATACTTTGGCCATCTCGTGAGAAGAGGACACTCCCTGGAAAAGACCCTGATGTTGGGAAAGTGTGAGGGCAAGAGGAGAAGGGGACGACGGAGGACGAGATGGTTGGACAGGGTCATCGAAGCGACCAACATGACTTTGACCCAACTCCGGGAGGCAGTGGAAGACAGGAGGGCCTGGCGTGCTCTGGTCCATGGGGTCACGAAGAGTCGGACACGACTTAACGACTAAACAACAACAAAACTTTGCCTCTGGAAAGTGTAAACTTACCCATCGTGCTGCTAAAAGGGCATAAATCTTTCCATGTCAAGTGCACGCAGCACCTTCAGCCTCTCCTCCCCAAATAGAAGAAAATACAACAGAAGTGGGCTGTCCCTAGAAAGTGATGACTTGTGAGCTGCCAACTGGGCCACTGTCAGAACAGAGTGCTTGACCAAGTGGTTTCCTCAGTGTTAGCCATCATTGGACCTTCTTGTGTTCTTCTATCTGGTTTCAGAACTGAAAAAGGAAGTCTGGAAACCATACCTGGCTCCAAGTGACACTTCTAGCCACCACTGCTAATGTCTGTCTAGGCAAAATGAATTCCAAGGATCCTGGAAAATACTCATGTAAATAGATCACGAGGAGTGAGGGCCATTGTAAGAGAGTTAGACGTCAAAGGGGCAATCACATAATCCATCACTCTTTCAACAACTTCTGTTTCCTCTGAGATGATCTGCGAACTTGCAATAGCAAATAGCCAAGGGAACAGATTTTCCCAGTAATGATGTCCCTGGTGTGTTTCAGCAGTTAAATCCCATTAGCTTTACAAAAGACCTGATCCCCATGGAGATGGAAGTTCTTAGAAGCAGTTGTTGTTATGGATCAACACAGGTGCCTGCAGTTTTAATCCCACCCTCCAGTTGCTGGTATGGGAACAATCACGATGAGCCTCTCCTATTGAGAATGTATTACTGCAATACCACGGCTGCTGCAGGAGCTGTCTTAGGTGAATCTCTTGCCTGGTTTTACAATCCTGCACTTTTCAAGAGGCCAGCATTTGGGCTGGTCCACGCAGTACTGGTGGACGTGGGTGGAGAAGCCATTCTGCAGAAGTCATACACAACTCATGGGTTCAGCTCTTCCCACTGGACAACCTCTGGAATGAAATAGGAGATGAGAGATTACAAGAACTTGGAGACCAGCTTTATGAAAATCCAACTCCACAGTTCGAAGTAGAGCTTCCTTAAGAGCTAATAATCCTGAGTTTAAAAAAAATTACAAAGATATTGGAACATATACTAGTTATTGTCTCTGCAGGCAGACGGGCTTTCAAGGTGAAAATTCCAAGGACTCAATAAAAATGGAAGGGTAAAGGGATCAGTTTACACAGTTGCCGTACATCTCTGGAGACAAAAAGAGGTCTGGCTGGCCTTGGGTGAACTATATGGGGTCCTGAATTGGTTTAGAGTAGGAACAGGGAGCAATGCAGTGTTCTTTATATCTGCAAAACTGGAGATTTGATTTAGGTCATAGCAGGTAACGATATGGAGCTATACACATACCATGGGCCACTGGAAAATCAAGGTTCTAGATTAAGTTAAGCCTGGAATCTTCCTGGAAGCTAAAATGACTAAGTTGAAGCTGTTAGGCCTTGGAGAGATAACGAGAAAGCAAGGCTCCCCGGACAATAATGTTAGGAAAACGTGAAGGCAACAGGAAAGGAGGAAGACTGAACATTACTCGGTAAAGGAAGCCATGGTCTTTAGTTTGCAAGACTTGAGCAGGGCTGTTTATGATAGGAACTTTGGAGGTCATTAATTCATAGGGGTATCAGTAGTTGAGAGCAACTTGACAACAAAAACAAAGGTAAAAAAATTAGTTGAAGATCAGTTTGGTAGGACTGCTCAGTACCTGGAGGGAGAGGGGACTCACAGTAAACTGAAAAGGCCAGTATAAACCTTTGCATGCAAACCAAAGCTTGGAAAAGTTATTTTTAGACTACAAATCCCATAACCCCCAAGCAAGCAGCAGCTCTGTTGGCTCAGGGATTCTGGGAGTTGTAGTCAAAAAGGACATATTCCCAAACTCTGATGCAAACCGGGGATTTTACCACCACCTTTTGCTCCCCACCCAGGTGGCCCCAAGCTGCAAGCATCTTCAGCCTCCCATCTTCAATCTCCCAGCAATACGACAAGCAAGAAGGATCTTGGAATCGTCGTAGGTCACAAGCTGAATATGAGCCAGCCGTGTGATGTGGCTGCAAAAAAGGCCAATGCTATTTTCGACTGCGTTAACAGAAGTATAGTCTCCAAATCCTGCAAAGTGCTAGTCCCCCTCTATTCAGCACTGGTTAGGCCGCCCCTTGAGTATTGTGTCCAGTTCTGGACACCACACTTCAAGAAGGATGCCAACAAATTGGAACAAGTCCAGAGGAGGGCGACAAGGAGGATCGGGGGGCTGGAAACCAAGCCTTATGAGGAAAGACAGAAAGAACTGGGCATGTTTAGCCTTGAGAAAAGAAGGCTGAGGGGAGACAGGAGAGCACTTTTCAAATATTTGAAAGGCTGTCCTACAGAGGAGGGGCAAGATCTGTTCTCGATCATCCCAGAGTGCAGGACAAGCAACAGAGGGCTCAAGTTACAAGAAGCCAGATTTCAGCTGAAAATGAGGAAAACTTCTTAACTGTTAGAGCAGTACGACAGTAGAACCAATTACTTCGAGAAGTGATGAGCGCTCCAACCCTGGAGGCATTCAAGAGAAATTTAGACAACCCCCTGGCAGATTTCTTTTGATTTGTATTCCTACATCGAGCAGGGGGTCGGACCGGATGGCCTTACAGACCCCTTCCCACTTCACGATTCTATGATAGCCAGTGGCTGGATGAAGGGGATGTCTCTAGCAGAGTATCTCCCTGATTGCAGGCTGGCTTAGATTATTGTCACTCCCAACATGGATCTGTTAATGGAGAGAACAAAGACTGCAGTTGCTGAATCCTTGGACTCTTGGCCTTCCCAGTTTGCTCCTCAATACTACGTCACTCAGTCTGCGCCGCCACATTCCCCCCCCCCACCATGTGCTCTGCTTGTACCACATGGAGCAGAACATCTTAGAGCAAATTGGCAACGGTTGCTCCTTTTGCTTTAGAGTCCAGCTCCACCGTGACCTCTCTGTGGTCCTGATCATAATTTGTCTGAAGGGTTTTTCCACCTATAGCAACTTTCCCTAACCCTGGTGCCCTCCATGATGTGCTGGGCTGTGGCTCCCATCAGCCGCGAGCCACCACAGTGGGCTTGCGGAGCATAGGATTTGTAATCCAACTCCTTTGGAGGACCTTCGGCTAGAGAAGGCTGCTCCGCAGCATGAGCAATGCTCTCAGGGTAACTCTGAGTGTACGAGATGCCTGCCATCCTTAGGAGGAAAAGAATCGTTATCTCTCTGTCCATCCTGGCTGTCTGTTTCTTCCTGAGATCAATTGAAAGCGACAGATTTGGCATGCTGTGGGCAGGGTGTGGCCCTGAGGGTGCATGTACCCCTCAGGCTGCTTTTGAGGCCTCTGGTCACCCTAAATTCCCCTGCCACAAAAAGCAAAAGAAAAGTCCCAAGCCAAAAAAAAAAAAAATTGCACTGGTAATCTTGATAAGCTTAGTAGATCAGGGGAATGCTTTTAATGTAGTGTATCTTGGTTTTAGCAATGCTTTCGACAAGGTCCACCATGACAGTCTTTTGGCCAGATTGGTAAAATGTGGGCTGAATGGACAATACCCAAAGTGAGACACGGTGAGGTTCTCTCCCGATGCCATGTGGTGCCATATCTTTTTTAATGACTTGGATGAAGGAATAGAGAGGAGACTCATCAAATTTTCAGGTGACACCATGCTGAGAGGGAAGCTAATGTTTCAAAAATCAGATTTAAGATTATTTTAACGGACTGAAGAACTGGAGCAAAACAAGTGAATGAGTTTCAGTGGATGCAAATATAAAGTTCAGTATATTCTCAGGAAAAACCATATTCATTCATTCATTCAAGGTGGCTCACAGTGTTAAATGCACCTATATAAGATGGGTGACAGCTGACTTGACAGTAGTACATGCAAAAAAGATCTAACTGTCTTTCTAGACCGTGAGCTAAACAGAATTCAACAAGGTGATATCATACCCCCACCCTGAAATAGCCAGTTGGGTGGAATAGGTAATACCCTGGAAGAGAGAAGCAAAATTCAAAATGATCTGGATAGGCTGGGGCACTGGGCTGAAAACAACAGAATGAAATTCAACAGGGATAAGTGCAAAGTTCTGCACCTCGGAAAAAGAAACCAATTGCACAGTTACAAGATGGGGGGAGACCTGGCTCAGCAAAACTACGAGTGAGAAGGATCTTGGAATCGTCGTAGATCACAAGCTGAATATGAGCCAAGAGTGTGATGTGGCTATAAAAATATATATATTCTATTTTAAGCTGCATTAACAGAAGTGTAGGCTTCAAATCCTGCGAGGTATTTGTTCCCCTCTATTCAGCACTGGTTAGGCCTTTTCTTGAATCCTGTGCCCAGTTCTGGACACCACACGTAATGAAGGATGCTAACAAACTGGAGCCAAGTTCAGAAGAGGGCAAGAAGGATGATCAGGGGCTGGAAACCAAGCCCTAGCAGGAAAGATTGAAAGAACTGGGCATGTTTAGCCTTAAGAAAAGAAGACTGAGGGGAGACAGGAGAGCACTCTTCAAAGACTTGAAAGGCTGTCCTACAGAGGAGGGGCAGGATCTGTTCTCTGTCATCCCAGAGTGCAGGACACTCAACAATGGGCTCAAGTTACAGGAAGGCAGATTTCGGTTGAGTATCAGGAAACACTTCCTAACTGTTGGAGCAGTATGACAATGGAACCAATGACCTCGAGAGGTGGTGAGTGCTCCGACACTGGAGGCATTCAAAAGAAATTTAGAGAACTGCCTGGCAGGTATCCTTTGATTTGTATTCCTGCATCAAACAAGGGGTTTGATTCAATGGCCTTATAGGCCCCTTCCAACTTCATGATTCTAAGATTTTATGAAATACAGTGACCGGATCAAAGGGAACAATTGTACCAGTCTACTCTGCTTTGGTCATTCCTCCCTTGGAATCCTGCATCCAGTTCTGGACACCACAGCTGAAGAAGATGATCAGGAAGCTAGACCATGTCCACAGAAGGGTGACCAAGATGGCATAGGGTCTGGAAACCAAGTACTCTAAGGCATGCTTGAGAGATTTTGCCCTGTTTAATCTGTAGAAGATCAGACTAAGCCGTGACAACGACGCCCATTTTCAACTATATGAAGAGCTGCTGGTAAAAGCTGGCTGGATAGCTCAGTGGTTTAGGTCTCGGGCTGCAGAGCCAGAGGTTGGGAGTTCGATTCCTCCACTGCGCCTCGTGGGAGAAGAGCCAGCCTGGGTGGCCTTGGGCCAGCTGCACAGTCCCAGGATGCCCCCAGAGGAAAGGGAAAGGGAAACCATTCCTGAGTATTCTCTAGCTGAAAAACCCATAAAAGAGTTGCCATAACTCAAAATTGACTAGATGGCAAATGATGATTAGTATTTTTCTGGTAAAGATAGCTATGGAATAATTACGTAGCACATTCCAAGCCTTCAAAATGTTTCACCTGCAACCTATTCATCATCCCTGTAGCTGGTAAAATTGCTCCTTTATTAGATCTGAGGAAGACTAAGGCATAGAACATTTTCCCCGAGTCCTCCTAGGGATCTTGTGAGAGCGATGGGATTTGAAACAGGGACCTCCCAACGCGCACATTTAGCCTGGTCTCAAGGAGAGGAGGAGCCCCTGGCTCAGTGATGGAACATGTGTGTGGCACAGGGAAGGTCTATGACCTTGGTTCCTGGTGCCTCCAGTTAAAAGGATCTGTGAATCGGAAGGGCCTCGGTCTCAGGACCTAATCGAAGGCTTCCCATTAGAGCAGACAACGCCCACCTCAATGGAGGAACCCCCGGACCCAGTAGGGAGCAGGATCTTCTGCCCAGCGAGGTCCGGGAGCCTCTTGTCCCTCGTTGGCAACCTCACCAAGGATGCCTGAGTGACCTGGCAGGGCCGTCTCCGTGAAAGACTTTCCATGAGCTTTGTCTGCCTGGGCGGGTGAGGATGGCGTGTTTTGGGCATGTGCCTTTCTCCCGATGGGTGTGTGCGAGCATGAGTGTCTGCCGTCGTGCCATTGCGCCAGGAGCTTAAAGTGTGACAAAGACTTTCTGGGAAGGATTCCTCCGAGGGTGCCAAGGGGTGCCCAGCTGTTAGTCAGACTCCGAGTCAGGTGGCTTCGTAAGAGGGCTGGACTCACCAGGGCTCGTATTAATGGGCCGGGGAGGTGTGCGGTGTGCAGTGTGTGTGCGCCTCCCGTGTACATATATATAGGGGCCACGCTGACAGAGGCACAGTGCAAGACTCGGCGTCAGAGGAAGCCTTCAGACTCGGAGCGCACGCAGGCAGGTAGGCAGCCGTTTCATTCAATCCTGAGCTTGCTGCTTCTCTTTGTCTTAGGGGTGGCTGAGAAAGTGAGTCCCCAGCACCACGCGCCAGTCCAGCGATTTGAAGCTGGGAGATCAGGGTGCGAGGGACTGGGGTGGGGGGCGTTTCAGGGGGCTTGGTGCTTTTCCCATGACCTCCAACCTCACCTCTCCTCCAAGGCAATAAGCCGCTTAAGGATGCCCTTCAGGGCTGTGAGCAAACTGAGAAGGATGCTGCCTGTTTTCATAGGTCAGGGTTGGGATGCTGTGTGTGGAATTTGTCTTTAACAAACCGGGGACTTCTCTGAAGGAAAAGCTTCTTTGGGATCGGGCCAAGGGTGGGGGTGGGGGTCGGAGAGCCGCCACAGCCAAACTGATTGGATTGCAAAGCGGAAAACATTTCTTCACGGATTGAAATTTACTAAGTGGAACAAGATTGCATTTTGTTCGTGTTGTGTATCTTTTATTCTATTTTATTCTGAAACCTGGGTATTTATTTATTGCCTCAGTCTTCTCTTTCTTGTCTTCTTGATCTTTCTTTCATCCAGCTAGTTCTAAGGTACCTGTTTCTGATTCTTATCATTTTATTTTTTTGCTAACAGAAAACCGTTGTGTGTTTACCAATGAAAAAACAACATGTTCTCCGTCCATGTCCCACCCCACCCCACCCACCCAGCTTTTGTTTCATTCTCTGCAAAGGGAACGAATCCCTGGAAAATACAATTGTAGATTTCCTACGGTTAAGAGAAAAGGCGTTTTTCCATGCAAAGTTACTTGAGTCTCTCTCTGCATCGCCGTTTTTCACTTTGACCACATCCCATGTATTGATCAAAGATTTTTTTCCAGTCCCCTGGCCCCAAACTCTGGAACTTTATTATCGGTGACAAATGGGTTTGTTCCTCACAGCAATTGAATTGGGAACAATTGTTTTAGACACTCCATTTTTTAAAGCCGAGTTCCAAGAACAAAAGTGAGCCGGAAAAAAAAAAACAGATCCAGAACTGGATTCTATTAGGCGAGGCAAAAACTTCTTTTTTCTGACATTTCTCTGCTTTTCCAGAACGGTATTTTCTGTGGCTGAAGGTTCCGAGTCTTTGTCTGATGCTCTTACTGCACCGTGTAATTTAGCCAATTATAGTCAATTTTACGATCGGATGCGCACCACGCTGCTTACGCTTTTGCAGGTGTCTGATCCAGCAAAGTGTTTTCCGAGCTCTTTCGCACAAGATAAGATAGGAAAGACAGGGTGCCAAAATTACAACAGAATATAAACCTTTGTGGTTCGGGGTGGCATTAAAAGGTGATCAAAGTTCCACCGGCCTTTCCAATGAAATGAATTCTGCATTTGACGCAAATAGCGCTTTTCTCTTTGGGATGTCCATTATTTTCAGAGATGAAAAGAGCTTTTTTTCCTCTTTAGTTGGCTCCATTAATCTTCAAATCAACAGCATCGCCTTCCAAGTAGATGCATTGACACGGGGAGTTTTAAAGTTCGCAACCGGACCAGCATGGAGGAAAACTAATTTCGTCTTTCTGGGGGTGGGGGTTCAACATAGCAAGGATTTAGCCATATCTTTTAAAGAGCACAGTTTGACTCTCCCTGGCTGTTCACAATCTTCTGATTGATCTCTTTCCCCTTCTTGCATCTGTCAAAGAATCGAGATTGTGAGTTACACGGTCTCACAGTAGACTAACCTACAGCGAAGTCTTATCTAAAGGAAAGTTTTGATTAAAAATACAGACGCTATGGTTACGAATCTCCACATAAGTCAGGAGGGGGAAACAACACAGGCTGTGATGTTAGCAGTAGGAATGAGGAACTTTTGCAAAGGTGCCGCCAGAAGCCGATTTATGAAGAAATGAATTCTATTGAAAGCCAAAAGATTGACTTCATAGCGCAGCACCTTTGGGGTGGCATCTCTTACCCACAGCTAAAAATCACACAACCTAGCTAAAATTAAGAAGCCTCGCAGAGTTACACTCAGGCTTCACGGCTCTGCATGAACATCAGAAAAGCCACATCAGATCAGACCTAAGGATGATCTGCGCTGTGATCGGCTAGTTGCCTCCAAGAAGCCCACAGAATGGGAGTAGCCTTTCTTGTACTTACACCCCCCTCGCCTCATGATGGCTATTCCAAGGCACGGCAGGTTCCATTCTGGCTCACAGGCAAACATCAGCATGGTGGTGTGAACACAACGTTTAACATGGTTGTGTTGAAACCATTTTTTTTCCTAGAGACATCTAAGGCGCCGCCAACCTTGTGGCAGTGAGTTCCACAGTTTAGCTCTGTGCTCTATGAAGAATTTGCTCCCATTGGTCTACTGTGAGCTTCAGTGGGTTCTTGCTTTGCAGACGAAAGCATCTCTGTATTCTCAAAGGCTTTCATGGCCGGGATCCAATGGTTGTAGGTTTTTTGGGGCTGTTTGGCCGTGTTCTGAAGGTTTTTCTTCCTAATGTTTCACCAGTCTCTGTGGCTGGCATCTTCAGAGGACAGGAGCTAGAACTCTGTCTGTGTTCTGGTGTAGTGTGTGGGATAGTTGAGTATTTATAGCTGTGTCACCCAATCTCCTGAAAAGGACAAAACCACTGTGCATGGTTTTCTATGCTCTTTCCCCAAGCTAAAAATCCTCCAAAGTAGCATCCTTTTTATCAGGTTCTTGCAGTGGATTTCAGATGTTCTTTTCAGGCCCCCCCACCCTTCTGTTTCTGCAATCACCTTTTGAGATTAAATCAGCTTGCCCAGTCAGAGGTGTGTGAAGGCAGGTGGCAATTCCCAAAGCGTTAAGGTACCACAACCTCTTTTTATTTGTGTTCAGTTTTGTGTTCCTTGTTGATAAACTTCACCACAATATCTGCCTGCCGTGTCCTGCCTTATCAAGTCTTCGCACCTTGAGAGTCGTTCATGGGTGCAGGAAGGCTCTTCCCAGGTCTACGCAGGAGGAAAGGCTCTTTTTCCACCTCGGACCCTTGGGAGTCCTTTGCTGGTCCAGGTGGGCAACCCGATCTCAGTGGCCAGTAAACCCTGGGAGGTGTCTAGACAGTTAGCTCTAATGTTTGCAAGAGCTTAGTTACCTGGGTTTAAGAATTGGGCCCATGGGACCCGTCCGAAGTTCAGCCCCTAAGTAACGGAAAACCTCTTTAAAGAGACAAAATAAACTAACTTGGTGTGCAGTGGCTCTGTATTTCAAAACTTAGAAATGTTCCTCTCTCTTTTTGGACTACGACACCCAGAATCCTCCATGCAGCTGAGCGTTGTCGTCCAGAAACAGACATTTCCAGGTTGTGGGATCAGTGTGCTGGTGGCCCAGTCCAATCGCCCGAGCCTCCTCATTGCTAGATGACGCTCACAGCTGGTGATGGGTTGTTGTTGTTGTTTTTTTTTTTGCTTTGCTGAACCTGCGTCATCACAGAGAGAAGCCACAACCCACAGCACTGGCCTCTTTCCAACAGGCCGCTGCTCTGTGGAGTCGGTCGGCTTGCACCCCATCCAGCCACAGGGCACGAAGCCTGCAGTCATCTCCGTGGCAGAGTCATCAAGTGACGTAGGTACCTGTGCCGCAAACAACGGAAAAGCTTTGGATCCGCTCAGTGGCCTTAAACGGCACTTAGGATGACAATGTGGGTTGTCACCGCCTTGAGATCAATCGTCCTCTGGCTTCTTGCCCTGATTTCCCCCACACCCTGTCCCCAGATATCTCTACCTGTGCCCGTTGCTCTGCTATTTCTACTGCTTTTTGCTACCCACATCATTCTCGCCCTCTCCAAATCTCTGCTCCATATGTCTCTTTTAAAAAAAACCCACCTTGGATGGACCCCTTTAGCTCCCTCCTTGCGCTAAAGCCAGGTGGACAAAGCTGTGCCTTCCCTCAGCGTTGTTGGATTACAGCTCCCATCAGCCCTAGCCAGTGTGGCCAAAGCTGAGGGACGATGGGGCTTGTAATCCAACAGGATGAAGAAAGTCTCGAGCTGACCAGCCCTGGGCAAAAGACGGAGAAGATATTCTTCCCACGTTTAACGTCACCCTGGCTTTCCTTACCTCCCTGTGAAACCCATCCTTCAGTCAGCACAGATGGTGTGTTTTTTTAATGGTTGTCGTTATTATTATCGCAGCCTACCTTTTCTTGGAGGAGCTTAAAGTGGGTGGGCTTCAGGCACAACAGCCCAGCGAGGTAGGATTCATTGAGGAAGAGAGAGTGGCTCAAAGCTAACCTCTGACTGAGCTGGAAGCTGAACATGAGTCTCCCAAGTTTTAGTCTGACACATGAAATGCTACTTCACAGAGTGGCATCATCTGTGTTATAAAATAATGGACATGGACATCGTTATCTAATCATTACATGCCATCAAGTCAACTCTGCCTTATGGTGACTCTTTCCATGGTTTTCTAGAAATAAAGTATTCAGGCGTGGTTTCTCGTTCCCTTCTTCTGGTTGGACCACCATGCAGCTGGCCCAAGGCTACCCAGGCTGGCTCTTCTCCCGGGAGGCACAATGGGGAATTGAACTCCCTTCCCCTGGCTCTGCAGCCAGATACCTAAACTGCTGAGCTATCCAGCCAGCTCTAACTTATGGCAACCTTTTCCAGGGTTTTCCAGGTACAGAGTATTCAGATGTGGCTTCTTGTTCCCTTCTTCTGAGTGGACCGCCATGCAGCTGGCCCAAGGCTACCCAGGCTGGCTCTTCTCCCGGGAGGCACGATGGGGAATTGAACTCACAACCCCTGGCTCTGCAGCCAGATACCTAAACTGCTGAGCTATCCAGCCAGCTCTAACTTATGGCAACCTTTTTCAGGGTTTTCCAGGTACAGAGTATTCAGATGTGGCTTCCTGTTCCCTTCTTCTGAGTGGACCGCCATGCAGCTGGCCCAAGGCTACCCAGGCGGGCTCTTCTCTTGGGAGGCACGATGGGGAATCGAACTCCCAACCTCTGGTTCTTCAGCCCGGTGCTCCATTTCACTGAGCTGTTCAGCCAGCTCTTTTATTTTTTATCTAAGCACTGAAAAACAAAGAATAATGTGAGCCTGTATTAACTTGTGAAATGCATATAGGAGGGGTTCGTTTACGACTCCATAAAGGAAGCCACGGGCTTCCGTTTGCAAGAGCTGAGCAGGGTTGCTGAGGATGGGACCTTCTGGAGATCACTCATTCATGGGGTCACCAGACGACAGAGGCAGCTTGACAGCACAAAACAACAGCAACCTGACCGGAAACTAAGAACAGCCCGGTAGCTCTCACTAAGGTCGCTAAGACCGAGCGAGCCACTTCCTCCAAAGCCTCTTGGCCTCCAAACCTTATTGACCGAGTAGTCTTGCCTTGTGAAAAGTCTCAACATCATAGCCTTCTCTGTAGACTGTAAATGTCAGTACCATTTTCCTGGCTGGGCACTTGTGACTATTGAACAGCAGGAAGGCAACAGGCAGAAATCCATCAGGACGACCCTTTGGCTTGCGTTGGGGGCAGCTGACTTCAGCGTGTTGTATGGCATGCAGCTGCCAACAGCAGGGACGCATCCAGCCTCCAGCCTTGTCGAGGCTTATCTGAGAGGTAGGGGGTTAGCCTAGCTCTACTCAATAAGTAATTTCCCATGCGGATGTAGATTGGCCTCTGAGACCCCACAACCCAGTCTAACGTTCTGGTCACACCATCAAGCCTAATGGTTACAGAGTTAAAAAAAATAAATGTTTTCTATATATGGTCAAGTCTTCTCTGACCAACGGCATTCCTATGAATTAATGACCTCCACAAAGTCCTGTGAATGCCCTCAACTCTTCGGAGTTAGAGTCTTCCCTCGGTTAATGGGTCAGCCTTTGCGAATCCAGAGATGCAAGTCTTTACTGCATGGTGGGGAATCAGACGCACTCTTTCAGCCACAGTCAAATGGGAAAAGAGAGCATTGCATACACACGGTGAAGTCCGTGACCAAAGGTCCACAGAGTAGACCTTTGGTCTAGATGGGCGGGATAGAAATCTAATAAATAAATTTAAAAAATCAATAAATAAGTCCAAGCTTGTGCTTCTGGAGCCTAGAAGCGATGCCGATAAATAAAGCTTAAAAAATAGACAAATTGGATGATTGCAACAATACTTGTACTTAAGGTGCCCAGATGAATTTTGAAATGCTTGCCGGTGATTGTCTGGTTTCATGCTGGGATTAACCCTTTGCTGGGATACTGCCAGCTACGACGAACCTGGAATACTTTTGTCAGCTATGAACAAGTATAGGTTTTTGTGGTTTGCCCTGTAGGTCTTGTTTTAAAGTTGGCTTGAAAAGGAAATGTACAAGGCACCTCCCAGCAAGTTCTGGCCGTCCTATCAGGTCCAGCAAACTAAGGGTGGTGGCTTTCTTTATTGAATCAATCCATCTCACATTAAACCTTCCTCTTTCCCTACTGTCTTCCATTTTTCTTGGCTTTATTGTCTTTCCCAGTGAAGATGTGATCCCACGGAGCTGTCTGCTGAGATCCCGCTGATCCCACAATGTATAGGGAAATGTGCTCCAGCCCACCCCCCATCCAGGACTTCTGTGGGACATCTATTTTTGGGGTCTGGGCTAAAGCGATTCCCGGCAGACAAAAGGGTGACTTTGAGGAAGATATCTTCCTATTAACATAAGCCTTTCCAAATGAAAAGGTTTTCTAACACAGAATGAGCGCAAATTCCGTCTCTTGCGAATCTCAAAACGTACCCAACTGGGGGGGGGGGGGTTCCGATAACCACAGGAATCTAATTGACTAGCTGACCCTCAAGAAATCTATTTATTTCACAAAGTTCGTAACAGCAATAAAAGATCACAGCGGAACTGAGACGGGTGCAAACAACAAGTAAGGGGGTGGAAACTTCCCCCAGCCCCTCCAGCTGTCAGCATTCAGAGGTTTGGGGTTTGCTCATGAGGCAGGAGTTCAGTTGGTAAGCAGGCAAATCAGCTATGGCAGTGCTACAGAATCATAGAATCATGAAGTTGGAAGGGGCCTATAAGGCCATTGAGTCCAACCCCCTGTTCGATGCAGGAATACAAATCAAAGCATATTTGCCAGGTGATTATCCAAGTTTTTCTTGAATGCCTCCAGTGTTGGAGCACTCACCAACTCCCGAGGTCACTGGTTCCATTGTCGTACTGCTCTAACAGTCAGGAAGTTTTCCCTGATATTCAACCAAAATCTGGCTTTCTGTAACTTGAGCCCATTGTTACGTGTCCTGCACTCTGGGATGATCGAGAACAGATCCTGCCCTTCCTCTGTAGGTAAAAGGTAAAGGTAAAGGTTCCCCTTGACAATTTGTCCAGTCGTGTCCGACTCTAGGGGGCGGTGCTCATCTCCGTTTCCAACCCATAGAGCTAGCGTTTTGTCCGAAGACAATCTTCCGTGGTCACGTGGCCAGCGCGACTAGACACGGAACGCCGTTACCTTCCCACCGAGGTGGTACCTATTTATCTACTCACATTTACATGCTTTCGAACTACTAGGTTGGCGGGAGCTGGGACTAGCGACGGGAGCTCACTCTGTCGCGTGGATTCGATCTTACGACTGCAGGTCTTCTGACCTTGCAGCACAGAGGCTTCTGTCCTATCTCCCCTCAGTCTTCTTTTCTCAAGACTAAACATGCCCAATTCTTTCCTCCTAGGGCTTGGTTTCCAATCCCCTGATCATCCTTGTCGCCCTCTTCTGAACTTGGCTCCAGTTTGTCAGCATCCTTCTTGAAGTGTGGAGTCCAGAACTAAACACTGGACTCTATATGAGGCTTAACCAGTGCCAAATAGATGGGAATGTCTTGGGATTTGGAGACTATAATTCTGTTAATGCTCCTAAAATCGCATTTGCCTTTTTTGCAGCCACATCACACTGCTGGCTCATATTCAGCTTGTGATCTATGATGATTCCAAGATCCTTCTTGCTTGTAATATACAAAAGGAGCTTATGGGGCCATAGAGGATCCTGGTCTAGCCAGTAACACACAGAGCACGGCAGGAGGTACTCATCCTGGCATAGTGGATAATATGCAGAATAGGAGCCAAGATTCTCAGGGAACCAGAGGGATGTGAAAGGGCAGAATGCTTGGTCAGGTAGAGTAAAAGTCACCGCAGAAACCAGCCAAGTGGTTAGCAAAATTGCACAGAAGAACCCCAGGAAGGAAGCATCAAATATAACTAGCAAAAGGCCCCCAGCCTCTTGGACTGCCACGAGATACCTAGAAGATGATGAAATAGGATCACCAAAAAAACCCCACCCAATTATTATTAATTCCACCTCCCTTCCAGCCAGTCCTACGTTCTCTGATCCAGCAAACCCGATAGGCCCAGTCGTTTCAAACATTAGCAGGGTAGGCCCACAATATGACAACATTGAATATCTGGAGGAAACGTTTTACACACCTGGGGTGCGGAGGCAAACTCCCGAGTCACACAAACGGACTGCTCCTTCCTCGGGATTCCAGCAGGTCAGGTCTCCCGACAGGTAAATCAACCCAGGAAATGCCAAAGAGCTGGCATCTCAAGGCAAAAAAATGGCAGTAATAAAGGCTGCAATAGGCCACCTGATGTTTTGTCATGGAACATCTGGATGGAAGTCCAAAGCACACGATAATTGAGCTGATTGGGGAATCTATCAAAATATGGAATGATTTCATTGCAAGAAACATGGCTTATGGCCTTGGCAGTTCTTCAGTTTTAGGGCACATTGTTGCTCACAGGATACTAGGCAGGGTGTTTCTCCACATTGAGAAGCAAAGGGACCAGCAGGGTTTGGGATTTACTGATAAAGTGATGCGCAGCGGTAAGCTCTTGGGGGAGAGAATACCGATACATCGCTTAGCATTTAGAGAAAAAAATTAATTTAAAAAAGGGAACAAGCACACTGCCCATGCAGTGCCCATGGCACCGCAAACACAAGTGGGTGCAAAGTAAATCGGCGGCAACGTTCACACACGCCAAACGGATGTGGATAGAAACAATTCAGGGATTGGATCATTTTAAAAAGCCCATGCTGGCAAGCTTGAAACAAATCGATCTGTTGGCCAAATGAATCGATTTTACCTGTGCGTCATGTGAACAGAAATATATAAAATGGGTCAAATAACGTCAGAATCTCGAGATAACCGTGGTTCTTATGGCCCATGTGATTATGACCTACGTGGTCAGAGAGGTGTTTGGGGTTCTTAGAACGGGGAGACCTGGCTCAAAAGTTGGAATCACAGGGAAGCGGACATGACTGTTTGTTGCATTTGGGTCTGAGGTTCCTCACCCTTGTTGTAAGTCAAGCCAAATAACAGTATTGTTGTCCTTTACCTCGCGGAGGGAAAGGTCGAGGCTTAAAGAGAGCAGCTTGCCTAAGACCACTAAACGGATTCGGGGCAGAGGTGAGATGCAGCTGGCCGTCGGCTGATGCATAGCTCACCATTTTGACTGGCACACATGGCAGTGTTAAAACAACGGTTGCACATGCCCAGCCCATGCGCCTGCTGCTGGAGATCCCGAAACAAAGCTTGTGAGTCTGGTATCCAAGGGAAAGAATCTCAGCGGTCAGGTAGTCCCGTCACCTTCCTTAGCGGTCAAAGCCTCATTGCACCACATGCTGGCTAACAGCTGTTATCTAGCCAGATTCATTAAGTCATTAATATGAAAGGCTTCACTGCTCCTCTTTAGTGCTTGAAATAAGGAAAGAAATTTGGAGCGAGTGCGAAAATATGGATTTTGAGAGAGTCGTGGAATTTTCTGCAGCAGCCCATTTAGGGCTGAAGACGATTGATAAGAAGGTGAAGAGGCAAAAAATTCTGGTCCTTTAACCTTTGTGCCCCCACCCTATCCAGATTATAAACTATCTCTCAGGGACTGTGAGCAAAAATGGATGTTACAGATAATCCATGATTGGAGAAGAGGATTCTTTAACTGCAGAAAGCATCTGAGTGCACAGCAGGACCTTTATGATACAAGAAAAGGTCCTGCTGTGCACTCAGATGCTTTCTGCAGTTAAAGAATCCTCTTCTCCAATCATGGATTATCTGTAACATCCATTTTTGCTCACAGTCCCTGAGACATACACACACACTACCATCCTACTCCACATGGATTACGATCAAGAGGAGACACTGTGTTTCGAGCGTCTTCACCCTTTGTACTGTTTTTTTATTTGTTCGTTTGTTTGTTTTACTAAGCATGGCTTTTACAGTGACTCCCAGGGTCTACGACTAGGAGTCTGTATCTAGAAAGAGTGCTCCCATCTGTGGTGAAAAAGATGGAACTGTGAAAAATGACACATTTATGTCCTTGGGATTGCACCCAACTGGTCCCTTCGTGTGTGTAACTCTGGAGCCCTGCATAGCAAAAGAGATCATATTATAATAGTTCAGGCTTGATTTGTTCTAGGACCCACTTGTTTGTCTTTCTAGTTCCTTCATGGCTGCCCTTCTGAATCTCTGCCTTATTCTGATTTCTTGGCTGCCGTCTCCCTTTGGACTGACGGTTGAACCAAGGTATACAACATCTCTAACTATTTCAATTTCTTCATTGTCCGCATTACAGTTGTGTAGTTCTTCTGCAGTCATGATTTTTGTCTTCTTCATGTTCAACTGCAGTCCTGCTTTGGTTCTATCCTTCCTGGCCTTTAAGGATCTAACGTATGAACATTAGATAATGTTCTGATTAGAAACAAATGGAAGCTTTTCTTTCAGTTCCCTTGCATGCCGATTCTAAAACCTTTAATATGTTTGTCTTCATGATGCTTTCATCTGCAAAGCATTTCGAGCACCTAATTATTGAGGAAAAGAGGTCTATAAATTTGGATACAATCAATAAAATTGAATTGTTTCCACAGGAGGGGGAGAAATCAGTGGTTAATTTCAAATGATGAATTCGATGTTTAATGCCAACACCAGACTTGCAAAGGCGAGAACTGGCATTTTGAGAAGTTACATTTTTCCAGTGATGCAACGGTCATGTCAAATTCTAGGAATTTGAGTCCGAAAGTGTTACTTCTCCAAAATCTTTGATAACCAAGGTAAGGAGACAAGATGTTCGAAGGCCCTGCTCGAGTGGAGAAGGAACCATCTCAGTGTTGAGGTGGCTTGGAAAGGTTTTGCAGGAAACCTAAGCTTGATCTGATGCTCGAAGGAGAGGCTCACACTCTTGAGATTCTTAAAGGTTCCTGAAAGAAATTACTTAACCTGGGTTTTGTAAATGCACTTCGGTCGAAAAGAGGCGTGAAAAACGTTAAGTGCAGTTGAAGTGCTTTTTGCCAGCGCTGCAATTAGGAGGGCTCTGTGTGTGTGTGTGTGTGTGTGTGTGTGTGTGTGTGTGTGTGTGTGTGTGTGTGTGTGTGTGTGTGTGTGTGTGTACGTGAGCCTGTTGCCGAGGTAGCGGGGTGAGAGCTAAAGGCCAGGCCAGGCCAAATCATCTCCACTTTTTCCAAAGCATCCATGGATAATCTGAAGTGGAATTCAATTGATGGGCCAGAAACAATGATGTGTTTCCCTGGAGTCTTACCAAAATTAGAGAAAGGAGCGTGTTTCAAAGGTAACAGACCAACATCCTGTTGAGTTGGTTCATTTGTGGCATCGTGGTGTATTTAGGATTCCAGACGATGCTCTCTTTATTTTAATTTTTTTCATGATTAGGAATAATCATCATCATCATCTTAGAAATGCGGAGCTGGAAGGGACCCTATGGATCACAGAGTCCAGCCCCCGTGGGGGAATCGAACTCCCAACCTCTGGCTCCACAGAGAGAGACCTGAACCACTGAGCTATCCTGCCATTCTAATAAGAGGAGATGAGAATATTATTACTATAATGGTCTTTTCCCCTAAGATTCTGCAAATGGAATTGGCTCTAATGGAAGTACGGAACTCTCGCTCCCCCCCCCCCACATGTTTCAGACTACAAATCCCATAATCCCCAGAGGCTGGCCACAGGGTGGGGCTGATGGGAGCTGTCAGCTACCACATTTGGTGAAATGCCGACGTTTCCCAACCCCAGCTGTAAATTATAAGTAACCTAAGAAACTCATCTTTCTCCCAAGGGCTGTCAAAAAGAATTCAGATTTTTCTGGATGAGCGAGAGGATGGTTACAAAGGAATCTGGATTTTACCGCTTTAGCCGACTCCTAAATTTGAGGATTTGCCTTTTCCGTGAGCCTGCTTATTATAAATAGGTCCCACAGCAAGGAGGAGATGAAAAGGGCTGCGTCGTGTAGCAGTTAGACAGCTGGACTAGGACTCAGGAGATCCCAGTTCAAGCCCTCACTGAGCCAAGTGGGAGGCCTTGAGTTAGCCAGCCAACCCCTCTCTCGTTCAACCTGCCCTACCTCTTAGGCTTGTTGTGTGGATAAAGTGGGGGTTTCTTGAGCACAGGGTGGAAATTTAGTGTCTTCCTCATTACGCAGTGGATGAAAGTTGAGGGACGTACAGAACAGATTGGCTGCAAGTCTCCCCTCAGTAGACCACTCTTTATTGGTTAGTTTACCTCATCTGGCACTTACTGTCTCAGTCATTCACTCAGAGGCACGGACAATGCGAAAAAAATTAAAAGTTTCTGTTTACTCACATATCTTCATAGATAAAAAACAAACATTATATTCTGTAGAAAATATTAACTGGTTACGTAGCTGAGCTTAACTGGTTAACTAGCTTCATGCTTACTTTATAGCTGACATAACAATTCACCCTGTCTTCTGACTCCACTTCTGGGGGGGGGGGGGGGAGGTGGGATAAAGAATTTGAGACAGAGAGGGAATGATTGGCTGATACCAAAATGATTGACATCCATGGGAGCTCCCTCCCAGCCAAAGCCTCTTAAAGGCATCGCATGCAGGGTGCAATATTTCCAACAGGACTATGACACACCTGAAGCCTGCTGGACTGGGGGAAGCTGTTATACCCATGTACCTCGAAACAGATCCTATAAACTCCAAGAGGCATCATTCTAACTAAGCCTGTAAAGGATCAGGTTAGATTTATGCTTAGGATCATAGGCATGGAGGCCATTCCTGTGCTTGATTACTTCTCGGTAAGCCCTTCTTGAATTCAAGGGAGTTACTCCAAAGTAAGGACAGCATGAAGCCCAGGCCCATAGACCAATAGTGCAACAGAGCCAGAGCTCACACAAACGCTCACACAAACTCAAAGCCTCGGGATTTTCTGACCGTCGGGGGACTATGGCATCATCCACCTTTAGGTTGTGAGTTTAGCTACAATCCTCAAAGCAGCTGGTGGAGAAATGGATGTCCCCAGGGACATCATCCTAATTTTGTGAACCCTTACTGTTGCAATGCAAAGTATTTGCGGATGGTTTGGTTGGAATTGATAGTTAAGAGCCATTCACTTTACAAAAGACCTGTTCTTAATGGAGATACAACATGCCAGAACTCATTATTTGACAAAGCAATAAGCAATCCAGCTCTCTGTGTTTTGTGCATTATTGTTATGAGGATGGCTGTCGGGACCCTCATGATAAATACCTATACTGCCTTAGAAGGTAGGGTATTCTCCTTCATGAGAAGTTTTTAAACAGACCTGATGGCCATCATTCAGGTATGTTATAGATATGGATTTCGTGCATCTGCATGGTTTTGGATTAGATACGCCTTGGGTTCACATCAAGACCTACCCTGCTATGATTCTTGTTGTTATTGCCATTATGTGCCATCAAGTCACCTCCAGCTTATGGTGACCTCATGAATGAGCGATAAATATCCTGTCCTCAACTACCCTGCTCATATTCAAGCTTGTGGCTTCCTTTAGAAAGTCAGTCCATCTCTTGTTTGGTCTTCCTCTTTCCCTACTGCCTTCCACCTTTCCCAGCATAATCGTCTTTTCCGGAGAATCCTGCCTTCTCGTGGATGTGCCCAAAGCAGGTCAGCCTCGGTTTAAGCCTTTTTGCCTCTAGAGAGAGTAGAGGCTTGATCTGATCTAGGACTCACTTGTTCCTCTTGCTGGCAGTCCAGGGCATCCGCAACGCTCTCCCTCCAGCACCACATTCGGATGAATCCATTTCTCTCCCCCCCCCTCCCAATTCTTAGCTAAGCATTCAGACTTCCTTAAGCTTTTCAACAAACCTCTTTGCTGTATATTGGGCCTTTCTGGTGCCCTTCCAGCCACTGTTTCCCAGTTTTCTGACTTTTCTTCTGCAATCCCCACTCTCAGAGCAGAAAGACAAGTTTCAGTCAAATTACGTGGGCTCCACTCCTTCCCAAGCCCTAACTAGTGGGTGCATGGAGCTGCATAAACAGCACAGCATCCTCCGCTGGCCTGCCTGGGTCCAGCCGAATCCATGAGTGTTCTTTTCCAATTACTTTTTCTCGAGCACAGAACAACTGCCCTGCTATTCCTGCACCCCCCCCCCCCACTGTTACTTTGCCTGCCTCCGCTTGGCTGATAACGTACATTTAAACAGGACGGTGAGCGGTAAGCAGCAGCTATTTCATGCTAATGGGGGGAAGGGATGTTAGATTTCATGGCGCATTACCCCCAAACACCTTCTCCTCCATGATCTGTCATGAAATATGTATGAACGTTAGAGGGGAAATGGTGTCTGTGCTCTTCAGCAGATTTACATGGAAATCAGAAATCAGAGAGAATCAAACTCCATAAGAAACCCGTGGGCCCATTTCCACTTGCTGGGGAAATTAAGGAGATGGGGATATATTTTTTAAAAAGGCTTTATCGTGAAGCAGATTTTCCTCGGTTCATTTAGTCCAACAACATCATCAACTCTCACGGGCGGGATTCTTTCGTAGCTCGGCTTCGAGGGTCTGGCATTCCCCGTTGGTCTCCCACCCAAATAACGACCGAGCCCAACCCTGCTTCGCTTGTGAAATGAGTTGCCTTGATGCGCTCGATCCTTTGAAGAGAAAACCGCTCACGTTAGCTCTGATTCATACCCTGTGGTCGAAACAGGTCCTAAGGATGTCACTTCGGCTCCGGCTGTCCTGTGCCACGGGACAAGTTCGAGTTGACACAGGATGGGGTTATGGACCCAGTTCCTGGAGAGATGAGAGGCACCACGTGTGTGCTGGATTTTTGCACTTCCTGGCTCATAAAAGCAGCTGGGGGATAGTCAGTGGTTAAAGCCTTCTTAGAACAAAGCAGGGTTCTAGCCCGTCTAAAAGAGGTGGCAAGACTTTTTTTGGAAATCCCATTGTACTGCAAAATTACTGCCCAGTTGCCAAAACGGCATTCTTGGACAAGGCTTTAGAGCATTGGTTCCCAGCCTGGGGTCTCCAGATGTTCCTGGACTGCAACCCCCAGTAATCCTGGCTAGCACAGCTGGTGATGAAGGCTTCTGGGAGTTGTAGTCCAAGAATATCTGGGGACCCAAGCTTTGGGAACCACGGCTCTAGCATGCAATGACTTCTCAGGCTCAGGAGTTTGAGAGTACGATGGATTATGGACGTAGAACCATTTCAACTTGGCTTCAGGCTTGGCGATGGGATGGAGGCCGTTTGATTGTCTTGGTAGACAATCTATCTGCCCAGGGACAGGGCAGGAAGATTCTGGTGGACCTCTCTGTGACTTTCCATACAGGCAGCTGTAGAATTGAATAAGGGTAGAGGGTAAAATTCAAGCCTGAACCACAGAGTGGTGGGTTTTGATAAGATGGTTGAAGGAAGAAGGAACGGTAGCAACGTGCTGGGAATCTGGGGAACCATTCTGGGTGCGTGGGGAAACAAGAGAGGAAGAGACTTTTGAAGGAGCAGGAGATCCATAGATACTGGAAGGCAGTGGGGGATAAAAGGTCTTCCATCAAGGGGCTGATGGTCGGATTCCAAAAGATCTCCTGTATGGAGAATTAGTGCAGGGAAAGCGCCCCAGAGGGAGACCACAGCTGCGATACAAGGAGATCTGCAAGCGGGATCTGAAGGCCTTAGGAATGGACCTCAACAGATGGGAAACCTTGACCTCTGAGCGTTCGGCCTGGAGGCAGGCGGTGCAGCATGGCCTCTCCCAATTTGAAGAGACCCTTGTCCGGCAGGCTGAGGCAAAGAGGCAGTCCCGAAACCAGCAAAATCGGGGAGCTGGACAGGGGACAGATTGTGTTTGTCTTCAGTGTGGAAGGGATGGTCACTCTCGAATTGGCCTTCTCAGCCAGACTAGACGCTGTTCCAAGACCTCCATACAGAGCACATTACCATCGTCTCTCGAGAGTGAAGGATGCCTAATCTAATCATCAAGGGGTTCATCGGAAGGAAAAAGCCAAGAGTCAAACGTAGCTTTTGCTAGACCTAGGAGTAGCTGCAAAGCCGGTGGAAGGATTTCATGAGCAGCGTCCTGCGATTAGAACAGAAAGAGAGGCGAATTCTTTTTGACAGCAGAGTTCTAGAGCTTGCTGAACGGAAAGAGAAGGTGGTGTCGGTGGTGACGATTTTACTGTTCTTTTAAAATCTCAAAGACCCAAGTCTTTCTCTGTGAGCCTGCCTGGGCTTTAAGATCATCAGGAGGCCTTTCTCTCAGTCCCGCCACCTTCATAGGTGCGCTTGGTGGGGACACGGGAGAGGGCCTTTTCTGCGGCTGCTCCCAGAGACTCTGGAACTCCCTCCCACTGGAGGCCAGCCTGGCCCCATCTTTGCTGTCCCTCCCTTTCTCTTCCAACAAGCTTTCCTTGAGTGACTGGCTACCTGAGTGGGGTTTTTTAATGGACTGTCCTTTTAAAGGAGAAAAGCAGGGTAAAAACATTTTACATACCCCGTTTCCCTGAAAATAAAACCTAACCTGAAAATAAGCCCTAGTACGATTTTTCAGGATGCTTGTAATATAAGCTCTACCCCAAAAATAAGCCCTAGTTAAATGAAAGCTTAACTTTCACCCTTGGGCAGCAACCAGAAGATGACATGACTGTATTTGAATAAACGTAGATTGTACATGAAAAAAAATAAAGCACCCCCTGAAAATAAGCCCTAATGTGTTTTTTGGAGCAAAAATTAATATAAGACCCTGTCTTATTTTCGGGGAAATAGGGTACATACATACATACGATTTATTTATTATTTATTTAAAATATTTTTAACCTGTCTTTCTCCTTAAAAGGACCCAAGGTGGCTTACAACAATTAAAAGACAATATTTAAAAGCTAAAAAGAGTGAGCATACAAAGATTTAAAAAGAATTAGACAAGTATTATATCAAAAAGGTCAATAAAATCAGTACTAAAAACACATTTAAAAACAACAGAGGGCAAAAATCCATTTAAACAAACAAACCAACCAACCAACACATACATACATAAACTCCCAAATCATTATGGGATAATACCTTTCTTGGACCATGAAAACCTGGACCATTTTTCAGTCACAAGTATTTTTTAAAAACACGCACCAAAATGACTTATTTTGGCCAATTTTAAAAAAAAAAGGGCCCCAGGAGATGAGGGTTTTTTCTGATCCTGAGTTTTTGGTGGATAGCTCAAGACTCCCCTGCCCCCCCACCCCAAAAATGATCCCGGTGGGGGAACGTCCAGCTGGGTTCCTTCCTGCTGACAACGGCTGCTTCCCACCATTTCTGGGCCTGGCGCAGCTTACAGAAGGGGGCCTGGCACTGGCATGGGGTTTTCGACCCCAGTACATACAAAGGGCAGTCACGCCACCCCATGTCGGTAGAGATGGAGAAAGACAACTGAGGTTGCATCATCACCCCTCATCCCTGATTCCTCAGCTTTGCACTCTCCGTTTTAGTTGCAACTCAGATACGGAGGCTTCCCCTTACAGCCAGCGTTATTTTGAGAGAGTTACGTATTCTTTATTCTCCCACCTCCTGCTCTGCATCACCCCACCTGATTAATACCAGAACCAGGGGACATCTGCTCCAAGGGAGTGTTGGGAGAGTGAGAACAGACCAAAGAAAATATTTCTTGACCCAGCATGTGGTTAAGTCTGTGGAACTCCTTGCCACCGGATGGGCTGATGGCATCTGGCCTAGATGCCTTGAAAAGGGGATCGGACAGATTCCGGGAGGAAATGTCCATCGCAGGTGACAAGCCATGATGGGGATGTACAATCTCTAGGCTTAAAAGGAAGGGACCTCCAAAGGCCAGATGCAGGGGAGGGGGATCAAGAGACAGGTATTTCGTGGTCTCGTGGGCTCCCAGAGGCATCTGGTGGGGCCGCTGTGAGATACAGGAAGCTAGACTAGATGGGCCCTTGGCCTGATCCAGCAGGGCTCTTCTTGGGTTCTTATGTAAGAAATTCTTCTTAATGTTTAGGAAAAATCTCCTTTCTCACAACTTGAATCCACTGCTTTGGGTCCAACTTACAGAGTTGCAGAAAACAAGCTCGTTCCATCTTCCACATGACAGTCCTTCTCTTATGGGAAGATGGCTGTCATGTCGCCTCTCAGCCCCCTCTTTAAATGACTAGATAGGGACTCCAGAAGATCCCTCAACCGTTCTTCATAGGGCTTGGTCTCCAGACCTTTTATCATCTCACTTCCTCTCGAGTGGGGACACATTCCAACTTCTCAAATCCTTCTCTAACTGTGGTGCCCAGAACTGTACCAAGGAGATCCGGTGAGGCCTCACCAAAGCAACATCGGGTGGTAGGATGACGTTCCTTCATCTGGATTTGAGACCTGAGATGCGCAAAGCAAAGATGTTCAGGAGACATATTGAGACACAAAGACCTTTCAGTGCTTCGTTCTTTAAAAGCCTTACGTTTGAATCTCTACATATTCGGTTAGTGCTGGATAATAGTTCCTTTTTGTTTCTTCTTCTCTCTGAAAGGCTTCAGTGCTTTAGCAGGTACAAGATAGGCTAGGAAGAAGTGGAAGAAGGAGACACTGCTGTGGAATTTATGGCTGAAAAAGTCAATTCACTTCTGAAGAATTTGCCAGAACCCACTAATGTGTTTCCGACAGAAAGGATCTGTGGATTTTTTTAAAAACACACACACACAGAGAGAGAGAGAGAAGCGTAGGAGAAAGCAAACTTGACTGGTTTTCTGGAGGTCCATGCTCTCTCTCCTCTTTTTCTTTGAGATCAAAGATAGAAACTCATCCGGCAGAGTTCAATGAGCCCACGTCTCTGTTCGGTTGCCACTACTGTCGCTACGGTCCATTCTTTTCAAACATCTCCAGAAGCCTCTGACATGGGCCTGACCCATCATCCGTAGGAGCACCCTCTTAACAATCATCCATGCAACGCTCAAGAACGGAGCCTCAAGAAAGGAGAAACCATTTCAAATAAAAATTGCTCTTGACTGATTGGGGGTCAAGGATCTTGACCTTTTAACAGCCCCCTTGATCTTCTTCTTCGTCTTCTTCATCTTCGTCTTCTTCGTCTTCTTCTTCTTTTCAAAGAAACAAGCAAAACTATTGAATCGCATCATGGAAGAATGAGTAAAAACATCTCTTTGGTCCCTGTTTAACAGCCAAAAGTGCCTATCTGAAGGATGACTTGATTAGAGGGCAACCCTAATGGACGATTGGCAGGCAATAATGGATAGCCGACGGGGAGAAGTCGGATTCCTATTAGAGGTGGACTCAAGAGCCCATCAGAGCATGTGACTCTGGGATACAATGTGCAATCAAAGCACCAAGTGGATGAGTGAAGCATTTATTCTCTAGTCAATTACAGCTGTCGTAACTGAGCCTGTCACAGAGGTGATGAAAGACTGGGAGTTGATGAGGGACCCTTCCCAAAGAAACGTTTGCTCTGAGTTGAAGGGCCAAAGTAGATATTAAGAAGTCGTTTGATAGGTTTTCCCTTATGTGATGGAATTTCCTTTTTTTTATTTTTTATTTTAATAATTTTTATTTTACATAGATAATACATATATTCCCCACAAGACATTTGTGTTATATTACCTTCCACCCTCAGGATTATATAACAATCCTTTACTACATGTACCTACAAGTGATGGAATTTCCTGAGACGTACCCTGCTTCAGCATCGAAGGTTCCTTCGTAACCCACTTGGCCGGGCTGCACTTGGGTTTTAAGCATGCCACCTGCTGCTGATTTAGTCCACCAGCGAGCCCAAATGCCAAACTTTCATTTGATTGATTGATTGATTGATTGATTGATAAAGTCTCTAGCCCTTATAGAACCAGAGGGGTATGGAGCATCATAAACATTGGATGGTGGAAATAGATCTTGTTTGGTCCTGTTGGTAGGTACACCAATTTAGTTATGATTCTTGAGTTGATATTAGGCAACTTGAATGTATTTCCCCCCCTTTTTCTTATCTTTATTATTCTGGTATATTTTTATGTGAGGTTTTTGCCATTTTTTGTTATACGTTGTGTAGTGTTAATAAAATTTTAATTTTTTTAAAAAACCCTTGGTATTTTTAGGAGCAGGTTTGGACCTCCAAGGTCTTGGGGTTAGGATCTGTGGCCCCATTCCTCTGCTGTTGTTGTTGCACTCACTTGCTTTTATCATTCCTTCTCCTGGCCCAATTAAGTTCCCCCCCCCCAAATAAAAACAGCAGTATTAAGCACCCTTTCTCAGGTAGGTGGGTAATGTCATATATAATTAGGCTATTAGTAACTAAGCATGCTTTAAAAAACTAAGATCATGGCCACTGGCCCCATCACCTCCTGGCAAATAGAAGGGGAAGATCTGGAGGCAGTGACAGATTTTACTTTCTTGTGCTCCATGATCACTGCAGATGGTGACAGCAGCCACGAAATTAAAAGACGCCTGCTTCTTGGGAGGAAAGCGATGACAAACCTAGACAGCATCTTAAAAAGCAGGGACATCACCTTGCCGACAAAGGTCCGCATAGTCAAAGCTATGGTTTTTCCAGTAGTGATGTATGGAAGTGAGAGCTGGACCATAAAGAAGGCTGACCGCCGAAGAATTGATGTTTGAATTGACCAAACTCCGGGAGGCAGTGGAAGACAGGAGGGCCTGGCGTGCTCTGGTCCATGGGGTCACGAAGAGTCGGACACGACTTAACGACTAAACAACAACAACAACAAAGCATGCAGGGTGGACAGCTTAGTGAACTCAGCTGCGGAGCCAGAGGTTGGCAGTTTGATTTCTCCTGGTGCCTTCCGAGAGAAGAGCCAGCCTGGGTAGCCTTGGGCAAGCTGCACAGTCCCAGAAGAAGGGAATGGGAAACCACATGAGTGCGTTCTCTACCTAGAAAACCCTGGAAAGTCGAAATTGACTTGATAGGATGCAATTATTGTTATTAGCTAACAGATGCCTTTCATGACTTGAGCGAGCACTTCTAAAAAGGTGCCAAGAGATTGATCCGAAGAGGGCAGCCCGAAAGAGGAAACATCAAAGGGAATGCTGCATTTCTTATTTCGTCGAAGATGCAGGTGACAGAAAGCAAGATCAGGAACCTCACCGCGGTTGACGACACGGGGCCAGCCGCTCATACACACAGGAGTGGGCTGTGCATGGGGTGAGCATCACCCGGTGAGCCAAAGGAAAACGGATTACTGAGGTCTTCAAAGTTGTGGTTTTGGACCACAGACTCTCAGAGTTCCCTAGGCAGCACAACACAAACCTGCACACTCGTATTGATGGAATAAATGCTGGATAAGCAACCCAGCTTCACACACACCCCGTATTCATTTTCTTCACAGACCCCTTAAACGGTCATCTCCCCTAGGATTTCTCTCCACTGGTTGAGAGAAATCAACAGGTTGAGGAAGGTGACGGCCAAGAGAGCTTCCTGGTGCTTTGAGCCTCAAGGACCTGGCGTTCATGCCTTCAGTCGTTAATTCTTGATAAAGCTGATGGACAACGCGAGAGTGTCTTTATCGCCCCGCCCTTTGCTTTCGGCATGGAAGGATGCTTTCCACGGAATAGTTTTTGAACAGGGTATACTGGAAATTGTACTGAGACGAAGGCCCAAATCATCAACACCCTAGTATTCCCAACCACCATGTACGGTGTGAGAATTGGGTAGTGAAAAAAGTGGACTGGGGGAAAAAATGATTGCTTGAAATGTGGTGCTGGAGGAGAGCTCTGTAGATATCCCGGACTGCCAGAAAGACAAAGAGTGGCCTACAGCCAGATGGCAGCAGTATAAACGAACGAACGAACGAACGAACGAACGAACGAACGAACGAACGAACTAACGAACTAACTAACTAACTAACTAACTAACTAACTAACTAACTAACTAACTAAGAGTAGACCTTTGGTCTAGATGGGCGGGATAGAAATCCAATAAATAAATAAATAAATAAATAAAAACTAACTAACTAACTAACTAACTAACTAACTAACTAACTAACTAACTAACTAACTAACTAACTAACTAACTAACTAACTAACTAACTAACTAGTGGGTCCTAGATCAAATCAAGCCTGAACTCTCTCTGGAGGCCAAAATGCTGAAGCTGAGGCTGTCCTACTTTGGGCCCATCGTGAGAAGGCAGGATTCTCTGGAAAAGACAATAATGTTGGCAAAGGTGGAAGGCAGCAGGAAAAGAGGAAGGCCAAATATAAGATGGACTAACTCCCTAAAGACTTCAGTTTGCAAGATCTGAGCAGGGCAGTTGAGGACAGGACATGTTGGAGATTGCTTATCCATGGAGTCGCCACAAGTTCGAGGCAACTTCACAGCATGTCACAACAGCAAACTGGGAACTGAGCCTTCCTTGATTCAAGCCGCACGGCACCCACTATTCTCTTGTTCAAGCCACGACTCTGGCCTTCTGGGACAATCCCAACCCAAGCAAGCATGCCTGCCTACCCGTTGTAACTCAAAATGGCATAAGAAATGTGGTGGCAGATGGGCCCAGGCCAGCTGTTTGGTAGGATCGCTGAGCTGGAAAGCACCCAAACCATCGCCTTGTCCAACTCCCAGCTCACATGCGTATCAAAGCAGCCCTGACAGACACGGGCTCAACCTCTTTTTCAAAGCTTGCAATGAAGGAGAGTTTATCCCTTTGCAACAGACAGCAGGCCAGTGTCATACCATCATCTTCCTAATGTTCAGGCCAAATCTTTCCTGTCATTTGAACCCCTGGCTTTAGGAGCCAGCTGCAGAAAACCAGCTGGCTCCATCCTCCATGGGAGAGCCTTCCAGATACCTCTACTCTTCTTCCTAGCTCGACATTAACCCTCAGCGATTCCTCACTCCGTTTCCTGAACCGTTTCCACCTCGGTGGCTCTCCTTTGGACAGATTCCCTTCCGTCAAACGGGCTTTGTGAGCGTAAGGCCCAGCTTCCTGGCAGTGGGGATGACTGGGTAGAGCCGCCGTCATCACTGCCGGGAGCATCCGAGTTCCGTCCCATTTAAAATGCAAGCCTAAATCCAGTCAAAATGAACCACACACCCCACCAAGCTGAGGAAAGGAGTTTTCAGCATGGATCTGTTATTTCGAATATTTGCATCTTTAAAGCCCGAGCATTCGCAGCTTGTCTCATCCTAGCCCATGGCGAATCTCTGGTTCCTGCTGCTTTTTGGACCACAAAGCCTCTTTCCCACCGGGCGCCTTGGTGCTGCTCTACCAGCACCGTGCCGTTGGAGCAAAATACTGTTTCTAAGTGGCGCTGACAACCTTGTGGCTTTTAGTGCCCTCGAATCACCCATCACTGTGAGTCATGCTCTGTTTATGACCTGCTACGGGGGGCAACGGCTGCTTTGCAATGCTGCTTTCTCGCCAGTTAACCCCCAAATGTCATCCTTTGTTTCTCCTTGATTTCTCGTGTGCAATTCTGTGGCTTTCCCGCCTCCTGAATGCCATTTAGAGTTCAGCATCCCCATGCAAAAGGGGCCGGGTTGCAAAAAAAAAACCACAAACCATTTAGCAGCCGAGGAGAAGGAAAAGTGAAGGAGGGCGACCGGCCTACAACCCGGTACCGGATATGCATTTATTATTTTATTTAATCTAAAACATTAAAACATTTTTACCCCGCCTTTCTCCTTAAAAGGGCCCAGTGCGGCTTACATGATTAAAAGAGAATATTTAAAGCTATCAAATACACAAATCCTCGAAAGGATCAAATAAATACTGTACCATACTAGAAAATGCAGGCAACACCAAAACACATTTGAAGCAGGAAGGCACAACAATCCACTTAAAAATCCCACTCAGGCAGCCAGTCCCTGAGGGATTTATATGAAGAAACCAAAAACCAGGCGGACCCCTGTGGTGTTGTGGAAAGTGTGATGGGCTAGGAACCAGGGGATCTGGGTTCGAATCCCCGGAAGAGTGATAAAGCCACTCTTTCAATATTTCATCCACCTTGGAAAGCTGTGAACCAGATGCAGCACAAAAATCACACTGTCTGTTGCAGGCGTAGGGATAGCTGGCTTGAGGGAGGAAACATATATAAGCATGCCCGGTGGACTGTCTTTCAGCTTACAGGAAAAGGTTGGTTATTTATAGCAGTAGTAGAAGTACATAAAACAGTTTGATGCTGGACCTGTCCCTATAGAGAGAAAATAAATATCCTGGACGTTGGGTTAAAAAGGAAAGAAAGAAAAGAAAACAGGTACTTTAATTTAGCTGGACATCTTGTCAAAGATAAGCCAGAGGAGAAATCCAAGTTTAGTTTAAAGCAAAACAACAAAGGGTGCTGCTTATATACCCCCCCCCCTTATATACCACTTAAATCACTTTCTGAGCGGTTTACAATTTAATTATGCAGCCTACACCCTTCTCCCCAGTGAGCTGGGTCCTCAGTTTACCAACCTTGGAAGGACGGAAGGCTGAGTCAGCCTTGAACCAGCTACCTGAGCCTGTGGGAACTGAACCCCAGGTCATGAACAGAGTCTTGACTGCATTGCTGCAGTTTAACCACTGCACGATGAGGCTCCGTCAGTCTACACTAGCGTCCAGACCTGGCTTCCATAGGTGTGAGCATGCTTGCACCCCTCGTGGAGCACATGTGGTGGCGGCCTGCTTTTAGAGCAACGAAAGAACTACAACCTCTTGGAGTTGAGCCTGATCATTTGTTTTTATGTGCTGCCCATTGGCTTATGGCTTATGACAGCCTTACAAATTAACAACCTCCAAAGATCCTGTCCTTTAGTGCTGCTCAGGTCTTGCAAACTGAAAGCTTCCATTATGGTGTCAATCCATTTCACATTTAGCCTTCCTCTTTTCCTGCTCCCTTCAATACTTCCATTGTTGTCTTTCCTGGTGAGTCTCGTATTCCCACAATAGGTTCACAGTCTGGTAGCCCCTGTTTAATAATGTTGGCTTTTAGCAAGAATTCAGACTTGATTTGATCTAGCACTCATTTGCATAGCCCTCCTGGGTGTCCATGAAGCTTTTGAGTTAATTGATTCCCCCCCCCCCCCCATCAGCCTTCTTTATTGTCCAGCTTTCACATCCGGATACAGTAATCAGGAATAGAGTAGCTTCTATGATCTCAGCGTTGGTCTCCAGTGACACACTCTTTAAAGATTCTTTTCTAGTTCCTTCGTAGCTGCCCTTCCAAGTCTTAGTCTTCTTCTGATTTCTTGGCCACACTCTCCACTTTGATTGACGATTGAAGCAGTGTATAAAAGGTCTTTAGTCATCTCAGTGTCTTCGTTACCAATATTAAAGTTATTTTATTCTTCTGTTCTCTCGTGATTTTCGTTTTCCTTATCTTCAACTGTAATCATGCTTTTGCATTTTCTTCTTCAATCTTCAAGCCACTTATTCCTACACCTGCAACAGACGGTGTAGTTTTTGTGGTTGTTGTGTGCTGCATCTGACTTATAGCAACACAGGGCAGCACCAGGGTAATTAAAAGATTTTTCTGGCGTGAGCACTAGGATGATGTGATAATGAGGCTTTCAAGTTCTACTCTCGTTTCTGACAAATGAGTGTAGGAAAAAGCAGAGAATGGGTTTCCCCTGCATTCCACCATTGAGAAGAACATGAGAAGAGTGCATGGCGTTGACCTGGAGGCCCTTCTAGTCCACCCTTCTGCTCCAGAGTCCAGCCAGACGCCTCTGGGAAGCCTGTGAGCAGAACAGAAGGAGAAGCGCACCACCCCATTGGTGTTCCCCGAAACCCTGGCCCAGCATCGGAGGTCAGACGCTGACTCACAGTGGCAATAGGGTCCCCAGACAAACCTCCAACGCAGGCGAGGTGGCGTCAACAGAAGCTGAGTGTCCAGATCAAGAGAAATATATGGCACCACTCCATTCGGATTTGGTCAGATGTCATCTGGAATCTTGTGTCCAGTTAAGCAGCTTAAGAAGGATTATCAACCAGATGGAAGGTGCCCAGAAGAGAGAGCAGCCGGGATGACAAAAGGTTTGGAAACCGAGCCCAATGAAGAACAGTTGAGGGAGCTAAGGCATGTTTAGTCCGGAGAAGAGAAGACCAAGAGACGTTTTGATAGAAGTATCTTCAAAGACCTGAATGGTCTGTCACATGGAAGGAAGGGGGAAGGAGCTTGCTTTCTGCCACTCAAGAGGGTAGGACTCAAGCCAGGGGACGCCAGTGGCAGGAAAGGAGATGTTGATTAAACATGAAGAAGAACTTTCCGACAGTAAAAGTGGTTCAACCCTGGAATGGACGGTCTCAGAAGGTGGTAGATTAGGTGGTAGACTGGACCCTCGGTTTTTAAAGGGAGGTGCGGTAATAAGGGACGTGGTGGCGCTGCGGGTTAAACCGCAGAAGCCTCTGTGCTTCAGGGTTGGAAGACCCGCCATCGTAAGATCGAATCCACGCGACGGAGTGAGCTCCCGTCGCTTGTCCCAGCTCCTGCCAACCTAGCCGTTCGAAAGCATGTAAAAATGCGAGTAGATAAATAGGTACCACCTCGGTGGGAAGTTAACGGCATTCCGTGTCTAGTCGCGCAGGCCACGTGACCACGGAAACTGTCTACGGACAAACGCTGGCTCTACGGCTTGGAAACGGGGATGAGCACCGCGCCCTAGAGTCGGACACGACCGGACTAAATGTCAAGGGGAACCTTTACCTTTATCAAGGGGGGTAATAATCCCACCTCTTCTGGCAGGCTTTTGATATTTATTTATTTATTTATTTATTTATTTATTTATTTACCTACCTACCTACCTACCTACCTACCTACCTACCTACCTACCTACCTACCTACCTACCTACCTACCTACCTACCACCCATATGGCTACAAGGCCAGTCAGGGTGGTTCACGACATCATAAAACAACAAATGACACTATAAATAAATGAATTCACAACGTAACAACCATACAAAATTGAATGAAAGATATCAATCTTAAGCTAAGAAAAGACAACGAGAAAGCCATTAACAAAGACAGGGTGACGGATCTGTGTCCCTGAATGCTGGGTTTTTTTTAAATTTGAGTTTGCTCTTATAGTTTTAAATGTTTTTAATCATTCCGTGTATTTTAATGACTATTATAGTTTAAACGTTGGTTGGATAGCTGAGTGATTTAGTTATCCGGCTGCAGAGCCGGAGGTTGGGAGTTCGATTCCCCCGCTGGGCCTCCTGGGAGAAGAGCCAGCCTGGGTGGCCTTGGGCCAGCTGCACAACAGTCGCAGGGCACGCACACACACACACACCCAGAAGAAGGGCATGGGAAACCACTTCTGAGTATTCACTCCCTCAGAAATCCTGGAAAGGGTCACCGTACGTCAGAATTGACTTGACGGCACTCAGTACGTACATAGATAGTTTAATCGTTTCTTAATGTATAATTCATTGTGTTTTTAATTTAATTGTTTTAACTCTCTGCACCGCCTTGTGTAGCATCTTCAGGAGAAAGGCAGCCTATAAATGAGACAAGCAACCAAACAAATGGTCACCTTGTAAGACTTAACCTGAAAATAAGCCCTACTAGTATGATTTTTAAGGATGCTCTTAATATAAGCCCTACTCCAAAAATAAGCCCCAGTTCAGTGAAACCCCCGCCCTCCACCCTTGTGCAGCAACCAGAAGAAGATGACAGGACTGTATTTGCATAAATGTAGATTGTTGTACATGAAAAAAATAAAACATCCCCTGAAAAATAAGCCCTAATGTGTTTTTGGAGCAAAAATTAATATAAGACCCTGTCTTATTTTTGGGAAAACACAGGTAGCTTGAAGAGATGACATCTATAATTCAGTAAAAAAAGAAAAAAAAAAAGAAAAAAAATCTTAAATCAGGAGTGTATACCTTCACTAGACGGCTGAAATCTCAAAAACGTATGCAGGCCAGCTTTTGACTCCAACAGGACTCTTCAGCTGAATGGCTCAAAAATACAGCACTCTGAATCTACTATTCATGAGCACCCTTGGTGGCCATAAGTTCTAGACAATGGGGAGAGCTCCCAGTTTCCATTTTCCAACTCTACCCACTCTTTCCAAACTATAGGCAGTTTTATAAACTTTTCTGAAGTTTCCCCCTTCGCTGTCTGCCCCCCAGGGGAAAAAACAACAACAACACACACACACACACACAACCAACCATCATTAGTCATCGGTTGAAACATTTCTCAAAGAATGAGTTCCATCGTCCCCACTGATGCCAAGAAAAATAATTGTATTGGCAACAACCGGAGGGAACATAAGCGTTCATAACACCCAGTAAAACAGGTATGATGCATCAAGTTCTGAACATTTCCATAGAAGAACATTGACAATTTGTGTTTTAACGGCTCTTAATCATCATCATTAAATGGTTATGAGTTTAAATCCAAGCCATTGAAAAAGCAATTGCTGGAAGTCCTAATTTTTGGCAAATGTGGAAATATTTAAAGAGGGAGCAATAAAAAAATAAAGTTACGGATATCACAATTTCCCTTGACATGGGAAGATATGACAATAAGCAAAAGCGTCAATGACTAGCGAATGGATAAACAAAACAATATTTGAAAGCAGATTTGCAGAATCAGAAATTCAGAGTCCCAGTGGATAAATCCGTTTTGAGACTCAAGGGAAAGATGGCGTTCCTGTCTAAAATCCCTGAATGCTTTTTTAAAATTCAGATAGTTTTTAATATTTACTTGCATTTAATTATTCAGTTGTATTTTAATTAGCATGTAGTTTAATTGTTCTTTTAATGTTTAACCCATTATGTTTTTAATTCTCTTCTTTTCAATATCGGGAGCCTCCTTGGGTCCCCTCGTCAGGAGAAAGGCAACCTATAAATAAAACAAACAAGCGAATAAATAAATAAATTAAACAACACCAGCATCAGCATATCGGACAGTGCAATGGACGGCCTCTGAGGATGGTGGGCTCCCCTTCGCTGGAGATCTTTAGAGAGAGGTTGGGTAGCTGTCTGTCACGAGCACTATAGCTGATGTTTATGCTTCAGTAAGGGGTTTGACCTGATGACCTTCAAGGTCCCTTCCAGCTCTATAATTCTGTGATTCTATGATTCTAACCAGAAAGACAAACAAGTGGGTCCTAGAGCAAACCAAGCCTGAATCCTCTCTAGAGGCAAAAATGTTGAAACTTTGAGTCTGTCCTGCTTTGGGCACATGATGAGAATTCAGGGTTGTCTGGAAAAGACCATCAGGCTGGGAAAGGTGGAAGGCAGCAGGAAAAGAGGAAGACCCAATACGAGATGGACTGACTCCCTAAAGGAAGCCCCAGGCTGGAGTTTACAAGAGCTGAGCAGGGCGGCTGAGGACAGGACCTGTTGGCGACAGCGCTCATTCTTAGGGTCACCATAAGTCGGAGGTGATGTGATGGCACATAACAACAACAACAACATTATTCTAACAGCAGTGTGACCTTTCCTTTCAATGTGTTCTCTTTTGAAATAAATAAAGTAAGTAAGTAAGTAAGTTATGTTTTAATGAGTAGGGTGCTGGCGTGGTCTTGGGGGGCTTCAGAAATGCCCCTGGAGGCCACCTGACGCACATCCCTTTTTAAGGGGAAGACGGTGGTGTGGTTTCAGGTCATAGCAGCCGGTGGGTCGAGCTAAAAGTTCTGTTTGCCCTGCCCTTACACACACACACACACACACACACACACACACACTTTAGAGTAGTCCCATTGAATCAAGGCACTTACCTCTCTATGGACTCACCAAATCCCCACAGACTCCATGGGTGTTCTTGCTCTGACTTTACTACTAAATTTCAGCTATCCAAGTTTGGGGTGTTTTTCAAAGTGCAACCCTTCTTCCTCGTCTGCTTTTTGTTTGACGAGAACCAGTGATTTCACTTTAAATGTCCCTTTAGGGGTTTGTTGTTGTGTTGTTGTTTTTTTTGCGTGAACGTTTTGGGTTGTTCGAAAGGCGTTGACCAGGTGTGGACGCGGGTCCCCCCAGGGCTATCCGGGCACAGCCCTGGCCTGAGGCTGGGGCTCCCTCGGCTTCCTGCCAGGCCAGCCTTGCTTGACCTTCTTCTTCTCAGAGGCTAAAAGGGGTGTGTGTGTGTGTCAGGATCCAACTTGTGTTTCCCTTGCAGGACATCCAGCCTCCTTCTGTGTGTGTGTGTGTGTGAGTGAGAGAGAGAGAATGAGGGGATGAGGGAGAAAGAGGGAATGAATGTGAACAAACAACTCACCGGTCCAGCTTTGAAGCCAGACCCAGAAGGGAAGCAGCAGGAGGTGGGAACAATTCTGGTTTTGAGCCGACAGAGTATTTCTCCGTTCCTCAGGTGTGCAGTGTGTCAGAGTTTTTACAACCTCGCATGCTGCCAGGAGAATGGGTGGCTGGGAGGGGCCTTTCTTAAGTTGCAAACAGAGCAAACTGGAGGGACTGTCAATCTATCCAGCACAAACCAATCCTTCCTTCCCTGCCTCTGAATTCAAAGAGAGACCTGCCTCTCTGCCCAGTGCTTTTTTCCCTCCCTAGAGTCTGTTGATGAAATCAGACATGTTCTGTCGGTTTGCTCTGTTTACAACTGTAAGTAAAGAAAACATGGTTTTATTCTTTCCACTATTAATGTCGTCGAGCGAGTCAGGGGCCGATGAATGAGAAAGTGGTGGTCTACTCTGGGGAACTTGAAGCCGTTACCTGCTCCGTAAACCCCTGCACGTCTGCAGCCGAACCAAAACTTCAAAACTCTGCAACAAGATGTGGAGTGGAATGAATGAATGTGAGGCTATGTCTGGGGGGGGGGGGGCAGGGGAGAGGCCACAGCTGTGAGCATGTTTGACCCACTCCCTGCATGGATGCGTGACTGCTTCTTTGCCTGTGCGCATGTGCGTGCATCGGCTCAGGCTTATGCGCACCTCCATCTCGCTATCATTCAATAAGCCCTACATGGATTTATTGGTTTAACACCTGAGGAAGGCTGATGACGATGGCGGTCCAACCCATGAACCTCTAAATGAATCGAAGACTAACCTCTTCTGCTGATTATCATTTAGGGTTCTACAAGCTCACACTTGATTTTCTCCTGCAGGGAAAGTGTGGCCTCTGCCAGCTTTTCTAGCCACGGTTGGAGAAAGTGTCTCATTTTCCAGCCTCCACTGGAAACAGGGAGGACCAGGTTCTTCTTGCCTAAAATATGAACATTTCCAAGTTCTGCTCTTGATCCTGCTGACCAAGAGCCCTGAGAGCAAAAGGATTCCTAAGTAGCAGAACCTGTTACAAATTGGCACCTCTCCTTTTAGGGCAAAATGACATGTTACAGGTAACCCGTCATTAGAAAGGGGAATGATTAACCTGCTGAAAATGTCTGATTGCAGGAGCTGTCTTCAGGAGCTGGTGTGTTTTTTTTTCCCCATTTATTTATTTATTTTTGTTTTGTTTTTGTTTTTTTGCAACTCCCACAGTTTGCAAATTAACTTCCTTAGTTTTTCTGGCTGGTCTTCTATCATTTGCAAGTATCTCCGAACCATGAAGAACGTCTACCTGAATGGAACAGTAACAGCTCTCTAGCTTTTCATGACTGGCTATTGAAAATGTACGATGGCCCTTAGAAAGCCAGTTCCCAGGGTGGAGTGATTAATTACCAGGTTACCCATTACCAACATGTCCCACCTCTGTGGTGCAGAGCAGTCTACCTGGTGTCAGCCGTTTCCTCTTGGAAAGAAACCAGACAAGATTCCAACTGAATCATGAGGTTTCTCCGTGAGATATTTTTCCCCATGCAGGATTCTTCAGAAGTGTGATCACCATTTCTTTTATGGAAGAAACAGGAAGCTGTGCAGGAATATTACAATTCCTGCACAGAATGACACCCTGTCCTGTGCAGAGTTCACCCGAAAGGGCATTGAGGGTGTGATCAGACCTTGACAAAGGATCACGTCTGATTACACGGGAAATGGTCACTTTTCTGGGAGCCGTCTCTCTTAAAGGGACTCAACCCTACCTATAGGAATCGCTCCAGCCAAGCTCTTAAGAAGAGTAGCTTGGCCGATGGACCACAAAGGTTCACCTTGAGTATTGAGAAGCGTTGGGCTGGTGCGTGATCTCCTGTGCGTCGCGTGATCCCAGGAAATTAGTTTGCACCAATCCATAAGCAGTCCAAAGCTTAAGTTATTTCTCTGCCTGATCACACCCTAAACTGCGCAGAAATGAATGGAGTCTCGTTGTGTGGAGGGAGACGTGGGCTTCTTCAGTGGCGCCAATGTCTCTCAGTGGCAAAAAATTTAAAAAAACACAAGGGAACCGGAATCGTTTCAAGCATTTGTCACACAAACCGACTTGGGTGTGTCGAGGGAGAAATAGCTTTTTGTGTTGTTGTGTCGGCTTTGCACGGGGCTCTCTGGCCCTGATCTCTTGGCGGTGTGAGGTAGGTGAGACGGTGTGCGTCACGCCACGAACCTCCCTCCGGCCAGGAAGCCGAATTCTCCGGCCCATCTGTCAGCAGACCGTGAAGCCGGCTGGCAGCTCTCTTTCTCTGCAGGCTGTGAAAGATAAATCAGGAGTTTTCTCAAACGAGGGAGAGCGCGGGAGCCTCAGATCACGTACGCTGTGACTGGTCTCAAGGAAGGGCAACAAAATTCTCCTAGATTTGTTTAATGAGTAGCCACACTTCTTCTCGGCCTGTCGCACACAAATGATCAAACCTGTGTGGCTTTTTTGTGGTCGTTTTTTTTTTTTTTTTTTTTTGCCACGAAGGGAGGTTGCTTTTATCTTCTACTCACATCCCATTCAACCCGACATCTTTACACACAACACTGACATGTCACCAATTCGCCTCTTCATGACGCAGGTGGAAATCTTGTTGCAGAGTTGTGAATTAATTCCTCCGGCCCGCGCAGCAGAAATGCAGGGATTCATGGAGCAGAACAGCTTCTAGTTCCCCGGATTAGCCCACCACCCCTTCTCTCATGAATTTGGCACTTACAGTCTCAATAACACACTCTGAGACAGTAGTAGTAGAAAGAATAAAAGCTGTTTTCTTTGCTGACGGATTGACAGCAAACTGACACACATAACTGCTTTCAGCAACAGACTTCAACAGACTCTAGAGAGGGGGAAAGACCCAGAGCAGAGAAGCAGGGCTGTCTTTGAATTCAGGGACAGGGGAGAAATGATGGGTTGGTGCTGGACAGCTTTTCTAACCTGCTTGGTCAGTGATGACTCCGATCCCTCTTCTACCTGCTGAATCCACGTTTATGACCCCTTTTGTCTGTACATCATTGGGTTTAATTTGGGGTTCGCTGACTGCAAGCCACTGGGCCAAACCGGATAATACTAATTGCACGCTGTCCAGTCCAATCTGAGTTATGGCAACCCTTTCCCTTGGTTTTCTGGGCAGAGAGCACTCAGACGTGATTTCCCGTGCCCTTCGTTGGGTCTGGGATTATGCCACTTGCCCAGAGCTACAGAGGTTGGCTCTTCTTCTTCTGGGAGGCACCGGGCGGGGGGGGGGGGGGGCTCAAACACCCAACTTATCCGGCCAGGTTGGGCCAAATTCAGGCCCTTGAAAAAAAGGTGTTGTTTGCCCAGTTGCCAACCCAGAAGGAAAAGGCTTAGGTGTGGAGAAAGGGGCCCCTGGGGAGGCAGAGAAGCCAAGAAGGCGTTTTTAAGAGGATGGCTTCTCTGGAGACAATGTGCCGGCCACTCTCTTTTGGGGCAAACCTCAGGTGCAACCAGCCCAGTAGCCCTGTTTCCAGCAGCGGCCAGCCAAACCCAAGTTCACTCTCGCTGCTTGCCACCTAATCAGACTTCTCACTGAGCTCTCAGGACGGCTCGTGGCACGAAACGGCTACTCTTTTGGACTACAATGCCCAGAATCCCCATGCCTGCATGGATTACTCTTTTCCGAGCCCCGTTGAATGCTTGGCCGGCGGTTGTCCCACTGAATCTCTCCCAAAAGCCATGCAGCCTGGACAAATGCTTCCCACTCCGTCATCACATCGACTCCAGGATCTGTTCCCGATTCCCTCCTTCTCTAGAGGACCTCCAGTACAGATTTTGGAAAAAGTTACTTTTCGGACTACAATTCTGGGAGGCCAAGATTCTAAAAGCGGTCGTCCAAAAAAAAAAGAGAGATTTTTCTTTTCTTTTTACAGACTTTGTGCCTATCTACCCTGTTTAGATTTGGAAGAGGTATCCTTGTTTGTCTGTGCTAGCCTATCTGGCCAATAGAAAATAAAGAAGACAGAAATGTTGTGGCACTTTCGGAGTAACTGCTGTGCAGTAGGACCCCAATATCTGCAGGGAATTGGTTGCAATTCCACAGCCCACCCCTGTGGATGCTGAAAAACGTGGTTTATAGCAAACACTATTTTAATAGAGAACGCTGTACATGGCATGGTCTTTGGCTCCCTCTCGTGGCCTATTCTGGTAACTTCACCTTTAGAAATATGTATTTCTAGGGTTGTTCTTTTAATGGTTTTTAATATTTTCAAACGGTGATTAAGCAAATCCGTGGATACTGATTCCGCAGCTAAGGGGGTCCTGCTATATTTTAATGTGAAGTCCACTTCCTTAGAAGACTGTGATAAGCTGTTCTCATTCCGGCAATTTTTGCAATTCTATTTAGAACTTTGTTCTGTCTCACAAAAGGGTAGTTGAAAACTGCTCGGGGTCAGGAACCTCTCGCTTTAGTTTGACCCTATTTAATAAACAAGAAACCATGCTCCCTCTTCTAACGAAAAGACGTTAAATGCTGCAGTGGCAGATTGCCCAGCTTCTCCACCTAACGACCTCTACCAGCAACACAACGGCCACCAGCCGTGATAAAAGGCTGTGTCGATCCACACAACTCATGAACAACGACATCCCCACTCACCCGTAGGACCCAAGACCTGGCTTGGTCAGGGAGAGAGCAACTCTTTGAAAACGAGGAAAGCATTGCCCCCATGGTGAGGTCACGGGTGTGCTCAACACGGCAAACAGAAAGACATTTATTTTATTTTATTTTATTTCATTTAACTTATATGCCGCCCACACTACCCAAAGGTCTCTGGCTGGCTTACAATAATTAAAATACAGTAAAAAAAATAAAACAATTAAAATACAATTAAGATATATACTCTAAGACCTGTCAACAGGAGGGGTAGAAGCCACTTTCGGTGGTTGGTTTTGCAAGACTGACCCATGTTGGCCGGAGGATTCTGGCAGCAGTCTTCCAAAAAACAACTCTTTTGCCAAGCTCTGGAAATACCCCACGGACTCCCACATCTCTGTCATGATCAGGCCACCATCTATAGGTGTGTTTTGTATCCTCATGTTTTATGATTACTGTTTTCCTTTTTTGCTATTATTTTCTTTTTAGAGATGACAGTTTTTTGAACTCTCCTTTCAATTCGATTACTGCTTTATTATATGTTTATCCAGTAGGGCCCTGCTATCCACGGAATCAGTATCTGCTGATTCACTTATCTATAGTCTGAAAATATTAAAAATATTAAAAGAAAAATCCCTATTTCTAAAGACGAAGTTACCAGAACTGGCCACTAGAGGGAGCCGGAGACGATGCTATGTGTAGCATTCACTATTTTAAAAGTGTTTGCTATAATCTGCGTTTTTCAGCATCTGCGCGGGGGCTTGGAATCAATCCCCCGTGGATACAGGGGTTCTACTGTACTATGTCATTTTGATTTTTTTCACCGCCCAGAGTAGTGGCCTTGCCACTAGTTGGCGGGATAAACACCTAATAAAATAACAAATAAATAATCTACCGGAAATCCAGATTTTTCTCCCTAGGACAGGTGCATAAACTTGCAAATTTAACCAAACTCGGAGTGACGTCAGTAAGAATCGGTGCAACAAAAGCCCCCTTAAAGAAAAAAAATTGGCTTTCCTCGATAGAAGTTGGGCTTTGCGTTGTGTGCTGCCTTCAGAGCGCCCGGCACCCTGCGGAAGTGACCCTTTGTCCTGTTTCCTTTGCAGCCTTTCGACACCATGAGGATCCTGATGTGCTGCATGTTTTCCTTCGGCTTGCTCGCCTACGCGCTGGGGGACTGCCGGAAGGACTGCCTCACCTGCCACAGACACTTGCATGGCCGCCAGGACGACTTCAGCCTCCTCGTGAGTAATCCAAGAGGGCTGCTCTCCCCTTCCCCCCCTCCCCAACCTGTTTGGCTGGCAGGGGGTTACGGCCGGCCGGTGGTGCAAACTGGAGCGGGGGAGTGGGGAGGGCAACCTCTTGGAGATGTGGCAGGGATGTGCATCCAAGCAGGGCTTTACGTGTGCGAGCCAAAGGTGGAAGAAGTTGCTCCTTTTTTTTTTTTGAACAACAAATCTTGGGATACTCCAACCACCATGGCCAACCTAGAGAGCTGTGGTCCAGAAAAAGGAACTTTTTGCATTTCTAGTGAAAATGCCTTGCTGGTTTTCTCAATGTTGTTAAAATTATGTTGACTCACTTTCAGTCTCCTTCCAGGCAGGCTGTCCAAACACTAGAGAGCAGGACACGTACAAATGGGCTCAAGCGACAGGAAGCCAGTTTACGGCTGAATATCAGGAAAAACTTCTTAACTGTTAGAGCAGTACAACAATGGAACTAATGACCTCAAGAGGTGTTGAGTGCTCCAACACTGGAGGCATTCCAGAGAAATTTAGACAACCATCTATCAGATGTGCTTCGATTTGGATTCTTGCATTGAGCAGGGGGTTGGACTTGATGGCCTTAGAAGCCCTTTCCAACTTCATGATTCTGTGCTTCTAGGAAATAAGCTAATAAGGGCTGTCCAGACAGGGATAGAGAGAACTGTTTGGATCGCTGTTGGTACCATTTGGTTCAGACCAAATTACGGCGTCCACATGTTTCTCTGCTTAGATCCACCCATCCTGCCCTTTGAAGAGCGGCCATGCATCTTTCTGGCACAGCGCTAGAAGCTTCTGGCGTTTTGGTATGATTCAGTGTGTTCCTAAGTCTCCCGTTGTGTAGCGTGTGCGGATGGTTATTCTGCACCCAAATGGAGCTGTCAGCAGCATTACCTGAGGTGATAGCCCAGTGACGTACTAGGAGGGTTGTGACATTAAAAGGGAGGATGGAGTAACCCTCTCTTCTATGTGGATCTTTTTTAAAAAATAAAATAAAATGTCCATAACAAATGCAGCACAATTCAAATACCATGCTAGGTAGTGTTCTTTCGACATGCCACTTGTTTTATTTTACAACGCCAGCGGAAAAGGAAAGTCGCTGTGGCCGGCTGAATGGCAGCCAAGAGAAAAAGGGGGCTATGTTGACTCCATGGGCTCTGCCCCACAAGGAAGCAGAGCCCCAGTTGAGGGGAAAGTGGGGAGGGGAGATACCTCCCTTCTGTCTCCGGGGGCCTCCACCCCAACAGTTTCCCTTCACACTGCCGCCTCCTTACTTGTGGGTAAATAGGTATACTGACTCACGAGAAAACTGCATAAACCTTGCTCATTAGTAGAGTTGGGCACGAACTGCCAATTCTGTGGTTCGTCCCGCTTCGTCCTTGAGACGAGCAGGTGTTCGGTGCTTCCCAGCCCCGCCTCCTCTGGCAGGCGCCCACTCAGAGGCAGTGCCCTGGCTTCCCGGCCCTGCCTCCTCCAGGCGCTGTCTCGGAGTGGGCACCTGCCAGAGGAGGCGGGGCTGGGAAGCACCGAACACCTGCTTGTCTCAAGGACGAACCGGGACGAACCAATGAATCAGAGGTTCGTGCCCATCTCTACTCATGAGTAAAGTAGCGATCCGAAGATCTACATAGACCCTTCCCATGGGAAGATGAACATCTCCAGTGTGACTCAGACTTCCTTTCTCTGGACGGGCCGGAACGACACCACTCTCTCTTCCTCCTCTGCTTGGGATCAGCAGGGACCCCTTTGCATGGGATTTGTTCCTCCCCCTTTTTCTGCTCCCTCCTGCCCCTTTGATGGGCATGGGTTTCCAAGGGCTGCCCTGCTTCTCAGAGAAGGGAACCCAGAAGGACACATCATCATGGCTGCAGGTTCAGCTTCTAACCATCAAGGTCACCTCTTGACCCGAGCCGCTGGGAGAACGGAGGCCGGCCGGATGGAGGCAGCATTGCGTCTGTTCTTGCTGGCAGACTCCCCCGATGCCATGACCGGCGCACCTCTCCCTCTGGAGCCAGAATTACAATGCCCCCCCCCCCCCAGATACTGGCTGTGCTGGTGGAAGGATTCTGGGAGTTGTAGTTTCCTAAAGGAACTCTCTTAAGCTCTCCTCCAGTCCTTCCTTAAACAGAAAATCTAGGCATCATTGGAAGTCCAAAGGAAGAGCCTTAGGGGGGCAATTAGACCTCCCCTGTGTTCCAGCAGTTGATACTCTAAGGTGCAATGCTCCTGATTATGGAGGCTCTATCATGATGAAAACATCTAGTAGACTTCTCCTCCATGAGCAGAACTTAGAAACTCTCCCTTTTTCTTTTCTTTTCCCTTTGGATTGCAATGGCTAGCTGGGGGAGCTTGGGAGTTGTAGTCCAAATAGCAACATTTCCAGGTTCTGATCCTGCCTTGGTCTGTTTTCCTTTTTAAACTGTCTAGGCCCATGAGTCTTTCCTGAGTCTGTGGCCTCATCTGTTTCACCCCCGTATCTAATTAGGAGGGCGGTGGAGTTCCTTCAGAAACGGGGGCGTGCGCCTTCTCCTGCTTGCGTTGCTGAGGGGCGATTCGAGACCTGCCCACCTACCCACGGCTCATTCTCTCTCGGGTCCCCATCTTGAGAACGGGTTTCAGCACCTGCTCCAAGTTTGGGACCTTTCCTCCTCTCCTCCCCGTTTCTGAGGAAAAAGTTCTCGAAAGCTACAAAGTTTGCTCAAGTTTGTATGGTTTTATTTGCTCCCAAGAAAAGATGTGGCCCACCTGTGGATCTGAGCGTTCTTTTGGTTGCGGGGGTGGGTGGGGGTTGGTTTACTTTTCTGTCTCCATTTTTGAGCGCCCCTCGCTCCACCGTCAGAAACCCCCTGGCAGAATCCCGTCGGCTGGCGAAACCGGTCGCCGATTTTATCGGTGCGAATTTTGGCCTGACGGAACAACTGCTTCCCCCAGTCTGCCTGTGTTCCTGTCACGAGCCCTGCCCCGGTCTTGTCTTTTCAATACCGGGCCCCAGTTCAGCTGCCTCACTTGCCACCTCTGGTCAGGGTGTCCAGAACGGAGCATGAATTCAAGGGTCAGCTTTCATCCTTTCAAGAATGGCGAGCAGAACCAGTTCCACTTTTTAACCATACTGGGCATCCCTTTATACAAATGGACCCCCCCTTCCTGGTTTTCCATCTTTTCGCTAAGCTGAAAAGCCCAAAATATCCGAATGTTTCCTAATGAGGAAGTCCCTCTCGACCTCCTGATAATTTCAGTTCCTCTTTGTTGTTATTCTGTGCTGTGAAGCCACCTCCGACGGATGGCGAACCCCATGAATGAGTGATCTCCAAAATGCCCCGTCCTCAACTGCTCTGCTGAGCTCTTGCAGAACTCAAGCCTGTGGCTTCCTTTATGGAGTTAATCCATTGCGCAATGGGTCTTCCTCTTTTCCTGCTGCCTTCTACTTTTGCCAGCGTTATTGTCTTTCCCAGAGAATCTTGCCTTCTCGTGACGTGCCCAAAGTATGACAGCCTCAGTCTCAACATTTTTGCCTCCAGAGAGAGAGTTCCATCTCGATTTGGTCTATTTATTTGTTTTATTTATATTTTAAACTTCTAAGCCGCCCATCTGACCAATGGCAGCTCTCGATCTAGGACCCACTTGTACGTTCCGCATACCAACATCTCAGCGGCCTCTACAATATCTTTTCTTTCTTTTCTTTTGAAAGGTGTGGCAACCAGAAAAGGCCCCAGGGTCTCTACACCACGAGCACAATCGATGGTTTTACAGGCATTCCAATGTTGACAGTTTTATTTTCGATTCCTTTAACTCCATGCATGTTTTTCTTTCTTTCTTCTTTTTGTTAACACCTGCCACAGAACAGAGAGCCTTTTAATTATCCCCCGTGACCCCGGAGATCTCTTTTGTAGTTCATTAGCACTCGCTCTTGTGTTCTTAAGGAGCCTTCGCTTTCTCTCTCCAAAGATCAATGCCGTCTGAACAGCTGTGACCTTGGATGGCTGGTTTTCCCACCTCCTGTGGTCACGGCTGGAGAGTTTGGAAACAGGAATGAATGAATGAATGAATGAATGAATGAAGGGAGAAATGGATGAATGAATGAAACCAGCTTCAGTCAGCTGGGCAGGCTCTGCCTGCTGCTGGCAAGACCTTTGCTGCACAATTAGAAAATCCAGTGGACAGGTCATTAAGATTCATTAGGAGAACCGCACTGTTCCGTGCTGTGCCGCACATCCACCTCATTTTGGGGCTGTGACACATTCCCCCTGTAATGGGCTCCACCTTGACTCCCTACCTCCAAGGGCACTGCAGAAAGAACCGGTCTTCCACAAGCTGTCCGGCAGCGCTCTGACCAGCAGTGTGATGTGATAGCTGTGCAAAGGGGGGGGGGGGGAGAAACACCAGGTGTCTTGCTGGATCAGTGGTCCAGGTAACCATCCTCTAGGAATGGTGCGTAGCATGCCAGAACCACCAGATAAAGCCAGATAGAGCTGGATAAACGCATTGGCAAAGCAGCTACCATGTTCTCTAGACTCACAAAGAGAGTATGGATTAATAAGAAGCTGACGGCATAGACCACGATCCAGGTCTATAGAGCCTGTGTCCTGAGCACACTCCTGTACTGCAGTGAGTCCTGGACCCTTTGTGCACGGCAGGAGAGGAAGCTGGTAACACGTTCCATATGTGTTGTCTCCGACGCATTTTTGGTCTCACCTGGCAGGACAAAGTTCCAAATAGAGTAGTCCTAGAACGAGCTGGAATTGTTAGCATGTATACATTACTGAAACAGCGATGTCTACGTTGGCTTGGGCATGTTGTGAGAATGGCTGATGGTCAGATTCCAAAAGATCTCCTGTATGGAGAATTAGTGCAGGGAAATCACCCCAGAGGGAGACCACAGCTGCGATACAAGGAGATCTGGAAGCAGGATCTGAAGGCCTTAGGAATGGACCTCAACAGATGGGAAACCTTGACATCCGAGCGCTCAGCCTGGAGGCAGGCGGTGCATCACGGCCTCTCCCATTTTGAAGAGACCCGTTTTGAGCAGGCCGAGGCCAAGAGGCAGTTCCGAAACCAGTCAAACCAGGGAGCTGGACAGGGGACAGATTGTATTTGTCTTCAGTGTGGAAGGGATGGTCACTCTCGAATTGGCCTTCTCAAGCACGCTAGCGCTGTTTCAAGTCCTCTATTCAGAGCACGTTACCATCGTCTCTCGAGACTGAAGGATGCCTAATCTAATGCCAGAACCAGATGGCATTCACTAAAACCAGAGGGTCAGACGGGCTGTTTTGCTGGAACAACCATTGAGGCGCATCGCCAAAAGCTTCTAAACCCGCTTTTCCCAGCCTGGACTGCTCCAGGTGGGTGGCACTACAACTCCCATGATTCACAGCCAAGGAAGCCACTGTAGCTGTGGACGACAAAGGCTTTTGTCAAACAAATACACACTACGTTGGGGCTGTGCTTTGCTAGTCCGAAGTACAACGGACCTCCCGACCCGATGTGACTTTCACGGGTTTTTGGTTGGCGAAATTCTCATTGATTCAATGGGTCTCGTCTACTTAGGAGTAAACCACGCTTTGGTTTGGTTCTCCCTTCCTTCTCTGAGTCGCTGAAACTTCCCGAAGCTGCTTCAGCCAGTAGCGTTCCTATATTCTTGAGAAACCTGGTGACACTCAGGGATGGGGACTCAAGTCCTGGGATTCACTGTCAAGTCAGACTTAAGTCACACAAATGACTCAACTCAGGGGTTGTTGTTTTTTTCCCAATGACTCAGACTTGATTCGCCACTCAGAACCTACCCACCCCTCCCTTTTGTCTTGGGGAAAAAAAGTTTTTTTAAAAATAGGGACTTTGGATTTGAGGCTTGGGACTTAATAACAATAATCTATAATCATAATCTTAGGTCTGCAGAGCTGGAAGGGACCCTGTGGATCACAGAGTCCAGCCCCTGTCAAGGAGACTTGGTACCAAAGACTCAGGCCCAGACCCAAAGACTTGCCGATATCCCTGAGGCACACTCTTTTTTCAAATCGCTTCTTCACTTCCCTGTACAAAGACCCCAGTGAGGGCATGCCTTCCATGATGCACCGCACCACTGATGCACCAAGAGAACCCCATAATCGTCACGAAGGCCCATGCCATCCCCTCAGACCTTGCCCACAAAGCTAGTCAGGTGCTTAATACCTAATACCTGGCTGGGCAGAACAGCTGGGTCAGCTGACCTCCCTAGGCTTCAGGTATCTACAGTAAGTGGAAAGGGGGCAACCCGCCGCTTCCAGAACCACGGCCGCCCCAGACCAACCAAAATGTGGGGCTTTGGAAAATCCCATTTCCCCACTTTTGCAACTCCCCAGAAGCTGCAATTTTGCTCTAAAAGGGCCCCCAATTCTTCTTCCAGATCCCTCAAATAAAAACAAGTCTTCAAAACCAGGAGGGGGGGGGGAATTGGAAGCCAGAACTGGGTATTTGTTTGTTGGCTTGTTTACAAAGTTTAAATCATATTTGGGGGGGGGGGGGAGTTGATGCCCATGGTGAGTCCCGGTGACGGAAATTTTGCACTCTCCTGACGCCTGATTTTCACTGACATTGCAGTTGATAATGTGCTTTATTCTGGACTGACTTTCTATTAAATGCTAGAGGACAGGTTCTCAACAACTTTGTTGTTGTTATATGCCGTTACGTCACCTCCAACTTACTGCAACCCTATGAATGAGTCATCTCCAAAATGTCCAGATTGAACATCAGGTATTTCTCGCTCAATATAAGCTAAAAAGCCTTTCTTGCAACACCTTCAGCATCACTTTGCTTGCATGGAAAATTACAGCAATAGCCTATAGTTATTGCACTCCTCGGCATCTCCTTTCTTGGGGACTGGGATGTCTATTTAACATCTGTAGCCCATTGTTTTGTTTTCTGTATTTGCTAGCATATTCTTGTTAGGATTTTGATAGATTCTGTCTCTGTGGCTTGAAAGAGTTCTATCAGTATCCCCATCTACCCCTGGTGATTTATTCCTTCTCAGTGCTTTCAGAACACCTTTCACTTCATTTTCTAGAACTAGGCCAGATGCCATCCCCACATCCTGTGGCAAGGGGTTCCACAGACTAACCACACGCTGGGTCAAAAAAGATTTTCTGTGGTCTGTTCTCACTCTCCCAACACTCCATTGGAGTGGATGTCCCCTGGTTCTGGTATCACGTGAGAGGGAAAAGAGCTTCCCTCTTTCCACTTTATCCATCCCCTGCATCATTTTAGACATCTCCATCATGTCCCCCCTCAGGTGCCTTTTCTCTAGACTCAAGAGCCCCAAACGCTGTAGCCTTTCCTCATCAGGGAGGTGCCCCAGCCCCGTCACCCTTTGAGTCGCTCTCTTCTGCACCTTCTCCAGTTCCACAATGTCTTTTTTTGAGGTGTGGCGACCAGAACTGTACGCAACACTATAGGTTCGGCCTTACCAGCGTTTTGTCCAATTTCTCCCTCCCCTCCACACACCACCCCTCTTTGGGGATGCAAGAAACAAGCGCCGACCCAGGTCACATTGAGGCAGCTGGGGGCCAACGGGCGGGCGAGGCCGTGAGTTGCTGACCTTCAGACCCCAGTGATCACAGTGAAGCGCCTCCTCCAGAAGATCCCGGATCAAAGAAGTCCTTGCCCATTACGACTCTCGGGCTGAGGCCGGAGGGGACCTGCCCAACCCTCGCCTGCCATCCCTTCCTCCCTCTTCTGCTCATTTGTCACAAGCAGGCACTTAGAGAGAGTCAGTGACTTCTCTCAGGAGCCATTGGTGCCGCGGAAAGGGTGGCCCAGCCCTCCCCTTGCTGTTCCATTCGGACAGAATGGAATTCCCAAGAGGAGGCCATTAAAAGCCAAGCGCAATGAACTCCTGGGTTCTGTGTTGTTGTTTTTTCTGTGCTCAGCCATCCACTTTGCCATCCTGCTGGCATTTCGAGAGGCCATTGCTTCATAGGGTTAGCAGCTGGATTAGCTGCCTTTAAATTCTGCACAAAAGGGTGGGTGGGTGGGTGTGCGCACGCACGCACGCACACACACCCACACACCCACACTCATACACTAAGCATCTTGCAGTGACACCGAGGTTCCCTTTTCTCTTTCTGCGGTTTTCTCCACCAAGGTAGTGATAACAACCAGAACTGAGCCGAAAGATAAATCGGCAAAGGTTTGTTTAACAAGGAAAGACAAAAACAGGCAAGCTCGGCAAGGAGAGGTAAGACCATGTATGCATATAATTCATGTCTTTATCAGCCTCTCAGACTCCAGCCAGCAAGATAATTTTAACAAAAATAACAGCAGGTCAAAAGCAGCATAAGACTTATCCTCTTAGCATTAATAAACATATGCCGTCAAGTCAATTCTGATTTAGGATGGCCGTTTTTCAGGATTTTCCAGGTAGAGAACCCTCAGAAGTGGTTTCCCATCTCCTTCCTCTAGGGGGCGTCCTGGGACTGTTGTGCAGCTTGCCCAAGGCCACCCAGGCTGGCTCTTCTTTCTGGAGGCGGGGGGAGGGATTCGAACTCCCAATCTCTGACTCACTGAGCTATCCAGCCAGCCATTTAGCATTAAACAGTCTTAAAAATGACTCGTAAAGGAAAATATAGGCAGTAGATCAGCCAAGAAAGATTTCACCCTCCAATATCTTAGACCAGGGCAAATATACCTCGGAATGTCTAAGGTCCATTGTTGCTCTGTAGCCAGACCTCTCCATGTTTCACAAATGGATATTTTGTGTATTACAATAAATACGAGTCAAATGTACAGAAAGGGATGGTTCTTTCGCAAACATGCCTCTCTGTCTGTCTCAATTTTATATGGGGGGGGGGGTGAGACCGAGAGAAAGGCCTCCTCTGATGATCTTCACACCCAAGATGGCTCATCAAGGGAGACGTGGTCCTTGAGATAGCTTGGACCCAAACCGTTTAGGGCTTTCTAGGTTAGAACTCTGCCTGGAAACGGATCGGAAGCCAGTGGAGCTGCTGTAACCAAGGGGTGATCCCAGCCCCAGCGAGCAACCCGGCTGCTGCATTTCGGAGACACTGAAGTTTCCTGACTGACACTTTCCACAGGGCAGCCCCAAGTAGAACGTGTTGCTGTAATCTAGCCGGGATGGAAATAAGGCATGTGTCACCATGGCCAGATCGGACCTCTTTCGCTTTTCACAGTCTAAAATCCCTATAAAAATAAAAGAGAAGAAAATTGTTATAGAGATTCAGTTGTGAGGTGGATTTTTGGGGCACATTAGGAGTAGACCTAATGTTTTGTTTTTTGCAGCATAGGAGTTTTGTTATGATTGAAAGATGAACTTCTGTATTGGCATGTATTTTTCCTCTCTTTTGAAGAAGCACATTTCTTCAGACTTTACCATTTTAACACTATGCTTGGGATGCTCAGATTGGTTTTTTGCTCAGCCAAAGTTGCTTCATTAGGTTCTCCTTCCCGGTAGCCATAAAGTTTAGCTAAGTCTTTTATTCATCATGGTATCTCTCCATTTAAACGCTCTTGGGAAGGAGATGACGGAGGGGGCAGGATGAGGCCGTCCCTTCCTTATGGGTTGAAAAAAAATATGGGTGGCCAGAAGAGATTCTGGAAGCTCTGTTCCCCACAAGTAATTATTTCAATGCCTGACTGTGGTACGCCCTTGCATTGCAATATCTCTGGATTCTGGAAGATGGGAGTTATTGCTGAGGATCCCTTTACTCACTTTGAAATAGCCAGCAGCTGGAAAGAAATGCACGGTGGCGATTCTTTCCTAACATTTCTTCCGTCAGGAGACAGATGATTCATGTTGCTTTCGCTTTTGGGAATGCAAGTTTTCCCCCTTTAACGACTGTTCTTCCCTCCTTCCAGATCTGCGTCATGGAGTGTGAGGGAAAGCTGTTGTCCAGAGCTACCTGGGGTCTCTGCAGCAAAGCGACCAGCGGGAAGGCTTCCTTGCCCCTTGGCTTTGAGAGCTGGGAGGAAGAAGCCAACCCTGCCTTGGAATTATGGGATGGCAACCTGCGAAGAGGGAAAGGGAGCCTCAGGCGCTTCGGCGACCTGACCAGAGTTGTGGATCTTAGCAAGGCAGAAGAGGGAAAGCAGGTGTCCAAGGCAAGGGGTCTAATCCGTCAACCAGAGGCAGAAGAAGGCACCAGCCATGGAAGCCAAGACCTGCTTGGGGACTTCCTGGGAGGTAGCCTGTTCGGTTACGATGAGCAGCGGGCAGATCCGGGCGTGCAGGAACTCCAGAAGCGATTCGGAGGTTTCATCGGTGTCCGGAAGTCTGCTCGCAAATGGCACAACCAGAAGAGGTTCAGCGAATTCCTGAAGCAGTACCTCGGGATGTCCCCGCGTTCTGTGGAGTACGACGGCATGGTGGACGACCTGAAAGAACAGAACGAAATCTAGACAGATCGACTTCCTCTGGGTGGTCGCTGTCGCGGTTTCTCCCCTTGTACCACCATCATGTTGTGAATTGGTTTCAGATCAGCCATGGCGAACGACGTCAAGCCCGCCCGCCCGCTTCTTTTCTGCCAAGCCCTCTTCAGCCCTCCTGGCCTTCGGCGTTAGAACCAACCCGCTCTCGTCCATCCAAATGGAAGTCCAGGGTTCCCCTGAAAATAAAACTCAAAAGCCTTTTGTGTAATAATATTTCACAGTTTTTCTAGGCAGGCCCTAATAAAATGTCTTGGAAGTGAAATAGCGTTGGATCAAGCGAGGCGAAATCCAGGGTGGTCCATTTATAGGGTGCCCAGAATGAAGGAGTGGCACCTGTTCCACCAGGAGGACGAAAGAGATAGAATTCTGGATTTGAACTCTTCAAGCACCGGGTGGGGTGGGGGGGAAGTCATGTTTTTTAATACATTGATTCTATGTTCTACTTTATATATTTTACCACTCATCGTTGTGTTTTATTGTTACTGTAAACCGGGCTGTGTAACGTGTGGTCCTCTTGGCACCGCTGGGGCTCTGAGCACCCCCTAGGCACACATTTTTACAAAAATAAATAAACAAACAAACCAATCATAGTTTGCTCAAAAAACACTTCATCACATTTTGAACCTGATCTCTCCCAGGCGCTTCTTTATGGCCGACGGCGGCTGCAGTCACACTGGCAATAAGAACCACATTGAAGCATCATTGAAATCAATTCGATTTTGTGGGTCACACAGCGTAAGGGTGAAATCGATTTATACAGGCTGCAAAGCGGGGGAGTTTTTCCCCCTCTCGACTGACTGGCAAGAGCATTTCAAAATACCTCACTTCTAAAATCGATTCAATTCAATGGGGTTTTGTGGATGTGAACACTGCTGTCGTTTTAATTTGTGCCTATAAGGATTTTGAGTGGCTGGGGCAGCTGCTGTTTTCCCTTTAAATTTCTCTTATAAATTCTTTCTTAAAATGTTTATCCCTGAATCACTTCATCAATATGTTCTGCATTACAAACACCTACCCCGTTCTCTCCATGAGGCCCATGAAGGAGCTGCCGGGCGCAGCGTGGGTGATGAGGATGGTCCATGAGTCAGGAGCATCACCCACAAAGTAGCTAGAAGCTTCCCCTGCATCCTCATTTTTTCCATCACTAATCAGCGGGAAACCCCATGGTTTCCAGCAATTATTATGACACCAGGCAGCACCTTCTAAACACGATTTATCAATGGATCACTTACTTTTAAAAATAATAATAATAATATCAAAACGTTTAAGAACAGCATGTTCCTAAAACAGAAAGGAAATGAGTCGATGTCAGCCGTGTAGATGCCAAAAACGGTTTAAATCACCAGAAATAAATCGATTTCCATTTAGTGCCTGGAGACGCGGCCACAGGTTTAAATGCCATGGGACTCGAACCTGATTTTTTAAAAAGTCTGAACAGAAATCAGAGACCATTGGTAAATGATGCGGCTAAAAAATCCTGTAAATAAATAAATCAGTTCAAACGGCCAGTGTGACCACAGCTGAAGAGTGTTCCCCCCCCCCCAATTAAAAAAAAGAACACTGGAAAATATTTTTGGAGGTGGGTGCGCGGGAACTGGCACGGCCGTTTTTGGCTTGGGATGGGTCGGTGTAGGCCCCGAACCTCTTTAGGAACCTAGTAAGCCAAATAAGTTATTACCAAATGGTTTATGCCTATCCAACAAGTTAGCACTTTCTTTATGTCTTTGTTTTCTCCCTACAGGGAGGAAAAAAAATGTTTTCATTTTGTGGGGAACTTTAGAAAACGTGACCACACCCCCTACCGACGTTCTGCAGGGACCCAGTTCAGAATTCGACCTACAGTGCCCACACAAGGCGGACCCGCCCCCAGGGATGTTGGCAAGTCTTTGGTCCCGAGTCCCGAGTTCAAGTCCCTATTAAAAACAATCTTTTTTTCCTCAGAAAAAAAGGGAGGGCGGGTCAGTGGGTTCTGAGTCAGGAGCTGAGTCCAAGCCATTGGGGAGAAAAAATGAGTCGAGTTCGAGTGATGGGGGGAAAAAAACCAACCAACCAACCGAGTCGAGTTCGAGTCAAGTCACCAGGATGACGAAGGTCTGACTTGACAGCAAGTCTCTATCTCTGCCTGTTTCTAATCCCTTCTCAGCCTCTTTGGTTACAACCATGAGATGATGCTAGAACTCATCGTTTTATTGTGATAGAATCAAGACACGATCTATGTCCCCGGAGCGGCTTGGTATCTTCTGGAATGGCCGCCCAGCGGTTGGGGATTGTGCATTTCTTTTAACACGTTCACCCTCCTTCGGCTCTCTTGCTCGCACTCCCTCCCTCCACCCCCCCATGGCATGCCTTTGGCCAAATCTGCTGTTTCTGTGTTGTCGTTTTTTCCAAGGAGTATTTTTCAATCTGTGGGACAAGGAGCAAGGGGGAGGTTTTCATTGCTTGCCTCCGTCTGCCCCCCTTCCTCCACCATGACGGATGACAGCTCCCGAAGTAGACCCATGGTTGAGAAAAAAAGAAAAACTATGTAGTTTGGTTGATGATCTATTTCTGTTTAATTGTTGAATGTTTAAAAAAAAAACACCTAAAGGGGGAAATGAGACAGATAGCCTGTTATTCTTAATTGTTTCCAACACAAAGCTTTCTCCATTAAACTTGTACATAGCAAAAAGAAAAAAAAAAAGAGAAAAGATGAATAAATTAGTTTTCTATTTCTGCTGTCGCATTGTGATCGGCACACTACTGTCGGTAGCGATGGTGTTGCTGGGAAATCTTCTGATACCTCAGTCACCAACCCTTTATTCTACCTGAGAGCTCTACCCGAGAGCAGGAGAAAGTTCGCATTGGACTACAATATCCAGAATCTCTTAGCCAGCATGGCCACCGGTGCAGGACTGGGAGTTGTAGTTCCCTAAGACTTAGGACTTAAACAGAAGAAGTTCAGAAGAAGTTCAAAGGAAGACAGAGAAGGGGCGAGCATTTTGGTTCACATTGGTTTCACCTAATTTTTAACAAGGATAGGGCTGGCCGATACAACACGGTCCTCTCTAAGCTTGGGAATACCTGCACATTTTAGGTCTGGCTCGTATAAATACTGGATAATTTGATGGACTGAGTGAGTGAGCGAGCGTGGGAGTGCGTGTGTGCATGAGTGAGTATATTTTTACCCCACCTTTGTTCTCAAAGTGACTCCAGGTGGCTTATATCATTAAAAGATGATATTTAAAAACTTTGTAAGTGTACAAAGATTTTAAAAGAAACGAATACCGCACCAAAATTGGGAAACAATCACTAAAAGAAAGCCGGCCGGGAGAGAAAAAGGTCCTTTGTCTGCTTGCAGAAGGAAAGCCACCTTTACTTCCTATTTAAAACGGAAAGAACTTGTTTTTAAATCTTTGAACTCAGGGGCATAGGTAAGATGCAGATTTCCCATCCCTGCTAGAGATAATAAAGGAAGCTCTACTCTTGAGTTTGCGAGACCTAAGCAGGGCTGTGAATGACTGACCCTTAGGGGAGGTCAGCCATTCATAGGGTCGCCCAAACGAAGAAACAAACGGTGTAAAAAGGATAAAGATCAGAACCAGGAGCACACACTCTACCTGTGAGCTTTATCCTTCCGCTAAAGTTCTCATGTACTGGCTGGATAGCTCAGAGGTTTAGGGATCTGGTTCTGGAGCCAGAGGTTGGGAGTTCAATTCCCCGCTGTGCCTCCTGGGAGAAGAGCCAACCTGTGTAGCCTTGGGCGAGCTGCACGGTAAATGTAAAGAGGGATGTGGAGAAAGGAAATACCATCCCCAACCTGTCAATTCTGCCCCACAAAGTTTGCAAACCATCCCCTCTTGCCCCCCCCCACACCCAAGGTTTTTGGAAATTCTCATCCTGACAACAATGGTGCTTTAAATGGAACTCTCACCAGAAGCTAAAATGGCTAACCCGGAGACTATGATACTTCAGATGTGTCACGAGTAGAGACGAACACACAGGAAAGGACTGTAAGGCTAAGAAGCATTGAAGCCAGTCAGAAAAGAAGAAGAACGAACAGGGTGGTGAATCGATTCAGGAAAGGAAACCTTGACCTTACAGATTCATCTGGGACCCAAGCAGGGCTTTTGATGACGGGACATTCTAGAAGCCATAAGATAAGATAAGAACATAAGATAGCCCATGGTGATGCCCAGGGATGGGGGCAAGTCTTTCAGTCTGAGTCCCAAGTCCGAATCTTTGGTCCCAAGTCCCTATTAAAAACAAGCTTTTTCCCCCCAGAGAAAAAGAGAGGGTGGGTGGGTTCTGAGTCAGGAGTCGAATCCGAGTCATTGGGGGGAAAAACCGAGGCGTGTCCGAGTTGAGTCACTGGTGCAGCTTAACCTGACTTAACAACAAGTCCCACGACTCAAGTTCTCATCCATGGTGAGGCCTCCTAATGACACAGCAAACCAAAACTGAAGTCATACCATGAAGAAATTTCTACCTTATCCTTCTTCCACCTCCAGTCCTACGCACACATAATTTTTAGGGCAGTCTTTGGGAAAGTTAACTTTTCTCAGCCACTGCTAGAATCCCCCCAGCCCTTATGGCTACTAGCTAGCCACGCTGCCGGAGAGAACGGTGGTCTCTAAGGAAGTAACGTTTTCCAAGCTCTGCTTGCATTTCTGAACCATTCGCCGTACTGTACGTATTTATCTCAGGGGGGTTTTCTTCCACGCTACTAGAAATTGTCAATTACAAAAGTCAGAGGAAGCAGAAAGCTCAATTAAGGAACCGATTAAAAAAAGAGGGGATGAGGCCATCAAGCCGCAAAAGCACTCATCTTGAAAGACGTTTTATTAGAAGTTATCTCCTCCAGGCTGACGTTGTGGGATGATAACGAGATGAGTTAATCGCCCAGCTTTGTCTTAAATTGAAGGCTTGTTGGGCAATCTCATCTATCCAGAATTATAGAAGATAGGGCCCTTCACAAAAGATCATCTTCCCTCCGGTTGAAAGAAAAAAATGAGAAGGAAAGAAAGAAAACCAAACGCTTGGAGGTGTTTTTAACGGAAGGATTAACAATTAAACCAACATTCCTTCCAGGTAAAATCCCTGCCGTTCAACTGTCCGCCTTTTTCTTACATGATTGTTTGGTGCGAAGCTGTAGCCACTATTTCCTATGCCTAGAAAGAGCTCAAAGTTCCATAAAAATGGAACTCCCATTAGAAAATATTTTAATATTTACATTTTTACATCTTGGATTTTGCATGTTCATGGTTTCTATTGTTTTTAAATTTTGTAATGCCGCCCAGAGTAGACTATCTGTCTAGATGGGCGGGGTATAAATCTAATAAAATAAATAAATAAAAAATAAGAAAACACATTGGGAAATTTGTTAACTGAATATCCTGTGACGGGGTAACCAACAATGTTTAGAAACAACACCATATTCGTATCACAAACTTGAAAGATAGACACAGTTAAAATATAGTTGCATGAAAAGCCCATGTTTTTCCACACAGAATCTGCCCCTGCCAGCTGACCAGACAGCTATTCCTTGATTGGCTGGGAAGCAGGGACTTGAAAATAACCCTCTCCTATAGCCTTCCCCAGCAGAATGCAGGGTCAGACCACACATTAAGTGTCTTGCATGCATTTTCTAGTTTTAGCAGAAAACCAGACACGGCATTCGTTCTAAGCTCCATTTCTGAGCAGCTGGACTTGGAAATGAGGCCTGTGTTTACCTCTAGGTGGCCAATCAGAAAAGAAAAGAAAGCTGATTCTCAGCATGCATAGAGTGGCAAGCTGGTATAAACAGATACCTTTTACCTCTTTGTGGAGCACCCCTTCTAATGACGTGCTAACTGTACCATCTAGTTGGCACCTCAGATTGCTGGAGAAGAGAACGTGGCAGGAGAGAGGAGGGTGTGGTTAAGACAGTGTCAGGGATGATAAGGAGTTGTCCCCCATACTGTTAAATTCTGCTTGGAAAGCGACAAAGCGACCACACTGTCTGCATCCCAAAAATATGCATCCTCCTCCTCCTCATCATCCTCACTGGGTTTGATGTGCGTAACCTCATCTCCTTCCAGTGACACTGCTTCGTATTGCTGAATGGGTAGACATTTCAAAGCAAAAGAATAAATATATATGCAGACTTTGCACTGCAGCCTGGCTTTAAAATTATAGCCTAGATCCGAAGTGCCTGAAATGTATTTAATTTTGAACTCTAATAGGCATATTGGCTGCTGAAGCCGTGCTCTCGTTCTGATGGATTTTATGCTGGCAGGAGTCCGAACGACAAGTGAAAAGAGGATGGAAAGGGACTTACTTCACCTTCCTCCCACAAATATACGATCAGTTCTCCCAAAGGAACCCCCTTATAACGTCTTCCCAAAGGGAATGTTTATCCTGATGCAGATACAACAGATTGGACTGCATATCGACACAGGTGCACGGACACACACACAGACACACACACACAAACAGAGAGAGAGAGAGAGAGAGGGAAGAGAAAGCACACGAGTGCGTGGTAGGAGTGGCAAACCCCAGAGACGCAATTTACACCAACAAAGGCATTCCCATATACAAACATGATTGAAACTAAATCAATTTCACAAGCAAGTTAAAATGAACAACTCTCTTGCCACCCAGTAGACTACCTTGCTTTCCAACATTTTTTTTTTAAAAAACACTTCCCAGGGGGAATCTGACCTTCCATGTGCATCACCTTGTCACCATTTTAAAAACGGATTCCCCTTGATTGCAAAATGCAGTTCAAAATATACATTTTTCCCCTAGTGTAACTGCGCTTTGAGATCCGTGTGCAAAAAGAAAAGAAAACCCCACACTGGCAAGACACTGGATTAGAGGCATCACACTTCTTATTTACTTAAAAAAAAAAAAATCACACAGTTGTTCATTGCATGCATAAATAACATTATTTATTTAAATAAATTTATTTGAAGTCATACAACGTTTGGCCCCAAAGGGCCTGAATAGGGTTCCTCTAAAAACAATCCTTTCTAAATAGTTAGAAAGTGTGCAAGACAGAGTGTATTTAAAGGATAGATCTGGTTGGTGATCCCGAGAAACCTGCTAATGAAAGGAAGTTATTAAGCCAAGACTTGGGTTCAGTTTAATTAAATTCTGTGGGTTTCCTCTAACTGGGATTAGCAACTGGTTCTGGCCCTTAGTATATCTTCAGAAGAGCCTGTGTGGAGTAGTGAGTAGAGTGACAGACGAGGACTCTGGAGTCCTGGGTTCAAAAACCCATGGAAACTCATTCGGCAAAAGCAACAGCACATAACGGACACATATCTTAAGAATGGCAAGTTTTCAGAAACAGTTTAGAGATTCATATCTTGGCTTAAACCCACCTGCCGTGGAGCCGGGAGGGCTCAAAAATGTGATTAAGTTTGCAACAGAGTCTCCCACCATCTCCCGTTCTTGCGTCCAGAGAAAGAAAGAAAGGTTTGAAAGCTAATAATATTTGATTGTGCTTTCTTCAGAAATCTCCCCAGAGCACTGAGTCATCCAATTTTAGGTTACCATAGTTTACGATGGATATTGACCCGGCTTAAAAATGTTTTTGGACTACAAACACACACACCCAACATCCTATCAGGATGGCTTGGGGATTTGGGGAGCTGTAGTCCAAAAGCTAACACACTCAAGTGTTGATACTGATAAACACAAAGGTGTCCTTGAGGAGAGTTAGAGAGACAAGGAGCGCAGAGCCTGGAGTGCACGTTGTTTGGTGGACAAAATTGAGCTTGTTGTTGTTTAGTCGTTAAGTCGTGTCCGACTCTTCGTGACCCCATGGACCAGAGCACGCCAGGCCCTCCTGTCTTCCACTGCCTCCTGGAGTTTGGTCAAATTCATGTTGGTCGCTTCGATGATGCTGTCCAACCATCTCGTCCTCTGTCGTCCCCTTATCCTCTTGCCCTCACACTTTCCCAACATCAGGGTCTTTTCCAGGGAGTCTTCTCTTCTCATGAGATGGCCAAAGGATTGGAGCCTCAGCTTCAGGATCTGTCCTTCCAGTGAGCACTCAGGGTTGATTTCCTTCAGAACGGATAGGTTTGTTCTCCTTGCAGTCCAGGGGACTCTCAAGAGCCTCCTCTAGCACCACAATTCAAAAGCATCAATTATTTGGTGGTCAGCCTTCTTTATGGTCCAGCTCTCACTTCCATACATCGCTACTGGAAAAACCATAGCTTTGACGATGTGGACCTTTGTCGGCAAGGTGATATCTCTGCTTTTTAAGATTTAAAAGTTTAAGTTTATCATCGCTTTCCTCCCAAGAAGCAGGCGTCTTTTAATTTCGTGGCTGCTGTCACCATCTGCAGTGATCATGGAGCCCAAGAAAGTAAAATCTGTCACTGCCTCCATATCTTCCCCTTCGATTTGCCAGGAGGTGATCGGACCAGTGGCCATGATCTTAGTTTTTTTGATGTTGAGCTTCAGACCATTTTTGGCGCTCTCCTCTTTCACCCTCATTAAGAAGTTCTTTAATTCCTCCTCACTTTCTGCCATCAGAGTGGTATCATCTGCATATCTGAGGTTGTTGATATTTCTTCCGGCAATCTTAATTCCGTTTTGGGATTCATCCAGTCCAGCCTTTCGCATGATGTATTCTGCATATAAGTTAAATAAGCAGGGAGACAATATACAGCCTTGTCGTACTCCTTTCCCAATTTTGAACCAATCAGTTGCTCCATATCCAGTTCTAACTGTTGCTTCCTGTCCCATATATAGATTTCTCAGGAGATAGATAAGGTGGTCAGGCACTCCCATTTCTTTAAGGACTTGCCATAGTTTGCTGTGGTCCACACAGTCAAAGGCTTTTGCGTAGTCAATGAAGCAGAAGTAGATGTTTTTCTGGAACTCTCTGGCTTTCTCCATAATCTAGCGCATGTTAGCAATTTGGTCTCTAGTTCCTCTGCCCCTTCGAAATCCAGCTTGTACATCTGGGAGTTCTCGGTCCACATACTGCTGAAGCCTGCCTTGTAGGATTTTGAGCATAACCTTGCTAGAGTGTGAAATGAGTGCAATTGTACGGTAGTTGGAGCATTCTTTGGCACTGCCCTTCTTTGGGATTGGGATGTAGACTGATCTTTTCCAATCCTCTGGCCACTGCTGAGTTTTCCAAACTTGCTGGCATATTGAGTGTAGCACCTTAACAGCGTCATCTTTTAAGATTTTAAATAGTTCAATGGGAATGCCATCACTTCCACTGGCCTTGTTGTTAGCCATGCTTTCTAAGGCCCACTTGACTTTACTCTCCAGGATGTCTGGCTCAAGGTCAGCAACCACAATCTCTGGGTTGTCCGGGACATCCAGATCTTTCTCATATAATTCCTCTGTGCATTCTTGCCACCTCTTCTTGATGTCTTCTGCTTCTGTTAGGTCCCTACCATTTTTGTCCTTTATCATGTCCATCTTTGCACAAAATGTTCCTTTAATATCTCCAATTTTCTTGAACAGATCTCTGGTTTTTCCCTTTCTATTCTTTTCCTCTATTTCTTTGCATTGTTCATTTAAGAAGGCCCTCTTGTCTCTCCTTGCTATTCTTTGGAAGTCTACATTCCATTTTCTGTCACTTTCCCTATCTCCCTTGCATTTGGTTTTCCTTCTCTTCTCTGCTATTTGTAAGGCCTCGTTGGACAGCCACTTTGCTTTCTTGCATTTCCTTTTCTTTGGGATGGTTTTTGTTGCTGCCTCCTGTACAATGTTACGAGCCTCCATCCATAGTTCTTCAGACACTCTGTCCACCAAATTTAGTTCCTTAAATCTGTTCTTCACTTCCACTGTGAATTCATAAGGGATTTGGTTTAGATTATACCTGATTAGCCCAGTGGTTTTTCCTACTTTCTTCAGTTTAAGCTTGAGTTTTGCTATAAGAAGCTGATGATCAGAGCCACAATCCGCTCCAGGTCTTGTTTTTGCTGACTGTATAGAGCTTCTCCATCTTTGGCTGCAGAGAATATAATCAATCTGATTTCGGTATTGCCCATTTGGTGATGTCCATGTGTAGAGTCGCCTCTTGTGTTGTTGGAAAAGAGTGTTTGTGATGACCAGCTTGTTCTCTTGACAAAACTCTATTAGCCTTTGCCCTGCTTCGTTTTGAACTCCAAGGCCAAACTTACCCGTTGTTCCTTTTATCTCTTGACTCCCTACTTTAGCATTCCAGTCCCCTATAATGAGAAGAACATCTTTCTTTGGGGTCAGTTCTAGAAGGTGTTGTAAGTCTTCATAGAATTGGTCAATTTCAGCCTCTTCAGCATCAGTGGTTGGTGCATAAACTTGGATGACTGTGATGTTGAAAGGTCTGCCTTGGATTCGTATTGAAATCATTCTATCATTTTTGAGATTGTATCCCATTACAGCTTTTCCCACTCTTTTGTTGACTATGAGGGCTACTCCATTTCTTCTACGGGATTCTTGCCCACAATTAGTAGATATGATAATCATCTGAATTGAATTCGCCCATTCCTGTCCATTTTAGTTCACTGACGCCCAGGATGTCAATGTTTATTCTTGCCATCTCCTGTTTGACCACATCCAGCTTCCCAAGGTTCATAGATCTTACATTCCAGGTTCCTATGCAGTATTTTTCTTTGTAGCATCAGACTTTCTTTTCACTTCCAGGCGCGTCCGCAGCTGAGCGTCCTTTCGGCTTTGGCCCAACCACTTCATTAGCCCTGGAGCTACTTGTCCTTGTCCTCCGCTCTTCCTCAGTAGCATGTTGGACGCCTTCCGACCTGAGGGGCTCATCCTCCAGCGTCATATCTTTTAGCCTTTTGTAGAGTTTCTAGAAGAGGTCTATTCAGATTTAGTGGGTCCTATGCCATTATCAGCAGGTAAAAATACATATTTTCTTACCTTCACTGAATCTAAAAGTAAATATACTTATGTATATATACTAAAAAGTAAAGATGAGACTCTTGAGAAGTTTAAATCCTATGTAGCTGCAATTAAAATTAGATTTGGCAAAGCTCTCCTAGCATTACGTACTTATGGTGGTGGAGAATATTGTAATGCAGATTTCAGGAGATTTTTGGAACAGGAAGGTATAGAACATAAAGTAACCATATCCCACTCCCCACAACAAAATGGATGTTCAGAAAAACTGAACCGTACATTGCAGGAGATGTCTATATCTATATTAATGCAAACTGGATTACCAAATCCAATACATAAATAAATAAATTCTATGTGGGCTGAAGCAGTAGTTACAGCAGTTTGTTTGCATAATAGAGTTCCTAGCAGAGTAACAGGTAAAACACCTTTTGAATTATGGTTTGGAAAAAGACCTGGTTTAAAGCATATAAAAGTTTTTGGCGCTAAAGCATATACACATGTCCCAAAAGAAAAGAGGGGAAAACTTGATCCTCGAGCTGAAATTGGAATTATTGTTGGGTACCCCATTGGAGGGAAAGGGTACAGAATTTGGAACCCTGAGACTTCTGAAATTAAATGTTGTAATGTTGTATATGTAGATGAAAAACTTATAAAGCAACAGATAAATGAATCCATAGTGGCAACTGATCTACAGAATATAGAGACTGTTCCACAAGAATTGGTCGATTGATTATCTGCAGAGACCACTGGTCAACCGGCAGGTCCATCTTCTGAAGATGTTATCAGAACAGAAGGGGAAGCAGAAACTAGACCAAGGGAAACAGAAACAACAACCTCTGTAAGACGATCAGATAGGATTAATGAAAGCAAACCTCCAGAAAGATATGGATTCTGTGAAAAACTGCACACAATAAAGGAACCAACACACTGGAAAGAGATCACTAAATTACCTATTTCAGAGAGAGAGAAATGGATAGATGCCTTGGAAGAAGAATATAAATCTCTGCAAGAGAAATTTGTATATCTTTGTGAAATGTTAAATATGCTTGATGTAAATACCAACAGAATTTAGTATTTCTTGTTTTCTTAGGATGTCCTGTTTATCCTTTTCCTAAGAGAACCAGATAAAGATTATTATATATATTTTGTCTCAGTGTCTCAAAGCCTTTTTTTCCAACAGGTGTCACCTGGTGAGCAACAGCCTTGAGCCAAAAATGTGCAAAGGACATTTGTGATGCAAGGATGATGTCAGAAGAGGTCCCCTTAAAAATCTGCCAACCTGGAGGCAGGCTTTCAGAGCAAGTGAATTTGGTACCCAGGACCAGCTGATCACCATGATGATCCTATGGTTTTATTTGTACATGTTTGCTCTTCTTTGGATGATCTGGAAATTCTCAGAACGTTGGGTAAGGCAGGGACCAAATTAGATCCTGGGATCGGTAGGACCAAATTAGACCCTGATGATGCTTAAGTCTATTTCTTCTCTTGTTTTTCTCTTAGGGCCATGTCTTCTCTTCTCTTCCGTCTTGCCTAGAGGCTCTAGCTGAAAGAAGACAGAGACATAAAAAGCGCATCTCAAAACACAGGTGATATTATTTTCTTTTCTTTTTTAAAAAATATTTTTATTGTATTTTTCTACTTTTCGATCCGTTGCAACCAGAGT